>OU744279.1:1250000-2500000 GCA_916610125.1 Cheilosia vulpina
TTTCTCGATTTGTTCTTTTCGTTCCGGGTGAGCAGTAGAGCTTGACGAAACGGGTGCAACCGTGGTTGCCGTAGCTGCCACAGCTGCTGAGGGGGAGTCGCAAATATCAACATCGTTGAACCGCTTCAATTTTGCCTTCGAGAACGACATGGTTTAGTGATAAAATAAAAAGAAATTCACGCTCAGAAATGGGTCTCAAATATTAATAACAACTTGTATGTTTACACTACACGACTTTTTAACAAATAAACTAATTTAACTTTTAACCGAGAGCAAAAAACAATTTTTTATATAGTTTTACTTAATAGAAATAATAAATTTAACGCACCCGACCCTAACGCGACTACAAATCAAACCTAACTAACTTTTCAGATACAAACTGCTAACGGAGGAAGACCATCGGTTCCTGTTTCCTTCTAGTTGCTTTGCCTTGATAGTGTTAGTTGGTTACCCTTAATAAGCTATTGTTGTTCCAAAGAAAGACGAAGAAATATAATAACACGTAAGTACCAGAGGGAAAGGTGCACCGCTGGTAAATAATAAGAAACGGTCGAGGAGGGATTTACGGGGATTATTATCATACAAAGTAAACGTAACTGAAACGGGAAATAGGGGTGGACAGCAGAATGTACAAAGGAGATGGTTTCTATTTACATGCATGTACATGAACTACATGTGTGTGAGACGTTAGGGAACAACCGGTGGTTGAAGAAATAAGTATAGAAAAAGAATAAGGGACGTTCCGGTGTAAGAAATAATGTTATGCTGCCTGCAAGGGAATTCAATTATAGAACAACTTCTTTTCTTTCTTTTTGCAGCACATTTTTGGCGGGAGGAATACCTACTACCTTTGCCGAGTGTAATTGCGTTGTGCGTTTCCAATTGCACGATCAAGCGAAATGAGATTTTTTTTTTATACACACTTGGGCATATTATTTTTGGGGGAATGTTTTTTATAAATACATTTATGGCTGAAAGCCTGCAATTTAAAGAGAAAATAACTCATTAGAGAGCTTCGGGAAAAGAACTCATAATATTGTTTTTTTTTTAATTCGAATTACAAATGAGTTCTTGTTTTATTTGCACGAATTTTCTTTAATTTCGAAGTAAAATTTGAATGCAGTTTGTTCTCCGTCCAAAATTACAATCCGCGGTGCCAGACACGTGCTGACTAGGACTAGGCCGTAGTAAATGGCGCCCATAATGGCGTCAGTCAGTAAGCGCCTATTTTGAAAGTCAAATAGAATGTAGATACCTAGGCACGTAAAAGAGTAAAAATCGCTATAAACTGATCTGAACCGTTATAAAAATGTTGTAGACATTGCTTTTTCAAATCAAATTTAGGATGTGACTTAAGATTTAGATATATATAATAGCCCAGCTCGTTCCCTCGGCCGATTTGAACGTTCACAGCAGGAAAAGCATCTCTATACGAAAACAAAAGGTCGTATTATAAAAGCATAATGCAAGTCAGACTTCCAAACTTTACAGGACGGATGACTACTATTTTTCTAATGTCGTTTTCCATTGGGACCACCAAAAATCTTTTTCAGATCTCAGATTTTATGCGGCTCATGGAACATGCAATGAAATTTATCTGCTTTTGTAAATGATTCAGTGCGTTATTTGACAACAATATCAGCTGTTCAAATTGCATTTGTTTTTGGTAAAATCAACCATGGAAGTCGGCCTGAAAAATATTTCCTCTGTTGTAGATACAAATGGAGTAGTTTTGGTGATTTGTATTTTCCACATGATGAGGAAGACAATGAAGATAATAATTCCTCCAAAACTATGTCCATTGCTGTTTATCTATTGCTTTATTTTGGTCTTCACGAAACTTTGCACATTTGTTTTAAAGCAAACTTCTTTAAATGACGTAAAACAGCTGTGCTGTATTTGTGGTAGTATGTGTAAATCTGAAAAAAATATCGAGATCTGCAAAAAGTGATCCGAATCAAAAAAAAGATTGATTTTGTTTCCCAATCAAAAAAAAAGATTGATTTTGTGTCCCATTCGAAAACGACATAAGTTAATATCTATTCGGAAACTTCGATTTCGGAATAAATATTTTTCACGTGAACAAATCGACAAGTGATATATTAGCTAGAGACTTCATTTTGACATTTTACCCTAAAAAAGGATAATTTGCTTTGTTTCTATATGATCAGTGCGAATTTTATAGAGTTCTTGGAACCACTCAAAAAGAAGACATACAGCCACTTACTGCCAACAAACGTCCCATCAGAAAAAGACCGCTTAAGATGATTTAGAAGGGTGAAGGAAGAACACACATTGCCAGTCAGTAAAAATTGTTATTTAGCTCCACTTCGCAGGTGCAAGCAATGTTTTTGTGTTTTCGGGCGCTTATAGTATGCACCGCAAAATCCTGTCCCGAAACGCCAGGAATCGCGGATTTTCACTCCAGAATCGAGCCCTAAGGGTGAAAATTCAGGAAAATTGCAAAACCGAGATTTCCCAAACGGACGCGGTAATAAATAAAATATCAATCGGACTGACTTGATAAGTTGAGATTGATTGTTTTACTTGACTTTAGCTGAGATATGACTTTTGATTTGAGCCGCAAAAGAAAAACAATCGAAAATGGACCATTAAGAATTCCTACCTCCATCGGTCTAGGAGTTGGAGTCTTAATCTTTGCATGGACCAAAGAAGAAAAACCCGGGGCGTCCGACAAAAATAAAAACCCCAAAAAATCAACAACAAAAAAACTCCGGATTAACGTAACTTTTCCGAAATTCACCAGAAAAATTATGAAAATTATTTCTCTCTTCCTATGCCCTCTCCATTGAACGCAACCATCTTTCGTTGAGTTTTATAACGCAAAAACATTTAAGCGCTGTCAGAAATTTTGAGAAATGTATTTTCGTTTTTCCCTGCAGACATTTTTTTATTGATGGAAAGGTGAATTGAATACGGGAAACTTTAAAAATAAGTAAACTACCGATGGAGTGTAATAAGTAGTTGGCAAAGTTCTTATTGTGTGCAAAAAGGTGAAATAAACAAATTTCGTTCGTGAACAATACATTTACAAAACATTCCCAATGGACTCTGAAGATGTGGCTACTAAAAGAGGTCGTGGTCGTGGTCGAGGTGCTAGAGCTCGTGGACGAGGTCGTGGCCGAGGACGTGGACGCGGAAGGAAAGCAGCTGTTGTAGTGTCCTCAGACGAAGAAGTTGCAGTCGATCACCATTTGAGTACTGTAGTAGCAGTTCCTCTCGCAGCGGAGGTAATTGAAAATGTAGCCCCCGCGCCGGTAATCGCAATGGAAACAGAAGAGCCAGTAGCTAATGATGTCAAAAAAGAAAACGAACCCGAGCATCCAGTATTGACAGCTGAAGAGGTGCCGATTATCGAAGAGGTGCAACCAATTCTTCCGCCACCAAGTGAGTTCAAACGATATTTCATTACGTGGATGTGATAAAATGTTTTTTTTTTGTTTATGCTTATAGTTGATATGGAGGCAGACATATCACAACTGGAAGCGCCAACCTTTACCACCATATCACGGGGACCTCCTGAACCTATGCTGCGCCTCAAGTGGGACCATAAAGTATCGCTTATTGGGGAGAAAGTCCTAAATCCAATGATTCACTGTTGCGACCAGTGTGACAAACCCATACTCCTCTATGGCAGAATGATTCCATGCAAGCATATATTCTGCCTAAAGTGTGCGAGAGCCGAACCGGTTAAGATATGCCCGCGTTGTAAGGACAAAGTAGTTCGTGTCGAACAGAGCGGCTTGGGCACTGTATTCATGTGCACGCATGGCGGCAGTCGTTACGGTAATACGGGATGCAGGCGTACATATTTATCACAGGTTTGATCTGCTCATTTTTCGTTTCATTCACTTGCGTTAACTCTAAAGTATTTTCTTGTCTTACAGAGAGATCTTCAGGCGCACATAAATCACCGCCACATAACACAACTTCAAACGCTAGGGGCCGCTGATCCGCTGAATCTAAAATCGCTTGGTACACTCGATGCACTAAAGAACTTGCCTGTGCAGCGGAAGGTCTCCGAAGGCTCCTCTAATCCACCTGTTCCAACTTCTTCCATTCTCTCGAATCGTCCTCAAATTCGCCCGACAGCCCTGTCCTCCTCAAATCTCACCCAAGCGAATATCGCTCGCAACAACATGGCCAACGCTCAGGATTGTCATCAAGGGAAAATGTCGCTTCATCAAACGATCAAAAAGAACCCCATTACTCAATCCCACCATCAGCCACCAGAAACGGTTGCGGACGCTTCATACTACAGCAGTGTATTGAGTTCATATGGCAGTGGACCGCAGGCACCCACTTTCAGTAGTTCGTCGCAAAACTATGGATCGAATGCAGCGCCGGGAACGAATTCCGCAATGTCACATATAGGACAGCCTCCGCAATCGGGAGGCGGTTCCGGACCTTCGGCACAGACTGCACAAAGTGTTGGTTTCTATAACTATGGCCAGCAGTTTGGGCAACAGAATACAGGATCCCCGTTCGCCCATGCACAATTTGATCAGGGAGCACTGCCGCCAAACCCCTCACAGTCATGGAATCAACAACAGTACTACAGATGAAAGCTGTGGTAGGTAGTTAATTATGCAAATGTGTACAAGACCCAATAAAAACATTTTTATCAAAGTGGGTTTTCCTAATTGTTTATACGTGAACACAGAGCGGTTGGCTAATAAAATCGAGCAAGGGTGGGCTACCTTTTCACCCTCTTCCAAGCAGATCATCCTTTCGGTTTTTGCTTTGCAGTTTCTCATTTTTGTTTAGCGACGGATTGAATGAGAATACAGACTGACGTGGTACAGGAAAAGCGTATGCGCGACTACTGCAGGCAGAGCAAACCTCACCAAACGAAAGACATTTCTCCAATACTTATGTTTTTATTTGATTAGAATCGTTTCCCTTTCTTTCCGTTGTTCCATGCGAGTCTATGTCTAATATTAATGTTTTGCTTTTCGTTTCATTTCATTTTTGTTCTCTGATATTTACATACAAAAGAGGGCCCGTAATAACTATTAAAAACGCTGTAACTTTGTTCTTTCTAATCCTCTGCACATTAACTATAATAGAATTATTTAAAAAAGATATTAACTATATTTATATGAATTTCTGTGGTATACCCATCGGTACCTAAACTAAAATAAGAAAAAAGAAAAATAATTAAGGTTAACGAATTCAACAGAAGCGAACAATTTAAAATGCGTTCCACTTGTGGCTGTGGAACAACCAATACGAATAGAGAATTGCAACTTAACTCAAGGACAAGATCGAAATATCTACTACTTGGACGCTTCCGCTGAATTGTCTGCGTCTATACTAATTAGGGTTTCCGTGTCGCCGTCTGGTGGAGGCGGTGCCGGTAATGGGATAGCCATTGATCGGGCGCTCAGTAAAGCGATCGCTTCAGGTTTTGGTATTGCTGGGCTAGAGAAAGAAGCAGGTGTCGTTGCTGGTGGAGCAGCTGACTGTTTGTTCTGGTAGAAGGGTGGCGTGCTGCTCTCTGCATGGTGATGCTGATGCGAATGACCACCTGAATTATGCGAATGACTGTGGCCAGATGACGAGTGATGTGAATGACTATGACCGTGACCGTGAGCATGATGTCCGTGATTATGTTTTCCGCTGCTCGGTGGCATCGGGAAGGACTTTGGTAATGTTTTCTGCTGACCTGAATCGGAGGTTTTTAGCCGTTCACTGAGCGCCTTCAGTGCAATCAACCTTGAATGGAAAACAATCAAAAAAGGGGCATATTTACACAGGACCGAAATAAGATTACCTTCTCCTTTCGATATCATGCGGGTCAACTCCGGGCATTGATATGGCAATAGATGTTAAGCTCGACGTGGATACAGTGCGTGGTGGAGCTGGAGTGCCTACCACTCCGATTTTCAAACAACACAAATACAATGGGTTAACTAATATGCTTATCACAGGCTGCATAACACTCGGAAAGAAGCTGGCAAATGTAAAACTTTCCGAGCTATCACCACGCCCGTTCGGATGCCGCTGGTAGAATCTCAAATACACCCATGAAACAATCAATCCTGAACAGAACATAGCTGGGTATGTGCCTTCGAGAACGTTAAACACCCAAAAGACCAACGATGCAAAGAGCACTGTAAGTGGAACATTTCTGCGAAAAGAAAACTCTTGTCAGTGCGAAGCAGAGTCCAAATTTTGGCACACACTTACCTGTTGGTGAGTTTTCCATATCTTGTCTTAAATATCAAATGGTCTGGCATTATCTGTCTCACAGCCACCGAAATGCCAGCCACATAGCCCGCCAGACCGTGTATATGAACATCGAATAGAATCTCTGCATTTTTAGTGCACATATACACAAACAAGTAGTAGAAAGTTGTGCAGATTGCAACTCCCAAATTCGTTATAGCAAAGAACTTGAACATTTCCATTTGACCCCAGAGGGGCTCCAACATTTTACCACATAGTCCAACTGTGATTACATCAACTAGAACTTCGTAAAAGTGCAATTCTATGAAGCAAAACGTAAACGCTGTCCATATCCAGAATTCCGAGGGGAGGATGTAGCCCGGGGTGACACTGAGAATCCGGACGGCTGTTTCGGAATACGAAAGTAGATAACCACAGGTTGTGACTGCACATATTACAGTGATAACGGGCGAAGTATTTTTCAATAGGGCGGAGAATTGTTGTTTTAAATAAGGAACATTGCGATTTAATGCCCGTGTTGTCGCCATTTTTTTGTGTAATGTTGTGTGGACTTTTTAGATTTTCATCATCTGAAACGTCAACAAACGTCAAAGAAAACATAGAAAGGTTCTGTGCGGTGGCAATTCGTCAAGTATGCGATGTTATTAGTCATCAACATCAGCTGATTGTGTTTGGTTTTTTATTCGAATTTCTTGAGTAGTAGTTCGAAAAAGTAGTATACGAACATTTTTAAAAGAAACGGTAATTTTAATATTATATGTTGGTTTAACATATCCACATATTCAAACTGTCCATATTTAGTCGTCGATTTCATTTATATTGAACATAAATGTAAAATTTCATTCGTTTGACTACTTGATTCGTTATAAAGCTATGACCTCACGAAAACGAATGTTTTCGAGGAGCTATGCCTACGATGCAACATGGACATGTTGCGTAACTGTTTATCTTTTATTTTTGAATAATTCTTTCAACGACTTTTTGGTGATAAATCTTCTAGTTGATCGTAGATCATATAGTATCCTGTGTCATACTTCTATATGTTCACATTGAACGTATGATGTCGACTTCGCTGTACAGCTCAGGCAACGTTGTCAAATTTTGCATCACTACTGGCAAGACATGATCAATGTTCGTTCCAAATTGTCAGCAGCAATGGACACTGGAATTTCTAGCAGCAATTCCATAATCACTGCACCTATTATTTCAAACTTTCCTACCTACCTACCTACTCTTCGAAATCCGTTACCTGGATACGTTTTCGCCATTGCAATCATATTAATGTAGGGGACATTTATTACGGTTCTGCCCAGCTCACTCCTCCAGCCTAACAGCTAGATAATATTTACCATCCTTAAAAAGCACTTACATGGGCTCCATGCATGTCCATAGTGCAGACGTGTATGGTAATTCCGAATTGTGACAGCCTGCCACAAATCGGTAATTAGGGATAAATATCGTTATTCGTCAGGCATCTATTGCAATTACGTTGATAGAATTTCCACAGCAGAAAAAGAAAACAATTGTTTTTCGATTTTTTTTTGTTTCAAAGATTTTTCGGTTTTTTCTTTATTTTAAGTTTGTTTTTATCGTTTGTAATCAAATATTTTAGTTATTATCATTCATCCATAAATATTTAAATGAATCTCACAAAGAATACAAAATTATTATTTAAAAAAAAAATTAATTACTTAATTAACTTAGGAAACCTACAAAATTAGGTCTAAAAGGGGTGAGTGGCACACTTCCTTGAGCTATTCTTAGAATAGCAACGTGCCCATGCCACCCATTTCAGATTGCTCCTTAACGAAGATCTCAAAGTATTGGTAAATGATTGTCACAGCTAGCAGGATACCAGTTCCCGAGCCAATTGCGCCGAGGAAATCAGCTAACACCGACAATGCGCCAATGCAAAGACCACCAAAAGCAGCCGCCGTGGGAATGTAGCGGTTCAATTCGTGGATCATTGAGTTCTCGCGATGGCCGCGCATAACCATGTGCTGTTCTTTCAGTTGTTTAGCTACCTGTAATTGCAAACATTAACACAGGAGTCTTTGGAAGAAAGAGCAATGTTACTTACATCCTTGGCCGAGCTTCCAGACACATCGATCCACGTTTTGGAGAAGAACGCACACGACCCCAGCATGAAGACAATGTACAAAATCGCATGAATGGGGTCCTGTAGAATATGACCCACACTTTCCGGAGGTGATAGGTAGTAGCACAGCCCGCCAATCGGATAGGATCGAGCGGGTCCGCCGCCTCCGACATCGGCCCACACACCAAGTAAGTTTATGAAGACGTTGCCATGGAACTTGACAGCCAACATCTGGGAAATCACGTACAAGTTGGATACCAAGGCCGATTGCAAGATGATTGGGATGTTTGAAGTGTAAAACAGTTTGATGGGATAGCTGCTGTATTGACCGCGATAACGTGCAGATTTGATTGGTAGATCAACACGGAATCCTTGGAAGTAAATGACAACAGCAAAAACGAGCACTGTAGCCAACAAGTTCATCAAGTTGGGCAAATTTTGACGGTAGAATGCCTCCCTTAGAGCACGAACTTTGTCATTTCTAGTAGCCATCAAGTGGAACAATGCAATAACGGCGCCCTCAAATTCTGTACCACGTCCAGTCGTAACAGTAGTCGGTGAGAATGCCTTCCACACAATTGTCTCGCAAATATTTGTGGCAATGAAGAGCGAAATACCAGAGCCCAAACCGTATCCCTTTTGTAGAAGTTCGTCCAGTAACAAAACAATCAATCCAGCGGCAAACAATTGAATGATGATCAACAGACAGACACCGGCTCCAATCTCTGATGGATCACCATACATTCCAGTCATTACATAGACGATAGCCTGACCAATTGTGATGACCATGCCAAAAAGCTTCTGTGCTCCATTGAAGAGCGCACGATCCTTTGGTGTGTCACCGACTTCAATGATCTTAGCTCCTGCCAACAGCTGCATGATCAATCCGGATGTGACGATTGGAGAAATACCCAATTCCATGAGAGTACCACGATTGGACGCCAATATGACACGAATCCAATAGAAGGGATCCGCTGAATCGGAGCTCATGATACCGAACAGAGGGATCTGACAGCAGACAAGGAAGATGAAAAGTGTTATTGCGGTCCATAGCACCTTTTCCCTGAATTGGATCTGTAAACGAAATAGATTTGCATTTAAAAAAAATGTTACCCATGAACAGAACCAACAGCTAACAAGGCCACATAGTGGTACTCGAACTGACCTACATTTAGCACACTTCGCTGCTGTCCAATCAAAATGGCCAACTGATCGCCTCTAGTTCAAAGGTGTAAACTCTTGAAAACATCTATTTTAATTTAAATTTTAATTCAACACAGGAAATGCAAAATACAAAATAATTTTGTATATTATGTCAAACACCGATCGCCTTGGTGAAAGTACAGAATGCAGACAATCGGAGAGAAAGAGAGAACTGAGAAAAGTTCCACGAAGTTACAACTCACTGCTCTTCCATGCTGTGATGTGTGTCTTGTCATCACTTTCGAAATATGGCAACACTCAGCGATAGTGTGACTGTTAAAACCATGCAACGTAGAAAATTTATACATCTTTTGTTAGAAACAACTAAACTTGCGATTTTAAAACACTTTTCTGTATTAATTCCTCCCGTTTAGCTATATCAGAGGTATTCTAAGCAAACACTCCCACTAATTGAGTTTCCAAACACACCAAAAGCTCTACTGTCAGTAGACAGCCCAAAATCTGTCGCGGCTTGCAATTTCACTTAATATTGCTGAATTTACATAAAATTCTGCTATCATATTTTAGCTATCAACTTTTTCAATTCACTACCAGATAAAGGTTAAAGAAAATTCGACTATTTCACTTACCTTTCGCTCAGGTTTAGCAATCTCCGGCAGTATACTACAGAAGGGTTTTATAACCTCAAGGAATTTAACTGAAACAAAAGATATAATATCCAAATTAATATTCATCCAATAAATGATACAAGCGTATGCATTCGACAGAAAGGGAATTCAGCAAATAACTTAAAATGCCCAAATGTGGATCCTAATTGAACCCATCCAACTAAAAGAAATTGTATACGTAAGCAAGTGTTTATCGGCAATGAATAGAGTATGTAGCGCCTCTTCGATTTTTCCGATTTAATTTTTTTCTTTTAAGGTATAAGTAATTTGATATTTCACTTACTTCCCATTTTGTTGTTTTTATTTTATTATGGTTAAATGTTACTTAAAATTATAGTTGACTACTTTTTGTAGTAATTCAGAAGAGACAACCAAACTCGCCAACTACTATCGCACGGCACTTTACAGGCGATCACACTCACTGTACGAAAGAAAAGAAAATCACTTCATTCACGGCAGAGCCCACCAATGATTTTGCCCCGGTTACAGTACAGCGGCCAATTAAGAAATCCACCGTTCACTTTTTCCTTCTTTTTTACTCGTCTCGTCACCACCAACTCATCCAGTTGGTCTCTTTCGGTATTCGTTGGGTTTTCCAAATTCCATAGCTAAAAATGGGTTATTTCGTAAATTTCCCTCGCATTTGACAGACGTACACATGGAAAGGTGTGTAAATGACAGGAAGGCATATAGTTGTGTTTGTATATCAATTCGTTCAGTTTGCAATACTAGAGCAAATCCGACTGACAACAAGTTACACGTATTCGATTTTTTGGTAACGTGACAAGATATTGTTCGTTAAGTTTATGGCATTGCCATGAATTTAATTTAGGTCCCATTATATGGGATATATTGAGAATCGTACTCGTCTGAAATTGCTACTAGAATAAAGTTTTTTAACCTTCGCTCTAAATTTATTTGTGAGTTTGTTAAACTTAAGTTTGCTAATAAAATGGTAGATTACCACATTGAACTGTAAGTTCGGACATTTTAAGCTGGACCCTACAAATGGGTTTAATTTTTATTGTTTGATGAGTCGTCTCTTGTTTTATGAAGACGCTGAAAACATTGACAGTAATATTTTTTGTAGTAATATACTTTGTGAGAGCGAGTTTATGCAGTTTTTTGCGTGGCCATCGTATGTCGGTTTGACTGCATTCGATTGCGGATTTTGTGATATCTTATTGGAATTTATTAAATTTTTTAAATTGTATCGCAAGTGTTAAATCTCTTTATTGGCACTGTGGCGGATTAGTTCGTTGTGTAAAAGTTACCCCTATTACCGCAATAAAATAAAAAAAGAAATAGTTGGCACAACAGGTCCGTAGGGATAGGGACCCTAGGCCTAGCTTCTCACGACCATTCGTCTTGTATGAGTTTTTATTTTTGGGACGAATTGGAGGGATCTACAATTTCATGCCGAGTCCAAACGGCCAATTGAGAAGCTCTTTCATGACAGTTATACTCTCGGATGTCTGTCAGATGTTCGCGAGAGGTGGCGCAGTGAAAAAAACTTTAAGTTGGAATTTGGGTTTTTTTCGGGATTTGAACTGTCCTGTGTGGCAATAGTCCATATAAATATTAATCATTTTAAAGCTCTACCATTAAAACTCTTGAAATTTCACCATTCTGGTTTCATAAAATTTCAGTTGACCAGCGTACTGCCTAGCACGGACCATTTCAAATAAGGGGATTTCGTTGTAACCCGTAGTCTGGGAGCACTGCTTCAGCAAATGTCCCACTGCCATTTCCTACGTTTTCTGACACAATATTTGACGTTGACATATTTATAATAGGTATTTAAAGCATTATTTCACATTTCATATAAACAAAAAATTAGTTTTGTTCGCTGTTATGTTATTCTTCTTATAAATACAAATTATTTTTATCTATGTCGATTCTCGTTAGAAAACAAAGTACCCACGTACCTGTCTGCATTCATGGGTTTGGGTTTAGTTTAGGTAGGTATTTCCCGTCCCCCCAAAAATAACTCGACCTCTTAACCTCTCTTTGTACGTAAAGTAAAAGCCGCCATATGCTGTCAAAAGACCGGTGGTTGGGTGAAAGTGCACACACGAAACACGAACTTTAGTTGTGTTACAGAATGGAAAATGCAAAGTACATCGTTTTGTTCAGTGGAAAACGAAAGTGCGGTAAAGATTACCTATCGGAGCAGCTGAATAAAAGGTTTTCTCAACATTCCATACATATTTTATCTATATATGCGGTGTTCACATGTACGAAATATTCCTTCAGGTTGTGTGACCGAAGCCGAATCGTAAGAATCTCTTCTCCAATTAAGACTGAATGGGCAAAAAAATTAAATCTAGATCTAGAGCAGCTTCTCGGCGATGGACCTTACAAGGAAAGGTACCGCAAAGAAATGATTGAATGGAGTGACTCAGTGCGAGAAGAGGATTATGGCTTCTTTTGCAGAACTGCAATGGAGAATGGTATTTATACCGCTAAATTTCCAAGTTATACTTGCAGGCACTTATCGTTTTAATTTGATTTATTTTTTCTTTATAGCTGATAATGAGATTGTCATTGTGAGCGATATTAGACGCAAGAATGATATTAAGTATTTCATGGAGACATACGGCGATAAGGTGCGTTCAATACGTATTACTTGTCCAGAGATAATTCGCGCCGAGAGGGGATGGATTTATCAGTTGGGTGTTGATGATGTTCAGTCTGAATGTGATTTAGATGATTATGATCAGTGGGATCTGGTAATTGAGAATAATGGATCGCTTGATGGTGATCTGCTGGTGGACTTGATATTTGCGAAATTTCAATTTGACTAAACTAGACTTAATAGATAGTTCATAACAAACTCAAAGAAACTTTTTATGCAAATTTGTATTTGCTGTGTATGATTGTTTGTAGAATATATACCCATTATTTATATTGATATGTTAGAAGTTATTTAAGGTGCAATATCCAGTTTAATAAAACAATAACTTTCTTGAATAAAGTTTTCGGTTCCTTGGCATATTGTTGTTTTAAATATTATTCAAATTAATTAAGTGAAGTTCACACTCAAATTAGAGACAAACAAGTCGTTTTTTTGCTCTAGATCAATTTTCTAAAATCTAGATTTTCATCCTACCAATGCTCTTCAAGCTTCCGCAAATTAAAAAGCAAGACTAGAAGTACCTAGGTATTAAAGGCGCAGTTTAAAGGTCTGACTTTCAATGTGGGTAAATGACTTATGCGTTTTTTCCGGATCCATAACACAGCAACCATAAGAGATATTTGAATGAACAAAATTTGACATATAGAACAGGGTACTGTGCATCCGATCGTAATATTAACTCAATTTTGACATAAGTCGACTTATGCTGTTTTTCCTTGTTGCAACAGATATACATACATTATTATTTGTTTGAAATGGCGAGTGCGTTTCGCACGGATGTGAACAAAAATACTGGATGTCCTACTTGATTGGCCTTCTACTGTTATGCATTGGAAAACAAATTTTAAACAAAAAATAATAATCTGGCACCTACCTATCTCAATAATAATCTGCTCCAACCCTTAATAAACAAATAAATACCTATTAGTATTAATTATTAGCGAAACGGTCGGTGCTCGGTGCATCATCTTTTCCTTTGCGCTGTGCCATATTCATATTTTGTTTTGTGAATTATGATTCACATCAGTTTCACCATGTACAAGCAATTCATGCACCAATTCAGCAAAAGCAAACAATGACTTGGAAACGGAATTCTACAGTTTCATTTTCATGTGAAATCGTTTACAGGGTGTACTCTTCTATTTTCCTTTCGTTTTAGGTTTAATAATAAACCTAATCATTTTTAAAATAGATAAAATATGTTAAATTTTACCAAAATCCAATGAGGACTTTTACCATATAAAACGATCTATTCTGACCTAGGTTAATTCAAAGTGAGGGTTTTAAATATATTTATAATCTTATATACATATTTTTTTTTGATTGATTTCCATAGACTGGATATCAAATAACCATAAAGAACACCAGGGGTACAAATCGGCTCATCATATTAGTTACCTATGAACTTCACCCTGCATTTATTAATATAATAGTATGCATAACTGTCAAGGATGTTTCGAATAACAAAATTAATAAACAGCTGCAAACCCGAGGCACCCTACATAAAAACCCATAGATGGCATTCAGACAAACACATCTCCATAAACATTTCCGTTCTGTTCCGCTATAAAAGTACCATAAACACCGCCATTAGCCAAAAAGCAGCTACACGGTAACGAACACGACAGTAGGCAGAAGCAAAAGCAGAAAGGAAGAGTGAAATCTTTTGCCCACACGGATGTTCAATTGAATAATCATGAAATTTGCTTTAAATAAAAATTCTAATAACTCGTTGAAAATTGAAAACCAAAGTGCGGTATGCAACTTAACAGACACTTTAAACATTAATAAAAAGAGTTCAGTGCCAGCTGTGAATTATTTAATTGTAGCCGAAGAGCAACTTATAAACGTGAGAAAAATCAATCTTATACCTCCGTCTTGATTACGGCCTTAAAGTCTAGTATAAATTGTTGATTTTTTTTTATAATTTTATAGTCAAAAAAGCGAAAAATACCCTACACAGAAACTAAAAAGTGAATTGATAATTTTGTTTAAATTAATTTTAATTTCCACGACATTTGCTGATAAAGAAAAAAAAAAAGAAAAGAGACAAAAAAAACATCTATTAGTGTGCGGTGACCTCGTGTTCAAGATACACACATTGAATTTTTGGATTTTCTTTGTGCTTCTATTTTTCGATTCAAAATTAAATTTCTTACGATTGAGGAAAAGTATTTAAAGATTAGTAACAAAAAGAGATTCAGCATGTCGAAAAAGAACAGAAAGAACGGCAAAGGTGAGTAATAAATTGAGGGGATGGAAATGGAACTGGAAATAATTGTGGATTGGGGAAATAATTTTGTTTGCGAGAGCTTTTGCAACGTTTGCTATGGACAGTGAGTCATTTCTGACATTTCATGCAGTTTTTATTAATCTGCTTGAGGGTTGACGTCGGCAAATTTGTTCAAGGGGGTGGTTCTTTGTGACGTACCAACATAAAGTGCTACCACTGCCAAGTGCACTTCGTGGTTGGTATTTGATTTTTCAATATGCTCCGAGGAATGTGAGTCGGTTGCACGTGCAGCACATTTCAAGAATGGTTAGCATAAACGTAAATAATACATCTGTATTGCTTATTATTGTGAAATTGAATGCATTGGTATTTCAATATTTTCTGAAATTAAGGTGATTAGCTTTGATTATTTTTTACTAGTACCCAATCAAATAAAGATGAGTGAGTCTAAATAAATTTGAACACTAGGTAACTGTTGCGTCTCAATTGTCGACATTTATTTCTTCTCCTTCATTTCCACTTTACACTATATTCGCCTTGCTAAACCTGTTCAAATAAAATACAGAAATAGTGTATTTTTTTACTTTCTAAAAATATATACAAATACATGCCATAGATAAAGAAACCCAGAAACCAGATAAAGCAACCCACAAACAGCTGGTTGGTGTCTGTATTGCAACAGACTTTGTTATTGTCGTTGGATTATTTTATGTAACATTACCCAGATATTTTGCGAAAGGGAGATACTGAAAACGAAAACACATCACAGAATGTATCCCCAAGGTGAATCCGTACCTACATGCATGCATAATGTTTAATTAAATATGTCGTTTGTAAAAACGATTTATTTTCTTGCTCAACTTTACAGGAAAAGGCTTAATACACTATCGAAGTTATCACGCCGTAAACAAATGATTAGTGTTAGAGGAAGGGACTGCAATATAAGTAACTGATGGACTTCAGCTGATAGCTCGTCACGTGTGAGTTTCCATATGTCGTCATGTAGCATAGTCATACACTTTCAAGTGAAATAGTTACATACCTATGAAGAGCAACAGAAAAGTAGATAGGTAGTTAGAAAAACCAGGAAATTACCCAAATATTATCACTTGGGACTTGTTTGAATAGGTCTATGATGAGAAGGTAGTTTTTGCCAAAAGTGCCTGCGTATTCACAAGTTATTAGACATTTAAGTAGATCGTTGGCAAGTGGCATATTTTTCAAGGTTTTCTTGTCTAGGTACCTACACACATCTGTTCAAAATCTATACCTAGTCAGTTGTCGGGGAAGAACGTATCCATTTTCAAATTCAGGTAGATACCACCATCCTATCTACCTAGATAAAATTGTCGAACAAATTACCCAGCTGCCTTTCACATACAATTCAGTTTCACTTATAATACATTTTAATAATTTCAAAGGGTCCGGAAGTGTTGACGACGTTACCTACCTACCAACAATTAGAACTTGGCAATGAAAATGTTTTCGTCTTATCTGTCGCCTTACGTTTTGCCAGGAGTACGGGGTACTACGTGTTACTTTATTTATGACTAGCTGCAACACACATTTTCACATCAGATGGTTTCTATATTTAGAATACAGAAAGAATTCTCTCGGCAAATTCCATCGCTTGTAATTACAATGGAAAGAGAAGCGTGCTTGAACTACTTTGTTGATGTCAAAGTTAAATGAACCTAATGAATTCGCGTGTGAGACGGCCCTGAACGAGCAATAACCATGAGCTAGGTTTTTCTTTCCATTTTGCCTGTCTTCTTTTATAAAAGTGGTGACGATTCACTCGATAAGCATTTGTGTAAATTGGAATTTGGAAACCCAAAGGCAGCATAAACTGAATTGAATTGGGGAGAAAAGTAATTATGACGAAGCGTTTGTTAGGAAAGCGTAGGCGATTTGATGATGTTTGCAAAAATAGAATCTGCAGTGGGTTGAGAAATTCCAGAGAACAGACAAGAGTTGATTGGATGAAAGTCGCATCAATGGTTGCAATAATATTTTTTTTATTATTATTTCATTTGCAGGACGCGGAGGCGATTCCAATTCCGAGGATGAATCGCTCAACGATAACACCAGTGTTTATTCGTACGTATCGGAGAATGTGCCATCAGTAGATGATTCTGATGAGCTGAACTCGAACGAGCGTTATGAAGAGAAATTCATCCAAGCTATGGAGAACGCTACTGAAAAGTCGGCCCAAACACGGGCGCTGGCATTGCAGAGCATTTGCGAGATCTTGATGCATCGTTTCATGCCGGATTTCGTCGAAGATCGTAAAGTCACTCTGATCGATTGTATTGAAAAGTCTATTCGTCGTGGAAAGGGTGCGGAGCAAGTGTGGGCAGCCAAGTTAGCACCGTTGCTAGTTCTGCAACTGGGCGGCGAGGAAGCCATATCCAAGGCTCTCAATCAGTTCCTTCTGACAACCATGCAAGATAAATCCGTCAGCTTCGATGCCCGAGCCAAGTGCTGTACCGCATTGGGCTTATTGAATTTCCTTGGTGGCGATGATATTGGAGATCTCCTAACCATGATGCAATTCTTTGAGAACATCTTCAGTGGCAGTTATTTGCGTGGCGATGATAAGACGCCTATCTCAGTCAATGCGGAAGCTGGTACTTTGCATGCCGAAGCACTGTCCTCTTGGGGTCTCCTTCTGACACTGATTCCACCCGGTGATTTTGTCTCTGTTATGACCAGCGGGCAGCAGATGTTGCCGTATGTGCCTTGATATTCTGACAGTTATAACCTTTTCTCATGATCAAATTTTTCCCAACAGGTCAATTAAGAAACTGCTGGGTCTGCTTCAGTCACCCCATTTAGAAGTTCGTATGGCTGCTGGTGAGACCTTGGCTTTGATTTTAGAGAGTGGACGTGCCCATGATGATGATTTCTTGGAGGAGAACCTCGCCGAGATCACTGATGCTGTCAAGCTGTTGGCTACAGATTCGCACAAATATCGAGCAAAGCGAGACCGCAAGGCACAGCGTGCAACTTTCCGTGACGTGCTGAGATATTTAGAGGTGGGTACAAACAAGAAACCTATTACATATATCATTTCACATCATGTGTGTCGCCAAGTTGGCTAGCAGCCAAAATCACTGCATAAATCGATTGCCACTTTTTTTTCCTACTCTATACTGTTTCACGAGAAGACTTTGATTAAAAAGTCAGACTAATCAGTCGAAAAAGCAGTTTTAAAATTTCTCGTTATCAATTTTGAACGCTAAATTAGCCCCTAAAAATGTTTACCACCACATACCGCCATGATTATATACCTCCGGTGACAAAACGCTATAATTTCATTAAAACCCACAACGAAGGGGAAAAATCACAACCTCCTGATTGCAAAGTACAGCCAGCCGTACAGCCTCCGGCATCTGTACTCGCTCAATGTGCTGAAGCAGAATGGACTGGTATTGCGCCGATGGGGCGATTGGTAGATCCTCGAATAATCCCAACGAAATTCGAAGAAGTCACCGATGACAAGGTGGAAGCATGCCAGCACGACCAACCTAATAAATTTCTGAAAATTCTCCGCACCTGCTACCCGGACTTGTACAATCGGCTGAAGAGTATGCCCCAAGATGAGCTGAGCCGCCGTTTGGATATATACCGATTGATGACCACTTACCAGATTGACTTTTGCAATGTGAATGAATATCCCGAGGGACTGTATGAAAGTTTGGATGCTAAAGATAAGCAGCCACTTTCAGTGGGCATGATGCAGGAAGAGGACGCCTGTAAGCGATTTAAGGGCGAAGTGGCCGCAGAATTACATTCATTGCCGGACAATATTACTAATGATCAGTGCCAGAGAGCTTACAAGCCGGTTAAGTACAGCTTTGCCGATAGTTCGAGATTCACGAACGCTGCCAATTATTCACACTGGGCAGCTCCGCCTGGCACAAGGAAAACAACCTTCAGCGAGTACATGGATTCGATCAGCAAGACGGGATGTGTCATCATCAAGAATAATATTCATAGTCACACGAAATGTCAAAACGGGAAGAATTGTAGGCACAAACTGAGGCACACGTGCCCACAGTTGTTGTGAATTCTCATATTGAATCTGAAGTAAAATTCAAGTTGGTTTTTAGCGGCGATTTATATTGTTTTTTATCTGATTTTACTTTGTTCATATTTGACACCTGAAAAAAGGCGGTTGGCAAATGTCCGAGAGTCCTAAGAAAGCGCCGCTCGGACGCGACATACAATTTTAGTGAAGCAATGCAGACACTTGTATTTGGGAGTCGAAAAGTCGTGTGTTTCATGAAGAGAATGTGGTGGAAAGTCTCCTATATTTTATGACATGTTCATTTCATTCCATTGGCAGACCGCAAAATATGTATTTTTGCGTTCCCTTTGAATCTGTTGATTGAATGAAGCGAAATAAATCGCAAGATTTTAGGCACGGTTGATGGTGTGGTATCTAAAAAAGAGTGTGGCTAAAAAAATTCCTTATTTTGCAGCATTTTTTTTTTGTTTTTATCTCCCATACAACTGTTTTTTATTTTACAATAACATTTTTTTGTTGTTCAGGAGGACGTATCCCCTGAGATCACTATCCGCTTCGGTACAGAGTCTCTTGCACTGGATACATGGGCTATACACCGCCAGTACACAGCACTGTGTACAGTGATGGGGCCAGGCATGACGTCTCATTTACAGGACAATGATTTCATTCGTGACATTTTCCAACTTGGCACCAAACCTGTCCTCAATCAAGTTTGCAAAACTATCAAGCAGTCGAAATTGGAACGGGTAAGCACAAATAACGTAGTATACCCCATTTGTATCAGCAACTAACTTTATTTGCTTGCAGCATCTCTTGAACGCCGCTGCATTCAAGGCACGTACAATTACCAGAGGCAAGAACAGGGACAAACGTTCAGCAGTTTTTACTTAATTTTTTTTTATTATTAAACTTGTTTTTTTTTTCTTTACGTTCCTCTTTCATTTTATTAGTTTTTATCAGTGATTTACAATTTGAATTTCTTTTGTAGATAAACTGTATATATACACATACTTTTTCAATTCAAAATAAGTATTTGATATTCAATTAATAGTGGATCATGTGTACATAGATGAAATATATCGATTAGTCATTGAATATCGGTGTACATGTGGCCAATATACACACATTAAAAATTAATATATTACGACTTTGACTGCGAAGTAGTAGGTGGTGTTCTTTTAAGCCAAAAAAAAATAAAAATTTAAAGTAAAAACCATATTAGTAATGATCTACTCCAAATATATCGCCTAGCTGTTTAAGTACGGTTACACAAATTATTTTTATGGACTTAGTAACATTTAATATTGTGCTTACACGTTCATTAATTAAACTAACCTAGAAGTAACATGCATATAAAAAGTTGTTTATCAAAATTTACTATTTAAAAGCTCATCACAGCCAAGTTTAGTTTTTATTACAATATAATAACATATTCGGCAAATGAATAAAATAATTAAACGATAGTAGGATTGTTTGCGAATTGAATTGAATTGTTACGAAAATATGATGCATTTAGTGCAAGTATGTATTATTTTTGTAAAGTAGGTATTTGTTGTTGAAATTTCACTGAATTACCAAAAGAAAAAGAAAACCTTTAAATATACATATTTACAAATGTAATAGGAAAATCAATTCATATAATTCGGCCGAAGAGATAATTATAAAACAGAATATTATTACTTATTACATAAATTAAACGATAATAAATTTTAGCTTTAAAAAGGGCTCTAAATAAATGAATTTTCATTTCATTTGCGCCGTTGTCGGTTCCCAAAATTGACATTCAAGAAGCCATACTTTTTGTATGCAACACGTAGCGATTGCGAACTCCTACCAATCGGCACGGACCCTCAATTTTATGCCATATCCAAATGGTTGGCGTTAGGAGCAATTATAATCTCGGATGTTTTTCAGACTTCGACGAAATGTATGTATGTTTTCCTGCGGTTGAACACGAAGGAGCGCTATGTTCACAGACACTACATTGTACAGGGTGTGTGCCAAATACAAGTTTCTTTTTAAAAATGCAATAACATAAATAAAAAAAAAAATTTACATATATAATTATGGCTTTATTAATAAGAGCAAACATTCCCATTTATTAAACTGCGAAGCGATAACGAAGCGGATGGTTGTGCGCCTTCAAATGCTGAGTCAATTGGATCTTGTAACCGAATAATCCGAGATCTTTGTGCAGAATTATCCGTGCGTGAAATGTTGAGCTGTTAAGATCGGTGGCGAGTTGATATTCGTTAATTGAGTCTAACACTCTCGGCTACAGCAGCCACATTTTCGTCTGTGCGCAACGTACGACGACGGGGACCATGATTGTTGTCCACTAGCATACCAGTCTCACGAACTTTTTGCACAAACATGCGTACAGCAGGCGCGGTGGCCGGTAGGTGCTTCATTCCTGCCAAATCTTCTTTTGAATAAACGCACTGTTTGGGCTACACAGCGATCACTTTCAGTTGTAAAGCGACTCATTTCGTTTCGCGCATAAACTAACTATCATAGTACTCAAAATGAACAATATATATATATTCAATCAAATACAGTCAATAACAAGAAAAAAGTCAGACACATCTATTGCGCAGTTTTAAATGCTTTGCATTGCTTTCTTATTACTTGAGGATAGATTTAGTAATCTACCGGTTGTACTGTGACCGGACGCCGAACTTTCAACCGATTACAGATTTTATGCCTAGAAATATAATAATTATTTTATTGATCTTCCGACGTTAGTCAACTTACTTATGTCCTATATCCCCTTGTGGGTCATAGGGCCTCTACAGAGCCTACGCGCCATCGTGTGCGGTTCCTAGCAATGTGCCTCAGCTCTCCCCAACTCTTTCCCATTTGCCGTGCTTCCTTCTCGACTGTTCTACGCCATGTACTTCTAGGACCGCCGCGTCGTCTGCCAGCCTGAGTAAGCGGATTCCATTGCATCGCGTGGTTAGCTATGGACCTTTTCGGAAAGTGTGACCAATCCATTGCCACTTTCGTCGTTGTATGGTTGTGCCAGTAGGTTTATGACCGGTTCTTCGACGATAGTCAAAGCGCAATTATAAATGTTTGCTGGGTTTTCAAACGTTCCGGGGTGGAAGTTCGCAATCGGCCGACACTGGTGCGACTTCCAATCAGCAATCGCCTTAACTGCCCAAGTCCAATGAGGTGGTCGTTACTTGTCCTCTCATTGTTGAAGCATTCGCATGAGATGGCCAAGTGTATATTTTGTATGTTTTTAATTCTATTTTCTAGACGGACTACCCATTGATGTAGTTTTATGTGATATCTACGCAAAGTAAAACAAACTTTCTCTTAAAATGCTTATTTATTTGTTAATCTTTTTATGATTTTGTTTTTTTTTGTTCACTATAACTATTATTAACATTATAATACAGTTAATATAATATTTGTATTACTTTTACTTTTATACAATAAATATTTAATGGGGTGAAATCAAATGATAATACAAAACTGTCTACAATGTACACACAAACAAAAAAAACAAGTCCAACTCGTAAAAACTGCTAGGAAAATATTTTTTACCATTTATATAATTGAGAAGAACGTTTTAAGAGATAGCTGGGTTGCTCGTGCTCTTAAGTATCAGGAACATTTAGAGATTCCTCTTTCGTAAGATCGCGAACGTAAAGACAACTTAATTTTTTTAGTATACGCAACGTTTTTTTTTTTTAATTTACTGTGTTTGCTTTAAAGTAAAGTATAATGAACTCACAAATAATCATAATAAATAGGTAGGTAAGTGAAATTCTTTCAAATTGATTTGTGTAGTAATATGTAATATAAAATGTTATACAAACTAGAGCAGAATTTTTCTTACGTTTACGCATTTGGCAATTTCTATAATTATTTTTGAATTTGAATTTCAAGAACAAATCGAATGTTTCTTAAAAAATAACACAATTCATACACAATCAATTTTTCGTTTTTATTTGCATGTATTATTTGTGTTTAGTTATATTTTTGTTGGGCTCAAGAAAAATATCCCGTTTCCCTATATCACATTTTACAATGAAATCAAACGTTTTTGCTTTTGTGGTGAATGAGTTTCTTTCCGTTTGTTTTAGACTCGAAATAATACTAAGCATAAAACATACCAAATGAAATCGCCTCGTTAAGAAAAGGTTTCATGTACTGTAGTTGTATACATACACGCTTATTTCTAATTCATTAAATACAATATAAAAAAAAAATATATTTTATATATAATACGTAGGTATTACAATAATGTTCGTCTATATTCGCGTGATTTTAATTTCGCATGGAAAAACGACAACAAACTATCGTATAATGTGAAATAATCTCGTTAATTGGGGTTTGTTTGTAATTGCTGCGAGCTGAATTGTTTTCATTTTAAAATGCTTTACCTCCTTAACGGACATTTTTGTTTCTTCTTTACTTTTTTGGAACCTATTCGTAGTTAATGAACTTGCTTGGAATTTTATTTTATACGCAGTATTTTTTGCAAATCTTTTCGATGCTTCAAGCAAATTCATTCTGTATTTAATACTTTTTCTCTTACTAGTGATCCCATGTCAAATGTTGTTCCTGCTTCTATACAATTTAAACAATAATTCAATTTGGAAGTGCGTTCCACACTGCAGCTCGACTTAAGAAAAAAACAAAAAAAAAAAACACACTTCGTTTACGTATGATACTTAGATACAAATTAGAAAACACAAATCATATGCTTAGCCTGACATGAGAATCTATTAATCGCTTTGTTCGATTTCATTGTCGACCAACGTCTTCGCAAATTGTATGCAACTTGTCCATCTCACTGTTTGTGACAATGTTTATCGAACTAACCTTTGCTCGTTGATACGCAACCACAGTGTTTTCTCCCAAACACTTTATGCACACATACCCGATGAGTACCGCAATACCGACGGTGAGAATGCGAATTAGAGGATCGACGTACAACTGAATGATAACCCAAGCGCAAGCGCCGGCCACACACATCAGTGTCACTAAGATGATGGTTTTGGCCCAGTGTTGGATGGTGAATCCCTTCTCCCAGTCAAGTCTGCAAAAATATTCGCAAATTAGTTGCTGCTATCGTTGAGCATGCGTTGTAACACTCACTTGTTTGCTTTTTCAATCTCGTACGGTGATCCACACACCTTGCACGATAGTACCGCATCGGATGTACAGCTAAAACTTTCCACTAGCCATCGTTTAAGGCACTCATGATGTACTGAGCTAACATCTCCTGTGCATTTGCATGGCTGTATCAGTGGTTCTGGCTTATCGTTGTCGTAGCAAATCCAACAGTCTTTCTTCGCTAAGAACGATTGTCCCTCCTCGAGCGAGAGCCCTTTACTTTCGGCCGATGTCGTAGGTATGCTCGGATCAATTTGACGACTGAGCAATTTTCTCGGATTTAGAATCCACAGTTGTTCGGGAGCCATAGAGTTCCATAGGCAGCAGGGAAACCACAGAGCTACACCGATCTCAGCAATACGGAAGACAATGTCGTGCCAGTTGCGTGAATAGACGGGGACTCTATAACGAAAACACGTTACTCGTTTGATTTAGTTAATTTCGCAAACACCTCTGTACTCACTTTTTCTTCCAAAAGTCACCTAAAGTTTCTGAGGTCAGGAAGCCCACAATCACTATCAACATAATCGCTTGACTTAGCAGGCCAAAACGGGATTGATGCAATTGTGAGGCGTTGACAATTGCTTCGCTGGGTCCGAGAATCTTTCCACTCTGATCGTAGACGAAACCTCCGCGAAGTTTAAAGAACACTTCGACTCCGTATATGAGAAAGAAGACGACGATTATAAGCAATAGAACGGCATACAGGCCGTTAAAGATGTGTGCGTACGCGTGACTGTCAGAGATGATCAGTGAGGAGAACACCTCCACTCCGAATAGACTGTAAAGAAAGAAGTTGAAGGCGAAAAATCCGAGGAAACTTTTCGAAAGGAATTGTGATTTTTCCCAGCGAATGTCGCGGAGGTGGAAAATCTGAAAAGAACCAAAAACGCGAGTGTAATTAAAAAGCCATAGACTGAAATCACGTTCAAAGTTGATGGGGATCTGTCCAACCGCTTAAGCTAATCGTTTCATAAACTTTCAATCGTTTTTATGGACAGCTGGATGATCGTTTTGCCGAACTGTCCACGTTCGTCTGTCTGTTTTTGTGAATTGCGAAACTACAGTCAGTTTGATGATATTGTAAAAAGGGCCACTACTGAGTTGATGATCCAGTCTATTGCTTTACTTGTTAGCTTATTATTCAACTTAAGTAAAGATCGTTCACAACTCATTTGACTGAATCAAGTTCCAAGATGCGTGAAAACCTTTAACCACACTTTAAGAACATTCGCATTTTGCTAATCCCCCTAAACTACATCAACGAAATCAGATGGTGACTGTGATGCATTTCTGGGTACAACTGTCGTGAGTCTTTTTCACGTGTGAACCAGAGTATCATCTTAAAAAAGAGGCGATGAATAAATCACATTTAAAATTGAAAAGGTTCGTTGAAAGAAAGAAATAATAAACATACGCAGTAACTAAACTCACATCTATGTCAAATTATTTGCTTGGACAATGTCAATAAAAAATAACAATGTTCACTTTCACGACAACTTTCTCCATCAAAATACTTCACTCTACTCTTAAGGCTCCAATCACAAACATACCTGACCAAAACAATACAATTTGTAATCAAAATAGAACAACAAGAGATAGATAAACAGAGGAAACACATTTCGCCGTATTATCTATCACACGGGCCAAAGGTAAACGTACATTTGCACTTGCAGCCACACGCGTTCACTTGTACCCAGAACATTTGCGTAGAATTTGCACTTGAAAAAGCTGATAACTGAAAACTACCCTCCATAGTACATGTGCACTCGAAACGTTTTTATCTTTAGCTTAAATTGTACCAACGGGCTTATCAGTTCCGTTTGTTACGACCATCACCTAATTAGGACTGTGTGTGACATATTTATCAGTGCCCTCGGTGAGTGTTCATATCCAGGGTTGTACGTGGGGTTGCTTCGAGCTCGCCGTGACGCAGGGTTGTACGAAGGGTTGTTGTATGCTCCCTGATCCAGGACTACGCTTTGGCCCCGTTTATATCCATGGCTGTACGTAAGGCTGCTTTGTGCTCTCTCACTTATGACCGAGTGTTGCCGTTGGCCCCATTTCTAATCCAGGAGCTGAACGAAGGCAACGATTATCTCTGATCATGCCTCACGGAGCGCCATCCTGCGTCATGGAGGCAGAATGCAGCCATTTCCACGCAACATTCTGTAGATCAGAATAAATGATTTTATGGAGTAAATACTATTCCTTAAATCTGTTTCCACCCAATCCAATTAATATAAAAGTTACAAGATCGAAGAAAAAACCAAAATGTAATGAAGCCTCTCCTCATTTGAGGTTTATAATGTCTAAAATCAATTAATAAAATGTTCACTTACTTCCGCCCACAGGCACACGATCAAGGAGGCACATGTCATCAGCAACGGATAATATGCAGACATTAGTGTTACGGCCCAAGTCGGCTGAAGATCATGCTGCAAAAATAAATACAAATTGTTAAATATGGCAAACTTGATTATATTATATTCAGATTAAATTACCGGCGTTGTAAAGTATGCACCGCGCAGTGATGCCGCCACAAAAACCACGAAATATAAAAGTTTCTGGGTTGTGAGACGGCACGCCCTTAACAATGAGGGCTGCTTTAGTCTCTGATATTCGGCGACGACACATATTATCAACTGTATGAAAGAGACCACTGCGACGACATAAAATACAGCTGATATGCCTGCATGGTAAGGCAAATTGAACGCAGAACATTCGTCACCGGTATAGCGAATTTCGCAAATGCATGTGCCATTTAAGCAATCGCCCCGACCCGAACATGTGGCCATAGAGTCATCTCCGGGTGGGGCGCTCTTCAGTACGTTCGCGGAGCACCTCATTAAATCATGAAAACTCGGTATCATTCTATAGTGAGGTATCTGAAACAAGAAGAATTAATTATTAATAATTAGAGATAATTCGGGCAAAATAGAAACAAAATATTTTGGGTAATCATGCAAACAATTTGTTTTTAAATAAATTAAAAAAAAAACAAAACAAACAAAATTTGATTAATAGGTTGATCCCTCCGGCATTTAAGCGTGCGGGTTTCAGGTTAACCTACAAAAGATCACAATGGGATTTTATGCTAAACGGACTGAGCGCGCAACGAGGAATACAACGTTTACTTGGAGGCAGTTTGCCCTTCAAACTGGAGAGGTGGATTGGCCGTTTGATGATGAATTAGTGGCGTAGTTCAGTATAGGTATTATTGCGACCGAAATGACTGGGAATTATCGATAATTGCTAGATATATACAGCAACCAGATTTTAGAAATCCATCGCATGTACACATTCACGAAAAATACAAATTTTGAAGGTGAAAATCGCATGCAAATTCGTTTAACCAAAAAAACAGGAGCACTAAATGTTGACACCTAAGAATCAACAACGCCACCTATCGGATTTTAATCAAATGCTCTCTAAACACTTCCGGCAATTATGGGACCAAATAGGTAATTTTTTAGCAAAATCAGTCGAATAGTTTTCAAGTAAGCTACACAAATACGAACATTGAAATATGAGTGTTAATTCAGCCAACATAAGAAATTTGAGAATTTCCGAAATGTGAGCACTTATTTATTTCATATATACTGACTGTACAAATCGGCACGAGTGTGCTAAATTTCCTACAAATTATAAATGTTAATCATATGATTTTTTATAATTCAAGTTCCTTACGTTTAGTTTTCTTATTATTTAATCTTATGTTCTAGGTGCTGGTACTGGCCTCCTAACCTCGTCTCCTGTTACCGCATGACCCTGTTTTTCTCCTTTTTCCTGACAGAAGTCATTCTGTCGTGGTGATGTCATTCGAGAGTGCTGCCAAGTTTGACAACAATGAGCATAGGACAGCAGAGGAAAAGCTGAGCTAGAAAAGATTGCCCTTTTAAGGAATATTTGGTCAACAAATAGCGCGAATTCCATCTCATAAACTATTTACAACAGACCAACATTGAAAAAATAACACGCCGACCGTAATGCTAATTAGACTTATGTACTGCCCATCGGTCGGTGTATGTTGTAACCCCAACCTATTTCTCTATACTTGTTGGCGACCAGCAGCTGTCAATCATCCTAAAGCTGATACCAAATGTCTCCCCTAAACTAACTGGCCGGCATTGGTTGCCGCTTAAAAGACGACACACTAGTCACTTAAATGCAAACGACACAATCGCATTTCAACCACCGCTCATTGATGTGTCTGTTGGAATATTGTCCGGTAACCAAACAAATATGCACTGACAACTGTGTTTGCCTATTGCACATTTGATGACCTTTATCGCCGGACAACTTTGCATGCAAACGCAAACTTCTCAACGTTGTTATGAAATTCAATTGATACTGCGCTTTGTTTCGATGTCTGTCTCGATGTTTGTGTTCTGTTGTGAGAAAGCCATGAAAGCGTATCACGGAAATTATCACGCATCAGCCTTAAAGGGGAAGAGGCGTGTAGGCAGTTTAATATTGAAATGATTACTGAAATACATACGAAGAAGGGTGCAGATTAATAAGCTAGGTTGACGGTTAAGTTTTTATTCAGAAGCGTTCCGGTTTTGACTGGAATAAACGAAGCTGATGTGAAATCGAAATGAAAAACATTCATTGTCTCGGGAGAAGCCATAAAACGAAACTCAGCTAGTTGTAATATTTTGTTTTTATAAAACTCAAATTCAGTTTGGTAACAGCTAAAACGAGCACACCATGTTAAGCAAGTTCAAGCGCCACCACACATCACAATCATCTGCAACATTTCAACAAGAAACCAAAACGGCTTTTTAATGTTTATTAGTTACAGATGGGCAACCGAGCGTTCAATATCCATGGAACCTTGAAGGGAAAATATAGCTTCACTTAGCTTTGTATGTGCGTTCATTGGTTTGTAATGCTTTTTGATAGGTATAAACAAACAAATCAGTAAAAGAACATTCGCGCACAAAAAATAATGTTTATAAAAGCGATCTCACAGAATTTTCGCAAAGAAAGTGTGCTAAAACAGAAACCAAAGCTTTCAACACAACATACAACAGATAAAAATACAGCAATACCTATTTTTTTGTTGTTATTATTGGCTACTTTACCTTGTGCTGTGATTGAGATAATTTCCAGGTGGGGAATATTTATTTTCTTTTATACTCGACTTCAATTTCGCTCTCTTCTTATCTTTTATCTGATAATTTTACACTTGTTTCTGGTAAAGATAAACTAATTGTTGTGAACTGTTTGGAAGCGTTTAAGGATTTTTCAACGGTTTTCTTTGGGATTTTAATTCTATGGATAAATTGCCGAATCGTTCGCATTTATTATAAATGGCAGAAGTATTGTTCCAGTTGCTATGCGCGAATGAATTGAACGAAGATTATGTCGAGTATGTTTTGCTATTGATGTTGGATCCGGCTACAATCTTTAGAACGGTGAATTTGCAGAGTTATTTAAGAGCTTGAAAGCAGTTCAATTTCTGTATGAAATATGCGGATGATAGAAAAGAAGTCCTTAAGAAAGTAGCTCGAATTTGGATGCTACAATTCGTGTCATACGTGATTTACTGTCTGCAAAGAAAAACGATGGCACGATCCCCGGAAAATCACAATTAGGAGTAACATCTGAAGGTTTTTTTCCACTGCGCCATCTCTGGAGAACGTCTGATAAACATCCGAGAGTATTAATGTCATTAACATACTATATACATGGAATTCTTGTAAAATATCAGTTCCATACAAGCTCTGTCCAAAAAATGACGCCAACATAACCAGCGCTCTTGGTTCAAAGCGAATAAAAAGTGTAACCAAAAAGCCGGTCATCTTGGATTTCTCTATAGAAGGCTAGAGACACCTATTGAGTGTTAGTAGATTTGCTAATTAAAATGGTTGCAATTCAAATTGTTGCGGAATGTTTTACAATAGATAGATGTCGCAGCGAAAAGTCGTTAAAATATCGTATATACTCGAAGAATTTGCTAATTTACCAACAAAATTAGTTGATTTATCTACCTAGCGATGAAAGTGAACCGGAATTAATCGAACTTCTTCTTCATGAATCCGAGTATATGGAGGAGTTTGAACTGATTAAAGAACAAGCATTCGAGAAAAGGAAAAATCGACACCGCATTCAAAATTACGTGGATGCGAAGAAAGGACTTACTGCTTAAAGCAAGAATTTCGTGGCGACTTTCAAAAAGAATCTAAGGAGAACATTCAATTTTATTACGCAAGAAATCAAAAAAAATGCACTCATACGTCAAATAGTACATCAAATTTCAAATTGGCTGTTAATTGTAAGGTAGCAGTGACGGCCAGCGTTGCCACAATGTGCCCAATCGGGTCAATTGGCCCTTGGCACGGAGCAAACAAGAAATGGCCCTCATATAAAATTTTTGTATTCCTTAAACAAAATATTCTAAAAATCACACTTTCTTATTTATTTCATCACAAAAGTTAGCAATAACCAAGTTCACATATTGAAAGCGACACTGAATTCAGTCATTCTGACTGACGTTTCATGTTCGTTTTTGTCCGGCATGATAATTCAACTTCGTATTTTTTAGTCTTGTACCTGTGACTTTATATTTATGTTGCCTTATAGCTTTTTTAATTTGTTTTTTGAAAAATTTTCTCTGAAGGGTAATAGCCCGCACTTTTTGGAATTGGAAATGGCCTTCAATATTTTTTTCTTTGTGGCAACGCTGGTGGAGCGTTAATATCATGCTCTCTCGATGACGCTCTCTTTTACGTATTTTTCGAGTTAGGGAACGGCATTGAGTAAAATTTCATTAAACTTCGAAAGATTTAAAAGTAAATTAACAGAGCTACCTATTGTATGTAGTCATTCGTTCCAAAAATAAAAAGAACCTAGAGCCATAGGTCCGTATAGGGTATACGAACCAGTTGCGGCAACTATTTATTTTATCGCTCGTTCACAGATGACAGGAGTCGGCCCAAGTTAATTAGGCGAATGTGTTATCAAGAGGACTGATTCTGTTGTCAAAGTTAAGTTACCTGTCTTTCTTTCTGTGGTATTTTAAATAGTTCTCCCGGCAAAAGGCTAACAAGTTTCAAATAAAATCGAAAATCAATGGGAATGGCTTATTCAAATACCGAATTGGCTCTTTTACAGAAAAACATTTTATGGGTTCGAGTCTGATTATGAGTTTATGAGACTTCTCATGTCTTCCAAATTAAATGTTTCATATCGTGAACTCGCAACGTTTGCACCTATAAAGCGTAAAATAAATTTAACAATCGAACAAAAAGAGATAAAATGGAAAACCAATAACGCTCCAGGACCAGTTGCGACAATACTCATGAACTGAATGTTTAAACGAATCTCTTGTGTTGCAACCAAATAATTAATTTCCAATACACAATATGTCATTTTTAATTCCGCATTTGATAACATGGTACAACTACCCTCCCCTCAATCGCTTTGCGTCAATCAACAAATGACTCCTCTTTTTTTGTTGATAATATTTTGTACATTCTTACACCTATCGAAAAAAAAAAAACATTTTGTGTTATCAATCGCCGTAATAAACAATACATAACTTTATTGTGATATTTTTGGGAATAAAAGTTTTATTGAACTCTAAAACAGAAAAATAGTCAGATAGCATAAAATTATAAATGAATATTCCAACTTGATAAACGGTCTACAAGTTATTTTCCAATTACTCCCCGGATATCTATCACGCTTTTCCCAAACACATTTTTATTCGCGCAAAACAAGAGTTCGAAATAAAATTGCTTCACTTTCACATCATATTTAACACAAGTAAAAACTGATAAGATATATTTAGCTTAGAGGACGAGGAAGTCGGTCATGCTTGTGGCTGGTTTTAGTACATTCTAGCAGAACTTTGATAAAATAAATAAACTACTGCTACGAGACATACTTCATGTCAAACCGTGCGGAACCAGGTCAGCTGCCTGCTGGCAATTGTCAGTTTTTAAGGTATAGGTTTGCACTGCGATTGTAGTTTGCTTTTTTTGGTAAAATACATGCGAGCGTTTTGCGTAAAGACGAAAAACTACAAAACGAACTATGATACTTCACGACGGCGACGACTACAAAAACGGGGACAAACAAATATGCCAATGAACGTTGAAAACAGCCGATAATATTGTTCAACGCCGACGGCCGTCTGTCGTTCGGTTGCGACTTATTTAATTGACCAAGTCCAATTATTATTGCTAATTCAAATCGAGCACCATTCACATAATTAATCGTCGTCCAAACCGGGTTCACGAAAGAGTTGTATATATGCGAATGAACTCATCAACAAAAGGCCACTGAAACCTAAGCGAAAAAATGTTCGGACAAAAAGTCTGGGGAACACTAAGCAGCCGCGCAGCTCATTCGGTTGTATTAGCTGTAGAGCTACAGCTACAGCAAACGCCAAAATGAGAAACTACCGCCTAATCTCTCTCCCTGGTGAGCGACAAAGACGATGAAAAAATGCAAATATGGGTTTAAAGCATTCGGGTCTGCTATACATATAAATATAAGAGAGTGTAGATTTTTTTTAACATCATCATAGGAGAGATATAAAGGGTGGGCCATCTAGTGGTTTCTTTTTAAATCATTAGGCTATTTTGACACTGACAGCTGTTTCCCGCTCGAAATCTTGACCGAAAGTCAGTTTCCTACCTCCGCGGAACGAAATGAGTCGCTATACAATTTAACAACGTTGGGAAATATTGAAAACTTATTTCCAAATTGAGTGCTGTGCATTTTTTGAAAAGAAGTTTATGCCGAAATGAAGCAACCACCGCGCCTGCTGTACGCAAGTTTGTGCAAAAAGTTCCTGAGACTGGTATGCTAGTGGATAACACTCATGGTCCCCCGTCGTCGTACGGTGTGCGCAGACGAGAATGCGGCTGTTGTAGCCGAGAGTGTTAGACTCAATTCACGAACATCAACTCGCCATCGATCTGAAAAGCTCAACATTTCACGCGCTAGCCTGATGAGAATTCTGCACAAAGATTTTGGATTATTCGCTTGAAGTGGAAGAATACGCTTCTGCGAAGCCAACCAAGGCAGCCACTTGAACGACGTTGTGTTCCATAATTAATGGGAATATTTGCTCTACTAATAAAGCCATATATACATGGACAACATTTAATTTTGTTAATTTTATTGAATTTTTGAAAAGAAGTTGTATTTGGCCCACCCTGTATGTATAATAATTAAATTGATATTCAAGTTATGCTGTGGATAATGAGTGATTTGAGTGCTTAGCTGGAGATCTTTTGGGATACTTTTGGTAGTAAATTGCTTATAGCGCGCACTTGAAATGATGGGAACGTGTCATTAGATATTCAAATGTGTGTGGAAGCGACTTTGATCAGGGTCGACAACTATCAATATTTGTAATGGATTGCTATGGTCTCTCTGGTGGCGAAAATGTGTCGATCGAATTATGTTCATTTTGGGATATAACTTCAAATATATTTTTCAAAGATGTTTGATAACTTTTAGTGATATTTCTTTCAAAGAAAACATTTATCGATCAGCAATTACTTTTGTTTGTATTTCTCTGTCACCTCTTATTTAAGTTTCAGGTTCTCTACAACGCATTCTCAAATAATGAGAACTCCAAAACAAATTTCTTCATTTATTTGCCATTTTACATTTCTACTCTTTTTGGATTTAACAATGCTATAGTTTTCGAAGAATTCTTTAAAGCAAATTAGCAAATTTCTTGCGGCACAACAACTAACTCAAACTGAACTGTCAGTATGGTAATTAAATGATTAACTCATATTGAACAAACCTACTAACTTTGGTTTGTTCAATTTGTGTTTTAGGGTCCCAAAAAAAAATAAACAAAATTATTTATATGCGACACATGCTAATTGTATATAATTAAAACAAATTCTTTATTTTGCAACGCAACGGACACGTTTGTTGAATGTTTTATCAATTCATTACACACTTGGGCTGCGATGTGTTTATTTATTTGACAGCTTAGCAGTATGGAGCTGAATGGAACTTATTATTTGGTAAAGATTGAATTTGTTCCTTTTTTTCTAATAAAATTGTTAATTTTATATCAACGAAAAATGTCATTGAAATGCTAATTTTAAATTTAAATTCTATTCGCGTTTTAGTGCAAATTCGTGAAGAGAACAGGAGTCAATAAAATGTGCATGTGTACTTGTGTTAGAGGTTACACTGAAAAAAAAAATTAAAAGGACTTTTTTATGAAAATTAATCTTAACTTTCAGCAAAGAGTTCAGCATTTCATTTGAATTCAATAGGTAACTGTGGAGATGATGTCACTTTTCAGATTGTATTTGTTTTTATTTCCAGCTAATTAAAAAAGATATCATTTTCAAATGCAAAAAGAAGCATAAACTACGAACAGACAGACAAAGTACGTACGGAGTAATTAAAGAGCGGTTATTTGTTGCCCAACGATTAAATAATACCCGCCAATGAATAAACAAACGATGTAAATTTGTACTTACGTCATAAAAACAAACAAGTGTGAAATGGTAACCATTATTAGACTAACAACTTTTCACCTCAATTTAGAAAAAAAAAAACACCAACAAACGCATGCCTTGATTAACAAATATTTAATTATTATAGACAAGTTAAAATAATATTGAAAAACAGACAAACGTTCACAAACAAACCAAAATAGCAACTATTTAAAAAACAAAAAAAAAAATATAGCATCAACATCAGTAGTACTCACAAAAATTTGCGAGCCCACACTTTTCGAAAATGTTTGCTCAACATTAGGAAAAATGGAAACTCATTTGTTGGGTTTTCACCGTCTGTCTGTGGACGTGATTCCCAGACCGCAAAACGAACGGCGAATCTAGAAAATATACATTTTTGGTGTAGTTAAAAGTATAAGTGAGGAACCGAAGAACTGTGTTGCATTTCTTTTTACACTTATAGCAAGAGAGAGCTAGAAACCAGGTGGATCAACGACGCATTATTGAAGAGTGGCAGGCGCGAGAAACGCGGTGAGAATACAAACGTCAAAATGGATCGTTCAAACACTTCAAACGTCATTACAACTATTAAGTTGATAGGGGTCACTATTTTATGTAAGAAGTGCTGCTTTTAGGAAGGACACATTCATGAATCTAGTAATCTAGATTGGTCTGGATAAGATGTAACCTGAACGCAAAAACTAGATTGGTCGGGAACGTCACTTTTCCTACGTCAGCCACATATGCGAACTGTCAACTTAGTACTCAGTCAGGAATTTCTTGACTAGATTCGTCGGCTACCCCTCCATAAACGTCAACTGAAACAACTGCTCATATGACCGATTTCAGCCAATCAAAACCGAGATACATCTAGTCAGACAGCTGTCAGACTTACTGAACTAGATACTTGAACGTCCCCAATGTACCTAATCGATTGAGTTCACAACTGCCAGAGGCCACACAAATCGGTTACTATTGACGTGATTACTTATGTCAGACGACGCCAGTATACAGGACATAAGTTAACTTTTGCTTGGATAGATATGGATGTTGGCTTTCGTTGGGAATACCCCGGCCCCTGATCTACCCCCCTATGGAATTCTGGGAGTCACTGGGGATGTCAGTTGGAATAAATCTGCAATTCATGTCTTCATTGTCGACAAAAAAATCGTTAAAAATTCAATTAGATGCAATAATCACTAAAACAACTTCCCAATCGATTGACACCTAAACCAAACGCATACCTACTGCAGAACAATGTAACAATCCATTGAATGATATCCAATGGCAAATCCATCAGTAACATCGCACTTGAGCACCGGAAAACATTGCTGCAATGCACACTTTCCAGAACATGTGATGTGAAAAAACAAAAAAAAAAACATTTTCCAATGGGCATTTGACAGAGTGCCAATAAATGATTCGTGACAAATAACAAACAGTTGCTAAAAGTTGACTTTTTGCCTTGCGCTGTTGAGCAAGGAAATTCGTAACTTTTTGGCGCTGGATGTTTCTTGGTTCCTTTGCGGTACACGTGCTGTGTGTACACATTTATTATGTATATATAAAATCACTGACCCGCATCCCTCGCAAGGATATACACAAATCCATATATTTCTACGCCCGCCACAAGTTGGATCAAATATGTATACATTAAAAATGGAAATCAAGTTCATTTGAAATGGTAATAATTGGAAATTGGTCTGTTGGGTAAGGTTTAGGTTTCTTCAGTTTTTGGTTCATTTGGGTTACTCTCTTCTGATGAGAACGAAACATTCGGGCATGAATAATTTATGTCGATTGCAAATAATTGGACGGACCAAGATTTTGTCATTTTCCCTTGTGGACAACTCAATTGATTGCGCGTTGCGATGATGAGTAATTTGTTTGTACAATTTTCGTCTACCTTATCGATTGTGTATTGAAAAGCACTCAACATTTATAACGATGCCTCAATTGCGTTTTTATTTTTGTAATGAGCAGCGTGAAAACTTCAATTACTCAGATATATGGATAGTACTTGAGCATGTCATAAAGAATGACTAAAATATTAGCACATTTATGGATTATTAGCTAGAACTTTGAGCAGGTGCCAGAGGTGTGGTGTCGGGTGATGCCTAGCCACTCTCTAGGTAAAAACAACCACAAATTGTGTTGAGACGGCGTGGAACAATAAATAAACGAGAGAATTGATTAAAGGCAAGGGCCCACCAAATGGGCGAACAATATTAGCAGCATTTTTTTTTGTAATTTTCTTTTTTGTAATTTAATGTAATTTATTCATCTACGGATATAAAATCTTACAGATTTTGTTTTGCCTTTGGTAGGGGGTCTGTGTGTAAAGAGCGCCGGGACGTTCAAGTATCTAGTTTAGTAAATTTGGCAGTTGGCTGAATTGACACTTGATATGTTACAGTTTTGATTGGACTAGATCGTTCACATGAACTTTTTTTTTCAGTTGGCTGACGTCTATGGATTGAAAGCCGTCGAATTTAGTCAAGAATTTCGTGACTAATTTGACAGTTGGATTATGTGTCTGACGTAGGCAAAATGGCGTACCAACCAATCTATTTTCTGAGTACATTTCTAGTCCACACCAATCCAGTCGACTTCAGATAACTAGGCTTTTGAATATGCCCAGTTACATTGCATGGCAACAATGGAAAACAAGAGAGTCGGGCAAACAGTTTTATTGGAAATTGAAAACTCAGACAGAGCGGGAAGCGGTGACAATCGGTAGGCATAACGTCGAAATTTCAAAAGGTATCTTATACATGTTACAGCTTACAGATTATGGGCGGAAATTTGGAAATTGCAATATATGGGAAAAGCTTGTCCAAGAGTAACATATCTTTAGAAATCTTGTTTTATATGTAGAAAAATGCCATCATTACCTACTGAGTCATATGACAAACGTGAGCATTCACTCACTGAAACTACCGCTTAAAGTATTCCATAGCATCTAGCAGCATTTCTGTCTAATGCTCAAGTCGAAGTCAATATTTGTATAATCAATAAAAAGTAATAATAAGCAACAGCTCACTAACGTTATGTAAATGTTTTTATGCTAGATTCATCCATTTCCTGGGTGTATGTAAATAAAAATCGATCAAATGTGTTGACGACATTGATAAGTTATAATTGGAAACCCAATTGAGAGTGGAAAAAAATCTGATCGAAAAAGAATGACCTGCAGATAACATGGTCATGGCGTTTGGCTTGTGGAGCGCTAAAGACTTGATGTAGATTATCTTTCGTGCACCGTGCACCCTTTTTAGCTTCAACGTCAATAATTGCCAACCAATCTCACAATGATGTGCGTATATGCATAAATAAAATTTCGCCAGTATTCTTATTGGTTAAGTTGCTGAGGCACAACGCCCCTTTCAGTAGTTTGCTCTTAATGACTCATTTATAACGTTTAAGTTCTACACACATACTTCTGTACTATGTATTTTTTGTAAGGCACAAACTGTCACAGAAGAGTTTGAAACTCAAATCGTATGGGTCCTAGTAGCTGGTACAATTTGGCAAAAGCATTTTGAAGGCAAATTCGAAAAGTGAATGTGTGAATGAAGCGATATGACGAATCCATTGACAAGATCGGCAGTTGTTACATTTCATTTTCCTAATTTTTCACTTTTTTCTATCTCCTTAGCTTTTGTTAGTGATGCTGACGGATATAACATAGTAACGTTATAGCTATGGCTCGAACTTTAAAAGGTGAGGATGGCCGGCAAAGTTACGAACGCTCAGGTGTGCCAAGTAATTACTCGCACTACCTAATGCTAATTGTGACCATCGGAAAACAATAGTCAGCACTTGCAACCCTAAACAAAAGCCAAGCGCTCACAAAGAAAACTATTTCTATGGGCATAGTTGACCACAGCGTACCAGCGTCACAGAAAAATATTAATTAAACAAAGAATTAATAACTGAAAAAGACAAAGCAGTTCGATAGCAATAAAACACACTGTGGATGGTCCATAAAATCGCAACAGGTTCAATGATCTTCGGAAACGTTCGCCAGACCTGTAGCCGAACAGATATGTAGCAATGCTATACTGAGGCAATATTTAGAATATTCATTGTTGTTTTTGGCGTCATTCAACAGGGAAACAAGTATTACCAAACAATATACATATGTAGGAAAACAGCGTGCGTTCCTCGGTCATTCAATGTAGATGAATACTACATCTCTTGGAGTAATTCTTGAGGTACATAATCGCCAATAATAAATAGGTATTCTTTGGTTATTTAATGAGTTATTTCAGAGTGCAACAACCCAATTGTGTCATTTTAAACAACACCCTAAAAAATATTCTCTAGCTTATTGAAGAAGGAATAGTTTACCCTATAACTGTCTATTTATTGCCCAGGCTGGTTCCTAGCTGTGTGGATTGTGTACCTACGTATAACAAGTTTTCACTACATCGCACAAAAAAAAGTATGCACTTTGTCATTCTCAGTACATTCTCGGTGCACTTGCACTCGAACTAATCGCTGTTGAGAACACTGCTGCCTATTCAATTAAATTTGCAAAGCAAGAAAAAAAACAATACACTTTTTGCGACCAATAAACACTTTTGCTTTTGAATTTTAATTGACGAAAATGAGGAAAGCCTTAGTTTTATAAATAGAATATGTAGGTAAACTTCAGAAAATCACTTTTCCACTTACATTGGTCGTTTTTGGTGTAAAATATCCTTTGTGTATTTCTTGACACGACAAAAATGAAAATAAACAATAAAAAACAAACGTTGCTGTAAACTTGCACAATTAAGTGAATAATACGCGTTTTTTTTTTCTCTATTTTACACTTTTTCACAAACGAGTTTATTCCTTTTCTATTGCACACTGAATTGACACGGATTGGTAACTTGTAATAGAATTAAATGGAAGAATTTTCATTTTATTAAATACAACACACTAATTTTTGGAGAACATTTTTCAACGATTTATACTCTTTAAACGGAAAACACTACATCGACCATCGTCGTCATCGGCCATATTTTCTCTATAAAGTTTTTCTTTTGAGAAATGACATTAACGTCAAAGACTTGGCGAAAGTCGTTTGACAGACGACCATTTTTTGTTTCAACGAAAAATAAGCTTTCAAGTGTATTTGGGACAATCTAGTACGATATCAAGGTTCGATCGCAATTGTACTTAATTCTGAATACTTTTAAAAAATATTAAGGAAAAATTTGCAAATAAAATGCCGATTTTCCTGCTGAATTTCGGAAAAGTTACGTTAATCCGAAGTTTTGTGTTGTTGATTTTTTTGAGTTTTAAATTTTTTCGGACGCCCCGGTTTTTTCCTCTTTTGTCCGAATATGCTTGCCTTTCTTTGTATGGGAAGAGAAGCGTTTCTGAATTTATGCATACCAAACCGTTTTAAAATATACCTATATCTGAAAGATGGGGGATTGTCAAAGTAATATACTACAAATAAGATATAGTTCCGGCTTTAAATTTACCGAATATCGCAATTTGAATAGAAAACCTTTCGGCTCTTAGTTGTAAACTAGATAGCGACGAGTTTAAAAAATCTCAGTACCTATACGAATTCATGAAGGACACCTTCCCATTTATAATTCAGAAATTTATTTCACCAATGTAAGAAGACGGATCCAAGATCCTGATCTTAATGGACGTAGCAATTCCATGTAAATAAACATGATATGCACCTATATAGATACTCACAATTCGTTTGATGTTTTTATTGTTAGAGCCAAATTCATGCCGCATCTAAACAGTTTTCTAGGTACAACTCGAATGTGTCATCAGTCATTAAAGAGGCAGATCATCTACTGGGATGCTTCAGTGATTAGAAATAGTCTACCTTCCCTGATCTCGAAAGAATCCCCATGGTTACCTTTAGCAGTTTTCATTGCAAGAATGACGAACATTATTATCACAGTAAACACATCTCCACTCGTCTTTCTGCCTGCATTTGTTTATATGCATTACCAAATCACACTCAGATATCCATTATTGTCTTTTCTCATGCATAATTGGATATGCAGTTCTCCAAACACAGATAACCCAAACCAACCCGCCAAATAATTTATACATTTCAATATTTTTTTTTGTGCACTAAAAAAGATGATTTTATTATTGAGAATTTGTCGTGTAATACATAATTGCATAGACAACTCCCGCTTAATAAGCCCTGCAAATAAAAGGAAATCCATTTTATTAGCACACGGGTATGAATCCCAGCTTTCATATGCCACTCACTTAGTGATTAGTCCATCCTTCTTAGCCAAACGATAGATACAATCGTCAGATTCTCCCATCCGTCTGATATCACCGCAAATGGCGTAGACCTTGGATCCAACACCCATCCTGCCAGTTTCTGGATCGACATCAACAATATTCAATTGCACAGAAGCATGATCCTTGGCGTGAATGATTCTGTTGCTGGCAGAGCTGTGCAAAAATCAATTAATTAGCTCAATGTTCGTCACATAGCCTCAATCGGCCTTTTATCAATTATATCCAAATATAACCAAAGAACACGTGGAACATACCATTTTCGTGGGCAGTACAAATCAACAGATTCTCCAGCGTCGTTCTCCATTTTATAATATCTATTTAATAATGCGAAATGAAATTTTGTTATTTTTAAAGCACTTTTGATATTATTTATAAAGATTTTCTTACTTCTTTAATATTTAATTGGAATTTTACACCAGTGACTCTCAGCGATGGAGGCAAAAAGAAAAGAAGAAACGCCTGGTAGCATTGATTGGTGTTAAGTTAGCTGTAGCTGAAATATCAAATGGGGTGTGTTGAAAAAAATCGAAAAATGAAGGGTGAGTGGTTGGCGTGGTTATTTCTGCGTGGACAATTTCTATTTGCTCACTAGATATATATTTTTTAGTGTTTTAAATAAATAAAAGGTAAATTTCTTTATGCAAATGTTGGAAAAAATTTCGAAAATGACAATTGACAAATGTTGTACATTGAAATATAAAAATAAACAAAAATAAAAAATTCCTTAATATTTATAGTTATATGAACACCAGTGTAAAAATATGAATTAGTACTTATTTTTCATTCATATTGTACAAGAATTGTATGAAAATTACCACTGACAAATGATAAGGGAAGTAAGCTTGGTTTGGCCTGGATTATTGACCAAAAATTTAATGTCGTATCGAAAAGAATTGGGGAGATGTTTAGAATATATATATTTCTTATACTTTCAAATCTTGTCACACTTCTGCATGAGGTGCGAAAGTAAAAAAATATAAGAAGTGTGTAAACAATTTTGAATCAAAATAGTTTCTCTCGATTGTAGGTTTATTTAATTAAGAAATTCTCCCATAGTTAATAGACACCCGGTAGGCAAAGGCAGAAAGGATATTGCTCTGCGCAAGACACGCAAATCCAATTGAGAAAAAGGAAACAATGAAATCCTTCACGATCCGACGACAAGAGGAATTCAAGTGGACATTCATTACTAAAACAAAAAGGAAACGTCAACTCAGTCCATAGAATTTAAGAACATAACCCCATTTTGTGAACAATAAATTTTTGTTGTTATTCTTCGTTTTGCTTAGTTTTACCCATCATTCGAGTTATAGTTTTAATTTCCGTTTTATACATTTCATCATCGGATACAAGTAATTTGCCCAAAAGGTTTGTTAACTATATTTACTATTTTTGAATTATAATATAAAAATAGATACATTCAATACCTATACCTATCTGTTTAAGATTTTAATTTCCATTAGCCAACAAATGAAAGGGCACCACAAAACCTCTATTTATAGCCACTGCCAAAATATTGATTAAGCATTTTTTTTGCTATAATCACTGACAGACTGATGATGCATTCTTCATATTAAAAGTGTTTCGGATTACGACATACGTACATACTCACTTATAAAATACACGTAAATGGCCCAAAATGAAAGCTTCTCTAAAAAAAATAGCTGGGCTTCGGGGATATTTCGTCGGACTTTAATCGTTAGAGTGTCTTCTGCTTTCTATTGAATTAATATTTATTATGTGTTAATACTAGTAACAAAAAATTGCTTGAGGGATAAATAAATCACCTGTTGTTTGTGTTTTGATAGAAATTAAAGGGCGAAATGCATAAGTTGACAAAGTTTAATGAGACTACAAAGATGTGTCAACTACATACTTAGGAAATAAATAAATAAATTGCCTACAGAAGAGAAGTTTTTTTTGCAAATGCAGTTACCCCGTTTGTCATTTACAACTGTCACGCATTTACTTCTTTACTGGCGTCTATATAAAACAAATTAATTGACTCGGTGGAACCGAGAAAAGTAGCTATTTTTGCGCTTAGCCTGTTCCACGCAGTTACTGCTTCTAACCTACTAGTCGTACACGTCAACCGCTCCCTTTCGTTATTGCAACTCATACTTAACTCCAATTACATACAATTAATGTTCATCAATTCATATCTAATTAACTGCATGAAAAACCCCATAATTTGCAACACATTCACACCGACATTTGAAAGCCCTTCTTAATGCATACACCTGAGACTTTTGTATTGCTTGAAGTTCTTCAACCTTTCACTTAATTTTTTCCAGAACCTTAAGAGCGACTTTCATCATCTCCTCAACACAGCCCACAACAAAACAAACCATCACCACGGTTAATCCATTTGATGATGGAAAAGCGATAAATATACCAAGAAGGAAGCAAAGAACAGAGGAAATAAAAAAGTCACCTGCATCATCAAATCACCGGCAAACCAGTTGTCCCCTCTAATGACTTCCACCACACCTCCGGTCCAAAGAACAACACAACTCCACATAATAGAGGACAAAAATAGACAAAGAACAATAACAAAAACAAGAAAATCCGAGAGAAAAACTAGGAGAAAATAAAACGGGAAATCATCACCGCAGTTCACCTGGAAACCTTCCCCTCCCTCGCCCAGCAACCACACCGCCAACGCTACTTACATATAAATAAATCGCAATCAGCCTAGGAAGCCCGACTAACCTAACCACAAACTGTAACAGATTAAAGAGTGTGCCCCGTGAGCCTGAGCATATACCGTCCAAATACGTTGCCGTCCAAGCTGTGTGCTCTGCGCGCGCACGCTCTGCATCTCATCACTGTCATCACAGTTTTAGTTCCTCTAAAAATCCTCCCCTAGGTGACCCATAATCATCATCTCTCGCATGACGTAGGTGCATCATGTGAGCTTCAATTGCATCAACAAAAAGAAGGCACGCAACTACACTCGAACAGCAACAGCAGCAGCAGCCTCAACAACAACATACTAGTTCCCTAGCTAGATCCAAGACCGAGCGCGAAAACAAGTTCACAGTCCGTCGCCAGCTACAGAACCAATTTAGACGCAATCGCGAGCGGTCGTGTACACTCACTCTCCAATTCGAGTCCGCTTTCGAATATGTAACGATCGATGCTGCCGCAGGTTCCCTATAATACCTGTCACGGTCTAAGTGGTGATAATGTGGTGGTCGATTTCCCGTGGAAAACTTGAAAACTTAACGGAATACTTATTCTATCCCGCGAGGGCAGACACGTTGCATTGCAACACTGCGGTGCCTCTTAATTAATCGCTTGGATTTATCTATCTTCTGCGCACGAGACTTGGATTCAGCTGATCGGCCAGCAATTGTTTGATCATTTATCACTGCCCACGACTAAGAAACCGACCGTCGGAAAAGCCCTCTGAATGCGACCAGATCTTTTCCTCTTTTTCTATTTTGGCAAAGTATCTATTCGTATTACAGTGTCTAGTTTGAAATGAAAATGTGTAGGTTTTGTTCTATATCAAAGTGATGTGCGCGATGACGTCAGTGTTTGTCTATAAAAAAAAGAAGCACGAACTGTGTTATCCCTCCTCGATGTGCTTTATCCTAAATTTTTAGATGAAAACTTTCTATGAATAGTGCGCGAATTAAATTTTATATCCACCCATAATAACAATAAAAAAAAACAGACAGAAATAAATAACGGCAGATACAGAGGGAGCAAAGCTGTTCTGAGCAGGAGGAACAGAAAAACAAACTGAGACTAGTTTCATTTTCTCGATACGAGAGTCTAGTTTGTGGCAATAGCTCAAGTACAAATACTGGAGTATCGTTTGAGATGTCATTAAAGGTAAGTTTAGGTGTTTTACTGCTTGCACAATTTGTTTTTGTTACGATTAAGAACAACTCATATCTATTAAAGGTGGCACACATTTTGAAAACATTTTTGAGTGACAAATACATACATTATGTTTGCTTGATATGGAGAGCAACAATTGATCACGTTGACACTTCTTATCTGGGTAAAAGAATTCAGACAGAAATGCACTTATCTAAGAGAATAACAAACAACTCGAAATAGAAATGAGCAACACTTCTTAAAGAGATTCTGCACGTAGCAATGCTGAAGCATTCCTAGAAGTTGCATTCAAAACTAAAAAAATAATTTCACAACTGAAAATAAAAATATCTTTTAAAGACTGCCGATATACGATTGTTAATTTAGTTACAAATTGAAAACAAATTGATGATGTTTGAAACTGAGTGTGGGCGATTATTGGCACACAGTTTTTTTTTGACATTGACAAATGATATAAGTCAGTCGTTTGTCGCGTTGCTGCGTGAATGATGACAGTGTCACAACATTTAAGAGTTTACACAGCAGCTGCGATCGATGACACCTGATTTTGACTTTTTTAATTTAAATAGAGTCAATAGCGTGTTGTGTTCGTCAATATATTGTAATAATCACGATCGTTTTCAATACCCCGTCTATGTAGTACAATGGTCGAGGAAAGTGCAAAGCACTTGTGGCGGAATATTTCACACATGCATTTGTTTCCCCTTTTCTAGATGTTTCTTATTATGTACAAGCAAAGAGAACTTGGAGCAGAATGCCGTAAACTTATACTTCCTTCATGCATGTCTCTTTTCGAGCAATTTTTTTATTTCAATATTTCTGACGTTTGTCATTAAACAGACTCAGCTGGCAGTGTGAAACTTAACAAGAAATCAGTCTTATTCTACTAAATTGGTCTGAACAAGATGTATCCTAAACTAGATTGTTAGATAACGTCACTTTTCCTACGTTAACTACATATAGGTACGAACTGTCAACTTAGTACTCAGTCAGGAATTTCTTGACTAGACTCGTCGACTACCCCTCCATAAATGTCAGCTGGAAAAGCTGTTCATTTGACCGTTCTAAGACAATCAAAACTGAGACACATCTAAAGACTGAAATCCCTAATGGCTTACTAACTATAACGGCCTCTACCGGATGTTATTGTCTACGGGCAGACAATGCAAGGTAAGCGAATGGGTATTTGACCGGGGAGTTTTTGTTTCCTCAGAAACCTGAATCTAGTATCCCCGTCAACATTTATTGGCCCTTTAGTACTGTTTATTGTAGTTATATCTTGCCTCCGATTGGCACAGCCATTGGATACGGTCCCCAGGTGGACGGAAATCCAAGTATTTATCACTGCGCTGGTTGTTCTTCGGGTACTATGTGTGTGTTTAACACATACTCACAATCAATAAAAGTTGATGAGACGTGACATTCTATTGAAAATGCATGACTATTGTTTTTGCGTTTATTCTAAACCTTCCGTTTGGTTCCTCACAAAACTTAAATATCAATCAGTTTTATTAAATCTTATTCGTTATGTCCTAACCAAGCAGTTTGACACATACCTTGCATTTAAAAATAAAAAAATTGACACTGGGTGTTTACGGAACACACCCTCCTTTAACTTTCATCTTTCATAATTCGCATTTCGATTTCTGACACCTCTTTCATTGCACATCGCTTAGTTGTACATCAGAACACAATCCCACAAAATCAATATGTGCAATATTATACACGAACGAAAGCACAATGAACAGTAACAATCATTCCATGAAATGCGGTAATCATTCAACAAGACTCCATTGCAATTCACTCAACTGCGAAATGAATTGCGAAAATCAATGCAGATTCGAATGGGTTTTCGGTTAACGAGTCCATTACCTCACACTGTTGTAAAGTGAAAGGGGCACCATTCGTCCATTGATTAAACAAAATGCATCTCTGATTAGGTACTTGCTCCTCCGAATCAACTACAACTTCACAGCACACCAACCATCAGCGCCAGGCACTCGCACTTTCAATCTCAATGTGTAGCCTTGCTCCGAAAAGTAAAAACCTGGCGTAATTTGCCATAAAAAAAACAGTTTTCTTGTTGAATTAAAGCAAAAAAAGAAATAATTTATAACAAACTGACGAGTGAACTGGGATATAAATACCCACTTGAGCAACAGACAGCGCCGCCGCCAGTCATCCTCTTATAATCTCCCCCGAGGCGAGGGTGTACGCTGGAAAAGCAAAACTTCTCGTGCTACACATAATCCACCTGTGGAGGTTGAAAGTAAAAGCTTCAAGCAGACAGACACGACCGGTGTAGCGTTGCATAATAGATGACATTTGCCGGCGTCTCCGGCTCGCCTTTGTAACTTTAGAGTTTCCATGTGTCCATACAAATACAATGCGAAGCGTGAGACAAAATTGAAGCGACCCGATGGTTTTTTGTTTACTACCGTGCGTCTGTCAACGCTCTTGACTGGCATCAACAAAATATTTTATTGTACTACCTGCCGCGTGAAGAAAATTTCTCACGTAAATAAACATAATTAGCCTTTGAAAACAGAAAAGTAAATATATACGTAACTACCTAAGGGAAAACGTAAACATTTTCGCGATACGGTTATGCGGGTGTTGGGGAGGGGTCAAATTAAAATTAATTATCTCACTCAAGTTTGTGCGTCTTCTTTGGTTTTATTTGTCTTTTTTCCGCACTGCAGAAGGAAACACCATCGGATGTGCTATTGCATTTGGCAGCACTGAGGGGCGATGATATCACCTTGAGACGAGTTCTTGACAGCGGCAAGGTGCATGTCGACTGCAAAGACGAGGTAAGTGCAATTTTCACAGAGATACAACCGACTTATTAATTATACACAAAGCGGATGCGAAGCTGTTTAGTTAGTAGAGAAAATTAAATCAATGTTGATGATGGTCATTTAGAGATTTTCAAATACATACTTGACATGAGCACATCATTTGACAAATGAAGTGGCTAGACAGAGAGAGCTCTTGCAGTGTGAATTTGAAGTAGGAACCAGAAGTGTAGGCGTGAACAAGTGGATCGTTGACACTTGAAATGTGATTTGGAATATTAATTGATGTGAATCGTATTGGCCGGTGATAAGAGTAGGCATGCTTCAGTTTGCGGTTTCTTTGTGGTTTCAAGGCATTGAAAGTATTTCCATAAACGCATCTGCCCTCGTTAACGAACAAAGAATATGTTCGAATTGATATTCAGAAAGAGCGTGCACATTTTCACCTGCTTGTTTGTGGATTGCATTAGATACATGTGGTAAATGGTAATTGTGCCGTCAATTAGACACGTTTGTGGAGTGTAAAATGTTGTTTATTTCTTTTCGTTTCTTTTTCATTTGGTTAGGGAAAATTAGGTGCGAGAAGTTGATGCCAATTTGCATGCGAATTCAATAAGGCATCGTGACTTTGTATCGCACAATGTACACACTGTTATGAGCATGACGTTCGTGTTGTAAATATGACAGAAGAATTGGAATGTCATTGAGGGTAGGGCTTTGATTTTTGCTGTATGAGTGCGAATAGTTTCAGTAGCACTAAATAACCTTTAAGTTTAGCTAATCGACAGAAAAATGAATAGAAGAAGTGCTGCCAAGGCCGGTCAATTTATAAAATCGTTTTTATTTCAGGAGAATTATTTTCTGTATATTTATAAGTTTGCGAGTTGAGGTTAAATATTTTTATTTATGAACACATTGTAACAAACGCTACAAACACCAATGAAGTGCAACCCAATGAACTCGATAGGCATGAATATAAATTACACATGCTTCCACTCGTATAGGTATAGCGCAGTTTATTTTTTGGTGTAGCAATACTTTCTCGTGTCAGGGCTCAGGGATATTTATATCGTGTGACTCAATATACGGTCGAGTGCATTCACAACAAAAAATGTATTATGCTTTTGGCCTTATTAATTTATTTTGGTTTTTCCATAGGATGGCACAACGCCACTTATACTAGCCGCAGCTGGTGGACACTGCCCTTGTGTGGTAGAACTGCTTGAGCAAGGCGCTGATCCAAATTCAAGACGGGCAACTGGAACCACGCCCCTATTTTTCGCTGCACAAGGTGGATACTTGGATATCGTAAAGATACTGGTAAAAGCTGGAGCAACGATCGATAGCCCATCGGTGGTAGGTATATATACATGCTTGAGTAATATGAACATAACTAGGTCTGACATAAGACCACGAAACTTAGGGTTTTGCCACAAGAACGAGCAAACAAAGTATGCCAGTAAGAGTAAAAGAAAATTTATATTTCAAGCTAATCATAATCCATAATATATTTGACACGTGGAAAACATATTTATCGAGTCAAACAGAGCATACATTTCATGACTTTGGCACGTCGTATGCAAGAAACTTATACAACCTATAACTAGGCTTATAGCGACTTCTTTTGTTTTTGATTTCAGGACGGAGGTACACCACTTTTCGTGGCCTGTCAGGGCGGCCACGTCAAACTTGTCAAAGAGCTAATCGAATACGGAGCGAATGTGAACGTCTGCATGAAAGATCGAGCGTCACCTGTATTTATAGCCTCGCAAAATGGCCATAGAACAGTGTTGCTCCTTCTGCTTTCAGCTGGCGCCCAACCAGACACCAAACGAATAGATGGCGCCACACCACTTTGGATAGCCTCACAAATGGGTCACGATCGCATTTGTAAGGTACTACTTCAAAATGGTGCCGATGTTGATGCTGTACGCTGTGATGGAGCAACGCCGTTATTTAAGGCGGCCCACAAAGGCCACGTGGCTGTGATGACTGAACTTTTGAAATACAGACCCAATTTGGGACTCCTACCGGTAAGGCTGAATAGAAATTTTCTTATGTCCAACTGAATCCATTTTTCCATTCCATTCCTCCAGAATGGTGAGACAGCACTTCATGCCGCGGCCATGTTTGGTCACCTCGCAGTTGTGAAGCAACTTCTAGCTGCGGGCAGTGATATCCTGCAGAAAAACCAAGAGGGACTCACAGCGTTGCAGGTTGCGAAAAAACAACACTTTGTGACAATAAGCGACTATTTACAAGAACGCCTTCGTGCGATTATAGGAAGAAATTAAATAATTTTTTTTTCATATCGGCTTCATCTTCCTACATGGACCGAGGCGACATCTTTCGGCCATACGATTAGCACGCAGTGCTTGTACAAAGTTTACATTATTTTTTTTTTCACAAAACTGAAAGATAAAAACCACTTGTTAATTATTTATTCTCATCTCGAATATTGTAGATATTTTCTTTTTTTAACATTTAAATTAAAATTTAAATGCAATTGTTAAATTGTGCAGTTAATTTGTCTAAGCAAATACACAAAAGCACGTCATAGGTATAATATACGTTTGTCCGTGTTGGATTTGTAAATTATAGATATATAATATATATACGTAGATAATCACCGTTACACAAATAAAAAAAAATAAAAAAAAATGTACGTGTTTCTTTAGAAACAGGCCTGCACAGATCATTGGTCTTTAAAAAGTTCCTACTTATCCTAGGGAAGAAACCCTCTTTCAAACTCAATCTAACCCCACTTCTAATCCAAGTACGAAAACCCATACACACGCGATGGAGAAAGAAAACAAAAATTCCCTTCACCATTGCGCGCCTAATAGGATTTGACGAGGGGTTCCGACGCTTTGCCTCTGTTAATGCTGAATGCTGTAAAAATATCGCACGATTACAAGGAGATCTCCCTCTTATCCATGTCTGGAGGAGCCAACAACGTACAACAGCAGGCAAACAACACAAAAATGGTTAAACTCACAGCGATTAAGGACACATTTGAAATAAATGAATTTGCTCTAATAGCCCTTGTATAAATTTGTGGACATAGGGAGTTGGAATGTACTGTTGTCCATATACGATTCCGGAGTAGACACCTGGATGTGGTTGCCACATTTAGCCAATAGAGTGTAAACAATCCGGGCAGTCTATACAAAAAGTTTATTTGGTCAATTAGGATTAAGTTGTAAAGCCAATTGTGTGGAAGAGGGACGATTATACTAACCAGTGAAGTTTACCCCTCTACTGTCATTAGTGGAAATGGAAATGGTTACTCAAAGGAGTTTGATTTTTCCAGTACTTTGTTTGCAAACTTTGTAAATATTTTATTTACGGGATGGCAGGTATTTGAATATTTGAAGGCGTAATATTTCTGTTGTCGGCCGCATACCTTTGAGTGCCACTTCCATCGTGCGACTTGCGTTTGTATTTGTGCTATAATAAATGTTCACACCTCACAAAAATTTGCTACTTCTTGTGAAGTAAAACTCCCAAATTCGCGATAAAAATACTCCCCTAGCATTCTCTCTTGAAAAAAAAAGAACTCAAGCAAAAGCAAGCGATGTTCTTACACCTATAACTCGTGCCTGCGTCCTTTGATAACCGTTGGCACACTGTTTGTTGGCGTTGCCGTTAAAAACATCTGCATCGTCACAAGGGGTGTTTTCTACTCCAAAAATAAATCCCTGGATACTGGCAAAACTTTCATCTACATCTTGATTCCGTTTGAGCTAGGCCAGGATATATTCTCATACTTAACAATCAACAAAGAAGCAAATAGAATATTTTATGATTCCAAAGAAGGGCGCAACACGAACAAACCAGACTGGCGGAGTTGTACCAAGCATAAAGAACAATAAAGCACGCACACACGTATGGATAGAGTTACCCTTCAGCCCATTATATACTGTTGGGCAAAATGAATCCACCAAATGTTTACACCGCACACCGGTCCCCAGGGCGGATATTTCGAAATATTGAATTTTCAGGAACAAGTTTTTGCCACAAGGCCTTCTCCTGCCATCCTCCGGCAAATGAACGGTCGGATGTTGCAGAAAATATGCGGTTGCAATTTCGGGAACCTAGTTTTGATGGAATACTTAACTTTGGGTGGCAACAATTTTAGGTTACGGCTGATGTGTATGCCAAAAAGTTTACACCAACACAAAGTTATATATAGCAACAATAAAAAAATATGCTCAGGCGAACAAAACAGAAAAAGAATAGGAAAAATTAACTTTGCAAAACTTTTTGCAGTGCCTTTTGAATTTGTGTTATTTTTTGGCTAAATTGTTTGTTTTTATAAATGAAGAGGAGTTGAACAGTTTCGAGAGGTTATTCGGTAGCCGAAAACAAAAACATTTCCCTACGAATGGAATTAAATCGAGTTTTTAATTGGGCAGTCTCTTTGAAAAACATATTTCGGCTTCCTTTGTTTATGGGTTTGTTGAAGGAATGTTTTATAAAAGAAGGGCAAGCTTTCAGGGTCCGAAACAGATTTTCCTATCAATTGAGTATTTTATACTCCAAGGTCGAAAGGAAAGTTGCACAAAGGACATGAGGAACTAAAAAGTGATGATTCATTTACTTAATTGTGGAATTGAATCAAAAACTACAAAAATACTAAAAAATCGTACTGAATAATGACCGAAAAATAAGCTCTCAACTCTGTCTAAATTTGTGGGTTTCAAAAATGCGTATTTACCTGATGGCCGTAAATGTGTGCAAAATTCGAAACAAATTCATTCGGTGCAATAAGAGTAGGGTTTCCGTTTCCCCCGAAACTCAACCGCCTTCTCCATTCAAAGTATTACAACTCTCACCTACTCCCTGGTTCATGCATGCAATTTCTATTAATCCTACCACCAGTGTGTTGCGGCTTCCACAATGCTTAAGCTGGGAGATATTAATTAAAATTTTGTAGCGTTCGACAAGCAGGTCACGTCCTAATGTATGGTTGGTGGATTTTAGTTGTGCATATTCTCCTATTGGTTGGGGGTGCGAAGCCATTAATTTGCCAACGCACAAAGGTCGACATGTGTGTTTTTGTGCAAATGACTGGTGGAATAAGAGTAGGTACCTGTTTGCAATACTAATTCCCGAAACCAGTCAACTTCTCAGTTGAATCATAACTGATATTCTGTGTACATTCACAGGCCCGAAATTGAAATTATATCCCGAAATTAATTGAAAACGTTATAGACAACTTGGCAGTTCATTAGGTTCGGAACGATTATTACATGTTCATTAGATTTGCGTTTTTTTATGTTTATCCCTAGTTGGGGAAAATCTCTGTAGACTAAAGGGGCTGTCAAAAATAGGGGAAGTTGTGCAGAGGGGCATTTGTCCCTCACAATATCTCCAAAGCGGTGATAGACAGTATTTCAACGAATGGATACACGAGATAACGATGAAGATTGTTTGCATGGCCACCTGTTCGGTGGTTGCTTTTGTTTGATTTTCGTAACATAAAAAGTCATTAAAAAAAATTATACTTGCTTATAAATAATGGTACAATGTGTGTTCATATAAATATAGGTTATGGGTTGAGTCTTCTTAGACACACGGAGCGCATAGGGGGATTTTAAAAGCAAACATGAAGGTTAAGTCAAAATTGGTTATAACGAGCGTTCTTCCATCAAAGACGACGTAACCACTTTCGCCTACGTGGTTCTGAAATTATTTCAGAAAAAAAATCTGATATTCGAACGCAGTCTGAGTAATTTGTACGTATCTCAGATGGGACTTAGGGTTTAATTATGAACAACGAACATACCTCGGCTGAATGCGTTGACATTTCTTAAACCATCATATTGTCCTTCTGCTTGGATATATTCGAGGTTACAAACTAGTTATTCCCAAAGTGTAGTTGTGGTCTATTAATGAAATTCGAAAATTCGTGTAAGTAAGCCGTCCAAACTGGAAATAGAAAAATACGTTGAAAAGGTGTAAACCGTCAAACAAAATGTTAGCAATTATTGAAAAAAAAAATAAGAAAATACAATTTTGGCTACGAAATATTAGTAATTTGAATACATTTTCAATGCATTTTTTTGATGTGTCTACATAAATAAAGTTGGTGCGTACAAAATCACTCTATCGGGAATTTTCGTTATGCTCTAGTTTCTGAAAAATGCAAAAATAAATATAGTGTCATATGGGCTTAAACAAATATGTTACAGAATACAAACAAACAAAACACAATCTCGACGTACAAGCTAGTGGAAGTTCGAAATTGGATTTAAAAATTAAAATTACATTCTTATCGCACGCAGTGACATCTGTGCCACAAAACAAACACCAGTTGTATGTACTAGTGCACTTGGTTATTGTCGCCGCTTTCTTAGGTTTGCGTTGTTCCTCTAGTACAATTTTATTGCGAACTGCTATAACAGCATTTTCCTCTGCCTCTGTGTGGCAACTGCAGAAGTAAAAATAGGCGTTTTTCTTTTTTAGTTCAGAGCACAACCTGAACTGTTATACAAAAAGTTCGTGTTTCTTTTTTAGCTCAGATACATCAGAGCTCAGATTTGTGTTTCTTTTTTCGATCTGAGCATAATCAGAGCGCGCTCGATGAGCTCAGAATAAATTGACTGAGCATGCTGAGTAAAAAGCTGAATACACACTCACAAGGCGTTTTTCTTTTTTAGTTCAGAGCTGAGCTCTGAACCGAGCTCGAGCATTATGAGCGCGCTCTGAGCCGAGCGTGCTCAGATTGTTCTGATGTATTTATGAAACACACTTGAGCACGTAGCTGACATTTTTAATAAATGTATGTAAAAATTGAATATTTATTAACTTTTATTTATTAAATTGGTTATCCTTTAGTTCCAGAACAACAAAGTTCGTCCACCATTGCATTTATTTTGTTTTCCTGTTTTTTTTTTTCTGTCAAATGTGACTGTGAGTGTGTATTCAGCTTTTTACTCAGCATGCTCAGTCAATTTATTCTGAGCTCATCGAGCGCGCTCTGATTATGCTCAGATCGAAAAAAGAAACACAAATCTGAGCTCTGATGTATCTGAGCTAAAAAAGAAACACGAACTTTTTGTATAACAGTTCAGGTTGTGCTCTGAACTAAAAAAGAAAAACGCCTACAGTCACATTTGACAGAAAAAAAAAACAGGAAAACAAAATAAATGAAATGGTGGACGAACTTTGTTGTTCTGGAACTAAAGGATAACCAATTTAATAAATAAAAATTAATAAATATTCAATTTTTACATACATTTATTAAAAATGGCAGCTACGTGCTCAAGTGTGTTTCATAAATACATCAGAACAATCTGAGCACGCTCGGCTCAGAGCGCGCTCATAATGCTCGAGCTCGGTTCAGAGCTCAGCTCTGAACTAAAAAAGAAAAACGCCTAATGAACAAACCAATTTCCAAACGGTTTTGGAATAACCCCGGTAGACTTGCGGCGAAAATAAAATTGTTACCCAAACTGTCACAATTCGTCTTAAAAATAAAAGCCAACACTTTGATTTCTCTGGTAGGAAGCGTTTTAATGTTGGAGCTTTTATTACGCCAAAGATTCAAAAAATTAGTGGATTGTGTATATGCTAAGGAAAAATTGCAAATAAAATGCCGATTCGCCAGGGGATTTTCACGATTTTACTGGTGAATTTCGGAAAAGTTACGTTAATTCGGAGTTTTTTTTTTGGGTTTTTATTTTTGTCGGATGACCCGGGTTTTTTTCTCTTTTGTCCATGCAAAGATTAAGACTCTAACTCCTAGACCGACGGAAGTAGGAATTCTTAAAAAAATGTTCCATTTTCGATTGTTTTTCTTGTGCGGTTCAAATCAAACGTCATATCTAAGTCAAAAGTGAAGTAAAACAATCAACCTTAAGTCAGTCTGATTGATATTTAATTTATTATCGCGTCAGTTTGGGGAACCTATTTTTTGCAATTTTTCGTGAAATTTCGTGAATTTTCGCCCGAGTCTGGAGTGAAAATCCGCGATTCCTGGCGTTTCGGGACTTAAGATTTTGCGGTGGATGTATCGGCTGTATCAAAAACACAAAAACATGGCGCTAATTCGTTTTTAATTAATTTGAAACAGTAGAAAAGAGCAGAAAGAACTGAGGTACAGCCCAAATTATTTGAACGCTAGCAATAGGAATTCAAAGATTTGCCGCTTTTGCCTTGATTTGCCTTTGTTCCGACCTATAACAAATCTTGACCACGTTTTTGATGAGCTTTATTTTATTAGTAGGTAATGGGCATTTTTTTTGTAAGAGAGAGCGTTTTTCTTAAAGTGGATTTGAATTCATGAACAACCGTTTTAAAAGAAATATCTAAACCATGGAGGTTTGTCAAAGTAGTCACACGTTTGCCAAAAACAAAAATATGCGAAAAAATGCTCCTTGAACATTTTAACCAATTGCGACTTGCCAAAGAGTTTTTCTCGCGGTTAAGTAAGAAAGGTGACATTGTTAGTATCGAAATGGACGCATTTTTTTTAACGATGAACGATTTAAATCTACGTCCCCATTCAAGGCCACAGTAGATACCTACAGCTTCATTCCGAATGAAATCCATTCAATGTGCCTTTCACTAATGATCTGGCCAATTATTCAAAAAATCCTTGATAATGATGCGCTGCACAACAATTACGTATCACCCACCGCCCCTTTCACGCAAATTAGAAGGAGCACACGAACTCATTTTGTCATGACCATGGATACAAATAATTATCGCGGTTGTGGCGCGAATAATTAACCTCATCCCATTAGGAGGGCATCTCCTGAGCACTGACACCATTTTAATTGTTGTACAAATGTGACGCTGAAAAATGTTATTTTCGGATTAATTTATCTATTCGAATGCAGCCGGAGGAGCTTAATTGCAGGCTCGTTGAAGTGCACAGCCGGACAGGGATAAAGTGCCATTAAATATACCTAACCGTCCAGTGATTAATTTATTTAAATTGCATTGGTGCGCGCACCCGCTCACAATAAGTTTGGGTTTAATTCTTCTTTTTTTTTTCATTAATCCATTGCAAAACCACTGAAAGTGGTATATTATAGCACTCACGGAAGAGGGGGGAAGAACGAAAAACAGGTTTCCACCTGCCACTCGTCTGAATCAATGCTGGATGAAAAATGAATTTGCCATGATTGCACCATCAACTTGCTTATGCATCCTTTTTGCTTATAACCCTAAATCTTTAGGGTTGCATGTCGATGCAACATTTCGGAAGATATTCCTGACGTCGGACAGTGAAAAGTGGCTCCACTGGATTGATAAATTGGTTTTCAAGGAGGACTCAAGTTGTAGCGTTCAAAAAAGAAACGTCAACATGGAACGGGCGCTTCTGTTGAGACGATGCGGCTTCAATGAGTTACTTTACATCAGAATGAATATTTTTGTTAAATACATTCGCTGTCCACGAATTTATGTGCATAATTGTTCCTGTGAGCGCCTTAGTCCAATTTGCGCTGATGATGTTACAAAAAGCAGCGTAATAAGTTGTATACAAAGTGAAACGCAGCCGAAACCACGCGGCCACCTTACAGTGAACTGAGCTGGCCTGTCTTAATAATCAAAATGGTTCAATTGGCTTTCGGAAAAACAAGTACAAACTTAGGTAAGAAAGGTTTACTTTTGCTACTGATGAAAGTTTCTCTTTCAATGTTTGGCTTTCATTGTCAATGTTGATGATTCCCATTTGTGGCATTTAATAATTTGGTAAAACTGAGAAAGAAACAAACGGCCAGACAAACTTTGCGCCAACAAAGTTTTGTTTCGCAATGCAAACGTTTCATTCAACAAAGTTCTGCAAGTTCCGATTCGGTGGGAGGCATTAACAATGAAGAAACTGAAAAGTTTTCGACTTTAAATTCTTACAAAGGGACGTTTCTTGCCTACGACGCGACGACCTTTGTCAAGCCATTCAAGCGTCGCTATAATATTATCTCAAGATGGGATTATGAATGCCAGCGCCATATAGTCACTTATTTTAATAGTAAAATTTTGATATGATGAAACGACACCCCAGGGCGTCGTAGACACTAATGTAACCCGTACCCGTACCGTACCCCATCCACCACCTTTTCGTCACTATTCGCATTCTCTTGCGAGACTCTCTTAACAGTGACAGTGTCTTTCAACTGGAATGGACAAGGGAATAACATCGCACACTGCACACGACACACGTTTCAGGGTCTGCACAGTATCCTAGTCCTATATCTGGATCCGTCATCAGCAGATTCCTAAATGCATATTCCATTCACTGTCACTATGTGTATGCTGTACGTTTTGTTCTCTTCTGTTTTGTTTCGTTTCGCTTTTGTTTTTCTTTCAGATTATGCTGAATAGTAGCGAAGCGGTTGTGAAAAAAGAAATAGGTACCTCTAAAGAGAGGAAGGGTTCATCTTCCCAGTAAATGTACACGCGTTACTGCCACTATGTATAGGTATAGAGGTTCTGCGTGTGGTAGGAAGGTGTCCTTCCTACTTTTACCCGCATGAACATACACATAGACAAACGGCTGCAGAGTGCTACGAGTTTGATGAATGGAAATTGGTTGAAAGGACTTGGAAAAACTTTTCCCAAATTAAATTCCATTTGAAAGGAACCAAGGATATGGGGGTTACGTCTAGGTTTCATACGTTTTTGATTCCCTGTTTCCTCGTCGAGAATGTGTGCGCGCTGCATTTGGCGGAAAAGGAATTTCATAAAGCAGTTGCGAAATTCGACTAAGAGTAGGGGTTTCCTTGGAACCATCTGAAGCATGGTAATGTCCAATTACGGAGCAGATCTTTGATTACAGGAATGTTGTAGGCAAAGAACAGAATGCCATCCAAACGTCTTCATCGTTTCTATAAAACTCGCATGTCTGCATTTAAATGTCGTTTCTAAGGGCGAATGCCAATTACGAAGTGCACTACTGATTGTGGTGTGCAAACGTCGTTTGATTTATCATAATCCCCGCCTAGGGTAAGCTGATTTTCACTCCACAACCTGAGGCTTTATCCTGTCCCCAGTGTATCTACAGCATTTCCAAAGCTTGTTCTGTCATTTCATGCCATCTATAAAAATCTGCCTTCCCAAAAGGGTAAGGTTTCCCTGTCATATTTATATGTACACCACCTGCCTGCCCATATTAGAATCCGTCCCCATATCCCTTCGCTTTTGGCTATACAAACACCCCTACATATACTCTATCGGTGAAAAGGGTGAAATCCATTAAAAGGGTTTCAAAAGACGACTTGAAATTGGCGTAAATAATTGGCCCATGGAAATTAGGCGACAAAACCAATACCTACAGTCGGCTTTTAAATGCCGATTAACCGAGTTAGGGTTCAGAAACGGGTCACGTTTGCTTTGACATTCACGTAATTACGGGCCAATTAGAATTCGAATATGGAGAGAGCTCCTTAAATTTTCTTTTGTGGTAAATAATTAAAATATTCCACGAAAATGTATTCAAACTTTTCGCCTGTGCAGATTGAAAAGCAGAAATCCCTTTAAAATTCTATTCCCTCAAGCTGGCGACAGGTCAAACATGTTGTACATGGTAAAATGTGAATGTCAAACTGGAACATTGAATTTTTGTACATGTACACAGAAAAACCAATTCCCTCTGTTCCTTTAGAGGCTACCCTAGGGACCATTGGTATTGTTTTCCAGCGAAAAAAAAAAAAAACGAGGTAGAAAAAGTACTTTTCTGTTCTTGTTTCGAGGAAATTTATTTCATGCGGATGCTTGTACAGCATGACATTCAATCAAAAAAAAAGGTGGCTCTGCTATCAAAGAGTTGTAATGGAAATTTTTGCAATTTCGAAAACATTGTGTGGGTGCGGTAGAAGGGAGGGTGCAGGTCAGTGGCGTACGCAAGGCGGTGGTACCCGCTAAACCGCCGACCCAAAGAAAAGTTCTTCGATGGATTGGCAAACATTTCAACACAAAATTAAATCGCAGCCCCCTAAAAAAACAACCCTGCGTACGTTAATGGTGTAGGTTTATCGGGCACAAATTTGGCCTGATTTCAAACAAACTCTGGCAAGAGAGAGTGTTTAGTTGAACTTGCTTCCCAAGTCATGCTATAATAATTATTAATTAAACTTGCCTCTCAAGTCTTGCTATGAAAACTGCCCCTCAGGCCACCCGTGAAGCTGCGCGCTTTCGATTTTCCTGCGGGATACACTTCCTGGTATTTTTGTCAACCGAATTTTATTCATTCTTGCTTCTTGCTACCACCATCATCGACACCAGTCCGACAACCAAATAGAATTAATAGGCGTTTTTCTTTTTTACCGAGCGTACTCAGATCGTTCTGATGTAATTATGAAACACACTTGAGCACATAGGTATCATTTCTAATAAAGTATCAATTGAATATTTATTAATTTTTATAATTAAATTGGTTAACCTTCAGTTCCAGAACAACAAAGTTCGTCCGCCATTTCAATTATTTTGTTTTTCTTGTTTTTTTTTTCTGTCAAATGCGACTGTAAATATGTAATCAGCTTTTTACTCCGCCTGCGCAGTCAATTTATTCTGAGCTCATAAAGCGCACTCTGATCATGCTCTGAACGAAAAAAGAAACACGAACTTTTTGTATAACAGTTCAGGTTGTGCTCTGAACTAAAAAAGAAAAACGCCTAATAAAGAGTTTTAAGCCGAAGAAATATTAAAGTTTTCGTTTTAATTTATTTTCGGGAATATTCTTTGTCGACGCCCAACGTATTAGTTTGGCTAATTAAACAGAGAGTCTTCTCTGTATTTATGAACACACTTCCAATCAAAGGGCCAACAACTTATGAACGCGGCATAGACAAGAAGTAATCCTTGAAATTATTTCGGGCTTTGATTGGGAACAGTTTAGATGGGTTATACAAGGGGGAGCATGATGAACTTTGATACAAAATCTGCCAACCGACCAGTCCCAGTCCACGGCTAAAAATAGTACACGACACATAAACTTGACGAATGGAGCAAACCGCAATTTTAAAAGTAGTCGCTGGTGGTCTCGCTTGAGGATGAAGTTTTGCCAATTTGTTTTCATTTTATGTTTCCTTAAAAATGTAGTCAAAGTAGCAACTCCCACGCAAATGATAACTCGTGCCACATTCCACTAATTTCTCATCTCTTCTGCCAGGCCGGAGAGGTATACCACATGACGAAGAAAACCTCCGCCTCCTTGAGTGCAAATAAACTATCGCTCCGAAAACTTTGTCAATTTGAAAACCGAAAATTTTCCCAGGCTCACTTCCTTCCGATGCATGAAAACTTACAGCAAAGAGCCGTCTGTCTGCCAGCCCAAGTTATTGCAATTAAATTTCGTGTGTACCAAACAAACGCACTCAACCATAGATGTAGAAACAATCTCCTGCCGCCCGCTTCAATAACCGAGCGCTTGAATAGGACATAGGAGTACGATGTACGGTTTTGCCCCGATGTCACCATCACCACGAAAACCTTATCGATTCAATTCCCTGGCCTCCATAGATTTTGGGTTTTCCACATCCGAAATTATGTTATTGTCGCAGCGAATGGATAGAAATATCCAACTACACCACAATAATACGATGCGACCGTGGCTACAGTGCTTCCTGTGTCGCATTCGCATATCCTATTTCCACGGCTGAGTGGCATTTAGTACGGATAGATTGCGGTGGATCTGCTGCATTGGGCCGATCGATGTAATTAGCTGGACATCTGTAGGTTTCCTTTTTTTTTGTTGGAGGAAATAACGCGTCCGTATATCCGCTGTTGTGGTACCACTGGCTATCGTTGCAAAACTACTCTCCCGTGACGCCGCAAAGCGAAAGCTTTTAGAGGATTTAAGCATGTAAAATGAACACTGGAGGCCACTAATAGGAGGGCCGGTGCCCTATTTTTATCCGAACTTAATTATAAACTGCTGAACAAAGGAGTGGAGCTGGCCCCCTGGCTATTCATCTTTTGTTAACAAAAGAAAAGCACTTGCAGGGCACAGTGCCATTATCAAAATGGAGTACAACGGAGCGAATTCATCACTCTGGGTACCGCTTTGTGGTGTCTGGCACACAAAACGCATACGGCAAAATGTTGTCGTAAATAATATCATTGTTTACTGCATTTTAACCAGAAATATGAACAAGGACGAATACATTGCCACGTAACAAAGGGATACATTTATGGTTTGTTTGCATTGTGAGGGGAATTGCGATACGTGGATCCAGTACACGGACCGGACAGTGTGGCAACAAAATAGTAGTACTGTGGGAATGCCCAGTCGAATGAATGTTCATGGTTACTTTCACGCCCTGAACGCGTCTTCGAGACAAACTCACGTAACTCTTAAGGTGATCGCTGTCAAAGGGATTCATATGCAAAAGGGACAACACAGTACAAGTATTTTTGGGAAAAATCCATGATAAAATATGTGAACTGGCCGTCCTGCTTGTAGATCAAGCATTCTCATATGCGATTCAGCTAAATGAGCATCTCATATGTGTTCAAAGTATAGAGACAATTGTTTGCAACGAGAAACGGAGTCAAAAGAATTAGAAGGGCTCCATAAAATGCTTGTTGATGGACGAACATTTAATTTTCTAACACACCAGTTCAAAAACAAAAAAACTTCTCTTAACTAAACAAATTTATCATTTCAAAGGACGCAACCAGGGAATGAACTAGCATTTTAAGGTATGCATACTAGTTTTTTTTTTTTTTTTTTTACTAGTTTGTGCTGCTGGTCGAATATCGAACCTACCTTTTATAAGTATGTACTGAAAAACGTACCAGATTTTACGATATTTATGTACTTTTTTTACAAACGAAAAAGCGACATCTATTTATCCCTTTGAAAATAAGTTTTACTCAAGATTTTTCTTATATTTAATATCTCACTGTTACAAAAATTTAGAGCAAAATATTTGTCGAATTACTATTTTCCATAGTAACATCAAAAGTGGTTGTCAACACTATCGCAGATTTATATGCGCTTGAATTGAAATTGTACGGCACTGTTGCCTACTTTTAGGGAAAGGAAAATTGCAGTCCTTCAAAAATAGGTTTTAATCGAAAGTGAGATAAATATTTGAATACGTTACTATGACAATATGGCGGCGACAAATTTAATGTCACCAAAATGCTTTCATTTAACTGATAAAGCTTAGTACACTGCTCGAGCTAAATTTCAGCTCCCTTACTAAATTCTCTCCCAAATTTAGCTGAGTTAAATCTAAGCGAACCGAACCCATTTAGCTGAGTGGTACGCAGCTCGAGCTAAATAATCAAACTTTTGTTTCAGAATGTACTTCATGTGTCAGTCAAAATTTAGCGTGGCCATTTAATGCGTCGGCACATTTTCTCAAGCTAAATTGTTACAAGTCGTTGTGTTTTGTTGTTCTGTTTCGGAAAAGTATAAAAGGGTGAACTTTTTTAGTTTGTACATGGACTAAAGTACCTACAATCACAAATTGTTGAAATAAGAGAGAATTAAATTTTTTAAAGAAGTTTTTTCAAAGAACAGCTGATTTCTGTGACTTATCCACGGCGTACTCTATGTCAAAATTTAGCTAGGACTTTAGTTTGGAGAGAAAAGTTGGAGACCAGATTAAATTTAGTTTAGCTCGAGCAGCGTACTACGCTTAAGCATTTTGTATGGGGAATTGTAAACTTATGCCGTTTTAGATTTGGCTTTTCAGATTTTGATCTCAGTTTTCAGATTTCTGCTGCCAATTCGAACATAAAATCCGAATTTTATTGGTTCTTGTATGTAAAAAAAAAATTGTTTTTTTCTCCAAAAAATTGATCTTTTTTGCTAAATCGTAAATGACATTAATGTTACCAGACTTAAGCCGGTATTCCCCGACTAATATTAAACTTCGTAAACCTTTTGGATCAATGGTTATTAGTGCATATTTAGGAGCGCTCTCAAGACTTACGAGTGGTCCCGACCACTCCTAAGTTGAGATCAGTAATAACTTCGAAAATTCGAAATCAGCTGTCGTTTTCAAAATGGAAGGGAGGAAAAAAAAATTTGACCACCACTTAGATAGGACTGTTTTTTTATCCAAGTAAACCAGTTCAGAACCAATCCAGTTCGAAAATTCGTTTACCATATATTTTGGCAAACGAAACCTCTTCTCGAATTCAGCATCGTAAAATTTTTTCTGCAGTCAATTCTTTCACGGAGTGTTTTCTTTTTTTTGTTGACGTTGCGGCTTCCTCCAAATATTTGGTGAGCTGCTCTTCATCTGAGCTGGTGTCCGAGGATAAAGAACTGCTCGACGAAGTGCCAAGAAGATCGCTCATATTAACACACGAATTGAAAATTAATTACACAGTTTATATTCATACCACAAATTTTGACACTTAACATTTTCGAAAACGAGTTCATAAACTCGTTCTAGAACGCGTTTGGAAATTCGAACTAAAATAGATTCCACCCTAATAGTGCTTGGTGGATACGTCGAAAAAACGTACATGAGCCTCTTAAACTAATAATCAATTTAGAAGCGCCTGATAAATACTTGCCTTAATGGCGACAAATACCCACAGTTTTTTGTTTGTTCACGTCTATGGCGCAGTACCTTTCGAGTCTACTCTACGCATTTCTTAATAAATACTAAAAAAGTGTACGGAAACTTTGGATGTTCACGTATTAATATAATGATCACACAGCGTTGCCAACATTGGACCCAAAAAAAATTCGATTAGGAAATTCCGCGGTTACGAAAATAAAAACATTTAAACTTCCCAGACACACTGTATCCTTTCTTCACATCACGCTGGAGAGAATGCCTATGGAATATATTAATTTCCGGAAAATAAAACAACAAAATAATGAACAAGACTTCAATTTTACAATACATACATAATTGCATACAGTGAATTTCCAATTCGTAATTATCTCTCAATTGAAACGCTTTCAATTATGAAATATATATACCCAGAGCATATTCCGATTGATCATATTCCATTCCATAATTGTCACTTTGGCTCATCACTCATTTACAGTAAGTGGTCCATCTATCATCAAGTGTTGGATTCCCTTTCAAGAGAGTAATCTTCGGGGAAAAAAAAGTGTGAATGTTGCTTTTAAGTACCGCAACAAATACTCACACTGAACACATATCTGTTTGGTGTAACCGAGAAAGATTTATTAGCTTTAAATAAGGGTTGACCTTTTTGGCAGTTGAAACGAAATAAAACTCTGAGGACTGAATTCATTTTTATAAATTTCCTTTTTATTTATATTTTGATCCCTTTGCGACGTCTGGCTGTGATGAATGGATGGGTGGATGGAGGGACACTATACCTTTCGAATGAAGACTTCTAAAGTCTCTGTTTGATTGACAAATGGAAGTGGATTTAAATTCGAGGTGGCTCAGTTATTGAAACTCATTCCAATTTCTTGTTTCCAGTTTTAAAGGGACATTGTGAATTGTAAAAGTTTTCCCACTGCAGCAGCACTGTTGAGGAGGAGTCTAGGAACAGTTGTAGAAACCGCTCATAAACTTATAAAGTGGTTCTATGGGGGTTTCCAATATAGCTCCTAGGGAGCTTTCGCTGGGAACTTATTTGATCATATAAACTGCCGGTTTCTTCTGTCAGTGTCTTCAAGCTAAAATCACATCCATCCCTCCATTCGCAGCTTTCAATCAGTTGAACTATAGAACTAAGCATATTGGATACTGCGGAGCTGCTTGGTGGGGAATTAAAAGAAAAAGTGAAACCACTTTTTCTGCGCTACATTTGCCAATTATAAAAAGACCTAAATATAGGAAAAAATTGAGTAAGTTCGTCTTGTGTACACATCTGAGGTTGACATATAACTGGAAACTTATTTTTCTTTTGGTTAATTGAACTTCTCACGGAAGAAGAACAATTTTTTTCCCACAAGAAGGTCTTTTCCTATCAAAATTCCCACGGAGAGTTAAAAATTTCCCACCATCTACTAACACTCCGCTGACATTCATAGTCCGATGCAGTGTTAACTTTCGATACGCTTTAGAGTCATATGGACTCTTGGCAAACCAAGAGGTGGGATTTTTGACATTTTCATTTGAAATGTGTGATATTCGGTTTGCAGGTGTTTCCCATGGCGACGACATTCAATATATTTTGAAGACCACACGGTTTGGCGGACAGATATGCATCGACGATCCGGAAATGTTCATGGTGAACCTGATAACTGGGTGGTGGACGTCCTTCTCCCAAACTGGGTAAGGGACAGAAGCAAACACGCGATCGGCTGTATAATTTTGACGTTTTTACAGAGCTCCCGATGGCCCAAATTGGCTACCATCGAACGGTACAAATGTTTACACAATGCTCAACGACAAGGACTTTGAACTTGACGTCTCACCATACACCGAAAGATACGAGTATGGGACGACATAATCCCGTTGAGAGGCGGTTCGGCTGAGGTTGTTAAGGTCGCTTGGATGCTGGCAGCTGTTGCGGTGACACTGTATGTTTTCGCCAAAACAGTCTTACAGTCATCTGGACTATAGATTTAGGGGCATTTTTGTACAAAATACAGACGAGGTATTAATACGCGCTACGATTGAGCTTAGATAGGGACAGTGCTGTAAAAGGTCACTGATGGAAACGGAATTCAATGAGGATTATATAAATATATGCGATAGCTTGTTTGTTTTAGTTCTCTTTACTGCTTTAATTAACCACTTGCGGGTGGCCGTGTGGCATTGCTGATTGAGGATGATACCAATGAGCCAATGCTGAAAAACAATGAAATGAAATATATTAAATGTGGGTAACAAAATTCTGCAAACTTTAAGCGATCCCTTGAAGTTTTACTCGCAAAATACCCAGTACAACAACCATTCTCTCGTTTCTTTTATCATTTTTTAGCTTGTACCAGAACCAATAATAGGCATCAGCAGCTATGAAAGAGAATTAGCAACAAAAAGTGAGTATACCATTAGGGGCATGTAGAAAATTATACTGCTCGCGGTGTTCCTTAACACTTAAAATGCGTTCACAATCAGAAATGTCATTCAAGCCGATTTGGTAAGACAGTCCTACAACTGTCCGCGCTTTTTTATTTTTTAATGGGATAAATAACTTTGCAGAATATTTTGCGGCAGCAGCCAATATGAACCACACAATCAATTGGACAACTTTTACAGAACTACCCTAAACAAGAATATTTTTTAGTGTGATCCGCTGTAACGCTTCAACAGCGCCCCCTTCTACTTGTCGGACTGCTTTGTTGGCATATTTACATTTCTTTTATAACCAAAATTTGGCTGAACGCTACCGAATCGCTCCAAAAATAAATTGTAGCACAACATTCTCTGCCTAACATCGCATTTACGAACCAATTTTCTCTGGAAGCCATATCCAAAATCCAATTCCCCGTGATTGGCTTTGAATTTAAAACCATTCCGCCTATGGGCAAGAAGAAAATATGCAACAACCGAAAGCATTTTAGCATACACATCTTTAGAAGTGAAACGCAAGCGATGTTTTTCTTTCAATCAACTGAAAGATAAAATGTGCCGAGACCACGTGCATGGATTCTTAACGAGTCTTGAGATAAGACGAAGGACAGAAAACGGCATTAAAATCGATTAAAAATCCACACCAAGGTCGAGTATTAATCTATTTGGTCTCTGAATTTGAATTTGAAAAATATCGATAAACAGCTTTTGAAAATGATTGCCATTTACCCCACAACCGAAGGGCGACGGATTAAACGTATTTAAATAAAAATAGATACACAAATAAATTGTGTCAGAAAATACACAGAGAATGCCGCTCGCCAGGGAAGAGCATCCCAAGGCAAACATAATCGAAACAACGACCGACTCAAGGAGCCTCTTCATTAGCCATCAAACTATCATCCTGGTGGATTTACTTTTGCGGGGCGTTAAAGTGAAATGAATTTTCCCGGGAATAGAAAATTGTATTCTATAACGGAGAGGCTCAAAGTTCATTTACCGATTACGGAAAGTTATACCTCTGAGGACTGCGGATGGAGGTCGATGAAAAGTCCTTAAGAAAATGCAATAAAGAAGTGAATTGAATCCTTGGAAATCGACTGAAAATGAGATCAACTTTTACAAGTGCAAAATCGAAACCGTGAAAGCTCTCAATTATTTATTTCAATTTTAATGCCTGATGATGTGAAGGAGCAGGAGGTAGCTACCTGCCGCAAATGGAAAACGTAAGTTAATTAAAGTTGTTAAAGGCGGGCGTCTGGTTAATTATTCTTTAATTAGGACATTTTCTTCTTTCAAGTGCCGTTGTGTAGGGGAATTTTCGAAGGAGTTTCGTTGGCGATGACAGCGTCTCGACTTTAAATTTACAGAAGCTCACAATTTCGAATTTTTTATGGAAAATATTGAATTACTTAAATTTAAAGTCGAAGCTCGAGCTAAATTTAAGCTCCCATACGAAATTCTCTCCAAAATTTAACTGAGCTTAATTTGAACGAATCTCTTTCGGCGAGTGATATGCAGATCGAGCTAAAATATCAAACTTTTGTTTCAGAATGTACTTCATGTATTTGTCAAAATTTAGCGTGGCCATTTAACGGGTCGGCGACATTAAATTTTTAGGATGTCACAATATGCGGTTTTGTATGGAATATTTAGCCTGGACACTAAAAATGATTTTTAATATAGCGCGCTGTGCTTTATATAAAACCTACCTTTTTTGAGATTAATTTTTGACTTCTAGTAAGAAGACAAGTTTTGGGGGTGTTTTTTTTTCAAACTAACCTACTAACTTCTGGTCGCAGTGTACTTACTTAATATTACAATCTACTTTGTCAGTGGCTATAAAAAGACTGCAAAATTTGAATAATTTTGCACTTTGCGTTTGCACATTCAAAGATGACAAGTTAAACACTGACAAACAGCGTTGCCACTTCAAAAAAAAGAGGAGCGCAGTAGATCACTAAAAAAAATGCAGTAGATTGGATTTTTCCGCAGTAGATTTTTTATTATATAAAGAACAAAGATAAATTGCTTAAAACTGTATTAATAATCATTAAATTAAAATTTTGAAAATACTCTAAAAGCCCAGGAGTGTCTGAGGGTGTCAAAGAAAAAAAGTGCAGTAGATTGGATTTAGTGGCAGTAGATTTATTTTTAACTAAAAGTGCAGCAGATTTACTGCTATTGCAGCAACGTGGCAACGCTGCTGACAAATCAGGCGGCGGGCTTTCGAACTTACTTCCAAAATTTAAGCTCAAAAGCTTTCGCCTGAAGGTAGGCTTGCTGCTCAACTCTTTGTTTTTGCAATTATTGCCGTGGAATCATGGTTGAAACACAAGCTATTGAAGGAAAAAAAGTGATACCAATCATAACCAACTACCCAGCATTCGTCGTCTCTTCCAAATGGGCTACCCTTCCTGGTTATTAATGTTGCGGTACATCATTCTCTTCAATTTGAAATAGAACAATACACCACCGCAAATCCTCGTCCGAATTTTCCCCACCAAAAGGGTCGTTCCAATGTTGACCTCCTTATAGTTAAAGCCCAATTGCATAAATGGTTATGCATTAAATTAATGGCAGAAGCTTCTCATTTGAGGTCACCGCACTGACCCATCACCAACGCCTAATGGTTATGAAGACATTTCCAAGACTTATCTCTATCTAGGTCCACATTCCAAAGGTCTGTAAGGAAGAGTCCTTTTATTGGCAATTCAGACGTTTCAATGGTTTAACTTTGTTCACTGACCCAATCTCGCGCGAATACTTTAAAAGGATTACGTTCCTTTCTCTTCGGTTTATTCTACTCTCACATCCTTTTCGTTTGCCACAGATGATTTCGCTTGCTTGAAGGAGCTTCGTTCGTTATGGTTAGATCATAAAAAATAAACATCATTATAGCCGTACTCAAGTGGGTGGGCATAGCATGCAATGTACACAAAACTTTTATTGCGTTATATTAATGCCGCCAGGAATTCTCCGTTGTTATTCAAGGCTTGTTAGGTACCTGCATGTCACACTTGTAAGAAAATCGCGAATTGCTTTTCATGATTACATTCATTTCGTATTTAATGAGACTCAGATTGCACAGCCTTGTACCTGTTCAAGGGTTAACTCATTTATCAGCGTTTCGTAAATTATGCAAGTAATTGACGGTCAGCACGAAGTGCCACCAAGCAACAGCTCTCTCTCTCGTCAAATGGAATTCCACAAAAATTTTAATTAATTTCGGACACGTTAATAAACGTCGCGTTGTGCTACTCCGATTGAAAGGCGCTGAACGCAATCATTATATAAATAGTTCTCAGAAATTTCGACATACATTCGGTGTGTTTGTACAGCGATACGGCTCCATCTTCCATCAGCACCACCGCCGTTACTGATATCATCTCTGGCAAACAGTGAAGCATAAACACCATTGACAATAACCGCTTAGCTGTATTATGCGAAAGGCTGAGTTGTACCCTGACGAGGTGAGAAAAATACCAACATTGAGCTTAAGTACCTAAATAGCCAACCACTGTGAGAAGGCACCAACATCTAGAGAGAGAGGAGTAACCCTCTACAACCGAAAAAGTTGACGAAATAATGCCAACAACTGCAAAACAAACAAGCCCAACGCTAATCGCCGAGATTAAAAGCATAAATCATGAGAAGTCTCGATAAGGACTTTACATGTGCCTAAAATGAATAGAATTAGATAAACCGACAGATATGCGGTGCTATTTAGGTGGACTTGATAAGCTTCAGTAGTTCATTAGACCGCGACGGAAATGGTGGATTTTTTTAAGCTCGTCGCCAGTTTGTGCCTTCTGGTAGTAGTAAGTTCTCAGACAGCGCCGATTGTCAACACGCAGCTCGGTAGTGTGAAAGGCTCCATACTGAAGACGGAAAAAAATGCAGACATATACGCGTTTCGGGGAATACGTTACGCGCAGGCACCGGTCGGCAGCTTAAGGTTTAAGGTGCCTGTGGCCGTGACCAAGTGGGAGACCGAACTAGACGCCACGAAGGACGGTTTTATGTGTCCGCAGGCGGGAAAAAGTGCCGAATTGCTTTCGGAAGATTGCCTCTTTTTGAATGTCTATTCACGACACTTGACAGGACGTCAGTCAGTCATTGTGTATATTCATGGCGGTGCGAATATTCGTGGCGGCAGTCATAGTGAGTTGGAAGCTGGACCCGAATACCTTTTGGACAGCGATGTAGTCCTGGTTACATTGAACTACCGCTTGGGTGCGTTGGGATTCGTCAGCACTCGCCAAGCAGATGCGCCTGGAAACTACGGCTACCTCGACCAAGTTATGGCTCTGCAGTGGGTCCATGACCACATCTCAAAGTTTGGTGGAAATCCAGAATCTGTTACTATCCTCGGCCTGAGTGCTGGAGCAATGGCAGTGACCTTGCACATGAGTTCGCCGCTTTCTGAGGGTTTGTTCCACAGGGCAATTGCCATGAGTGGATCGGCAACAAATCACTATGACATCGACAACTTGCACTGGACAACACAGCTGGCGCGCCAGACATCATGCCCCATGTACAACCCTGTCGATGTACTGAGCTGCCTTCGAGAGGTCTCATGGCAGACGATCATTAGTGTTTGCGATACATGGGAGCCATTCAACTTTATAAACATGAAATGGAACTACGAGGTCGATGGGCATTTCTTGAAAGACCATCCCACGAATATCTTTGCCGAGGGAAAATTCCGCAAGGTGCCGCTTATGACTGGCATAACCAAGGATGAGCTGACGTATATGGTTTATCGTAAGTCTTATGCGATTTTGAGTCACGGCTCGTTTTATGGACATTTTCTTGGCAGGTCAAGAGGGAAACATTAGTCTTTTCAACGACATAAGTCTGAACTTTGACAGATACGGTCCGGAACTGTTCATGTATAGCCCCGACAACTGTACCGATGAAGTGCAACCTTTCTACTTGAGCAATCAGACAATTAACGAACAAAACTTAACGAACTTTGGTGAAATATTCTCCGATTCGATTATCAATCACGGTGTTCACAGACTGGTCGACTTGGCGAGACAGTATGTAGATGTTTACTACTACAGGTTCGACTATCCCGGCCGATATGGGTTATATAGTGACGCTGACGGTAAACCGAGGGGTTAGAGTTGCGCACGGAAATGCTGCGAAATTTGTTTATGCTTTTCCGAGTGTTTTTAGGTATTGGCCATGCCGATGACCTTCAATATACCTTCAAGACGAAGTATTTCAATGAACAGGTCGGTTTGCAGGATCCAGAGTGGTTCATGGTGGAACGCCTTGTGGGATGGTTTACAACGTTTGCCCAGAAGAGGTTCGTAGTTACGAAAGTGTACACAATAACAACACAAATTCGACAAATTAATCAACATTTCTTTTCCGAAAATAGCTCCCCAGGAAACGTGGGCGCTGTGAACTGGCTGCCGTCGAACAAGGAAAAAGTCCACATCTTGTACAATGACAAAGAAGTCCGTTTGGGTGATGAGCCCTACAATGAAAGGTTCGCATTATGGGATAGGCTTTTCCCCATTGCCCGAAGTGGTAGTAGTACAATCTTCGCGGCCGGTCTGCTGACAGGAATGGCGGCCATTTTGAACGTGCTGTGTAAATACACACTTTAAGCGGTTTCAGAGCAAACAAATAAATACGTTTTGTAAATGACATTAAAATGGCAGAAAGTTTGTTAGCAAATAACGTAGACTTGGAAAATAAATATGTAGAATATTTTTTGTATCAATAAAATCAAGCCGTATACACTTGCGCTCCAACTCAGTGGCATTCTTTTCGGAATGGTTTCGCCACAAATTCTTTAGCTCGCGTAATTGGTACTCTGTAAATTGACTTCCACGCCATCTATCAGGATTCTACACAAATATTTTGTATGAGTTTTCTGTTCTTGTTTTGCAGTGAATAAAAGCAAACAACAAAAAAGCGTGTTTCGTAAAAATTAATCGTGAGGAAAAGCTAGTTTCGTGATTGAATGATTTCAGAGAAAGAAACTGATTATAAAGCGGTATAATTTTGTTCTCCTCCGGCTCCGCAAAATGTAAGCTATAGCTTAGTACGCTGCTCGAACTAAACTAAACTTCACCTTCTCTCCAACTTTTCCCTCCAAAACATTGCTAAAATCTACCTAAATTTTGACATATAGTACGCTCTGGATAAATGTCACAGAAAAGTGTTTTTTTTTTTTATAAGAACTTCCTTCAAAAATGGAATTCTCTTTTATTTTAACCATTTCAGATTCTAAGTAGTCATTAAAAAAAAGCTCATCCTCGCTTACTTTTCTGCAACGGAATACAACGATCTGTCAAAATGTGGTTTCAGAAAATGTGGCGACCCATTAAATGAGCACGCACAATTTTTTCAGATACATGAAGTACATTCTGAAAGAAAAGCTTGATTTTTTCAGCTAGAGCTGCGTCCCACTCGGCCAAAGCGATTCGCTTAAATTTAGCTCAGCTAATTTTTGGAGAGAATTTTGTATCAGAGATAAATTTTAACTTGATCAGCGTACTAAGCTTATACCACAATACAAAACTACATTTTTTAACTTCATTTTGACAGTTAAGCAGCGTAAACAAATTCATTTTTCAGCGCAGTATACTAACAACTTTTTAGACTGAAGAATATTTTTACACAGGAGAGCGTTTAAGCAATAAACAAGTCTTTGAACTGTTGTTTATTGACTTGTTTTAAAAAATAGTTGAGCTGGGAATATTTGGCTGAGACATTCGTAGAGAAAGAACTAAACGTATTTTTTTATTTTATTTTTCTTCACTGAACGTGGCATTGTAAAAATGAAGCGAACATTGTGCAAGATGGCGGAGAGACACAGTGAAGACGCGCCTAATGTTAGCTTCTATTAAATAACGTACAGGGTGCAACAGGTTCGTGTTCCTTTACGCAATCATTCGATTTGTGTGAGCTTTTATTTTTGGAACGCATGGACGGGACCTACAATTTCATTTCAGCCTGCAATAACTTTGCGGAAATTACATTCCAATAAACGAAAGATTCATCTGGCAGATGTGATGGAAATGCATTACTAGTTCAGTTAGTAATGCCCATAAAACCACAGACCTGAGATAAGCTGAATTGGAAAATTGCGGCCAACAGAAGAATCGTCACGAACGAACTTTAAAGTTGCAATCAAACACCTGGCTAAATAATTTTGCGTGCGTTAAAAAGGTTCGAAAGCACTTGGTTTGTATAACATACCAAAATAGTAGTACTTATCGCAAAGCATTATTTAGAGATATAATTTAAAGAAATTTAATTTAACAAATATCGCGCTATTGTCAAAACAACTACGATTCGTTTAATGATAACACACAAACATTTCATTTCAGATATACATCTGCTTCCAAGTGGCAGGCGAATGAAGTTGTCTAGTTTTTTTGATAGGCACTTGGATTATAATGAATGGTGCTACGCGCAATCGTACACAAATAAAACAATCGTCACCTTCTGAGCAGCAACCTCGAAGATATCGACAAAGATCTGTATCGAATTAGACACCAATATTCCAGTAATTCAACTGTGCGCAAGTCGCACGAAAACATGTTAACTTTCGACTAAATTTAACATAAATAACTAGAGTGTCAATGATTTTTTTTTGAGTTGTATCGTATTTTATATTAAAGCTCTCCTCGTCCTTGTTGACTGTGTGCTTTTGCGAACAATTCCTTTGCTAGCGAGGTGCTACCAACCATTTCCTTTTCAATAATGTTATTACGACACATTTTTCGACATAAATTGTTTGCTCTAAATGTTCATAGTGGCGTTGGTACTCAAATGTTAATCATGAGTAAAACTTATTTTCAAAGGGGTCTATTTTTTGATATCCAGATGTCGCTTTTCGACCTATAAAATAAACTATACATATCGATAATTGTTGTATACATGTTTGATGTTTCCACACTTATAAAAGGTAGGCTCGATTTTCGACCACAAACGAAACTAGTTATAATAATTATACCAAAAAGAAAGACTTTAGGCAGATATATCTACGTAAGTCAATTTGAAGGGAGTTACCCTTCCATGTGACGCGCAATGATAAGTGTATTTCTCTAGCCGGCTGTGTGCGTCATTTATTTCGCACAGATTTGATCAGCGACGATAGTCTGCTTATCGGCTCCTTCCCCGCGAGACTTGTGACTGAACGTGTATTGGAGGGGTCTACGTTTGAGTAAGGTGTTATTGACTCTCACCCTTAGGTAGCTGGGAGACACGCTAGCGTAGCACGAAAAACCAAATCGTGTATTTTTGATTAAACGCAATCATTCGCTACATTACCTAATAATAGATCTGACACTTTGTGAATCGACTATATATGAAATTTATCCTACCAGTAGAATTTACAATACATATCAATGAATTATCATTATTTTTTTTTGTTGAAATGAAAAGTTTTTGGAAAAGAATAGAATTGGAATAAATTTGACCAAGGGGTTTGGAAGGGTGAATCGATCCTTGAAATTTCAACTAAGTGACCCATAATAAAATAAAAGCCTCTCATTTTGGGCGTAGATAAGAATATTTATCTAAATTTAAAATTAATTTTAAGCATTCAAATTACCATTAAAACGATAAAAAGGTAAAAAAAAAAAACAAAATTACACAATAAAATTAACTTAACTAAAAGGGATTAAGTTCTTTAATGCCTTGGTGGGATATAGGGAAAGGATTTAATTTTGGAGACCACTATCTCCGCAGTTAACTACAAAACCTGGTGACGTCATAAGCGTTATGTTTCTGGAGGGCCGATTTCAACAAGTGATACAGAGAAAAGAGTTTTCCAAACACAATTTTCACCACCTGTCTGATGAACTGTCATCCAACCATTTTTTATGTGGCGGTCACAACTTTCTTGGTATATGACGTCTGAGTTAAGTCAACGATCGCCACTTGACCTCTTCACGGAGCGAACAAGATCTATATAAATTTAATAAAAATTATTAAAATAATCAATGTCTCAGAAAAATGCACTCATTTGCATTTGTTGCATTTATTTATGGTTTTTAGCTTAGGCTAAAATATTATTGGGACTATAGGATTGAAGATCGGAAAGAAGTGAGATGAACTTGTATTTAATTCTTTTGTTTGTTTATTATTTTCCATTACAGAAAACACCAGCGGGACAGCACAGGTGACAGGTGTATACGGTATACGTGAAGGCAAGTTAAATCGTTTTGTTAATTTGAATTTGAATTAAATTTAGTTTGTTTCATTTTTCAAGTCTAAACTGCGACGGTGCGGGTAACTGTAACGAACTTGTTAAGTGGTTAACTGATTTATCAGCGTTCGTAAATTATGCAATTAATTGACGGTCGGCTTTCTCTTGTTAACCGGAATTCCACAAATTTCAATTAATTTCAGACACGTTCATAAACGTCGCGTTGTGCTACTCCGATTGAAAGGCGCTGAACGCAACCATTATATAAATGGTTCTCAGAAATTTCGCTGGTTGTACAGCGATACGGCTTCATCTTCTATCAACAGGCAGCGCTTACTATCCATGGGAAGGGTTTAGTTTGTAAACTTTTGCCGACATCATTAGCATCAGCACCACCGCTGTTACTGATACTCGTATCATCCCAGGCAAACAGTGAACGGAAGCATGGATGCCATTTACAATAACCGCATTCGAGTGTGGCTGACTTGAACGGTTTAGCTGTATTATGTGGAAGCCTGCGTTGTACCCGGAAGAGGGATGATTGGGTAAAAGGGTTGAAAGTTCGTTGTTGCAACTATCGCGCAAGGAGTATCTTATCGAACGTTGTTAACGGAAGGGAAACCATTAAAACGGTTTGCTTAGATATTGAATATCAGCCGCTTGGAGTGAGAAGTTGAAGTTTTCCCAAAAGCAGTTATCTAGCGGAAGGTTGTTGTGGTGTGCGATATTCGTTTCATAGTTGTGATGGCATTGTGCTCTGCCGAAACGTCTGAGAGAGTAAACAAATGAAAAGAGTTAACCAGCACATAGGGGATCATAATTGCGATGTGAAAAGTGTACCACAAACGAGGGAAAAACTGAGTGAGGTGAGACAAATACCAACATTGAGCTTAAATACCTAAACAGCCAACCGCTGTAACAGGGCACCGAACTCTATTTTACCTTTCTGCTCATTACTAAAAGTATAAAAAAATAACCAACAGTTCTTTAGGTAACCTCTAAGGACAAAACATCGCGGAACCCTCTCTTCTAGAAACGAAAACATTGACGAAATAATGCCGCCAACTGCAAAACTAGATTCAACGCTAATCGCAGAGATTAGAGGCATAAATCACGAGAAGTCTCGATAAGGACTTTATATGTGACTAAAATAATTTGACATAGATAAACCAACAGACACTCGGTGCTGCTGAGGCGAATAAGTTTCAGTAGTTCATTAGACCGTGACGGAAATGGTGGATTTGTTGAAGCTCGTTGTCGGTTTATGCCTTCTGGCAGTAGTAAGTTCTCAGACAGCGCCGATTGTCAAGACGCAGCTCGGTAGTGCGAAAGGCTCCATACTGAAAACGGAAAAAAATGCAGACATATACGCGTTTCGGGGAATACGTTACGCGCAGGCACCGGTCGGCAGCTTAAGGTTTAAGGCGCCTGTGGCCGTGACCAAGTGGGAGACCGAACTAGACGCCACGAAGGACGGTTTTATGTGTCCGCAATCGAGAGAACGTGCCGAATTGATTTCGGAAGATTGCCTCTTTTTGAATGTCTATTCACGAGACTTGACAGGACGTCAGTCAGTGATAGTGTATATTCATGGCGGCGCGAATGTGGGTGGCGGCAGTCATAGTGAGTTCGAAGGTGGACCCGGGTATCTTTTGGACCACGATGTAGTCCTGGTTACATTGAATTACCGCTTGGGTGCGTTGGGTTTCGTCAGTACCCGCACCGCAGACGCGCCTGGAAACTACGCCTTCCTCGACCAAGTTATGGCTCTGCAGTGGGTCCATGACCACATCTCACAGTTTGGCGGAAATCCCGAATCCGTTACTATTCTCGGAATGAGTGCTGGATCAATGGCTGTGACCTTGCACATGAGTTCGCCGCTTTCTGAGGGTTTGTTCCACAGGGCAATTGCCATGAGTGGATCAGCAACCAATCACTATGACATCGACAACTTGTACTGGACAACGCTGCTGGCCCGCCAGACATCATGCCCCATGTACAACCCTGTCGATGTACTGAGCTGCCTTCGAGAGGTCCCATGGGAGACGATCATTAGTGTTTGCGATACATGGAAGCCTTACCACTTTGATAGCATGAAATGGAATTACGAGGTCGATGGGCATTTCTTGAAAGACCATCCCACGAATATCTTCGCCGAGGGAAAATTCCACAAGGTGCCTCTTATGACTGGCTTATCCAAGGATGAGATGACGTATATGGTTTATTGTAAGTCTGATGCGATTTTGAGTCACGGCTCGTTTTATGGACAATCTTTTGACAGATCAAGAGGGAAACACTCGTCTTTTCAACGACATAAGTCTGAACTTTGGCAGATACGGTCCAAAAATGCTCATGTATAGCCCCGACACCAATATTGACGAGCTGCAAACTTTCTACTTGGGCAACCAGACAATCAACGAACAAAACTTAACGAACTTTGGTGAAATATTCGCCGACGGGAATATCAATCACGGTGTTCACAGATTGGTCGAATTGGCTAGACAGTATGTGGATGTTTACTACTACAGGTTCGACTACGCTGGCCGATTTGGGTTATATACTGACGCTGATGGTAAACCGAGGGGTAAGAGTTGCGCATGGAAATGCTGTGAATTTTTTTTACGATTTTCCGAGTGGTCTTAGGTGTTGGCCATGCTGATGACCTTCAGTATGTCATCAAGAGGACCCATTTCGATGAACAGATCGGTTTGCAGGATCCAGAGTGGTTCATGGTGGAACGCCTTGTGGGATGGTTTACAACGTTTGCCCAGAAGAGGTTCGTAGTTACGAAAGTGTACACAATAACAACACAAATTCCACAAATTATGACTTTGTCTCTTAATCAATATTTCCTTTCCGAAAATAGCTCCCCAGGAGACGTGGGCACTGTGAACTGGCTGCCGTCGAACAAGGAAAAAGTCCACATCTTGTACAATGACAAAGAAGTCCGTTTGGGTGATGAGCCCTACAAAGAAAGGTTCGCGTTATGGGATAGGCTTTTCCCCATTGCCCGAAGTGGTAGTAGTACAATCTCCGCGGCCGGTCTGCTGACAGCAATGGCGGCCATTTTGAACGTGCTGTGTAAATACACACTTTAAGCGGTTTCAGAGCAAACAAATAAATATGTTTTGTAAATGGCAGTAAAATGGCAGAAAGTTTGTTAGCAAATAACGTAGACATGGAAAATAAATATGTAGAATATCTTTTGTATCAATAAAATCAAGCGGTATACACTTGCGCTCCAACTCAGTGGCATTCTTTTCGGACTGTGCATAGGTTTCGCCACAAATTCTTTAGCTCGCGTAGTTGGTACTCTGTAAATTGATTTCCACGCCATCTATCAGGATTCTACACAAATATTTTGTATGAGTTTTCTGTTCTTGTTTTGCAGTGAATAAAAGCAAACAACAAAAAAGCGTGTTTCGTAAAAATTAATCGTGAGGAAAAGCTAGTTTCGTGATTGAATGATTTCAGAGAAAGAAACTGATTATAAAGCGGTATAATTTTGTTCTCCTCCGGCTCCGCAAAATGTAAGCTATAGCTTAGTACGCTGCTCGAACTAAACTAAACTTCACCTTCTCTCCAACTTTTCCCTCCAAAACATTGCTAAAATCCTACCTAAATTTTGACATATAGTACGCTGTGGATAATTGTCACAGAAAAGTGTTTTTTTTTTTATAAGAACTTCCTTCAAAAATGTAATTCTCTTTTATTTTAACCATTTCAGATTCTAAGTAGTCATTAAAAAAAAGCTCATCTCGCTTACTTTTCTGCAACGGAATACAACTATCTGTCAAAATGTGGTTTCAGAAAATGTGGCGACCCATTAAATGAGCACGCATAATTTTTTCAGATACATGAAGTACAGTCTGAAAGAAAAGCTTGATTTTTTCAGCTAGAGCTGCGTCCCACTCGGCCAAAGCGATTCGCTTAAATTTAGCTCAGCAAATTTTTGGAGAGAATTTTTTATCAGAGATAAATTTTAACTTGATCAGCGTACTAAGCTTATACCACAATACAAAACTACATTTTTTAACTTCATTTTGACAGTTTAGCAGCGTAAACAAATTCATTTTTCAGCGCAGTATACTAACAACTTTTTAGACTGAAGAATATTTTTACACAGGAGAGCGTTTAAGCAATAAACAAGTCTTTGAACTGTTGTTTATTGACTTGTTTTAAAAAATAGTTGAGCTGGGAATATTTGGCTGAAACATTCGTAGAGAAAGAACTTAACGTATTTTTTTATTTTATTTTTCTTCACTGAACGTGGCATTGTAAAAATGAAGCGAACATTGTGCAAGATGGCGGAGAGACACAGTGAAGACGCGCCTAATGTTAGCTTCTATGAAATAACGTACAGGGTGCAACAGGTTCGTGTACCTTTACGCAATCATTCGATTTGTGTGAGCTTTTATTTTTGGAATGCATGGACGGGACCTACAATTTCATTTCAGCCTGCAATAACTTTGCGGAAATTACATTCCAATAAACGAAAGATTCATCTGGCAGATGTGATGGAAATGCATTACTAGTTCAGTTAGTAATGCCCATAAAACCACAGACCTGAGATAAGCTGAATTGGAAAATTGCGGCCAACAGAAGAATCGTCACGAACGAACTTTAAAGTTGCAATCAAACACCTTGCTAAATAATTTTGCGTGCGTTAAAAAAGGTTCGAAAGCACTTGGTTTGTATAACATACCAAAATAGTAGTACTTATCGCAAAGCTTTATTTAGAGATATAATTTAAAGAAATTTAATTTAACAAATATCGCGCTATTGTCAAAACAACTACGATTCGTTTAATGATAACACACAAACATTTCATTTCAGATATACATCTGCTTCCAAGTGGCAGGCGACTGAAGTTGTCTAGTTCTATTGATAGGCACTTGGATTATAATGAATGGTGCTACGCGCAATCGTACACAAATAAAATAATCATCACCTTCTGAGCAGCAACCTCGAAGATATCGACAAAGATCGGTATCGTCTAATTCGATACCAATATTCCAGTAATACTGGAATACTGTGCACAAGTCGGACGAAAACAATTTAACTTTCGACTAAATTTAACATAAATAACTAGAGTGTCACTTTCAAGGATCAAATTTATTGCCACAATTTCTCTTGAACTTTTATTCATCCGTAAAGAGAGAGAAAAAGGAAACAAAAAACTTTTCGATTCGATGATGTGCACATTCCGATAACAGCAAGCAACTCCGCTCATATCGAAACCCCCTTCAATCGCATACACTCGTATCGCACATACACAACAGACAACACACACTTTGGGAAGTTGAACATTGAATTTGAGAGGAACCCACTTTAAGAATCAAGTTTGCCATTGTGCAGCAGCAGTAGTGTCATTTTATCGTCTCGCTCTGTGCTCGATGATAAATCGTTGGGTAATCTATTTCTATAAGGACCTCGACGACACGAGGAGAACACACACAACCAGATACAACTATCACAGAAATACATGATGGATTATCCTGGTTGGCAATTCGGTTTTTCGACCGTTATATACACATTTTTTTTTTTTGACTTGTGTCGTATTTTATATTAAAGCCCTGCTCGTCCTTGTTGTCTGTGTGCTTTTGCGAACAATTCGTTTGCGAGCATCTCGCCGCACGCTCATCAGTCGTACACAATTATAATTGTATCTTTTTTCACAGCGAACCTGTGTGTTTGTTTCCCCAGATATATATGCAGCTGTCAGCGCGAAAAGGGTGGAGGGCGATGGAAGGAAATGGACTTTTGTTTCGCAAGGCAAACGGTCCGGAAGAGAGCAATTTGAAATATTATTTAATTAAAGGGTTCTTCTTCGTTTGTTATTGTTCTCAATCGCAGTTATTGATGATGCCAGATGCGGGCAGTACAAGAGACCATTGTATTCGTGTGTCCTGGAGAGAGAGAGTTGCTTAAATGAAATTTACTTTGCCATTTTAATCGTCTTCCTTGCTTGCATCCAAGTTCAGACAATGAAGGAAGACGTCGGGCAACATCTGTTGCGAGGATTCCTCGAATCGTTCTATTATTAATTTTACTGGGAGGGGGGGCCATCTATATTAGTGACATCTGTTGGCAATAGCTACTCGTACTCGTACTTGTACACGACAAGGTTTATTTTGATTCACAACCAAAAATAATTACTTAAAGGATTGAGGGAGTATTGTTGAAATGACTGTTCTTGTGCAGATTATTATATTGTTGCTGAAGTAGTTCATGCAAGGCGACTAACTGGGTACTACAAGTTGCCAGGCAACCAGATTAAATAGAGATTTGTAAATAAACCAGATACATTTGCTGTGGGCTGGAATTTAACTAGTCGGATATTTTATTGCATTCCAAGGAAACACATTCCGAATTTTCTGTATGTTAACAGTTGGGGGGCTTCATATTTGTTATACCAGTTGTCGCGAAAAGACCGATTTTGATGAAAGAATTTTTGAAATGTTTTTTTTTACACCTCGAGAAGGCTTAAAGGCTATATTACTGATTGCCACGCCCACTTTTTGGGGGCCATTTTGACCAAAATGTGATTTTTTTTCGGACTCGGCCGCCTTTAACTTACCCCAACTTAAATAATTCCTACTCAATTCGTTCAGGGAAAGACTTCTTACGGGAGTTGACACCTTCCGTAATATTTGAAGCCATCAATGAGCTTCCTGCTTCATCCAGAAGCTGGGCTATAGGCCAAAATCCAACATGATGCAAAACGATTTTCATTGCAGTCGAAAGAACCGTCTGTCGTTTTCTTTGTTGGAGCGAAACGAAGGAACAGTATGCGATGAAAACATGAGTGCGAGTAAAACAAAATGGCTGCTAGGAGTGCTAGGACACTTGGGCCTGATGGAAATACAAATTGATTTTTTTTTGTAACTCAAAAGAAAATATAAAACGATTTTTTATTAATCGATAAATTACTAACTCCCTCCCTAATGTCACTTACTGTATCCCCTCGATAAATCGATAATTATTTTGACGTTTGCGGGAGGGGGAAGAAAACCCTGCGCCGTTTCATTTGCAATTACCCCTCTGTTACAATAAAAACTTCCCAAACATCCCATGCAAATAATCATGGACTGTAATCGGCAGGTTTTCATTTACCTAGAATTAGATAGCCAAACAACGAGTAAATGAAACATAAGACCATCAAAATAAAAACAATAGGAATAGCCCTACGGCCCCCCACCAACTGCGTGCGATTTTTTAATTCAATTCGTTTTTACTATTAAAGGAAATCCATTTGAAAGACGCACAAGTGAATTGCAAAAGGAAACGAAAATCCCCCCCCCCCTGGGCATTAAGGACTTTAGGCTATACTACTACCTACGTCTTTTCTAATTCAAATCATAATCATAATTTAGAACGAGAGCCCGCAAATATGGCCGACAAAATAATCCAGTAAATTTCGATTATCAAAGCGTAGGTAATCATAATGCTCATAAATAAAAATTAAATAAATTGTCCTCCCAAGCGATAACAAAGTTCGTTCGAAATGTTCGTACACTGAGTCCCATTTTAGAGGAAGTACTTCACTATGACCACAGGATATATATAAAACGCCCGAAAAAATATTCCTTCGTTCTATTCTTGTGTTTGTACACCCTCCACTGTTGGTCCCGATTTTACTTTCATGTTTGGAATGCGGTCAGTGCTTTTTTTGTCGGTCTGTTTTGTGTGCGACTTTATGAGAATCCAACAGAAAGGACTCTCAAGTGTTGGGTAAACAGAAAAAAGAAATTCAATAATGAAACAAAGTACTTGGCTGTCTCTGGATGATGATGACGATAATGATGATGCTCAAATGGAATTGCGAGAGCACGATACACACCCATGTCCACATATTTATGTCCTCCTCCGATACCCAAGGGAATGAAGGTTCACAGCTGGGTCGCATGTTGGCGGTCACGCGATTGCATTGATTTTCGTGGGAATAGTAGAAGCCATGAGTGCACAGATCAGAGGGCAAGTTCTTTGGACATTTTTAAGGTTTCTCAACTGAATGCCATTAAGAACTTTAATGGTAGCTCTCCGTGTTAAAGCTGAAGGTAAGCACGAACAAAAACTGAAGGGTAGACCAGGAGTTTTTGGTATTTCGGAGCCTTGTGCACCATTGTTAGAAGAAGGAATGTGCTGAATTTAGTGCTGAATTGGTCAGACAGCATGTTTTTGGAATGGCCGACTGATTTATGTACCTACTGGCGGCAAAAAATATAACCGCTGATACAAGCTTTCGAAAACAGGACTGGAATCGCGTCGTCCGTGAACGAGCATTACGGAATTTGTTTTTGCTTCACATGTTAAATCAACCTTCTTACGTGAACGTATAGCTCGTTCACGGAAATATTGATTCGATCCCAGATTCCTTCCAACAATATGACAAAGATAAGAAAAATCAGAATTCCTGAGGTACTCAACGTCGGAAAGTTGCTTCTCCAAGCGGATAATTCCATGCTTCGGTGGTTTCGGTTTGGCCAAGGGTGAACGTAGATTTCCAATTCGGTTTCAAGACGTGCTAAGAGGTACGGATCGCGTCCGAAAGCTATGTCCCCTTCTCGTTTGTGCCTGATTAGAACAGATGAGATTAAAACAGGCTTAAATCGAGGTTTGCAATAATTTTTTGTTCGGCAAGTCCGGGTCTAAAAACCTTCGTTCAGTCCCTGGGAAAAGATCAACAGCTAAGGAGACTCCATTTGAGGGACATTTAAAATGGTGGCGAAAAACCAAATCAGCAGCAAAATTTGTCAGCTCGCCCAAAGCCAATACTTCTCCCTACGGGGCCAAGTAAGAGAAACATCCTAAGGATATAATGTAAAAGGAGAAAAACCCTTAAGCATAGACCACGACCACGATACGTTTGCGGTGTTAAAATTACGCCAATCAGAAATATTCAAAGGCACTACCGGCCGACAAATGAACACACATGAAATGTCCTTTTTTTCGTTTTTTTTTTCCGCATGGCCTTGCGACACCACAATCATGGGAATTAGGAAGATTTGTGACAGAGATTGCATCGGAAAAACATTCTATCGATTTGTTAGAGAACAGTCAATCGTTTTGGGGGATTATTATGATTTACGAAGCGGATATAAGATGATTCACTGTCGATCCGGATAGTTAATCATCGTTGTGTTTGGACAGACGATCGATGAATGGAATTTATCTATTTTTTTTTTCCCCCAAATTAGTCCGGCATGAACAATCATTGTAATCTTATTACTCCCAGAAGTATGGATGTCCTTTTACTGTGCCACATACTTGAGGTGTTTTTTTTTTCTCCACACAATTACGAGGGGGTCCTTCGTATGTCATTGTATACTTTACTCGTTTTGTAGGTGCTACATGCCTGAATGTAGTACAGGACGTGGTGCTATCGTGCATAGGAAGTGCAAAGTACTTGAAACGGAATAAATACAAAAAGTGTGTTTGTGTTGTTGGGCCCCATTTATGTGCAGATTGGGTGTAATCAAATTTGCATATTCCAAATTGGCGTCAGCTGCGGCGCGAGCTTTGCTATTCCACTGTGTGATGAATTTAAATTTCAGTAATAGTCTCGAGTGGAGAGAGGTGTTTTACTGAATTGCTGGTGAGAAGTAGTGCGGAGCTCTTTTCTATTTCACGGAAATCCTTTCTTTTTGCGAGTGGACACTTCTGTCCACTTGTATTCCCCAAATTTTTAGCCACACTAATCCGCTTATTACAAAGTCAATTTGTTTCGGTTTGGTCCGCACTCTCGAACCGAAACAAAAATACCAACTATGTCAATTAGAGCTTAGGAAGCTCCAACCAACAGGATCAAATAAATTGCTAAATAATTAATTCCAAAAGCCAGCAATTCTGAAGCCTAATTGCGGAGGGTGGCTTTATTAATCGTCACAATGTAAAATAATCCATTACGTCCTGGTTGGTAATGAAAATGGTGCGGACGAAATACTCTGCGGACAGGGATTAACGTTGAGGTTAATTCATTATTGCATTTCACTATCGCCGCGCCGCATCAAAAGGGTGGAGGCAGTACGGAGCGGATGCGCCAAACATAAAATGTAAGATGAAATGGCAAGTTTTATCGCATGTAATGAGCTTTTAATGACACAACACGACACACGTATTCCCCTGCTATTGTCGGGCAGACGACATTTTACGATTAGACAGAGAGATCAGAGCAGAAAAGCAACTCATAAACTAAATGACTGATGGATTCATTGCAAAGCAGAAGGACACGAAAATTTCCCATTTCCGCTTGCTGTTGAATGTTTCGCGTTTAATGTTTGCGTTTTATGAATGTCAGATGTCACCGTCTAACTAATGAAAGTCTGTTGTTTCGATTTGACGAGTTGTTCAGGTTTATTTATGTTTTAGACGAATCCTTTCGGCTGAGCTTGCTGCGGAGTTTGATGTCTCAGGAAGTTTATTCTAGGGGGGATTGGGTTTCAATTTCTTATAGCCAGGATATCGTTGTTTTAGCAAGCTCAATGGGGCAAAGTCCTTTGCCATCGTTTTTCATTTACGAGTACATATTTGGATCATCTTTCTTTCAAAGCTTTAATTGTAACGCCACTTCTGCAAACGGTATCTTCTCATAAATGACAATTTAAGTACGTCTGTAGTTGTAGCATTAGTTTCTCGATTTCAAGGAAAGTCGCTAGGAGTTTATCGGTTGATAAAATTAGTATAAATTGATCATGTTAGTCTTTGGTCTACATCTCAGCTCTGGACGAGGCATAAAGCTGCTGAATAGCTGCTTATATTTTAGTAATTGGCGCCGTCAAGTATTCTTTCTTTTTGTGTATTGATTGAGAATTATTTCGACAAGTTCAAGACAGTAAACAGAGAAAAAAATTACGTAAATTTGTTAAAAAAAAAGTAGGCGTGACAATGGCCGGAATATCCTAAAACCTACCTGTGGTATTGAGAAACATTTGGCAACACCTTTCATCAACATTTCTCAAGTAGCAGTCACGTTAACTGTGAACATACATAAAACCCCATTTAGTTTTATCAAATCTACACATAATTCAATGCAAATTATATTCCCCCCAAAACACATGCAGTCAAGACAAAGGAAATGTACAAGTAAGGATGCTTATGCAACATGGATAACTAGTTTTGCCTCAACCGAAGGTTGCAAGAGACACCAGCAAAATACCGTGGTGGGCGCTGTAGCAAAATTTAAATAATCGATTTCTTTGAAATAAAAGAAATTGAAAGTTCAGTTGGACAAGGTATCCCATCTGGGCGGAACTTGTTGTAGACTATCCCTTTTTTTCGACTTTTAATTAAATGTATACCTACAGCAATCACGTAGTAAATTCGGACCGTGGTTTGATTAATTGAAATAAAGGTGAAACCGATCTATCTTGGGCCAAAAAGGCAGTTGAATGAATATTATGCCAACCTTTTCGAAACATCCTTTCATCAACACATCTAACCATATCAGTCAGTCGCCAGCTGAAGGAAAAAGAACATTTCGTGTGACTGACACCATCGTAATTAATGAAGATTGACTTTAGTAAAACCCGAAACAACTAAAACGTTATACGTCTCTGCACAGCGATGACAGCCAGGGGTATGCTAAACTTTATTAAGTGTGTCGATCTAATGAATGAACTCGTAAGCGCAAAAAAATCTTTCAACTTCACGGGAATTTTCTTAGCGGTGCCCACAGTCTTCGTTTTGTTAATAAGTAAATTGATTTTTACGACAGCAGCTGTTTTTCGTCAGTTGCCCCCGCATTCGAATTTCATCTGCGTAGGTGTTAATTGGCTTTTGATTACGCTGGCGGAAAAATCAATTAAGCGTGTCCCACAGGAATCAGACGTCATTGGCAGGGACTTAGTCCTACCAACTTGGGTGATTAATTTCTGTAGTAGCATTTGCTAGTACAACGATTTTTGTCTGTCTTATTATTTTATTTATGTGTGCCTCGGTACATTTATAATGTGGGTTGGGAAGACGTGCCACAGTCCACAGAGTAGGGAAAGGTTGAGTGAGTTTGTAACCGGACCAAAATTGGGAGACGGCAGCTTTTTGGTGGAAATTGATGGTGTGGATGATAATTATGTTGGAATTATTACCCGGCAACCGAATTCGATTTAGGTTATATTTTTTGCAATGAATTTCAACTTTCCATCGATTTGAAAGCCACATTCAATCGATAGTCGGGACACATCACAATGCGAAAGGATCTGATAAAATAATTGGATATGCAGACAATATACGCTCCAAATGTACAGAGTCTTTCAAGGCAATCGAAGAACAGTCCAAATTGGAGGTTATCGCCTGCAAGACTCAGTAAAGGGTACTGGGAAATCCAAAGCCATAGCACATGGACAACATTTAATTTTGTTCATTTTATTGCATTTTTAAAAATAAACTTGTAGTTGGACCACCCTATATTAGTAAAGGGTACTTTCTCTTGTGCTGCTCTTACAAATTTACTTATCAAATGTTTTTCTTTTGCTTGGGTTCTATTTTGAGAGCTTCCTATAAATTTTAAAGCAGGATTTAATTTCAGTTTCTTGCCCACTTATGCTCGAAGTTAAAGACATACACCAGGAGAATGCTTTTGTAATTCAAACTTACGTAGAAAATCAAATCGCGTGGTGACCACCTTCGATCAAACTCTCGTCAGACAAACAACCGAAAGTATAACTGTGATAAAAGAGCTCCTCAATTGGCCGTTTGGATCGGCACAAAATTGTCGTCCCAAAAATGAAAAAAAAAAAACACACAAAATGCACCAAATATTTATTTATTTTTTTTTTCACATTCGATCAGCTGACATCGATTTTCGTCGCATTGTGAATAAATTTCATACCTAAGCCAACTGAATTTCTGTTGTAAATTCCTGAATTCTCAACTCAAGTCGATCGCAACACTTTGGCCTCTGTTCATCCATCAGGTATGAAAGACTTTGTAACATTTTTAGAAAACTCCGTGTTAAAATTATTCAGCAAATATTTTCCATCAAATTATCCCAATGCGATCCGGTCCTTTAGATTTTGCATGCCGCCAATTTAACAGTTGATTTGCACCAACAAACATGCTAATGAGAACCTCATTTTCATTGGAACCATAAAAAGTGTGACTAAAACTGAAACGTAAACCAAATCAAATTTGAATAGACTTAAATGGAATACGGGTTTCACACCGGAGGGGATCATTACACAAACGTAAATGCAAAGTGATACTGCGACACAAAGGACGAAGGCATTTTAAATTGAATTACTGAATGTGTGACTGGGTACCTAAGACGTATACGAACCTGCTCTGGTAATGTGTTTAGCATTGCTTCTGACGGATGAATTTTTATCTCGGAAATTGTTTGTGCTGCCGTTGTTGATGTGCTTTATTTTTATTTGTTTGTGCTTTAAGAAATTATTCAAATATACAGAAACTGCATAAATGTATTTAAACAGGAGAGGTTTCGACTCGAACAATTTATTCGGTATCCGGCAGTAGGTAATTATGTACTTACGCAGCCAAACAGTGTGTCCCGCAGTTGGATGTGCCTGTGTGGTAATTATGGTCTCATGGGGCGGCACCAAAGTAAGGCGATAAAAATGAAATTGTAATGATTTCCGGAGAGAAAGACGAATATTATTGGATTTTTATTTTCACCATAATGGCAGAGCAAATAATATTAAAAGAGGTCACAAAAAAAAAAATGTTACGTATACGCCCGAGTGTGCCTGTGTGTGGAAAATAAATGGGACATTAGATAAATGTGGAAGTATTTGAGAGTCGTTGACTTGCCAGCGAACGCTACTCGTATTTGTTTGAAATTCTGGAGAATTCGAGTCAAAGTTGGGTTTGTCTGGAATTTTTGATAAAATTTAAATTAGGGTTGCCGATACTCAGTTCCCCGAAACAACAAGTAGGATAAATTCCAAATTGAATCAGTTTCAGTTCGCAAACTCGAGAAAGTGGAGATAAATTGATATTTTTAGAAAGCCATTTACATAAGCGGCTCTTAGGGAGAATGCCAAATTAATACTCTGCACATGTAGAATGAGGTTCGCTACTGTTTTAAGCACCAATAATATCTGGCATAGAAGTGAAGCAGCAAATGTTTGCAAAAAGCTCAATTATGTAGTAAAAATTTAAAGAACTTTCCTCCTTAGTGTACCAACATTTTACCTTTTGTTAGCCGCCATCTTTTATTGTAACCCGCGGAGATATGTCACTTCTTTTTTGGGCTTTTTGTGTGCTCCTTCTTTTTTTTTGCTTCGGTCTTCACATAATTTTGTGTAAAATTAGTTAAGCGAGTTAAAAAAGAATTGTACTATACTTATTACAAAAATTTCAAGACTTCACGTGTCAAGCGTGTTAAGGAACAGGAAGCAATGTAAACGGCAACAGTAATAAAAATAATACTTTTCCCAGCCCACCCGGTATCCAAGTTGAATCTGAAATAAAAACAACGGACAGTGTCCCACCGAATAACTGAATAGCAAATGTATGTCATCTACTTTTGAACCAATAAAATTGTTCACTAACCGCAGGCAATGTGAAACCAGAAGACACAAAGTAGGTCGATGGTAAGAACATACAAAGTCGTATTATGGGGAAAAAAAAACCCTTTCGGAGCAAAAATTTAATCCGATATCGGACAGATCTTAAGCAGATTACACATGAGTTCGCAACAAACTAGTGTGAGACAAATCCAAATCGAATCCCCTGCAAACATCAAAGGCCAGCTAATTCAACGGCTGCAATCAATGGATGACTCAAGGGGAGGGGGATGATTTAAAATTGCCTCAGCTGCGTGACGTTAGCATACAATTCACTTACATCCACAAAGGTACGTACTCCGTTTTTGATTAAAGTCGTTTCCCCTCTTAGCCAATCACTTTCCACGTGCTGCCAATCAATTTCGAGGAATTCCATTCGAAATTATTTAACACCTCTTCGCAATGAAGCTCATGCATTTGCAATACCAACATTGAATCTAATCAAAAATGAAAATTCACTTTCGAACGGAGTAGAAGCGGAGTCCTTTAATTATTCATCAGGTGAAAGAGGTCCGCCATTCGGTTTTCCCCAGTCTGTCGTCTACAGAGTGCGCCCTAATCGCTCATTCTAAAGGAACTATCCTCTGCTGGTACATTGACCGAGTATACATCACCGAATGCTGTCGGTCGGTCCGCATGACTTCTTAAAGTCTTAACTCCGCACAGTCCTCGGTGCACAGTCCCTCGTGTATAGAATTTATAATATTGGACAAAAGGAAAATCCAGCTAAATCCCTAAACACAAACACACATACAGGCAATGGGTAAAATATATTTTTCCACCTGTATGCATTTACATGGCATTCGGCCCGTACTCGCACGTCCTTTATAGTTTCTCACTGTTTCCGGGACAATGCTGTGCTGACCGAAACCGACTCCTCGGCGAGAGTGTGTTCTCTTTGCGCTTCAAAGAGAGCGTCATCCAAATCAACACGTTACATTTGTAGTAGGTGGTCCAGGAGGGTGACTGTGGCTGTCACATTGCCAACAGCGAGCACCGGCCAGAGGGTGGAAAAGTCGATTTTCAACAAGTCCAAATAGAATCAATAGGCAGACTTCCAATTTTCCATGAAAACATCGAATTCTCTCTTTCACTGGAAGTGCCTGCGCGCGTGTGAGTCAGGGAAATTCACATTTTTTTTTGCTGTATTTTCGGTAAGGAACATCTCTGCGGCAAATCAGTTTCATCTGAGACGTGCACGAAAACGGTCGATAAAAAGTCAAAGCCTGGTGATAGCAGCGGGTTTTTTTTTTTGTTAGAATAAAGTGAGAGAATCTCCCTCTGTTAATGAAAATCAATGAAAGAAGGAAAAGCGTTCAATTCCCAATTCGGATTCCTGTGCAAAACGAGTTAGTTAATTTCGTCTGTAGAATCGTTTTGTGATCGATTATCCGCAACATTTTTCAGCTTACGTGTGGATGATTTTTCTGTTATACACACGCGAAAGTGTAAAGTGAACGATTTTTGACCTATAAACCATATAAACTTGCAGAGAGCGCGTAGATTTCTTGTTTTCCACCTTGCAGCGAATGAAATGTCAAAATAAAGTCATTCAAGTGGTGTCATCGGTTGTGTTCTGGCATCAACGGTATCCCTCGTCATGACAAGAATTGTGGTAATGTAACATTTTTGCATAGTTCAATGTTGTTTGCTTCTGTATATCCTTTTCATTCACAAAAAAAAACAAAAAAAAAAAACAAAAACTGAAAACCCCCATCTCAACACAATAGTCATAAATAACAAAAAAAAAAACACTTGCACTAACCACAGACTATTAAAATAGCAAAAGCCAGGTCACGGGCTTTCCGAATAATTCAATTATCCACAGGACAACATCCGAAGGAATATTCGCTGCTATTGTTCCAACTGGGAATATAGCTGCGATGTAGGACTGATAAAAAATGCATGAATCCTGATTGAAAACACGGAAGGGGAGTACACTTTTCGAAGAATTAATTTTGTTTTATGCAGTGAAAGGTGTGAACGTGGGATGAATTTGTTAAACCATCATCCACCTTCTCTTGAAGGGAGGCTCTATATACCTATCGAAAACCAAGGGGTCTACCATGTCACTGACAATTTATGTGCCCCAAGAAATTATGGACCTTCACCTATAGCAAGACAAGACCCAGAACATTGTTATGCTTCGTCGTAAACTACATTTGTTTGATCGTAAATTGCTCGAAACACTGATAATCGCGGCATCTCTCTGGGAGCTTATCATAATCACCAGCGGAAGGAGGTAGCATGATGGGAGATTAAATTATGGAGGCGGTAGGCTTCCCTTCTGTTCGAAAAATATTTATTATGTATTTATAGATAGCAGATTTCCGAATGCCTATGCCAAGTTCGTAGACCTCTGCCCCTTGCCGGGCGTTTTCAAGTTCATTATCGCAAGCCGAAAGTTGGCGGAGAGTCAATATTTTTACGAGTACTTCAGTCTTCACAGAGTTGGTAACCAGATATATAGATGGTTGCTAGAAGGGGATTGATGCGGGGTCTTCTTGTGCTGACAGCGGTTTTATTTGTTTTTTTTTCAGATATTCATCGGTTTTTCAATTATTCCATGGTGAGAAAAGGTTGGTACCTACCTCAAAACTTATACCATTTCAAAGTTATATTTTAGGCCTTTCCAAAAACCGAAATCAATGATTCAGAAACTAATTGAATCTGACGAGCCTAAGTTTTTATTTTATGAATAAAACGAAATTAATACAAATTCCAGGCGAAGTTTCGACGACTCTGCGAACAAAAAATCTGCGAAACGTCGCAGGAAACCCATACCCATGTAACGATCCTGAAGGAGAGAGAGGGATAGTGGGAGTACATAGTACATGAAACATATGGTAAAGCTAAAAAGCTAGTCATTCGTGCAATAGCTACCCAGTAGATCGGATTTATAAAGAGTGTCTTATGGAAAGTTGATGAGTTCGATTAAGAAGTTATTTATACCCACTGTTCCATTTTCTATACACTGTTTTTATTTCTTAGCTGGTACCCAAACCAGAGCACAGGCTAATGCAATAACTTATAAAATTCAGCTGAAAAAATTAAACATTGAGCCTGTTACATGATAAACGGACCTATAAATCCGATACTGAAATTGCACCCACCCAAAAATATTGAATATTGAGGTGACAACGACAATCATTCTAAACCAAGGCGTCTTTTTGTTCGAAATAAGCGACGAGTGTATTTAGGAGCCACGGCAATAGTAAAAGTTTATTTATGTTACCAAAGTTTGGGGTCAGGGCACGGTTCTCACAGCTAAAATCGGTTTGATTTCCCTTTCGTCGACCGACCTGCACGACGCTTTTCTTGGGCAACACTTTAGGTCGTGGACATTTTTTAAATGAATATCACTTTCGAAAATGTTTCTCCGGATCCTGAATCCGTGAGTTGCTTGTTGAATTGCAAAGCACCGATTTCATGGCATTTAACATTGCCTAGTCTTGGGCGTGCGATCACACTGAACGGTGCTACTTTTCCACTGCATACTTTCAGTTGTAGAGTCATCAAAATACTATTCACTTCAGTTCCGAAAAAAAAACGAAAGTTCCCGAAAAATAAAAAACTTTCCTCACAATCTCCGGAATTTTGAATAAAAAAAATGCATTTTGGTTGTCTTCCCCCGTGTATTCAGTAATTGGGGTAATTGGGTCCCCCCTCATCGCTAAATCGTCACAAGTGTTAAGCACTTGGTCAATTGACTGCTTAAGCTTAGTATGCTGCTTAGTATACCCTAAATTTAAGCTACCATAAGAAATTCTCTCCTGAAAATTTAGCTGAGCTAAATTTAAGCGAATTTCTTTAGCCGAGTGGTACGCAGATCGATCTAAAAAATCAAACTTTTGTACTTCATGTATTTGCCAAAATTTAGCGTGGCCATTTAATGGATCGGCGCATTTTCTCAAGCTAAATTGTGACAGATCGTTGTGTTCTGTTGCGGAAAAGGATGCAGGGACTAGTTTTCTTAATTATTACATGGACGGGAAGCAGCTAAAAAAGTTGAAATAAAAGAGAATTCCATTTTTGAAGCAAGTTTTTTTCATTGAACCGCTGTTTTTCTGTGACACTTATCCACAGCCCGCTTTATGTCAAAATTTAGCTGGGATTTTAGTTGATGTTTGGAGAAAAAAGTTGGAGAGCAGCCAAAATGTATTTAAGCTCGAGCAGCGTACTAAGCTCTAGCTCAGTACAGGGCACTAATTCCGTAACTTTTCAGACGATTATCGTCGAAACGATAGACCTCCAAAACTAGCAACTAAGTGCAAAAAATACGAGTTTGAAGGCATAATTCAATTCGTTTTCCATAAATGTAATAAAAGCTGACGATAGTCAAACAAATTCGGGCTAAATATATCCGAATATGGTTATTAAAATTTCAAAAATGAAAGATTATTGTTTTACAGAATCTGGCCCCAGGGTTTACTTCATGTTGAAACGTCTTTTTAAGCGGAACATTCTGAAGGCTGACTTGAAGAATTCAACTGGTCAAACAATCACTTAAAGCTTAGTAATATCTTTTGTTTCCACTGATATTTTTCCAGACATTTTGCTCCGTTTCGGGAGCCATTTTTAATTTTGTTTCTATGGCAATTTTCTTGTAGAATGTAACGAAAATCATTTGAGCAAAGATATTTTTTTATTTCTTTACATAGTTATTGAAATTGCTTACAACATCTCTTACATGCTTAAAAAAGTGAATTAAGACCGACTACAGAAGCGATCCTGTGAAGTTTAATCTTCCGTCAAAAAGTAAAACACCGACCGAAGTCAATTTTTTCACGGGAGCCTTATCATCACTAGATCAACAGCACGTACACAGGGCTCCTTTTTTTGACATTACACCGTACAAGGCAGACAACTACTACTGCAGCAACTTGTCTTTTACAAGTCTTTTAAGAAAAAAAAAATGTTTGACCTCTAGAAGCCTGTCCGATAAACCTCAATTGCAGTTTTTTCCCCCGATCGATATTCTGGCGAAATTAAAACATGACAAAGGCTGATGCATTGTCCCTACGAACACAAACAAAATCGATCTTAAATTCCAATCCATATCCAATTTGTAGCAGTCTGACAACCGAGTCGCGTGACATTGAAGTAGTGAAAATCCTTTACAAGTGTCCATACAAATCCAGCCGTTGTTTTTAACGAATGATAAATGGCAAAAAATTAGTCACCATGCTTTTGGTAATTTGTTTACCCACCCAGTCAGTGTGCTGTCTACACAAACCAAACTATACCAACACACACACTGTTGAGTTAGTTTTTATTGACAAATTGCGTTGACACAACAATGTGTGTTCCATTAGAGTGCCTTCCGCGCCATCCTTCCAACATAAACTTACGGTAGGATTAACTCGATTCGCTTTCATGGCAAATAAAATTAATGCAAGGATATCGTTTTTCCACTTTATATATGTGTATCCTTGCAGCCTAGTCACGTAATGCGCCAAAACCCCCCCACACCACAATGCGGGCATTTTTGTGTTCAATTATTCCGACTGTACATTGGCAACCGCCGACCTTCGCTCGAGGTCCTTGCGTGGTTCATTTAAATCATCTCCAGTCGTAATAAGCATTTCTTTGTAACTATTCGTGACTGACATGTCGAAAACTATACACCCTTACAATCGCATGTCACTTTATTATTCGCCATAATACGCTGCATGACACAATAAAAGGATTAATGAAAATTCCCCCCGGGGGTTTTGATTGAAAAATAATAACTGAATAGCTTTGACGTGAATTGCTTTCCGATCACCGGACCGTTTTTGAAGGCACGATTAATTGTCAATAAGCACGCACAGGTAAATTTCAATTAATTTCAACCGTCACGAAGCCATTTCAATTCAAAGTCTTGCGAAAAGATTTGCACTTGGCTTTGGAAATCTTAATTTATTGTGCAAAAGGATCAACATCAACGTCGACGGTAGCAGAATGAATTGGATAAAGCCGCACCGTGATGCAGCTTTGTGCTCGGAATCACTTTAATTAATTGTATGCTAGATTTCGCACACACACACACACATACACTGGGTGTAGTAATAATTAAATTGAATTTCTTTTGCTAATTTGTTGTAGGTCTGGTGGTAGGCACAGCACGACTTAAATTGACAGCTTCGCGGAGGTTGAATGTTGATGGGTTGAAGGGTTGATTGGTTGATGGGTTGAAGGGTTGAAGGATTTTCTGCGGTATTTTCTTATTAATGAAGCTATTTCTTATTCTTTTGAATACATTTGAAATATATTCACTGCCATGAATGGAAGTAGCAAAAAGTCGTGTCTCATGTTTTTGGAATCTACACAAATCGAAGTGATGGTCTCGCTCAAACTATCATGGCCACAATTTTGAGGACAACAGCCGATTACGGTGACAAAACTGCGACTGTGTCTATTTGCAGAGCGTGCTGCTCTGTAAGCGTGCTGTGTATGGAAGGAGATAATATTTTATGGGCACTAAACGTGAAATGGCGAATAAAAGAATTATATTGGTTTTTGTTTCGGGACGTGTTATGTGATGTTACGGAGTTGGGGTGGAAACAAATTTTGCCTTAAACATTGCTCTTGGACTAATTTGTTTTCAATATATTTACAGGGTAATGCGAGAACCTCTGCGGGGCGTCTTTCCCTAGCTGGGGTAATGGTATACGTGATATGCCTCAATAGCCGTCGTTACAACCTTAACGTAATTAGCGAGATACTTTGGCATGGCTCATTAGAAAAAGAGCAATAGAAAGAAAACATTTTGGAAGAGATCTGGAATTAATGGCATTCCTGTTGTACTCAAACAAGAAAAGGGAACCGAACGATTTTCTTTCTTTGCTTATTTATAACCATTCGATGGTTAAAAAATTGTTTTTCAAAAGTGTTCATGAACATCCGCAAAAACTCAGTCTTCTTAAATGAAAAATGCGTTGTTTTTTAAAACAAAAGAGGCCCAAATCATGCTCGTTATGTTTCAAACATTAAAAAAAAAAAAATTTGTAAATCGGTGCAATAGTTCGAAAGAGTTTTGCGGTCATGCAATTTTGACATTCAGTTTTATTTATAGGGTTGGCCAAATGAAAGTTTCTTTTTAAAAATGCAATAAAATGAACAAAATTAAATTGTTTCCATGTATATATGGCTTTATTAGTAAGGGCAAACATTCCCATTAATTATGGAACACAACGTCGTGCAAAGCTGGCTTTGCAGTAGCGCATTCTGTCATTCCAATTTTCCAAGACCTTGTTGATGGTTTCGGGCTGTAGCTCACGGATTTCTTGGATGATATTGGCCTTAAGTGCTTTAATCGTTTCCGGATTGTTGGCATAACATCGGTTCACGATCCTCCACGGTTTTCTACAAAAAAAAAAGTCCAAATCGCAGCTCTGAGGCGGCCAATTGACATCGCCAAGATGGCTGATAACAAGATTGGGGAATTTTTTGCCCAAAAGATCTATAGTGGCATGGGCTGTATCCCGTGGAGCGCCATCCTGCATAGACCAGAGGGTGTCCAAATTCATTCAATATCAGTAAAAAAAAGCCGGTTAGCATGGCTCTTTGACGCCCACCGTTGACCGAAACGTTGTTCCCAGCCTTATTTTCGAAGAAAAATGGTCCAATGATGCCACCACTCCATAATCCGCACCAAACTGTTACTTTTTGTGGATGCATTGGCTTCTCGACGGGGACCATGAGTGTTGTCCACTGACTAGTATGCTAGTCTAAGGAACTTGTGCAAAACTTGCGTACAGCAGGCGCGGTGGGTGCTTCATTTCGGCCAAAGCTTCTTTTCAAAAAACGCACTGTTTTGGCTACACAGAACTCAGTGTGGACATAAGTTTTCAATATTTCCCAACGTTGCTCATGCGTAAAGCGACTCATTTCGTTTCGCCGAGCTATGATACTGACTTTCTGTCAAGATTTCGAGCGGGAACCAACTGTCAGTGTCAAAATTACCTATGATTTCGTTCCGCGGAGCTATGATACTGACTTTCTGTCAAAATTTCGAGCGGGAACCAGCTGTCAGTGTCAAAATTACCGATGATTTAAAAAGAAACTACTAGATGGCCCACCCTTTCTATAGACGAAGAAAATGGGGCGATCCGTTCATAAATCTACTGTTAATAAGGTGCAACTACGTTTCATAAAACAATGCGCTTACAGTAAATGCTTAAACATTTAAAAATGTCGTACAAAATTGCCTCGGATAACAGAAGAACTGCCTGTGATGTAGAAACGCGTTTAGCAACTAAAGAAGTCAGAGTCAACATGTAACGAAACGAAACAAAGTTCTTTTTCCATATGATTTCGGTCGTTTGCTGAAACGCGAAAGCCTCTTTTCAATAGAGAAGCCCACTTTAAGGTTATTACGTTGCCGTGCGGGCTGGACCTGGACCGCAACCTATACGCCCTTTCCAGTTAGCGCGGTCTTACTGCTTACTGCCTCCAATTGCTTACTTCAAAGGCCAGGTCCGTCTCTACTGCGTTGTCCCTCCGGGTTGAAATCGAAGACTCCTAGGGCCGCAGCTTTGGCGTCCATTTGCTCATGTGCCAGCCGCCTTAGACGACTGACGCGTACTTTTTTAACCAGATCGATATCGCTGTAGAGGTCGCAGTTAAATATCCTTCTCCAAAGCCCGAAGAATTGTGCGTTTCGGAGGAGATCTTCATCCGTAAATGCTTCTGCGACATACAGCAGCACTGGGATGATGAGGGTCTTCTATAGAGTATCCATAGCGTTTCTCGGTAAGGCTTCACTTATCAATTGCCTTCTTAGGCCAAAGTAACAGCGATTGGCCGAGGTGAGGTCTATCGTGACATTCTGCCCGAATCGTCAATGTTGTGTTTACCTTCATATTTTTTGCTTTGCCCTCAGTCACAACTGTCTATTGATACTTGCGATCGCACCAGTGACAGCTCGCTGTGTTCTGTCAATGATTTCGTTGGAGTCAGCATATGCAGCTGCAAAGTTGCACAGACTTTTGCAAAATCGTGCTCTTAGTTGTTGGCTTGTACAATTCTCTCAACGAAAAAGTCAAAGGCAGCGGCTCATCCTTTTGTAACATTATAAGTCTTTGTGAGACTGTTTCTGACCTTTTTTTGTACCAGCAAGACTTCTCCACCATCATCCACACAATCTGACAAGATGCCAAAACTAGATGTGGCTCTGTTTAGGTCGTCTCTATAAATGGTATCATTTCGCGGCCTTAAAATCATTATCGCTCTGGACTTCTGGTATTTTTTTCTGCCATTCCCTAATCACTCGTTGTTAGCAGTCAAAACACCCACAAACACATGTGTACTTAAAAATCGCTTCGCATAACTATACGCAAGGTGTAATAAATTTTAGCGAGAACAAAAAAACATCTTAAGGCCGAAAGTTATTTTTACGACAAGTGTTTATTTTAAATTTATTAACCAATGGTTCCCACTTTCTTTGGAATCCATTAATTTTTTTTCTTCTTTATATAAAATAAACGCGCGCATACTTGGTACAGAGTTCTTGTTTATCGGCACCCATTCAGAGAAAAAGTCTATAAAAATGATGAAGTGGTTAAAAAAAACAAAAAAAAAACATTTTTTCTTAAAGCACTTAGCGTGCTTTTTATCTCTTTCACTCGATAAACATGGGTGGCTGGCCTCAAGTTTGTGGTTTGAATACACACCGACCGCATCTTGTGCCAGAGAAGTCATCTTTCCACATCACCAATTTGGAGGCCAGCAATAACTCAGAACTTAGCTCCTTTTGTAAGGAAGAATATTCGCGAAGTTGAATTCTTTGTATAAACACCCTGACGATGTTATCAATATTTGATGTTCGTAGCTTTTAAACATCGAAATCGTCCATAAGTCAAAATGAGAATCACTTGAATGAACAAGGAGCGCCAGCAAATTTACACTGAACTTGGAAATTAAAAATTTAGAGAAGGGCGAGCCTCTTAAGAACCCCAGACCGACTGACTACAACTAAATATTCCATTCTTTCTTCTTTCCGGGATTGAGAAGTTTTTCCATGATAAAAAAAAAAGGAAAAAAAACTGAAATTCGGAGCAACGCCGAACTTTTGATTGTACCTCCAGGATCTGAATTAATTCGGTAGGTAAACCCGAAATGGTTTAACACAGTACCAAGATACTAATTGTGACTGAGTTTGTTCACTGTCCAGATTGCTTTTTCTTGCACTCAATTGTTCATTTAAAAAACTTTTCCAGGGTTTTTTTTTGTGTTCAGTTTATCAGTATTTCCCCTTGTGCACCATGTGGTTACCTATGGTGCAAGGTTCTATGGATAATACGTTCTGCTGAGAGCAGAGGCAACAGGCGAAGTTACAGCCAGTGACCAGCTGCGGATTCCAAAGTCCAATTGAATCTGATGAAAGTATGCACTTGAATCAGGAGTAACGTACTTGATAGAGTGGTCGAATCGGTAACTTTTTTTCTACCATTGCTTGTGGTCCATGAGGATGTTTTCATGGCGGTGGGGTTGTTGAACAAGAGCTGCGCGAAGTGGGTTAATTAAGTTTTCGAGAACCGATACGGAACAGTTAATTGGTGCATTGGGATTTTCTGTTCTGTTACAATTTAAGTTAGTTAAAGAGCTGCAAGTCTATGAAATCACTTACAGATTTATTTAAAAAAATGTGCTTATAAAATGGAGTCACGTTGACCTTACGAATGAAAAGAAAGTGGGAATTAAAAACATAAACTAAGTACTAAATAGACTGAGAGCTTCAGCCAAATAAGAGGGATTGCCTACAAGCTAAATTTGAGCTTGGCCGTAGCCCAGTTTGAATTCATTTGTGCCGTGTTAATCAAAGAGGGCTAACGCATACTTGAAACAAATCAGCCTATTCATCCGGTTTCAACCAGATGTCAGGTAGTTTGAGGTGGATTATCATTTCAATATCGAGTGTGGGGCTGTGTTTTTAAATAATAAGGGGTATTCACGACCAGATGCAACTGGCCTTGTATCATTGCAAAAGTGCACTTTATTTCGCACTACAACAACAAAATATACTGACTAAAATTTCGCTACACATTTGCACTTGTAACAGAGAGTAAAACGCTATCAGTATCAGTCGATCGAGTGCCTAGTTATTTATTTTAAAGCTCAAAGTAAAAGCAAACTCAGATGTCGCTAGATACTACAGCACTTTATCTATACCCGAAAAATACAACAGAGTAAAGTGTAGCCTTGTCAAGTTGACAATTCGTTAAATTGTTAATTCCTGCGTGTAGCTATCGGGAAAAATTAAGAGAATGGAAAATAAAGCGCCGCCGAGGGGATAGTCCAGTCTAAAAATGAACAGAAAAAGAGGTTTTTATGATATCATCTTCGTCTTGGAGAGACATTATCCAAAAAATCTTTTCTTTTCGCCGTTTTTTGGCATTATAAACAATTTAGAAAGCGTTTCAGTTTCAGAACAAAAATAAAAGTTTCTTTCGGCCATAATAGGTCGTGTTTTTCAACATCAAAAAATGAAAAACGTCAAATATCAAAAATCGAGAGATAAATCTCTCAATTTTAAGAGAAGTACCTGAACGGTTTAAGAAATGTCACTTTGACATTATTTTAAAATGCAGCATCTACAAAATAATTTGGAATTGAATTTTTGTATAAACTAAATACCGTCAAAACTTACCATTTTGAATGCGCTGATATGTTCTAGGAGAATATTCGATTACAACTTCTTCCTCTGACATCGTTGAAGACGAAAATAAGTAGAGTTTTACTTGTCAAACTTTTGAGCTTTCACTTAGTTGTAAGTTTTCATTTTTCAGTATGTCGAAATTCGGCGAGGGGAAATGGATTTCTCTCTCATTTTATTTTCAATTTTCTCAGTACGTGGTCGCATTCGCACAGTTTCTTAGCAAATTTTTAAAAATCTTACGTTTGCAAAAAAGTACCCGAACGAACCTAATGTCAATTGTCAAACTGGCTCTGTCATTTGTTTCAGTTTTACAAGAGACGAGAAAGAGTGTGTTCACGATCTGATAAACGTTTAAGATTTCGCAATTTTACTAGGTCTATTACACCGAATCGTGAATACCCCCATAGTTGTTCTTAGACCCAGGGTTGAACTTTTCACTACATTTTTATATAAATAGTTATTAGATTTTCTTATTTCTTGGTATCAAGTGAAACTAAATATTTAGCTAGAGGCCATTCAATAAAAATCAGTTCTAAATACGTCAAATTCATCAATCAGAAAAGTATTTTATATAAAATACTTACGAAATAATTTAAAGGCAATAAATGTTGAAATTGTACGGTATAAGGAAAAGGAATATTATTTTTTTAATGAATTTTGGATACATAGGCATCATTTTTATGATTTCGATATCAAAAAAAAACATTCGCCATCGAATTTCCTTCAAGTTATGCAACCTATTTAACCTTTTTACAATTACATTTTTTTTTTATATTCGCAAGCGGATTTTCTTTCGACTACGTTTTCCGAACATACCATTTAAAAATGAATATGCGTCGCTGGTATCTGCGAATAAAATAAGTGTTCATGTGAATGAAGTGTCAGAATCTACTAATATTCGCTTTTTCGCAGTTCGCTCTCATGTGAATAGTACTTTAAAATTTTTTTTTATTAAAAATTAGCCTTACTCATATTTTATGCTAAAGCAATCGTTTTCAAATGGAATTTCATTAATTATGTCAATTATTCGAAAATTTCTAATAAATTTAATTAGGTTTTTGTTGCTTTCTGTTATTAAAGGGAATCTTCATGAGACGATTAGACGATTATAACCAAAAATCATATTTCAAATCTAAATATTCGTAATCGATGCTTCTCTTTAAATTCTTTTCCGTTTTTCTGTGGAAAATCCCGGCGAAATAATTTTTCGCCAAAACAACAAACGAACACAGACAGAATAATCACCTATAGGAACGAAAATATTTTATTTGATTTCAACGAATGAATTTTTCACACTTTATTCTTTTATTTATTTATGTTGGTTACATTCGCTATTATACATCAGGTTCGTTCGCGTTCGGGGTTTGAATCGAACGCAATCGATATAAATCGATCGCAATCGCACAAAGTCTATACAGGTACTCATCAAAAATGACAGAAAAAGAGAAAATTAGCAAAATAACTAGTAACGAGTGGTTCCTATCTTGGCTCGAAACAGCTCACAGAATTTCATCGCAATCGCACAAAGTCTATACAGGTACTCATCAAAAATGACAGAAAAAGAGAAAATGAGCAAAATAACGAGTAACGAGTGGTTCCTATCTTGGCTCGAAACAGCTCACAGAATTTCATCTGGCAAGCATTGATAAATATGTCAAATGTACAAAGTTGTCAAGAAATAAATTCAAAATCAGTCTTAAAAATGAATTGCACAGAACAATAAAATCTGTAAAAATTCGGTGGTGGTCGAATGTTGTCCTAGAACGTTTCATATGTTGCAAAAAGGTAAGTTTTATATTTATTTGTGATATGGATTAGATGTCAAAGATGAAAGTTGCTCAAAGTAGCTCGAAGTATATCCACGTACTTTGGCGTATATTTTCAGTTCTCTGAGAGAGTTTTGCTCAATTTTTTGAGTTTGACAGATTTGCAATGTTTAGCTCGGAAAAGTAAGCGAATAGACCTATATTGTAAAATACATGTTTCCGTGTTAAAAAAAAAAACAATGAATTAAAACTCTCAGAACGCATCTATCAGGTGACAAATTCACCAATTTCACTAACTCTCAGTCAGTGTTCTTAGCACTGTCTTATTATTTTTCCCACGAAGAGTGTTCATTTTTCCGTTTTCATTTAACTCAAATTCCCTCATTGTTTTTATGAAACAAACCATACTTTTAAATGAAAAATTTGTATTGTTCGGAATGAAAATCACATAAAAATGTCAGTTTGCTAACTTTATAATGATTATTTTTGGTACTAAAAATTGTTGCTAAAGGCAAATCTTCTTTTTATGTACATTTAGTACGTTGATATTTAAGGTGAATAGAAGTTTGAATTTTTTTCTCTCAGATTATTGATATTCCCAAGTTTGATGTTTTGTTTTCCTTTTACGCACGGAAGGCTTTCTCGGAAATCGCAATTCCCACAAAAAGGTAGAGCTGCCACGATGTAGGAACACTGCTGTGTGTCAGTATTTAATTACACCTCCCGCCATTTAGAATTACATTTTTTTCACTGCTTAACACGTATTCACAGACAGTCAAATTGAGAGCGAGAGTGGTGTATTATGGAACAATTTGCGAGGGAAATCGTGAAGACGTAGGAAAACGGTCAGTCTCTTACATACTTAGTTTATAAATTAAAGCGGCTGCCAAAAATCAATATCTATTGAGCCTACTCCAAAAATAGTGTTTTTCGTTCACCAAAGACTTGTTTCTAGGTTTACGACTCAGTCAGTTTTTGACTGCAACATAACAACTTTCAGTGTAAACAGTGCCCTTAGGGTGGTCGTCTACTAACGAACGCACCTCCCACATCTATTTAAACATTCTTCGAAGGGTCTTTTTCGAAAACTAAAACTGATGAACATTTTTCAAGTAAAACGATCTGAAACCCCCACTCAAACCCCCCCATAACCCCCATAATCGACGGGACGATATCGTTCTAGAAACTATGATGACGATAAGTAGTTATATTCTGCCCGAATTCATTTCACTATCGTCAGCTTTCATTACATTTGTGGAAAATGAATTGAATTAAGGCCTCAAACTCGTATTTTTCGCACGTAGTTGCTACTTTTGGAGGTCTATCGTTTCGACGATAATCGTCTGAAAAATTACGAAATGAGTGCCCTGGTTAAAAAAACATACTGTCGCATTAAGTCATCGAGAAAATAATTTTCAAAATCTGCGGCAACAATATCACATTTCCACGCACATCTGTCTCATGGAAACCAAAAAAAAAATTCCACAAGTTGCAATCGCTGTTGATCTTTCGATTAAAACATTTTTCCAGCGCCCTCGTTTGAAATCGGTGCCAAAGTCTATACGCCGCACATTCAATGTATACTACCCCCATGTGGGCATGTGGGGTGGGGGTGGGGGTGGCATATAAAATACTGTATCATGAATACACCAAATAATCCCTAATTGAATCACCCATAGGATGAAATTTAAGGAGCATCAACATTTTACGCTCGATTTTCACCTTAACTTGAGGGTAGCCGCCCGCAATTCCTTTTGTTTTTCTTTTCTCTTATCGAATGGGTTCTGTATAAACAACAACAATTGGAAAAGTTTTCTTTTGTGTTTTCAGGTGGTTAGAAAGCAAGTCACACGAAAGCGTATAAACAACCGATAAATGACTCGAACTCGAAAAAATATCGGTGATTTATGTGCGGTGGGTTTTTATCTGATTTTTTTTTTGTTGTTTTTTTTTTTGTTCACCCGCATGTAAATTATTATAAGCAATCTTCACTTTGAGTTTGTTTATTTACGCTGTGGCGGATTTAGTTAATTAAAAATCGATCTGCTCGCACCCGCTATGGCAGGCTGCGCATCTCATAGCAATTGCAAACAAACAAACATAAATCGGAAATGCCTTTTGTTTTTGTTTCTATATGAAATGAAAATTTATAAAAAAAATACCAACTAATTTCGAGTAAGAGCCTTGATGCAAATTTCAGTTAACTCTATGGCGTGGCCATTGATTTTGTGTACATTTCAATAAATGATTGAATTTATTGGTGCGAAAATATGCTTTCGGGAAAAATTCACTAAATCTTGATCAGCGGGAAACGCTAATAAATTCTGAAGTGGTAGGTGGGTGCTTATTTTTCGCCCAGACTGTATAAATCAGGTTGCTTTGACTTGGAAGTTGTGCCGTGCCAAATGAGCAGCGCGCGCCAATAATTACAATTATTTTTGACGAAAAACAGGCTGGCTGTTTCTGGAGATGAACAAACAAATTGGCAACAATTTTTTTTGGCAACCATCCTCCATCCGCGTACAGTTTGTGTTACCGATTCTCCCTCCCGAGTGATATATCTCGGGAGGGAAATTATTTATGACCATTAAAATTGATCATCTTGATAACGCAATTTCGACTAGACGATCCTCTAATTTGTGCAATTCCCAATTCGATATCGATTGTTTATGGTTGTTCAAATTTTTCTTTCTTGGCTCATTATGCGGAAAAAAATATATTGCAATGGATTGGTGAGTTTGGAGCAGGCTAATGTCGAAATGGTTTTTGTTATCGAAAACAATATGCAGGCGTGACTATGAGGAATGTGTATTTATTTGGGTCACTCTAGGCAGGTACACACAGCCGACTAGTACTGTTCGTAGTAACGCTATTTATAGGGGGACGCGTTTTTGATTTATTCAAATTGTATTTCAAACAAACTGGAGATGAATGAGTAGGTGAAACAGTCACGTCGCGGGACTATTTCTGTCAGTTCGGACGTTTTTATTGCGTCAAGCTTCAGAGAATTGAGTAGAATTGGGAAAATGTTGACATTTAAAATTTATGTGCACGTTGTAATAAATAGAAACATAAACAAAATCAAATCAAATGTTCGAAAGTATTTTTAAATGACTCGAACGAAAAGGAAACTTATTGCTGTCGTACTGTGTAAACTGCTTGTGGTCTAGTGGATTGAAAATGAGTAAAAAAGAGCAAGTTCCAGGAACTAGGTTGACCTTAAAACTGTGTTATCTAATCTAAAAATATTTAAAACCGTTTACGAATAGGAACAAGAAACCGAAACACTTTCGCATGTTTTTTTGTTTTTTTACTTCGTTTCGTTTTTGTTTTTAAAGAATTTAAAACATTTGCGAATAGAAAGAAAAAAAAAACGAAATGAGTTGCATGATGAAAATATTTGCTTTTGTGTGATTTCGTTCGTTTTTTACTGCCAAAAGTGGGTTTCGCTTCGTTTTTACAGAATTCAACATTTTAGAAAGTAGGAAGAATAGACTGAATCAAATTTACACCTTTTGCGTGATTTCTTTCGATTTGTACATACAAAAGCGGGGTCGGCATTCTGTAAGGCGAAACGTTAAAACGTTTTCGTGTGTACGAACGATTTACTTCTGCAACTTATAGCAAATCATTCGTGCGTACGAAAACGTTGCAAGGTTTTCGCCTTACAGAATCTGACTCCGGATCTCGTTTCATTTTTACAGAATTCAAAACTTTTGGAAATAGGAAGAAGAAAACTAGACGAGTTGATTGAAGCAAATTTTCGCTTTCGTGTGAATTCATTCGTTTCGCTTTTGTAGAATTTAACCCTTTTGATAATAGGAGGAGAAAACGAGACGAATTGTATGAAGCAAACTTTCGCATCCGCCTGAATTCTTTCATTTTCAACTTGCAAAAGTGGTTTTCGAATTTAACCCCTTCGCAAATAAGAGGAAGAAAACGAGACGAATTGCATGAAGCAAACTTTCGTTTTTGTGTGATTTTATTCGTTTTAACCTGCGCAAGTGGTTTTTCTTTCGTTTTTATAGAATCAAACACTTTTGACAATAGGAGGAGAAAACAAGACGAATTGCAACAAACAAATTTTCGTTTTCGTGTGATTTTATTCGTTTTTACTTGCAAAAGTGGTTTGAATTCTTTAAAAACGAAATGGTTTTTGAAGAATTCAACCCCTTTGCAAATACGAAGGAGAAACCGAGTTGAGTTGGATTCGAAATATGAGTAGGTACCAACTAGCAAGTTCAGTTATTTAATAAATAGTTTGGAAAATCACTTAACAGATAGAGGGGGTTTCAACGCTATGCATAGGAAAAGACGAAGAATTTTTTGAGAAGGAATCGATTACAAAAATATACCAACACTAGGTATGCGTGCGTTACTTGTCAGTTCCGGACTTCAGATTCTTCCCAAATTAACACTCAGTTTGGATTCAATAAACGACTGACGATTAGAGACTGTCTCAAAAATTATTAGATCGCTACATTTATGGCTAGGGTGGAAGAAAAGACATGATGTGGCCAGCGGGATTTCGGGGAATAAAATGGGAGAGTGAGCATGCCAACGATCAACTGACTAAATACTGATTTTTGAAGTAAATTTCCAGGAGGAAATCAAGCCGTCAAAAATTCAAACTATCAACGGAAATCTATTTCTAAAAAAAAATCCTATCTAGTACTCGTGATTGGTACGCAGTTCCCCTTAGATAAGAGCTCTCTTGACTGAGGCTATTACAAAAAAAAAAGTGTGAATTGTACGGGCGAGTAAAAATTGTTTTTGTTAAACCCTTCTATGGCGGGTATGTTTCTGTATAAATATTTTATGCCCATGCAAAGTCTGACACTCTTCGAAAACTAAATTCAATGCCCTGTTTGCCAAAGCGTACAAGTTAAAACCGCACGCATTCTACACCACTTGGCATTAAAACCAAAATCAGCGATTTATCAGCTCGATAAAAATTTGAATACACCACAATTCACCCGGAATGACCCTGCGGAATGATACTCGCAGTAAAATAAAACCAAAACAAAATTCCAGCTCATATGGTTTAATAATAAATCGTCTCCTCCGTCGAGAATCACTTGGAAATTCTCAACTTCAGTTTCACCCAATCGGAATATGTTTGTTTGTTTGCTTTCGAACTCATCCCCCTTAATTATAGAGAGGACTGTTCCCCCTTCTCTGGTGCTTCTATTATCGTCCTTCCTCAAGGCAGACAACATTTTCCACCAAAACTTATTACACTTCCGAATGAAGAAACACTATACTTTCTCGTTGTATGTCTAGTTTTGGGCGCCATTTTGGCTACTCTAAGAATATCATAAATTCAATCGCGTATTAGGCATGAAAATATAATTTAATTTCATCCCTTCGTGATATTAGGCAACAATGAATAAAATTATTTCAACCATAACGTGACCGGTTTTTAGTGTGTTCGCCTCCCCCCTTTGTTGACCCAAAAATTGCGCAAAATAATCAAATCTAGGAGAAAAAAAAGAACAAAAAATAATCGTGCTTTGTCCTCGTAACGAGCAATTTTAACCTTGGGCCTGTGACTTTCGCTTTACAGCCGGAGTTTACTGTACGAATTCAATTAAAAAGGCCTTTTATCTCGTTTTGCGTATTTGTTGTGCACCAACGAGAACGTATTTATTAGCAACCATATTCGTAGAGCTATTTTCGCAGTGGCGGCGATTTTTCCCGGAAAAATGTTGCCAACTCGACACTGAAAGCACTTGTTACTGCGAACAGTTGGAAATATATTTTTTATTTTTTTTTTGCTGTGCTGTCCTTCACTTGAAGAGGTAAAATACACATTTTCCTGTTTTGTTCTATTTAACTGGTCGACATGTGCATGACTGGTCGTGTCGTTGATATGGAAAGTTAACAAGTTTAACAGGCGATGCGAAAAAAATGATTTTTTGTTTCGATATTTACAAAAAAAAAATTGCGAAATAAAAGCGAAATTTTAAATGAAGATAGTAAATGGAAAATGGGATTTATTTTCGGTTTAATTTTGTTTGGTTGTTTTTATTTTCACCCATTGAGAGAGAGAAAAGCCGCGCATTTTCAGATCAAAATGGGGGCCAGAGTGCAATCCATTGAGGAGCAGAAATTATGGCTCGTTTGTTTGTTGTATGGAAGTGCACGCTGAGGGAGATTCGTGGCGGAGTTAAATCGCAATTTGTGTGAGCATTTTAAATTGGATCATAAACAAAGGTGGATTGATGAGTGGACAATCGTGGTGCTTACTGACTGTAATCTCGGTCGTGGGGTTCTAAATGGGAATAAATTAGGAAGGCGTATGTGTTAAGTTTCTTATGAACACCCCTTTGAAAGGGAACTTTTCTACTCAGATTTACATTGAATCGAAGTCCTTTTAATTTTTATTTACACTGAAAATGATAATAATTGAGCAGCCTTAGGTATTTCGCTTGATAGAAAAATACTCACTAGGTGGCAGCACCTGATGGTGTAGCTAATTTACACGATAACTGACTGCAAAAGGGTTTACGGATTTCTTGGGTTAGATAGGTTCCACTTTTAACTTGATTTGTTCTAAAGCCGACCATTTTATTTTTTGTTGTGCTTCTGGTCAAGATTTTGCGCCGGCCCTCATTTACAAAGCAGATTCGTCTGCTTCTCTGTAACTAGTTTAGCCATGGACCACAGCTTGGAGATTTCTCGCACCGGTACCTGCTGACTGCTTGTCTAATTCAAATCAAATAAACTATTTTCGATGCCTCTTTACAAACGTACATACCTACTATGGAAAAATACTGAATCAAAGACGCTCCCAAAGCCAAAATATCATCTTCAGCTGCTTGACAACGGCCTACAGAAACCAAACAAAAATCGGTTCCTACGGATATTCTGTTCAATAATCTGAGCACATTATGTACCTAATTGAGCGAACAACAAACATTATTAAGAACAAAAGCAAACAAAAAAACTTCCCTACAAATTCGGGACACTGCCTAACATGCATTATCCCCACAACAATTCATTTTCCCAACAACCGCGCGCCGCCTTTTTCATTCAGGCATTAACACACACATAAATCCCCATTGTTAGAAGATACAAATATAAAAATAGCCTTGTTTTCCATTATCCTTCCCGGTAATATGAGCATAAGAAATCAGCGTTCCCAATTGTACAAAAAGGCATTCAAAACGGGGAAAAACAAAAATCAATGAAACATAACCGCGGCTAAATTATTTTCTCATGGCAAACAACGCCACAGTGGTACATAACCTCAAAACGAGCTCAATATGGAAAGGGACCGCGACAAATTTACGTTCGACGACAAAGCGTAAAATTATGACTGCGCCAATGCATTCAAATTGGATAATTACTGCATAATCGAATAGGAAACATTTATTGAAATCAAATACACATTGCACACAACCAAGTCCAGCACCAAACCTAACCTTACACCAAAGTCAACATTATGCTTGCACTCTGCACTTTTCGGTTGTTTATTTTGTCACTCAAGATGATAAAACACGAGAGGGGGATACCCTCTTGCATGCATGCCATTAGCTCGCACTAAAAGCACTAACCCACACACACACACAAACGCACAGTCAAGCCATTGGAAATGTGACCGCCCCATTCTCCAGAACCAGTCATCACTAAATTGCATGTATAGAACGAGCCCAGCACTGCGCCATCCATTTACCCCCATTTCGCTGATATACACGTACAAGGATACGAACATTTTATTTAACAATCTAACTCATGTTAAACATTTTTAATGCACTTTCAGGATGCCCAAGCAAATTGAATTTCGTATAGAAAAATCATCCTACCCAACGTCACATCTCTCCGCATGAAGGACATTTTCTTAACTTTATAGTTTTGTTTTTTATTTGTTTCGAATAAGAAAACAAAAAGGAAATTTTTTTATCATAAATCTTAAACTAAACGTGTGCACAAAAGAGGAAGAGGCAAAGCAGCGCAAAACGAAAGGACACTCGAAAAAAAAAGTGAAGTGAGTTTATTGCATTCCTGCACATTATGAGGAGAGCTGTTTTTGTGTCCAACGTGGAAAGTAGTCGGATGCCATTGAGGTCCACAGGTGTTGAACAACACTAAGAGTAGCGAACAGGATACTCGCTGTGTGTTTGTGTGCCTGGGTGTTTGTGGAGCACCAGAAAATTCGAAAGAAACGAACTGGAGCAGCACACTCTGACACCAAAATCGGGTGTTGAGTGAATTTTCTATTTTTGTTTGATTTTATTTGGAAAGTGAGGCTTTTCTTAAGTACGAGCAACATTTTTTGGTGTAAGAAATGCCCGAACAGGATAACTACGACGATGAGGTAATTTTCTCCTTAGAATACTAATGCATGAAAATAAATTCTTAAGGTATTTATTTTAAATCGCATTTTTTAGTAAACGAAAATTGATATTTCTTTCATCAAGCTACGAATTTTAGTAAAATTTAAGAGTTTTAGAAATGTGTTCTCTTAAAGTTCGTGTTAATGAGTGAACATCGCTAATATTTTTGTCCATCTAAGGGACTTATACGTCCAACAAGACAGAAAGAAAACGATTTTCGAAACTGAGCTGTCTGACACATAAAAGTCCGAACGGCAGTATTTTTTTAAACTAAAATAAATAAATAATCCAAAATGGATTTTTTTTTTGCTAAACCTTCCTCACATTTACTTTAAATTTACATGGGGACGCCCGCCAGATTTTGCTCGGCTTAAAAATGAATGAAAATGAAAAATTATTTTTCTTTTATAAACAAAAAAGCAGCACATTTATTTCAAAATGAAATTTGTAAACCGGGGCTCTAAGTCCGTAAGATGCAATTTTGCCATTCATTTTTGAATGTATGGATGAAGAACTTGGATAGACTTTGACAACGAAATATCAAAGACATAGGGCCCATTCATCAATGCAAGCTGTGCAATGTAAACGCACTGCAAAGCAGGAACTACTGCGCAAATTGAGGTTGATAGTTTCCTGCAAAGCATGCAACGCATATCAGATGTTTATGAACGAAGAACTGCATAAAAATGGAATCTACGTCGATTTTAATAAATAAATAATTTTAATAATGAATTGCCCTCTTTATTCAATTTAATTATCTGTAGTATTTTCACCCGTTTAAAAATTAAATTATCAACAGCGCAATGGCAGGTTATGCAAATGCAGAACGATTCTTACATCTGTACGATTGCGCTCCAAATTGCGCAATAAATAAAAATCTACTACATTTATGAATTCTCTGCTTAGCAGAAACGCAAAATCATGCATTTGTGAACTCTTTGCTTAGCACATTTTGCGCAATATGGCTTTTATGAATGGGCTCATATTCACGCAAATTTATAGGCCTGGGAAAAATCAAACGACAAGTATTGATGAGGGAGCTCCGTACTCCATAGAGACACATCGTCAAATATGGAACAACTTTGCTGCCAAACAATAATGATTGACGTTAACCTCTTAACCATTTAAAATGTTCGATAACAGGGGAAAAAGTTCCAACTCCCTGGAGATGAATTCACGATGTTCGGATACAGCAGCAGCACTGGCCATGAGACATTTTTTTTTCGTTGCTGTGAATGGTATTTTAGAAAGGCAAATTCTCCGAATTTAGTTCACACTGGTATATTAAGGAAAATTTAATTGCCTCAGATGTTTAATTTCTTTCGGCAGAAACACATACTCAAAGGGTGAATGCTTTTCAATGGAAAATTCAAAATTCATGATGCCATGGCAACTGGCATTCATTCTACTGGATCTACCCTTTTGACAGACTCCCAATCTCTCACTACCCTTGTTTGATTCTCACTATCCTCGCCAGAAACAGCGTAGAGCTTGTATTGATGGGCTATGTATTTATTGTGATCAATTGTGATGGCAGGACTCCTTAAAGGTTGTGGTAGATGCCAACTGAATGTGTGATTTTTCAATGCGAGCAGTATACGAGGTCGCAAATGGCAAGATAATAGGAGCCTCTATTGTGATTGATGTGTGGGCGCATTATGCATTCAAGTACCTAGTAAATAATAAAATAAACAATAAACGGACCGAGGTTCTGGTACCATTTTCAGAGCAACATAACCTCCTTAACAACATTATTCATTCAAGTACCTAGTAAATAATAAAATAAACAATAAACGGGTCGAGGTTCTGGTACCATTTTTGGAGCTGCTACATAACCTCCTAAACAAAAAAAAAATATACTCCGCGGTACTAATAATCGTATTTAGTTTCCAAGTTAAATTTTTCGAACTCACAACAACGAACTCCATACTAAATTGCATATTGTGACCTAGAAAATTTTTAGTGTGAATATTAAAAATGATTGTTAGTAAGGCCCACTAACTTCGCAACGAGAAAGTGCAGCAATTTTTTGATAAATTTCGCCCGACAACACCAGATTAAACTGGTTGTTGTTAATCTCCTTAACTGCAAAAAGGACACGTAAAAACGCCCCACATGGACACACGCCTGAACTGCGAGCTGCTTTTGTCCCAACCTCTAATTATGTAGGCATTAACGAATTTGCCGGAAAAGCTGATTAGTCCCCAACCCGCGCATGTGATTAAATAAAATCTCGATTTACCCCGATTCAACGGTAACAATGAACTTTACGTCCCTCTTCCGCAACAGGAAATTAAATCTCTACCATGACATCAAAATTAAGCGAAATAAGGAAATTTAATATCCGCCACGGGGATAAGGCTGCCACATTCGAGCAGATTAAACCAGCGAATTGCTTCAAACTTCCGAGTATGAAAAAAAGCGCAAAAATCTCAAACAAGCACATTGTTCTCCTTCGCATAATCTTTCTGCAAATATTACAGCAGGCCATTTGGAGAAATCAATTTCTTAAGCTCCTACGCTGCATTATCTGGTAATATTACCTTGAGCTCTTTTGAAAAGTGTTTCCTCTCACAAAAAAAAAAAAAAACAAGAAAGAAGAAAGAAAAGATTTCCAGAAAAATGTTCCCCATCGATAACCATATTCGAATCGATGATGCGGATAATGCACAAAATGTAATATCGGCGAACGCAAAACTTCAAAGGATATCATCTCCGTATCAGGCATAAAAAAAAACGGAAGCAGCTGCAAATGTTTGAGTTTCCGTTGCAAATCCCTACAATGCATTTGATTTCCGGAAGCCAATTATTTCCAAACGAAATAAAAAGACGGAAGCAGTCAAATTTTTTTTAATTACCATAACTTGCTGCATTGTTACGGTTCCTCATAACCTCTTTTCTTTCTCAAACAATAAGTCAGATTGCAACTTGAGCTTGAACTAGGCAAGTCCTTGATGGGAAAAGTGCAACCAGAAATATATAAAAATCAAAGTTTGCTACAGAAACTCAATTCCATAACCTGCTGCTGGAAGTGCACTTTCTTTGCGAAAATTTATTGATCAAATTATATTTAATTCGAAATGACGTGGCATCCTCTCCCATGCTGCGCACACGGTGATTCTGGTTAGATGGGATGACATTTTATTTAGGGGACGGATATTTGATTTCGACTCGATGATATTTTTAAAATAAAATTTTCGTGATTTCATCAATACAATATCGAGGACGCACAGTGAGAGGTATTGAAAATTGTTGATGGAACATCGTCGTTTCGGGTGGTGTGGGGAATTAAGTTCAGAGTCGGGACAGGGCATGCTGAGCAGTAATAGTTTCATCTTGTTCTTTAGATTGTTTCGTTGGCGTGATACAGCATTTGAGCACCTCAAATCGTGTACGTAATCAAAACCACCCAGCTGACTAGTTTGTGGGAGGTTGATGCAGTTATCACGCACCCACTACGTCACCTTGAGAAGATAATAGTCCCTGGGTGTTTTGTTGATCTGTCTCGGTTTCATCTTCTCACAATCAATGGTAGGCGTCTAAGCCTCTAACATAGAAATTACTTTCTTTTGCAAGGCGTAAGTGCTCCAAATATAAGTGCTGCCCCTTGTCCTTTAACTCGAGAACGCCTTTGAGGCTTTGCTTTCATTAGAGTGTCTTTGTTGAGTACCTCTTTTGGCCCCGAAGACACACAGAAGGGTGAAACGTTCCTCTAAAAGCACCCGACAGAAGACCGAGCAAACAACTGCCTTCCGCACATTTGGATGGCACAGCGAGGACCGTCGCTCGCATATGAACGAGTTCTTTTTTTTAATTCAACTACCGAGTGCAGCTATCATCATCGTCATCTGAACCATTGAAGGATATCCGAGGTGGTTGTGGAGTGCAACAGAATGTTTCACTTGTGTTATCCTTCCCTTGCAGTCTGCCATCAGCGAAAAATGGTCGCGCCAAGGGGTACAACTACGATGAAATATCCATGCGACGACTAAAAGCAGCAGCACCGTCATTATATCCTCCATGTATCCCATATATGCAAAGACATACCGGCTCGGATGAATATGCATACATAGATGAGGAGTCGCAGCGAGTGGTTGACATGTACGCTGCGAATGAAATCCTCATACCTCGTCCCCATGTGTAGCTAATTACATTTATTTTGCATAATGTGTTTCCGTTCCATACCGTCGAATTGTGTGCTGCCAAAACATCCTAGATCCTAGCAGGCAGCCAGATGTTGAATAGGGATTGCAGAATTCATGGAACAATTTTATTAAAATCTACCCATTTATGAATATACAGAAAGAAAGAGAGAGAGAGTTGTCATTCTGCAGCAGTAATTCGATTCGGAGTCACAAATTTCCGGATTAACGCACTGCGAGATATTAATGAGGCCATTGCGGCGAGGCAAGGCATGCCACTGCATAAACAGGTTAGGGCTAATTTCGGTCACTGCTAAAGCAATTGATACACAGACCCAGGGAATGTAAGAAAAAATATACAACAAGTCATCCTTAGTGAATTAATTCAAAAAGTTTTGTTCTGTGTGTGCCTTTTCAATTAAGTCAACAGTTCTGTGTGTGTGTTGTTGAATAATAGATAAAGTTGGGAGCAGTTATGCCGGGGGGAGATTGCCAGACTCAAACCTTCCGAACAAAGCAACTGCAAAGTCAAAAATTAAGTTCAGTGCGATACCTCTGTGCTGCTGCTTATTTATTGAGGTGATTTTTCTCCAGAGCTGGGTTGAGTGATATCCTGTTCGGAACTGCTCGTATGTATGTTATCGGTTTTCAGCAGATAATAAATGCATGCAAATGAATAGGTTGGGGGTTAAAAGTTACTTTGCACACAGCCACACACCCGCACCCATCCGGCGTAGAGTTTACCCTTTCACAGGGGCCATCGTCTAGATGTATATGATGCGAATATGATGGAGTCTTGTGCACAGAATGTTAACGACGATAATGAAATGGGTAGTTTGAATCTTTTCTGTTATAAATGGAGAGCTTCAGAGATGCTGATGCGGATGCTAATGATGATGATGATGATGATGATGATGATGATGATGATGATGATGATGATGATGATGATGATGCTTTTGCTGATGAGAGGACGTATATATTTGGAAATGTACGGGGTGGCGATTTTATCTGACAGATAGTACCGACTCTTTGTATAGTTCGATTCTGTTGCAGGGTAAAGGGAGGCAGCTTTTACATTTATGAAGCCGTTTTATGGGGACACTTTGTGGTGGAATAGTAGTTTCGTAAAACTGTCGTTCATTGGATAATGCACGGAGTGAATGAAGTGCCTCGGGCGTATACGCAACCTTTTGCTCTTCATATTTATGACTCAATTGGAATGGATCGGATGGGGGTCAGTGTCAGTGTTAATATTTTCATTGAAAAATGGTTATTTGGTTGGATTATTTTATGCACTGGGAAGTTTGGAAGTGGCACTTAACCTAGGGAAATTTCCTTTCGCCTTGATATATGTAGTCGTTGGGCTCACAAGAAGATGAGCAAAAGGTCTGATCTAAGGGCAACGAAATCTTGACTTCTATTGAGACTATTTATGATTTTCAGTGCAAGAAGTGTAACGAAATATAGGGAACAACAATTAGGACGAGATTCTTTTTACTTTTCGTAACCTTCCTCATGACTATAGGACTCTTTGTGTCAGTCCGGGCAGTGACAACGGAAGGGTGTCCGTGTTTCTTCGGAATCATTGCATTTTTGCACGACCTAGCTCGACGGATATGGGGAATTCTTGCTGAAGACACAACAGACTGATGTTACATTCTTTCATGCTGAAATTTAGGGAAAAGGTGTTATTTTTCCAAATATTAAAATTTGATTAGGCCTAATCAGAAGACTGAGCGAGTGGTAGCGCGTCTACAAACTAAAGACGGAACGTTAGGGAGACGCAGGAGAAAATTAGTTTCTCAAAAGGAATAATGTTGTTATAAGCACGAGCAGTTGGGTTAGGTTTAGGTTTGTGGAGCGGAGAGGAGAGTTCCGCGCCACACTCAGGTCATAATTGACCTTTTGTGAAATCCGTCGGGGGAAAAGGTTTGTCCCTTACCCGTAGTTACCTATTCTTTTTAACTAGTTGGTTAATTACTTCAGTGTCAGTACATACAAACCATTTTGAGGAATTGAAGAAATTCATGATTTTGTCCGTTGGTTTCCTAGATAGCTCGTTCATATCGTGGAAGAAGAATTTTCGAAGGAATTTGTCCCTGGAGTGTTGGAGACTCGGGCAGTGACATAGCAAGTGGGTTGTATCCTCTAAGACTGCCTCGTCAGCGCAGCCTCTGCATAGATTTCCTTGTGTCAGTCGCACATAATGAATAATAATAAAAATAAAAAATGTTCTTCATGTGGTATCGCAGGGGCGTCCTGTTATGATACCTACCAGCATAGAGAGACATTTCCGGTTATATCGCACGATCCTCTCCATTCTGGATTCGCAGTTAAGAATTTTATTTCGTATCAAGCTTTTAATTCACAATAAAATTTAGTTTTGCGAATGCAAGCAAGTGAGCAGAGTGACTCGGGCGTATACGCAACCTTTTTCGAATGACTTTTTATAAATTCGTATATTTTCTAAATGAGTCGGCCGAATGTGATGAAATAAAAACTGAACGCTTCTGCATTGAACCCTTGGTTATGTATAAAAAATTCAAACTGATTGGGTGGGTACTTTCAATGTGATAATTTAACAAATTCGCATTACAACAGACGAACAAATATGTTATAATTGACTTTGGATTACCTTGATTGTTATTACGAGTTTTTGTAGTTTAGTTTATTTCATCAAACGAATTTAGTGATTGCTTGATAATAAAAAAATACAAATAAATAAAAAAAACATTAAACATTGCCACCATATAAGTTATTTGAAACTATTAGCAAATATTGGCTCATACCCTCAGCGACAGTCGTCACGAATAAATTGTTTAAAAGCAAAAAAGCCGATTGTGACAATACCAACAGAGTGTTGCTTTTATCGAGAAGACCACGACTTGATTTACCGTTGATTCTATACGATTCGCACAGGTTTGAACGGTGCCTGAACATTTTAAATATTAATTGGCGTTTCCCTCTTTTTACTTTGGAAGGATGTTTCTTTCTTATAGATACAGAACCGTTAAAAACAAGTTGACTGTCCGAATATTTTCCTCTTTTTCAATTTGTTTGTCGATATTTTTGGTCAGATTTTTTTTGAATATTACTCTTAAGGACTATGTTTATGATGGTCACCCCGAATTAGCGCCACTTATGCCGAAATGCAATTAAATACCAATTCGGCTCCTCTGACATTTCATTCACCCTCATCGGAACTGATTTATTGCACATAATCCCTGTAATGGGCAACATGATTCTCATTTTTCCTCGTCCATACGCGCAGCATTATATGATATACAGTAGAAGTCGGTTATAACGACGCTGAAGGGACCGAGGAAAAAACGTCATTATAACCGGCGGTCGTTATATCCGACTGCCTTTCACAAATATATATATATATATAATGAAACTAACCAAATGAAAGGAAAGTGGACGTTATAAGCGACGGGTCGTCATAAAAGAGGTCGTTATAAGCGACTTCCACTGCATATACCTCCACGTCGTCTCGGTGACGCCATTAAATATTCACACGAGGAATTCAATCGGAATTTCCCAACTCTCTCACACACTCTGCCGAGAAACATTATTCAAATTGTTTACAAATAATACAGCTCAATTGTAGAGCCAGAATATACTGTGCATATGGAAAATTGTTGACATTCTGCGGTGAATGAGCGATGAAAATACATTTGCTACCAAAAAGTCCCATTTGGTTTGCCTGTAAGCCCAAAATCCCCCTGACAGAGCTACGGTTCAGTTAATTTAAGTAGTCAAGCGGACCGGAACTGACTGCTCTAATACGAACAGCAACAAGGAGGAAGGAGTATTTCTCTTCTCGACTTAGTGAAAAGACTCATTAGCATAAATTACACTTGACCCAGATTCGTCCCCAATTTAGTATATTTCAGGGTATGCCACATACTGTTTGGGGTAGTGTGTATTACCGCCGCCTATTTTGTCTGTGTCTTACCATATTCTAATTAGTCAGTCGGGGGAGGTTGACTGCTGCACATGCCGCAAGGATGCAACTGCCATGGGGAGGGCCATGTAGACACGTTAGACAGAAGTGCTTGGAAAAATTGTGAATTTTGCTTTTGTCCTACCTTCTTGTGGTACTGAATCTCCGACGTACTTGCTGTTACTCCTGACATTGGCCTTTGGGATTCGGTTTCTGTTTTCTTTTTACCTCCCCCTTTTAACTGGGATTGTAAAAATAAAGATGCGCATAATTACTCATGTGTATTCAACAAGGACACATCCATCAATCATGAAAATTGTTTCTTATTCCGAGAATTCTTTTGTATTTACGTTTGCAAGCATAATTTGGCACAAAACGAGTAAGCCTAAGTATTTCATCCTCCTTAAGAATAATCCACGTTAAATTGCTTGTTGCTTGGCAGACGTTGGGTTCCTCTAATGTAATCAAGTTATTACTGACGAAGGAAAATAACGATACTCGTTTATCCTCTTCGCAGTCTCTTGTTTCTTTTCAAAATTTGACAATAAGGATCGGGTCGGGTCTTGCGCCTTTGCGATTTCTTGGTTGTAAAATAACCGCATGTACGGAGCAGGGACTAATTATTTTCTATCCTATAAAATCCAACAAATCCTCTCGTTGGTTTGTCGTAAATTCTCCAGAGGAGAAACGCTTTTGCAGGATGACAAACTTAAGTGCCGGAATCAAGAAGAAAATAAAACCGCCAAATCTGAACAAAAAACCTTTTTTGGTTATGAAAATTCTGCATTTCACTGGGGATATTTATTTTTGTTGTTGTTGAAAATATTTTCAGAGTAATGATAATTAGTGAACTTGATACTTGAGAGGTCTGTTTCTTCGTTTTGAATGCTCGACAACACGCACAAGAGGCGCTTTGTGCATTGGTGCGATTAGTTTTGGGCGCCTGTTGGTTTCGAGTGCGGGGAGTTGTTTCATTTGGCCATAGGTACTTCAAGAAAACGTTTAGATAAATTGTTGTTTCTTTTACAAAGTCTATGACATTTTTTGCACCTGAAGTGTCATTTGATTACCAAATTCGGTCAGTTGTTCTCAGGGTTATTGCAGTCATACAGAAAGGTCCAACAAAAACTGTGAGCTGTATGAGCAACAGCGCCACCTACTGCTTTTTATTCAAACCATCGTTCAAACCGTCATTCTCTAAACACAAATATGGAGAGTCTCAGACTGTTAAATTTTCAGCGAATTTGCTCGAGCAGTTTTAAGGTCTGCCTTTGATTTATTTAGCCTATTTAGCAATTGTGAAATAATTGCGAATAACACTTCCCAGAGAATGATAGAGAATAATAAACCTATACAGCTACAAAACTCATTAAAAAGGAGATCAAATTAAGATAAATTACAACACCTCGGTTTGTTTTAATTATTCGTGAGCGTGTACTCAAACGACCCTTTTTCTGGGAAAACTCAATTTTCTCACTACACCATTAGCAACTATACGAGTCCGTAGTATCTACTACAAAACAAAGTGAAATCATTAAATATTTAAATCAAAGTGAGAAGAGGAAAAAAATCGCAACACCACTGGCTGGCATGATGCTCTCATTGCTCATGTTGCTCGTTGACAAATCGTACAGCCGTGTGTTTTCAGGGGGGATGCGTTTGAATAAATAAACAATTCGCCTCCTAATTGCACAGACACGAGCGCTAATCGACCTACCACATCATGGGGTAGCGTGCGCGCCAATTTAAATTCAAAATAAGCAAGATGATCGAATTATTTGAATTATTTGGCCAACCGTGACATCAATTGAAGACCACAAAGAGGTCACTGGTCACTGGTCGGTCGAGTGGGGGGTGGAAAGGAATTCAGCTTATTTCAGCACATATCTGAGATATCGATTATGAATTAGTTTCCAAGCCAGTGAAGGAAGAAAAATTGCAATTTCCAAAATGAGGGGCATTATTGATCGGTGACCATTTGCTGCGGTAACTAATATGCTCGAAGGATAAATTGTACTTGTCGAGCTGAGCTTTGAAATTACGGTGGGCGTTGTTATCCATAAAAATCCTTGCTTTCCTACAGCAATTTATTCGATTCAATTAAAGGACATCCAAGTTTATGTGTGTGTCCTTTTGATTAAATAAAATAAATCGATGTGGAGTCTTGAAGTCAAATAGCAATTGACCTTTTTTTTGGTCAACAAAACCCAGTTAAATATTCTGTAAATGAACATCAAATTGATGTGGAATTGTATTGCTTTTTTGTTATCCTGTTCTGTCATTGTGTGGATTTATTGAGACAGGAGAGTAAATAAAGTTTCATTTCCAATTGAAATTCGATACTGTTAAGGCTGTTTAGATGCGAAACACCGGAACACGTCCGCATTTACAACAATAGAATTAGCATTTACACAATTGATATCCCATATAATGTTGCTGACAAACTACAGAAGAACTTTTGCAATGACAACAAATTTTGACTATTGTTCAAATTTGATTTGAATCGGGGTAGATGTAACCAATGAGGTTTGGGTTTAAATTGACAATCAAATTACAGATGAAATTGACAATCAAACAAGATTGGTATACTTTTTTTTTTGCCATTATTTTCTGTCATTCATATATTTCTGGACTTTATATTTCTATAGGGAGAACAAATAATTAATTTTAAAATATGTCCACCCTTAGGAAAAATACTACGCATTTAAAGGAGTTTGATGATGGTCGCTAAATAATTAAAATCAACTATTGCTTAGCCAATGATAATAATTTTAATAAATACACCAATGATTTCCGGCGAGAACTGTGCAGTTCACCACTTACTTTCTTATCTACCTAACTTTCTAATATTTTCTGGAACAATTTATGACGTAGGCAATGTTAGAAAAATCCAAAGTAGCGTATTTTTATATGCAAAACTTCGCCACGTACCTTATTTTTCTAATTTGCGTACATAAATTCTCGGCTATGTTTGAAATATTCAAAGTGGCGTATTCTTGTATACAAAACTTCGCCACGTACCTTTTTTTCCTCATTTGTGTTCCCAGATTCATGACACTGTTAGAAAAATCCAAAGTGGCGTATTCTTGTATACAAAACTTCGCCACGTACCTTTTTTCCTCATTTGTGTTCCCAGATTCATGACACTGTTAGAAAAATCTAAAGTGGCGTATTCTTGTATACAAAACTTTGCCACCTACCTTATTTTTCCTCATTTGTGTTTCTAAAATCGTGACAATGTTAGAAAAATCCAAAGTGGCGTATTCTTGTATACAAAACTTCGCCACGTACTTCATTTCCACATTTGTGTTCCCAGATTCATGACACTGTTAGAAAAATCCAAAGTGGCGTATTCTTTTATACAAAACTTCGCCACGTACCTTTTTTTCCTCATTTGTGTTCCTAGATTCATCATAATGAATCCAAAGTGGCGTATTCTTCTATGCAAAACTTCGCCACGTACCTTATTTTTCCTCATTTGTGTTTCTAAAATCGTGACAATGTTAGAAAAATCCAAAGTGGCGTATTCTTGTATACAAACCTTCGCCACGTACCTTTTTTGCTCATTTGTGTTCCAAGATTAATGGCAACTTTAGAAAAATCCAAAGTAGCGTATTCTTGTATACAAAACTTCGCCACGTACCTTTTTTCCTCATTTGTGTTCCCAGATTCATGACACTGTTAGAAAAATCCAAAGTGGCGTATTCTTTTATACAAAACTTTGCCACCTACCTTATTTTTCCTCATTTGTGTTTCTAAAATCGTGACAATGTTAGAAAAATCCAAAGTGGCGTATTCTTGTATACAAAACTTCGCCACGAACTTTATTTTCCACATTTGTGTTCCCAGATTCATGACACTGTTAGAAAAATCCAAAGTGGCGTATTCTTTTATACAAACCTTCGCCACGTACCTTTTTTGCTCATTTGTGTTCCAAGATTAATGGCAACTTTAGAAAAATCCAAAGTAGCGTATTCTTGTATACAAAACTTCGCCACGTACCTTTTTTTCCTCATTTGTGTTCCTAAATTCATGACAATGAATCCAAAGTGGCGTTTCCTTGTGCACAGATGCAGAGACTAGAAAAAAATAAAGCAAAATGACGATCTTTCATCCACAATCAAATATCTCAGACATAAAGGTTGAATTTAAAGGCTAGTAGTAGCTAGTAGTTTCTCTACCATTCAAAACCCATCCTCAAGCAACACATTCTATTATAAGAAAATCCTCTCATTCCAGTTGGTATCTGGAAATCCAAATCAGCGCAATTGGCGTGGCATTCTCATAGCCCTGCTTGTCATTATAATCGTGCTAGCTCTAATTGTCACCTCAGTGGTAAGTAACATAACAATCAATTGGATAACTGGTGGGTATATGCATAACAAACAAAACAAAAAAAAAACAAACCAGCTTCTCCAAAATATCGCATCCGTATTTAGCATCTTAGAACTGATTGTCCCCGACATTGTGTTTTTTTGTATTTTTTTTTTGTGTTTTCCGTATTTTCCGTGTCTCTCTCTCTCTTCGTTCGTGTACCACATTAATTCTGTAGAAAACAACATATAAAATTTCTGCATTTATCAAAGGTCCTACTGACACCACCCGATGAGGGGCCACGCGTCAAAGGTAAACGCATCAAACTTCAAGATATCGTTGACGGTGTTTTTCTGCCCAAACGGGCCAATGGCACGTGGATAAATGGTAAGTAACGACACACTGCTGCTTCCGTGTCAAACAATCACAATAAATTCCTCCTTTGTATCTCGTTTATAGCGGAAGAGTTCATTTACCAGGATCAATGGGGCAGAATAAGTCTATTGAATGTTGGAAATTTATCGGATCGAGTACTAATGTCAAACGTAACATTCGTAAGTATTCCTTTCAAGTGGTTTTTGTCTCCTTCCCGCCCACCACATTTGTGATACGAATTTTATTTCCTTCCTCCTGTGCAGGGGGGGGAAAAAACTATTGCCGCAGAAAGAGCAAGTGGTGCTCTAAATCATAAATATCATTTTGTAACAGGAGCTCTTTCGGAATAGCAGGATTTGCAAAAGATTTCGCTTCCTTGGCGGGGAAAATTTGTTTTCCAGCTCTGGATTTATGTACGATGAGTTATGAATATTTATTGCATGTTTATTGAATTGGCAATGCAGACGACTGCTTGAGCGAACTTGGCGGGGCCATAAATTCCATCTTTACAAGTTCAATTGAAACGCGCCAAAACGAATTAAAACGATAGGGACAGCACTCGTTTTACGATTACGCAGGGCGATGGATTAGGGTATAGCAAAGTTGAACTTCATGCGGAACGAAATGAGCGCCATAAACAATCGAATGCTATAATGGAGTTGTAATTGCCAATATTGAAGCCGAGTATACCTTATGCTGGTATCATAAATAAATCCATTTTAATGGAGAAAGCTTAACGGGAAGTCAATGTTGATTAGTTCAGAGATTAAATGGAAAAGGTTTCATACGCCCAGTTCAGTGTTGGGCGAAGGAAACGGCTGACTTAAGAGGTGGAGATGATTTCGAAAAATCTCTACCCCTCATCAAGATGCTTTGCCCAGGTCTTAGTTTTTACTGCCCCTTTGGAGTTTGTACATAAAACGTTGTTAAATGCATTTCTGGGGCACTCCTAAAGAGATTTTATATTTTAATTCTTGGAATATCGTCATGTAGTCAGCTGATTTTAATGATTTTTTAATAAGGTGCGAGGCATTCTTCTTTGGAACTAAGATAAACACCGTTATTGCATCGGGAAGAGTCGCAGTTCAAAAAAAGCCCTAAACGAGTAGCAAACCATTGACACAATTTGTTGTTGAATGCTCTTCCCGAATTTTCAAAAAAAAAAAAACTTAAAAGTGAATGCCGACGATTTCAATCTCTCACTAGTTGGCATCTGTTGGCTTTTTTTTACAGTATTCCCATACTCACAGTTGGTTATTGTGAGTGACACGTCTTGCGCCAGGGGAATTGCCATCACACTCGGAAAAATGTGCAAAAAGTGACGAACGCCATTACTTCCTTCATCAAATCAACAAGTCCTTATGCAATTATGGTACTTGACAAAAAAAAAATGCAAAAAGTGGCAACCTTCTGCCGGTCATATTCAGAAAGCTAAAATCCACTCCTCTACAGCGACATCTTCGGATATGACCGCACTGATTGACAAAACGTCACTCAAAAGCGAATTATTTCGACGGTCCTCTGAGCCGTAATCTCTACCCGCAATTTACCAAAATAATTGTACACAAATTACTGCATGACAGCTGATTAAACCCACAACCAACGAAATGATTAATGACGATTGCATTCGTCTGATACTGATTAATGTAAATCCACTGCAACATATATCACATTCCGCTGACAAATTGGAAATGAATTTAAAAAATGAACGCTGATTGCAAAATATCCGCAAATAATAAAACCATAACCATTAATTCCAATTACAATTCGCACTAATTTGTTGAATGAAATTGCTGCGACTGTTTAAACATGATTAAGTCGAACAATGCCACACATCTACGCGCCGACTGATTGAGGTTCATCTTCAACCTCTTTATCCGATGATACTTGTCCCCAATACTGCATTCTGCACAAGCTGCTAAACGGTTTTATAATTTTTTTTCCGTTCGTTCTTCATTTTTAATTAAATTCAATGTGGCAGGTGTCTGCAGTGTCTCTCTATTCGATGAAAAAAAAATGCATTTCTTTTGCAGAAAACACTCGCGCCACACACATTTTCCATTTCGGCAGATAAAAGATTTATTTTGTTGGCACAAAATGTCGTCAAACTGTTCCGGCACTCGTACCTGGCTCAGTACACAGTGTTTGATATTCAAACGAGGTAAATGCGGGCGATAAAAAAAGCGAATCAGTACTTTGGAAAATAATTTCGGTTTTCTCTCGTCTTTGGCAAACAGTGAAAGCATTAAAATCAAACTAGACGCACACAGCGACGAATGGCCATATCTGCATTATGCAAGATTCACGCCATCTGGCAACTATCTTATCCTGGTGTACAACTATGATATATACTATGTGCCTGGGCCACGTTCGAATCAGGTGTATCGAGTGACGAAGGATGCGGTGCCGGGAGTTGTTTACAACGGCATACCCGATTGGCTGTACGAAGGTGAGTTCTGGTGGCTCCTTCAAGAATGCTTATTTATTTGCTAACCCGTTTTCAGAGGAAATCCTACAAACAAATCATGCAATTTGGATGTCAGACGATGGCCATCTGATGCTGTATGGTTCGTTTAATGATTCAATGGTGCATGAGCAGCAGTTCGCTTGGTATGGCACAACGTCCGAAGGCGGCAATACGAATGCATTTTTGTATCCGGAAATTAGATCGTTAAGGTAAGTTTTTATGGCTGTACAGTAGTTCACGGGGGGTGATTAGGGATTGTGACACAATGTGTGGGCGAAATTTACGAGCTTAGCAAGGAGTCGTTTGGATTTTATTTGCCAAGACCAGTTGGAGTTGCATCGGGTTGCAAGGTTTTAGTGTGTGTGCCTCGAAATTGTGCCATTAAATTCGGTACTCTTGAGCGGTTTAAGGATTTATAGTGTACAGGGTGGGCCAAATACAAGTTTCTTTTTAAAAATGCAATAAAATTAACAAAATTACATTTTTTCCATGTATTATGGCTTTGTTCGGAAGAGCAAACATTCACATTAATTATGGAACACAACATCGTTCAAGGCTAGCTTCGCAGTAGTGCATTCTGTTACTTCAATTTTCCAAGACCTTGTTGATGGTTTCGGGCTGTAGCTCACGGATTTCTTGGATGATATTGGCTTTAATCGTTTCCGGATTGTTGTCGGTTCACGGTCCTTCACGATTCCCCACAAAAAAACAAGTCAAATCGCAGCTCCGAGGCGGCCAATTGACATCGCCAAGATGGCTGATAACACGATTTGGAAATTTGGTGTCCAAAAGATCGACGTGTGGCATGGTCTGTTTGGCGTGGAACGCCATCCTGCATGAACCAGAGGTCGTCCAAGTCCATGTCTTCAATTTCAGTAAAAAAGAGTTAACATGGCTCTGTAAAGCCCACCGTTGGCCGAAACGTTGTTCCCAGCCTCATTTTCGAAGAAAAATGATCCGATGACGCCACCACTCCACAATCCGCACCAAACTGTTACTCTTTGTGGATGCATTGGCTTCTCGACGGGGACCGTGCGTGTTGTCTACTAGCACACCAGCCTCAGGAACTTTTTGCACAAACTTGCGTACAGCAGGCGCGGTGGGTGCTTAATTATTTTAAAACAAAAAACGCGCTGCTTGGGCTACACAGCACTCAGTTTGGAAATAAGTTTTCAATATTTCCCAACTTTGTTCAAGCTTGAAGCGACTCATTTCGTTCCGCGAAGGTGTGACACTGACTATCGAACAGAAAACAGCTGTCAGTGTCAAAATTACCTATGATTTAAAAAGAAACCACTAAATGGCCCACCCTTTATGTCTGTGAGCGGTCTTTAGTGGGGAGTTTAAAAAATGTCCACCATTCCATTAGTTGAAACATTATTTTTGGTTTGACAGAAAATCTCCTAAGTCAGTAGTACTAGTTAGAAAGAAATGCTCACCCTTAAAGGGAGAGAACAAAAAATGTCACTTTCTGAGAAATAAAAAGGAAGACCCATAAATGTGGCGATCGAAACAAAGTGGTCAACTATGACGAGCAATCAAGAAAACGAACAAATTGAATGGCTCATTAACTCAGTAAACTTTCGACTCTTGATTCGAACTTCCAAACAATTGAAGAACTGAATACTTTTTTTCTGCAGCCCTTTTCTAATTAGAAACCATTCCAGCACCGAAAAGTGTCAATTACAATCGCCTTTAAAAAATGTCCACGAGTTCAGTTCAGAAGGAAAATGTGAAAATAAAACTAATCAAACTCCAGCGACTCCATGGGGTCCCCTGATTTGCATAATATACCACGAGCTCCCCAGGATTTTTACACAAAGCCGGATTTTATTCAAAACTTGTGTTTCGCACGCCACCTCTGTAAAGGGGAGACACTCGTGCAGGCCTCCAAACCTGTTGCGCTACAAAATAGACGGAATACCACCTCGTGGGATTTTTCTCTCCCCCGGCAGATAGTAGCGTTGGGAATTGCGTATAGCATACCCTCTGGTAAGTGAGGATAATCGTAGATTTAAATTGTATATGCCAGCCTCCTGAAATAGACCTCTCGTCAAGTTGATCCCTTTGGGCTTAAGGTTTGTATGGCTGAGAGTCGTTGCTCCCACTGAAGGGAGGAAATTAAATTCGAATTTGCCTTTCAAAACGCACACCACATACGACCGATTGTACCCATAATCTGCCTCATGAAATAAACTGTCTTGGGGACTGCTCGTGAGTCCTCTTCAGCAAAATCCCTGTGTTGATGCGAGTTTACGACGCTCAAATAATGCAGCAAATCTATTTTGGGAGCTCGTGTATTTATAAGTTGACAGGCTCGTAAAAGAACGGCTATATAACTGATCCCGATGGAAAGGAATTAACAAAGAATCCCGTATATATAAACAACGAGTTAACACTTTCGCCTGGGACAAGGGAGTGATAAAATCCACAAAGATTTCGTTTGCACAATGTCTTTGATTAATTAGATGAGGATGTGTTCACAAAAGAAAATCACGTCGAGCTGTAAATAAAATATACTTTGGTTGTTCTCTTCCTGGTGTACAGATACCCCAAACCCGGCACACAAAATCCAACAGTGAAGTTACGTGTTGCTGACTTGGCGGATCCGAAGAATATTCGTATACGTGACATTAAACCGCCCCAAGTTTTGATAAATGAGTAAGTTTCGCACAGCGGTTTTATTGGGCTTACACCAAGGCGATGCCAAGTCGATTTATGCCTATGAATTATTTTGTTTTCTTTCCCCTTTTGACAGAGATCACTATGTCACGAGTGCAAACTGGGTGAGCGAGACTGAAATCTGTGTTGTTTGGCTGAATCGTCCGCAAAATATATCGGTGGTTAGTGTGTGTAAGAGTCCGGTGTTTATGTGTATCGAGGTGAGTTATTTGCTATACTTGTGCAATCATTGGAATTATGGAAATGGACATGCCAATTTGCGGAAATATTGACCGTCATTTGTTAATGGGGAGGAAGTTGCTAATATCTTCGGGCCGAAAGTCATAGCTTTTGTTCGAAAAGTGACAAGTAATCGAAAGGAATTAGAATTCAAGTCAGAGGAGTACTTTGAATACTAATAGTTGGAACTTTGAATGAGCTTTCAGTTGTGTTTCCCCCTCAGGTCTACGGAAAGTTAACACCACTAATAATAGAAGTCTTCCATAAAATCAGTCGGGAAAAAGTGGGAAAATCATATCAACCAATCGAAGATTTTCTAAGAGAAAGTTGATGAACAAAATGTTGGTTTCTTAACAACCTCTCATATAAACAAAAACCTTTCCAATTGATAATTCTCTCGTTGCCAGTAACAGAAGATAATATCAAGAGCGTTCAGTTGTCCACGAATCAAAATGGACGCGGAGGGGTAGAGCTCATTACGACGCACCAATAGATCTGTTCGTTTGAACATTTTTCTCAGCTAGGAGAGTTGTATTAACCGCACTTTTTCCGAACTCGCGCCCATAACCGGTGATATGAATTGAAAACACTTACTCTATCCACCAACTTCACTCAGTCGAGCTGTGCAGGAGCTAACAGTAGAAAATTTGGAAATAAAACTAATCCAATTCGCCTCTGCCAAACTGTAGGTAGCTTCGTTAAAAAAATTACGCTTTACCAAAAATTCATTAGTACACTTACACTACCACACGTTTTCACTAATTTCCTGTCAGAAAAAAATACAAATGTCAACTGAAAATATATCCCATAGCGTTTCGTATATCCAAACAATCAAATTTCGCCTATAGTTGCGTGGAATATGATTCGAAATTTACTTGTTTTATAAAGTCACACAGTAGGGGCATCTAGTGACAAAAAACAGAAGCGGAAAAGATATTTTTCCAGTTGTCGTTGCTCGCTGAGCTAAACTAAACTGGAACAGATCCGGAAAAGACGTAGCCAAGTTTCTGCCGCTGAACTCTGCTGCTAAAAGAAAATATTCTATTGATGATATCATTTGTCACAAGATGGCTTGACAAAACGTCAAATCAATGTAAAGACTTTTCAGACACACACACAAATTAGATTGTAAAAAAAAAGCAAGAAATAAGTTGTGAACCAGGAGTCTGAAGAAAAACAGCAGTTTATTTAAGTGTCAAAGCATTTGTAATAATAAAGCCAGCTGTCAAAGTTAAGTAAATTAAAGTGAATACAAATTCAATTTTAAGTTTATTCTCGTTGAAATGCAAAGCACTGTGTGTCGCTTTTTCTGTTGGAGCGGCACATTTTTCACTATGAATTTACAGCTTTTTGCGCTTAAAACTGACAACCAGAACGCCGTCAAAAATTAAATCAACGAATATCAACGCGTAAATGCTATAAAATTCCAGGATAAATATACTCGAGCATAGGTATTTCCAAGTTAAATCGAAATCGATTATGTTTGAAACAAATTCCAGTCATTTACCTCCCTGAGAGTGTGCATCTGACATTTAATTTTGCGAAAAGTACTCGAAACATTTTTCGTCAATGACACGATATTAATCATACTCGCATATCCTTGTCAAGCGCATATGCCATACACTCTGAGACTTTCACCAACCGATTCATAATCTGCCACACGCACTCAAGAGACGGCAGCCACCACAATAATCACAAAAACAAACACATACCTATCTCCAGACAAAATGGCACAATTTATCATACAAGAACGTCACGTATATACGACTCGGCCTCCATTATAATTTACGAGTTCCACTTTCACTGCATGAAATGAGGGGGCATTTCTACGGCATTACGAACAAATCACAGTCATCTGTCAAATGGATCCCGAAATTCCTCCATTTTCATTTCCATAGTTCGGCGCGACGTCACAATGTGGCTTTAATTTCATTAAAATTATTTCTCGTTTCTAATCTCGCTGCAGACCCACCACATTAGTGGCGACGGTCGGGGCTGGGTTGACACAATTTCAGTTCCTTTGTTTGCATCAAACGCTTCATCCTACATCGCCATATCGCCGTTACGGGATGGAGCCTCAGGTTGGTCCTTGCGGCACCTAAGCATTGCAACAGTGTTTCATGTGAATACCCCTCCCCCCACTCTGTTTCTAGGTTATTTTCGGCACATAGTTCACGTGCATGTGGCCAAGAAGCGAGTTCTTCCGATTACCCACGGACGGTACGAGGTCAACCGACTGCTGCACTGGGATCAGATTCATAATTTTATGTGAGTCCACTGGCTGCTCCTGTCTGCGCCGCCACGAACCATAGTTTGTTTGTTTTCGTTTTTTTTTTCACAGCTACTATCTGGGCACCCCACAGAGTCTGCCGTCACAACAGCATCTGTATAGAGTTTCTGCGATACCACCACGACTGGGGGCGCCGCTTCAGGCACCCGAATGCCTGACATGTCCCGAGAGTGAGCCAGCAAATGAAGAGAGCAACACGAAACCACCACCGAAACTGGTCACCGCATGGGACGACGATTGGGAGGACGCGGAGCCGCTGACATTCCCGCCACCAACGCCACAGGCAACTGATAAAAAGAGAAAACGGCCCGCGCGCAGTGTGTCCGGCCCAATCGAATGTTTGTACCACACTGCAAAGTTTCCGAAAACAATGAGCGCTGACTATGTGCTGATAGAATGCCTGGGCCCAGTGATCCCCTGGAGTGGTATTTACTCCGTGGGCCGCAACGCGAGTGGCAAGCCTCTGAAGCTACTCGTATCGGTGCAGAACAATACGCGATTGCGGGAGAAGGTGTCCAAGATCGCCCTGCCACAGATCAAAACATTTCCGGTGATGATTTCCGGCGGATACCATGCCCAAGTGCGGCTTTACATGCCGCCCGTCCTAAGGGAGGACGAAATCACAAGGTATCCCACAATACTGCATGTGTACTCGGGTCCGGGTTCGCAGCTGGTGACAGACAAATGGCACATTGATTGGAACACATATTTGGCGGGAGCAAAGGACTATGTTGTTGTCCAGATTGACGGGCGGGGATCCAGCGGGCAGGGGTACCAGCTGCTGCACGAAATCTACAAACGACTGGGCACCGTCGAGGTATCAGACCAGCTTGAAGTTAGCGAGTATTTGCGGGACAATTTGCATTTTATCGACGGACGTCGGATGGGCGTATGGGGATGGAGCTACGGTGGCTATGCCTCAGCCCTCGCATTGGCCAGCAGTCAATCGATTTTTCAGTGCGGCATCAGCATATCCCCGGTGACAAACTGGAAGTTGTATGGTAAGTGCCACGCTCATTATTCTGCACAGCTGTCACTAAGAGGGGATTTTTTTTTTATTTATTTTTAAATTAGATTCAACATACGCGGAACGCTATCTCAGCTTCCCCAATGTCACCGACAACTACAAGGGCTACGAGGAGTCCGACCTGACAAAGTACGTCGACAACCTACGAGAGCGGCAATTCCTCCTCATTCATGGGACAGCTGACGACAATGTCCACTTTCAGCAATCGATGGTCCTAGCGCGAGCACTCACCGCCAAGGGCGTCCTGTACAAGCAACAAATCTACCCTGACGAGGGTCACAGTTTGGCCGGCGTGAAAAGGCATCTTTATAGATCGATGACGGGCTTCTTCGAGGACTGCTTCAAGAAGCTGGTAAGTGAACCGTTGTCAGAATCTTAATCAAATCACTTTACAAAATTACACACAATTTGCCCGACCAGAGCTACCAGAATATGTCCGATGGGGTGCAGGGCGACTTTCTGGACTTTCACAGATTCTATGCAGCTAAGTGAATGAACGAACCACACACACTCATATGTATTTTAGCCAGAACGGGGACCGAGTAGAGTACGTGAGCAGCCACAACGGTGCCTGGACGACCAATAACTATCACTTTATCCACCTCCCCATGTATTATTTAGGTATTTACACATTCAAACAGACTTGGTGTTCTATTTCGGTGTTGTACTGTATGTGCGTTTGAGAGGAAGTGCCTGTGTGTGGGTGCGTGTTTTGGTCGGTGTTGTGATTTGTTGTCGGTGTGTATTACTTTTGTTTATTTTTTGTTTTATCTTTTGTGCTGTCGTAACCAGTGTTTACTTGTCTAATGGACATGTTTGGCATTTTGTTGTGTGTGTTTTACTGTTTTCGTTTATCCTTTTGTTCTATTCCTGTGGTGGAATAACAATTAATCAGTGAATGCGAAAGAATTGAGATTTAGAGGGATTAGGACGTGCATATTCGGCACAACAGAACCTAATCAAACCGATGGAGACAATCTACCAATCCGACGAAATTGAAATCGAAGTAGAAAGCCACTCGTCCTTGATTGATTGGGTCGTTTATAATTTTTTTTTGTTTTTGTATACTCGTAGTTGCATTATTCTGTCATTTTGTTCGTGTATGATAAATAGATTAGTGTCCGTCGGGTGCCGGAAATTGACCATTAAATAAAACAAACTGCCGACATCGGTTGAGGGAAGAAGCTCTCTAAATTTGAAGAGGACATCTTATGGTTATGATTTATTGGGATGTATCTTTCTATACATTAACGATGGACGCATCATCAATTGTCCTTATACTGGGTGTGAGGGCGCGAGTACATGTGTTGGGCAGCAATGAAAGCCTGGATTAAGGCAAAGCTGGGCTGTCTGCTTTTATGAGGCGGCCATGTCAGCGCTTCGATTTTCGATGAAGGGACAAGTGTTAAATATAAACGAGCACCTAAAAGAAAAGAGGAAATTTCGGACAGCAAACAGGTCCTTTGTCCACTTAAGCCGGTTAGTGCTGGAAACAATTTAAATTTTGTCAAAAGAAAGAAAAGGAATCTTCTCTTTTATGCGATGTGTTTTGTGCGTCCTTTCGCTTCACAAATCTCGCGGTTCACAAAAATAAATACAACTCAAACACAAAAAAAAAATAATACATACACTGCCCCAGCTCATTTTTATTTGCCAGTCCTCGCTCATCGTTGATTTAAAATTAAGACTTTGATACCAGGTACTCGTAAACTTTATGACCACCTGGTAATTGCCGCCCTTAAAATACGAGTAATGTCAATTTTATGAATGTGCTGTTAAACGTTTCATGCTTCATGGCAAAGCTTCAAAATCTGCCTGTTTGCAAATCGCTTGGACATATTGTTTACAATTTATTTTTCTACGTCAACTATACAACCCTCTTCTTGTGTTTAATACTTCATTTCAGGTTCCGCCAGAAACAAAAGCTGGTCTTGGAAACGGCGGTGATATGCAGCAGCAATAAATTTAGCAACAACTCGTGTGATTTTCCTAAAAAAAAACAACAGTTATCACAATTTCGACACGTACACAAAATATGTCATTACTTGGTTTTCTTAATTTCGAACGCAAAAGATCCAAAATAAGATAATGCAAATGAAAAACAAAAAGTATTTTAAAAGAAAAAAAAAACATGGTTGTGAATACATGAAACATACATTTTTAACTGTTAATTAGTCAAACATTAGTTGTGTTTAAAATTCTTTAGAGAACCAAACTAGGACCAGAAATGTAAAACATAAACAATATATATCTCCACGTCCTCTTCTGTCCCTTGGAATATTTTACCTACTCGTACTCTCCTTGGTGATACTTTAAGTGCCAAATAAAAAACACAAAAATAATTATATACCCCTTTGTACTGTAATGCGTGTGTAGTAAAATTGTAACTTTATTTTCTGTTCTGAGAGAAAGAAAAAAAATCAACAAAGCTAATATTTACCACAAGGTGTAAAAGGCAACTCCTCTCATGTGAGGGGTGAATAGCATATCCCAACCTACCAACTTGTTCGAATTAAATCCGCCACAGCAATGTTTCAGACAGCCTCCTGTTTTGTGCTTTTCTGTTTGGTATGCAAAGGGAGAGAAAAAAGCGAATGAAAGAGGTGTAAATGCCAGAGCTAAACGTCGTTAATCCGCGAGCGGTTAGTGGAAATGGTACCATTAAACTGGTGAGATATATGCGATGGGGAGAAAAAGGAGGCGCGAAAGCGCCAGAAAATTAAAGGCAAACACCTACAACACATCCCTGGGGGTGTGCGAGTTTTGAAACTTGTGTTTTCTTTTATGGTGCTAAAAAGCACTACGTTACAGAAGTGTAGAGTACATTTTTTAATCACATATTCAGAATGTCAATTGAGACCAACACGTGCGGACAATTTTCGTTTTTCAATTAAGCGAGCTTACGTTTGGGGAGTTGCAGTTATTTTTTATATAACAGACTGTGAATGACTCTGTCGTACGTATGGCATGTAAGATACACAATTAATGCAAACTCTCCTTATGGCAGGGTGTATCAAAGGGCTTTATTACATTTTATGACAAAACTGCGACAGTTAAAAAGTGTCAAATAATTTTATAATGTACTATGACACTTTCCTTACAGTTTAGATTAAGCAAACAACCGCACTGTATATCTCCATGTATTTTATTTTTTTGTTATTTTCAATATCTTGTGTAACATCGCTTAAGTTGCTTCCTCGAATTTGACAGTTAAAAGGCAAGCGTCATTCAAACACTTCTCTTTGAATTTTAAGGTTGGTTTTTATTGACAGCTGAGCGCAAATAGCTGCTGAATAATTAATGCTGTTAACGATGAGAGAATAAATAAAAATTTTGACAGTGAGATTGCTTTTTGACTCATTTGACAGCTGACTGATTGGAATGGATATCTGATTTTCTTTGCGCCACTCACATGGGATGCGATTTCCGAATGCGGCGTCTGCCATTTATATGTGATTTAAATGGAAACACTGTCTATTTCCCAATTTTTTTGTTAAATTAACTTTCACAATTCTCATCAGTTGCAGTTGATGCAGCAAAAACTGAATTGCGTTCGATTTTTGTAAATGAATCGCAGCACGTGTTTGAAAAGATTGTACTACATACCTACTACTACTACTGCCGCTGCAATTGTGTTATGTATTGTAACTACTTCGAAATGTGACAGCTCAAGTGACATCGCAGAAAGTGGCAATTTTAAGTCATTCTGAAGTTGGTATTTAAAAGCACTCCTGTGGAAATGTACGATCGAAAGTTTATTTAAGCGAAATGCATAAAATTCTTTTATCGAACCGTCAGATTTTATGCACAACCCACACAATACGTTCCAAAAACAGAGGATTTCAAAATCAACCTTAAAAGATAAATCGAGATTTTTTGAATAGTGTCAGAAGGGCTGACATTTGCCAAATTCACAACAAATTTTCTCTAGACGTCAGTTGTAAAAGCATTCCAGGGGAATAGTAGGCTTATATTTGAAATGAATGAAGCAATTCAAGTTTGAGCAAATTTAATATTGCAGAAATTAGTAAATCTACGAATTTACTTTGACAAGCAATAAAAATGAAGAAAATTTTGGTACACTAAAGCAAAACCCTAAAAAGAGTGAATGCCTACACTTGAGAGTCGTCACGGTTTCTAGGACTGAAAAAAAATCTAACGGCTCAAATTTGCAAATTTGATGTGAATATTTCCTTCACTCATGTGAAAATTCACACGGACGCAATTCACTTTCATATAATCATTTAATTCAATGTAGCCCTTTGCATCGTCCTTATTAAATTAGTTTTAAAATTATATATTATGTTTCTGAATCGCGGGGCATTGACAATCTGTGCTGCGGTTATGATACAATTATGTAGTGATTACGGTTTACGGGTGACAGTCATTAAAGTACGTGATTACTGAATTTGCGAATTAATAATGTTGCCATCACTTTGAATAACATTATTCTAAGCCATTGACGAATTGTCACTTCGTTCGAAGTTAGTTTCACTCCTCATTTGCTGATTGACTGGTGACTCACCAGCTGTCTGAATCTCACTCAGCAGCATATTCAAAACATCGAACGGCAAACAAATTCAATGCTAAAATGAATGATGAAAATTAAACCAACAGAACGCGCCTATACTTCTATCTCTTATAGCTCAAATATTATATCCGACTTGGTAGTGGGGGAGTAACTTCACCGCATGGATATTGCCCACCTTAAGCTGATCTTTCCCTGCTGGTAGCTTGTTTAAGCAATATAATACGTACCTATTACAAAATGCCTTCACAAATTTAAGCAAAAACGCTCTCATTAAATTTAGCTTATAATAATTACCCGCATTTACATTTCGTGCCTTTAATACGCTAATTGTTTCCCAACTATAATTCAAATCTTAAGGAACTCTCCTACTCTCCTTTTCCTTCTCAAGAATTACCCTACACGCCTATAGTTTTACGAAAAAATTAGAAAATTTAAAATTAAAAATAAAAACAAATATACTGCATGCATTTTAGATGAACGTGTTCTTATTACAGTTGAATTCCTTAACGAAAGCAAGCTAAAATAAATTACTACCCCCCTTCATCCCTGTGGACTTTCCAAGTCAACCAGAACTATGTACATCGAGCCCAGGTGCGGCCATTATGGACACCATAATCCTTTAATTTGAATAAAAAATTAGTAAGCACAAAAGTGTAATTTTTGTTCTGCCATCGTCAACTGAAAAATAATTGACGTTTTATCTTGGCATAATTAAACCGACATAAAAACGAATTCACTACGCGCATTTCCAACCACAAAGGAGGACGGCAATCCTTTTAATGTCCGCACCATTAAAAATAACTTCATTTTGATTCATTGAAATGAAATCCGCCCTACTATCTCCTTTTGCCCTATCTACTCCATGGAAAAAAGCAATAAAAAAAACTATTTGTTCATAATTTAGCGTAGCAATGGAGGGGAGCCTATAGCAAACAAAAAAAAAAAACACAAGCAATTTTAACTTTTAGAAAGAAAGTAGGTAAAGCAAGAATGTAGTACTTACAAGAAGAAAATAAAAATATATAAACTGACTGTAAATGTGTAGAAAGTAGACAAATTATATTAATTTGATTACTTAAGTAATAAGTGAACTTTGTAAATAAATAAAAATAAGTATATATCTGTCTAAAGTTATTTATAAGCGTTACAACAGTTTGTACATCTGTACAAGGGCTACCTAATTCAGTAACAGATTTTATTAACTATTTAAGGTAGAAAAAATAATTTCTTAAACTAAATCTGTACAAAACAATTTCAAGTAAAACAACAAAAAACCCGTTAAATAGTATTAAAAAAAAACAAACCCGCAACACCTTTACAATTGTTAATAGAAATAATAAAATGAAAACGATTTGTTAAAAATTCGTGTATATATATAGTTTAAATTTATAGAACCATTTAACAAGTTTATGGTATTATTAGAGAATTTATTTAAATTAACATTTGTGATTTTATCTCCGATATTCCCCGAGTTTAAATTAAAAAAAAAAAACAACTAAAACAACCTTAAAGTATTATTTAAAATTTTAAGCAATAAATTGAACTTTAATTAGACGAGAAATGTAAATCTGTTTCATTTCGTGCTGGAGTAAAAATAGAGACCACAAAGTGTCAGACACAAAGCCATACGGAGGGGCTTTATCGCTCGCTCCCCCTCCCCGTCGCCAGTGTGACAATCATTATACGTGTTTGTTAACGAATTTGACATAGGTTCGTTCTTGTGCCGTAGCAGAGTGTGGATAAAAGTTCGACTTTCTGCTTAACAAGGAAAATCACTTTTCCGTTTCGAACGAGGGATGTTACAGCAGCAACGCCTATGTGTCAGACACAAAAGTATCACATCCCTTCCGACAGCTGAATGCGCATATAGACGTCGGAATAATGCTTTAAATGGGGGGCTTTAAAATTACAGCAAAAGCAGTACACCCGTTGTTCGGCGCAGGAGCCAATTGCATGTACATTCCAGCCGCATCTGTTGCCCATCAGAGTGGTGACCCGACAGCAGCGAGGCCAAAAGCAATCACTTAATAACGAACAAGGTTACGGTCAGCTGCAAGGGGAACGCATGACTAACATCCTCGTTCTAGTCCAAACAACCAGGGACAATGCATTGTGACGCGTGATAACATGTCATGCACACAAAAGCGCCCAGCGAACAATAAAAAACAGGGAAAAAAAATCTAGAATAACAACACTGAATGGGTCAGGAAAAAAAAAATCTAAAAATACTTTGCAGGACACACAGGAGAGTCGGTGGATTGCAAGTGGCATGATGGTGTGTCACAAAACGGAAGAAAAAAACTCGGACACCAATTGTCAGTTCCAAACCTCTCCTCCCTCGATCTACTCTCGAGGAACACAATACGCTCACAAGCCCCGTACACGCCTTAGATCGGGACAATCATTGGGTGATTGCTATTCTTCTGTCGGTTCCCATCCCAGAATGATGCAGTCCGAGGCTTCGTTTTCATGAAAAAATCGATGACAAAACGGAAAAAGGGGGTTTCAGGGTATGCAGAATCCTGTCACTTAAATAAGATGGAGTATGCGGATGTGGAGAGAGTACATGCGGGCGTAAGCCTGTCCACAGATAAAAGAGAGGTCGCACATAAGTATTTAAGTTATTCGGTTTGCATAAAACAAATATAAAATGATGGACTGCGATTTTCGGTGAATCGAAGTTAGAGTATTTCTTTTGCACAATTCCGGTCGGACACCGCGAGCTATGTGCGTGTTGAAAAAAGAATTTCCCTCACAATTGCAGTGACAATGATTAGCTGACATTGTGGATAGTAGATGCGATGAACCGCAATGTATACGTGACGAAAATGGTTAAAGGAGAACGTTGATTTAATGGGATATTAATATGAATATATACGTAACCTGAACGCAAAAACTATATCGGTCGGTAACGTCACTTTTTCTACGTCAGCCACATATGCGAACTGTCATTTTAGTACTTAGTCTCGAATTTCTTAACTAGATTCGTCGGCTACTCCTATCAACAGTTGCTCATATGACCGATTTCCCCCAATCAAAATCGAGATAGATCTTGTCAGACAGCTGTCAGACTTACTAAACTAGAAACTGTAACGTCCCCATTGTTTATTGGTACCGTTTTACTAATGCTGTACATTTTTACTAAAGCTGGCAATAGTTAATCGTCGACATTAGTGTTTCATTATTAGTAAGACCCATTGATATGTGATGAGTTTTATTTTATATTTCAGTTGAAAGTTGTCCTCACTCTGGGAGGAACTGTTTAAAGTTGAAAACACTTCTAAATCAGCCTTTTTTAGTCCAAAAACCGACATTCGTACGGTAAAATGTCTCCAAATGCCTGCAGTTGAAGATTGTTCTCCATAATTCCACGTGGTTTCAATGTGCCGACCTACCCCATCGACAGCAATTGCTGTCAATATCGAAGCAATTTCTGGACAATTTCTAGGCAATTAAAGATTCAATAAATGGCCTATGTGAGGCTGTGCCTGTCGCACCGCATGCACATTGCAAACCCCATTCCTGTGCAATAAACGTCTCGGCCATCAACTGGTTCATTATTTGCCACATCCGCCCAATCTGTCTTGCCGATATTGCCATCGAATCTAGTTCCATGTCAAATAGGCTGGAGTTCCCTCCTTCAAAACCCGAAATCCACACGAAAGCTTTTTTAAAACTAAGAAGAGCTATGTATACCAATACTCGTACCCTGTGAATGAGGGGCGGAATGGAAAATTCAATTGTAATTAACCATCCAGAGAAACACTGATGCGAGTTCTCTGGTCCAAAGATTATGAAAATAAAACCAGTTTCATTCGCAATTAGTGTTGTTGTGGCAGGATCTAATACCCAAAGTCGTCGACAAAGTTCAAGGATTGAATTACACGAGTCTTCGGAACAATATACTTGGAGAACATATATCAACAAAACCAAAGCTCTCCAATGTTCGGATTATCTTTTGGTCGTTCAGATGTGTCGGATGGCCTTCGAGCCGTAAATCCCTGCCACATGATGCACATTGAATTGGATTTTCGAAAAGTGGGGTTATTGGGGCGCTGAGAGCCATTGCGGTGGACACTCGACACAGTGGCATGTTTGACTATGGTCGGTACATGGGCTACGGTCTTGGATATGCTTGTAAATTTACGTGGGAGCACATGTTCGATTTGTTATTGGGAAATAAATTTGTTGGGAATGTAAAAAATGACAACGACGATGCCGGAGGAAGGGGGGGGGGACAATTCCATTGAATTTTCATCATTAATCGGCAGTTAAAAGGATAAGTCAGACATTTCTATGCCCTAAACAGGCAGGTGTCAAAATATAAACAGAATAAGGATGCACACTATGAATGCTAGATGCAACCGGATGCTATAAAATTGCTAGTCTGTTTGTATGTGCATTCGTTACGGCATCGAGGTAGAACTAGTCGCCCAATTTGCTTAAATTAAATCAGACATAACTATAGCTCAATGGAGCGACATTTAGGGCAGTTTGCTCATACGACTCTTAACGAATCAAGTTCTACTTAACTACTTTTGGGCTGTTTTTTTTAGGGCATAAACTGTCACATGAGAGTTTATGTGGCACTTAAATTCGCTATGAGTAGTATCAGCAAACGGCCCTTAATTTGTATTTCATCGAAATCAGGCAACACATTTAGAGGAAATACGAATTGAAAGTTTGTGAAGTGAAATTCAACAATATAACACCGAAATGGACGAATGTTGAGGAATTAAATTGATTGGATTTAGGCCAGGAATCAACGAACATGGTTTTACGAGTTCACACGACAGAACTTTTGCATACACTCACGACGACTGACGACTACAGCTGTGCATTGTAATTATAGCCAGTTCGTTTGCAACATTAATACATTGAAAAATATATCAAATAGAGGATGAAGTAAGCAAATAATAAGAATACAAATTTAGTGGACAAAATATGGATGTACTCACCACTTTCACAATCAGCTTTATTTGACATCCAAGACGGTTGATGTAAATCTGCACAAATTGCCCAACACTCACGAAACAACCGATTCAAAAAATTTTAAACGAATGCGAAGACTTATTGGACAAACGAACAAAACGCAATGTTGGCTTATTGTCAGGAGGGGCTTCCATTTGTAGGCTCTGAAAATAAAAGAAAATATTTGTTCATTCATTTCATTTTAATTTTAATAACAAATGCATTACAAATTTATACGGGATTAATTCATAAAATTGACAAAAGAAATATATCAGTGTTTGAAATGAATAAATATCAATTTCAAATTAACAACAATTTTTGTTCAAGCTTACTTCAAACTACATAACTGCTGAGTGAGTACTTGTTTTGTACGAGGTTACTGCTTGGTTACTTAGGTGGCGCAACAGTCCGGGGTGAAAATAAAAATATATAGATGCACTTTCATGAATCTATAGCAAATTCTGTACACAAAATATGTATAATATAAATTTAAATATAAATAATTTGTAGTACAATTTGTTTAGTGTAAGCCTGTGGGAGACAAATATTTTGAAAATCCTTTAACACATGAACTTAGCAGTATTCTTACATCCTTAGGGAAGAAAATATAAAACTGATGATGAGCTGGCTGAATTTTGGCTCAAATTCAATTTCAAAGGGATTGTAAACAAATGGCGTCCAGGGAGCTGACCAGAAGTGTTATGGTCCCTTACGACTCCATCTCAAGTTCACTACAAAACAGTTCGAAGCCCCCGTGACACAGGCGCAGGACAATGAATACCGTCCCCAAGAGCGAATTACTAAATAAGCTTTAAATATTTTACGATGCAAAAACTATTTTCTAAAAAGCTGATCAAATGCATCAGCCAAAATTGAACTTCAACAAACAAACTTGCAAATTCGGCGCCCATTCCAAATCCCCGCCCTTTACACTTCCATTTTATACTATTCGTGTTTGTTTATTTAAACTAGAAACTGCTAATTCCCAGCTCAGATAGGTGGCAATATTCAATTTTCGTATGAATAATTCAGCAAAAATTCCAACCGCCGATCCAAAGCCTCCACAATAAGCGCACATCAAAGGCCAGTGTAACCTCGAAATGATATCCAACTAAAGTGTCATCTGCAAAAAAAAAATAAAAAAATATCCCTCACAAACTTTACGCATTTGCATGAGGGTATTTATTCATAACTGAAAGTGCCTCGCACCTCACTACATGCAAAATTGACTATGAAAGGTAGCAAACATGCAGGTGTTGATTTAGAATAAATTTCTATATATTTTCCAAAGGATTACCCGATTGAGGCTGGCAAATTCGTCAATCTACATGACCCAAAGAAAACTTTCGAAAAGGGGTTTAATTTTCAGTGGTGCTTTCAACATTTCTTATCAAGGTGGTGTTGTAGCACCTTTAGAGATCTGACCGCTACCAAGCCGTGTGGGAAATTGCCATGAAAACCAAGTTGGAATTAAAACCTTTATGCAACCGTCGTCAAAACTATTTTGCTTGTGTTGCTGGCAAGATGAAACCACAAACTTTAATGGGTTTTTCGAGAATTACTTGAAAAGGTTATGGCATATTTCGCCAAAACTAATGTAACTCCATTAGAGAGGCGATACATATTGAATGAGCTCGTTTCAAGGGTGGTTTGACTGCGGATACGGTGTATGATGAGTGAAAATGTGTTTGTGGCTTTTGCATACCACACTTTTAACATCTGAAACAAAGCCAGACGAAATTACTACTTTGGTGATCCGTTTTATCTGGGCCATACATATTTCGGTGGCACATATTTTGCAATTACATTTTTTCACAAATTCCACCCATCAGTTGGATATAGGTTCATGCTCAAATGTGTCTTTTGTTAGAACAAAAGTAACGACACTCGACAACAGCAAGTCGTCCAGACATCCTTCCTTATTCCATGTAGAGCGGGGTGCACATAAATTTATCTTTCACACTCTTCCGTGAATTGTTAGACAGATCACTTGAGTGTGACTTGTGCCAGAGAGACAAAAGCCGGAACTGTGGAAAGGATTTTATTTAAAAGAAAAAAAAAAAAAAACTTTTAGCAGCCTTTTCTTAGAGAGGTAGATATTTATTCTGAATAATATTTTACTATACTTGAGCTCAGTCTCTCTCGCTCTGCGAGGAGACAATGAAAATGGAAATGCGGTCGGAGCTCGGTTGTTATCCTTCTTTGCGAAACTTCCGGACCGAAGAATTGAATACTAGAACGCCTAGGCAGAGAGCAATACAAAAAAGTTTACTTCTTCTTTTATGGAACAGGATGCGATTTCAACTCACTGAAACAATAGGATGTGAATTGGCTGCGTTTGGAAGTGAACTTTTGATGGCATGGCGGTGGGTTGTGGAATTTCAGTCGAGATGAGAATTATAATTGCGACTAAGATATGCAAAATAAGTCCTGAAACGTATGCGTTCGGGTGGTGATAAGGGGTGAGCCTCGATGTTAAGTTGTGGGTTATAAATTAGCATCGTATCCAGTGGTTGGGGTTGTGAATGAACGGCATTTAAATTTGATAATTTCCAATTAAATGTTGGTGAATGCAGGAGTAGATTAAAGTTTAAGTGCCATGAAGTGCACTTTGGAATCTGAAAAGGCAAGCGTGTGGAGATGTCAAAAAAGAAAAAAACAATACTCGTAGTAGAACCAAAACCAACGATATCCTAACCCATTTCTATATCCTACATCCCGAATCTACATTATGGAAGTGTAAATTAAAAAAGATATTATCTGTTAAATGGCCAAAAATCAACGATGACAGGACTCTGTATAAAAGTTGTTTACCTCTTTGAATGAAATAATCATATTTGCTGAACGAGTCGTTTTGGAACAACTACTTTAAGTCATCGCTTTGTTTTAGAAAAAGTAGTCAACTGTCATTTCGCAAGAGACACATTTACAAATGTCAAAGCTGACCAAAGAATGGGTTAAAAATTCAGCTAAAGTCTCGATGCAAAATAGCCATTGTGCAGAAAAATTTGACATTTCAACCCTTTGACTACAATTAAGTGAGCTTTGACATTAAATTAAGCGTATTTTTAAAACAGAACCAACTTTGTTTAAGAGAGGAGTTAATCGATTACAACATAACGTCGCACCGCTACTGTAAAGTATAACGAAAATCCCACGAACAACAAGTTGAGTAGACAATTTAAATTACATACTCAACAAATTCCACTAGAATAACTTCGTGGTTTCGACTTAAGCTCAACGAATCGTTCAACCATAATTGGTTTGTGCATTTGGTTCCTAAAGCAAAGCGCTTCGTTGACAAAGCGCTCGAAAGCTAATACATTTTTATATGTAATCGGTGTAGGTATACGACTTACCGAGACACAAACCACAGCTGATGTCGTTTGGATGGTGAATTATTATTACATGGAAACCCCCCCCAACATCTATCCAGGGAAACACTCAGTTCAATTGCACTTACTTCATTGAACAGGGTCTCCATGTGGCAATTAAAAGAAATAAGCACGCATTAGGTGGGTACTTACGCAATGGGCGGGTGTTCTGATTCAACAGATGTCTTTACAGGTTTGTGTTTTCCGATTCCTTGTTCTTGACCAACAACTCATCCCAAAATCGAGCCCAATCAATATTACGCTCATAACTCCACCCTCACCTGGTAAACACCCGGATGTCGATTTTATACATTAAACATGCTCGTACAGACGCGCCTGGGTTTACTATCACCCAATTCCCGCGCACCACTTCAATTATTCAAAATTCATACCACCGCACTAACCGGACCGCACTTCCATTTATTAAGTCAAGCTACAAAAAAAAGACCATCAATCCACCGCAATGCAGAGCACATCACACGTCCATCCGTTCATCGCGCTGCTTAAGTGACTTGACACCTCCCTGTCAAAACTCACATATATTCCAAATGCTGTGATGGGGGTTTCCCTCCCACTCCTAAACATATTTTGTAATCGAAACTGTTTAATAATAAAGAACGCATCCGTAGACAGTCACATAGACAATACTGACGTCCATCCGTCTACTCGTGACTCGTGAGTTCGTTCAAGAGACCCGCGCCGCGCTCTATATTCTCGTATACATTTCTGATGAGTTATGAAAAAATAAACTACTAACCAGAGATATATACTATACAATCAAAGGAGAGGGTAAAGAAATCCACAATGGCTTTGGTTCCCACGGTCGCACGTCCCACCATCAATGGAAGTGTCCATGTATAGGCTAGCTAGCGCAAAGTGGAGAAGACCTTTAGTGCTAGTACAGCAATAGCCTATAGTCAGTTTCAGTTGCATGAATGCCACTGCGGACGTCGCCCTTTTCCCCCAATCGACACCATCAAACGCAGCATAAACTCAGAAGTCTGAATCAGAACTCGGAGTGTCATCTTCAGCAACGAAACATAAACATAGTGCCTATATGGCGCTCGGTGCACACACACAAACGTTTACTGTATGCAGTCATTGCAGACTGAGTTTTTGGGAATTTTATGCTGCTTCCAAAAAAAAAATAGAACTGACGCTGATTGTGTAATGTATGTCTACCTAGTTACAGATGCATTTTTCACACTTGTATAATTTGTTGAACCCAGCTGCAACGAGAAACATATTTTAAAAATCATCCGACAAATTTATTTAGAAAGGACTGCGAGAGAGAACTCGTCCGATTTTTTATAACAGTGGTAGGTATTTATAAAAGTCAAATTTTGGTGGGCAACGAAACTCTGTCTTCTGACAGCCAAGTCCTTATTTTTTGTTAAATCAAAAATAATAGGTCCTACCTACTTGATGACAAGAGTATCCGTGCGAAAACACTTGCAAGTGAAAACCCAAGCACCGCAAGTACCTATTAGAAAAGTCACCCTTTAAGTTTAGTTCAAAAATTATACATAACTAAATCTGACAGCTGACTGACTTTGTGCTGGCCTAGACTGATAGCAGGAGCAATTTTTTTTCAGTTGCAGTGTAATTAATACGAAGATTAACCGAAGAATCCCCTCAGTTAAAATTTTGAAGCCAAGTCACGCTTCTGACAAATTGAAAGTGTTGAGAATAGAAATGAAAAAAAAAAAACAAAATGGCACCAACTTTCTTGCGTTATTCACAATTAAAATTAAATATTTTTTGTCTGGCAGTTCTGTTCGGCTTTAACTTTCTTACTTATCTCTTTCGCACTCATGGTGTTCCCCTTATCACACACCAGGTACAGTATTAACAAACATTTCGATGAAATTCAAATTTTTCTGTCGACCTTAAAATCTAATTTCGACCCTCTGCCATCCATGATTCATAATTCCAACAACATTAACGACTTAGATTACAGTTTCCAATTGATTACTTAACTTTTCCGATGAGCATTAATAAATAATTTGAAGAATTTCAACCACCACCCGCCACTTGGTTATACCGTGGGAAAATACTGCGTACACAAACAGGTGTTTCTAAACATCGTTGTGTATGTGCATTTTCCCACAGCATTTACCCGTCGCTCTCTTCGCACCAACTGCTAAGCGAAACATTCCTACTCGTTCCAACGAATGGACGCTTTTTTGTGAACGCAGTACGATAAAAGTAGTTTGTTTTGTGGGAAGTTGTTCAGTTCGTGTTTACGTTTTCCCGATTGAGCTTTGTCTAGTTGAACTGTGAGTTGTCTAAACTACTTCAAAAAGGATTCATCTCGCGATTTATTACTTGCAAAAAAGGATAACTTTTCTTTTAGAACTGTAAATAAAGGAGGAAAGAAAATTTGTGTGCGAGATAATTTGACAGCATCCGTCGGTAGTTAGTAGAGTGACGCAGTTCAGTGGGCTGCTGCTGTCTTTTTTTTCTTTTTTTTTTTTTGTTGTACTGGCGTTACAATGTTGACAGCAGCTGTCATTTTTCGCTTCGCGTTTGAAAAGGATTCGCTGTGAATTCCTCATTTTTTGTGTTTTTCATTTGTTTTTCTTCAGTTTTGTGTTGTTCGTCGAATTTTGTGGATATTTTTGAGAAATATTTAATGTACTTGAGTGTGCCAAAGATTCTACTGCAATCCGCTTATTCAATTTCTGTGATAATAAATGCTAAGTGAGCGTGTCGGTGTTTTTGTGTAGTTTTTTTTTTTTTTTGTTTTATTTTATGGAACTTCCTTTAGACAATGTGGATTAAATGAAGAGCCTTGGTTCAGACAATTATACGGACGCCACCGCGATGCCACATTTTGGTTTGGGAGGTGGTGGTGGTGGCTATGCACAGACACCACCAAGTCCACCACAGCATCATGGAGGCAGTGCATTGCTACCGCCCAGTCCGCCGCAGCATCATCTTGCTCTGATGCCGGCCGCAAGGATGGCTGGTGGAGGCGGTGTTGGTGGAAATGTAGGAGGTCTGCTGCCCAGTGGATCGAGTGTTCCCAATTCAATCTATCGGCCACATATAGAGGACAAGAAGCTAACGCGTGATGCAATGGAACGCTATATGCGGGAGAGGAACGACATGGTGATTGTGATTTTGCATGCAAAGGTAAGGATTTGATACCGTGTTGGATGTTTTGACTTTCGTCCAATTTTTGTGGTGGTGGATGACTAGATATTTGCTCAACAAATGGACATATTTCCTTTACTTGTACACGGTTACTACGGTCAGATTTTTGGTGACATGAAACCGCAGATGATAGATATTTTTATTTGCAATTCCAAAAATCACCCGCCCTGCCATGCGGTTGCTCCCAAAAAGAATATGTGTAACTCTATCTAAGGCTCCTAGCTCAAAGACACCCTCTGAATTCCTTTACGGCACTTTGTCAGATTTGCAATCACTTTTTCCAATTATTATTTATTCCAATCGCTATTGCGAGACCTTCGGCGGTTGTCAATCCCAGGGCATTATTAACTTGACCACCAAACCGCTTACCCTAATTCATTTTATCAGCAATAACAGCAGCCTTGGATCACATGCTCCTCAGCACTTGTTTCGCCCACAGAAAATCTATTAATGTCGCCGACGCTTGTTGGTGCCTGGAATTGCAACTTAATTGCGTCGCCTGGATTTTTGTGGTTTTTTTTTAACCGTGCGTTGCAGTTGTAAATTCAATTCAAATTCAAATGCTTTGCCTGCCGTATACACTTTTTAGCCTTCACACTTGGCCGCGCTCTCAAATTGTCCGCAATTGCGATTTTTTATTTTTTTTGCTTGCATTTTACGTGAGAGATATGATGACAGTACCTTGAATGAGGGTGCTAATGAGTCATTGGCGGTACTCACCTTCCGGCTTACTTTTTCTTGAGCGAAGTTGGGTTTCCATTGCTTTTTTTTATTCTATATCATTGGAGACACAACTTTGCTACGGTTTTGTTGGACAATGCAGTCCAACTGGATATGTGCTCCCTTTGCCTAGTCCTTAGTTTTGATGTTATTTTTTTTTTTGAATTTTTTTACAGGTCGCTCAAAAATCCTACGGCAATGAAAAACGTTTCTTCTGCCCACCTCCGTGCATATATCTGTTTGGCAGCGGCTGGCGACGGCGTTACGAAGAGATGCTGCAGAAGGGCGAAGGCGAACAAGGAGCTCAGCTCTGTGCATTCATTGGCATTGGTAACTCGGATCAGGACATGCAACAGCTAGATCTGAATGGAAAACAGTATTGCGCTGCGAAAACACTCTTCATCTCGGACTCTGACAAGCGAAAGCATTTCATGCTGTCGGTGAAAATGTTCTACGGAAATGGTCATGACATTGGAGTCTTCAATTCCAAGCGCATCAAAGTTATATCGAAGCCGTCCAAGAAAAAGCAGTCGCTGAAGAACGCCGATCTGTGCATAGCCAGCGGGACAAATGTCGCACTCTTCAACCGCTTGCGCTCGCAGACAGTTTCAACCAGATATCTGCATGTGGAGAATGGACATTTCCATGCGAGTTCCACGCAATGGGGAGCATTTACGATACACCTGTTGGATGACAACGAGAGCGAATCAGAGGAGTTTCAGGTCCGAGACGGCTACGTGCATTATGGTGCCACTGTGAAGTTAGTGTGCTCCGTGACAGGAATGGCCCTTCCTCGTTTGATCATCCGCAAAGTCGACAAACAAATGGCGCTGCTGGAAGCCGATGATCCCGTGTCGCAGCTACACAAATGTGCGTTCTACATGAAGGACACAGATCGCATGTATCTGTGTTTGTCTCAGGAAAAAATTATACAGTTCCAAGCGACGCCATGTCCCAAGGAACCGAACAAGGAGATGATCAATGACGGGGCGTGTTGGACAATTATTTCCACAGACAAGGCGGAGTACCAGTTCTACGAGGGAATGGGACCTGTTTCGTAAGTAAATTCCCATTTGTTGCATCCACTTAATTTGAACAGAAAACGTACACAGTTCCCCCGTGACGCCGGTGCCAATTGTAAACTCTCTCAATTTAAACGGAGGCGGAGATGTCGCAATGTTAGAGTTAAGTGGTGACAATTTTACGCCCCATCTGCAAGTGTGGTTTGGTGATGTCGAAGCGGAAACCATGTACCGGTGTACAGAAACTCTGCTGTGTGTTGTTCCAGAGATTTCACAGTTTAGAGGCGAATGGCTCTGGGTAAGCAAACACCTTACCATCGATTGATTTGCAGCCAGGTAATATTCCCATATATTTGCTTTCATATAGGTTCGCCAGCCAACGCAAGTGCCTATATCGCTAGTGCGAAACGATGGTATCATCTATGCCACTGGGCTCACATTCACCTACACTCCGGAGCCGGGACCACGTCCACACTGCAATCAAGCTGAAGACGTGATGCGCACCAGGCACAACAACAACAACATCAGCACAATCAGCAACAATAATCCATCAATGAACAACCACCATCAACAACAGTCACAGCAGCAGCAACACCAATCGCTGCCCTCAATGTCCGATGTGCAATGGAATTCACACGGTGGCCTTCCTTGAAATCATTTTCGACCGTCGTTGGTGTGCGTCTTTTTCTCTTATCTCGAATTTTGAATTTGAATTTACTAACAGGAAAGTATTTTGTAGTTTTTCTCCTCCATCTACCAGGTAAATATTTATTTTTATTTAGTTAATATGCTCATAGCTCACACCCAATCCAAGCGATAAAAAAGACAGATTTCTCATCTTCTATCCAGTTGCATTCTATTGACATTTCAGTGTGACTATTTTTGTTTCCCCCCATCAAACTCGAATGGGTTCATCTCTCAATCCTTTAGCACAATAAAATGTCGATAATATTGTTATTGACCAACTACTTAGCATTTAGTTTAGGGTTTCGTTAGAAAATTTCGAACTTGTGTTCTCTATCTATCATATTATTTTTTGATAACTTGTATACAAACGAACAGAAATATATTTTGCATATAAATATAATGAGACAAATTGAAAAGAAGGCAAATATTTTTTACCTTTACTATGCATTAGCCCTTAAGCAATCGGAAATAAAAAAGAAAAACAAAACAAAAAACAATTGCAACACTTAAAAAAATCTGTACATATAGTTTTATACATTGTAAACCTTAAAGAACATTCGAAGCTGAAGAAAATGCCAGACAAAAGGGTACGAAATAAATTATTTTATAAAAAGACATAAAGGATTTTTATTAGATGGTTGTAATGCGGAGCTCTGTCGCGTCGAGGGAAGGTTCACCAAAGTACTCAGCAGAGACAAATCATACTTGTCTCTGGTACTCAGTATCTCTGTGCGGGTAAGTAGGAGAAATTAACTTTTTTGAAACAAAAAACTGCGAAACTTGATAAAATCGCCAAGTAGAAGTTTAGTTTTTCATTGCGATCTTAGACATGTTCCCCAACGATAATGCTTTCGAACATATTAGTCAAATTCAGTGTCGTTCCAGTCGACAGAACTTTTGAGAAAGAGAAAGAAGATTAACTAATGTGTTCGAATGCAACTATAGTTAGGGAGCATTGCCCCAAAATAACCCAAAGTGCTGTGAAAACCTAGCCTAACAATACTGAATCAGAACTGAAATAAATAACTCGTCGCAAACTGGCAACAGAAATCAAACTAAAATACAAGAAAATCGAGGGATAAACAAACGCTGCAGGAAAGAGATCCACGTAAAGGAGAATTGCTACTTACAGTAGACATTTAGTGAAGTGGCAACCATTTAAACACATCCATAATTTCCAAGCAGAACTGTTAGACTTTTATCGATCACACATATATTGCTATTCAAGAGCAAAGAAATGATCTTTACTCCTCAGCCATTGGGCGTCAAATTAAATTTCCGCCACAGATTCAGCGGATGAAAACTCGTTTAATTTTTCACGTAAGTATTTATAGTTGAAGATTTGTCTTTAATTTGTAGCGACACAAACTCTAGAAGTACATTTCCGGTCCCTTCACCGTCGTTATAACCGACTGGTACTGTAGGTACTTCTTAAACAAATGATTTCCAAGATAACACCCCACCGCGTTAGGTATATAACTATAACAGCGCAGTAAGTATTTATTGGACATGTGACCATGACCATGGCTACTTTTTAATTTAATTGCCGGCTAAGGCTAACAATCGAAGTTGGACAGAAACAGCTAAAACGAGTAACGGCTGAAGCCCAAAAAGGGGGCGAATTTTAAAAATGTATTCTTATGTGAGTCGTTTTCCACGTTCTTTGTGTTTTATATGTTTCACTTAGGAAAAAAACGCCCGATATTTCATTCATCCAAGTCGATCCAAAAATAAAGTACGCATTAAAAACTATAACACCCAATGATAAACGCTTAATGAAACGCTGTTTTTAACCCTAAAAGCAGAGTAAAATAAGTGGCGAAGTTCAGTTGATTCCAAAAGTCCGAAAGCCCAAATATATCAATATTTTTCGCCCCAACTCAACACAGAAAGGCACCTGAAATCGTTGCACATTCAACAAGTCAGTTATCATCATTTTATGAAACAAATAACACTTCATTTCAATCCATTCCCACGGTGTCCCATCAAACTCCCCATAAACTATGACATAAAATCCCAGGCCCTGGGAAATAAAAAAATAACATTTTTAGCATCAACTACAAACGCAGTTCAATCTAATTAAAAATCAAAAAACGAATGCTTTCTTTCGTTGTATACCTTAGCGTTTTGCATAATCCATCAACATAACCCAAATCCACGTCGGAAGTAGCTGATTAATTATTTAAATTTTAGATTTTATTTCCTCAATCTGCGAGTTAATTAATAGATTTTCTGCAATATTTAATTTAGCGAACAAAAATTGGGCTGTTGACCCTCTCCTCAGCGTGGCTTAATTTCGCAAGGAGTTAAAATAAAATCAATCTCCATTCACATGGGAACATTTTTGATGAGATATTGTGGAAATTTTCATTCAAAACATCCGGAATGTGGGGCGCAATTTCCATCTTGTTTGTCTTTTTAATATTTCTTTTTTTTTTGTCTGATGTTCCCACGAAACGTAATTATTATACTTTAAGATAAAAAGATCTGATTCTGCGTTATAAGGCAAATACATATATCCTAAGTCACATGCACCCACAATAGGTAGGGATTTTTTTTCCGTTGTCTGTTCCTCTTTGGGGGTAATTATACAACCTGCTATTGGGGCTGAGAACTTTTTAAGGTTGTCCATTGTTTTCAAATTACATTGTTAGCTAAGTTAGAAAATAAACTAATTCAAGCGAAAGGAGGAGATTGCGTGAGAATATTTTTTTTTATTTATTATCGTCTTTCGGGGAGTTGCGGATATAATATATCTCTGCTCTTTTGAAATAAGTATTTCAATCAAAGGAGGAAATGATTTTTGAATTATTCATTACGTCCTGAGTATGGTCTTTAAGTTTCTGTTATTTTGAAACGTTTTTCCCACAAAAAGTTGCCCTGATTGGCGATGAAGCGGTTAGTAAACGAAAAATGTATAGTTATACGATAGTGCAAGCCTCGTTATTTGAAATAAGTTTTAGTACAAATTAACTAGTTCGGAAACAATGGGGTTTTCGGCTAAATTACCCTCGCAAATCTTTCTCTAGCCTTTAGGTTAGCAGAAAAAAAAACCGCCCAAGGTAAAAAAAATATTGAATGTTCACAATTAATAATAAGTCGGAGCTGCCTAAATGCTCCAACCCGCGCAATGATTGTAACGTGTTCAACGGAAGGAGAGGGAGCATTCCCTTAAAATCCTTCGCATATTCCTCACACATCATTCAAACTATTGGGGACAATCAAATAGGTCTGTTCGTTTACTTTTAAATCGTACGAATTTTAACCGCTCCATAACTATAAAAATTCGACCAAGATATATTACCCCTCCACTGAGAATGGCCGCATTCAAGAATGTAGTTATTTTAAGTCGACTAGATTGGTCTGGATAAGATAGTCGTGTTTTTTTTTAGCTTCGTTCTACGCTCTACTTGACACTTCGAGACTCGCAGTAGTTATTGTAATTTGTGTGCTGAAAATCTTACTTTACTTTGCTTTGCTGAGAACGAAGCTCCAAAAAACAGGCCTGATGTAACCTGAACGCAAAAACTAGATTGGTCGGGAACGTCACTTTTTCTACGTCAGCCACATTATGTGAACTGTCAATTTAGTACTCAGTTACGAATTTCTTGACTAGATTCTTCGGTTACCCCTCCATAAACGTCAACTAAAAAAGCTGCTCATATGACCGATTTCCCCAAATCAAAACGGAGTTACTAAACTAGATACTTGAACGTCCTCGAATTTTTACTCCACAAATTTCTTGGTGTAAGAACTGGAAAAGCTGTCAGTCACCTTACAATTCACAGCTGATTTGAAATTTGTTTTCCTATTTGTGCACCCATATGCATTTGTTTTGATTTCTTGCGTATTAAAATGATATCAAAAGGCGGGAAAATCAAATTGAATGTTCAAAAGTGGCGACGAAGTTCTTCCTCGCTGTAACGGGTAAGAAAGGACAATCTGCACCATGTAATGCTTAATGCCGTGTCGCTTTTTCCTCTTCTTGAATGCTTATAGTTCAATCAGTACAAACTCTTCCGTTTACTCGGATTCATGAAGAAGAAGTTCGATTAATTCCGAATCACTAGGTAGATAAATCAACCAATTTTGTTTGTTAATTTACAATTCTTCGATATTTTAACGACTTTTCGTACCACTTTTTTGAGTTTTTTAATTATCTATCTGTCATTTTCATAGATTACTACAAATTTCGTAACTGTCTCTCTCTGTGAGCGGAATTTATCCCTACCACTGCAATTTTGACAGTCTTTTCCATTCTTACTATAAAAGTAAAGGAACGGATATATTGTTATTGGCACTTTTTTCAGAGCAGTTTAGAGCAGTTTTCTGCTCCCGAAATTAGCTGGCTGTCAGATTTCATGTTCTATTGGCCGCAAAAAGCGAGATTTACACATACTTTCACTAAACAAACACATTTGACATTTATCAAACTTTGGAGTGAGTTATTATTTACATTTTTAGACGACGAGTTTGTAAAAAATATAGAAAAATTTGCTTTCGGATGTCGACATAAACACAAACTGGAATTTAAGAACATCGGCGACTTTTAAATAACGCACCAACACAGATACAAAAATAATGATCTCGTTTCATGTTCCATTGGGCACGAAAAATCTGAAATCTGAGAGCAAAATCTAAACATCCCAATGGAAAACGACATTAGATGGGCCACATGAACAGCTTGATCCGTTGACGTTAATGTAGAGGGAAGCCCACGAATCAAGTCGAGAATTTCGTGACTGAGTACTAAGTTGACAGTTCGCATATGTGGCTGACGTAAAAAAGGTAAAGTTCCCGATCAATCTTTTTTTGAGTTCAAGGCCAGACCAATTTAGGCGACCTAAGATAACTAAATTTTTGAATGTGCTAATTGTATTGCAGAATTGTTCTGCAGAAATAATTTTTTTTTAATTTAAATGTCACCGGCGTTGAAAACTGTCCACCAAGGATTGGTGATTTGCTTTATTTTAATTTGTAAAAACCGTCAACGCATTCGACGAACACAAAAGTAGTAAATAAACGTACTTTATCCGTTCAAAGGCATTGCAACGGGTCACAACGAATTTAATCGATTGGGGCTATAAAAAAGATGTCAAAAAACCGCGCAATAATTATCTACATTAAATTGGACGGCAAGCCATACCCCATTTCAGATCACTCCTACAGAAGAAACACCAAAATGGTAACATAAATGGTTGAAATTGTTCACCGCGTATATATTTGATGTTTCCAAGTGCTTCAGCTTCACCCTTGAGTGCATATCCATCAACATCATGCGAATGCCCAACCACACTTGACTATGACTGCTGTCCAGTAGTAGTAGTAGTAGTTGGGGGGGAATTACACTGCTCACCACTTTCGGCATTCTTAGGAAAATTCTTGTGCTCATCTCATCTGGGTTGACCGAAAAATTCTTTCTCCAAGAAAACCAGAAGAACGATTTAAGCGCAACGGCAAAACGTTATCCAAGGGGAATTTTTCAACAGGGCAATGCGACTCTTGACTCTGATTCTGCTGATAGTGCGGCAGATAGAGGCCACCATACACAGTTTGTGTGTTTGGCAGTAATTAAGAGTTTACCTCGACGAGTGGCGGAAAGGTGGAGAAAATCAGTGTGGGAAAATCTTTAAGAAAATTATAAACTTTTTTTTTGTTGCTCCGTCTCCGAGGCTGTAGTTGTAGATGTAGATGACAGTCAGTTATTTTGTGATTATACGTCAGAAGTATATAAAGTTTGATGGCAATGGCATAAAAATTGTAACAATGCAAATTAATGGATTGGAGTCGTGTGGTGGATGTGTGGGGTATATAGGGAGTGAGGAACCCTGTGCTGAGTTTCGTGTTTGGTTTTTTTTTTTTTTTTGGGGAGGGCTCTCAGCGTAGTCATAAGAAAATTAATGCAAATGCTAACCGTGAGACCGGCAGCTTGATGGATGGGAACATTTTCTCTTCCCTGATTGTGTAGAAGTTTTTAAATTATTTGGCACGGAATTAGCGGTGGGAGAGGAAGTGGGTGAGTGCATTTTCTCACCCTCTACACGGAACTGCATAGAAATGCAAAATGCAATGCTAATGATGGGAGAGAAACGAACAAAGTTTAGGCCGGGGTTTTTCAAATGTTTATGAGATCACTGTGTGTTTTTGTTGCTGCACTCTGTGTCGAGGATAAGACTTTAGCGACCTAGTTCACCTAACAGATTCTTTACAAAGGCATTAAAAGATGGAAAAATCCAAACTATGATTGGGATTTGGGACTCTTCTTAGTTATTTTTAATTTATAAAATAATACGGACCTAATCAAACGAATTATTCAATAAATTCGGCTGGACTACATTTTTCCTGAATGCTAAAACTAGATAGATGTCGCTTAAACACTCCACACGTAATGAAGCTGTCAGACTTTGTAAACTATTCTTTTGAATAAATGTGGACGTTCAAGTACGTTTATGGAGGGCATATTTGACAGTTGTAGCTGACGTAGGAAAAGTGACGTTCCCGACCAATCTAGTTTTTGCGCTCAGATTAGTAGTTGACATAAGATAACTAAATTTTTGAATATGCCCATGCACAACGAAAAATATTCTTTGGTACGTTCAAAATCTACTTTAGTAAGTCATACAGCTGACGGACTTGATGTGTCTCAGATTTGACTGACCTGGACAGGTCGGATAGTCAGCTTTTATGGGGGAGTAGCTAACTAATCTAGTCAAGAAATTCGTGTTTGAGTAGGTACTAAATAAACAGTTCCTATATTCCTTATTTCTACATTCAGGGCACATCTTGAGATCAGATCAATCTAGTCGACTTCAGACAACTAGATTTCTGAATGTACCCTTTGATTGGTTTGCAAAAAAAAATACTTTGCAGCATACCTGGACGTAGAAAAATTGCCTGAAACATATAACAAAGGAAAACAAAACCTCTATTTTACAAAATATATGGAACAAAGAATAAAAATTAAAATGTAATCTCGGTAAAGGAAACCAGCTTTTTAAGTAAATGGTCCGCCTAAGAAAATGCACTCTGCAAATTTGTGGAGAAGTGTTCTCTATGACAGATTAATAAAAAGTATTAGAACGGAACCGGGCTGACAACAGAAACCTCACCAACATAAATGTTTCTTGGGTAATATTTCTTAAGTTCATAGCGTCGCAGGGCTAATTATTGACAGAATGGACTACTAATAACCGATTTCCAATGGTTGCAAGACAATCCGCGCTATACTGAAACAGTGGTGTATATTTGAAGCTAACATTGTAACAAACATTTTGCAGGGCAATATTGCAGCATAATTTAGAAGAAAAACAGCGTTAAAAACCTTGTTAAGAACTAATTTATACAAAAAAAATCCAATTTGGTACACCCCACAGGTTTAGTTTATGTTGTCGCCACCTGCCTCTTATGCAATTATTGGCAGTTGGCTGACAGTCCATAATCCATTATATTAGTACTAAAGCCAATGGATTATCTCGGATATGGATAAATTTCCGCTCAAGTACGTTTATGGAGGGCAGTCCACCCAATAAGGAAATTGTGTACTAGATATCTCTGGAAATCAAAAGAATGGGCACATTCAAGAATTAACTATCTTAGGTCGACTATAGGCCTGTTTTTTTTAGTTTCGTTCTCAGCAAAGCAAAGTAAAGTAGGATTTTCAGCACGCAATTACAACAACTGCGCTCTACTTGACACTTCGAGACTCGTAGTAGTTATTAGTCGTGTTTTTTGAGCTTCGTTCTCAGCAAAGCAAAGTAAAGTAGGATTTTCCGCATGCAATTACAACAACTACGCTCTACTTGACACTTCGAGACTCGCAGTAGTTATTGTAAATTGTGTGCTGAAAATCCTACTTCACTTTGCTTTGCTGAGAACGAAGCTCAAAAAAACAGGGCTATTATATTATATTGGGGACGTTCCAGTATTTAGGTTAGAAAGTCTGACAGCTGTCTGACTAGATGTATCTCGGTTTTGATTGGCTGAAATCGGTCATATGAGCAGCTGTTCCAGTTGACGTTTATGAAGAGGTAGCCGACGAATCTAGTCAAGAAATACGTGAGTGAGTACAAAGTTGACAGTTCGCATTTGCGGCTGACATAGAAAAAGTGACGTTCCCGACCAATCTAGTTTTTGCGTTCAGGTTACATTTCTTACGGTGAATGTTACCCAAATATCAAGAAAGAAGCCGCTTAATTGTATAGTAGATTGTTTGCCAAAAGAAATTCAACTCTCGTAAAAATCTATGCAAGAACGAAACACTAAAACCGGCAAAACGACCTACGGCTACGATACATTTCAACCACACCAACAAGCACACACCTCTTTTAACAATAATTTCTCATTAACACAAGAATTGAAATAATTTTATAAAGAATTACCATTTTATTATGCACTTTTAACAAAAATATTAAGATCGAAAACAAATTCAAGCACTCACGTTTGACAGACACCAATAACGGAAACTGATTCATGTTTGATTGGAAAATCTCGGCGTTAACAAGTTGAAGTGGCGGTTGGTATATGTTCGAATAATTAATTGTTCAGAATTTTTGCATTTTTTGCTGATTAGGTAGGTAGGTAGGTGCCCATTTAAATTTGAGTATCTATTTAAACATTAGTTCTTATTGGTACATCCTTAATGATAGGTTATAGGATAACTGACATAAATTTCCCTAGAGAACAAATCGAAGTAAGGATCAGGAGGAAGCGGACGGTTCTTAGCAATTCCGCCGTTATAATTCTCACGGCTTTGATATTTCGTCTGTACGTTTGAAAGAAATGCAATTTCTTTTCATTAAATTCAAGTTCAATGAACATTTGGAGTAATTTTAGCAGCGACTATATTTCCTTATTATGACAAATTGAGTCATAAATTAGGGATGCATCCTGCTATTTCGGCTTGTATAGTGATTTTTGTTTTTATATTCACAAGGGCCATGCTTTTCATATAAAATTCGCTTCACTAAGATTGAAATGGTCATTAATACGAGGCATTTATTTTCCAAGCATAAATGTCAACTGTTGCTACAATTTCGTGCAAATATAACTAAAAAAGAGATAAATCCAAGTAAAATAAAGCAAACACACGATACAGAATTCCCACGACTATTTTTATTTACTTCAGTGGGAGGGAGGATCTACCTACACTGTTGTGTATTTTGCTCTGATTGGGCAACTCGCTCCTCCAATGAAACGAACGCATTCACGCTTCGTTGACTTAGTCTTAAATCTAAATAAATTGCGGTCTGTGCAAACATAGTCACTGCTTCATTTCAATGCGAGAGATCACGACGAGCGAATGGAGTAGAAGAAACAACTCTTTTTTTTTTTGTTTTTAAATAATGTATAACTTTATTTCATTATAAACATTCTAAAATAGTTCATAAATATTACAAATCTCAGTACGATTTAAATATGATTTTGTTTTTTCTTTTATATAATTTATAAAACTGCATTTTAAGACTAAAACGACAATAATTCTACTTTAAAGTTACAATTGCATTATGAAAATAAAATATCAAGTACGAAGAAAAAAATAATATAAACTAGTTTCATACGATAAAAACACGCACATAACAGGAAATACAGACATACAAGTAAGAAAATTAAAAGCAAAATATAGTGTTCTTCAATTGGCCAAAAAGGTTAATACAAAATATGCACTCTATATAGAAATAAATAAATTTTGTTCAGTTTGCTCGTATTGTCCGATTTTTATTCATATTCGTTAGCATTAGCGAAATGTATGACGTTAATAGATCGTCCATCTTGTAGCCAAGTGACGTTTCGCATAATAGTTTCGAGCCCCGAACCAAATTACCTATTGTCATATGGAAGTAGGTGTTGCCAGAGGACCAGTTCGAGATTCTGGTAAACGGGTGTGTAACCAGGATATCCTGTTATATAAAAGAAGTGTTAAAATGTGAAGTTTATATTTTGTTTGGTTTGAAAATATCTACCTTAGTAATTGGATTTATAAGACTAACACCATGTTTATTGATGGCGATCAGGAGCATCTCTGGGTAGTTGGGTTCAGTGGTTTGTTTAACCTCAAAGAATGCAGACCCAAATGTTGGCCATCTGAAAATAAAAGTGATAGCCATTGAATTGAACCATTTTTGAATACTTTCTGAATTTCCCTACCTATAAACAATTTTTAAGAACGCCACCTTTGCGTCCTCAGAGCTCATGCCACCGTCTTGATTATACGACGCAACAATCGACCTCTTCCAATCGTTGGAGCTCTGCATTTTGATTATGTCTGACGGCACCAGCTCTCTTAGCATTTGTCTGAAATAAGAAATTTATTATCCAACGCACACGTGACTATTTATATAAAAACTAATTACGGTATCGCCTGCAATTCCTGCTTGTTGTCTCCGAATCTCACTCGGTACACCAAGGCAGCCAGCTTCGACGCCTCCTCTCGCGAACACTTGTGATATCCTCGCAGTAGCTTTGGTAACTCCTGGTGATAATGGAATATCAAATCCGCGTTCCGGTCCTTGCCAGGCACCGTATTTGTCCACAATTTCTTCATGAAGAACACCTGGTAGGTGAATTGCGGATTCGAACCATCTCTTATCGGTCTAGCCTTCTTGATCCAGTCGGTAAGATGACGAACGAAGTCGAAGAAGAAATCTCCCTCGGGCACCGATATTACCTTATCGGCAATCTTTACAAACAAACTGAAACCCTCGCTGGTTCGTAAACTCAATCGTTGCGATATATTGTGGCAAAAGTCTTTGGCTCGAGTAGATGAGTCCACCTCGAAGGCTTCATCTGTGTCATCGGGGAAATAGACCTTGTGGAAGATTTGTGTGGTTTTGTGCTGAATGGCTTCGACTTCGACTTGATGCGGTGGGTATTTGCGCTGGCCATTCCGTATCGTTTTCTGCAGCCGATGCATTGAATCTTGAGAGATGGGATGGCGTCGCGAACGAAGGAAAATCATGAGCTCCTTTAACAGACTCTGACTGCAAGCGAATAGGCCTGTCGCCAACCACATCAGTTCCCATCCACGATCCTCTGACGTTCGGTTGCGATTGTCTGTAAGCTGTTTCATGATTTGGCAATATATCTCATCCCGGAGGATCTCGTGCTTTAGTGGGGCATCGAAGATGTGATCGGTGATCTCGTTGCCCATGCGTGGACGCTTCGAAGGGAGGTCTCCCATGTATTTCAAGATAGCGGCAAAGGCAAAGCAAGCCTCTTCGGCTAGTTCCTCTTTGCTCTGCAACTTGCGAAGCAGTGGAGCCTTGATGGGATCGCGCGAATATCGCCAGATCTCGTCACTGCTCCTTTTCGAACCCAGGGTTAGTGTCTTGGACATTGTTCGTTTGGGTGGAAGGCGGAAGTGATCGAGTGCATATTCCATAAGCGTGTGAGGTCTGTCGCGGGGCTCCGTTCCCCCGTTTGAAACCATACTTAAGCGACGGCCGTGATGTGCTTCTTCGACATTAAACAGAGCCAATATGTCTGGCGGTGGTTTACTAAGAGTAGGAAGAACGTACACAGTTTCCGCTGGAAAGTCTCCTCGTTCTTGGCTACGGTCACAACGTCCGATGCACCAACCGTTGTTGAGAACTGCATCGCCCGTTGATTCATCCTCGAGAATCACCAAATCGCCTTTAAGGAACGACAGGAATGACGAGCCGTCATTTGGGGCACGGTAGTCCTGAATAGCAATCACATAACGCGATCTAGAAATACAATTTTAACAACTTCCTGGGTCCCCACTGGTTCGGTATGGTATTTACCTTTTCTTCAACCCGTCCAGGAAGTACACAACCAAGTCCCGTATATCCTCGGCATTCGGACTCTGGAACGTAAACTCCTCCCCTCGTACTGTTGACAAACTAAAAGTCTGCGTGAAAACCTTGTTGGTCTTCTGACTCGAGACTGCTGTGATTTCGGGGAATGACAACTCCAAGAGAACCTGTTCTTGGTCGTCTACGACGTACACCCCAGTCCAGTTCACAGCAATGATAACGTCGTTCTTCGGCAGATTAGGACCCGAGTTACTGAAAACAAAAGAATTGCAAATACATTGCGGGCAGGTTTGAAAAAAATATCCTATACTCACCGATAGGCCTCATAGAACCGAGAAAATAGCAGCGGCCACTTATACTTTGCATAACTCACAATGTCCTCCTTAATCTTCAGCGAGCCGACTTTCTCCTTGACATAGTAGCTCTTCTTGTACGCCTGCAGCACCAACGCAGCCCATCGATCGATCGCCTTCTCTACTCCAGTCAGACAAAAGTCAGGGATAAAGTTGGGCAGCAGCGTGAAAAGCCTCTCCATCGACATATCTGTTCCATATTCTATGAAGTACTGCTGCGCTGCAATCATCGCTAGATCCTCCTCCTTGTCGCAACGGTACTCGCCGAATTTAACTCCGCGCACGACCTGCTGATAGATCAAATTGGTTGCCACTTGGTCGTTCGTCGGATCGTGCCAAGGTGCGAATATCTCTTTTCGGAAGAAAAGCCGCCAAGGGGCGTTTCTCTCTTGGGCTCCCTGCTCCTTTGCATACTGCTCGCACTGAGAAATAGCGTCCATAACATGATCACCACCAGAGCCGAGAGATGACACTTTGTCGAACAGCGCTATGTACAGCGAGAATCCAAACTGGTCCATGAGAGTTATTTTGTCCGACAACTGGTTGCACAGCTCTCGAGCTGTGGTAGCGGAGTCGGCGAGCAGTGTCTTCGTATTGCCATCCATGAACGTAATCGGCAGCATGATTGGTTTCTTTGACTTTGTCGCCTGCAACTCTAGCCAAGACGGCGGCTGGTTGCGAGTTCCATTGTTGAACGTCCGCTTCAGTCTTTCCTCACAGTATGGCGCATAACCAGGAGGTCCCTCTCGAATGAATGCTCGCAGGTAGTTGACAAACTTCTCCGACGGTGCAAAGCATCCCACGCACAGCGAGAGCAGAATCCAACCGCGAGCGTGTGACGACTTTGACGGATTGTTACTGAGCTGCTTGCAGATCTGACAGTAGATTTCATCGCGTAGCTCAGCCCGAAGAATCCCATGACCGATGATGAAGTGAAGCTTTTCCAAGTTCGACGTTGGCCTGGACTCCAGCCATGACTGGTAGCTGTCCGCCGTGTATTCTTCGTCCTGCAGACGTCGACGGACGTCTTCGCCAAGCTTGTTCTTTCTCTTTAGGGTCAGCGAGACCAACTTGTGCCGAATCGAACGAGGCTTCGCCTTCAAAAAGGCCTCTGGATCCAAGCCCATGAGTTGGGCTTCCTGAAATTCCTAAACAGAGAAAAGAAGACAATCAAACAAAGGTACGATGACCCAATGGCGCTGCTACTTACTTTGCTCCTGATGAAGTTACGCCCCAATGTGGCGGTCACCTTCGACATTACAGATGTGTTGTCCCTATCCATGGTATGATACCGTGGCTCTGGCAGATCGCCTGTAAATCTGAGAATAGTTATCCACAGCGCTTGAGCGGCCAACTGATCTCCTTGTGTATGCAGCGGCAAAAGTGGGTGCTTCAGTGGCTTCCTCGAATACTGGTGATTGGTGTTGCCTTGGAAGTATGTCGCGGCGAATTTCTGGAACTTAAACTCCGACAGGTCCTCCTCGTCCTCCGATATGTGCATTGGAGTAATTATATCCTGGAAAAAAATCAAAATATAATCACAAACAAAACGAGAGAGATCTTCTTGAACTCACATCCTGATTCAAATGATTTCCATGCGGTAGATCTTGAAACACGGACGTCTCCCGCCCTCCGTGGGGTGTTGGAGCCTCGCTACTCGAATCTGGGAGGAAGTCAAACATCGCCTCAACAAGTTTCCCGTCGTCGACCGGCTCATCTTGCTTCCTAGCGGCATCGTTTATGATATTCTTCTTAACCTCCACGCGACGCCGCTCCTCTATCTCCTTTTCCATCTCGTGCCGCTCCAACTCCTTTAATCTCTCCCTGTAGTGCTGCTCGGCAATCTCCTTTGCATGCTTATTGCCCTGATGCTTCAACTTCTGCTCCTCCAACTTGCGCATGTGCAGCACTTCCGCGAACTGCTTGTATTCCTCTCTCAGCTTCTTGTACTTCCTCATCGCTATCATCCGCCTAACGTGCGACTGTATTGTGATGATGGCCCACATCTTATGTCCATACTCCCGACGAACAAGATATCCCCGACAGTGCGCCTGAAGTCCAATTATTCGCCCACGCAGCTGCCTAAAGCGGTGGCTGAGTACACGCGACCGTATCAGCGCCTGCAGTCTCATATATCCGACCACCATAAGCCTGTAGCGCTTGCGCTGGGCATATCCCTTCCAATGCTTCTGAATCATGATAGCTGCTGCTCTCTTCCGGAGAAAACGGCGACGATACACCCAACCGCGGATGGTGCGTTGCAATATCAAAATTTTGCGCGTCAAAACACGGTCCCTCTCCTGCTCGAGGAACAAATCGTGGGCGTCCTTCAGAAACACCTTTGTGTGACCCAGCTGGTAGTCGGACTTCCCCAGCACTACCGAGCAAATACGAGCCGTGGCCTTTTGACAGTCGGTGCGATGCGCCGGCGGAACACCGGGTATTAAGAACCGATATCGCTCCACAAACTCCCTGAAGCCGTGTCGAATCGGATAGCCGGCTCGGCGAATCCTTATTGTCTCCATCATGCCGGAGTAGCGCAACTGCCGACAGCACAGACCTCTGTCGAACATCATTGGCTTCTTGACCTCGTTCGGCTTAATGCACCGAATGAAGAACGGCTGACACGTGCTCAGAGTCTTCATCAGTGCGTCCAGGCTCTTCTTGAACTGTGTCGACAAGGTGGGCGTTCTTTTGCGCGTCTCAGCACCCATCTCAATATCATTGGCGAAAATCTGCCGCAGGAACTTATTCGAAGACTGACTTACTAAATGCAATAAATCCGGGCTAAACGTGTCCCGGTTTTTCTCGAGAAACCCTCGTGTATCGTAGAACACCACTCCCGCGAAATGATTCAGCCCAAAGCTGGTGTTTATGTCTGACTTTGGCTTCAGATAGTTCTTGTGCGTGCCGTGTGTCTTGTGCAATTTCGCCAGCATTGTCTGGTCTGTACCCTTGGGGAAGCGGGCCTCCTCATCAATCAGCGCCATAATATTCAGCTGCTTTATTGCGATCAGGTCCAGTGCATCCTGATTGTCTACAAACTCAATGTGTTGCCAGTTTATAGCTTCGTGGTTGTACTCCTCCTGCTCCAGCTTGAAGATGTGCTGCACAAAAAACTGCTGTAGGTTTTCGTTGGCGTAATTAATGCAGAACTGCTCGAAACTGTTTTGATCAAAGTTTTCAAACCCAAAAATATCAAGTACTCCAATTGCGTTGCGCGAAGTCGCCCTCGGCTTATAGATTGCTGCGTTGATCTTTTTAACTATGTGCACGAAGAGCCGTCCATAGATGCCTTTAACGAAAGCGTCTCTCACGTCCACCGATTGATCTCGCGACAGCGTTGAGATGACAGTCTCGCCATGGGCAAACAGGGTCCTCCTCGTTAGAGCGTCGATCAGAGGATTGATGGGCAGACCCAGAAGCGAGGCAACGCGCTCCACATTGATGTGTTCGGGAATTTCGGTCGCGTCCAAATTGTCCACTACCGTGGCTTTGTATTTGATGTTCCCACAGTGGAGTAGTGCCGCCAGCAGCTTGATTATTTCCCAAATTTCCGAATCCGAAAAAAGAAGTACTTTCATGGCTGATCGGATGTCGGAAAATTCGGCTGCATCGTCACGTCCCTCGCAGGTGATACAATCACCGCCAGTTAAATATCTGAAAGTGGTTGCAATGTAACCAAATGTAGTTTCGTGTTTTACTATAAATCCTAATTTTACATTTGTAAGTAGTTAGCTCGGGGGGTTCCTAAAACGAACTCCTTCTCTGACAGTCATTGGCAATGGATGTAGACTGTGCGAACGCAAAAGCATGTTAAACAAATTTATGTCATTTGAAATTATGAACAAACAATAAGTAGAGTTTAAACATTCTCAAAGTTACCTACTGTTATCTGTTTTTCGATTGTACCAAAGCCTAAATTCATGTGTATATTGTGTAATTACTTTTCATCTCTAAACCTACAGTTTTCCTACTGGTGATGCCGTCAATTAATCACACACTGACGCACTAAATACTGACAATTATGGAAACGACTGTTCAAGGTTTTATTCAACATGTCAGCAGACAATTAAAACAGGCAGCCATATGATTAAGCCAACAAACAAATAAATATATATAACGTCCTAACAATTAAACACATCTGTGCTACGAAGATATACATAGTTTTATTATCACAATAAATTAACAGCTGAAGTGAATTTGAAAGTCTTGGGGTGAAGGTAAGTGACTAATGGATTAAAGTTCAATCTGTAATTGTGAAATTGCTTAAACATCTTTGCGTAGGTACAGATCATGGTCATTGAACGCTGAGAGTTATATAGAATCTCTTAAGTTCAGTTAAACAAACAAGTTCGTGGTTTCAATGAACCAGTCGGTTTTTGTGTCACAAAAGCAGAACGTGCTTGTCAAATGCCTATTTAAGACGAACATTTGGTTTAGCATTGGTACGATCAACTTTCGATCTGTGATCGATGTAGGAAAACTGTGTTTCGTCTCTTTTTTTGCAGTTCTTTTTCATATATTTTGTAGCTACTGAAAAAGATTCCTGATTCGTGAATGCAGCCAATAATAGTTCATAGCTTTGACAGTTCCACCCAGCAAGCTAAAGGTGTTCTGCCAGATGTGAGTGTATCGCGAACGTCGAAAAAGGAACATAGGTATCTACATTGATCTTTTGGTTTTCGAAAGAGTGTGACATCTAAAAACACGATACTCAAATACCTACGCTATCTTTCTTCAAATTGGAATAAGTTTATCATATGACAGTTGAAACCAATTGACATATTCAAGAGTTCATAATTACAACATTGTTGCACATGCCATAAAAAAAATTTTGACAACTGCCGTCATGAAAAGATAATGCAGATTATTTTTACATTAATGAACGCAAAAATTGCAGTGCCGCCCAATTTTTACTTTTATGAACTCAGTCGAATAGATTGGTCTGGATATGATGTAACCTGAACGCAAATACCAGATTGGTCGGGAGCGTCAATTTATCTACGTCAGCCACATGTGCGAACTGTCAACCTAGTACTAAAATGAATTTGTTGACTATATTCGTCGGCTACCCCTCCATAAACATCAACTGAAACAGCTGCTCATTGTGACAGATTTCAGTCAATCAGAACCAAGACGCATCTAGTCAGACAGCTGTCAGACTTACTAAACTAGATACTTGAACGTTCCCAATACAAATGTACAAATATAAGATGAGGAGTTACAAACGGAAAAATAAATAAATGACCGAGGAGCATCTATTGCAAATGAAAACGTAAATTTGAATATTTTTTTTTTTGATTCGCAAAAACTTCCCCTAGGTGTTCGCATAATGTTCCTCCGCGTGAGTTTTTCCAGAAGTCACTGTACATTTACTTGACTGTCAGATATCACTACAGCTCTAACGATATGTATATCACAACCCACCAGCGTTTTTTTTTTTTCAATTCAAGGGCTAATCTGTCAGATTCGTAGTGTTTTGATCTAAGTGACACTTAGGGCCGTTTGCTCTACGACTCTTAACGATTTAAGTTCTACTTAAATACTTATGGGCCATTTTTTTTAGGGCATAAACTGTCACATAAGAGTTTGAATATTTTTTTTTTTGATTCGCAAAAACTTCCCCTAGGTGTTCGCATAATGTTCCTCCGCGTGAGTTTTTCCAGAAGTCACTGTACATTTACTTGACTGTCAGATATCACTACAGCTCTAACGATATGTATATCACAACCCACCAGCGTTTTTTTTTTTTTTCAATTCAAGGGCTAATCTGTCAGATTCGTAGTGTTTTGATCTAAGTGACACTTAGGGCCGTTTGCTCTACGACTCTTAACGATTTAAGTTCTACTTAAATACTTATGGGCCATTTTTTTTAGGGCATAAACTGTCACATAAGAGTTTATGTGGCACTTAAATTCGCTATGAATCGTATCAGCAAACGGCTCTTAATGTCTAATTAATTTCAATAAATAAACACATTTCTTTGGTACTTTTCCATCTACGCAGGAAATATCATCAACAAACCAGAAATTTCGTTGGCATCATTCTCGTCATTGACGTCTGTAAAATTTTTGTTTTAGAAGCGAAGCCAATTGTATGACATTGAGCCTTTCTAATAATCAGTTTTAACCTTCAGCTTATATATTTTGTAGCTCGCCATTGTGAGTACGAACGATTTAGACTAAAAATTATTATTAGTATCGCAGATTTGACATTTAGCAAAACCCATTCGACATTATTGTTGTTGTGATGCGTTTCTTTTGTCACCCGTTGTTTCAATGCAACATTAATTCAAAAATCCCCTTGAACTACTTACTTGTAATCAGCTGACGCGCCCAAATCGAGCCTGCGTTTCTCATCTCCTGACAAGCCAGCCAATATACAGTAGAACACGTGATAGTTTCGCTCACTGTGATTCTGTGAGACTATTCGAGATTTTTCTAATAAATATTGTTCTATCTTAGCACCCTCTATGACACCATTCCCACTGAAGTGAATATCAATGTATTTGCCAAATCTAAAAACACAAAAGCCCAATTAGTAAAAGCATTGATTTTCGAATGTCCTTCGAACAAACCTTGATGAATTATCATTGCGAACGGTCTTGGCATTACCGAAGGCTTCGAGTATGGGATTCGCTTCGAGAATTTGCTGTTCGATCCATGAGTGTTTTCCACTGATTGCCGCCAAATACTGTAAGATCAATTTTGTGCTCTCGGTCTTGCCAGCCCCCGATTCGCCAGAGATCACAATGCATTGATCTTGGCGAAAGCGCTTCATATGCGCATACGCATTATCACCAATCGCGAATATATGCGGCGGAAGTTCACCGATTTTCCGCTCCTTGTAGAGTTTGATCTGTTCCGCTGTGTAAATGGGAAGGATTTGGTAAGGATTCACAGCTACTAAGATGGAGCCGGTGTAGGTCTGTCAAAAGTATGTATCATCAGATATTTGCAATGTTAAAACTGTTTCAAAAACTCACATAAATCAAATTTTCCTTGTAGCGTATAAGAAGATTTCGAAGGATACCAGCTTCGTGAAGATCACCCAGTGAAATCATATCCTCCACACCTTGAACCGATGACGCGTGCATCGCCTTGATGCGCCGCTCTGGCGCAAGCCACACCTCATCGCCGTCATCGTCACGCACCTGGATGCGACGCCCCTCTGCCGAGACAACACGAGCTCCAATGGCTACATCGAATTCCCTGCCCGATACAGGTTCGATCCAGATGTAGTCACCCTGTAAAAAAAAACAAACATTTTTATTAGATTATGTAATAAGTCGCTGCGCAGTCTGAAATTTCTTCACAGGTGGTAGATTAAATAGGCCGTATGGGTTACGTAAGTTTGCGAAATACACCTGCGCTTAGGTTATGGGTAATAAGTTCGATTTTCCGAAGCAAACCATCGAGCCAGCATTACACCTGCTGTATGAACGAGATCATACCGAAGATCGCTAGGCGTGGTGTTACATCCAAGCAGCACCATGTGGCAATCGCAAAACAAACAGCAATGTATCCACAGAAGTGAATGAAATGGGAGCGAGCGGATATTTTAGTTACGGTTAGCTGATTCATAAAAGATCGCGCAGAGGGTTAATGTACCAAAGTAAAGTATAGCAAAGCCACGCTATTGCATACAGAGGGACAATTATTACGAGTTGATTCTGTGAGGTGTAGTGTTGCTAGGCTTGCGTTTCTTGAAAGCAAAATGTTTGTTCTGATCAAATATGTATAGAAAGTAGATCAATTCACTTTTAATCCAATTTTAATCAGTTTATCTAATTAAATTTCACCACCTTTGGAATTTCACTTTCCACCCATCGTCTGCTGTCCAAGAATGGATTTAAGACCGAAACAAATCATCCAACGGAATAGTGTCAACCATTATAAACGAGTCACGATGATGCAACAAACCATTAGGAAAAATGCACTTCCGAGTTAAATAGCGTTTTTAGAGAATCGTACAATTCAGAAGAAATGGCGCCTAAAAGATATTCTATCAGCCATCTTTTTTCCATCAAAAAATAAAGAGGTAGGTGGTGATGGATGCTACAGTTGTTTGTAAAAAAAAATGAGAGAACGCAGTTGTAGGTCAGAGATGATTGATTGTATTAACTCTACGGTTGTTGTGTGGGAGAAAGTTTACGTAATTAAATTAAAAAATTACTTTCCACGTGTCTTTCACACTTGGGATGAAATATTGAAGACCCTGCCATATATTGTGTTACATTTTACAATTTTAAAATTACTTACTCGTGTTACTATAACCATTGTTGACCTTCATTGACTTTGACCGTTTAGAAATCCAGATTTGTCCTGAAAACACAAAAAAAAAAAAGAAGAAGAAAACATGTTAAACAACTGATTGTGTATGCAGGTAATTTATATATTAGCAAAAGTAGAATAAGCCAACAGTCGTTGACAGCTCTTTCCGTTGGAAACTACTGTCCTGCTGAAGAATTTCTCAACTATACGCTAGAGTCTCTTTGCACTCCCTTAAATCTGTCGCAACTATCGAAGACGGAACGCACTTAATTTAAATATCAACGGCATGCATTTAAATCAACGTCCATACCAGTTAAGTATTCTTGACTTGATATTCCCATTTTCCGCGCGGCTCTTCTGTCATTTATCAATTTCAATCTTGGATGGCGGGTACTCTACTTTCCCCCTGCACAATGGGACAACTTTGACGTTTATGCAAATCGCACACAAAAAGAAAAAGCAAAGAACTCGTTAACAAATTGCCAGTGAAGGATTTTCCGCCAGGCCTACAATCCCTCAAGTTCACCTATTGTTTTGAAAAAAAAAAATCGCACGAGCTACATATAAAATAGTTGCAAGTATTCAATATTCTGCACGCCACTCCATGATCCTCTTCGGTGCTGTAGTGGAGCAGTTTGTTACTGTAGGTGCAGATGGCCTGAAGGGGGATTTCGCTTGGCGCGAAACACACGGTGCTGTGGTATTACATTGGGGGCAGTTTAGCAGTTAAGTGGATAATTATTTGCAGAACAATGACACGAGACAAAAGTGCTTATCTCCATTATTTTGTGGAACGTGTTTGACTTGATACTCTTTGGGGGGAGTACAGAACATCGTGTAGGTGACATTTACGGTTTAAATATTAAATTGATTTTAAAACCAGGTTTAAGCTACTTCACAAAAAAATTAAATGTGTTCCACACCAAATCCTAAAGCATTCCTCAGTCGATTTTCCCCAATCACAATTTTTACAATATTTACTCAGCGGAAGTATAAACCGGGCTTAAGAAAACAATATAAACAAAACTGTGAATGAATAATGAATCACTTTGTTTGCCCTCTGAGTAGGCAGACACATTATAATAATTCAAGAATGAAACAAAAAAACACGACAGGTAAACAAAACACGACTGGAAGATGTTGTACATTGTACCTCTCACGCACACAACTTCTTTCCCAATCGATTCAAGTGTCAAAACGTATTCCCCACAAACAGATTTCTGACGTCCCAACAATAAGTGAAGAAATATCCCTCATAGAAGACTCCAAGATATGATGCGGCGTGCTGTCTAATCAAGCGATGAAAATATAATTTAGCCACCTCCTACAATTTACGATCCACAACCTCAAAGTGTAAACTCGTTTCAGATATCTGTTCAAAGAAGTCCAGAAATCCATCTAAATTAGACGAAATTTGTAAAGTTTGCCTATCAGCATGGAAATTGTGTCATTGCCTACACTGACAAATTGCACATTTGCCTATTCATGTTGAGACTGCACTTGGCAAGATTTCGACCCAATTCAAAAGGTAACTGAATACGATATAAATTTCCTAAAACGCAACTCTGTGTAGGTGTGCAGATCCTATTTAATTCTTAACTCGTCTGCCTGCCTTTAGAAAAAAGTTCTTTGTCTACCATTATGTAATTGAAACTACTCGTAGCAATTTACACTGGCTGTTGAACGCTCACACGTTCTTCAGCGTAATACCGTTAAGACAATATTCCTTCTATAAGTGGAGAGAAAATAAAGATTATTGCATACCATGTCCAGCGGCTACCATACACATTGACGTGTATTACACCTAACGTTACATTAGCCAACGTGTATGGAATACTAGCTGATAAATTTCGAAGACAGCAAAAAAGAAAAGAATATAAGACAAAATATAAAGTAAGAACTTGAAATTCGAGTTAGCCTGTGTGTGTACAACACAAAGTTGGCCGTAAGACGATTCTTGAACAGTTGAATAGAACAAACGAGTTGTAACTCTCTGACGGGGCTCTGTTATTATTGTATAATTGAAGCTGTTTAACTCCTTTTTTGTTTGTTCCTTTTAAGGTTAGATATTGGTGTGATTAAAGATTTCGATCTCGAAAATGAGAGCAAGGCAACGCCAGGTGTCATGCAAAAACGAAACAAGTTTAAGCTGTGGTCTTGATTGGAAGCGAGAATTTGAAGTTTATGGGAAGGAAACATCATACTACCCAAATTTCTACCGATGCGACTAGTACAATTCACAACTTTGCAAGATTAGCCCTGTGATGAATTTCATTCGAATTTAAATTTGTGCTTATTTCGAATTTTCGGCTGTAGCCACTCTGTGTGCATATGTTTACTTCAAGGCAAATCAGCTTCGGTAATTTTAATACTGAATCTCTCATTGTCACGAAAGTGATTAAATTCGAAGTATGGGATCACCGAAAATTCGAAATTCGTTAAAATGTAAGAAAAATTCGCTAGTGTCAAGAAAGCACATTCTGTCGGAGCTTAAACATTAATATTTAAATTATAAATACACTGTACTCCCTCACCAAGTTTTCCGAATTATTAAGTCAGTGTCTATACATGCGACTCCGTCGTACACTTTACCATTTTTTTGTTTGTTTTTGTTGTAGTTAAAAGTCGTAAGGAGTCTCTTCCAAGCTGGCCATTCTGAGGAGGCAACTAGTCACCTCACCTCACTGTCTGTGAGGTAATTAATTTCATCGCCAAGAACGGTGGAATGTACAAAAAAAGTATTTTTTTATGGTTCATTACTATTCATATTCTTTGGCATATAGTTGTCACTTCTTTCCGGTGGTAGGTAGATATAGGTATGCTATGCGCTGCAGCAATAAGTGAGGATTTGTTCCCTTACTTGGGAACAAGTGTGGAAGTGGGGAAAACATTCTTTTGCAATGAGGTATAATAAATGAACTAGGTTGTTGGACTTGTGAATATGTGAATGACATCGTTTGAATACCTGCCATCATACATTTAGCAGGTTATGATAGGGCTACGAGTATAAGGCGCATTACAACAGGTTTAAGTAGCTACTTTGTTATTAATTGAGATGTCGCTACAGCTTGCGTGTTTTACACGAGAACAAGTGTCGATTTAATGATTTTATGTAGAAAAGACAGAAAAAAAAAATACCTGCAGAGAATGAATTGATTAAAGAGTTACCAAATTGCATTGCATTTTTTTTCATATTGAAGGCATAGACTATCGAGATAAAAGATTTAATGGGTGCGTTTACGAATCAGAGCAACTCAAATAAAAAAGTGTCGCCTATTTACGTTTCGGACATCTTTGACGCTTGTTTTACTTAACATGTTGCGCAGTCAAACTGACAGCAATTGTAATGACATTTTTTGATAAGAATTTAAAACTAATACGATCCTCGAATAGACATCGATATTAGGCGTGTCATTTTGAGCTTCGTTCTCAGCAAAGCAAAGTGAAGTAAGACTTTCAGCACACAAATTACAATACCAGCTGCGAGTCTCGAAGTGTCAAGTAGAGCGTAGTTGTTGTAATTGCGTGCTGAAAATCATACTTTACTTTGCTTTGCTGATAACGAAGCTAAAAAAACACGCCTATTGTTGTGGTAGTAATTTTGAAATATTTCTCATTGTTTCGTACCAATAAACATTTTTCTATTTCAGTAATTCACAGTGGCTATATTTTGCACTTGTGAGCTTCCGAAAATTTAAAGTCAAGACTAAATTTTTTTATTAGAACGCCGCATAATCATTGGGGTATACAAATAATCATTTTTACCCCAAACCAAATATTTTGTAGGTCGCAATGGGTAATTTAAAAAGAAAATGTCGCCATTGTGAGTTCGTATATTTTAGTCTGGACACTAAATATAATTATAAGTACCACGCATTGCATGGTGCTCATGTCCACGCCTTTATCTATAATTAAGCTATCGGCCATTGAAGTTTTAAAAACAAACACATCTACATATTTAATTCACAAGCTATTGTGAATGATTGTGAATGACTTTGTTTTTACTTTTCTTTGTTATTTTGGTATGTTTTTTTTTTTTTTGTAAAATACACATGTTAAATTAGAATAAAATTTATTTTCTATCGAATTCCTTTTCTAAAATGGCTGTTAAATTACATTTTGACATTTTGTGGCGAAGTGGCAGAAAAATGCAAGACACAATCTGTCTGCATGCGTTCTCTCGATTACTATAATCAGAGCTTAAGACGCTACTTTATGTTTCCTACAGTCTTTAATCTATTGCTTTCATTCTCTTTAACTACGCTTTAGCTTTTCCTTTCACTCCGTCTTTGGATCTTATATTTTTGAACAAAAAAGGGCATGCCGAGTACTGATGGCGTCTTGACATGAGTGATGCATACAAGACAAGTCTCGATGGTGACTCCATGATGAAATGGTAATTTGTACACCTGTATAATCATCTCCAGTGAAAAAGTATACCTTTATGTATCCTGCATCCGCAGCTGAATGAATAAACACTTCTCCAGGAAAAATTACAACCATTTATTCCCTGTCTCTCTCAGCTCTGCGAATCAACGAGAAAATTTGCAATTCAAGAAACCAGCTGCCTGAATTCCAGATCCGGTAGGAACGCCAGGTTCAGTTATTTCAAAATGATTTTCTATGAATGTGGATGTCACCTCACCGTCAAAACAGATAAACCAAAATATACATACCCACATAGCTTTCTAAGTTAATTGAACTACGCTAAGTAAGCTGTCACGAATTTGCTATTGTTTGTCCCAATGGCGTTTAATTAAATTAGTATTTATTAATCTTTCCCCAAATACTGTTAATAAACTGGACTGCAAATAGAAAAATGTGGAATACGTATCGCCTGACAGAAATATCTTCGACTTTTATTATCGCATACGATCTAGCAGCAGCCAATTCGCTTTCCAGGAAAAAGGCGAAGACGAAAATGTGGAGTTAAATGCATGCTTCGTGCCGATCAGTTTTAACTTTGACGTAAGCCAGCGCATATAACAAATACCTGTACATATTCATCGAAACCAAGTCTGCTTGCAGGTTGCTGCAACTGGCAATTTTACCGTAAACTTCAACTTCACCGAGTTTTTCTTTCATTTTTATTTTTTTATTTTTTTTATGTTTTGCGGTACGCAGCAGAAGAGGCAAGGTGAGCTTGCCGCAAAAAGGAAACCTTGATCTGGTGCATATTCGTGGTAATGCAGAGGAATTCGCTCACAGTGGTTTTTGACACACACAAACTCACGCGTGGTGTGTATAAGATCTATGTCGACCTAATTTGCACAAAGAAGCAGTCGTTTTTTTACAAAACGATTTTTATTTAAAAAGCCAAACACTATTGCCAGCCCACAGGTCATTGGAATACATTCGTAGTATTTGCCCACATTTACACATCGACTTTTGAAACCATACATAGGTAACATGAGTGAAGTCTACTCATTATCGTTGTTCTAACAGACAGGTGAGACAGGCCGACAGCAATCAATGCTGCATGGGAAGGTTAATAACCAGATATATACACAGCTGTGCTTGTGGTAACAAAAATATCGTATAGGGTGAGGGTGGATTTTGATTTCTCAGAAATTACTGAAACATGCGTTTTTTCTCGAAGTGACAGTTAAAATCACGATTTCTTTCATGAAGCACCACGATTTGCAGGTTGGGTAAGTGCGGTAATGCGAAAGGAAAATTAGCACCTATCGTCTACCTCCTTTCGAATTTAACAACAAAATATAAAAATCACCAGCATTTAATTCCCCTATCCGCACACACAACAACAACACAGACAAAAACGCACAGCAACGACTTGCCGGTCGGCATCACCATCTCCCACTTGGATATGTGAGTTTGGTTCCGAACCAGTGGCCACTGGAATCTAGAGTACACCTAACATTGGTTTGTGTATTTGTTCAGCTCAGTAGTTGAAGTGTGACTCATGAGTCAGAAAAAAAAATGATAAACGTTTCCGGCCACCAAACGATCGACGTGACAGAAAGTTGCATTTTCTTTTAGACGAGCTGTCATTGCTGTTCGAGCTTCTAGTGGAGTATGCAAATTATATACTAATTAAATTATTCCAAATATGTATGCGAAATGAAATGAAATTGAAATTGAAATAAAGATTTTCTAAATTCTTACACACGGGGAAAAGGTGCAACCCATACAAAATCGAGAAAATCGAAAGTTCGACGTACGTGCGTTGACGTCTCTTTTGACCTGAATTGTTGGGAATACTAATCCGCTGAGTTGGGCGGTCTACCACTCTTTTTTTAACGTGCTTGTCTGGCTCAGAGGCTATTGTAAGGTATTTACATTTTTCTTTAATAGGTACCTACCGCTTGTGTATGGCTACTGACCCTATATATTTTCTATTCATCACAAAATGACGGTAACAACAACTTTTTGCACATAAAAAAAGAACACAGAAAAAAACGAAATTCAACTTACGCAGTTATTATTCGATTTCTTTTGTGAAATCGGCTACATGTGTAATTATTCTGAATTTAGACATGGTTGAAGAGCACAGTCGAATTCACCACAACCTCGATATAAGTAATTGCTCCTCTACTGCGATTATTAGTCATTGTCAAAATTATTGTTAAACGGAACAGTACAGAACGATTTGGAACTCTCCATTTAAAGTCTTACGTTTATTGCGATTTTTATCATACAAAATTCAGAGACAGAGACTAATCTTGTCTCTTGTGGGCAACAAGTTCCATAAACGACAGGCAAACGCCTACACTCTTCAGCTGTGAATTATACATAATCGCATAAAGTTGGGTTAAAAAAAACACTTTTGGCGCCACCCCGTAAAAATTGTTAACACCCAATGTATGACAGATTTGTTTGTTATCAGAGAAAACCTTAATACTGCAGGTGTTTTGCCTCAAACGCCTTGAGCGACGTCACATATTTTATCTGTACATTTCCATTCCTAAGGCCAATTTGCACAAGCATACAATAAAGGTTCGCTTATCACCGCACAAATATAGCCTGCACTGCTAAGAATTGATTATCTACCGTAGGTACAATTAAAAATGTTTTATCAGTTGTTGTACTATACTTATTGATATTCCTTTTGTTTTTATTTCTGTCCCCAAACCCAATGACCAGGCACATAAATTTCAACATAACAAATATGATAACAAAAGGTATACCCAGAATTACATCACAGTCGGCCATTAAGCCGATATCGGACAGTTTACTTAATTGTTTATATATAACTGACCAATTAACGACTCTAGACTTTCTCGAATAGTTTAAAATTTTGCAGGTAATTAGTTACCTACGCAGACAAACATTTGCATTTGAAGCCAACGTTGAAGACTAAAGATGACATAGACACAGAGTGAAAGTATTGTTATCGGTTTCAGAGCCATAAAGACTGACACGCTTATGCATTTGACAAACGAATATATTTGACATTCAATTCTCAGTCACGTTTGCTGTTTCACTGTCTTTTCACAGCCATTACCTGCGCATCGACTATGGGACTTCATGCAAACGAAATCGAAGAGAAACAAAAAACAAAAAAAAAAGACAGAGGACGGAAGGAAACATGCCAAAGAATTCCAAACGAGGTTAATCAGATTTGTTAAAGATGGAAAAGAAAATTTATACCGATTTATTTGGAATTATAACTTTGTAACAAAAAACACACACATGCATTTCTCCTCTCCCTTGCTCTCCATGAGGTCGATGCTACTTTCTGTTTCAGGGTTCATCTGCATACGGATATACGAGAAAATGCAATCGTTTTGGAACACTTCTGATTTTCTCAACACCCGGGAGAAATCATTGACCAATTTCGAGCACATAAATACATATTATAAGCCATAAGCTAAACAGGTCTAACAAGATTCAAAAAAAGAACAAGATTACAGTTGGAAAGGTAGCATTGCTTGAGAAAGCGAAATCTCATGAATAGTCAGTATGGTTCTGTATAAATATGCAAATGGCGCCACACTTTCAGTGCGGGTGATGTTAAACTAACGTGAAATATGATATTTTGTTTATTAATTAGTAGAGCGATGGTTGACGGACTTTGCACTTACTAACTGTGTCTGTGTGGCGTACATTTATTGAATGTGATTAACAAAAGACTGCAAAACCTCCAAAGATGATGTCAGTAATTATATCAAGAATTCGACGGCATCGAATGGAAATAACCGGTGACGAGTTTAGACAGATGCAACTCCAGACTTGCAAGTGACTGTAAAGTGAAAAGGTACAGCACGAAATTATACAAAATGTTAAATCCCTGCCAAGTGGCGGGATAACAGTCACATAATCCAACCAACCAAGTGGCAATCATGTGCGATTTTTGTTGTAGACACATTAATGCGAATTGCTGACGATTTACGAACGTATTTATTTTCTATTAGCTGATGACCCGCTTTGCCGAGTATTTAAATAGACATTAATCAAATACGTTAAATTTACCTTGTAAATACACTCAAACGGAAATTATAATTACCGTGTGAAGAACGAAAACGAAAACGCAATTATCTGTCAATTCATTTGATATAATAAATAATAAATAAGTTTATCTGTCAAGAGTCAAGTAGCTGACTGCAGGCATACATTGATAAATGTAGTTACTTTAGGTGGGCTAGATTGTTCTGGACCCTCAACTAAAAAACTTGAATGGTCGGTAACGTCACTTTTTCTACGTCAGCCACACAAACTGTCAACTTTGTACTCAGTCATGAATTTATATATTCATCTGCTACCGCTCCATAAACTGCAACTGAAGAAGCTGTTTTTATGACCGATCTAAGTCAATCAAAACTGAGATACATCAAGTCAGCCAGCTGTCAGACGTAGGAAACTAGATAGGTTGAACATCCCCAGTGAATCAGATGGCAGATGCCAGCATTTTTTATTCAGAATTGCTTTCAAATGCATATGATGATTATTGAGTTTAGTAGGAGGCTTGAGTATTTGGAAAGTGATTCACGTTTTTAATGTCAAATTATGTTCAGTGTCAGGCTCATATTTTACTCGGTAAATATTTAAAGTGAGGATGTATTCAAAGGCTTACCAACAGCTGCTGCTGATTCATCAGAACTATTGACTTCCTCAAAATGATCCAAAATGTCATCGTAAATGGCGCCCGGTAAAAGGTCAACAATTTTTTTTTAGCATATTTAACCAGTTATTAGATTCAAAAAAAATTTGATTCGAGCATAAAAACTCACAATGTCATTCCGTATGTATAATTTTGAAGGTTTCTAGTCCCCGTGTGAATTTGAGTGACAGTTTTGTACAAAATGCGACTGCAAATGCGACTGCAAATGTTGCCAAATCCAAACGCACACAATATCTATTCCTTAAGAATAAGAATTAACTTCAATCGAGTATAATAAAAGGCATTAAGTAACATTGCTGAATATGTACCGCCATACATAACAACTTAGCTCATATGAAATCTCTTTCACCGTCAAACAATAAATTGCATGAAACTTTCTCTAATTGTACCAGTAATGAAGTTATTTCAAAGCAATGCGACATTGAATTTAACTTTCGTTAAAGTATAGTCAATATCCGTAAACACAAGGAGGAGATGCTGTTATTTGCTTCTTCTTCTTCTGCTTATTTTTTATTGTAAGCCTTACTCAATAGGTTACTCGTCTCGTAGTATACTTTGACATAATTCGTATTCATACAGCGTGCTGTGAAATTTATCTTTGCACTGTCGTCTTATTGCCATTTGTTGCATAACTTCAACTTGCTTGTGAATGAAAATTGGTGCATATTGACATAAGAGTTACGGGTAAACAATCGTTTTCAAACGGGAAGCTTTAGTATATGAATTTAACATAACAAGCCGCTTAAGTGTGACTTTACAATGGGGACGTTCCATACTCTAGTTTACTAAGTCTGACAGCGAAAAGTTGTCGTATGTACGAAATTTGATTGGCCTAGATTGATCACGTGAACAGTTTTGACAGTTGCAGTTTGATATACTCGTACATATTCCAAGAAACTTTATACAAAAATGGCGGCCCAGAAACATTGTTTTAATCTTAATGTCAATTTGCCCCTTTTTTATTTATGATTATTTTTAATTTGAATCGCACACGCTAATGAATAATAAATTAGGAACGAAACCTTTAAATTATCCAAAATGCTTGAAATTCTAGTCAGTTTGGTGTTCATAAGTTAAAATCAAACTGTCACCTACGCGAATAAAAGACCTAAGGTTGCGGGAACCTAAGCTCAGGGCCCTATACGCAAAAAATCTAAAGCGACCAGTTTTGAAATAATCGCATGTCCGAAACATCGCATCATCACTGCCTTTGATATAAATCAGTTATCTTACTACGTAAGTATAAGTAGCACGACACTTATTAAGCAATTTCCTTGCATTTGCATGCGTTTGCATAATAAATTGAACATCCTAACATTCCCAACCCAGCATCCTACGTGCAGCAGCGTCTCTGCAACGCAATCAATAAGCCAATCTTATCCGTGTATAGTTATATATACGTAACCATACACGTTAGCACTAAAGTAAATTGAATCTGCGTTGATAATTTGATAATCAAATAACTTGCACAAACAAAACCGGTCACATACAATAAAAAAACAAACCGGCCGGAATTTTAGCAGCTTTTACCAACACCAGTACAAAACTGTTGAGTTTCTGTCATAAATGAAGTATTTTACCAGCCAATCAAAGGATATCATTGACTCTAAGACTTTAACCTCAAATTTTAATCATTTGCAAAATCAACGAGCTGTGTAAACACGGCTAAATTGTGAAGCATTTTACTGCGATAGTAACAGTGCTAAACTGTTTACTTATGAAATTTCTTTTTCAACTTATATTACTTTTTCTTTCGCCTTCTTCTTTTTTTTTTCTGATAAAATACCATCAAAGAAACTTGTTTTGTTTGCTCTTTTCCATCTACAATGAGAAGAGATGGATTTACAATCTCTTTGGGAGCACAAAAGCATCTCTTCCCGTGCTCTTTCTTTTAACAGTCAAGAAACCAAATTTACCAACACATCATAATTTCGATAATTGTTTGATAGTGTTAAATAATACAGTTAACTTCAATAGTTTAGCGAATGGGGAGTCATCAAAGAGTTGGCAACGGATGAGTGATATCTATTTAAAAAAAAAAAAAGCGCATCTCAACGGTTCTTAACTGGAACTACACATAAGAATTTTGAAGGCTATTTTCAAATGTAAGTACTATTTAAGGCAGATGTCATAAGTTATATGATTATTTTACCACCCATTTGATAAACTAGGTCAAAACGCATTGGCTTTCATACACTAGTACACCAATTGTATTTCGGCTTTCTATTTGACTTTTGTTTCAAGTTGTTTGTTTATACAATCTAACGACATTTTATGTTTCACAGTGTTTGTCAAATGTTCAGATCTTATACACAAATGAATAGGTACTCCTCTTGAATAAGGAATTGAAAAGAATATTTCCTAAGAAGTTTTAAGAATTTTTCAACAATATTGTAGTGAGAGATAAATCTTTTTTGAGACAGTAAATAGTAACGAGAATGTTGTGAATATTTTCTGGTTGCAATTAAGATGACAGATTTTAAACAATTGGGTAGGTCAGACGAGATCTGACGATAAATTTCTGTCATTGCAATTTAAAAAAAATTGACAGACAAGCAAGGCAAATTTATGAAAATGCCACTTGTAAATCATTTTTTTAAAATTCGTAGAATGGCCTCATATCATGCAATAATTACTGGAATTCAAAATTATGAATGTTGTGGATGACACCAACAGGTCATCTGTCAAACTGCGTTTTCTTTCTCACATTTTACGGGCAACGTTGATTACATGCATAACACACATGATTAAGTCCAATATTGCGGACTGATTGTTGTATGTGTTTTCTGAACAAAAACCTTCCACTCTGTTCATACTTTAACATGCTTGACTTACAAACCATATTATTAGAAATAATTTGCCACGCCTTACGTAAAAAGTATTTAAGCAAAAACGGTTTTTCACATTAGTTGTAAGGAAAAATACAAAAATGTTTTAAAACCATGTCCCAATGACATACACCTACCGTTCCTCTATTAAAGCGGACATTCTGCTGTCAAATTTGGTTGATAAGCTGATTATGTCTTTATTTATACTTAATTAGTTAATTACGAAAATAAAAAACGGATCTTCACTCATCAGGAATCACGTGACTGAACGCATCTATTCCACACGACACCTTGACAGCCACATGACAGTTAACAAGTGTTCTACTTGGAATTAAACAGGTGATCAAACATCAAAATTACGAAATATGTTCTCACGAGATCACTTATGAGAAAAATAAACAAAAGTCCAACGAAACTCACCCTTCGATCTCACCAGCAGATCTGTATGTTTTAAAATCCAAAACTGTATTCACCACTCGATTATAAATGCAATACCGTTAAATCGAATTCCAACAAATATGAGTGCGTGTGCGTGCCCGGTGCTGATCTCTTACTTAATCCTTAGTAAGACATTTTCTTGATCACTTATTGTGTACTAGATGTAAGTTAGTAAGCGTTTTTTTTTTTTTTGCTATTTAAGTACTTTAGCACTTTGCAACTGGATAAACTAGATACATACGAATACACCTGGTTCTCAACGGCAAACAACAACTACAACAACAACGCGCAAAAAAAGAGAAGAACGATAGGAAGGTGAATGCACTCTTTTTTCCTCTTTTTTTTTTTAATTCACTATTCTTCTGTAATATATATATACATTTTCTTTCATATATTTTTCATTCTTGGACACAAATTCGTTTTAACTTCTTCTTTTTATTTTCTCTTTTTTTTTTCGTATTTTCTGCTGACTATTTTAATTTGATTTATTCTGGACACATATAGTAATAGTGATTTACACCAAACCGGTAGAAATAATTCACACTTTTTGTTAAATGCATTCAAGACAATTGAACTAGATTTGAAATTAAATGGACACCAAAACTTAAAAGTCCACTAGGTGATTTTTCAAATACTATATCACTTTTGTAGCAGTCAGGCGACTTGTAACGTCGACGACTTGAACCGACCGCAGGTAAGAGAAAACTAAGCACGGATCGTTTCACCACATGAAAACGTATCTATCCCATTCGCGATTGAATGCTTCAACAAATAAGTGCACCCCCCGCCGAACGTCGTACGCCGTATCATTGTATTACCTGTAGTTTAGCTAACCATCAGTGTTGCCATAGTGAGGGCAGAAGGTCTAAATGCTAGACAACCACCGTGATGTACAAGAGTTAGTTTAGAAGTATGATGCCTGATTGAAATCGCTAGAAAAATACAGAAATCAAGAACTGTCAGTGGAAGTCTTGTTTGCTTGTTGGCAAATCCATAGAAATACCAGTCACAAACTTTTCAAAACTAGTGCACGAGTAATTAGTTGTAGGACAGAATCAAAACCTATTGATTTCAAGGTAAGGTAGCTACATTTTTAAAAATTTCGTTTTCAAGTAATAAGAGTGTCAAAATTAAGCTGTTAGCATTTTAAAAATGGGAACTGCTGCTCTGTTAAGTCTTTCCCACACCAAACTACAATGTAATGATCGCACTGATCTACAACTGATAAGAATAATGACATTTGCATTGAAATTCAATGTATTTTGAACTATTTACTCACATTCAGTTTGCAGCTAAAATCTGCAAAATTTAAGAACCTATAAATAAAAACGAAAAACGATTTTTTAGTTGACGCCTATGAAGCGGTAGCCGACGAATCTTGTCAAGATTTTCGTGACTGAGTACTGAGTTGACAGTTCGTATACCTATGCTGCTGACGTAGGAAAAGTGGAATTACCGACCAATCTTGTTTTTGTGTTCAAGGTACATCTGGTCGAGTCCAATCTAGTCGACTTTATCTTCAGTTGTAGGTTTTAAAATGTAAGAATATTTTACACACAAGATAGAAACAAAAATTTGCTGAATTGGCAACAGTTCATAAGAATCGGATTGCGTGTCATCACAGAGTGAGAAAGCGAGCCGACGATACGCATACAGGAAAAAGGTAGTTATTATTATAAATGGTTAGTATGGAGGCCTTTCTTTCGTTTACACACAGGTAAAGAAAGTGTCCCAAAGAGAGCGTTTACCAATTGTGGATACGGTGTACGTGTACTCCGTATAGTTGTATAGTGTAATTTTACACGAAACTAAAAACCAAACTAGCTAGCCAGCAGAATTCAAGGCTATTTTATTAATTTCTCTATTTATTTTACTTGTTTGCTTGCGATATGCACTGGAACAATTGGGCTTGTATTGTAATTGAGAAACGTCAGTGTGCGAATGGTATGCGGAGAAAAGCAGATGAATTTGTTTGCATCTTACTCCTTAAGTAAGTTTAGTGCTGTATTGAGAATCTTGTTGCTGTATACGGCTTGGCGATCACCGATCACGCATCATTGAATTTGAATATGTCTCTTTGGCCATTTATAGTGTCGGTTAAAGTGTTCTCTTTGGCAGGTGAAATTAACAAAAAACTCTTTCGGTATCTTACAATCATCTCATGCTCATATGAATGTGATTCATGTACGAGCTTCGAGGAGATACGTGAGGGAGAGTGTTTTTAATTTCAGCAAGAGATGATTTCGGCTTTACCTCTGCGTTACAGTTAGTCACGTAGTATTACATTTTGGCGATGATTTCAATTTCATTTGCAAGCAGTGATATTTTTACTCCTACAGGTGGGCAGTTCGAATTATCACAAGCAAACACACGTAATTAGCACAAAAACTATGCAAATATATATTTTTTGGCATTCAGGAATATTATACGACCTTTCTAAGGAACGAACGGAAGTGAATAATTGTTCTACAACATTTTGTTGACACTATCTAAATGTTCATTATAAAATTTTAATTAAAAGGTGATCCCAAAAAATCTAAATTTATGTAGCTGTACGAATTAGCAAAAAAAAATCTTTTCTAATAACCACTGACGTTTTCTATTGTTTGGTAGCTGGAGTTCGGAACAAATAAAACACATCATGTCAGAAAATAAGACTAGTACAATTTTTTATCGCAACCGACCGATATTGTAAATTTGAAAGACAATATCCATTATTTACGGGTCTGGACGCACTCTTTGGAAAATAAATCTCACGCAAATGCCAAAACCAGAGATGAAAGAATAATCATTATTATTATCTTTGGCCAAAACACAAGTGAATTTTGTTTTTTTGCAATTTTCTGAGTTTGAGATATAAAAGCGAATTTACCGGGTGCAAGCCATTTTATTTCACAATTTGTTGATAATTCCATTTCATTTCCGCCATGGACAATGCGAAAAAAAAGGAAAATTGCAAATACTGGGAGAAATGCTATCAAACGAACGAAGCTCATCGTGAGAAGTACAACCATCCAGAATCCAGCTCCAGCACAGAAAAACCTGAATCAACCGCGCAAACTTCTCCTGATGTAGAAGCTGTAGAGATAATCAACGATAAGGATGTACACAACAAAAAACGCAAACCTTCAGAAGATCCCGATGACGACAATATCACATCTCCCAAAAAGGCTGATTATAAACGTCTGTGGGCTCCGGATGGAGATTATTCAGAGGTCGAGAAGGTAGACCAGTTCATTTTGTCAAAATTCCTAGTCAAAATGCCGAAAGATTTCTATTTATTTTGGGATTTTGCATCTCAAGTAGGGGTTGGATATAAGAAACACCCCTTCCGCAAGTTTAATATTAAACTTGTTGGCCCATTTGATGTTTTGGCTGGAAAATTCGACAAGGAAGAAACAAAGAGCCCAGGAGAGTATTTGCGTCACTGGCGGTTCTTCTATGATCCACCAGAATTTCAGACAGTATTAGTAAAGAAGGATACTGGTATCCATTATGGCTATTGGCGAGACGATACCAAGGAGGAGGAGAACATTCTCATTGCCCGCAATGACGCCAGCAAAGGTTGTGAGTTTGAATTCGTTGCAACAAATATGTTCGATGCCTTTGCGTATTTCCTGGAGAAGGACTTTCCGATCACTCCATTCAACCAAAATGAATTGAGTAAAGTCAGAAAAGCAGTTAACGAGTTTGTCACCTTCAACCCAGTAGAACGAAGTCCGTTGTTTATGGCAAAAGCCGACCGTTGGAAGATTGCAGCTGCGAAAACATTTCATGGTGCTGGCATCGTAGTTCCCGTAGACAAAAGGACAACCATCGGTTATCGACCATTGATTGAGAGCGATGCTAATTTAAAGAGGATTCTAAGCCTCTTCGAGAAGGCCGACTCACAAGAAGCTACTGAAGCGATAATGGAGAAGTTGCAGCCCATAATAAACGCAGCAGTTATTGCACTGGATGAGTGTGATTTTGGTACAAATTTAGAGCTTGGCATCGACTTTTTCGCCAGCGGATACGAGCAGTTACATGGCGCCGTTAAGGCACTGTTGATTCCCGCATATACGTTATTGGAGCGGCCAGAGTTACTCGCTATTTTGAAGGCTCATTTGGATGACAGGAGAAACAGCATTCAACTCAGCATGTTGAAATAGTTTACATTCTAATCTATTACTATAAATCATAATGTGTATTTATTTGCTTTTATAATTTGACATTAAATTAACTACGCTTTTGGTGTACTTATTTGTTGAAAACTATCTTCTACGTGGGGATAGGAAGTCTATCTGAGAGCTAGACAATCATTTTCTCCTTGATGAAGTGTTCGGATCGATTGAAATGCACAAAAAGGATTGCTGCTGCTAACCGCGCCTGTAGTTCGTGCATGTTTACATCGTGCGCCCACTCCACACGCCCCCAAAACCGTAACTGGTACTCCTCTTCCAGTCGTGCTAAATTCACAGCTTTTTCTGTGTCTATGTGCTGTTCAATTACGGCACAGGCAAGTATAAGCGACTTTAAAGTGTCGACCGCAAATATGAATCCTGAAAATAAAATGCATCTGTTATTGAAATTCTGAAATTTTGGCCAAAGCTATCAAATCAACCATAAAGGACGTCTTCACTGTGAGACAACAGATACTTGGAAATCTTCATTCTGTCCCCATCGGACACATTAGGCGGGGATATACTGTGAGTTTTCTCAATTTTTGTGTCATATCGTTTGTTGAACCAGTCAATGATGGGGTCCCATTCATTCCTTTGAAGTGCGGATAGATCATCTTCGTCCTAAAATAGCACGCGTATTACATCCATACCCAGAATTTAGTTTTAGTCTCACCTCCGTTTGAAACAGAACTGTATCGGTTGGGAGAAAGTTTAATAAATAATTGACCATATCGGGCTTAGTAAGATGATTGGGATTGTCAATGGACGTGAAGCACAATGCCGATATATGCATATTGGACTGAACTATGGTTTCCTTCTGGTTGGCCCATTCTGTTGCCACAGCAATTGCCAATGGTTCACTCTTAAGTACAAATGGGCTGCCTCTAGGTGTTTTCAGTTTTCTATGATCCAAAGTTATTTCATATTTTCCATCATTGTACAGAACACTGGTGTTCTTGTAAAATCGCTTCGGTGCAGCTGAAAGGGAGCAGTTTCATAACAAACATGAGTGATACGAAATAATTGAGCATTATACCATAGAATCGATGTGGCACTTTGAATTGTGATGCCCTGCCATTAAGGAAACATTGCCGAAGTAGTACTAATGCAGAATTCATGACTTTGATTCAATATTTTGCTAATAATTTGTTTAAATAGAAATTCGTTTCTACAGAACCACACGGTTGCAAATGTCAAAACTCAAAAGAGCTTTTATGTAAGGCTATGACTAGACTTTTATGAATACCAACGTTTAACCGGAAGAATAATATTTACGCTGTCGTACTTTTCTCAGTAAAATCTACATCATATTAAATTTAACTCTGGAAGAGGTAAAATTATAAACAAGAACGGGGACAATGTTTTTACTTGGCACCAACTAGATTTTTGTTCGTTTGATAAAAACTTAAAACATGCTTAATATGTCCATATCCGTTGGTGTTTATATTCACTTTTAATTGTGGTTTTATTACCGCAAACGACAAATAAATTCCCTTTTAACAAACGAATATATAGGTAGATACGCCGCCTAAATTATCGAATAGAGTTGACAATTCTAAAAAAAACTCAGCACTAACTTCACGTTGAAGTGGAAATTTTATTTTCGCAGGCACCATTTTTCTTACCTAGGAGAGGCGTCACTTCTAAAGGCGGTAAGTATTTTTATATTTTCTTTTAAATTACCTGAAAATAAACGCTAAAACAAGAAAATATATTTATAGAGATTTCAACTGGCTTCATCATTTCGCATTTGGATCCAAGATGAGCGTAGAAGAAGAGGTTTTCAAGATTCAAAAGAAAATGAGCAAAATCACATCTAACGATGGTTCGGTGGTATGTACAGCATGTGAATATGTGAAGTAATTCAATCGGGACGTGTTATTTAGTGGTAAACTTTTGTGGATATCCCTTCAATTTGCTCTAAAACCGTCCTTGTTTACACACTGTGCCAATAATTTAGTTATACCCTTTCCTTTTAGGGACAAGATCAAGCATTGGATCTGCTGAAAGCTCTGCAAACTCTAAACATAAACTTGGAAATTCTGACGAAAACCCGTATCGGCATGACAGTCAACGAATTACGAAAAAGCAGCAAGGACGACGAAGTTATTAGTCTAGCAAAGACGTTAATTAAGAACTGGAAACGCTTCCTCGCCAATACACAGCCAGCTAAAGATTCTGCCAGTTCGAATAGTAAATCTTCATCAAAATCCTCATCGACTGGCAATGTCAGCAGCTCCAGCAGCAGCAAAAAGAATGACAAAAAGAAGGAGGAATCCAAGAAAGCAGAAATCGAGAAGCCAAAAGTGTCACAGGTATCCTTTCCCACTTCTTCCGGTACGATGACGGATGCGGTTCGACTCAAGTGCAGGGAAATGCTCACCAATGCCTTAAAGATTGATCCTCTACCAGAGGGCTGTCCAGAACCAGAAGAACTCGCCGAGGAGCTGGAAGAATCGATTTACGCAGAGTTTCGCAATACAGATATGAAATATAAGAATAGAGTACGATCGCGTGTTGCCAACTTAAAGGACATCAAGAACCCCACCTTGCGTAGTAATTTCCTGTGTGGTGCCGTGACTGCCCAGCAACTAGCTAAAATGACGCCCGAGGAAATGGCCAGCGATGAGATGAAGAAAATACGAGAAACGTTCGTTAAGGAGGCAATTAACGATGCTCAGTTGGCTACCGTTCAAGGTACCAAAACCGATCTCCTCAAGTGTGGTAAGTGTAAGAAGCGTAATTGTACCTACAATCAATTGCAAACAAGGAGTGCTGATGAACCTATGACAACATTTGTCATGTGCAACGAATGTGGCAATCGCTGGAAATTTTGTTAAACAAATTCAAATCAAAAAAAGGAACTCTCATTGTATAATGCTGCAGTTGCTGCCGCTGCCGTGTTTTAAAAACCAATTCGATTTGAAAGCGGTGTACAGTACAATACAATAATTTTGTTTATTTTTAACACTAAACCAAACTTGTGTACCCAAAAGTCACAATGAAAATTGAAAACAAACCAACTACAGATGAAGCGGGTGAAACAAAAGCAATTTTTGTGTCACTGAAAATGTTTTAAACGATGTATGCTGATTATTATAATATAATAAAAGAAGATACGATTTTAATTATAAGTTAAAGCAATAAGTAGTAAATTATGTTTTCTTTTCGATAGGTAATTCCAACAGAAAGTATAGAAGCGGCTGACCGGCACATGGCGCTCGCAGCGATACAATTCCGCTCACTCAGTGAAGCTGAGTTTTGTTTTAAGGTCCAGGTGTGGAGCCACCTGAACAATGAACCTTAAACGACTTGCAAAACGGCGCTCAATGCCATATTTGTGTTTTTTTTTTTTCCTCGGGAAATACAGACTAAGTGGCTGTTCCAACCAACCATCCAGCAGGGAAACAATGTTTGCTCTATTTAAAGTCGAAGCAGGAATTCTACTATCGATACAACGATTGGCTTAGCTCCAAATGATGATAGTTAACGTTGTGGGCTGGTTTACACGGAAGGTAGAAAGCAATGCGATGATAAGGGGCAGTGGTCGATGCGGCAAAGGTTAGAAGAGTACGATGGAAGTTTGCAAAATGTGCAGTTTTGACTCGAAAGCCGGGGTGCTTATTGCTCTCTCCCACTATCCATTAAGAGTTACATGATGAACAAAATTTGTATTTTTTGTGGTTAACCTTGGAACGACTATCTTAACACTACTTCCTTGGCATACATTTTTTTTCAGCTCATTCAACTAACAAACTCACGATTTAAACCGGAGGCAAGGAATAAACATTTATATTGCCTTTGGTTTCGACAAATGCCAAAAACAGTGGCGAACACGTCTCTTAACTTGAACAACTTATCAATTCGTCGCGAAATCTAATGTTTATAAACTCTTAAACCGTTTTATTTTATTTCAACTACATGCCATGCATACTGGCGCATTTGGGTATAAAATAACAAATAAAATTTAATTGCCAAATTGAGGACATTCGTCTGTAAATTAGCGAGAACTTAACAAACGAATATTAAGAACGTACACCCATGAGCTTATCACCATTCTAAAGCAGCCACCAAATAAAAACCGGCCAAAACTAACGAATAAAAAAATTGGGTTAAATCATATTCTCCGCATTACAAAATAAGGTTTCAACGCCAATTCTTGTTTACATAGACGTTCAGCATGCGAGTAAGCCTCGACTGAAATAAGCTTTTCCTCATCACAGCCATGTATCACTGTCACACTTGAAAGCTGTTTGCTAGTAGGTTAGCTAGGTAAATATTTCGGTAATGGACCATCTACCTGGGGGTTAATAAAAACCCAGGCGCACAGCAGTTTCTACAATCATTACCACTGTGTCGCTTGGAACAAGAACATTAAACAAAAAAAGGTATTTTTCTAGTTTTAAGCTAATTTGCAAACTTAATAGCGTGAGTAATTTGCATTTAACTGCGCGCGTCTAGTGATGTTTTAAATTCAAATGAGTTAAAGACGATCAAGTGTTAATTTGTGCTCAAGGCGGTATCATACTTGCCTTTTTTGCTAGGCAGTGCAAACGTTTTATTTAATTAAAGAAGCGAAATATCGTTTCTGAGTTAAGTGCGAAATAGATTTTGAAAACGAAGTGGCTATTCACACGTCGTTCGGGCTACGTATTTGACGTAACGTAATAATTAAAAATAGTATTTTATGAAATAAGTTGGGCCTTAAAACGTACAGGCTCGTGCCCGAAAATGAAATACTGGAGCTTAGATGACTTTAAGCGAGCCACATTACCCCTATTTGCCGCGTTTAACCGCAGCCGTGTCCCAAACTTCGTGCGAATAGCTGCGGCCTTTTGAAAAAGTTTGAAAATGTTAACTATATGTTGGAAAAGAATTCAGCTGTTGCTCGCTAATTTTGAAAGCTATTTATGCAGAGTATATACCTCAAATGCACTTCGTCGAACAAACGAACAAAGTTCCATGTTACAAGACGATTATTTTTAAACTTGCAAACGGTAGTTGAATATCTAGTCAATATACGCCATTTCTACGTACTTGAGTTTCGCATTCTCTTCCATCTACTAATCGATTCTCTAACATCAGCTATAAACATGAGATCACTCAGATTCGGTATAAATAAAATACACACATAACTCTACTACATAACAAGATGTTTCAATGTCCCCTCCTCCAATGTTTCTTCAACGCACCACGACATTTGCGGTCTCTAGTCACAAAGCCTGATACTAATAATCATAGCGTTTTCACGACCACCGATTAAATCCAAATTAAAAGGTCATGTGGCAAAACACACCGAATCGAGTACATTTTTGCCATTTCCTGTGTCATATCTTTCACTACTCCTACTCCCCGTCTCACCTATTTCACGACCACACACTCAAATCTGAAACAAAGAGACAACACACAGCACACCTAAGTTGTTGGCTAGAAATATCATAAAATCAGGTTTGAAGCCGAACAAAAGTACGTTTGTACTTAAATGGCCGTTTCACTTTCAATCGGCCGTAACCATAGTACTCAATCTACTCCATAAAGAGACATCGGCTCTATCGATGCTGTTTGGAGTGTGGCCAAAACTCGTTTGGGTATTTTGGAAATTAAGATCCACCTTCTGGGACTGTGCTAGTTATGCAATAAAATCAATATCAATCAAACATGTTTGAATAGTTTTTAATTCGTCTTAGCCCATGAGCTATGCTAAAGACTTGGCGAACAACTTTTTCAGGGTTTCGAGGTTCATTGGTACTCGTTTTGGTACAGCCACCAGGTGGATAAAGCAAATGTCGACAAATGGACAGAGTGTGTAAGTCAAAGGCCTTGGATCGGTTTAATAACCGTGCAAATTCAAAAAAAAAAAAAAAAAAATAAGTCTAATACATTTAGTTGTTAGGGCTGTGCGTTTGAAAGGTAACAACTTCGGTCTAAGCACCGTTCTCAATTTGGTCAAGGAATAACACAAAGCAATGGCTTGTGAAAATGCTAATTAGATGCACGATAATTATCTCGCAATTGGCAGGCACGCAACAGTTGCAAGAAAAAACATTCAGCGCCTCGTTAGCCTTGGTACGCTGACAGAAAATGTGCGATTGCATTTTGAATGCTGTTCCTCGTAACATTTGCATTTATGTGGGACAGTTTTTCTTTCTTCTAATAGTTGAATAACAACACAATGACACAACATAAGAGTGTCGTGATCGTGAGTGCCAGTTGCTGGCTACTGCTGCCATAATACTTGTATATTCGAACTAAGAATGACAAACCGGTGGTTAAACTTGGCAAGTTGGGATTTCCATTAACTTTAAAGGGGGAGTTCGGAAATAATTACCGCGTGGCAGATGTCCCACTTAAGTTGTTCTCAGCACTAAATGGCCTGTCACAGTAGTCGGCTGCATCTCACTTAATGAAATGCAAACGCTCCAAATTCGTGCTTAGGAGGGAGCCATAATGTTGCCAATGTATGCCAAAAGGTCTCTTGTTCTACCATTAGCTAAAAGTATTCACAGGTCTATTCTGAGGCGTTGACATTACGTGTACCTCGGGCATAGAAAATACATAGGAAGAAATAACAATAAACACCAATCACAACATGTATTTAAAACCCGTTCCCCCACTTGGTGATTATGTTGTTTCCAACCTTAAGCACTTAAAGATTGACATTCAAATGTGAGTTCCGAGAAATGATTGTGTTTGTGTGGCTATGACCTCGTAAATTCATTACTTATTCAAACAATTAGGAGTTTTATTAAACATTTAATACACTTATCACTTACAATTAATTTAACTTTTCGATTCCGTTTGCAGCATGCTTCGCTTCGTTATGCTCGTTACGGTGTTGGCCGCTCCTGTATGGTCGTATTCATCTGGCGCCCCGGACACGATCTGTACTAATGACCTGACACCCGAACACGGTCAGCCAGTGCAAGCTGGTGCTGCGCCTTATACTCTCGCTTCAGCTGCATCGGTAAAGTCTGGACAACTGCTCGAGCTCACTCTAAGCGGTGATGAGTTCCTCGGATTCGCCATACAAGGACGCACATCGAACAACAAGCCAATTGGTACCTTTAAGGATGACGGGGAATTTTCGCAAGTCGTCACCTGCTCTGGCGTTGGAGTAAGTTTAGCCGTCTTTCACATTGAAACTTTTACTGACACTATTTTGTTTGTTGTTGTTTTAGAACACCTTGACACACAGGAAACTTAAGGCACCAATCAAGTCATTGAAGGTGACATGGCAAGCACCACAAAGTTACCAAGGACCAGTGACTTTCCATGCTACAGTTGTCAAGGACGGAAAAACCTACTGGGTGGGCAAGGTTAAGAACGAAGTGGTTGTAAAAGATGCTTAAAGATCTCAACTCTTTTAAAATTCCAACATGTATTTTTAGTTCAGTGTTTTGTGATTTCATTTTTAAATAAACAACAAATCTTAAATTGCCGAATGTTTTGGCAAACAAATCAATTGTTAATTTTATTGGTCAGCTTTTTTAGACATACCGTCAATTTTGTCCCTTACATCGCTCCAACTGTTGAGAAATTTGGCATACTCTCGTTTGCTTCTGCAAACTATGACGAGACTGCTAGGACGGCAGCCCACTGCTTTGAGCTCATTAATACGTTGTTTTGTTGTCTTCAGACTGTGACACAATATGCGAGGAACTTGAGCGATTTCATGGCGAGTAAAGTGCTCTTCATCGAGGAGATAGTCGAGGACTTCCTTTATCTGTATTCAAATAATTGAAAACAATGGATCGACGTGCAAGAACATACAAGAGATGGTGCATGAACAAATTAAGGGAATCCCAATTGCACAGTAGTCACTTACCTTTGTAACTCGCACTTTGAAGACAGACGGATGTTTCGACATGATCGCTTGCATTACGGGTACAGTAAAGCCCAGGCGATCGGCTACATAGTCAACCGCAGAATTTCGTTCACCGAGTATGTTGCTCTCGTCCATAGAAAGCTTGAAAGACCTGCAATTTGATGATTAGCGGGAGTTTCCTCTAACCGGCGCTGTGTAAGGTTACCTTTGTAGGATATTTTCGGGACACCTCACCATCCACGGCATGATTTTGTCCTTTTTTGCGCACTTTGCCCGTTCGAGTCTAGTCTCAACAGATTTGGGCGTATATCGAAAGGCCCACAAATCCCGAAGTATGTTCAACGGAGATACGTTGTAGCGAAGCATGTGCTCCAGATTTTGTTTCAGCATATCAAATGGCATTTCCAGGATAAACAACCGTTTGGAGAGGTACTTTGTCACCACGGGCACGGACAGTCCAAGTTTCTCACTAATGTAGTAGACACGGTTTTCATGGGGCACACACTTTGCCTCCCGCCTAAGCGACGAAAGTAGTTTGTTTAAGCGGGGATAGGTCAATCGCAGTAGTGGTGCGAATTCGTTAATGTCCCGCACATTCAGTGAACTCAGGTCCTGCAGTTTCAATTCCAGACGTTCTGCGAAATTCAAGACGGTCGTGAGCACATCTCGTTTCAGTGCAATGTTATACTCACTTGGTTCCGTCGTTATAAGCCATGGACACTCTAGAAATGTGTTTTTCGTAATTCCGTAAGTGCATAGTAGCTCTATGGATCGTGCGAGAAAGTTCTCCTTGCAACTTCGATGCACTGATTCGTCGGATAGGATTTTCTGGACATCCGTGTCGCTAAGTCGAAACCTAGCGCGTAGAGCTTCTATCACATAATTGTTGTTTTTGATGCGCGATTCTCGCTCGATGCGATAAGGAACGATATATTCATCCGAATCTAGTGGGTTTTCAAGTGCCACCTTCTCGGTTTGCGAAGGTGTTGAATTTGTTGTGAAAGCGCGAACAACTGATTTGGTGAACTGTGAATTCACGTCACTGTTGATTGATTGGGTAACGATTAGGGACTTTTGAAAGTTTTTAATCAAGCAGCGGAACATTTTTATTAGTTGTTTAAAATATTTGTATTCTTTTAGTTCGCTGAAATTTATCACAGCTCGGAGAAATGTCAAACTGAACAGCAGTTTCAAGTTACAGTCGGGACAAGTAGAACTGCCAGATAAAAATTGATTTACAGAAAAAAGTGTTTTTTTTTTTTTATGGAAACAGAAAAATATTTATGACATCTCTGTGTAAGCACAAAATAGGCAATTTTAATTTTGAAAAAGAATTGTTTTAATTCAATCGATTTAATATCGTTATTCAGTGTTTCCGTTTTTATTCTTTCGTGTCAGTTTAAGACTTGCACCGTTTTTGCACAAATCTTGAGCTTCCAATTGATGGTAAAAATTTGAATACAGCATGCCCCTATAAACTCGCCAAGCTTAAAACCAGAGATGAATGAATAAAAGAGATGGATATCATTCGTACGTCTATCCCTCCAAAACCCATTTGTTTACATTGTTGTTTTTGTAATTTCAACCCCCGTCTGTGAATACGTGTGAGCTACAAAAAAGCATGTTGCTAATGGCCGGCCAATATTCCTTTTGCTTTTATGGGCATCGCGTTGTTCAATGGTTTTGTGTTTGGTATTAAAATTGTTTGGTTTTTGTTAAGGATTGGATTAAAATAAAAAAATAATGATATACGCATTTCGGAGTAGCGAATTATTGCATTAAAGTTCAATTCATGAACTCACAAATACTAGAAAAGAAATGAGCATATGTGTGTGACTTCATGAATTTTTCGGGAAAACAGCTTGTAGGCAGCTGCCTTTCCACTGGAAAGATATATATCTCTGTATTCCATTATCTTTGCTTAAAACCAGAGATGAAAGAATAAAAGGAGATGGATATCTTTCGTACGTCTATCCCCCCAAAACCCATTTGTTTACATTGTTGTTTTTGTAATTTCAACCCCCGTCTGTGAATACGTGTGAGGTACAAAAAAGCATATTGCTAATGGCCGGCCAATATTTCTTTTGCTTTTATGGGCATCGCGTTATTCAATTGTTTTGTGTTTGGTATAACACTTGTTTAGTTTTTGTTAACGCTTCGATTAAAATAAAAAAAATAGTGAAATATACATTTCGGAATAGCAAATTCTTGTAGTAAAGTTCAATTCATGAACTCACATATACTAGAAAAGAAATGAGCATATGTGCGTGACTTCATGAATTTTTCGGGAAAACAGCTTGTAGGCATCCGCCTGTCCACTGGAAAGATATATATCTCTGTATTCCATTATCTTTGCCAGAGATGAATGAATAAAAGAGATGGATATCTTTCGTACGTCTATCCCCCCAAAACCCATTTGTTTACATTGTTGTTTTTGTAATTTCAACCCCCGTCTGTGAATACGTGTGAGGTACAAAAAAGCATGTTGCTAATGGCCGGCCAATATTCCTTTTGCTTTTATGGGCATCGCGTTATTCAATTGTTTTGTGTTTGGTATTAAACTTGTTTGGTTTTTGTTAACGCTTCGAATAAAATAAAAAAAATAGTGAAATACACATTTGGGAATAGCGAATTCTTGTATTAAAGTTCAATTCATGAACTCACATATACTAGAAAAGAACTGAGCATATGTGCGTGACTTCATGAATTTTTCGGGAAAACAGCTTGTAGGTAGCCGCTTTTCCACTGGAAAGATATATATCTCTGTATTCCATTATCTTTGATCTTTGCTTAAAACATTAATCAAGCAAAACCTTCAATTGTAATTTAATCGAAGTCTGGTAGCACTTTTCACGTTTAACTTTTTGAAGTAAAAAAAAAATCAACTGTTTCTCTGCCGACCGGTGATTGTGCTTATCAGAGACAAATCATTTCTGGTGCTTCTCTTGTGGTTTTTTGTAGAAATTACTTATTTTGTACAAAATGAGGTAAACTCTCGTGATATGCAGCAAAGCAAATACTAAACAAAACATGTTACAACATTTTTTCAGCAGCACCTTGCAACACGACCTATTTTTGCCCACTTGTTGTAACCCTTGTCTACAAAAGCCGGCCGCCGTTAAACAGAGGAAACTCGCTAAATGTCTAGGATGCAAATTGACGCTTTACTGTTCAACGGCACACCAGAAACTCGATTGGCGTATTCACCGGAAATTCTGCCAAGCTTCAAGCGCCATACTCTTCAGTCACAATTGCGAACATTTGTTTGACATCAATGGACCGATATGTTCCCAAGAGGATCTCAATGTGACCACGCTCAGAGTGAAATACATACTGCGATCCATCCTAAAACGACCCCTCAACCATCACGAGGAAGAACTCACATCATTCCCAGTAATGTGCGCACTCTGCTACTCGACAAACATGTCCAAATTGTACCAATGCAAAAGTTGTAGGGCTGTCAGCTACTGTTGCGAAGAGCATGAGCTGCGACACGCACCTACACACCGCACGGAATGTCAGCAGCTGAAGATCTATTACTGCAAGTTTAAAATTAAGTCAGATATGTTTCCCAAGGCCACATTAAAGGGGAAATGCGATTTATTCGAATCCAATCTGACCAGTGCTATGAAAACTTTATACGGCATTGAATTCCATTCCGATCCGTGCGAAACACTCGCCGAGTATCAGAAATTTGCGTTTGTCTCAGAGTTTTCTTGTGTAGCAACGGTTACTTTCATTGTCAAGCATTTAGATATGGCACACTACCCCGGACAACAGTTTACAATCTATGTCGCAGGAGCTACAACGGACGAGATGTGGTTCGCCCCCACTCATGTGGAATTCTTCTTTGCATGTGTGCCTCAGCTGTCGAAATTGAACGTCATATTTGTGGGACCAGAAGTGTCCGATGTGGGTAAAGAGATAACAGAATTTAAATTGAGTGACGGCAGATTGTTGTGTCGCTCGTCGCACCGAGCGAAACTGGAAGAGCATTTCCTTGAGCGCCAACACCATTTGAAGCCGAATATGATTGTCTGCTTCAATTGTGGGTTCTCGGAGAACACACAGAAGCAGGGATCAAATCGTGACCCCTGGTACAAAGGTATTCGGTATTTGACAGAGATACCTGAAATACCGCTGGTATTTACGTCGTACACCAGTTTGGAAGCTGATTTCGATTTTGCAGCTTTCATGAAGGTCATCGAGGAGCAGAGGGATTTTTATAATGTGCGCTTGGAGAGGATAATACCAAAGCAACGGAATCCGTTTAGAGATTTGCGTCCACTTAGAAGTTGGCAATTCAACGATCCGGAGAGCATATTCTACAGAAATGGATATTTACAAGCTGTGACAGTTAAACGCAACGATTGTAAAGACGTGGAACAGTCATTTTTTCAAGTGTAAACTGTATTTATATGTTTTGCTAAGAATAAACGTTTAAAATTTGTACCTTTTATTATTTAAATGACGTATCGAAGGATGCATTTTCGAAGAGTAACGATTTCGGATACTCGGCGGATTTTAAAATTGAAAATCTCAATTTAGATTATCTTCTTTTTGTGTTCAGAAATTTGTGACAACTTACAAACTCTCTGGATTCCGTCGGAGCTCGGTATAAGGTTGTTGTTCTGCTACTTTCCTTTTTTTCACTTTTGCATGCTCTCGCAAGTTAAAACCCACCTTAAACATTAACAACTACATTTATTTTTCTTTTTAACGCAACAAAGATGATTTCACACAGAAAATTTTAACAATCGGTTTTGTAGTTTTGCAAATTTTTGGTTTACTTAAACGACACCTCCATCAGTGTTTTGATAATAATTTGTTCTTACACTTTGTTGATTGTGCTTTTAACTATTTATGTAGGCAAATAACGTATAGGTTTTAACACATCTCATTATGAAAAAAAAAATATAACAAATCGTAAAATGAACTAGGATTAACTCTGTCTTAACTAAGTGGAAATACTGAACAAAATACTGGCTAGGATGTAAATTAAATTGTTTATTGGGTCAGTTAGCACCTCTGTAAATGTCTGGAGAAAATAGTTTTTTAAGATAACCTGCATTGTATTTGTATTGCTTTTCTGATTAACTTGATATAATTTGATCTTTTCTTACGTGACTCTAGGAAAGTAGGTACATTCCAAAGAAAATAAACTACACACATATAAAAATAGTAGGTTCATCTAGTAGTAAGGCGAGCAAGATAAATATAACGGTAATATCAAAACGTAGGAATATCTTTGGATGGCCATCAACTTAGTCTCTGATTGTCTTTCGTCGTTCCCAGGCGACTTGCATTGACCAAATGCTGAGTGGTCGCATATAGCCAATCGCGCGGTATCTCTTCTCCGCATAGAGCGCCTCGGGCGTTTCGAAATTAAGTCCACATTTGTCTGAGACTGTCTTGTACATTCCGCCAGCTGTTTGGAAGGCTTCTTCAAACATGCCCTGAAATGAAAAGAGAAACGTTTTGTGTACTGTATAAGGGAGAGGCTCATCAAATCCACCTCTTGAATCATAGTCGCAGCCAACGCATAAGTTACACCCGTCCAAACCTCTTCACTTTGTAGCGTGAAAGTGTCCACATGACCGGGCTTCTCGGGGTCGGTATTTGGGATGAATCCGTTTACGGCGCCAGTGTTGCCGTCACAGAAGCCCTGCACGTTGTTCTTGTAGATGCAGGCGAGAGCCGAGCGAACGTTTTCCTTAGGATATATCTGAAACGAATCCACTTCAGAGAGTAATAGAATTTGGTGTGATTTTGTGTACAAACCTCATAGTCAAATCCACAGGTGTTCAGGTACCAATATCCGCAAAGCTGATCGGACATGATTGTCTCTCTGTTCGAGGTGTCAAACTTGTAGTAGCTTCCGTTCCATAGCTTCTCTTCGAGTGATCGCTTGCCCTTCTCTAGAATCTCTTGATAATGCACGCAGTCACTGGGCTGGTCTAGGATGGTCGCCATCGCCGCGATGCACTGTAGAGCTGCCAGCCACAGACCTCCGCAATAAGCACTAAACGGCAACTTTGTGAAAAAAGAAACAACACACTAGAAGAGTTCAAAAGTACCTTGGTCCATCCATAACCCAAGTGTCGTAGGTTTGATCGGGTGTCTTCGTATTCTCAATCAATCCGTCACCGTCCCTGTCCCACTCATGTGATTTATCCATGGCAGCCTTACACGCCGGGTACATCGCCTTGAGGTAGGTAATCGCATCCATCAGGTATACTTTGCCATTCGTCTCATTAATGTACATTGAGGCCGATTTCCGATGGTTCGCTAAAGAATGTCACCAGTGATCAGTGAGGACCACGCCTCTGTAAATGCATATACTTACGTTTCTCTTCCGCCGAATTCTTTCGCTTGTTGTCCTGCATGTACATCTCGTAGAGACTGTCCTTGTCAATGAACTCAATCGAACTGAATTTACTGGCATTGTCTGTCTGGGCCTGGGCTATCTCATTTAGAACATAATAGTCCCGATAGCACTGCAAAATGAACTTTGGATTGAGATCCTTCCAGTCGTTAACGTCGTGGATGTTGTAACTGTTGATAAGTGTGAAGGGCTCCTCTTCGGGATCACCCAGGTCGTGTGGAACTGAATTCCGAGCTTTCCGTGGTGGATTTTTTCCATCGTACATGGTTTTACGAGTCTCCGTCAGCTCATGACCGATTGAGTCACGGAAGTCGTACTGAATGCTGACCTGCAAGTTTGGCCACAAATGTGACAGCGCCTGCGAAGCATAGAAGTGCACATCGTAGGTGTTGTACATTCGGTACTCATGTCCCTCCAGATATGCGAAGCGGCCGTAGGCTAACCTTGGATCATCAAATTCCAACTCCTTGCCAAACGATGAATCACACTTGAGCCACAACGTGCCCCCATCCGAGATGTAATAGAGTTCGTTAAAGATGGCCCCCTTGTACCAGTCGGGCAACCCCTCATCACTCAAAATCGGCTTCTGCCATGCATCGATCAGCTTCTCCCACTTCGAATAGTTTTGGATTGCATAGTCACAGATCTTAGGTCCGGCATCACCGTCTTCTCCAAAGTACCTGGTGTAATACCGCAAATGCGTCTTTAGCTTTTTGGGAAACTGAATGGTCGGCATATCCCACGCCAGCACAAACTCTAGGTCGTGACTGCAGTTCGGTCTTATAGCCACCTGCGAGCAAATGCCTACCCCGAGATCTTTGCCTAACGAAAAAAACCCACTCTAACAGAAAGTTCGAATTAAAAGAGAGCAACCTTACTTCTTAGGTTCTCATCGAGAACCTTGTCGCCCAATTGTCCGGTCTCTTTCAATTCCGTCCACAGCTTCTCACCATTGCCCGCCGCATCGAACTGGGTGCACCTGGTGATGCTCACCTCCGGTAGGATACGACATCCTAAACTGTACGTCAGTTGCATGTCGTGGATCTTCTGTTTGATCGAGATTCCCTTAGTCTGTCCTTCGGAAAAGAACGCGCTCTCAGGACTACCCTCGGCGTCTTGCTTCTTGTTCCCAGTTCCATTCTTGAAGGTAAACGTTATCGAAACCTTTCGCTCCTTGTCGCCCACATTCTCCACCTGCCACACAAATATACCGCACGGCACACTCGACTCCTTGTACTCGTGCGGAATCACCGGAGACACCTGGCGGCACACCAATTTCACACCATACTCTGACAGATCGATGTCCGACCATGCCCGTGGGTACAGTCCAGTGTAGTTGCACTTCACCGGATCAAGGTTACTCTCCCAGCTGCTTAGTGGAGTCTTGGGCCGGCTGCAATTCATTGTAGTACTCTTAGCTTGACTAAGTCATATCATTTGTTCGAGATATTTTAGTTTTGAGTGTGTTTTTGTGCGTTTGCATTTGAAATGTATGATTTGGGAGGAAGAGCAAATTTGGAGGTTGCAGGAAAGAGAAATTCAAACCCGAATAAATAAATAAAAAGTGAAGAAACGAAAACAACAAAAGTACAAGACATAAAAAGGACCGTTGTAGCAATGACACATCACATGAAATGTTTATGAGCTCATTTTTATGGGCAGCTTTATTTGTAAACATAAAATGTGCATAAATGTTGGCTTAAGGGTAAGGCAGGAAAAATAGAAAATGTAATGACAAGCGCGAATGTCGGAAAATGCACGAAGCGTATACGTGCAATGTGAACAGAAATTGAAGCAATTCTTGGCATGCGGCGATGGGTGCAAGATGAAAATAAACAATGATGCTCTGCAACTTTAAGAGAGGATACAACGAATCCCCCACCAGCTGTGCACGGTGGAGAGATTCGTGTTGTAAACCGTCGACGTATGTGGTCTGTTTTTGAATGGCACTTTTGAAGCTATTCCCGGCGAAAAAGGTCGCACTTTTGAATGTGCGGCTACAGTTTGTAAAATTCAGCTACTTCCTTCTCTTGGCACAAATTTATGGGTTGCTTTAAAATTATTCTTTCACTCTCTTCTTTGTTGCTTGTAGGTCTCATGGGAGGTTGTCTTAGTGGTAACAGCTTTTTTGATAGTCACTTTACCTGCTTTTACAACTGTCTCCAAAATATCGTCTTCAAAGTTACTCAATTTGGCGCATCGGACCAATTATTTAAAACAGTCGAGGTAGCGTCAGTTTTTTACAGTACCTACAGCTATGCCGACCTCTGTCTCCATTTATCTAGTAAAATCTGCAACGACTGTTGTTCATGAACGACTTTACCCTTTAACTTACAAAGTGACTCAGAATAAGTTGTTCACTTTGTTTCAGGACTGGATCTGAACTGGGCTCAGCTGTGGAATTTAGTTACTCACTTTGTTAGCTTTTTTATGCGAGTAAAATTCCAAAAATAAGAGCCTCAGACAGTCGCCATAGACAGCTTCTTTGTTTTAGCAAAAGGTTGCAATTTGTTTGTGCCAGTATAGTTGGGAGAGCGCTGTATGCTAAATAAGTCGATGCCAGCATGCACAAGAACAACTGATTTACTCCTGCGAGTTGGTTGAAAGTTATTCCCAACGGACCATAGTTAGCCTGCATATTTATTTTATTTCCACGGAGCCGCGCACACCACCACCTCGCTATTTTGCATTTAAATCAATTTTTTCTAAACGTAAATCAACAACTCAATACCAAACCGGACGACATAGTGCCACAAAATTGACCACAATCCAGCCATCACCAGGCAGAATTTTGTTACTCCCACAAACACAGGTATAGAAAAGAAAAACACAACCATAACAAATTTTACTGACTATTATTTTTTACCTGTAATGCGACAGCAGACTGTGGAAAATCGTTTTGTCCTTTTCGTCCTTGATTGTGACAATAAACTGGTCCGCATGCACAACGTTGTACTCGTACATTCCCGGTCGCATCTGGAAGCGGCAAAACTCGCCCGCATAGCCACGGCCAATTGTGCCACCACCAATGCCACCCAGCGGCACGCCGTAGATTTGTTTACCAACCTCAGGATAATAGTAGTCCATAACAACTCGCCGGCCTTCGCGCGAAACTTTCCAGTAGTAGGATGAATATCTGTTCAATAAAAATAGATGCACATCATGGGTCAACCATCATCAGTTGGTCTTCTATTTTGAATTTTGTTTTCTACCGCAATAGGGATTGAAGGTCAAGGGTATAGGTGAGGGCTTTTATCTTTGTTATGTAGATCGTCGTCAGCCAAGTGAATTAAGTGTGCACTCAAAAAGCGTAACGGTAATGTTATATTCCCTCTTCCATCACAGAAGAGGCAACTGATGAAGATACGAGTGGCAGGGGGAAACTACTAGATGTGCCTTGTCTGTTTGTCAGACCATCGGTCGGTCGCCAATGCCTTTGAAAAAAAGTTCATGTGACGAACTACATCGGTGGGAAAGTTTCTTTATGACAGTTGAAGTTGATTGGCATTTCACTTCGTATGCACAAGTGCCATTTCCAAATGCTTGTTCATCAATTATAAAAGAAGAAGACTCGAACAGGGAGCACTTGACGAAGGTATTTGCATACCTAAAAGTGAAGGCACACGTCACACCCGCATTAAGACTTAAAATTAAAAGTGCTCCAATGACCGTAGAGTATGGTTGAAGGTGTTCGAGCTTCTGGATGTGCGATGCAGGGAGATTAAAAACTGCTGAGGCAGAAGAAGAGTAAAGCGAAACAGAAAATAGGGGAGGCACGTACGCGTGTAGCAGTTAAGTTCGAGGGCGGACAGTTGGGAGACTAATTTGATAGATAAGTTATATGGGTGGACTATTTTTATAGCCTCGAGACCTGCGGAGCCGATGCAGTAAAACATTCATCGAGAGACGTTGTTGTCCATGCAACGATACGAGAACTCTTTTCCATTAACTTATTTCTGTGGTTTTACACGTTTCTGGCCGACAACACTTAAAGTCGGACAAATGTATAGAAATTGGATGAATTTAGTATTTTATGCGAGAGAATATTCGGACTGTCATTCTGATGCAAATTAACGAAAAAGTACAGAAACTCGTAGAATTGCAAAATGTGGAAAATTCAAATTTCAATAACTGTCATTGGGGAATATTATAAGTCTGACAGCTGCTGGCTGCCAGTTCTGTGTCTCAGTTCTGGTTGGCCTAGATCGGTCACATGAACATATTTTTTTTGAGTTGACGTTTATGGAGGGGTAGCCCACCAATCAAGTAAAGCTTTTCGTGATGGAGTACCAAGTTGACAGTTCATATATGTGACTGACGGAAAAGTGACGTTACCGCGTTCAGGGTATATCTAGTTCAGACCAATCTAGTGGACTTAGGAAGAGATAACTAGATTTTTTAATGCTACCATATACGAATTGGTATTTAAATGATTTGACAGTTATCTGACAGTTGCAACTAGTTTGAGGAAGTTTCTACAATTTGCACCGAATTTTTTTAAAGGGTGCAAATAGTTTGATTTCTAATTTTTGTGGATTAATGAACTTTAGCGCTTGAGTCGAGGCCTGACCAAATTTGACTAAATTCTTTTAATGCATTATAGAATGGGAACGAACCTGTTTATAGCAATTGTTGAATTTAATACATATATTGCATTTAAATAGAGTGTACCAGCCGCAGACGTTGGAATTGAATTTGAATAAAATTTGGTACTGGTGACAGTAGTTTGGCGTGGAGTCAAGATACGTTCCTTTATTTTTGTAGTGAGAATAAAAAAAAACTGTCAGAATGGGAGCGGTAAATGTCAAATCTGTCACAGAAACAATAAATAAGGGACACGCAAAAGTCGAACTAGATGAGTTCCAGTATATGAAAATATTTGTTATTGCTAAACTACAATGTTCAAGAGCAACATACAAGGTCTGTTCCTTTACTTTTAAATCTTACGAATTTGTACTAATTCTAACGATTTTTTACTAATTCTTACGAATTTTTACGAATTTTTACTCAGTACCGTTCCTCAACTCGAAAAATTAGTAAAAGAGAGCGTCATCGAGAGAGCAAGATATTACCCCTTCACTTAGAATCTTACGAATTTTTACTCAACATATTTCTTGGTGTAAGAATTGAAAAGGCTGTCAGTAACCTTACAGTTAAGAGCTGATTTGAATTTTGTTTTTATTTCTTACGTATTAAAGTGGTATCAACAGTCGAGAAAAATGGCCTCCTTAAATTCTTTTCGAATGTGGCGAAGAAATTCTTCCTCGCTGTACCTATATAAGGAGTAAGAAAGGACAATTTCTTTCACGTAATTTTAAAAGCCGTGCCGCTTTTACTTCGTATCTTCCAAATACTCGGATTGAACTAATTTTGTTCGTAAATTAGCAAATTGTTCGAGTTTTTATGATATTTTTAACGACATTTCATACCTACCACTTTTTTGAATTTTTGAATTATTTATCTGTCATTTTCATAAATTACTACAAAAGCGTTCCCTAACTTTTTCGTAAGTGTCTCTCTCTGTGAGAGAATTTATCCCTACCACTGCCATTGTTGTTGGGGAGAAAATAAAGTCATTTCGAAATGAATAGGTATATTAAAAGAGGTGGTATTTACCGCAACCCGCATGATCGCACTATCGTCTTGTAGTTGGACACATCCGCATCCCCCGCACACAAATGTGGTGCGTGCGGGCATCGCATCGCACGCAAAAATCATACAGCGTAAACCTTTAACTACTAGAATTTTGTTGCGTTTAAAGCAGTAAGCTTATTCTCGCTCGCTTTCTTGCCGCACTCTTCTAAGAATACCTTTTGTTCTAATTGGGAAAAGGGAACTGAGTTGAGTTCAGATTCATAAGTAGGTAAATAAACATGCCTAATGCGATGTAACGAAAATGGCAGCTTGCACGGAAACACTTCGCGTTTCGTCAAGTTACATGAGTGCCTATTCCATTTGACTTCCTATGATTGCATTGTGTTACTCTTATTATTAACTTCGGTGCTAATATTTCTTGGCATTTTGAATTTATTCAACAAATGTAATTACCAACAACATTGTTTACGAAAAAGAAAATTTGTAGTTCCTTCAACAACCGCATTTCGTCTTCTTTAAATAGAGCTAATACTGATTAACCATAAAACCGATTGCTGTCATATGTCGTCACTTGTTCTTATCTAATACAAGTCGTAATGTCCCCTAAAAACCCCTTTCCACGAATATAGTTATCTGTAAGTATACTCGCCCAGACTTGACCAGCCGTTGCCATATTTTATTCACATTTGTTCAGCAATAATAATATAATTTTCATGCGCAAGTTAAGCGAAACATTGCAGATTAGGCTTAACAACCGGTTTTATGTAGGTATCAGCCCGCGATACTTATAATCATTTTTAGTGTCTAGGCTAAATTTTTCCAACTCATAATGGTGAAAATTGCATAGGTATTGTGACCTACAAAATATTTAGTGTGGAGGTTAAAAATGATTATTGGTAAGGCCCAGAGTGTTTTTTGTTTACAATTGATTTGCTGTCAATAGAACAATACTTCCATCAATCTTGCATTTGCTCGTGAAATTAGTCCGACAATTCAATCAACTAGGAGCTGATATTTAAACTGGAGCAAAGACTACGTTGTAATCAATTTCAATAATGCCAATGTAGGTTTCGCGAGGATCGCATTACACTGATGCGTCTGTGGTTGTCTGCTTAATTGGGCTTCAATCAAGCAGTCAATCATTTCTGAACACGCGTGCGAAATATCGAATTTCATACACCACAAAATAGCAGAACTTTGAGGCTTGTATGTAAATGATTAGGAACCTATTTGTTAGCAATAATCGTTGGCACTTATCTTAAATATTCTGACGATAATGGAGTGAAGTGTACACCTGTGCTAATGACCATTTTGATTATATATTTGATGTTTCGAAAGCGATTAGGTCTATTTTTCTCCTTTTGCTGTGAATTTGTGTCGAATGGCGTCTTTAGGGCAAACCCATTATTCCATATAGCTGTTGGCGACAATGTCCTGCATACATTGATAACATTTTCTGGCGCTCCTCTGCCGATGGAAATAATATTCCAAATCACGAAAGCGATACACAACCCCCGCCCAGTAACTCAAATATTATTTCAGTCGGCGCCAATCTGTCGCGTGAGAATACAGCACACACCATTTACTAGAGCATAGTTATGGGAAAAACCGAGGGATCAGGGAATAAATGTGCGCGGGGTTGTCGTATTAGTATTGCGGCAAGGAAGCCTTTTTTTTCTATTTTGAAAAGAGAGTTAATCAGGAAATTACTCGGTTTTAGCGCAATCGTGCTACGAAGTTAGGTCAGCCGACATACTGTTGTTCGTTCCCTACCTTAACTTATTTCAACTAGACCAACGAACGAATAATTAGGGAACGATGATGTCAGAGCAAGTTGAATAGGCTTTGGGCAACCTCTTTCTGGCAGATCCCAAACACAAAGAAATGAAAATTCAATAGATTATCGAATTCTGATAAGATCACAGTCAATAAGTGCCCTTATTCATTGTTCTTGCAATATTTCATAGCCAAACATACCGATACACCAAGGGAATGAAAGAAATCGATTGCTTAATTGAAGGTCTCAAGTTTTGGTTCCTCTTCTCCGGGTAGACGTGGTTGAACTTGAGCTTCAAGCCATACTTTGGAATGGCTGTCACTTCTTTCTTTAGCTCGTCGTTTGCAATTTCGATATCCATGATTTGTCGGCACTGTTTTCGTTCCACAAATAACACTTTCACTTGATAAACCGCACTAGATGTTTGCTTTTGCGAAACACCTTATGTGTATCGCAAAAAAAAGATAGATGTCTTGTGTTATCTTATTTGAAGATTATATTTTATTTTTTATTTGTAGACACTCATTTCTCCAATAGGACAAAACGGCGAACGCACCACTTCCAATAAATGACTGAATTTCCCGTTCAGCTAGAATTGCCCATCAGCCATCAATCCACGCAAATCGTGGAATGTAAAATTTTCTATGAAATTCATCAAGATGGCTCCATATTTTCCTGGTGAATTTTGGAAAAAAGCTAAAGCCAGCTGATAACTGTCAAACGGGTTTGTTTTGTTTACAGCTACGCACACCGGCATTGGTGGAAAAGAGAGAGAGATACTCACAGTGGAATCCATGTAGTGGACACTGGACAGTGATTTCTCAACAAATTGTGGAATGTAAATCGAAAAGCACAAACGGGAACATGGTGATGTAGTGAATTAGCGTGTTCTCGAACCGCTCGCTGTGAATTATATACAAAAACCGCCCGGGGTCCTAAAATCTCCCCACCCGTCCCTGTATAAAACGGACAAAAAAGCTCGGCAAACGGCAAAAGTTTTATTTATTATTTTTTTTTTTTAAATATTTAAAGAAATCCTTGTTGTGAATTGTCTTATTTTATATTATTATTGATTTTTGTAAACACAATAAACAAAGTACAAGTACCTAGGTTACACCATGCAGAATCAATCAAATGAATTGAACTATATTAGTGAAAAATCGAACCACCTTTATCGTTTTTGTTAAAGGCTAAACCTATCCAAGAGCATCCAGTTTCGTAAAATAACTTCTCCTACCTCTTCAGAGCAAAAACATCTGCCCGCCTACTACTTCTGAAACTGTTCAACGCAATTTAAATTCTTTCCATCAATCCCTCAATGGCCCTTTTGTGAGTGCCGACCATGTTCAAGCGCACCTATAATCCAAGTAGTAGCTCCGACCGAGGCAGAATGGTGTTGTTACGCCAGGCAAACACACTGTGTGTGTGTATCTATTTGCATCATCTCCTAATGCAGTTTGAGCACCGTTCCATTGCAGTCCCTGCGGGCAGGGTAACAAACGAAGTAATGATTTCCACCTTGATATTGAAACTCTCAACTGTATCATGATAAATTCACCATTAATTTAGATAATTAATAGAGAATGGGGCGTTTGCTTCTCATAAGCGATTGCGATAATTGCAAAATGCGACAACGCGACGCGACAGATGGTCGCTGCCGATAAGTGAAAGCCAAGTCCGATGACAAGTACTGCAACTGCCGGATTATGTCATCTCGACATCAGTTACAGTTCCCCCGTACCTATAAAACTGAATTCGCGTCCAGATATGGCAGAAGGGCAATTATCGAACTTGAACAAAACGGAAAACAGTTCTTATCTTAAAATATGCATCTGAGGGTCTTCTCCTCCATTTGGCGACAACTTGTTAGGCTGCTGTCGTTGCTGTTGCACACGTCCTGGTTTTAAGAGTTCCGAGCTCACCGACTACAATAAGAAAACAATGTAACGTCGTCGTGCGCCTATACAACAGCATCAGAGCAGCATATAAACACCCAATAAACAAATCTGTATTCCGCCGCGCAGCCAATGCGTCATCGGCTCTCGCGCGTTCGATAAACTTGATTATGGCGAGTCTACACTATATGTGCGCGAGCGCACAAATTGATCTTCCTGAGATTCGCGAATTGACATCACGATTTGTTACCTTGCCCCCATGGAACAGTAGAAGCTTGTACTACATGGCACCGATAGCACAGTACTCTGCTTGTGCTGCCACACAAAATATTGCATCTCATAGGGCGACGACCAGCCGTCCCGGCGCAAGCGGCGCAGTGAGAAATTTGCATGCAATTTGTTTGCAAGCGAAAGATCCCAGATATCGCCTGCTCTTATTTAGCGTGAACGTGTGGTGTGAGAAATAGAAGGAGTACAAACAAAAAAGATTGACCGATTTACAGCGGCTCATTGACATCTTTCCTAAGTTCACTGTGTTATGTCAATGTCAAATCAAATCATGTGCATATTGCATAGGTATTTGACGTTTGAGTGCCCTTTCCTGCTTCTAGCTATTGTCGCCCTTGGGGAATAGGTATATTGGCTAATTGCCACCAAATATGGCAGCTAGCAGCTATGCTGCCCCCACATGGTACTACAATGGAAAACCATTGCGTGAACAAAAAGAAAAGTGAAACACTTTTGTTTCCCCCATATTCCATCCATTGTCCGGCGTGGTCGCAGCCGTTACCGGTGGTAGACATTTTTTATGGTCGCCATACTCATTTGGTATATGACGCTATGGTTTGATACACACAATCGTAATAAGGACGGCTTTGATGCTCACAAAATTATAATTTCTTGAATATATGAATAATAAGTGCTTCGTTTGGCATAAAGTGCCTGTGTTTGTACTACCGGCTTGATTGGAGTTCAATTAAAATTGTTCATGACCGTTAAATGGAATGGGGATTTCTGCGTAAAATATTCGTTCGTTTAGCGCTCATTCTTGGATGGGTGACAGTGAACTTGCTGACGTCTGTTTTGGATAAGGTTTATTGGGTAAACCGAACTAGAGGCGTTGATTCACTGTTTTATATTGTCTTTATTATGCAGCTTCTTCCTTTTAAAATTGAGATAAAACTCTGTTTTCTAAATCAAATGAAAAATATTCAACACTGAATATAAACCCGGTCAGCAGTTCTAAAGTGGTTCGCTAGTACAGCGCTCGGTCAGCAGTTCTAAAGTGGTTCGCTAGTAAAGCGCTCGGACGATAAAAACGGACCCACGTGATTACATATCGTAATAAAATAATTGATTATTGAAATTAAATTATTGGGAAATGGGGACGTTCAAGTATCTAGTTTAGTAAGTCTGACAGCTTTCTCACTAGATGTATCTCGGTTTTGATTGGTGGTGATTTATGGAGGGGTAGCCGATGAATCTAGTCAAGAAATTCGTGACTGAGTACTAAGTTGACAGTGCGCATATGTGGCTTTTTGCGTTCAGGTTAAATCTCATCTAGACGAATCTAGTCGACTTAAGATAACTAGATTCTTGAATGCGGCCATTGAAAAGAGCAATTCCGAGTTTCTGGGCAATTTCTTCGGATCTGCAAACAAAAACGCTATAAAATTTGTGATTAGTATATCTTGAATGCGGCCAATGTAATCAAGTCGGTCCGTTTTTATCTTATTAGCGCTTTAATAGCGAACCACTTTAGAACTGCTGACCGGGTTTATATTCGGTGTTGAATATTTTTTAATTGAACAGAAGTTTTATCACAATTTGACAGGAAGAAACTGCGTAAAGAAGACAAGCTAAAATAGTGAATTAACGTTTCTAATACGGTTTACCAAAATAAACCTTGATTTACTTATAATGAATTGCGGTTGCATGTACCTACTATTGGTCCAATAATTTTCTCTCTATTCGGGCCTCTGACATAATATTCTTTACTTTCTAGAAGAACGGCTGGAGTGATAGTTGTTTTCTTTTTCAAATGAAAGTGAGTAAAACACTTGAATTGCTAAGAGACCTCGCCAATCTTCCTTGTCACACCTTTCCCCACCTCATGATGACTGAAACAACATATATAGCGCATATACATGAGTTCATTGTAGCTTTCCACCTCAGAGTCATTTCTTCTATACGATCCCGACATTTGTACCTTTTAATTACTTCCTTAGAAGTCCAACAACTGGAAGGTGCACTGAACCCCATTCGCCGATCCTTATAAGGACAAGACAGATCTTTCTCTCGAATGCTTCTCATATCGCACATTTCTCCTAATTGAATTGCATTCCTCTCACACATGATCGTCCTTGCTGACTATGGTATTTTTAGCCTAATTACTAGCAGCTCGGTAGCCCTTATTCCCGTTAAGGTCCTCATTAGCGAGTGGAAAATAATGGCCAATGGATTCCATTGACCATAAACGTTGCGCGCTTGCATCGCGTTGCTCATCAAAAATTCTTTTGATCGCTTGTTGGTTGGACTATACAGAAAGGAAAAAGTGATTCATCGAATGTCGCCATAAATGATGAGGACAACTGCGACAAAAGATCTATGATTCTGTTGGGGGACTATACGGAGTTTATTAAACCGCACACAACACACATGGGAACAACAAAACTAGAAGTTCATTCGCCTTATACGAAGAAATTCGATCTTTTTTCCCTCGTTTGTGTTTGTTTTGTCATCTTCCTGACCATATAAATATTGGGATTGAAGGAAGAGCGAACTTGCTTGCTTGTTATAGGCGAAAGAGAAAATTCAAGATTGATGCAACAGTGGAATGCACTTGTCTCCGTTTTTGGCGATCGCCGGCGCGCACGTTGTCATTGGTCAGTGCGTGCGTGTATCCAGAGAAAGGTTGTTTCCTTTTTGTGGCTAAATACGGACTCGTGCCCAAGACAATGCAAATCAGAAAACGGAGGGACTACCAAATCGGATCACGCATCTCATCCACTGCAAAAACCGGCCCGGCACCGCGTGCTGGCAATCTATATCCCTCGCGGAGATATTAATTAATAACCAGCCGAGAATGAAGGACGTCTAAAGACGATGAAAAAGCCATCATCTGCCATAGCACCGGCGGCACTGAACGGCAATTATAATCCTATTAAATTGGCAAGCAAAAGAAGGCGCCTGTACGATGATTTCACGTCTCTATTGCACGCAATACGCGCACGCCTTTCCCCTCAGTCAAGGATTTTGAGATTAGGTTCAAGGTTTACCCTACTTCGGCGTGCACCACACCCCTGGACCCTTGCACGGTGGCATGCGCTTCTTGTTCCCTAAGCAGCTTATTCAAATCATCACGAAGAGCTTAATGCCATAACTATAGGAATTAAATGGACTCGAACCGGTGAACGTCTTGATGTGTACTTAGAGAGAGGAAGAGGTCACAACAAAATTTCCCATGGCCGAGAGGTATATCTTCCTCTAGTTTAGTGACAATCTGGTCACGATCAATGGCACAACAATGGAACCACCACATAGAACACGGAAGAAGAACGACGACGTCGGGGTGATTTCTTCCGTGGCAGCGTCGTCGCGTCCGTCGCTGCTGGTAATCCTCTTATTGGGAGCCGATCAGACGACTCAACTATCACTGGCAGAGCTGAATCTCTAACCTCAAACCGATACATTAAAAGTACAAGGAAAAATCTCAACGACATGACGGCGGAAGTTGTTCAGTTTGGGTTTCATTTTTGTTTTCCACATTTTTCCCTAGATCACGCGGCTGGGAGGGAAAAAACTAGGCCATTAGCTTGATCACTCTGTAATAACCGATGTTTGTTGCCTGGATGCCACACCGGGAGATAGAATCGCGCGCGCGGATTGTCTGCGGCTCTGTCTCCTCTGTCGGAGAACTCCGCTGGAGATGCTCTTAATTTGTGTTGTGGTTGGTATTTTTTATGCGGCCGGTTGCCAATTTTTGTCACGAAGGTGCACTTGTTAAACACGAATTTGCAGATGCACATATAAAGACAGAGAGAGAGAGCGAGAGAACGCGAGTATAGGGGCGAACATGTTGGTACGTGCCATTGGCGTTTTGAGATGCCATAAAAGGTCTTGTTGTGCATTTCGTCGAATTATTGCATTGAAATAAGGGCCAACCATCCGAGAGGCACGGAAAGAGGTGCGATGTTGCTCTGAACTGTAATTATTGTTTTTTTTTATTTTTCAGTTTTCTTTTGAGCCGGAGCAAGTGGTTGTAAGCCTTAAGCCGTACATGGGTGTTGGGTGAAAAGCTGTCACTGAATTTGGTGAGTTAATTGCAGATGTGGGATACATATTCCCTCGCAGAGGAACTGCGAAGGACTTATCAAATAACACAGTGGCTATCAAATGGCCGCATAATGGAGAGAAGTTGAATAGTTTGGTTAGAGGTATTTGGCGGAAATTTATCTATGAAAATTCCCCTTTCCTTTCGGTATATATTTCATAAAATTCGATCTCGAAATAAGGAAGCAATCGATGCGACAAAAAATGTCCATTTGGTGGGTAATTCACAGGATAACCACCCGACTTATGAGCGGAATCGCACCATCCCTAAAAGCTGTTAAAAAATTTTAAAATTAACAAACGAGCTGTCATTATTTTTTTTTTCACAAAAGGTGTCGCTTTTGCGTTGCTTTTTTCTTAATGCGATTGTGACTTAAACCATTTGAACTGCGCCACTGAAATTGTCCTATTTTCTATCTATGACCAGGGCACTCATTCCGTAATCTTTCAGACGATTATCGTCGAAATGATAGACCTCAAAAAATGACAACTGAGTGGCAAAATTACGAGTTTGAAACCTTAATCCAATTATTTTTCCACGAATGTAATGAAAGCTGACGATAGTGAAACAAATTCGGGCAGAATGTAACCTCTTATGGCCATCAAAGTTTCAAAAACGATATCGTCCCGACGATTATTGTTATATTGAATCGGCCGCCAGGATATTTGTTAAGCCATCTCACTCGCCGATAGAAGTCGCCAATTGCGATCCTTGACTCTTTCTGTTCCAATTGCCGATACCACAGTTGTTTCGTTACACATTTTAACCACTTTGAATCGAGAAGGCGTATCATCAACAAGCCCATGAAATTTACTAAAATTACGTATACAGTCAGTGGCGGACCCCAATTAGCGATCAGCTAAACTCCCTAATTACAAACAAATTCAGCGAATTCCTTAAAGCCAAGCTCTCTAATCGGATGTATTGCTATGCAGCGAGAGGAATTTAAATGACCACCATGTACGGCCGGGCGAGTGGAAACAACATTGCCCGCACAAACAAAAGGTGACCACACTACAATCCGCGCCAACAGATCAAAAGGAATGCAGCACGTAGTTCTACAGAATTCTCTTTGTCAGAGTGTGATGGTGATCCCCTGGGATATTATTTCGATAGTGGAAAGAGGAGCCACTCCGAAATGGAAACCGTGAGAAGTGTCACGTTATTGATCGAGAGGCGATCGAACTTTGTAAATTAATTTGTCCTTGGAAAATGGCTCCAAGTTAATTACTGAACCCTCGTTGGAATGATGGTAGTCTTCGCCCCCTTTGGAAGAAAACTCATTAAAATGCCACACATTGCACCTGCGTCAGCGGCAGGGACATCCCATACTCACGCGTCCCAGCGCTAAGAATAGACAGCCGGCCCTATTTGCTCTGTCTGGAGTGGAGGATCCACTTATCATCCACAGACTCCATCAGCAGGTATCGATTGGGGCCATTTAAATGCAGCGCACACTGCGTGGGTAAAAAGGAGGTTGAGCGCAAACCGCTCAAAGGTTTGATGGGAATCTTCAGATTAATTTTTTTTTGATGAAAAAAAAAAAATACATTCCACATACCTACTCTGGGTGGATGCATTTATCACTTTTATAATTGGCCAATGCAATAATTTCGTGCACACAATTCCGCTGCGTGATCAATTCTGATGCCTTTTTGGATATAGTGAGATAAAGCTGCGCTGGGATACAATGCGAGTTTTGGGCGCGCCAATCATACATCATCAAGGTGCGCAAGCCGCATCTGCTGCAGGATCATTTCCTCTCACTCTCCTGGCTTACTTGCAATTTCCAAAACCAAATTTCAATAAAGTGGAACAGATTGCACTGGGTTCGCTTTCGCACAACGTATGTAGTGCGAGCGTATATACTCGTTTCTTTGACAGATCACTGTTAGCTCCTAATCACCACTGTCAACGCCGGCGATTCTGGACGGATACAAAAACTATTTTGACAGCGTAACCTAATCACCTTAGCCGTTTTTTTTGTTTCGTGGAATAGTTTCCAGGCGCCAAGGGGCCTTGGTCCGGTGGTCCGTGTTTTTGCACATATTTGAGCTAATGCAATCTGCGACGCAGCATGTAAGCGCGCACAGCACACCAAAAAAATGCACCACCGCCGACACGCCGCGCCGTGGAAAAAAACCGCTCGGTAGGGGGAATATTTCCCAATCCTTCGCCTTTTCCCATCGTCATCAAGAAGTTGCTCGCGTAAAAGTTTTCAATACAAAGCCAGCAAAGTGCCACAGAGCGTAAGATCAGATTTAAACTGGTTTCGCTGGTTGCTTTGCTGCTGCAGCACAGGCATCACTGACCGAGACAGGAGACAGAAAAAAAAAAGAAACAGAATCTGAGCATATCTTGGGGCAATCCAATAAAGTCATTGGCTTAGAATATTGCGCTGTGCAGATGATGTGCAACTCGGAGTTGTTGGTGGCGATGGTGGTGTCGTCGGTGGCTGCACGTGATTGCTGGACATACACAATAACGTGCGAATGGAGGGCTGGTGGGATCGGTGGAACTATCGCGTTGTTACGCATTGATGATGATGACTGTTTGAGAGGCGAAAAGGTGGCGTTCCCATATGTTTTGGTTTGTAATTTAATGATTAATCCGTAGGACGTTGAATTTGAAATAGGTACTGCATGGGGGGAGACATTTTGAATGAACGTATAAATTGAACAGTTTACAACAAACCGGAGTATAGGAAACAGGATCGAATCGAACGAAGGAATGTCCGCGGTGTACCTTTGGAAGGGGATGTGATTTGCATTCTGCTTCTTTTGGTATGCAGATTTAAAGGACTTTAAATTAAGCTGCCGATTTTTTATTCAATTGTTTCGCAGTTGTAAAAGGTGCGCCATCTAGTGGTTTCTTTTTAAATCATAGGTAATTTTGACACTGACAGCTGTTTCGCACTCGAAATCTAGAGAGAAAGTCAGTATAATACCTCCGCGGAACGAAATCGTAGGTTATTATGACACTGACAGCTGTTTCCCGCTCGACATCTTGACAGAAATCAAGTATCATACCCCCGTTATTTTGACACTGACAGCTGTTTCCCACTCAAAATCTAGAGAAAAAGTCAGTATCATACCTCCGTGGAACGAAATCATAGGTTATTTCGACACTGCCAGCTGTTTTCCGCTCGAAATCTTGACAGAAAATCTGTATCATACCTCCGCGGAACGAAATCATATTATTTTGACACTGACAGCTGTTTCCCACTCGAAATCTAGATAGAAAGTCAGTATCATACCTCCACGGAACGAAATCATAGGTTATTTTGACACTGACAGCTGTTTCCCGCTCGAAATCTTTACAGAAAGTCGGTATCATTCCTCCGCGGAACGAAATCCTAGGTTATTTTGACACTAACAGCTGCTTCCCGTTCGACATCTTGACAAAAATCAAGTATCATACCCCCGCGGAACGAAATGAGTCGCTTTACGTGTTTTGAAAAAACATTTTTGCCGAAATGAAACACCCGCCGCGCCTGCTGCACGCAAGTTTGCGCAAAATGTTCGTGAAACCATCAACAAGGTTTTGGAAAATTTGAGTGACATGTTGTGTTCCATAATTAATGACAATGTTTGCTCTTACTAATAAAGCCATAAGACGTAGAAAAAATTCAATTTTGTTCGTTTTATTGCATATTTAAAAAGAAACTTACATTTGACACACCCTGTATATTTGGCAAGAACAAACCAGGTTTTCATTTCCACTCGCATTCACTTACAATGAACTTTGTTAGATTACTTTGTGAGTTTTTTTTCTAATTTTTGTGTGAGAAACTGTTTTGAAATATTTTTTCTAAAGGTTGTCTAAGTTTTTCGCTTCAAATGTGGAACCATTGATTTTTGAAACCAAGTTTACTTTATTTCTTGAATAAGTCGACCGATTGTGATGAAACAAAAAGGAAATCATTCCCAATTAAACCCTCTGTCATGTCTAGAGAATCCACTCAAATTGGGTCAGTAGTTTTAACGTAAAGTAACAGATCCAAATTCACATGCAAATAGGAAAAGAGATAGGGCTTTGCTTCAAACACAAAGCGGCTGAAATTTTTTAACTCTATTTCAATGTTTGACCCGTCCAAAGTCACGGCAGATTTTTTAAAAATTTATTTATAAGACCTTTTACTGAGAGGTAGGACTTCCACAAACTCAGCAAGTGTCTTGGGGAATTCAATAAATTACAAATCAATGGCAATGGTCGTCAGAGTGAGTTTTGCGGACGAACTTGACCTAACTTAGAAACAAAAAATTAAATAAATATTGAGCGCAATAGTTCCATAGGGACCCCCTAGGCCTAGCTGCTCACAAGCAATCGTTTTGTGGGAGTTTTTCAGCTTTTGGGACGTATGGAAGGGATCTACAATTTTATGGTGAGTTCAAAGGACTTACAAACACTTTCATGACAGTTATACTCTCGAATCTTTGTCAGAGGTTAACCTTAAAATGTAATTTGTGTTTTTCCGGGGATCGAACCCCTCGCTTACTAGTCCCACACACTAACCACTGTGCCCACTTGCCCGACTTGTCATTCCCTTCGAAAACCATTCTCACACTCTATAAAAAGTCCTTACAACGAACCGTTGAGCCGTCAGTGTAGATTTGCGAAGTTCCGTCCGATCCTGACGCACAATCTTCATCATAACTGCCCAACAATCGCACGGCTTATCTTCGCTTACATTAAATTAACGCCAATTTACTGCTGACAACAGCCGGCTGCCCGACGAGCCAGCGGGCGTTTCTCGCTCCGCCAAAGGGAATTAATTTAAACTCAATCTCATTGCGATTCAATTAAACGAAGAACCGCTGGCAATTAATTGTGGCGTTGGGCACATCATTTTTCATCATCGCAAATCCATCACACAATCAAGCATATCACCGCATCAGGCAAACAAGCGAGTGCATTATCAAAACCAGAGAGAGTCCCTCACTCATCCTCGCTCTAGAATTTCGATGAAGCAGGCCAAATTGATGTTTTATGGATTCGAGTCGAGATGATGGCAGGATCGATGGCGGCGGCGATCGTCATCGTCTTTCCAATTGAAAGAATCATTGAGATGTCCGTTGCTGAGACTGACAGGCATGATATCCCATCACCACCAGCGTCATCGTGAGCAATCTTCTTCCTCCACTTTGGCAATTAAAAACTGATGACCATTAAGCGCCAATAAAAGCGCAACGCGTATATTCCTAGCGGACGTGCGGTCATGGATGCGATATGGATGCGGCAGTGTAAAAACGTACGGAAGATGTTAGATATGACAGTGTTGTTGATGTGAAACAACTTCAGCGCCATTTCACATGTTTCGCAACGCGGAAGAACTGCAGAGTGGAATTCTCTTCCTATAACAATAGAAACGTAGATTTGTATCTGGCGACCGAGCCCTGTCGTCGAGGTGGTCATAAACTCTTTTTACTAGTAAGATGGGGGGTTTTTTTTCGAGTCGTCATCATCATCATCATCAAAGCGGCACCCAAAAAATAACCCAAAGAAGGGGAACACACCCACATTGGGTGCAATTTTCGCGCGTCATATACACTCCCTCCATCCAACATCCAAGTGGAGCGACACGACAACGGCCACAACTATAAGACAGTAGCTGGAAACAGTTGGCAGTTAAGGGAGCCCCTACACTCGTACGGCGCACATATACTCTGCGTCGCAACTTCCGCTGTCATCTTAATTGAAATTCGTTGCGCGAAATTGAATCCGCGTATATAAGCAGCGCGTCCCGTCTCTCTCCCAATTGGGACACTCGCAGAACAATGCTTTCGCGAGCCAATTACGTATGCGAGCTGCGTTGGGCGCGCGTTCTTACATAAGGTGTACGGTTGAGAAGTCCGCACTGCATGCAATTAAACATCAATTAAACGCACATCAGCACACTTAACACGGAAATTATCCATTTTACGATGAGTTTGTATTGGATGGGAAAATATGTGCTTGTAGAACCACAGACCCACATCGGCGTGATCGTTGCGGTGTTTATGAGTTGTGTTTGAGTCGCCATGTTGTGCTGTTTTCTCACAGGAATTTCTAAATCCCTCGGGGCTTATGGCCGTCAAAATACGAGTTTTTTCGTTTACCCTTTGGTGGCTTACACCGGTAAGTCTCTACTAAGTCAAGTCTCAAGTGCCACTCGGTGCGTCCCGGCACATAAATTTCCCTAATAAGGATTTTGTTTTGTTCTTTCGTTCGTGACCTTTCCCTAGAAGAGTGCCCCGTTTCGTAACATTCTTTCACCTCGTCTCATCACCACGCACACACTGGTATCAAGTTACCTCACGATGAGAGTGCGAGCATCAATTCGTGGACCACCGACTGTGAAACCCTCTAAATGACAAACAATGGGCCATGTTCGAGAGCCTTTCTTGAGAATTTTTTCCAGTTGTATATGCCTAGTAATCAAATGGGGTTGTCAGTTGTCACTCCCCTCGAATGACCGAGCGCACATATCTTCGCACTGTTTGATGTATGAAACTGTTACAAATTGGAAATTTATTACTCCTAATGGGCAATCAAAAAGCGGACTGTTACATGGTCGGTTCAAGGCCTGAATTTATGAGGATTATGTAAGTGATGGGTGGGACGGGACAAGTTTCAACTCGGACAGCCTGATTTGGGAAGAGCTGAGTCCATTAAGTGATTTATCAAGAAACGCCCCGCTTTTGATGCGAGCAATCAGAGCCAGCCTCATCAGACAATAGACCAAAATTACATCCTGTCGATCTTCTGCGTTTAAAACTCAATTTTCGATTCTATAATTGAGGGGTTATCATCTCAAAGTTTGAAGGAGAGAGGAGGAATGTCTACATATGACAAACAGCCTCCTTTCGGAGCACGATTTGCTACCCAAGAGTATCAATTACCCTCAGCTGATTACACCGTCATCAACTATCAATTTCATTCCATGTAGGTTCGTATATCCTGTGCAACAGTGAACCTATTATGCGCACCTCTAGGCATCGCATTTAACCTTCACACGATAAGCTACTGAAGCCGGTCGGCTTTTCCTCTGATTGGCGCCTTTTTTGCACCGTGGTGCATCCATAAATCTCCCAAACCGATAGTAATCTGCTGGCCGAGAGTCTATGCGCCGCCGGACCCCCAAAGGTAATGCAATTTGTTACATTTAACACTTACGAGACGCATTTGCGTCTTCCGATGGACAGGTAATCCTGCGCTCGACGTTTTTACTTATCAAGAATAAAGAAGAAAATGAAGGTATTTACGTGTGGATGTGGATGCCGGTGTGTTCCAGGAATCTCGAGTGGGGGCACGTACGCCGCAATGAGGCTTTTGTTCCAGACGGTATAGATTGTATAATAATACGCATGAAGAATGGATAGAAAAAAAAAAAAAAACACCGCCGAGACAAAGGATCCTTTGAGTGGCAGATCAAAAGAAAGACGATCGTGTTTTCGGAAATTCGAAGAGATCTTCTCGTCCCGAAGGGATGAATACAAGTAATGTTTGGGTATACTCGTATCTGGTCCAGGATGTGAATGAGTTTCCTAGTGCTGACATATCCTGTTGATCCAATCTCCACTTGATGCAATGTACCCTTATCAAGTCATATGTCGGGCTCGTCCTAGACAAGCTGGCTCTCGTAATTCGCTTTAACTAAAAACAAAGGAGAACAATTCTCTCGGCAAATAACACGGCTAAACCCAACGTTTACCCTGGAAGAATACAAAAATCACAACAAGGACGCTTTACCATTCTCCTTGGTGAAAAACCCAACAAACGGACAATCGATTGTCTATTTCACATTCACAGGCTGCTCCTATACCTGCCGCCAGTATTTACTCAACAGGTAGCCGAGCAACACCTACTTTTGCACTTAACAATGACACGCTAAATTCACGTTCCACAGACACATTTGATAACAGATGCAACCGCAACATGTTCGACAGCCGTACCATCTCCAATCTCCATCCGCAAACATGTTCCATTGAAAGTGAACTCTCAAACTGTTGACGGGTTTACCCGGTGCAACATGATCTGCACGATCGTCGATCAGTCTTCGGTTAACATTCGGTCGTTGCGGTTCGTAGTTGTGAAGAAAAAGTAATCCTTGTCGCGTATTTTCAAATATGCGGGTGATATTTTAGAACAAGACGAGTTTCAAACATAAAACAACCGACAGCCAGCAATATATTCAGTTGGTCGAAACGTGTGTACGCCTTATGATCGTCATCGTTCATGATCTTGCACATGGTCGGTCTTATTTTCGGTCGATTCATAGCCGCAGCTTTCCCAATCCCAACATCATCGCATCCATAGCAGAAAATAAAACCAAAGGATATACGAAAATAGATTTTGGCGACGAAGGCGTCGACGTCGCGCGGTTCTTTTTGTTTTTTTGTTATTTTTTTCTTGTGTTTTTGTTGTCATTTCGCACGGCGACGCGTTTTTGGCACTAGCATTTTCGTGGTGTGCGACCAGCAGGGGTTGGTCGTTGCCTGCAGTGTGTGAGGATCAGTTCTTGTCGATCCTACGAAATAAATATGAAAATCACGTGTGATGTTCAAGTGCTGTAGAAGATTCAAATTTAAAAAAATATTCATTGTGAGGAAAAGTGCTTTTTGAAAAAAAAAATGAGTCCTTTTCGAGTGGCGTTCCTTGCCACAATTTTTCTTTCTTTCTATCGTGCAAATGGTTCCCCCTCTGGGGACTTGCTCAGGAATTACCATGATCAACTTGTGGATTACGCAGATCATAATTCGGATATTGCCTCGTGGCCGGTAGCTAAATCGGCGACGTCCAATGGAAGACCTCATCATCGAAAAACGTCAGTGAAAAAGACCAAAAGTGGATTAATCATCGAACGGAATGTGCCCACGGGCTCGGCGGACGGCGGCGGCGGCAGTAGTAGCAGTCAGGAGCAACAACTACCCCCATTAGCGGCGACAACAATCTCATTGTCACATAATGGTGGCGTTGGTCGGAAGAAGAATCAGCGTAAGCGTGGTCGCGGTCAACGGCAGAAAATGAACAAAAATGGTAATAACAAACGTTTTGCTCGTTAACTTGTTACGGAAGAATGTGGACGCGGGAAAAACTGTCGTTTGTGGAAATCGTTGATGATAGTTGTTTCTTATTTTCTCCCCCCCCCCCACTGTGTATGTGTGTGTGTTGTGATTTGATGGCGATGCAAAGTGTGACGTGATGGTATGTACAAGGAGAACGCTACTGAGGCCTTCTGTGGAATTTTACGTCTCTTGGGTGTAGAGTGGCCCTTTTCGATTTTTTTTCTGTTAAAAACGGGAGTGAGACCATTTTTAACTTTTCCGTATTCGTAGATTTAATTTCCGGTCCAAATTTCGAACCTGTCATCGTTTTAAATGCGAGTTTCGAAAAGTTTCTCTCGCAGTGCTATAAAATAAAATTATCCTGCAAATAAATGGCTTTTAAAGCTAAGTTTAAGGCGAATCCGCGAGGCGAACTAGTGATTGGAGTGGCTTCAGGCTAACCCGCCTCGCGGATTCGCCTTAAATTTAGCTTTGAAAGCCATTTATTTGCAGGATAATTTTTACCCGACTGGTTTGCTCAATCAGTTCCAATCATTTGTATAATATTCGAACTTCGTAAACTAGGTCACTCTGCAAAGGAAACTTTCCTCTCTTTCTTGACAGTGATTTTCTATAATCTTGTCCAGCGTTTTTAGTTGAGGGTTAGTCATGACCTTTGGGACTTTGCAATCCAGTCCAAATCTTTGTCTCCTATTTTTGTATAACGTTTTCTCTTTCAATTGGGTTGAATCTTGTTTCACAAAAATGGATCTAACCGTATAATTTCTTTTCGGAATGGGTTGCTTGAGCGCAGACACAAATCAATCCCTAGTTTTCTATAATTTCTTTTGGGAACGAAGAGTAACACGTGGTTTAAAAAGAACCCAACAGATGGCGCTAGATAATTACAATAAATTTAGGTGGATGTTTTTGTTCGAAAGGTGGTACTCTGGTTACAGGCTGAATACCGTTTTCACGGATAATTCGAATGATTATAAATTTTGCGATGAATTTTTTGTTGTAATATTTAAAAGGCCTTTAACATTTTTAATTTCGACTCTAAATTTTAGTAGTTCACAGTGGCCATTTTGCATACAAATTTCACAAGCTTCCATAAATTTAAAGTCGAGACTAAAACTCACTTGTTTTGACGAGAAAAATTGTATGAGGAACGATTTTGAAAAACAATTTTAGGTTTTATCAAGAGCATACAATATGAGGGTATTTTTATTGTGAGATTGGGCTAAAACTTGATCCAAAAGAGATCACCAGAATCAAGTGTGCAGCTGTTTATATTTGTTTGGTCTAATCTGGATCAAGTATTGACACGAACTCAAGAAAGTAGCTTTTCCCCAAGATTCAACTTGCTACAAGTTCTTTTTTTCATCGCAAGTGTACAGCTGTTTGAATTTACTTGGTCCGATCTGGATCAAGTTTTAGTATGAACTCACAAAAGCAGCTTTTCCCCAAGATTGAACTTGCTACAAGTTCTTTTTTTCATCGCAAGTGTACGGCTGTTTGTATTTTCTTGGTCTGATCAAGTTTTAGCACGAACTCACGAAAGCAGTTATTTATCCAGCCTTCTGCAAGACTCAACTTGGTTGACAGAAGTTATTATTTTTTTGATCTCAAGATGTTTCTGACTCTATTCGGGTATTGATATCGGTAAGGTAGTGCATCAAATAATGGTGCATTGTATAGAAATTAGAAACGAAAAGGAGAATATGGAAGAGATCTCCACTTTTAAATTGTAGCTGTCTTAGACCTCTTTAGTTTTATTTTCATATTCTCGATCTAGATCGGAATACGGCTCGCGTTTTATTAAACAATTTCCTTTCGGGAAAACTGATTTTTAGCACATTTCTCAAGGTTTGTATTTGGTTAAAGTTTCACAGAAAACAAATGCAAACATCACATAAATATCCTGAAGATCGCTCCCCTCAATTGTAGTGAATTCCCTTTCTGTTACCCCTTTTGACAATTGGAATGGCAATTCCACTTTCCAACGCTCTTGAGAACACCTCACTCCAAACAAGGACGCATACACAACAAAATAATGGTCATATACGAGTCCTTATTAGCGCGTGGCCATATTTGTACCCAACAATGTTCTGCGCCGACTTTTATAAACCAAAAGACAACAGATTTCCTGTTTACTACCACGCTACTGTGCTGGCGCGTCTGCTGTTGCTTTTGCTGTTGCTGTTGTGTGGCGACACGCCTGGCGTGTGTTTCATGTACATCTACTCTCTACATGCATCGGAATCGGTCTTTGTTCTATTGTTGCTTAGGGAGGTTCCTGCCGCTCTTAACCGCGACACCGCACATTATTGCAGGCCTATGGTGTGGTTTGGTTTCTCCTCCAAGAAAGTTGTCGAAACCGTGCAACGAGTTTTTCTTCTGCTAATTAATTAAATCGATTAAAATGTCGTTCCCCCGTTGAGAAATACCCATCAAGCTAAATGCAACATCAGTGTTACCTCACAGCCGCAGTCACATCTCTTTATCGCTCTTTATATCTGATGCTGTGATTATGAGCCGGATGGACTTTCTTTTGCGGCTTATCACACTCCCATCATATTTGGATGAAGTTGTCGTTCTTAATTAGAATTTAAATTGAACCAATTCAGTTGAATTGCCAACCCAAAACAATATCGAGTTCCAAAATATGACGAAACAAAGCTTTGTCCCTCCGTCAGCATTTGGCCGCCTGCTACTGGCTGGCTGGCTCATAAACAAAAAAGAGAACCTTCAGCAGAGACGTGAAGAAAGTGGAAAACATATAAATAAATCATAAATCTTAAAGTGGTCAAAGCGCAATAATGCGGCGGCGATTGCTGTGGGAAACCGAATGATTGTATACCTAAACAAGCGCAACGGAAGCGCTGCGCGCACGGATGCCTTTCGTCTCAAATAACTATACCACACTTGGGGACGCGGCAGCTGGAGAATCTGTGAGAAAAACCACTGAAGATCCCAAATATTATGCAGCTGGAAATATTCTGTTTTATGGGTTCTCATTTAACGGTGTTCTGTGAATGATTTTTATCAAGCAAACACGAATATTTCATTTGGACGTGCAGCCAGTTTATGGGAGGTTGTTGTGGGGACCGCACATTTTGGCTAATTTACGAGTGATAAGGCCTGACAAAGAAATGGGCAAACAGGGGAAATATATTAGGAGGTTAACGTTTATTGGGATGAAACTAGTTAAATAGTAGGATGATTAGACGGGGATAACTATTTCAGTATCGAAATAAGATTTAGATCCATTTAAAGGTGGTCTCGACTGTCACATGGAGATCTGCAGATAAAAAGGGATTCACAAGAAAGACTTTATAAAATGAGCTGTCTTTTATTGCATCACATTTGAGGTTGGAAATTATTTTTCTGTTGGCACAAAATCGGTCGTTATTAACAGTGGTAGCACTTTGTAAAATTTAAATCTCTCCGATCGATGGAAACGGCTTGATCGGCTATGCCAAAGCGGGCCACCTTCGAGTCTTCGTTTTCGTTTTCATTTACCTTTTCTAGTGACACTGACAGCCAGTGTGACCAATTCAGTAATCATGCTAAGTTCAGCCGTTTAGCTTTTTTGTTTGGTATAAGAAAGTTCTAAAAATCATGCTAAATATTTTTTTTTAAATCCGAACCTGCTAAAATCCCAAACAAATTAACAAAAAGCTGTTTCTTTTCAAGAAAAATAAGACGCGTTTATATGTATTACGTACAAAAAATTGAATTCAATTATGTTCAGTTTCTGTTAGTTGAATACAAATAAGTATTATTATTATTAGCTGAATTCAGTGAATGGCTGTGTTCAGTGTTCATTGTCAACTGAGAATTATTGTAATGGCTTTTACACATTAATGTTTGTCTGCCTTTGATTTTGCTGTATTATTTTATTTCATAATTTGGCTAAACAAAAATCCAGCTAATTTGTCCCGCTTCAGCATGAAATCATGCTTATTAAAAAAATGATTTGAAAAAAGAGGCTTAAAATAAAATAAACCTGCTAAATTTAGCATGAAATATTCTAAATTGGTCACACTGCTGACAGCTTGTCCAAAGAATATTCATAAAAGCGTTTAAAATCACACTTGGGCGACGCGAAATAAAAATGAATTTGATTTACGTTGAACAACGTTGGGGGACATTGGAAACATAAGGGATCGCTGTTTGCAGTCAATGGCGGCCATGTTGTTTTCATAGAATCTGTTTAATCTGATGTTTATTATTCATCCAGTGATGCCCAATCACCACCGCAAGTTACAAGATTGAAAAGCACTTCCAAATGATAAAATTTTATTATCAAAAGGGATGTTTATCAGTGCATAAACGTTGCGCATATTTTACGTCAGACTCGGTGGACCTTTTCCTAATCGACTCTCCAACGTTTTGGTTTCCAAATTCGAGACAACCGGCTTGGTAAGCAATCAGCCAAAACTCGTACGTCAAAGAAACGCCAGATTGGCCGATAACATTGAAATTGAAATTGAAAATAGAAATAGAAAATTGTTCGCCCTGCTCAAGAAGTCGGGAATGGAACGTGAATTGGCCACCAAGATCGAACAATTTTACCCTGCTAGATTTTTTCATGTGGGCCTTAGTGAAGTGCCGACGAGCAGCTCTTAAAGCCAAAAAATCAATGCAAAGCCGTTAAAAATTGTAACACTCTTGAGAAGCGACAGACATTTGAACGATGTTGGAACGATGTCATTCATGGACCTTTGAAATAGAAAAATAGCTTTGTTCATATATCGCACGCGGCTTGTTTTATTCAATTATAACATCAAACTGTCTATATTGAATCCGTCTGACAGCTGACAGTGACACCTAAATAAATTGTCTCTTCCATCAATTAAAAACAAGGAAGATCTCCCTCCACAGGGTGGCCGCTGCAGAGAGTCGCAATAAAATGGGCCAACGAAAAAATAAGTGTCATTTCTGAAGCTATTTTGGAAATTTTTGAATTTTTAACGCTATTTAAGAAGCATGGCTAAACTATAATAGTGTTGTGATAGGTAAATTTTATAGATTTTTATTTGAAAATAAGAGAATTTCAAAAATGAATAAAAAGGGCCAACAAAAATTGTTGCAGGCTGTCAAAAAAAGGTGCCAAATTGCTACTTAAGTCGTACAACGGTTACGCTGCCCATCCACCTATTGGCCTGTTCCACTTGCTTCCGCGACATTTTGTCCTCCCATTTCGATTTGTTCTGTTTGATTTAGAACAGCCTGGTCAATATTTAACACATCGTTAGCGTACAACTCGCGGACTGGACTCACCATCAATAACGCAAATCTACAATCAGTCCGGCACAATGTAGGCTAACACCTGTAACAGCTACCCAATGCCAGATGGACCTGCACTCGGATTGATTTACACACATCCACCTGGCGAAAGAGTATACATAAAACCTGCGCGTGAATCTCTTTCTATCTTATTCCAAATCCACTAATCACACGTCGCTGGCACAACTCTCTCTCGGTATATATCTACTCGTAGTCAATTGGATGATTTCACGATCTCCGACTTCGACTCCGAAGATAGACGATCGCAATGTGATCCCTGTGCGTATAAGAGAACAACTCAAATGCACCCGCCTAGCGTGTGTTCGTATGCAAATTACCGTCATCATCGTCTCGGAACTCGGAGAGATGATACATTGAAGGAGGACAGTGTGCAGGAAGCAGGAGTCCACATTTTTATTCCGCATTCGCGTTATCCGTGCCACTGCATCATTTTTTATTGAAATAAATTCATGTAATTCCCCGACACCAATCATCTCACGCGCGCTACAACCACATCTAACATGCAATCATTCCAGAGGCCACCATCGCCACCGACTACACACGGAACACCTCTATTAGCTGCGATGACTTTAGCTAGAGCCTTCGCAGAGAGATCCGTCTACGGCGAGTGTGTGCGTGTGTGCGTGTATCTCGCTCTGTCTCCTTGCGAGGCAATTGGTAGAGTGCACTAAGTGGATCTGACATTGGTATTTATGCTGACAAACAGGACGACAAATCGTTAGGCTACCTAAAGATAGACCTAGTTGATGGTGGTGTCGGTGTGTGGTGCGTCGAGCCCGAGGGGAGTTGAGGAATGGTTAATTGATTTTGCTGAATAGACAGGGGTAACCGCGCGCAATTTAATTAGGAGATGAGTGTGGCAACTGGCAACTGGCAAGGATCGCGACGAGTCCAAACATCCAATCATTGAATGTAAACAAAACGTTTGAAAGGTGTACAAGTGCGGTCGTGTCGGGGTATATGTTCCATACACAGCCACACACACACGCGCGGGCAGTGATTTATTGACAAACGTCAATTTTCGAAGGCGCACAGTGAATCTCGGGTTTGGATCTTTCCTACAGCCGTCAGTGATTATTGATTGCTTTTCAAGTGGTTTATAGTTTGTTTGGAGGTTTAGTTTCTCCTATCTTTTTGTCGGTGTCTGGGGTTCGTTTTTGTTTTCGTCTTACATTCCACTTTTGGGTATATATGAGTCAGGCGCCGCCGCCGACGGCTGGTCTCTGGCCACAGAAATGTGATCCACAGTCTCCTAATTGGATTTAGTTTTTTCTCTTCGAAGCTGGGGTTTATTTATGGCCGTATAAAGCTGTCGACGGAATTCGCTAGAGTATTATTGATTACAAGTCTGGGGCATTATGGAACACACCTGCCTGACGGAGAGGTCGCTGCTGATTAAATCTCACTCAGAGTAGATCCCATATTCCCAGCGTAAACCCGTTTCAATTGACAACATCTGTTGTCTACTTAACTGCCTTCGACACTGGTGGTGGACATAGTTTGAGAGCGATTTATGAAACTGTTCAATTCATCAATTCACTGACAACAAAGGCGCACACGCGGAATCGTTTACACTGTTTGCCGTGTGTGAGTATGCACAAAAGCTCCGTCTATACGTTACAACGTAAACAAAGTATTCTTATTTTAAAATTCCGATTCCGGCTGTCCTATTGATAAACAATGCTCCGGCTAGAGCCATTCTGTTTTCTTTTCTTTATTTTTGGAAGGAGTGAATAAAAAAACAATAAACAATATATGCCCGAGATGAGGGGCCAGACCGATAAACAAACGGAAGAAGCAACATCAACGGAGACGGCCGTAAGTACAAATTGGGGAAAATTCTTTCAATGGAAGTGAAAAATAAGCTCCAACTCGATCTGTCCACTTTTTGAGAGAGGAAACTGGAGCTGGAGGCAATGCAATTTATGAGTTCATATTTTAAAAGGAGACTTGTAGAGATTAGACTTAAGTGCGAGGAGGAGGATAATAGGAATGGAAAAGATTGGGCCAGCCGAGTTAATGGCGACATTATGGAAATCGATTGTTGTGCGAAGAGTGGTGCATTATCATGCTTCCATTATATCGAAGGATGAAGATCTTGTTATTTGTCTAAATGTCCCCATAACGAACACTTTGAAGTGATCGCTTATCGGGAGGGGGGGAGGTGGGTCTTTCTGTATGGCGGCTCTTGGTCGACGGTTTTTCGGGTCAAGAAACTGAGACCATCAGATCTCAGATGGAACGAATCACGAAAACAATTACCGAACGGTTTTGGTGACTCGTTCAAGGACATATCTCGTTGTTAGTCTGTGTGATGTGGCGGCGGGCGTCAAAAATGTGTTGGCGAGGGTTAGGATTGTCTGCTCAAAGTTGACCGGACGATCTATATAAGTTTGGCAGACATTAGGTTCGTTCGTGTACTTTAAGCATAGGAAAGGTGGGTATATTTGAAAAAGAGTAAGAGTTTATTCATTTCCCAACAATTCTTGAATATAAAAAGAAGAACTCTGTAGAAGATATTGAAGTGTTTTAAAGGTTTCTATCCGATCTTCGAAAGGAATTTTCTGCAAGATTCCAAGACTTTGCAGAAATGGGGAAGCTGTCTCAGTTTCTTAAATCGTTCCTTCCGAATTTACTGACGTGGCGGCGTTGTTAAATCGTTCAAAGCCATCACTTCGAAGAGAAAGAATTGACTTGCAAGACGATATTTTCTTACAAATGTATAAAGCTGATAAATTTTGGTATATTCCAGAAAAGTATGAAAATTGCAAAAAACTAGCTTCTATGTTTGGATCGACATACATATGCCGACCCCTGGTGTAGATCATTGATCCAAGGAGATCCAACTATTGTTGTAAACAATGCAAATCATTAATCTATAGAACGTTTAATAAGAAGAACAAAACTTTGTCGTTTTTAACCTCACTTTGATTGGGATAATTTTTTTTGTTATGTTTTTTTTTAATAAGTTTTTATAGATAAGTGGGACGGACAAATGTCAGCGCAGTGGTTAGTGTGTTGGACTGCTAAGCGAGGGGTGCCCAAAAAAAATATTCCAACTTAAGATTTTTTTCACTGCGCCACTTCTCGCCAACGTCTGGACAACCATCCGAGAGTATAACTACCATTAAAGAGCTTCTTAATTGGGCCTTTGGACTCGGCATAAAATTGTAGGTCCCTTCCATTCGTTCCAAAAATAAATAAAAACTCACGCAAGACGAATGGTTGTGAGAAGCTAGGTCCATATGGACCTGTTGCGCCAACTATTTATTTATTTATTTATTTTTAGGAAGGACAACTCCTGTTGTTTCAGTATACTATGAATTTTTGCAATTTGAATGAGTTTGTGAATGTTTTTCACTATTATAAAGATGACAGTTTTGCTTGTTGACGGTAGCCATTCATGAGCCTCATCGCTGAACAAGATTTTGTTATGAAATATATGACAATCAAGGGCAATCTCGTTTCCCAAATAGATTTGCACAATTTCCCAGCGTTTTTCTGCCGTAAATCTATTCAAATCGTTGACAAATCAGCTGTCAGCTGTCATATTGGATATCTCTGAAAAAAGTGTTACCAACTACAAGAAAAATCTTAAAACAAAAAAAGTGCTACCAACTACAAGAAGAATCTTAAAACAGAAAAAAAAAAAAACGAGTGTGCTTTAGACCACACGACTGAAGTAAAACTTCTTTAGCTCCATCTATATATACATGTTTAGATTATACATATTAATATATCAATTTTCTTCAATAATTTACTGGCTATGAGAGGAAGAGAGCAAGAAAATGGCCGCGCGCACTGCACTCTCTTGCTCCGACATATGCACAGCAGTGATACCAGACTTTAGAGGCAGGTTATCCCACGGTTATACTCAAAATATCCCTTTTGTGTTTAAAAAATAAATAAATTTATTATTTAAAAAAATACTCGTGATTCATTCACAGACACATATGTCATTTTATAAAACAGTTTAGGGAAATAAAAAAAAAAATAAAACGAAAGCATTTAAATATTTTGAATGACTTTTTTCTAAACATGAATATATTTAATTTGATCGTGGGTTGAATATGTTTTTATTCTTAATGAAATGCGCAATTAGGAACAAAATTTGACCAAAAAGTACTATGAGGTCTGAAAAATCACTTTGTCCCTTTTAGCTTATTATTAGTGAGAAAATCCATCAAAAAGTGATAAATCCCCCGATCTGGTATCACTGCGGCACTGTATGATGTGTCTTAGATAATGAAACGTAACTGGCTGAGAGAAATAGAGAACGAAAATGTGTATGGCATTAGCAATACAACATCGCATCAAACAGTGATGTCACATCGATGAACGTTTAAGCGGACACAAGAGAAACAAAACACGCTCTGCAAATATGTCTTCTACATGTTGTAGACCTGATGTATGCTGCCTGCATCGAATTTATGTGCCCTTTGTGTTGCACTGCGTGCGGAAGGCCTAACACTTTGACTTTCTGGTGATGCTGATTGTGACTTTTACACATGGACCCCATATGCTACGGCTACGAGTACAATGATCAGCCCTTTGTTTGCATTATCAATGTCAGATAACTTTGAGCTATTGCCGCGAATATTCTAATTAATAGCTGAAGTGAGTACTGATAACATAGCTCTGTACTATCTGGGCGTCACAACTCACAAGTGAGGCCCCAGCATTTCACAGTCAATTTGAATGTACACTCAAATCGCCAGACGTTGTCTATACTTTTTGTCTCAAGGATTATTTCCACTTTTCAAATTTAATTTCTGCTATCGAGTTACGAAAAATGTTGCCATCGCTCAGTCGAGGGCAGATGTTCTCCTTCCGGTCGATCCACCAATACCCCATTGAGTAGATTAAACTCTACTCATGTGTCTCCCCCTTTTGTGCTCACAAAATACATGTCCAGCTCGAGCTGGATACATGTTTGATGTCTCCCCCTTTTTTCTGTTTGTCCTACCTCCCCCACCGCCCGTCTGTCGTTCTGTAATTAATAAACTGAAGAAAAAAAAAACAGTCTCAAGTATGACATAAGAGAGTCGAAACTTCTTTATGCCTTAAGAAGTACACCACAAGCCGGTTCGTAAGAAATGTGAAAATAAATCCACAGAACGCACATGACTCATAAAAAATGCATCACGATTTTATAGCTCTAATTTTTCATTCATGAAAACGAAATATAAGCAGATGAAGCGATCGCCAACACAAACAGATACTAGCGCTGTGTATCTGTTCACCTATCTGACACCTAGATCATCGATCGATTACAGTTCGAGGTCGGTGACAACGCCGTCGGCGGGAAGCCCTTTTTAATGTTGTTCTTGGTCTTTTTACTCTGCTGTCTGCTTGGAATTCCTGTGAAGCATCAAACACTTGTCCGACCGTCGACACTACCAAAATATAAATATGCAACCAAACGCGGTACCGGGCTTGAGTCATTTTATACATCGCCCGAAAGTCAACGAAACCAACCAAGGGTAAGGGTCTTTAAGTAGAACCGATCGATTCGAATAAAATGTTTGTAGAGCCCCCCCTCCCCCCACCGTTCCGAATGAGATAAAGAATCTTGCAGCGCCTAACACCTTCGAATAATCAGTTTGTTGCCGTGTCCCAGAAGAGTTTGGCGGTTGGGGAGGGGTGAGCTCACGTGGTTAAGGACTGTATCGGGAGTAAACAAACGGACAATCAATACACCATGAGTGAGTGTTTATTCCTCAGGTGTAACGTAGGTTATTTTGATTATTTTCCCAAAGCTAACCAGAGGTAAATGCACCCTTTTTACAAGGTATATGCGTTTGAGTGTACACGTAGCGAGCGGACGGAGGTTCCCTTGACAGATCATTTAACGTTAAATAATTGATTTTTATTTCAAAATGGATGTCGATGTTTAGCATGCATGCCTATGGTAGGAATTTCGTCGATCACACACGATCGACGAGACGAGTTTCACCATGTTTGGGACGAGGCCTAGTTGTTGGTGTTTGACTTTTACGGTTGACTGTGGAATTTTAATGGGAATCGTAGTGGAAAAGGGATGTAGGTTATGTACGCTTTGTTTTTAATTGACTACTGTGTTACTGTGGAAAAAGTCAAACTGCACGATCACAATTCGTATCTGGCAGCACCTTCCAATGAATCGACGATTGCGTGTCACGAATTGCTAACCGCTAAGTGCACATAGGTACAACATTCATCGCTTAAACAATTGCAAAAAATAACGCCAAACAATTTATCTTCCATTTGTATCTCTCTATCGTGGATGTCAAAAACGTATTTACGTTTCGTAACAATTGTGCGCACCTCACAACCAGTTCCAATTATCTGAAAGCAAGCAACTTCTCAATAACTCACCAGACCTATGTCCCCATAATCCTTATCGCCTTTGCAAAATGTTAATAATTCATTTGGCTGGACCAATGGTGATCATGACCAGCGGCCAAATTGAGCTTTGAGCAAATTTCCCACTGCACGATGGACTTCCAAGACGTCTCTAGAGAATTATGGTTGCAAAATGATATGCACGACGTGAACTTATCGTAAAAAACGATTCACGCGCACGCGTACATACGATCCTCCAAAAAGTGATGTGGGGTGACCCCACTATTCTTGTCCATATTGAAAATGTCACGAAAAATATCTACCCTCATCATATATGTGACTTTGACACTGGAGTGGAGTTGAGATTAGAACAGACGACGACGGCGACGATGTTCGACATGTGTGTCGGTGCGACCATCTGGACCATCTCTGAGGATTTGTTTTTTTTTGTCGACTTTAAACGGCATTTGGCTTGTTTATTTGTTTGTTTTGTGTAGCACACGCGAGAGTGATCGTTAGGGAGATTTATGGACGTTAATTTTGCGAGAGTGATCGTGACAATCGATTAACAAATCAAATGGAATGTGTTGAAATATGAGTTCTTTTTGAGGAGGCACATGATCTTGGCTGATCGTGAATGGTCCAAAGAAGGCAAAGCTTACCAAACGGTGTATAAAAAAACATTGTTGCAAATTTGTTGATGCTGTAGGCGATATGAGCTTTATTTTGAACCTTGAACAATGCAGCTCAGAAGGAGATGTCTTTCAAAAGTCCCCAGGAACTTTGTTAATACAGGCACTTAAATTTTTGATCACTCAATTCTTTAGTTAGAATAAGAGCATTGAACTCCAACAACTGATCTCAAACTTTGGTAATATTTTTATCAAAAGTTTCCGAAAGGTCGACAAACGTCAAACTTTACATGACGTATCTTCAACCTATGGTGAATATTTCTTAATCTGGAATTAAAGAAATAATAAATCAAGAAGCGAGAAATGACTTCTTTAAAAAACGATCGAAGCATCAAAGTTGACCGTGGCCCAATTTGTGATCTTGCAAAGGAATTCGTAATCGAAAAAAAATAAAAAATCATCTATCTAAGATGTTTGGTTGGTAGTCGCAGACTTGGTGGTTAGAGATTTAGACTACTCTCTCTGGTTCGACCCTCGGCAAACACACAAATTATATCTTGGGAACCTATTGTGACCGCCTGAAAAACTTCCGACAACATAACTGCCATAAAAGAGCTTCTCAAATTAGCCGTTTGGACTCGGCAAAAATTTGTAAATATATTTCCATTCGTCCTAAAAATGAAAAACTCATACAACACGAATGGTCTTGAGAATCTAGGCCTATGATCGCTTCCGGACCTGATGCGCCTACTGTTGATTATTTTTTAAAGCTGTAAGTTTGAGGGAAGATTGAGAAAATATGATCATAGCCGATCTAAATTTTTTACTGGAAAAGTAAGCCCGATCTAACAAAAGGCCGGAAGAGTGGGTTTGATTTCGTAGTTTTGTCGCACGATCACTGATCACAGCCGATCTTCATTTTTGACTGGAAAGGTAAGCTCGATCTAACAAAAGACCGAAAACCACAACGAGTGGGTTTGGTTTCGTAGGTTTGTCGCACGATCACTGATCACAGCCGATCTTCATTTTTGACTGGAAAAGTAAGCCCGATCTAACAAAAGATCGGCAACGAAAATATTCCGAAGAAGACTGAAGAACAAAGGCTCATTGACATTTTTTTAACGGGAAACTATCTTATTTTAAGAACGAATTTAGATCTTAACAGCAGTTCGAAAAGCGATATGCTAAGATATAAGTTTTTTTTCTCCACTGATAGTTGCCACTCTAATTTATACTTATGTTTCCCATACCACTCGGTTTTATTGACGGTTTTATGTTTAGTCTTCTGTTTTCCGGGCTTTGGCTTCGAAGCAGATTAGAAGAACGCCTTGTAGTGGCTCTTCTCTCCAAAGTAAGAAATAAATCCGCCATCACCAATCAAACATGACACTAAGGTCAACGATCGCGCATACAGTCTGCCAATGTACTCGTATTCATTGCATTCCCTGTCACAACATTTTGTCTCACATTCCGCATTGAGATTTTTGTCCGACGACAAATCGTTTGACACATCATTTATCGCTGAGCAGTTCGCGCTTGTACAATCATCGACTGCACCGAGGTCATTATCATAGCCATTTGCATTCCGTTCGATTCCTGGAAGTTTTGTAATTCAAAGTCCAACCGCATGCATCCGAGCCGGGTAATAATTCACATTGACGTAGCGCGCCTGCCTAAAAGGTGACTTTGGTGCAAGCGGGGGCAGGCGGGGCAGGCGCAGATTCACCTTAACTCTGATGTGAGGCCATATTGGATGAGTAACATGTTGTATAGTGCTGTGAGGATGTTCTTTTATTTCTTGTTTTCCTTGTATTTCGTCTGGACAGTGTGTGAACTATACATGCGCTTGTGCATGTGTACTGATGCCATTGACATGCCTCATAGAGCGCGCACCGTTTGCCGTTGCGGCGCAGTTGTTTGCTTTCTTGCTGCAGACCATCTGTTCAACTTATGACGGTTTTATTGCTATTTTTGAGCCATATAACAACAGTAGAGATTTTTCGCCTTTTCGCTAGAATTTCATGGCTAAATTTAGACAGAGCGTTAGACACGGTGATGGTCTTGGTCTCTGTGCAGTATATGTTCGTTCGTTCCCCCATATTAATCTCTGACGGCGCGGCGGCACGTCTTGTGTTGATTTGATTCACTCAATCAAAGCAAAACGAGCGGGAGCGATCGCCAAAGTCTGGGGATGTTGGTCTGGTCTGGCTGCTATGGTCGGGGTCTGGTCTCTCCATTTCCATTCAAACAAACATCACGAAGAGCTCATTAAAATTTTAGATATCGGGATGATTGCCGTGCTGATGCATCGCACTCAACACCAATTATGATTTGATTCGAATCGTTCTGATGAAGTGAGTAATTAGCCAAGGCGCGTTAGTCATTGCCGCATCTGAACGACTGTTTGCACAACAGTTCCACCTCAGACGGTGGTGTCCTTTTGTTTTGCTTTGAAATTATCGACTTCGACTTCCCTAAAACGTTCGCGTAACCAGTTAGAAATGTAAATTTGCTGTCTAGAATGCCTCTTCAGAGGCTCAAACACCACCCGGTGTACACATTACCGCAAAGGTGTTGAAAAAAGGTGTGTGCGCGCCTCCAAGCACCTTTTTGCTATTTACACTCTTCACCGGTGAGCGTCTGGAGAGGGGAAGTCCAAGTCAAAAGACCAACACGATTTACAGCATCGATGAGGTCGGCAGTCAAAGCAAACATCATCCTTACACTCTACACACTCGCGATGTAATTACCATCAAGAGTGTGCAGTGTCTGAATGTGTGTGAGTGTTTGTAAGGTTGGACAAAATGATGATGATGAGGCCTGAGATCGCAGCGTGTCGGAACTTCCTTAGTGCTAGAGGTGCAGAGTCCGTAATGCGTCGGATGGCGTATATGCATGCAAGATCTAATCACTTGACCTCGCGCCGTGAACCAAGGTGGAGATTCACATTTAGTATTCCACTTCACAGGACCTCATTGATGGCGGCTGTGAGGCTAACATTGTACGCCGACGAAACGTCATTAATTAAACAATGATTTTGTCAGCGGAGGCATTAATTAACAATGACTCCTATTGGCTGACTGCTGTTGGCTGATGGGCTATTAAATGGCGTTTTTGCTTTTGGTTGTGTGCGGTTGCATGCCCGCATATCCCTTGGGGATAAAAAACATCTTAATTGCAGACATTAAGATAAACGAAATGACCACTTAGAGAGGATATATCTACTGCTTCTTACTTCTGTGCTGTGCGCAACTTGTTTTCTGTTTTCCAATGTTGTACATTGCGTTTGTCATATTCTCGGAGCCTCTCTATGGTGGTCATTATATGTTCTTGTTTATGTTGTGGTGTTGGTAATATTTTCCTCGGAATTTAACAAGAATTGTATGGATTAACAAGGTCGTAACGGGAGATATACCGGATGATAGAGGTTTTTGGAACGCACCCACATGCGACGGGCGGGTGTTTGTCTGAATATTTTTTTCAGGTAAATTGCTTGTACGCTAATTCTTGTCACGAGTAATGAGGTAACGACTCAATCATTGTACGGGAAAGTTGTCGGGGATAGCAATCTGAACGACAATTGATCGGTACATAAGAGGAACTTTTGTTTAGAGCTGTCCGACTTAATTTTTGAGCATTTGAGGTCGTTTTTCACGAATAGTGGCTTATCTGCGCAGACCAAGGAGAACAAGTCCCACAGAAAATAACCTTGTGAGTAATATCCCAATTTACTTTGGATTATAGTCACCACACGGAATATTTGACCCAATTTTGTGTCGATAAAAGCATTCCAATAAGATGGTAACTATTTGACGTTTTTGTTACCATTACGCGGCACAAAGATACAAATGTTCCTTATTGTAATATATCATGTATGCAAAAATATACCCAAATAAGGTTATGGTTTAAATAAGAAAGAAATTAAACGCGCAATAAAAACTTTGGCTTATTAACAAAAAATAAAACGCGTGCTTTAGTAAAGAAGATCTTTTAATTTAATAAGAAGAACAAAAAGAAAGCTACTTATAAATGTCGTCCAAACGATAATAATGAACGAAAAAGAATGGAACACGTCAAAAAGGAAATAGATAAAAAAATAGTGATGCCAAGTTCGCAAACATATAAAAACAGACAAAAACTGTGAAGTTGACACTTATCAGCCACGCAAATTGACTACGCACAGTCCGATTTGTGACCATTGAATGCTACTATAATGTTTTGGCGCTTTTTGTGCAAACAATCGTCACACATCCTAAAAACTTATATTTGCTGTAGGTTTACACAAACGAAGTTGGTACATCATTTATACTCACAAACACACCACCTTTTATTGTAGATAATTATATGACATTCCTCATCAAGCGTAAATTATCACACACAGGGTGGCATAGCAAAGAAAATTCTTGAATGGTTTTATGATGAATAATTTAAAAGAGTCGATATATGTATGAGCATTTTTTGTATATTATTATGTGTTTATCTTTTGATTAATTTTCGCCCCAAAATTGTTAATTTCCATTTAAATATTGTATTGCAAATTGCTTGTCATTACAGTACAACATTAAATAAACTTTTTAGTTTACTTTTACTTATACAGGGTCATTCATTTCGTGGTTTCAAGTTTGGTAGCGCTGGCATTTGACACCTGTAAAACTCAGCTGTCATTTGAAGTGTCATAATATTAGCTGAATGTTTGCCATTTACGATAATGGATCGCTTTACAATCGAACAATGCTTTAAAATTATTATAACTTACTACAAACTTACTACAAGACGGGGCAACAAGCTACACAACACGACCAATTATGGCTTTAACGCGTGAGAAGTTTCCTGGTCGCGTAATTTCACGTTTTGGCGACGTCAGTTGGCCACCAAGATTATGCGATTTGACACCGTTAGATCTTTTTCGGTGGGGCTAAGCAAAAGACAATCCGTGATAATAATAATCATTTTTAGTGTCCAGTCTAAATTTTTCGAACTCACAATCGCGAAATTTTCCATACAAAATTGCATATTGTGATCTAGAAAATATTTAGTGTGGAGGTTTAAAATGAGTGTTAGTACCCCCAGAGAAAAAACAACGTAAAATCAAAGAAAACCACTTTGATTTGAATATTTTTCGGAATGATTTAGCATCGACTACGAACATTTTTAAATCAAAGTGGCATAACATTAATTCAAAGGGTTTCCGTACTCTCAATGCATATATTTTTAATTTGATCTAACCACGTATGTACCTTGATTTGACGTGGAATCATGCTTAAATGTAAAATTGAATACGTTTCACTTTGAATCTACGTTGACTTAATTTAAATTTACATTGTGTATTTAAATCAAATATGTTTTAACGTGAAAAGGAATAATATCAAATAGAACATATTACATTTTAGTTTGCATTTTTTCCCTGAGTGTAAGGCCCCATGTTTACGCGAATAATCCCAAACTCAAGACGCATTAAAAACCTACATTACTCACGCTATGGCCGAGATACCTCCCGATATGTGCGAAAAAGCGTTTAAAAATTACCTCAAAAGATTTGAATGCTGCGATTCTTTCCGAATCGGTCATTTGAATGATATGGTATTTCACACTTAATGGCAAAGTTCAAACTTTATAATGAAATTACATTTTCATCAAATTTGTGTTTTATTTAGCTTTACTTTCGAAACCGAAAAATGAATGACCCTGTACTATTTACTTGCGACTTGGTGCCTGGTCTTTTGTGACGATCTCACAACCCTACTCAACCTAACCTAACCTAAACTATTTACTTGTGACGCGCTTTCTGTCGTTTTAATGTTTAGCGTTTTTTTATTTTATCCACATGATCTATATACATCACTGATTTCTGTGGTTAAGCTTAGTACGCTGCTCGAGCTTAATTTTCGCTACCATACAAAATTCTCTCCAAAATTTAGCTGGGCTAAATTTAAGCCAAACCATTTAGCTGAGTGGTACGCAGCTCGAGCTTAATAATCAAACTTCTGTTTCAGAATGTATTTCATGTGTCTGTCAAAACTACGCGTTCCCATTTAATGGGTCGGCACAGTTTCTCAAGTTGAATTGTGACAGATCGTTGTGTTCTGTTGCGGAAAAGGATGCAGGAATGAGTTTTTTTTTTTTTTTAATTTATGACATGGACATGGAGAAGTACCTAAAATCAGAAATAGTTGAAATAAGAGAGAATTAAATTTTCGAAGGAAGTTTTTTCCAAGAACAGTGGCTTACTCTATGTCAAAATTTAACTACGACTTAGCTGATGTTTGGAGAGAAAAGTTGGAGACGAGATAAAATTTAGTTTAGCTCAAGCAGTGTACCTACCACGCTATAACAACAATAGTACGAGATCATAGAGTGTTGTTGTAAACCATGGAAATCAATAATCTATTAAGAATATGTGAGCTAAATTAAAATAGGAGCAAATAAATGAAATCGAAACGATAAATGAAGGGTCGAAAAAGAATGGTTGGGTTAAAAATAGTGGAAATTTAGGAAGAGCCAGAATATCGCTTTTCGTAAATTTTTGCTACAAAATGCGACTATTCACATTACATCAAATATTATTAATTTTATTAATACATAAATTTGTTACTGAAGTAATTTTAGAAATAGTAGAAATACCAATATTCCCTTGGCTAGAAAATATTGCCATAAGTTTTGACTTCGGAGCGACCTGCGTACTTCTTTGTTGGAAAACTCTGCCATGCAGTGAGGTCCCACTGTCTGGCAGCTAGGAAATACCTACCTGCAATAGTCATTGACAGATCAAGAGTGTAAACAAACCGCAAGCGGTATGTCAACATGCGATTCAAAATCGAGTGTCTCCCCATAGAATCGCCTGCCAACTATGAAAACAAACGCAAAATCAATCCCGCATCAACCACACCGCATGATTGCTTAATTACTCCAAGTCCATTACTTAAAAAATAATTCACCAAAGTGAAATTCAATAAGACCGCCAAGCAGCCAGACCAAACACGATTGGACATTTCAACAATCCCGCGCCGCACAACCGAAACAACAAGTTCGCGAACAAGATTCGCGCTTGTGCCCTCGCCACCTTTTGTATCTGCACAGGTTTACGTAAATAAACACTAAACACCCTCAAGGCGACTCAAAGCACTCATTATATTGAGGATCAGGTTACCATGGACAATAACCCACCAAATAAACAAGAGTCGGGGGCGCCTGCAATCCCCACAACAAGACAAACAAATTAGTACTCGCACAATTAATTGAAGTATCAATGGGCATACGAGTACTCGGAGATGTGGATCCATATGTGGGCAGAGGTAAAGCTCTGAAATGCGCGCCATTGTACTGTGCAAAGACTGATGGGAGTGCAGTGAGTCATCCGCAGCGAGCCATCAAAGTCATCGCATCAACAGTCGCGAAGAGAATTCCAATAATCGAATGCAAATGGATTTTCTGGCACGAGGCGTTGAGTACTCCACTAAGTCGTCAGTTTGCACTTAAATTTTCCGCTGCACACTCTCTTCCACTCACACAAAATCGCAAAATCAATCGCCGCAAATACCCAGCGGGAAAGAGGAATTTCTGCGAGAGTCTTGTGGAACCTATGATCGCTTAAGCGATCTGTCAACCCAATCGATTAATCAATTTACAGCATTTATGCTTCTAATTGCGTCAAATGCGCGATCAATTTATAACAGCAACAGGCCAATAGCACAAGTCCACTAGGTGTGAAAATTCGTGTGTGTGTGCCAGTGCCCAGCGTGTGTAATTCTAATTCATTCCACAAGCCGACCCACGCTTATAGTTTACCCGATTGTGGATGAGAGGTGGCGCTATGCCTGCGGCTCGGTCGCTTGGTAGCCCAAAAACTCCCAGGTTAGACCCCGCGGGCTATTTATTTAAATGGTCCATGCACCGAATGTCTCATTGGTGAGAAGAAACATTCGCCACAACGCACACGTGTGGCATGTCACTGTTTACGCGCAGCGCTTAAAGGGGATTTGTTTTTTATTTTCTCGATTTGTAGTGCCAACTATATCAGCAGCGAAACCAACCAACCAGATGGTATCTATATATCTCTCTCTCAAGACCGCATTTTCGTCTTTTTCTTTGGCTGAAAATGAAATGAGAAAATCGGAATTAATGGGCGATCGTGTTACTAATGTTGCGTTATATGCCACTGGGTGATTTATTGCTATGAGTTTTAGAGATTTTTACCAGGCGTTTTGTTTTTTGTTGATTTCTTCTGAAGAAAAGGACACCGAATCTGGTTAAATGCAATTGGCTGTAATGGGTACCGATGGGGGAAATGCTATCCCATTGCGAAGTGGAAAAGTCGTGCGATTCCGTGTGCAGAGTTTGAAAGACTGTGTAATTAAAATAAGGTGTTAGATGTCTGCACAGACGTCTTGTCTAATTTTACAAACCAAGCGTATGTGTTGCTAGACAGCAGACAGTTGAAATGGAGTTTCGCTTGGTAGTTGTGTTTTGTGGTTGGGATTTGTTGAATTTGTTTGCAAGCTTTGTGTGTGGCATTCAGTTTGATTGGTTGTGTTTTGATTTGACAGAAGTTTTTTTTTTGAATACCTTTTTTTTGGGAATTGCAAACTTGAAAGATTTGGCCAGAATTGATGACTGGTTCATGGTATTTTTTAATACTTTTGCCAGAATTCCGGCGAGAGGTCTTCGCATTCTGACGGATATTCTCTTTGGGGGCTTCAAGAGTCTGAGGCTTGGTGACAGCGTGACCGTTGTGCGACTTAAGTTGCAATTTGGCACTTTTTTCCAGAGCTTACCACAACATTTTTTGTTATTTTAGACCTTATTTTAGTTGGAGAAGGCGCTTTTCGAATGCTGTTATTTCCAAATAAAAACCTTTAAAATGGAACGCAGTTGCCTATCACTGCACAATTATAGTATTTAGCGAACCAATACTTCTTAAATATCGTGCAAAACTTCACAATAAGCTATTCTGCTTCAGAAATGACACTTTTTTCACATTGGCCCTTTTTCTTTTTTCTTTCTTTTTCTTGCGACTTTTCTGAATTCTGCAACGGTCACATTCCTTGTTGACAGGCTGGTTTTGAACTCCCTTAACTGCCTTTTCGCCCTTTTTATTCTCAGGTTCTGTTAATTGTGATCTCAAAACGGCGTTCAATGCGTTATTTATGTTTTCCTCGCCAGAAGGCGGGGAATATAACCTCTTCAACCAACCAACCAACTTGTTGACAGACTCGTCCAAAAAAAAAACAAGTTCAGAATGATTAAATCAGACGGTGACGGGCGGTCCAAATCGCCAAAAAGAGAGATGCTATGCCAACAATCCGGAAACGATTCAAACACTTAAGGCCAATATCAGTAAAAAAAGTCGGTTAACATGGTTCTGTAACGCCGACCGTTGACCGAAACGTTGTTCCCAGCCTAATTTTCGAAGAAAAATGGTCCAAAACGTCTTATCAAAAAAACGCACTGTTTGGCCTACACAGCACTCAATTTGGAAATAAGTTCTCAATATATCCCAACGTTGTTCAAGCGTAAAGCGACTCATTTCGTTCCGCGGATTTATGATACTGACTTGCTCTCAAGATTTCGAGCGGGAAACAGCTGTCAGTGTCAAAATTACCTATGATTTCGTTCCGAGGAGGTACAATACTGACTTTCTGCCAAGATTTCGAGCGGGAAACAGCTGTCAGTGTCAAAATAACCTATGATTGCGTTCTGCGGAGGTATGATACTGACTTTCTCTCCTATGATTTATAAAGAAACCACCGGATGGCCCACTTTAATATATTCTTCTTCCCAACTTCAAAATCTTTCCATGGCATGCAAACCTGTTCCTTCAAAAGTGCATCTTCATCAATATTCGACTCACTGCTCAGAAGTAGACACGATACTTTGACGCACTGATCCGATGAAGTGCTGACAGGGAACAAAAATACGCACACCCGTTTTCTGTAACAGATTCCAATCGAGAGGAATCCCCTGACAAAAAAAAAATCGCATTCTAAACGCGGAATGTGTGAAACGCCCGAGATGGCAAAAAAGATGTCTGTTCGAAAACTTCCCATGACCGTCAATACAAAGAGATCGGTATCACTTTGATGTGACAGAAAACATCCTTCTTTATCGAAAAAAAAAACACACACACACACAAGATCGTGTTAGATTCTGCAGTCCTTCGTTCTGATTCCCACCGTCACCGTAAAGTTGGATCGTGTTGTTTTGACTTTCGTTTTGGTAGAAATAATTGAGTTCGTAGTCCTTGAGACAACTTAATGACTTTCCAAAAATAGCACCACACAAAGAGTTTTATTTTTTTATTTTATTTGTTTTTTTTTTTTTGCAGCTCTGCGTCTCCTCTCTGGACAGACAGAGACGATAGAAGGCGGTGGGGCATTTCCGCCACTGTTCAATGTTGCGCCCAGAGCCACGATCACAGTGAACGCGACCTGTGGCCAAAATGGTCGCGAGGAGTTCTGCAAATTAGTCGATGCATACCCGCATAAAAATTGGTCTACGCAATGCGGCATCTGCAACGCACAATCGTCGGACCCGGTGAAACAGCATCCGATCGAGGCGGTCCTAAACAACAGCAACGTGGACGACCGCTGGTGGCAGAGTCCGACTCTGCAGTATGGCAGGCATTTCGAGTACGTCACCATAACAATGGACCTAAAGCAGGTGAGCTAAAGCCCAGAAGAATATTTTATTATTTTCGATCCGGTTTGCGCTTTGAATGCGCGCGACCGAGTCTTGTTAGTTTAATTGGAATCAAACAAATTTATGTGAAATGGACATGCGCACATGCGGTGCACCATTGGAGATGGCCGAGCGGATTTTTGCCAGCGCAAATGTATTCATAATTCATTTTGTCGTGTCGAAAGTAGCCATATGTGTAGTTGTGGTTGCTAGTTGCCAGCCATTTGGTTGGGGGGTGGACACACTAGGTCGTTGAGTGAGGTGCGCGCGCTCTAAAGACTGGCTTGGATAAAATTTAGAAATTTATTCACATTTTGTGAACATGACGGAAGGTGGTGGTTGTTGGTTAGGCGGTTTAACTAGAAACGTGGTTTTGCCATTAAATTTTGAGCAAGTGATCGGTGACTAATGGCGTGCGGTTGCCAAAGGGCTGGGCGTTGCAACGAAGGCAATTAACTGATTGATGGACGCGATCTGCGTGTGTCTGTTGTCGGCTGGCATAACTCCGCTTGCAGACTTGAGTGATCGGTAATAATCAGAGAATTGATTTTGATATTCACAAGCGCGTCGTTCCGTATTCTCTGGCATATATGTCTTCAAAGGGCTAGGTCGGTTGAAGGACACGTTGACCACTTTAAAGCGTAGTTGCCGGAGAATCGTGGGGCTAATTACGACGGAACGTAGTGGCAGAAGAGCGGTCGAAGAACAGTCCTTGCTATTACCTTATAATAGCCGCAAAAACTCACGTCAACGAGTAGTTGCCGGAGAAAGGTAGGACCACGCCGGGGCATAGAAGCCTGCTAAACTTCAACTTCTTCAAGGACTCTGCTGAGCCACTGGGACATGTTTTATACCATTGTGTTGAATGAGTTGGTTTATATGGCTCGTTGATGTGTTTGATGGGTACGACGAATCCTTCCGACCGCCTCTCAGACATCCTCAGTCAAGTAGTTGCATAAAAGGAGACCTTGTGAGAACTATCGAGCAGTTTTCCCGTCTGTAACGATCTTAAGAAAATAAACCGTCCGTTGAGGAAAACATCGGTCCCTAAGTGAATCGATCGGGAACTCTATTTTCTCGTGGCAATGCTCGTACTTGTCAGCGCAAGTGTTGCCCGTTTGATAGTCCTCCATAAACGCCGTACAGTCCAACATCGTTTAGCCTGATCACTTGGAGTGTAAACTGCATAAATAACTGTTGATCAGTTGGAGCAGCGCAGCTAATTGAAAACGTACCCGCTGCTGACGCACTGCTCATGAATATCAATGTTCTCACTGTCAACGAATTCGCACACATTGCACCTCGCGGAATACGATTTTCGCTGATCGTTTAATCAAAGCCCAGGCTACTGATTTATCTAAAAATTTCAGACATGCATCTAGCTTTTCAGTCGTCTTCCACTCCACTGTGCCAGTGCTACGACTTGTGCAACTGGTGCGGTTGTGTTGTCGATCTCGTTTGCAATCTGCGATAGGTTTTGTTTTTTTTCCCCCAGCTGCCACAGTTGTTATCTCTGAGAACCACAAAAACATGATCTGATCCCTAACCCTCCTCCTCAAACGGAGTTTGCATTCTCCGTGTTGCAATGCAGCCAAAGTCGGGACGCCTTGGCTCCACAATCTGCGCACTTCACTTCCTCTAATCGAACGATGTTCGATGTTTGAAATTGATAAACAGAACTGTTATCGGTGATCGTTAATCAAGAATCCCGCCAAAAAGGGGCAACAAAAAGCGGCTACCTCTAGGTAGTGTTTCAGCAAATATGTTGCATAAGTTGTACTCCCAATCATATCGTATTTATGCAGAGAGAGAGAGAGAGAGGTAAATAAATTCATTATGACAGGCGGGCACATGTCAGAGTCGACTGTTGCGCGTCCCTATATGTAAATGCGCCACTCATTAAAAGCCCAAGTACATGGCAAGATCAGAGTCTAGATCACTGCCGGGTATAGCCATTTAATTTCGTTCACGATTTTGCTACTTTGCAGGATCATCTCTCCGAACCGAATGGAGGTTATCAATGGCCCAGACCGGCAGACAACGACACGACAAACACATTGTCCGATACGATCGATACATACGATCGGTGGTGGTTAAAGTTGCCTTGAACAACCTATCGGCTTCGATTAATTCTGCGGTTGCGCGCCGCTGCCGCCTCTTTGCCATACTTTGTTTTCCCTTTTTGTCCGTGTTGCGGCTTTGTGCGAACATGAGTTTCCTCGCACGGGGAAAGATTTACTCTCGATTGTGGAGCCGCTTTTGTGTCTTTATGTTCGTACTTGTACCGTGGCAATGTCGTCTTTGGTTATGTCACCTTCGGCTGTCATCTTTGACGTCTGACCGAGTTTTATGATCAATCTTTGACTGATAATTTCCACAAAACGAGCTAATCCCTGAGTGGTCTATCTGCGATCAAATTAATACCGATACCATCGGAGGTGTGGCAGGCAGCAGTAGGAGGCATTTAGTAAGACCATTGGCAGATCGATCTTCGCGTGGGGTCCACCAATTCCCATTTATCTGTCGACTTTAACCTGCAACCTGTCAAATCGACTACAAGATCTCTTTAACTGCATTCTGCACTTCTGTTTACTGGCGCAGTTTTGTGTATAATTCTCTGAACGAGGCACACCTTTTCAGCGGCAACAACGACGACGACGCCCATTTAACTAATTGAAAACTCATAACAACGTGTCTCTCTCCTTTTCTCCTTAATTGTTTATGGAATCGCAGTTCCGCGCAGTCAATTCTTTTCAAACGAGCCGTACACTCGAGCGAGCTGTGGCAGCTTCCTTCTGTTTATTTACTGGGTGTAAAGCAACAGTGTTGGGAGTCGGTGTTTTGCGGCAAAATTTGTTTACATCGGGACCTTGGTTTCGACGTGTTGTATATACATATGCCATCGCAGTGTAACTGGCTGCAGGTTGTTCAACTAAATAATTGTATTTGAAAAATTGGTGCGCGGTAAACAAGTGAAGTGCAGCATAGAGAATGCAAACGACGCTGTTTGCTGTCAAGTGATGATTGAGACCTTCTGACAGGTTTTGGGTATTGGTTCAGCTTGGCGGGATATATCGCAAGTGGGTTAGCGTTTGGGATGCAATGAAAGGAGGGGAAGCGCTGAAGATCTTTCAAAAATGTTTAACCATCGAAGGTGATTTGGATTGAGGGAAATTTCAATTCTTGTTGTGGGAATTTTAATGTCCAAAGTATGTGCGCCCTGTTCTTTTTTTTTTTGCAGAGCTTTTTCTAACCTCAACTTGCCCTCGCATCAGACCGTCAAACTGAAACGAAATTCCTTTCAGCTGCGCCAGAGCGATTCCTCCCCATATCGCACCGATCCGCAAAATAAATCACCATGTCACATTTTGTGTGCCTTGATCACCCATTTCCAGACGCGGTTCCTGCGCGACTATAGTATTCCAAATGTAACGATGCTCATGTGTGTTTGCTTGCCGCACAAATCATTCAAATTAATTGCGGTTTCATGTGAAACACTGCACCGCAGCAGAAAGGAACACCGTCTTATCCAGCCAGTAAACTAGGTCCTGATATGGAATCCAAGTGCACACACGCATTCCGGTGCGCCCTGGCGAGCGTCGCGTCGTCAGTGCGTCGAAAATTAACGTGACTCCCGTGTACATATGTTCTACGACTTGACACCAAGTCACAGCGGCGACTGTTCAAGATGAAGACGAAGTATTTCGCGGACTGTGCGACGTGAACACAACAGCCAAGCCAACCAATTCAACCTAACATCACCACCAGATGTAAGTGATCAAATCGTAAATAAATTTCAAGTGACAAGCATAAATGTCTCGGCTTTTAATGAGCACACGCAGTGCGCCAGCGACAGGCAGAAAGACTCGGTAGCGGGCTGTCTGGTACTACAAGATCCTGTCCACGATCGCAACGGACCAGTTTTCCGGAATACTGAATACACACAACGCACGACCGTCAACTTATTGACGTTATCTATCGGCTTTTGAAAATTGCCTTTGGTTTGTCAGCGAGTTGGGGGAGGAGGGGCATGTACCTAGACCTACCTGCGACTGGCCCTGATGACAGAACTTTTATTGATGGGAAATTTGTCAGCTGGTCAACGTTTGCTTAATTCAACGATTGACATGCGTCAGTCGGACTGGTGAATGGGCAAAGAGCTTCACATGCTTTTAGCTTTCTGTCCGAATCCGAATAAGGATCGCAATCTCCATGTCATGTGTACAAATTGTTTAAAGCGGCGAGTTCTTATCTGCCCAATTGGCCAACTCCTCGTCCTGCGGCGCGACGGAACCCGTACAAATATTGGCCCGCTTGCCAAACATCGATCGGTTCGGCAAGGTAATTGCTTCATTAATCGGTTCCAAATATGGTTTGACGCTGCCTGCTGGTCCTCCGCACGGTCTAGACTTAGAGCCCCGGGCGAGGTGTGTGCCAGAGTGTGGCCCCAACTATACGAGTATAGAGGGAGGATTTGTTGACAAACGCAATTATTTTAATAGTCCCCACAGATGGAGCCAACATAACACAACACACCAAATTATTCCAGTCGAGCGGCAAAGACGAACAACCATAGATTTGAATAGAAGCTATGTGTGTCCGCGTCCGTGTTCGTGTTCGTGTCCCCCTGGCTTTTATTTTACATTATCTAACGACAGTGCGCCTGCGCACATACTGACACCGTGGTAGGTATTAGCGCAGAGCTTCCGAGGGAGACACTAAAGTCGTGATTTGATTTTGCTTTTAATGATTTTCCATATACGTAGAACACAGGATTGCGATTAAGGACATCTTACCTATTTGGTGGAGTTATTTGGCCACTGAGACGTTTATCCCGTCTGCCAGAGATTATGCAACAAATTGAGGAGGGGGGTGAATTAGCTCGGCATGAACTGTATGAGCGGCTGGAGATCAAAAGCACTCATGGGTCTGTGTCATATTTAGGGCGAAAATGATTGGGTTGGTGTGAGCCTCTTTTGTAATTACCTGTTAATGAGTGAAGGCAAATGGATTCGAGGTTGTTAAAGTCGACTTTCTTAGCCCACGGTTTTTGGGTTCTATTCAATTCAGTTCTGTTGTTTACTGGCTTTTTATGGAGGCGATAAAAGGTGCCATTCTAAAGTGGGTACTTAGACCATGCTTCGATGAACTTTTGCGGGTTATTAATCACAAGCTAACATTGTCGTGTAAAATGAGCCTAATGAGGGATGATTTCTGTTCGAATTGTTTGTGGCACCTGCTCGTCTTGATTACGTCTTGGCTATTCATATGTGTCGTCGATTTTGAAGGGGCATCAGCCATTTCCTAACTGGGTATTCAAAGCTTTGCAAAGTTCGGATGTATAAGTTTGACCGGATGTATAATTTAGTAACTGTCCGTGTTGATGACATCAACAAACAAACTGCCATAAATACCCTTTCTGATAGCTACCCCCACCAGAAGTAAGGTAGCTATTAAGATTCAACGCACTTTAAGGAAGGAGTTTATACAGTCCGTCAGAAATCGCTTGCCACACAAGTCAAATAAAATGCGGGCAATTTTGCGAAAGATTCTTACATTTACCACCAAAATTGTTAAAGTAACTGCGTCTTCCGTTGGATTCCAATCGCCAATTTGTGTGTATTCGGGGGCTCAACCGGGAATCGCTCGCTCGAATTTTATCACATTAACCACGGACAACTGCACCACATTGAATTCGATCAATCAAGCACGAAGCAACTGCGCTACATATTATATTTTAGAACATTCCATATTCCCGAAGGGTGGGGCAGTGGAAAAAAAATCCATAATTTTTGTTTTCGGGGGTTCAACCGTGGATCGCTCACATAAAATTCGCTCCATCAACCACAGAGCAACTGCGCCACGTACTATATTTCAGCCCAATCCATATTCCCAAATGGTGGGGCAGTAGAAAAAAAATCCTTAATTTTCGTTTTCGGGGGTTCAACCGTGGATCGCTCACATAAAATTCGCTCGATCAATCACGGAGCAACTGCGTCGCATACTATATTTCAGCCCAATCCATACTCCCATGGGGTGGGGCAGTGGAAAATAATCCAGAATTTTTGTTTTTGGGGGTTCAACCGGGAATCGCTCATCAGTTAAAGTTGTGGCCATAGTGTTTGCTTGTGAGCCGAGCAGAAAACCTTCAAACGTTTCCTTAGTTTATGTGACGTTGATATATAAATATTGGCGCAGTTTTCCATACCCACATACAAAAAAAAAACAGTTTTTCCCAGTCATGAAACATACGTTCCACATACATTTTCCCACAATCGTTTACTTTTTACAGATTTGACTTATCTCTCAAATAGAGAAACATCATTCTCACAACAAATTTAATGTTTGTGGATCGTAACTAATTTACTCACATGTCCGTGGATGATTTCCCAAATGTTACTCGCGTGAGAAAAAGAAATAGATTTGACCTTGGAAATTTCCTGGTCAATTGTTGGTATTTGATGATTTTTAATCGATGTCTTTCGAAGCGAAAAGGTCAACCTCTAACCTCTAACTAAATTCACATGCGTTCCACATTTTTTTTTGGTGCATTAACTGAGCGAATCTCTGCAGTATTTCACTCGCTTTTGATTTCACTTTGAATTCGAATTTTTCACAAGCGAACATACCAGTCTTTCATTGCTGTAATCGACTCTAGCCGTCCGTTGTCGGCATAAATAGATGCGAACAGTGCTTAATGTAAGACTTTAATTTTCCAACACTCTTCACGAATTAACATTGACATTTAGTTCCTAAAAATATAATGCAATCTGCAAGGATCTTTGGCCTCCGCTTGTCGCAGCTTTCGGTCTTCTTCGGCTGCCCGGCTAACTAGCGCGCAGCTCTCTTTCGATTTCTTTCATCTTTTGCCAAAAAATTAATTCTCACATCAAAATATCTCTTTGGTGCCATTAATCAAACTATTACCGGCGTCGTTGTCGTCGTCGTCGTCGTCGTCTGCCTATATATCCAGACACTCGAGACTATCGCCCAGCTCTAATCCGAATCAATGCGCGTACATGCATTCAAATAGCAAACGAGATCGTGTTATCTGCGTCTTTTAGTCGGTTAAACCGATGCTGCCACGCTGCGTTTGCTTTTCGCAAATGGAGGCTGCCTCTCAGGCAGCGTTGATTATTTATAGAGAAGGTGACCACTGAACCTATGCGGTGAATGAGCGAGAGGGACTCTGTGTGTGTGTGTGCGGAAGAGACCAGAGGTCCGCAAAATCAATTGAACGGTGTTGCGACAGAAGGAAGCTGTGTATATCTTTTTCGGCACCTTATCTCCAAAACCATACAAACTCCAAAGTGAAGAACAGCAATGCGCGCCATGTCCACAAATAGATTATCGCGGCCGAAAATAACTCAGTCTGTGTCTGGTGGAAGCCATGTCTGTCGTCGCGTTATCTGCCTTTAATCGTGTGAAAAATTTGCACGCTGCCGAGGTATTTTGGCAGCGGGAGACACACATTGTACAAAAATCGGGGCATTCCTCGATGAAACAGACAGTTTGGGGCGAACAACAGCAACAATGCGTGCGGCGACGAGAGCTTCCGGGCCGATTCATCTATGCCACACAAAGGCTCCGCAGCACCATTGTGATGGCCACTTTAATTGAGTTGTCGAATGTCGCACAGAAATAACGACGTAACTGATGCTTGAAAGCGCTTATGAGCTTCGACAGGCCCAGATGCTGATTGGAGGTGATGTTTATCGCCTAATCTTCGAAAACGACGGGGTTGCGTAATGAATTGGCCTGTGGGTACCGTGCTGATATCAGATTTTATGGGTGGAAGTTGTAAAACTTGTCTAATAACTTGGGGTCTTTGGGTTAATTCGATTGTTTGTTGATTGGCTTTTTGATTTAAGACATTTTCAGCTGTGTTCGGCGCATTTTCTCTGTCGACATTTTCCGATTTTGTTTTCCCATATCGACGCGTGTTACATGTTTTCACAAATTCCACTACATCAAGTAATGGGGAGAAGAGGAGTCTTCAACGCGAACAGTGGTGGCACGTTGCGTGAAAATCTGTTCGTTTTGTAGCCTTTCCTTCTATTTCCATGCGCGTGAGCGACAAATTTTTGTGGAACGCAAGCCGGAATTTTGTTTTTTTTTTGTTGCCACATGGTTAGTGATGAGTGTGTGTCACTGAAATAGGAGGTTATACACGAAATGCATCATGTTGCGCAGGTCAGGTTGTCGGCGAGGTTAACACGCGTATGTTTGCTTTCCTCTGCTGGTCGTCTGAGCAAAGTCCACCATTCTGTTGACGTTCGATTGAAGCTTTTAATTTAAAAATGTTTACATGCAATCATAAGTTTCTTGTTCATAGAGACAGCCGGTTGAGGTTTGTTTCCTCTCTTTGGGGACTGGTGTCTGACATTTGTTAGTACTCGTAGTACTCGGAGTCACCACCTTTCCGTTCTGTGCTATGTAGGTCAAGCGTTGTTTGTTTATTTATCGAACTGGCGGTGTTGTCGTTGTAGCTCGTGTGCTTTCGTCACTTTTCTTAGATGCTGTTCAGAGATGAATTACGTGTCAAAACAAGGAATACAAGATCCATTGTTTTGACACAAGAATACAAAATCCGTTGTTTTGACACAGAAATACAAAATCCATTGTTTTGACATAAGAATACAAAAATCCGTTGTTTTGACACAGAAATACAAAATCCGTTGTTTTGACACAGAAATACAAAATCCATTGTTTTGACACAGAAATACAAAATCCGTTGTTTTGACACAGAAATACAAAATCCATTGTTTTGACACAAGAATACAAAATCCGTTGTTTTGACACGAAAATTCGTTACTACTTAAGAGCGCAGCGTCTAAGAAGAGTGCACTCCCAAGTGGCGCAATCTTTAGTATAAAACTTGCGCCATGTGATCACATTTGATTGACAGTTCCCCCTTTAGTTGTCTTTCTAAATGTCAGAAGAAAAATTATTCCTTCCACTTAATTTGAGCACCTTATTGTTCTCCCTTTGAACGTGCGACTCTAAACAGTGAGTTGGCCTAGGATTTCTTAGTAGTGTTGGGGATTATCGAATAAAAACTATCGACTTATTCGATAGTTGCTCAGAATTCGATAGTTGTTGAAAAATCATTCACTCTATTATCGAGGAATAGTAATGAACGAAAAGTTATTCAACTACTATTGTTTTCACTCGATATCAGGTTTGAACGATTCCATTCGTTCAACTACTAATTTAATTCGATAGTAGGATTGAATGAACGATAACAATTGAAAAGTTGAAGTAATGAACATGAACTTTTCAATTACTATCCAAAGAGATCATAAAACAGGTGTAAGTTGGCTTTACTCATCCTAACTGAATGAACGAATGAAAAAAATGATTCGATAGTCGAAATCATTCAGTTACTAACTATCGATAGTCGCATAGTGCCCATTACTACTTCTTAGTCTCAATATAGACCGAATCGAAGGCTCTTGGTCTTTTAAAAGCAGCATAGACCTTCTCCCTCCACTCAAGCTGTAGTTATATCTGACGGGGGAGGGGGGAGAAAGAATCACTTCCATTTATGGGCTGTACTGACACCAAGCAAAGCTGTCTGACATTGATGTGGCATTTGATTCAATCACCAGCACTGCAGCAATCGAACTGAGAACTAGTCACATGCAACAAAAAAAAAAAAAACAAAACGACAAAAGTGTCTTGTGGCTGTGCCCCAAATACCGCAGAGTATTGCTTGAGAATTTTTGCGCATATCTGCCCTCTCGTTTAACCTTCTGGCGATGCATTGACAAGCGACTGATTGTGTTGCTTGCTTCTCAAGTCAATCTCACTCTTAATCAAGGTTGAATCATATCGCCCCATTAGTGGCAGTTGTTGGCGATAACCCACACACATGATTGTTTGTTTTCCATTCATCAGTCACGTCTTGAAGTTGGCTGAACCAGTGAAGATACGATCGCGTCGCTCCGACAAGAGCGTCGACTCATTGAATATGTAAACATGAAGAGCACTGACAATGGGACACGAGGAATACCCTCTGTACCTGTGACAGCTACCGAGACGCCTACACGCGTCCTCCTTAAATATAAGTCCGAGGATGAACCACCTTTTGTGTGGACACCCAATTAACAAGCTGTGTGCGTTCGGGGTAGCCTTGTTTGAATTAATTATATGTAGCAGCAATATTGACCTCATTAATCTTGGTTTCCTGTTTGTTCCTTTGCAGGTCTATCAAGTGTTCTTTGTGATGCTGAAGTCAGCCAACTCGCCGCGACCGTCGTCGTGGATTTTGGAGAAGTCCCTCGATGACATCAGCTACGAGCCGTGGCAGTACTTTGGCCTGAGTGATGCCGATTGTCGACGGCGGTACGGAGTCGCCGGTCAGAATGGCAAGTACACGTTCGCCAATGACACCGAGGTGATATGCACGACGCAGTTCTCGAAAGCGCTGCCACTGGAAAACGGTGAGTTGCATGTGTCGTTGCTTAAAAATCGGCCCGGTGCCATGGAACAATCGGCAGAGTTGATGGATTTCATAGCCGCCCGATATATTCGGATACGTCTGCAGGGAATGCACTCGACGGCGAATTTGGATAACAGCGTCGATTGGTTGCTGGACTCGCAGTCCTTGGAAAAGCGAAGCTTCTACTCGCTGAAACAGATTCGGGTGAGTGCCCGGCTAAGTTGCCACGGCCATGCGGAGAAGACGATAGAGGTTTCGTCTGGGGTGGACCCGAAGGAGACATCATTCGAGTGCGTTTGCCTGCATAATACCTGCGGTCCGGACTGCAGCTCGTGTTGTGCGCTCTTTCAAGAGAAACCCTTTCGGAATGGCACCGCGAGGAAGGAGAACGCCTGCAAGACCTGCCAGTGCAATGGTCATGCAGCGCGCTGCGAATATGACGAGTTCTTGGATAGGGGAATCTGCCAGGATTGTGGGAATAATACCGCTGGCAATGAATGTGAGTTCTGTCAGATGGGACACTTTCGGTCGAAAGAAGCCTCGCTGGACACAGCCTGTGAAGAGTGCCAGTGCGACGCACTCGGATCAACCGGCTGTCATGCGGAGGGTGGAAGATGCATTTGTCGAGAGGGCTTCCAAGGGGACCGGTGTGATCAGTGTTCACCGGGCCATAATGGGGAGAACTGCACGCGGTGCTCCTGCGACTCGAGGGGATCGCTTCCTGGGGAGGAGTGCGAAGACCACTGCATTTGTAAGTCGCATGTGGAGGGCGACTCCTGTTCGCTTTGCAAACTCGGCTATTTCGGGCTCTCGAAGGATAACCCGGATGGCTGCATGAAGTGCTTTTGCTCCGGAGTAGGCATATCCTGTGCCAGCGCTGACATTCAAACGCTCTCGTTCGAGACTCTGAACGACTGGAAAGTGACTGATATATCACGAGGGGAGATATTCAGCCCCAACTTGGACGCAGAGACGGGGAATCTCGTCTACGGAATGTACGACATGAGCGACGTGGACACACTCTACTGGATGGCCCCAGTGGGCTACACGGGAAACAAACTCACGAGCTACGGCTCAAGGATTTCCCTGCATGTCTCGTGGGTGTTTATACGAGGGGACACAAGTGGACATCCCACAAGTGCACCCAACGTAATACTGTTCGGAAGAAACGGACTCAAGATCGCGTTCGAGGACAAGGAGTACGATTCGGACACAGTCGTCATGGACGTTATACTCAAGGAGGAGGGTTGGTACCACTTGCAGGACACGCCCGGCGCTTACCGCGGACCTTCTGTCACGCGAGCGGAATACATGTCCGTGCTGGTCGATGTGGAATCCATTCTCATCCGTGGCTTCTTTCACACCGATCAGGTGGAAACTATTCTTGAACGCGCCACTATTTACACAGGTGGCACAGAATTGGGTGCCCGGGCAACAGCACTTGTGGAAGAATGCCTCTGCCCGCCCGGATACACGGGACTTTCGTGCGAGACCTGCGAATTCGGCTATATCCGGGTGCATGAGAACAATTCAACAAAATGCATTCCATGTCCGTGCAACGGTCACTCAAACTCCTGCGACCTGACCAGCGGCAACTGTGGTGAATGCATGCACAACACGTACGGAGAGAGGTGAGTTTGGCCGCCACGGTGTGTGTATTTGCTCATGTTCCACTTGTCTTCCATAGGTGCGAACGCTGTAAGGTTGGTTTCTACGGTAATCCGATGCACGGCACTCCGAATGACTGTAACCGTTGTGCCTGCCCCCTGCTGCTGGATAGTAACAACTTCTCACCGAATTGTCAGTTGAAGAAACTCAGTTTCGACTTGAACCACTTGGATGCGGACTCCGAGTACGTGTGCACTCAGTGCCCCGAGGGCTACACTGGAGATCATTGCGAAATGTAGGTAACCACCCCAGACAAGTTGAGCAGCATTTAATTTTCTGTTTGTGTATTTATTAGGTGCGACGACGGCTACTACGGCAAGCCGACACAAATCGGATCCCAGTGTCTCCCATGCCCATGCGACGGCGGTCCGTGCGACGTTTTCACCGGGAAATGCATAACCTGCAAGTAAGTTATTGGAATGCAAACATTCCCACAATTGATTGATTCTCTTTGTCTTGGCAGTGGCAACACCGAAGGCTGGCACTGCGAGCGCTGCAAAATGGGTTACTGGGGCGATCCAGCTGTCGGCTGTGATTCGTGCGATTGCTACGCCGAGGGATCTGATAGCGATGTTTGCGACAGTGTCAATGGGCAATGTCTCTGCAAGCCACGTTTTGGTGGACAAAAGTGCGACGAATGCGAACTTGGATACGCTGACGTAGACCTCATGTGTCCGCCGTGTGACTGCGATTTGAATGGATCACACAACGATATCTGCGATCCATTTAGCGGACAGTGCAACTGCAAGATTGGCGTCACAGGACTGAAGTGCGACGAATGTGCAGACGAATTCTTCGGACTCGAGGAGGATGGCTGCGAAGGTGAGTACACGGTATCTTGAAACCCCTCTGCGACCTGTTTCATCCAGCACAAATATTGCTCCTCTCCGAATGTGCAAGACATCGTCAGGCTGCCACCGAATCGGAACCCGATATTTATGAAGAAGCTTCTGCTGTGAAGCACACACACACGGCAGGCAGACACTCAGTCAATCGTGTCAGCAAGGGTGTACACCAGCGCTACTGTGTCGCTACTCCTACTGATCCCACCTCTGTTCGGTGCTGTGTAGCTTCTTCTTTTGTGCTGTTCTTGCTTCATCTTTCGCGCATTGTCTCTGACCACAAGGTGGCCCATAAAACTACAAGAAATACCGCTGGTGTTGTTCAAAAGGATGAGCAGAACCCGACGAGCTCAAGGTTCCATATGTTCGTCTTCATCTTTTTTTTTTATTTTTATTATGATCTTCTAAATCAAAAGCTTGTGTTGTCCGATGGTAGTGCTGTGCCGTTGCTATTGTTGTTGTCGGAATTACTATGTTAAGCCGATTGTTGTTTGTGTTTTTTTTTTAGTAGCGGTTTCAGGTTCTGTAGCTGAAGCTGTTTTATGTGTCATATGTTGTCTTCGTGGTTGGTAGAGGAAATGCGCGATGTACAAGAGTACAGTGTGTATACGACGTTTTGCTTCGATGAGTTGACTATCCGCTTTTGTTCGTTGTTCCGCTGGGCGGGGGAGGTTGTGCTGGCAGCGGGCATTTTGGCGGCGATTGAAGTTTACATTTATTTATAGCCGATTCCGAATATGGGTTTAACTATGATACATGTTGTGTGAAATGTTGGATCGAGTGAGTCGTTTCTTTTGCCCCGGGGACTGTCAGTAGACCGGTTTTGAGTCACATAACAGAGCGAGAGCAGAGTGCTGGTGGAGTTGGTAGATCAGTTTTGAGTCACAGTAGCACAGCAGAGCGAGAACAGAGCGCTAGAGGAGTCGGTAGATCAGTTTTGAGTCACAGTAGCACGGCAGAGCGAGAACAGAGCGCTAGGGGAGTTGGTAGATCAGTTTTGAGTCACATTAGCACAGCAGAGCGAGAACAGAGGGCTGGGGGAGTTGGTAGATCAGTTTTGAGTCACAGTAGCATAACAGAGCGCTAGGGGAGTTGGTAGATCAGTTTTGAGTCACATTAGCAGAGCAGAGCGAGAACAGAGGGCTGGGGGAGTTGGTAGATCAGTTTTGAGTCACAGTAGCATAACAGAGCGCTTGGGGAGGTGGTAGATCAGTTTTGAGTCACAGTAGCACAGCAGAGCGAGAACAGAGCGCTAGAGGAGTCGGTAGATCAGTTTACATAGCAGACCGAGAGCAGATCGCGTTTTTTGACAATTGGCGGTGCAATTCGCTACTAATACTGGTATTACTTTTCCGTTTGACATCTCTTACGACTGGACTGGTGTAAGAGCGGCAGCAGTAGCGTTTTTTTTGTTTTATAAAATGAGAGAAAGAGTGATCACTCCTCAACGTGCACTATTCTGCCACCGATTACCATAAGAGTCGATTTATTAAACAAAACGAACATCAGAACTAGACAGATGAAACAGAAACTTTTACCCTAGCTAGTTGATCTCATACGATCATGCGGTATGTACGCCATCACCGACTCCGAAACTCATCCATCATCGGCGTTCTCACCTTTCGAGCCATGAAGCTCGGTAAATCTCACACGTAACCGACCCACCCGAATGCGCAATTTGTTTTAATCATCGTCCACGATTACATCGCCACCGGACACTACTAGTTAAGCGCTCGTATAAACATCGTCATCGTGCACAACAGTTGTTTGTCTCCCCCCTGTGTGTGTGTGTTGTGTACATAAATAAATAATCCACCAAAAAAAAGACCAGCGCGAAGACAAAACCCTGAAATGATGATGCCCCAGAGGAGGGCGTGCCATGCTACAGCCGTAGCATACCTCAAACCACCATTAGATGCGCTCTTTTCTTAGAATGTTGTCTCACATCTCTTGGCACTTTGCTGTGCTACGGCTTCGGTATGCTTTTGGATTCATAACTCATGTGGATATGTACGAGAGCCGCGCAGGGTAGACTTTTGGCCTGGATTTCATGGTTCGCTCTCAACTAGGACACGACGCAACCGCATGCTCTTTTGTTTGGCTAAATCAAATGCACTTGGCCGATAGCAAAGATCGTGTTACCAATAAATTCACGTAATGGGCTCCGATTCCAAAAGATACAGCACCCAGAGTGACGATGCCGCCGTCTTTACCTGCGTGTATGCGTGCAACGCAGTGAGTTATCTTCATGCGAAGGACTTTTGATGAGAGTGCGCGCGTCCTCGAAATCAACGTCAACTCGGTCGCTGCCGATGGCACGGGGTGACAAATTCGTGTTGTAACTCTACACCGTGCCATTCTCGAACATCAGTGATGGCACCTCGTTTTAGGATAGCCCCAAGACGCAGTGTGTGTCCAACACCAGTAATATCAGTTTAACTAGGCCATAAGTTGAAGTATCTTTATGTTCGTTACGTTGTCATGCGTTGGCAGTTTGGCAGAAGGAGGAAAGCAGATATGTGTGCAATGGTATGACCCAGTTGACTGTCACCACATGCAGTTCCATTTCACTGTTTCACGCGGCAGTTTAATCGTTGATAACACTCCGCGGCAGTTGCTGGACACATTCGCGAGATATCGGTTTGGCAAAAGTCATTTGCAAGAGACCCGGCTGTGTGGCTGTGTGTGTGCGTCGGAGATTGGGAATTAATTGCGGTAGATTTCATGGCAGGTTGCCGACATAATGTGTAATTTAAGTGGCGGCTAAGCGATTAGGCAGAGAAATTTATGGCACTGCCAGAATTTTATAGCAATTCCGTGTAAGCTGTCGATTTGAAACATTGCACATGTTTGAATGCCAAATAACCGTTGGTAAATGTGACAGTTCGTATACGTTCCACCTTCCAAATGCGCGCGCTTTAATATTTCCGCGCGCTTTAATATTTCCAGACACTTTTCTAAGCTGACCCAATTCACACAAAGGCATCCACTTCTGTCCGTGACAGCTCGGACAGAACTAGCAGCTATAGAACACCGACTGCAACTCCGTCCTCAATGTAAAGCAAACACAATGACGTTCGATCTCCATCGACTCGATTGGCAGTGTAATATTTCATGTCGGTGTGATTTCCTCCATTCAAACATGTTGCCCCTTTAAAGCGGTGGACGGGTGGAGAGAAAATGTCTTTTGAAGTGCACCACACCATAAACATAAAGCATTCTCTCCGTCTCTCTGTCTCTCTGCCTCAGCAGCAGCCGCCTTGAAAGCGCACCTTTCTAATGAGGCGCAACGGAATGTGCTGCACATTAGGCCGTTTCACACTCAACAAAAAGGCCTTTTGTCAATCCGTGTGTCATTTACGTGCTGTTGCAATGGCAGTGTTTATGAGCGCGCGCAATGCTGCAACTGTGCACAATACGAGTACAATAAAACGATCAGCAGCGCTATAAAGCTGAAGGAGCAACAGCCGAACCAAATAGAACAGCATCTCTCAGGTCTCAATCTGAAAAGCCGTAACGGCAGCAACCGGCAGTTAATTGATCTCTGATAGCGTATTTAGTGCTGGCTAAATGCGGCTACATTTTAATTAAGTAGCTGCTGCAAGTGTGGGAGTTATAAGCTGAAACGGAAAGCAGATCAAGCACACTCACCGATTGACGGGAAATGTCAACAGCGATCGTTAACTTGTTGATAGCACTTTGGCGCGCGCTCGAGAGAGATAGCGCAGCTTGTGTGTGCGCGCGCGGTATAGTGATATGCCAATCGGAGGAATGGTGTTTGTCCGGACTGGCTCCGAGCTGTCTCACAGCTGAGTGATTCTGGTATATTGTGGCGAAGATGCGATGCATTTGTTCATGATTTCACAAGGAGTGTACCAAACGAAAATGGGAAAGGTGTGCTGCGGAAAATAGGAGAGACAGATAAAACAGGATCTTCCATCGTCGTGGTTGTACGTAGTGGCATTTCTGAGGAATTTCGATGCACGCAAACAGAGTTGCCATGGTACCAAAGGGAGAGTATTTTCGGTTTATTTATGCACACGTTGAATTGAGACGTTTTTAAGGTTTTAAAAACCACTTAGTTGCCTAGTATTCACGGTTAACACGCGTCGAATTGAATTAATACGCTTCAAACGTTTTAAAGACCACTAGTGCAGAGTTGCTATGTCGATCGATTTATTTTTCCCTCACGGAGTTGCTATTTTTTACCTTTTTGTTTCCAATTGTTACCCATTATGTTGGGGCAGTTTTTTGAAAAAAATCCCTAAAGTTTTTTCAATTGTTGCCCAATTTGTAGGAAAATGTTTTTGACAGAAAATCCCTCGAGTTTTTCCTATTGTTCCGCATTTTGTTGCAAAATCCCTCGAGTTTTCCCAATAGTTCCCCATTTTCTTGCAAAATCCCTCGAGTTTTCCCAATAGTTCCACATTTTGTTGCAAAATCCCTCGAGTTTTCCCAATAGTTCCCCATTTTCTTGCGAAATCCCTCGAGTTTTTCCAATTGTTCCCCATTTTGTTGCGACATTTTTTTGAAAGCAAATCTCTCGAGTTTTTCCTTCAATTTATCCCGATTTTGTTGCGACATTTTTTGAAAGCAAATCCCTCGAGTTTTTATTTTTGTTTCCTTATAAACACAGTTACTCACCTCTATCGAGGTTTCCGTTCGGAACGGAATTTTCTCCGAACTGCACGAAATTTCCATTCGAGATATCCGTTCCGATAGAACTTTCAAAAAAATTCTCCGATAAGATTACAGCGCACCTTGTCGCATAGCGTGGAACCGCGTTATGCCATTTACTTTTGACAGCTACACGGCACAATATTTTCCGAAGTTCTCCGACACCCAGTGTGGCCGTCGCAGAATTGTGAAAAGTCGCAAGAAAAAGAGCCAATGAGAAAAAAAGCGTCATTTTTAAAGCAGAATTAGAATTTTTGAACTATATTTAACAAGTATTGGTTCGCTGAATACTGTAGTAGTGTTACGATAGGCACTGCGTTCCATTTAAAAGGTTTTAATTTGGAAAAAACAGCATTTGAAAATTTTAGAAGCGCCTTCCAACTAAAAGAAGGGCCAAAAGAACAAAAAAAAATTGTGGCAGGCTCTCAAAAAAGTACTTAATTGCAACTTAAGCCGCACAAAGGTAACGCTGGCCACAACTAATTCCTGCGGAATATATCTGTGGCAATAAGACAGATTCGCTCATGTCAAAAAAAGTGCTCTTGAAATAATCGCATTCTTGTCTAAAATGGTTATTTATGATTATTTTTAATAAAATGTTAGCCCTAATTGTTAAATAAGGGGTTTACTTAATATTTTATGATTGGGGCCAAAATTTTTTTAAAAATAAGAATGCGACTATTTCAAAAACACTTTTTTCGACATAAGCTACTCTGTCTTATTGCCACAGATATTAATGTTAAATGAACGCGTTTATACGCTTCATTTATTTTCTTTCGGAACAGGTACTGCGAACGCCAATTTGAGTCAGATTTGACTTTCGTATCGGAATTTTCCCGAATGTTAGGGGTGACTGGTTAATTTAATCTTTTTGACTACTGGGTCGTAAGGAGAGATTGACAGATCGACATCGTCAGTACTTTTAATCGTTTTTTAAACTACAGTTGCCTTTCTGAAACAGACTATTACAATTGTTATATCAAACAAGAAGTCTATATTCTTATTGCACAAGAAACGATTTTTTGTTTTACTTTTCCTACAAAATGGGCTTTTTGAGCGCCTGAAAATGTATTCAAAGTAATTAGTCCCAGGGCATGTTAACACTATCAAGCCAAAACACGGTTTACGAGGGAATAAAAATCGATGAAGCAACAAAAGTAAGGCACAGAAGCTCTGGACAATATCTCTACTGTGAGTTGGTAACGATTGGTGTTGGTAAATATTTTTTTAAAATTGTTACCGTAAATTCAAACCTTTTCAATGACAGAACTTGTTGGGTAAATGTTTCTTTTTGGTTTCTATTTGATTGTAGGTCACTTTTTTGTCGGTCTTTTGTCTTTTTCTACCATCTGGCTGAGTCTTCTACTTAATTTCTTCCATAATAGTGGTATGTCATTCACTGACAGGCTCCACATTTACACAGCGCTGGTCTCGTTACCTTGACTGTTTCGAGGAACATTGAGTCGGCCTAGCGATCGTTGTGTAACAAACATTGACCTTCCATTATACCTAACCCATTTCGAAACAGCATCACGCCTCGTTCATTTGCTTGCACGACACAATTCAGGTCAAATATTGGCAAGCCTGCCAACATTCAGAACCAGCCGCCACTCGAAACATGCCCAATCAAACAAAGGCCATCATCGGTCGGTCGGTCGGTCACCTAATGCAATAAAGCAATCGTGGGCTTTGCACGGAAAACGCAAAGTCATCGTGGTGCTCCCTGTTCTCTCACTTAATTGCTGTCATTAGCCAACCTCCAGCACTATGAATACCTGCTTCACGTTGGAGCGCAGGAAAGGTCAAGAAGAAGCCGAACCCAAAGGCAGGTCGAAAGACCAAACAGCAGACGATATGATTTTTGGAAGATGCAACCCAGCTGCAACTTTGCTCTGTCGTCATATCTGTGCTCCGTGTCCTCCCACCCATTACGGACGGAATTGTCGCACCGACACATTAGAAAGTCAACACAGAGTGGCCCACTTTGTGTCCTTCGCAAGCTCGCTTGCTCGCAACATTAACCCACTTTTAGAGGTCTAAATCTGCATACGGTCGCTGCTGACTCTGGCTAGCGCAACAACGATCCCACCTCAGCCCGGCTAATTAATTAAGGCAATTTACAATGATTTTCTTCCCTGCAGGATGATTAGTAATCCTATGCGCCGCTCATAATGGGTGCGTATATATTTCGTTGGCCGCTAAACGCCCCCGGCGCAACAGCCATTCATTTAGCCATCCTACGCCGCGCGCCGGCCGGCCAGAGCATAGGCTCATGCTACTGACCAGCCAAACTGTGCACAAACCTTGAGTGCAGTCGTGACGAATATTGCCGAAGCAATTGTTAACAGAGTCAGTATAAAAGAAGGGACCTTGCTGTCCGACAGCAGGAGACCGAGTCGATTCGGTCAGTTGGTTGGGTCATAACTTTTCAATTAGAACGTTGGCTAACATGAGTTCGAATTTCTTCCGCACGCTGTGGGGGAAATTTCTTAATTTGACAGCCTTGAGTGAGCCATTTTTTTTGCTCTTGCTTCATCGAAGCTGTGTACGCGGTTTGGGGTCAGCGGTGGTCGGCACTCGCCGATCATTATGCAATTGGTGAATGCCAGTGTCTAAAGATCTTTGGATCGGTCTCGGTGTATATGCGGAGTCGTTGCCACCCGCCGGATGATTGCATTCGGCAATCAAATTGCCATTTCTGCTCTGGCCGGTAATGCCCATTCACAATGGCTAATGAATTGTGAAAAGGCCGCCTCTGGGTCTGGAGAATACCTTGTTCCTCTGGGAGAACTGTTTTTCTTTTTATTTGGCGAACAACGTCTTGGCGTGCTGATCAGTTATGGGGTTCGGCCCGTGCTAAGGGGGTAATCGGATCCTTTTGCGGTGCAGTGTTGGTTATGGTTTTGTTTCGAGTGGCTGACTAAGAAAGTAGCAAATTGCGAAAATGTCACATACGTACCTACTCGTATGCAGTGTGGTGACATTGTTGGAATTTTTTTGTGCGAGGTGCGTGTGCCTGGGCTGTTGCAAGCGCATTATAATGGCGGTTAGGCGGCGGCTGCTATTTGAAATGAAACAAATTAAAATTGCATCAATGTCGGCTGAGTATATAATTTTTATGGTATGTGGCGCAATTGTTTTGTGGTGGGTTTTTCACACTTAAATTTTTAAATGGGACTTAACTTGAGATGACGGCAGAAGGTTGCTGAATTGTGGAACCCATTGAGGTGGTGTCTTCATTCGCTGGTCTTAGATGAGGTCCAGACGGAGTTTTTTTTTGTATGGCTCAATTTTGAACGCGAGTATTATATTCGGGTGCGAGCTTGAGTCTTAGGGTTCAAATATGTCGCGGTTTCTATTGTGGAACCGAGTCGATTGTAGGTGAGTAACCGAGTGGATTTTTTAAGGGGAGGCTGGCAAATTAATTGTAAGCGAAACTTTTTGTGGCTCATTGGGAAGTGATTCCGAAATGGAACTAAAAAGCGACAGTTGGGAAGTTTTTGCGAACTCCAATGAAACGAAAGAGCGATGGGAAACTGGTGTAGCCTTGCAAAGTGATTTAACGAAAAGACAGCTCTTCAAAAGACAGCCTTTTTGGGGTAAGGCGCATGCCTTTTGCATGCGAATTCAAATGACTATTAGTGGCGGTCAGAATTATTTCCCAACCTTCAATGTTTTTGTCTACGTCTATAAACTTGATTTATAGACACTAAAAGCGGGATTCCCATTTCCAATGAATGAATCTTTATAGGCGCGCCTACTTCGCATTCACAAATTAAAAGAACAACTTGCAGTGACGGTTATCTGATGACTGACCATAAAACACCGCTTAACATAACGAAGTAATAAACATGCCGTTACACCCTTTTCATTTCGTAAATCGCAACGAGGCCGATACCACACTGGCAACACTTTAAATTGAAGTTGGACAACCTTTATACCGATCAACGAGCTCTCGTTTCCCTACCGCCGAAGTTACAAAGTTGGGTCTAAACATATGTGCGACCGAAAGTGCGGCTCGTCCCCATAATCAGACTGCACCGGCCCCAACATCACTTTGGCAAACTATTGAATTGCCATTAAATAGTCTCGTTTGGATTGGACGCTAAAAAGCAAACTTGTGTTCCCCTGTGTGAGTCATCATCGAGCCACTCTACTGCCATTAAAAAATTGATCAATAAACTCGATTAGAAGTGCGCGCTGCGATTCATTTGACCTCATCCTTATACTTGGTGGAAAAATATTGTCATCCGGAAGACTTTTGTACTCGCCAAATTATTTATCCCGACATGTGGGCTTGGTGTGCCATGGACGGACACTGTGTATGCCCAATTGACACGCAATGATTCGCCGTTCTCATGAGCCAGTCCTTCGTCATAATTCATTAGGCGGGAAATCCATATTCCTTCACCACCAATGCCGCTAGAAATCAACTCCTCTAACGGCGACCATAGTTAACGCAATAAACGAGTGTATGGTACGACCTCTCTTCCGTCTGCGCCGCTTCGGTCTGCTGCAGCTAAATGAATATCATCGTTAAATCGCGATCTGAAGATATTCGCCGCATCAAACCCAAACACACACACACCGAATGTGTCCATCTGGTCTAGAGAGTTGTACTCCACTCTGGCACTGGCTTCATGGGAAGAAGGTAGATCATATGGTAACATGTTGATGGTGATCTTCTTTGCATACCTTTTTTGTATACACTAAGGGGAGGCTATGCTACATACGATGGCTGAGCCGATGCGGTTCAATAGGTCATCGACAGATAGTGTGTGTGTATAGGCCGCTTCCTCGAGGCGCCTGTGATTTGCGCCGTAACAAGGCATATCCAATCACGAGGCATTGGGCGCATTTTATAGCTTGCCATTGGTGCTGCCACTTTTATGGATTAAAATTATTTTTACAAAACGATAAATTTTCAAAATTGATATATAATGTTTTGTTTGTTAATAGAACAAGTAATTTGGGCTGTACTCGATTTTGGTATTTTTAAAGTTATATTGCCCAATGGCCCATGGAACATAGTCCCACATTTTGAACGATTACAAGAAAACAAAAGCGACTTTCTCATTACAGACATTTGGAGTCCAAATTCGGTCCTTCGAACCGGAATTTTGCCGAAACTTGTGAAATTTTTGGCGGATTTTAAGTTATTGTTGCACTTTCAGTAGTAATTTTTAAATAAAATGTCCTCAATTTAGAAAGATGCACCTTTGCCGAAATTATTAGACTGCCAACCAGCTCCACATTTTAGGTGCTTATCGGAGTATAATTGATTGGGCATTTAAAGTTGACTATTGATTTTTCACGAATAAATATTAAGACAGCTTGAAAACCCATATTTATCCACACAATGTAGCTATTGTTAATAACCCGGCTCGAAGGACCAAATGTGGAGAAAGCAACATTACTCCCTTGACCAGCAAAACTGATTTTTTTCTGCACTTTTATCTAACGCTTAAGGGGAGCAAAGGATATAATATAGTCCTGAAGTACACATATGTGTAATTCAAAAGTATAGCTCAGTTTACGGTAGAAAAAACATGAAAAAATGTGCTTTCGAACTCACAAACTAAAATTCAATTCAGAACATCACTGTAATACAAATAATACTGTGAAACAACAATTTAATATTTTTACCTGAATATTTACTTTTTTACTCTGCGAAAACAATTTGAACTGTTCAACTAAAATTCAAATAATGACAGTTACCGAACCCCTAACGCCATCTAAAATTCGGCAATAGAATTATATCCACTTGATACTCAACTGCAACTAATCGCTAACAGATGGATGTAGTGTGACAAGGAAATGATTTAAGCAAGGTGCCCATATGTGTACCTACGGTCTGAAGAGGTTTAGTTGCATAAAAAGGCGAACATTGAAACAGGATTTCGTCCTTCGATATGCTACAAATCGGAATGTAGCTATTATTATTACTTACGTAGTTTTGCATCGCTTATAGCAACTGCTACGCGTAGTTAATCGAGTAAACTACACGCCTGGTATTTTTCAGTTACTACCTAAATTTGTTACATGCTCTATGTACATAGAAAAAGTTAAATTTCAATAAAAGTCAAAGCGAAACAGATTTGGGATAATTCAGTTTGACAGTTTGACGGTTGGGTCTGACAACGCTAACTACATTTTGACAGTAAGCGCTACGTTTACTACATTTGGCTACGTTAACTACCTCAGTTACGTAGCACACGTAACAAATGTAGAAATTAAAGAAAAAGCATTTCTGCCACCTCTGATTACTATCCTATGCACGTTGCTCTGTTCTTATGAACGGATTATCCGGTCTTCCTTGTCGTCTTGACTCTTGATTTTTTCATTTGACGACTTTTTTTCCCCGCAAATCTAAGCCCGTAACTGGCCATTTGCAGTAAATCTATGTCAAAAGTTCTGTTTGATTGAGTGATTATTTTTTGTAATTTTTTTCTTCCTCAATTCTTTGAAGTGGCAACACCTTGCGAAACCTGCAAAATAAATCCCTCATGCTCACGATATATTCCTTCACAGCTCGTTCTTCAGTTCGACTTCGAATTCGCCCATCTGCTCGGTGTTTATGTGAATGCATTCCACATGGTGGATTCTCGTTTCGACAACAAACGGATCTATGTTCTGGTAAAAGAAAGCTTATCTTTTTGTTGTAAGCCGCCTCACCGACTCGCTGCTCTGGGAACTATATTCCTCGAGTAGCAATACACTCGTACACAGTCACATATTATCTACGTTTCTATCTCCTCGGCATTCCAACCCGGACGACAAAAAATAAAAACAATATGTACGTGTAAACTTTTTCCCAGATGATGATGAAGATGGAGATGGCCAACAACAAACCGAGACAATTGGTGACACTTGATTCCAACAAAAGCATCCATTGTTGTTGATGCTGCTGCATGTGCCGGTTGAACGGAAGTCACAGCCCGTTAAAGGGCAAACATGTAAACAAGTTCACATGTCACCACTTGCGAGGGAGAGTTCTCCACAGACCTGTTGTTACTACTTTTTGGTTTTTGTTGTGTTTCTGTTTGCGATAAGAAGATAAACCTGTGTGTGGTTATTTGGAAAAAAATTGTGTTGGTTTTTTTTTCTCGGTTCATATCTCATGTTGTGACAGATGCTCAGATAAGCTGAGTGTGAGGAATGTTTCTAATTAAAGAAGCAGGCCCCACCCGCTTTTTTTTTCTGCTCTGTCTCTATGTCGAACCAATTATAAAGAGAAAACCGTACGGAAGGCAATTAACTGCTGTGCCGCCTTCTAAATCTTCTAAATGCGGTTTTATTGCAATTTTGCCGCGATAATCCTTGGGCACAGATTGACCGCAGCGTGTGCAGTTGCAGCCAGAAGGATGCAGGAGAAGAAGCACGCAGTCATCATAGTAACCCATTCCAAATTAGAGAATTTCATCACGTAAGTCCCGTCGACATTTGATTTTAATTAGTCGAACAGGAAAATTAAAAGAGTCGCGTCGTCGATCGATGGTGCGCTTTTGACGATGGCATGACTTTGCTGCAGAGCGGACAATAAACTGATGAGGTGTGCGGTTGATATATGTTTTCGCAATTCTTAATTAATCACTTATTTTTGTTTTATCATTGGAGGTAGGAGTTTTGGGCCTCATCATGAGATGGCATTTATGACTAGAATTTGCTACAAGATTAGCAACAGTAAAAGTTCATAAAAGTTCAAGCCGAAGGCTACAGTCATGAGGCAATTTTCTTGCAAGTTCGGTGAGACTTTTGTTCAGTCGGTTGTACACTTAAACTACGGTAAAATAAGCATTTTTAGTTGCAACCTAAATTTTTACAGTGGCTAATTTTTTTTTTACACAATTCTTTCAATTGTGAGCTTCTGTAAATTTAAAGTCAAGACTATCCGCGACACCAATAATCATTTTTAGTGTCTAGGCTAAAGTTTTCGAACTCACAATGGTGACATTTTCAATACAAAATTGCATATTGTGACCTACAAAATAGTTAGTTTGGAGGTTAAAAATGATTATTGTGACCTACAAAATAGTTAGTGTGGAGGTTAAAAATGATTATTACGTAAGGCTCTATATCTATCAAAAAATATAAAATTGACTCTTACTCGATGACAGTTTCAAGAGACGGTTTTTTTGTTTGGTACTCGCTGAAGTCCGAGATAGATCTTTTGTTACAGAAAATAGGCGCGGGACCGTATTCCGCAGTCTACTTTAGGCTATGAAATTATTTCGACCCTCTGAAAACATAAGGTAACAAAAAAGTTGCCATATCTCTGCATATAATAAAATTGTACGTCTGTTTGTACGTGGATTTGCTTATGCCTCACGTTAAAACTACTCACCCAATCCTTGTGACAAAATACAGGGCTTAATGGAGCAACAATTCATTTTTATTTCATTGCAATTTGTCAACCCATTCATGGCATATACGGTTTTGAATATTCCTGATGCGTCTCCAGTCGTGCAGAAAAATAAATTCGTCTTAATCAGGCGGCTAAAAACAGACACGTACAACTGAAGGGTGTCCCACAATAAACGCAAAATATAATTTCGATAGAAAATACAGATTTTCAATAAGAAAGCTTAAATTTTTCATTGATTCATAGAGTATACAGATTGAGGCTATGTGTGGAATAGCACATCGGATAAATGGCCGCCATGGCTTTGCTGGCAAGTACGTACTCTTTTATTGAAATTTTCCATGACCGTTTTACATAAATGTGGCTGAATTTCAGCAATACACCTCCCAATTTCCTCTTTCAAGGCGTTGGGGGTCGTTGGCTTGTTTGCATAGACATTTGACTTCAAAAAAAAACCAAAAAAAAAAACAGTCCAATGGCGTTAAATCGCAAGATCTGCATGGCCAATTTTGATCGCAAAAACGGTCGATTTCACGATTAGGAAATGACTTATGCAGTAATTGAATTGTTTCTCTGGCTGTATGGCATGTGAAACAGTCTATTGAAACCACATGTTGGTCACATCCCTATCTCGGAATTTAGGCACTAAAAACTGGGTCGGCATTGTGCAAGGTGACACGTTGAAACGTTTTCGTGCGCACGAATGATTACCCCAAGTTGCAGAAGTAAACCATTCGTGTGCACGAAAACGTTTCAACGTATTAGAGAATCTGTAAATCCTTACAGAATCTGGCTCCTGGGTTACCATAACGAACACTATTAATTGCTACTGCCTGACCAGCTGCATTTTCGAAGAGGAATAGTCCGAGAATGCCCCCAGCCCAAAACCCGCACCAAACAATCACTCGTTGTGAATGCATTTGTTTCTCAACAATTACTCGTGGGTTTTCTGAACCCCAAATGCGACAATTTTGACGTTTAACGACGCCATCAAGATGAAAATGAGCTTCATTACTGAAGATGATTTTGTACGAAAATTGTGCACTGTAGCTGAAAAACGTTCATTATTTTTAAAATATCGCTCAACAACGAAAACGCGTTGTTCCTTCGTATAGTGCTCCATTTTTACTAACCCCGAACTGTCAGCTGTCACATTGTTATATTTTTTTCCGTTGGTATCACTGTACTATTAAAAGGCGCAAAATTCGAATTTTGTCAATTATGGGACACCCTTAAGTACATCTAGTTTTGAATATTCTTATTTGCACCTAGTTAGGGTAAACTGAATTTGGAATTCCGCACGCTTTTTTCACAAAAAACCCTTGACCTTTCCCCGGGCCTTCCTCTAAAATTGCAAAAGCAGGCACATTTTGAACAACAAACACTCTTGAATGTCCGAAAAGTCTTAATTATCGAAAAATCCGAACCACTTGTGTCCACACCATGACCCATACCCGTTAAGGTGAACCCCCAAGTGTGTGCGGACAATGGCACTCACTGTAAATGGCCCACCTTGTCGTGTGGTGTTCCGCCTCCGCACTTGTAAACGCATTACCCATGCAAAACCGTAGAACATAAAATATTCGCCTCCCTGAACATTTTTCCACCAAACAATGCCGTTGCGGGCTAAAGCGTTCCAATCTCTTATATCAAAGAAAACAACAACAATGAAAAAAAAATAAACTCTGAAAATATAAAAACATTTAACAACAACCGGCGAACGAAATTAAATTGAATTTATTGTGGACATAGATACGCGTAATATCCATCCGGTTTATACGAAGGTGGTCGCATGGAGAGGGGCGGCGGGCCAACCGATAGCAAAAAGACCCAGGAGTCTTTGCGACAGGCAAAACGTGTACGAAATAAATTATGTATTCACATTTCTGAGGAATGCTAACTGCAATAGCACACAGTAATACATACGCCGGGCCTATACGGCGTGATGTTGCTGACTTTTGGGAAGGACTTTTCTTTCCATCTGCAACTGCCACTACAGGTATACACTCGCACTATATGCTCCTCGCGCCCGTCTAGCCGTAGTCGCATGAATATTTTGCGGACTATCATGGGTTAATGTGTAATTTTAAGGCGCGCAGAGGTTCCAACTTATTTATTCAACGCGTGCATTAATGCGAAAATGTGTGTTCATGCGAAAGAGTTACGATTATAGGGCAGATTAAGTTATTATAAGGTCTTTAGACTCGTACACTCGTGGCCTGGCTCCGTTTGGGCTATCTCTGAATGAAGAGAGATCTGATTTTATCGCTGTGCGGCCATTATGGTAATGGGCAATTTTGGTGAATTTGCGACAGGCGGTAAGTTTGATATGTTTCCGTTCACCTTGTGGTGGTTATCTGCGGTGGAGGATGTTTGTGAATGACGAGATGGGAATGGTGTTGCTGTTTGCCACCTCTTTAACACATCTGTGCCTGGACATTTTCACTTGGCAGCTCTGTTTAGCTGAATGCTGTCTTCGGCGAAAGGGTGTGGAACCAAGTCACTGAGAAGGGGCGACACATCTGACGAAGACTGCGTCGGCATTCTGTAAGGCGAAACGTTATCGTGTGCAAGAATGATTTACTTCTGCAACTTAGAGCAAATCAATCGTGCCCGTTTGGCCCCTGGTTTTATTGCTAAAACCACGTAGGTCTTCAAGACATCGAAATAAGTGGATGTTTCACTGAAAAAATGCGGCGTTCGTTTAGTAAGCTTCCTTGAGGATTTGGATTGGTGGTTGCTCCAAAACGAAGTGCTTCCTTGAGGTTATTCACATCTTTGGTTCAAGTGAACTCCTTTACCGATCAAAAACAAAATCAAACGCAAACCAAATCGAAAGAAAAAACTCATTCCCGCACTATGCGAAACAAAAAACAGAATTTCCCAGAAGCAGCCAATTTTCCTATTACACGTGTATACTTCGTATGCACGACAAGTCGCCACCTTTTACGCTCTATGGGAAATAGAAATACCCCCAACAATTATCTGTCACTTTGCATTTACACAAACTCCGTTTGGATTGCGTTAAGCCACCTATACCCGCCTGCTGCGTGGGCTGAGTGTTAATTTATTTCGCACATCGATCCACCATAAAGACACACGAAACGATGAAACCCCGGAAGGAAATCACATTTAATCATAAATCACCTCGGCGATTTGTTACAAATATCTACAACATGCGCAGTGGTTTTGGCCACACACGATGCCTGTGTCACCCATCACGAGCAAAATGTTTCAGATGACAAATGTTCGCGGCGCAATTAGTCGCTGATGGGGCTGCCCTACATTGGTAGGAACGAGTACTCACTCACTCTGGCTGCTCCTTCGTCACAACTCTTACCTTTTTGCAAATCACGATCTGTGTTTGTATGGTGCACTCGGTCCACACAGCGGCTGACATTCGGAGGAGCAGGTTTGATTTTTCGGGATTTATACAGCAAGTCACCGACAACGACAAGATTGCTTACAACTGAAAAGTTGTTGTTTCTCGAATCCAACAACTTGCCAGCAACATTATCGCACGTTCACAATCAATCAAAAAAAAAAAAAAAACAAAAATATATATATTTCCAAATAGAAAGACAGAAAGACAAAGGACAGGGAACCGAGTCTGCTAATGGATCGCTGGTACGTTTTAGTGGCAGTAGCCTCAGTGGCACCTTATCATCGTTATGTCTGTTATGGTCTTGTGTGTCGTGTCTCGTTGCAATGCCACGATTTGGCTCTTTTCCTTAGATTGTGACAATATTTCCCCTTCCGTTGAACAAGTTCTGTATATCGAAGAGATTGTGGACTCCTCCACGCCCGGTGTGTAATTTATTTCAATCGCACAAATGCGGGGAGCCCAAGCTGAAATGTCAACTGGACCACGTTGCACCATTGAGAGCAGACTCAAGATGGTATCAATTTCATTATTAATACTTTATCAGATGTTATCCCGAACTGTGTGCTATAGTTTATCGCTTAATCTTTGTGGTGGGACGAAGGAGCAGCGATGCAAAGTAATTATGAAAAGTGCAATGGAAAGTGGAACGAATGCTGGAAAATGAGATATGAGATGAGTTTTTCCCCGCATGCGATACGTACGACCTATTCTATGCACGATGAGATTAAATATGTATAAAGCTGGGGAAAAAAGAAATGGGCGGAATGAAAATCATGGGTGGAATTTTAAATAGATCTCCCAAGGTGCAAGGTGGATGTGAATGTTGCCCTCCTTCGTTTTAATACTCTGAAAAGCTATTAGAGGAGTAGAAAATAATTAAAGTTTATTGGAGTTTGTGCATGTTTAAGCCGGGGCAAGGCTGGGTCGGTGTAATTTAAAACCGCTTACGAAAATGCGTTTCATTTTACTCTGATGTTGACTGAAAGACGTAGGCTTAACAGCTTCATATACTCGTTGTATAGCTGTAGCTGTCTGCTCTACGTGAAATGATTTAGAATAAATGCCTCCACTGATAGACGGCTGAAAAGCTCTTGGCAGTCTGATACGATTGCCTTTAAGGTGCAGAGAGGTTTTGTTTCGAAACTTTCACATACCAAACCCCTGGGTTTTTGAACATCGAGTGGTTTTGCTGTCATTAAGTTTTTCCGGTCGCACACTAGCACACTAATTTATTTCAAAAATGTCATTTTTAAATGTTCGGTCTGCTGGCGTTCGATTTTGTTCTTAATCGACTGCATCGATTGCCGAGGGGTGTGTTCAGAAAAACTCGGAATTAATAAAAACGGAACCATTTACACCCAATCAAACAACGAACCAATTTAAAACCAGCAGTATAGTTTTCCGGGTGGCAGAGGTTTTAAAGTACATTTGTAGGGTTTTTCTTCATATGGAATTCTCTACATTTCGTGCTTAATTTTAGTTACCAAACCTAACCTCTGGACTTTTAAACCTCCAGTCGTTTGTCATTGAGTTATTCCGGTTGCAAACTACTTGCGCAGCTAATTTATTTCAAAGATTTTCGGTCTTCTACTACTTTCCTTCGCTTAACACCAGCAGTATAGTTTTCCAGTGACAGTTGGGCGGGTGGTTTTAAAAAAAACATTTGTAGGTTTTTTTTTCTTCGTATGGAATTCTAAACATTTTGTGCTCATTTTTAGTTCATCCTTTGCAATTCCATTTGTTGGCCAATTCAAGTTGCGTTTGGAATTGACAACATGGTTTCAAAAGTACGTTAGTCTTCAAATAAAGGTTCATTTTACACTTCGTGGAATATATGATCTTTCAAGCATAGATTGGCCATCCTATGACACCTGTCAAGTTTGGTTCAAAAAAAGATATACGCATGAACAAAATATTGAAACTCATGTACTTTCGTATTTTTTTGGGTCGAATTTGGACACACACTCTTCCAGCTATTGCGCATATGTTCAATAAATTTCAGTCAGTGACGACTGCAAAATCACATCAACCATTTTAATGAAATGAAGCCTGCAATCTTCTTCCTAATTGAATTACATGATAACTGAAACACCCCCGAGCATCGTTTACGTTTACGTATTCCAACTGCATACTCAATACCCACATCAGAGGTCAAGCCTGCACTTAAAATACTTTTAATAGTATATCCCACGAAGCGCGCACAGATAACTTCTTCAGATAGCAAAAAAAACACTTTAAAGTCCACTCATAATGTGTACAGATACCTTCAAAAGTTTATCGATACATACCCTCATGCGGATATCCAACCAAGCTGTCTGTCTTGCTGGATGCATTCCAATCCATCAAGACAGTGTACCAATTATTCTATTTTAAAATCAACTCCCTAAGTACCTAGTCTTGTTTTATGACCACAAAATCGCAAAGTTTACACTCTGACAGAACTATGTATACAAGAATCTTCTTATCTGCACAGTTATTAGATCAAAAAGACGTCTAAGGTAAACAAATTAAAAGAAAAACAAAACCCAAAACTATGTGATGGAAAGCAGTCAAAGAATTGAAGCAAAACAGAGCCGCAGAAATACCAGAAATACGTACATTTCCAAAAGCTTTCCACCAATCATACGCCCAGCAACATGATGCCAGCTGGGAACACCACAACACCCAGTTTTATCTGAAACTATGTTGTGGTTGGTGTGTTCGCTGTTCGCTCGGTGCGATTCGAGGCAAGATCGTCCGAGTCCGAGTCGAATGCGGCAGTAGCTTTATAGTTGTCGTCGTGAAAAGTTTAATCTCGGTGCGCGTGTCACAGATACTCGTCTACCTAACGCGAGAACAAATAAAAAAAAATTAAAAACGTTTTGCGTTAGTTAAATAGTGATTAATTCCCGCCGTCTTGTGTTTTTTTTGTCGATTTGTTTCATCCGTCCGATGATCTTGCGTGTGGCGGGAAGGTCTCCTCCTCATCAGCATGATGGACGTGATGTTGATATTGATGCGGATGATACTCGCGGTGATGACAACTGCCGACGACGGTGGTGATTGTGGTGATCGCGGATCACAATCGATTAAGAGTGTTACGGTGAAGCAATAAGTTAAAAAATAAAAATATAAGGCAAGAAGAAAAATGGTGACTTGTGGTCTCCGCCAAAGGAGAATATCCTTGTTTTCTCTTTTCCGAGAGGAAGAAGAAATGTGTTAGTGTGTTCAAGTCGCAACCGCAATCAGATGCAATCTGAAACGAAAATACGAAGGAAAAAAAGAAAAAAAAAAACAAACCGAGGGATACCGCAAAATAAGAAAAAGTGATTAATTACAAAGTGATTTATTGTGATCGTAATTAATTGAATGACAAAGTGGTGTTTGCTACTTCAACCAAAGTGTATCTTTTTCCATCATCCAACTGTGCTAATAGATAGAGAGTTTCGAACCTGGGTTAGGACTTTAATTTGATACATGGACGTTACATTTGCTGTGCTTCTACACCGAAGATCGAGTGAGAGTGCATTGCAAGATTGGGGGAAACGGGGAACGTTCCCGCTTACAAGTTGCTGTTGGATTTGCTTTCGAAATCGGCTGCTGCAGTCTGCACGCACGCGCTTAGAGTCAAGAAATAGATAATTAATTTTATTTGAGGAGTGATTAAAGATTGTTGTTGTTCTGGAATGGGTTTTGTGATTCAAGTTTCTGGAATATGTGGGTCATTAGGGTGATTAAAGAAGTTATGGCTCTGATTGGGATCTGCGATCTGCCATCTGGGGTCTTCTTTCGGCGAATAGTTGAGTTCGACTTTGGGCTTAACTACTGCGGAAACTTGTTGGACAGAGCCCTAGCTTCAACTTTTAGGGAAATTTCCTCTTCTGTGTGAATTTTTTTGTTACCTTTCGGTCACATCTTGAGGATGGTTTTTATATAGGGTAAAAAATAAAATAAGGCAGTGGGCGCAACATGCCTTTTTAGAACCCTCGCTTCTCTCTTTAACCACTGCTTCCCTCAACCACAATTGGTTGAGTGGGTTTTATGTGTAGGACGCGTGAAAGGGACCTTCAATTTTATGTCGATTCGACGCAGCAGAGTTGGGATGCTGTTTCACGATATTTTCGCTCTCGGGAGTTTTGTTAGAGGTGAACAAAATTCTGACTCTGTTAAAACTTAGTTTACATAAATGTCGCTTGCATTTATAAATTAAAAGCGAGTTCAAAATCTGTGGATAGGTTTCTGTAAAGGGTGCAGAAAAAACGCTGTCAAAAATTTAGATTTTTTGTTTTCAAATACTTCTTTGATTTAGAGTGCTAGAAAAGAAAAAGAAAAATCGTACCATACGTCCAATGCGTCCAAAAATCGTCATTTCCGGCTTCAAGTCTTCACTTTTTGCCAAATTCTTTGTTAAAACTTTGTAAAAAATTCCTCAAAATTTACAAAAGCACAACAAAAGGTTTGAAAATAGTGACGCCGTCTTTTTAGCATAAATACAACTCCCACGACTCGACTACCAACTTTTGATGCAAAAATATTACACACCTAATTGGTCAGCGATGAGATCAATCCGGTAACCAAATAGAGCATGGCGATATTTACCTGATCTCCCATAATGATCAAACAGAAACAGATTGAAAAAAAAAAACATCTGCCACCGAATTACCACCGTTTTCCCAAACTCCGGCGTATACTTCGCCTACCTCTCGAACTGAGCTCAATTTACATACCTCTTCCAGTGTAAATGAAGCTTTTAACAAATTAAGGTGCTCGAAGATCTCTTCACAGAAAAAAAGTCGCGCAAAATCGTTTGAACCTATTCACAGGAAAAAAAGATACTTAACCGCTCCAATGATCCCATTATCGATATAACCTACGACGAATGAGCAGCGCGGGTCTATGCGAAAACAGACGAATATTCTAATTGCCTCTTCGCAGAAGTGTGGTCATATAGTGTAGTGATTTTTATGGTAATGGGCCCCGAAACACACAACACAACAATGGACACTCCGGAGGTGTCTCTTGACCTTCGAAATTCAGGTTTCTGCACACACATATTCAGCTATTTCGCTTACGGTTCTCAAAATCGAATATGCTCTCTATGGCCGTGGACGCTTCATCTTCAGTTCTATTGGTTGAAAAATGCTGGCCCATTGGCACTGCGATCAGACGTTTAGGTTTGGAGTTTGATTTATGGCAAACCGTATAGATATTTTTAGCTCAATGTCGGTCCTCTGATGTTTAGACACATTGAAACTTGTTTTGTGTCAAGTTTTGGTTGGGGAATTAATGTACAATTGCTTGGCGTCGTATTCCTCTTCAACTCTGCTTGTGCAGCTATTTATAAGTGACTCGCAAGGTGTCTCGTGTCAAAGCGCAGGACGTTCCCCAGAACAATCGATGGAATTGGGAGCAAGAAGTATTTTACGGACTGACTAAGCAATTTGCGGGACTTTGTTGCCCTGAGCGAAGTTGTTATCCCAATCGCTTCGCTTTATAACTTCGTCAACGATCGACGAACGGTCGGTTGGTCGGACGTCCCACTCCATCAGCATAATGTAAACAACGATTTTAAGACTGATAATTTAAGCCCATTCATAGATCCATCCATCTTGAATGTTTGCTCATGATGATGATCTTGCGATCATCGATCGTCTGCTATCTGATTACCTTGAGCGAGTTCCTAGATGAACGGCTTATTACCTATAGTGTAGCAGTACATTGAGGCATTTTTTTGTAACCTATAATCTATAATTATGTAATTCCTCAAAGGCTCTGTGGTTGGTCTCTATATATAGTGCGCGATCGGCTGTATTATATCGAACAAAACTGACTGATCGCTGCATGACAATTTGGGATGCCCGAAGAGAAAGAAATATCACGGGGGATTTGGCTCAATTATCGTGGAAAATGATGGTGCTGATGATAATGATCGTAATGATGATCGTGGCGTATATTTTGCATTCACTGTCGATCGCAATCCCCTACTTTGTCCAGATTAAGTCGTTTCTTCTCTCTCTCGTCATTCGGAGCGCACGAGACACAGGGCACAATTAACAAACGTTTATTTACACGATCAGTATATTTTCCTCTACGGTTTTAATTGAGTCCACACGTGGCGGGACATTTTCATTCCAACGATCTTTCTGCATCACTTGACACTTAATTAGATCACTGCAACAATTTTAATCCGTTTCTCGGAACTTCTAATCTTTGAATCAGAATTTCGTAACGATGACCTTCCGGAAGGAATAAAAGAACCAAATCAAATGAAAAAAATGGAGGAACAAAAGCGGCGCAAAGTAAATACACATAATTGATCGTAAATCAAGTGAATGCGATCACTGTAGCCTGTAGCTTCTCGCCTTATTCACTTTACTATCCGAAAACCAGTTGTGGAGGAGACTTAAAGGTCTTTGTTTGTGTTTTGCACCCCTTTGTCGGCGTTTTAAACGACGTACACTGGTGATCTTGATGCACTCCACAAGATCACTATGGATATATCAGCCGATGATCGCGAAAGATGACTTTCGCAAACATAAACTCTAGTTGTCTGGATTTTGGTGCAGGAGGTGCACAATGATCTATGAGTTTCCCTGTTGTTGTTTTTTTTGTCAAAACAATCACACACTACCACTTTGCATCCCGTCTAAATCAAAACATACAATCCACAACATCGAACTTCTGAGGGAAATATTGCTCAGAAAGGAAAACTAACATAAACATTCGATTCAACTCTTTGATTGGTTCATTGATCAGTTTATAGGCCACTAGCAGAGCACTTTATTCTTGGAACAAGATCACACATTTCTGTCGGTAGAGTCGAAAATATCAGTACGGCCTACGCTCGCAATTACGTCAATTGGAAGATGTTCCTCTCGCTATTAATCGATCCTTCGAATTTCAAACACATGTCTTTTCTTACTCAATGATCGTATGTATGTACTTCTTCTGTAATTAAGATAAATGTTCTTTCTATTAGCAACAGAGGATCCTCGAAAAAAACACGATCTCCGTAGCTATTCCGGGAAGACAGCCCAAATACAAAAATCATCGATCGGCAAGCTCTGAAAAAAAACTCGTAAATTGAATGAATTGAGCGGTTTTTCTTTTCACCCAGTTCGAATTAGTTCACGATCGCGTGCTGTGCTGTACGAAATATTGAAAACAAAATAAAAATTAATTAAGAAACAATTTTTTATTTTAACTACACTATCACGCAACTGGGAATGGCCTCTTTAACCCCATAGGAACCAACGGCCGTTGGCTAAGATGAACGGCTTGAGTATACTAACTAGATCAGCGGAAGTTTACTATTAAGGTGCGGCGCCGCATTGAACCAGTTCCTCCAGATAAGAAGCATTGACTCATTTGGTATATGGAAAACCAAAACAAGTTGGACAGATACTTGAATGGGACATTGATTAGGGAATATTGGAATGCCTTTCTCATGTGGAGCGTTATGAATAAACATTAATAATTGTCATTGAAAGTAGATAGACACTTGTATGTGGAAGTTGAAATCTTATCCACTGGAGTCTGGCCAGATTTCGAACCGCAACTTCTCAGTGTTGTGAGTGACTGTGTCTGTAGGTCCTCGGTTTCATATAAAATTAGATTTATAGTGGATTTCGATCGTAAGAAATGTTTTTAAACATTTTCAACTGATCGTTGTTGGCAGTTTGCTGCCCAGTAATGAAGCTGGGAAACCATGTACGAATTTGGTTAAAAAAGTCTACCCAATTCATATAAATGCACACCTCCTGATCCAATAAAACAAATCTGTGCTTGATCTATAGATCGCGAAGGTTTTACAGCGTTTCTTGAAGACGCAGCGGTTGTAGGAAAAGTGTAAGCCTAAGTGTCGCAATTTTAAGTACAAAATTACGCCATATCGATCGATCTCGATTCTTCCTGTGCAATTGTCAAAGCTTCCTGAACATGAAACAATTCGGTAGATTATTCTAGGTTTTGCGGAACTAAAGGCCTGTCTTAGAACTACTTTTACACTTCTGAAAGTCACACTGGGTACTTTTAATTTCAAGTGTAACTGATTTGGAAGCAGCTTCATTTTGAGCGCTTGGGGAAATGTATAGACACCTTCCCGGTATTGTATGCCTATGACTAGGGTTGATTCGATACCATCAGGGAAGTACCGATATGAGTACTTATCGCAGTACTCACAAAGCGGTATTGATAATAATCAATATCAAATCAAAAGTATCGAGTATGTACTCGTTTTTACTTGGATCGAATCAATCCTACTCGCTACTCTGTCAACCCTACTCGCTACTCTGTCAACCCTACTCGCTACTCTGTTGGTAACCTTTTTACCTCCAGCAAAGCGTAACTTTTTATACGATTATCGTTGTAACGATAGAATTCCAAAACATGCAACTAAGTGCTAGAATTACAGGTTTGATAGCTTAATTCCGTTCATTTTCCACAAATATAATGAAAGTTGACGTTTGTCAAAAAAATTCGAATAGAATATGACTTATTTTGGTGATCAAAGTTTCAAAAACGATATCGTTCACACGATCTTGATATACGGAATCTTCCCCCAGTAAAAAGACAGCTAACCGCCAAGTGTACCTGGGGCTAGTTTTTAAAAATTGAACGCAGTTAGGAGCTTCCCATCAGTCCAATCGATATCGAATCAAAAATATCGAGTATGTACTCGTTTTTACTTGGATCGAATCAGCCCTGCTCGCTATTCCGTTGGTACCCTGTTTTCAGCGACTTTTATCTTCAACATAGCGGGTTCTAGAGAAAGGAAAACTCAGAGTATACAACAAAATGGTTGATGGCAGGCTGATTTAGAGCGAGTCACTCTGAATGTTGTTTCGTTGAATTCTAGCCTCGGCTGACACTGCCCAAACTGGGGTCAAATCGCCACTTCCGTCAGCGAGCTATACGTTCACGGAATAAAGTTGATTTTACATGTGAAACAAAAACGAATTCCGTCACGTAATGCTCAATCACGGATGACGCGATTCGACCCCTGGTTAGCTGAATTGGCGCCTCTCTAGAAATTGAAAATTCATTGTAAATGAAATGAATTTCGTTGTAAGTTGTTGGGTTTGAGATTGGGCGTTCGTCGAAGGCCCTTGAGAAATTTAAATCCTTTTATTTCCCTGACAAACAGAAAGGCCACACAATTCCGCAACAAATTTTAATGCCTAAACCGATCAGCTTTCTCTGGACGATTTTTTTCCCAAATGTTTGATGGGAGTGGACAATTTATGACTTTCTGGGGGTTGAACCTGAGACCTATTTATGATGATAGATGCAATCCTCACTCCCGTTGTCTCTGTTTCAAAGTCTTAATTACAGCCTACATATTTTTCTTTGTTCTCGTATCCACCTCTTCTCCATTTATGAATATCCGATGATTGGGTCATTTCCACAGCACGTGTGTGTCCCCGTCCTCCAGATAAATATACACGACACAACCACGCCTTTCATCAGCTTAACGATGTTGAAATTCCAATTATTTAAAATCATATATAACTTTCCAACTTAATGCTACACGGAAATTGAGCTCCAAACACCATTATATCAACTTAATTCGAATATTAATAACCAATCTTTGTATTGATAACGAACGAAATGGATTTAATCGACCTCCATAAATCGTCGACGCTAACGAACTTCGTCCGGTTTTATTTTCAAAAAAAAAAAAAAAAACCAAAATGCCTACACCCGTCTCAAAGTCTTAATGAAATCATTTCGCAGCACGAAATCCAAGCTCTATCAATGGATTTCCATCAAAAAACGCAGTAATATGCAAATAAATAAATTTTCTCCATAATTAATCTTTTTCCTTTGTATATGCCATTTAACACCCGAAAAAAGCTGTACCCGCATACCCATTCAACAGAAATGCTTCGATAAAAGCCGTAAAATAATCCTCTTATCCATGGAGAATTCAATAATAATTTTTCAGACATGGAAAACCTGTGAATGGTGTCAAATTTATTAATGAAAACGGTTGCAAGAGCTATATGTCGTATGCGCATGTGCTGTGCATGTGCATACGCTTGCCAGAGGTAGCATATTGACTACCATAAGATCCACTTAGGTAATCACCTCACTTTAATCAAGCGCGTCAAGCTCCTCGATCGAGTGGATCGAATGGTTTCAGTGTTACCAGTAGTGGAATGTATCTTTCTTTTTTTGTCGTAGACAACAAAAAATGTTGCTGGTGCTAGCCGTTTTGTTGATGCTTGCGATTAGTCGTGCCTATTGGTTTGGCTTCCTGAAAGCGTCGAACAACAGACTACTGCGCTGGCTGCGGAGGTAACTGTTTTCGTGTCATAATTTATTCTCATGTGGAAAATGCTATCTGAATGTTTTGTCATAGAGATGCATGGACAACAGAGGGAGGCACAACAGTGAGTCGTCTCGTTGTTGGTCTTATCTTAGGGAACTTACCGGGAGTTTTTTTTTTTTTTTTGTAGCTGACTTTTGCGCTCCGAAAGTGCGCTCAACTTGCTAGAGACGACAGCTATCCGTCCAAACTGGTCCGGTGATTTATGGCAAAGAATTTGCGGAGCACAAGTCTTTTTTTTTTTTTCTTTTTTATGTTGCTAAGGAATGTTGCGGGTTCTGGTTTGGTTGGAAAAGGAAATTCAGAGGAATTCCCTCTGCGCGAGTTACGATTTCTCGTGTAAATCAAAGAAAAAGAATGAAACATTTATACGTTATAAATAACCTTTTTTTATTATCCAAATGATTTTCAAGAGGGGATCTTTTCTTCTACACAGCCAAACTCCAACTCGACTGTACTTAGCAGCAAATTAAGTAAGTGCCCACGTCGCTTGGCCTTGGTTATGAGAGCAAATAATGTACATGTACATAATGTACCGTAGATTTCTCCCGAAGCGAGTGCACTCAACATTTGGTTAATGTTGTTTTTGCTGCTGCTGTTAATGCTGTTGGTGTACAGTGCTGATATTTTATGTACACCTTTGCTGATAAGCCGACGAGCTGCGAAATCGTTGATGCACGATGTTGTTGCTTCTGCTTGTGCTTCTGATGGTTGTTATCTTTGTTAACAAGCCAAATCAAGCAGCGGTACCGTCGATAAGACTTTATGTTCTCCGATGACCAAGGCCGGTATTCCATATAAAGTTAATGAATGTGGATATTCGACATTCGTAACTCCTCCCCTCGTAGTATGAACTAAAGATATGAAGTTCATTTTTATAGTTGTAAGAGTAATAATTCATTAGGGTGTAGTGGGCCAAATGGTTTTACTATGTGAAATGTGTTTTGCGTATGCATATATTTATATATTTAAGAAATAATAGTAAATTTAACAATTTTATGAATAGTTACAAATTATTTTTATTTTCTAGTAAGCTACGGAGGAGCGTCCATATTTTAGGATATTGTTAGGCATGTAAGATATTTTTTTTTTACTATTTTACTAGAAAGTTTGTTTTTTTTTTTTTGTAAATCAAAAATAATTCTATAAACCCTGCATAGTCTGTAATTATGAAAGTGTCAACAAAATAAAATATTTAGAAAAATATGTATATATTTCTCTAATAAATTTTTATTTATATTTTCTGTTTTTTATTTTTTGCTTATGTACTTTACGCCGATCGGTTTCAACAGTAATTTTGCTATTCTTTTTGACAATATGTTTGCTAAACCTTGGTTCTAATTTATTCCGTCTATCGTCTGATTCAAAAATGATTTCATTTGTGCTATAATCAGGAGGATCCCTACGTGATTGATTGCGTTTATTTATATAGTTGTGTTTTTTATTGAGACTTTGATTATGTATAATTTTGGTAAGATTTGCATAGTTCTTAATATGGTTTTTCAGATACTCTTGCTCCGTTATATTGTCTAGCGTGGATGGAAATGGTTTGCTTTTGTTTATGTGGCCTGTAAGAAGTTCAAAGGGAGATAGTTTCGTTGTAGAGTGTATTGAGTTGTTATACGTTAATACAGCTTCATCAACTATTTCTGCAATCGGTGTGTCTTTTTCCTGTAATTTTATTATTCGTATGATTTCAGTGAGCGTAGAATGAAACCGCTCAACTGGTGAATTACCGGTGGATGTTTTTGCACATATAGTGTGAAAATCAATGTCGTAAGCTTTCAAAAAGTCCCTAAACAATGTTGAGATGAACTCACTCCCATTGTCAGACACTATTCTTTTCGGTATACCATGATGAGAGAAGTAATGCCGCAAAGACTTTATCAACTCAATACTTGTTCTAGCAGTCAACATATAAACACTAGCGAATTTACTAAATTTATCTATGACTGTAAGAAAGTGTTGTTTGTATATGAAGTATATGTCAACATGAAGAATTTCCAGCGGCTTAGATGGGGTTTCTGTTAACTCAAATTTTATCTGTTCCCTATTACGGTCATATTTATACCTATGACAAATGTCACAATTACTGATAACTTTTACAATAATGTGCTTCATATTAGGAAAGTAGAAATTTCTTTTCAGATGTTCTACACTCTCGTTGACACCTCTGTGGTGAGAATTTGTATGATAATCTCTTATCAATCTTTCTTGCTCGTCTCTTCCTGTAACATCTCTTAACATTATGTGAGATCTAACTAGTTTAATCCGTGACCTATGGAAATATTTTGAATATACACTTTGTATTGTTCGAAATGTACAATCGTCTGTTAAAATAGCGGTTAGTCTTTTAGAGTTCGTGTAGTTTTTCAGAACTGTGATTATTACACTCTCATTACTGGGATCGCTATGTTCAATTATATACCTTTTTTTTCTTTTAAAGATAATTTGTAGTTTGGCAGAAATTTCTGTTTTCGAACTGTTTTGGGTTATTATAATTTGGTTTGAAAACTCGTTAATTGGACGTTCGGATATTGGAATACCATCTCCCACATTTTCCCGGCCTGAATGTATCGTCGATATATTTTCGGGTGCGTCAACATTGTTTTCCATAGATAAAATATCTGAGTTTTCTATATCGAGTCCGAGTAAACTTGTGTCGTTTGTATTTAGCTCGATACGTGACAATGCATCGGCATTTGTATTTTGTTTGCCTTTTTTGTACACAACCTCATAGTCAAACTCTTCCAATCTGAGTCTCCAACGGACAAGTTTGGAGTTCGGTTCTTTTAGGGAAAATAACCACGTTAATGGCTTGTGATCTGTCACAATTTTAAATTTTCTGCCGTATAGGTAGGGGCGGAAATACTTTGTCGCCCAAATTATGGCCAATAGTTCCTTTTCAATAGTACTGTAATTCTGTTCGGTTTCTGATAAGGTCCGACTTGCGTAACAAATCGGTTTATCTGATCCCAAACAACCTTGTGAAAGCACTGCACCTATAGCAACATTACTAGCGTCGGTAGTAACATTGAAAGGCATATGAAAATCGGGATATTGGAGGATTGGGTCATTACACAATAGTGTCTTGCAGTATTCGAAACAGTCTATATACCTGGAGTTAAGTGTTATGCTTTTTCCCTTGCGAAGACATTCCGTTAAGGGCTTAGTTAAATTCGCAAAATCCTTAATAAATTTTCTATAATAGCCAAGTAGGCCAAGGAAGGACTTAATTTGCTTCGCTGTTTTTGGGATGGGAAACTTTTTTATAGCATTTATTTTTTCGGGATTCGGTTTTATCCCTTCTGGCGTTATTATATGGCCTAGGAAAGAAACTTCCTTTCGTAAGAATTCAGATTTCTCAAGCTGTACTTTTAAATTTGCTTCCTTTAATTTTTGGAATACGGCACTCAAGTTCTCGAGATGTTCTTGTAATGAAGTAGAGTATATTATGATGTCGTCCATGTACACCAGGCAGACTTTGCCTTGAAGGTCCCTCAAAACATTGTCCATAACCCGCTGAAAGGTTGAAGGAGCATTCTTAAGGCCAAAGGGCATTCGAACGAACTCGTAATGTCCGTTGTCCACAGAAAAAGCTGTCTTGGATATATCTTTTGACTTGATCTCAATCTGGTGAAATCCGGACGCAAGGTCAAGAGTACTGAAATATAAACACTTTCCTAATTTGTCCAATATTTCCGTTATGTTCGGAATGGGGTACCGGTCGTCTATGGTTTTATCATTCAGTTTTCGGTAATCTATTACCAATCTCCACTTTTGTTTTCCACTTGCGTCTTTCTTTTTTGGAACGATCCAAATAGGAGAAGACCAAGGAGAAAAACTGGGACGAATGATGCCCTGATTAAGTAAATCATTAATCTGCCTATGCACCTCTTCCTTATGCACATAAGGATATCTATACGATTTGGAGTAAATCGGTATGTCATCTTGAGTCTTGATTTCGTGCTTGATATTATTGGAAAATGTTAACTTATCCCCCTCATTAAAAAAAATCTCATGATACCTATTACATAGACCTCGTATAGCTTTCTCTTCCTCTTTGTTAAGGTGTCCTGTTCTGATTAATTCACTCATATTTGTTTTTGGGTCCAAATGGTGGCTGTTTTCTATAGAGAAGGTATGAGCTTCAATAAATTCATCTGTGTCTTCAGCTTTCAACGGTTGTTCGACAACAAATGTTTGTGGCAAATCAGACTTATTGAGAACTTCTATGTATGAGTACCACTTATGAGCATTATACAGACCTTCCGAGATTATTACATCAGGAGTTATATGAATAGGCTTAATATAAACACTACCAGATTCCACATCAACCGGTAATAAACAAACCATTTTACATAGGCCTGGAATGGTATATGTTCTGGACATAAGATTTGGCTTGAAACTTAAAGGAATACTCACATTTTCAGTTTTTAGGACAGAATTCTTAATGTCAATAACAATGCCCAAGTCTTGCAAAATATCAATTCCAATTAGACCATCAAAATAGTTGTGAAATTTAAAAATCAGAAACGGTAAATCTTTTTTTGTTTGCAATTCGGGTAGGCCTCGCAAAGCAATTTCCTGGTCAACAATTTCGGTGTTAAAAATTGTTTTAATTTCAACTGGTACAATTTTTATTGGCTTTATATAAGTCAGGATATTTGGACTAATGAAAGAACGATTGCTACCGGTATCTATCAAAAACTTTAAGTTAGATTTACTTAAACTATTTACATTTATGTAGGGTAAACTACTGGAGTTAAAGTTGTTGATATCTAAGTATCCTATAGGTTTTCCGAGGCAGCTAATTAAAAATTTGTGTCATCAACTTCAGCTTCATGGAGTGTATTTGAAGTGTCTAGATGTTGGTAATAATCTTGGGGAAAGAGGCTATTTTGACTTTGAGGAACGGTATGTTGGTCAATTGCATAATTATTATCTTGTGGCAAGTAACAGTTTTGCGATTGATAAAATGTTTGCTGTCCTGAGTTGCCGTTATGATAGCTAGATTCTGCATTTAATAAATGTTGTTGCCTATAGGCTTGAGAACTATTTCTCGAATTTCTAGCAGTGCTACCGCTAGATGCATCCATAGGTTCAACAGGTGGTTGTGTTGGTTGTCTTGATTCTGGAAAAGGTCTAGAACCAGAATATGAAGGGAAAACGTTGTATTGATTATTGCTTGAATTATGCCTCAATGGGGTATATTGTACATTTGGAGGAATTATTTGTCTAGGAGGTGGATACGAATTTCTCACTGCAGGTGGCATAAAATGTTGAGGATATCTTATTGTTGGTCTTAATTGGTTCATACTTTGTTCTGGCATTCTATGAATACCCTGAGGGTTTCTGAAATAAAACCGGTTTTGCTCTTCTATACACAAATTCAGGGCTTCGGCTAGTTTTGTTGGTCTCATCGCTCTAACTGTAGATCCTAACGGTTCTCTAAGACCAGATAAGAATGCGTTTAAGCACATCTCCTGATAGAGTAGTGTCTTTGCTTTAATCACATTTTCATTTTGTTCATGCAACCTGACATGATTCATTATGGTTGAAAATATGTTAATTACTTTCGCATAAAAGCTTTCAACATTGTCCTGATACTGTCTCAATTGATGAAGGTCACGAATTAGGCTTGTTTCATTACGTTTGTCGGCGTAATGAAGCACTAAATTATTTTTTATTTCATCCCAATCAATGGATGTACCGTATACATTTAATACTTCATTCGCCGGTCCTACAATTTTATTACGAATTGCCCGTAATATAATTTGTCCGTAGCTGGTTCCCCTAACTTGTTGCATATGATACAAAATTTCATCAACATTGCTTATAAAGTCAAAAAGTAAGCGAGGATTACCGTCAAATGTTGGGATGTCCTTAACTGCATCTGGAATCCTTAGCGAATTAAAAACATCCATGGCAACATTCGGCATCATTTTATTCGAAAAATCTGAGCTTGTATTTAAAGAGGAGTTTAATTCGTTAACAACTATTGTCAAGTTAACGGTATCAAATGTATTATATGCAGAGTTTATATAACAATTTTGTGAGTCAATTAACCAACGTCTTGAAATTTTTTCAAAATTAATTGTAATGGGTTCAACTTTACTAAAACTAGTTCTATTTAAAAAACGAACTCTCTTATTTTGTAATTTATTTTTTTTTATGTATGGTGACATAGAAACCCAACAAGATTACTTTCCCAAAAATTGGACTTACCTTTACAAAATCGTATTTCCAACTTAACAATTTTTTCCTAGTATTTTATTTTTATTTTAGACTTAATTTAAGAGAAATAGTTTCTTTTTTTCTTTTTAAATATTTAACTAAATAAATTCACTTCACACTGTCAAGAGTCTTGCCACTGTCTGATTACCCACTGAATTACATGTGTTCTTATCTATTGGAGAAGAGGTCCTTGGTACCAAGAGTTTAAAACTACCGCTTCGATGATCCGTCGAAACGTGTAAATAATCAGGAATTCGTTTAAAGCTACTACTTATTTTTTCACTTAAGATTCCGGATTCTTAGTTTACCGACTGCGCCAGTTACGATTTCTCGTGTAAATCAAAGAAAAAGAATGAAACATTTATACGTTATAAATAACCTTTTTTTATTATCCAAATGATTTTCAAGAGGGGATCTTTTCTTCTACACAGCCAAACTCCAACTCGACTGTACTTAGCAGCAAATTAAGTAAGTGCCCACGTCGCTTGGCCTTGGTTATGAGAGCAAATAATGTACATGTACATAATGTACCGTAGATTTCTCCCGAAGCGAGTGCACTCAACATTTGGTTAATGTTGTTTTTGCTGCTGCTGTTAATGCTGTTGGTGTACAGTGCTGATATTTTATGTACACCTTTGCTGATAAGCCGACGAGCTGCGAAATCGTTGATGCACGATGTTGTTGCTTCTGCTTGTGCTTCTGATGGTTGTTATCTTTGTTAACAAGCCAAATCAAGCAGCGGTACCGTCGATAAGACTTTATGTTCTCCGATGACCAAGGCCGGTATTCCATATAAAGTTAATGAATGTGGATATTCGACATTCGTAACTCGCGCACTCTCATTCAGTCTTTAAAATAGCGTCTCGTTCTGTTTTTTAGAATGTCGCATGTAGAAAGTGTCAACGTCAAATGATGACGGGCAACGAGTGAACTAAAGTTTAAAAAGTAACAAAAATTCAATCGAAGGAAACCATGTGTTTTAGTGCGTAAAAGTTTTTAAGCGTGAATCTCTCTGAATTTAAAAAAAAAAATATGCCGCCGAAAGCGGACAATCAGCGGTATCGCCGCAAACGAAAACATTTCACTGGAATAAATTTGTATCTGCTGCAAATATCGCTGTATCTGGTTGGCGGAATTCACCTTCTACAATGCGCCACAGCGAGTCATGACTCCGCCGAAACGGTGTCCGAGATCGACAACGAGATCAAAACGAATCTTACCGACAGTGTTCTGAATAGCAATAAGTTAGAAAACAGTTCTCTGCACTCACTAGTGATGATGCAGAGTGACAGTCCCGGATCAGCAGCGCAGCCAGTGCAAAGGCGGAAATTCCGGCGAAGATTTCCATCGAGCACCATGCGTTCAGCATCGAAAAACAGCCATCAACAGCAGTTGCCGCAACGTTTCAAGGGGAAACGTCGCCGTATTCATCCCCATTCCGGCGGTAATACTACACAAACCCACCAGCAACGCCGCCCCACGCCATCATCGTCGTCGTCATTTCAACAACCTAAACTACAACAACGCATACCAAAGATCAATATAAACAACACCAACACTAGTATTTATTCTAACAATAATAATTTTAATAGCAACTTTCATTTTTACCACAAGAATGAGAATAATTTTAGTACGGCGATTAACGAACAGACGACCACGCTCAGGATAATGACATCCTTAAGTGGTGCTGGTGGGGCCAGCGATATAGGATCCTCAACCGATCATTATATTAATAGCAGTCACACGATACACAGCGATAACGATCATTTGGTGATTCGGGAGAACACGGACATTGTGGTTTATCGGAAATTTCATCACGGTGTAGGTGGCGGAGGAGCAAATGCGGTGCCCTGTCCGCCAGGAGCGAGGATTGTGCCGCATTACATAACAACGCGACCCAGAGGACGGGGTAAGCAAAATGTTGAAAATAATTTGGGGCATGTGTTGGGTGAAAGCGATTTTTTTTGTTTTTAATAGCTCTCATCATGTGATCGCTTTTAAATTATATGCGTATATCCGCGACTTGTGGAACAAAGAAGCGGCACAGTCTTTGAAGTTTAAGTGCGCGATCGTTTCGTTCGTCAATCGATCGCACGATCTCAATGAGAAATGTATCCCAATTATGAAATGATAGCGATGTCTGATACGATTACCTGTTTGCGTGGGTGATGGTGATGGGTTCTGTGATCTACACAAAATTATTCGAGTAATTTGACTACGATCGGTTGTCAGATTTGAAATGAAGCTGTTGGAATTGATCTTCCATCAAATAAGTTCGAGTTTGGACCTAACTCATGGCGGTTGTGATTGTGGACACGGAAAACGATCGTATCGATCAGAAGTGGGCTGGTAATTTTGTGTTACACTTGTGGAAAGCGCTGCAAAACTGTCATGTTGAAGGCCTCAAAATAATACATCTCAGAAAGCATTGAAAAATTCTACTACATTTCTGGATGTGTAACAGGTTACTGTAACGTTATAAAGGTGATCTCATCATCTTTTCAACGGGCACTTGAGGGCTTGCAGTTTCCAGTTCTAACTTGCAAGAGTTCTATCGAAATTCTGGTTACGTCTCCATGTCCAGAGCAGTCGTTCCGTAACTTTTTATACGATTATCGTTAAAACGATAGACGATAGACCTCCAAAACTAGCAACTAAGCGCTAAAATTACAGGTTTGAGAGCTTAATTCAGTTTATTTTCCACAAATATAATGAAAGCTGACGTTTGTCAAATGAGTTCGACCAGAATATAACTTATTTTGGTGATCAAAGTTTCGAAAACGATATCGTTCACACAATATATGGAATCTTCCCCCCAGTAAAAAAACAGTTAATAGCCAAGTGTACCAAGGGCTAGTTTTTAAAAAATTGAACGAAGTTAGGAGCTTCCCATCAGTCCAAATCCGTATAACTCGTTTAACGCTACATCAAACGGGCAACAGAAAAATGTGACTTTTAACTGGTCTGTGATTTTAAGGCCCGTTTGCTCATACGACTCTTAACGATTTAACATCTAAAGGGTTTTCCAATGAGAGGTTTTATTGTGAATGACCCGCTATTTCGGTCTGTCACTTTTGAAGCTTTTATTATTTGACATTTGACAAGTAGAAACTACGCCATTACTAAAAATGGAACGATACACGCTTCAACAACGCATTGAAATTATTAGAAAACTTGGGTCTTTAGGCTTATAAAGTTCAGTTAACACAAGAACTCAAGCCGGCCGATCATCAACAGCCCAGCGTTGATTCAAGACCTCAAAGATAAAATTCGGGAGGCTATCGAGGACATAGGGCAGTCACTTTGCGATTTGGTTATGGAAAATTTCATGAAAAGGATATGGTCCTGTATGCGAGCTCGTGGTGGCCATTTGGCTGATGTTCTTTTTCATTATTAACGGCATACCTTCCTCTTTATTATGAAATAAACATCCGATCATTTATCTCAAAAAATGGCATTTTTCTTTGAATACCAAAATAACACCTCTTATTGGAAAACCCTTTACTTAAATACTTAAGGGCTACTTTTTAGGCGAATAAACTGTCATATAAGAGTTTATGTGGCACGTAATTCGCCGTGAGGCGTATCAGTAGACGGTCCTAAACGGATTGTGCTTTCAAGTCGGTTCTGTGCCATTATCCGGATTCGACTGTCCTCAACTTTGTTCATAAAATTGCCCCAAAAGCCTAGTCCTCCCACTATGCGCTCACTCCGCCACCCGTCTCTAAATGTAAAGTGATGAAAAATAGTCAATTAATCCCCCATAATGAATAACATCCAACGATTAAATGTCATCACCTGCCATAACCCTCCGCAGTGACACCCCGCCTCACGCTGTCTTTCCACCTTGTCGTGTGTGGTCCCGCCATTGGTAAGCAGCGTAATCTCCTCTGAAAATCATTCCACGACACTCGAGGCATGCATACTCGTACATATCCGGCAACAGTCGGAAAAAAAGGGCTTTCTCTGCCTCACGAAACCTCAATTAAATTGCAATGCAGCATAGTGCCTGGGCTGTCCCTCCTGTCTCCTCCTCCTCATGGACAGTAGGTCAACGGAGGCCAAGTGATATATGAGATGTGTTTTATTTTTTGTTTGCTTCCCCTGCTGCTGCTGGGCCTCTTGCCCTTATGCTCTGCCGAAACAACAACAACAAGTTGCGAAACAGATTCACATCAAAGTCGCAATTGCCGCCATTCCCTGAAATGAGAGAAAAATAAGAAGAATCACATATTTCGGTGCTGAAATCACGTTCCACATTGAAGTGAAGAGAATCACGATGAGCGGGACTACCGCACACATATCCAGAGGTTAAAGGTTGCTTTTCAGGTTAAGGAAACCCTTGCCTTCCAATATTGTTTCGAGTGTGTCTCCCTTTTTTTTTTGTTATGGCTCGTGCCAAAATCGCCCATGCCCACGACAGATCAAGTGAAATCACGCCAACTACAACAATCCGGGGCAGACTATATCACAAAGAGCCTGCTTATATAGGTACGTACGGTGCGGATGGCGAGGCGTGCGCCCGTTCATTCATGAAGTGATACACTCTGCTCAAATGGACCACGGCCAGACCTGGTTTCGTGGATTTCTATTTAAAATTCCGCACCAGAGGAGGTTGAAGTATATCTAGCCCCCAGTGGTATTGGCGCGAATTTTCATTCAATAAAAAAAAATAGTTGCAATCGTCCCTGGGAGACCTACTACCTATCGCTGCCCACCCGAACCAGTTCTCGGTTTAGCATATTGCATCCTGCCTCCCCTTCCTCGTCTGGCATAATGTGTGTGGATATGAATCAGGAAGACATGCATGACACACAGCGAAAAAGACAAAAAAAAAAACATTTTTGTCTGCCAAGCGCGTCGCACACAGTTTTGAGTGGACTTTTTATTTTTTTTTATACTCTTTTACGTGGTCGTCGTTGTAGAACGGACATAAACGGTCATAAGGTGGTGGCGGCTACAAATGCAACAGCAGCAGTTTTGTGGCACGGGCCCGACTCGTTTCGAGGATCTCTGACTCTCTGTCTGACTGACTGGTTGGCTGGCTGCCCGATTTTCGGCTGGCCTGGTTATGGCCTCCGTATTTATCGATGGTGAGATGGTGTCGTCGGGTGTTAACCGGCTGGCGAATGAGCTGAGCACTGTGCCAAGAAAAAAAAAATGACAAAATTTAAAATCAGTGGAAACAAAAAAAATTATGTGGGATCACACATCAGAGAGGCGTTTAATTGGCACCCTTGCATTGGCTACATGTAGTTTGCACTCGTCTCTGTATATGTGCGGCCCAGCCAGACTTCTCTGGAAGTTTGTCAATCGATTCGTTTCGATGATGACGGCGGAGGTGGTAGTGTAACCAAACCAGTGATGACGGTGACTAGACACTGGCAGACAGACGGACAGACAGACAGACAAACAGTCATTCAGCTGGTAAATGTGTTGGTTAGCGGCAGACTCCTGTGGGATTGAGTGAATGGTTAGATGCCCACAGTACGGGGATGCGTGATTGGCATTTTAAATGCGTATTCGGTGGGTTGTGCGTAAAAGCGAACGTTTCACTGATTGATTCATGATGTTACGGATGGATCTATGACAACCAGCGCGAGTGGATTGATTTGCTTCTGAATGCTTCGCTGAGTTTTTGCATCAGCATTTTCGAATGCAACTAGCCAGAGGCGCGAAAGATCGTTTTAGAAGTGTTTGAACTCAAAGAGCGATACTGTTGGCAATATTTTCCCTTAGACGTTGACTATAGTGAAACGAGGTCAGTTTTAAATTGAACGGCCAACCAGATTTTACAGAAACTGGGCCAGTGCCTGTCCCATTTTGACAGAAACCGGGTGTGTTCAAGACCCAGTTTCTGCCTCATTTTGTTGGCCGTTACCAATAATCATTTTTAACCCTCACCTTGTACATATTGTCGGTCACAATTTGCAATTTGTTATCGAAGATTTCTCGAAAAAATTAGCCTGGCCACTAAAGATTGTCAGTGGTATCGCGGAAGGTTTTCCTTGAGAGTAATTCAGCCCAAAACTATACATAAAGGGGTTTCTTTTTCAATTGGAAAGGTTCGACTGTGGCGGCCTGTGCCATCTGTCTAATCTTGTATTTCTCAGCTGCAATTCAGCCAGATTTGTGCTGCAGAGTCATTAAATGTTAAATGTTAAAACTTCGGATCCGTGCCATCGTGAGAAGCCGCGACGGACATTTAAATTATGTTATATTCCATACATAATGGCACACATGGGCCTTTCAAATCAAAAAAGATATCGCACACACAGCTTGTTTTAATTCAGTTCAGCATCGATCCGTCCTTTTTGAAAACCCCTTTATATAATAAAACTATGTTGGGGGTTCAATGTCTGTTAAACCAGTTGCATTGCAAACAACTGGATTTCAATAAAGCTCTTTTTGAAATGTCTCCCAAAACACTGAGATGAATACGGGTTACGCTGTTCATTGCCACGCCTACTTTTTGAGGGCGTTTTGCACTAAAATGCATTTTTTTCCAACTTAACAGCCTTGCACTGGAATAATTCTAAATAAATTAAAAAAGAGAAAAGAATTTTAAGGGAGGCAACACTTTCCCAATTATTTTATGCTATCAGTGAGCTTCTTGTTTCTTTGCAACAACTGGATTTCGGTAAAACCCCTTTTGAAATGTCTCCCAAAACACTGAGATGAATACGGGTTACGCTGTTCATTGCCACGCCTACTTTTTGAGGGCGTTTTGCACTAAAGTGCATCTTTTTCCAACTTAGCCTTTTATTGGAATAATTCTGAATCAATACAAAAAGAGAAAAGAATTTTCAGGGAGGCAACACTTTCCCCATTATTTTAAGCTTTCAGTGAGGTTCCTGCTTCTCCTAAAAGCTCAGCTGCAGACCAAAATTCATCGCGGTAAAACTGAATTTATTTCTTCAAATATTAGGAACAAAATATTTCCCGATTTATTTTTTCAAATGTTTGCAACGATATTTCCCCATCGTACTTGCGACCGTACCACCTGCCCACCGCTATGTCATCATCTTCGACAATGTCTACTTGCGGCACATCTCTAATTAACCCATTCAGTGCTCGCGTTATCTCATCTGCGCCGGCATTTACATCTCTTCGAAATAAATTTCTCACCACATAAATACCTCAGATAACGATCCCCAATACTGGCGGAACGTCTTGCGGGCCGTACTCCGGCCTAATGATCCATTATCATACTGATGGCAAAGAGTGTTATTAAATCCAATTGAAGAATGTTAGCAAATCGTTTAGAGATGCCACGAGACAGAGGTTGCGTGTGCAGCACCCAATCGTGGAGGTCCAAAAATTGCAGTAGCTTGCTACAAGTGGCAAGTCACTTATGCTAATATTTCAACCACTCACACTCTGTGTAAGTAACGAACTCGAATGTGTTAGTCTCTTTCGAGCGTGGCGCTACATGATACTCGATCAGCGTTTGGATGTATTTTCTATTTTCGTCCGCTTGGCGAGTAATTAACTCTACCAATTTCGAAATAAATTACAAGCCTCACCGATCATCAGCGGCGAGCGATATCAAAGCGACGTTAAATGGAAACGTCATTGTTAATCACAACCATCAAAGTGACAGCGTTCAATTTTCCCCTTAAAGTCGAGAAGACCGAGTAGGCCTATGTATCTCAGAAGATTGATAGTTGGATAAAACGGAATTCATGGGCGATCATTTCACAGGTAAACTGTTTATGGTTCCGCCGAGTCTTTTAATTAATATGAGTGAAACTTGCGCAATAATCCCACCGTCGAACGTGTTTTATTTTCCAGTGAAACACGGTGCGAATTGGTAGCTGGTAGCTACTAAACTACACACTCACATGGGACACCATGCAGCGACGAATACCACCGACTGCTGTGAGCGAATCGCGCGCTTAGTTGGGGGCTTTCTGGAGTGATTACGTAAGAGAGTTGTAAAAAGCGGGAATCGAACAAAACCGCAAACCACACTCGCCGAAAGGGTCATATACAAATACAGTATACAAGCTCATGCTGCGACCGAGAATGTTGCAATTGCGAGCAGAGCCTCTTAACACTAAATCCGCTCTCAATCGTAAATCAAGTTATCTACGGAAAGTACCACCAGGCTGAACAACTCCAAACAGGCCATAAACTACAATTTATAACACCACCTGCATTGCACTTTGCACTATGAAATCCTTCTGCAATGGAGTCGTGTAAAGATAGCTAAACAAACACACCCGCACATCTTTTAGCCAACTTCTGGCACACGATTTACACTCGCTGATGGTACTTCTCCACTTTTACTGTTCATTTCCTAATCACGGACGGAGCAGAGAGAGAAAACGAATCTCTTTCTGTGCGCAAATAAACATAACTCACGCGGCCAGTTCCCTGTATAGTTGGTCGACCCTCTTTTGTTTATGTTGCGGATCACTCTGGTGCTGGTCTGTGTTGTGTTAGGTGCAAACAATGTGGCGGACTTTTTAAGGTGTTCTCGCAAACGTCTTGGCGAAAGTTGTTGCTTGCTGGCCGCGCAAACGTCCATCATAAAAGTATCTACAGACAGAACGATCCACATTCGGTTTATGTATGGGGTGCGGGAGTTGTATCTCTGGTGGTCACTATATAGACCGAACATCTGCGCGTCTACGTCCGGGTGATTGATTTTGCTGGCGCTTGCAACAATCAGCAAATACACGGTGTATGACATGCGTGCGTTGGAATATGATGTCACAGATCCCATCCGAGTCAATGTTTATTGAACATAATGAAGTCGGCTCGCGCGCCCGTCATATTCTTAATCTGTTGACACAACAGCTTAGGCGTTGATTTTTTAATGAGCGCTCCAATGAGCTTATGATTTTCCGCTCAAAACCGATTAACTGTCATTGTTTGTGTTTGGCCCTAAAGAGGCAACAGTCATAATAAATGTGTCGCACACAAGTAGCACCCGTTGGCTGATTGGTTGGTCGCGGATGCCGTTTGAATTAACAATGAGGTTAGTTTCGGACGTGTTTGGAAAATTCCAAATGTAATTTCGTTATAAAGTGTTCTAAATCGAATGCTCTTACAGAGGTGTAATGACGGTTTGTTGGATAGCGTTGTGAGTGGTCGCAAAGCCACCAGTCGATGTCAAGGGAAAGTTTCGATAATCTTAACACGAGATTCTTCCAACGGTACAATTTTATATCTGCATTTCTGTGTGCATTCTGTATTCATATCGAATTTGTGGTGTTTCTTTCGTTTGTATATAATAAATAAAGTCGTGAATTGATAATTGAAGTCGAGTTCCCACGGTGTTAAAAAAAAAAGAAGTTATGACCGCTTTCACGAGCTGTTAATTTATTGTATTTAACTTGACTTTACTGGGACTGGTGATGGGTATATATTTGTTCTGAGATTGCAGTCTTGAGGTGAGTGACCACGTGGAAAAAAAATGAACAAGTCGCCTTAATAGTTCTTAAAAGGTCATGTTCTTGACAGAGAAGTGTTTAGTCGGTTATAGATGGCTTGGAGTTCCAAATTGAGTAGGTAATTGCTTTTGTGGAGCAGGTATTGTGCTTTTTAATTTACAATATTCGTGGCTTTGAGGTAATTGATCCATTTCTAGCAACCAAGTGACTTTGTTGGTGGTCTCCTGAAGTGATTTTGGCGCAAAACAGATCTTCAGAAATAAATAAATAGTTGGCGCAACACACCCGTCGGGGTTGTTTTCAATTTTTCGGTCAATTGGAAGGGATCTACAATTTTAGGCGGAGTCCAAACTCGGATACTCTCGGATGTTTGTCAGTCAGACGGTCGCGAGAGGAGGCGCAATGAGAAAAAAACCTTAAGTTGGAATTTGAGTTTTTTCGGGGTCGCTGTTGTTTCAAGAAATTGTCAGCTTAGGTAGGTAAAAGATGTGACACTTCATGTGATGCAGCTCGATGCCACCCTTGACCACAAGTATTTTAAAACTCGCAGTTCATCTCTGTATTGTGTATAATTGAAAACTACGTCAAATAACGCATGTTTGAAATAATCCACATAGAAGTTGTCGCCTTTTCGTTTCTATCCCACGCCTCGTTGTGAAGGCTACCCGCACTCTCGTTTTCTGTCTCAATTTCGTTCCATCGGAGTTAGGATTTACTGCCCAATGACTTATACTCTGCCCGAGCTGTTTCCTGTCTCTTTTTCGTTTCATCGGACTTTGGAACTGATGACCAACGAGTCACAGACTCTTCCCGAGCTGTATCCTGTCTCTTTTTCGTTTCATCGGACTTTGGAACTGATGACCAACGAGTCACAGACTCTGCCCGAGCTGCTTCCCGTCTCTTTTTCGTTTCATCGGAGTTTGAAATCGATTGCCCCACGAGTCACACACTCTGCCCGAGCTGTTTCCTGTGTCTTTTTCGTTTCATCGGAGTTTGGAACTGATGACCAACGAGGCACACACACTGTGCCCGAGCTGTATCCTGTCTCTTTTTCGTTTCATCGGAGTTTGGAACTGATGACCAACAAGGCACACACACTGTGCCCGAGCTGTTTCCTGTCTCTTTTTCGTTTCATCGAAGTTTGATATCCAATGCGCAACAGTCCGTTTCGTCCACTTAAATCGTTCGCACATTTCCACTCCCTCCTATAGTTTTGAAATTTAAAAATCTTGTCAGCTGTCACTTTTATCACTCGAGCTGCTATTTAACTGCGATCTATATAGTACTTTATTTGGAAAGCTATATCCGACTTCAGGCACAATTAGTAGGGTTGGGCACAGACTCTCTCGCCGCCTCACAACCTCAGTCGCCCAAGGTAACCACCATTCTCCGCCATCAGTGCGGGTCACTAAAAGGAGTCAATTACAGCCTCTTATCTTAAGTACGGGCGCAGTGACGCTCCCGCGTGTCCCTTATAACAGCATACCAAATCGATTATTCTTATCAGTATCCATCCATGTCACTGAGATTGCTGTGTCAACCACTCCCACACTCACCGTCACCGTCGCCACCCCATATGTGCAACATCAGAAAATTACTCAATTACATGCTAGAGGGAGCCGTGCACAAGATCGATCTGCATCCACAGCTCCGTATCTCCGTTTAACATGCTCGCATGTGCATACACTTCTATCTGCCCTCAACTTACTATACATACACATGTAGACACACTTCACTTCAATTAGTTTTCCATCGATAATTACAAAGAAATACGTCGAACATAAATTCACTGAAATAGACTTTGATTGGAAGCTTTTAAGGAAGGAGCTGTACGTGTAGCCTATAGATCGTGTACGCGCTGCGAAGTTAGCAACAGATTGAGTCATTACTGTGCAAGAATCAAATTGGTTGTATAACGAATAGCAGCGCTTTTGGAAGGCGTGTCAGGATGAAATATTACTATTTGCTTGTTATACGCTTAAATGGATTTTAATTTAAAAACAAATCTTTGTCTGACCCATTTAGTGGTTAATGATAATTTTGTGGAGCTACAGCGCGGGTGAATGATTGGGCACAATGAGTCTTGCGCTGCCAGCGGAGTTGCGCTAATAGCTATTTGTAAAAAAATAGCTTTATGTGATTGGACAGAGCTTACCTTTCAAACTTTGTTACAAAGCAATTATTGTGGAACATAAATTGGAATACCCGAAGAAGCAGAAACATTAAGCTGCTATCGCGGTATAGTCACGACCTTTTCACATGTTTTTTTTTTTTTTTTGTTTTCGATTACCCAAGATTCACCAAATTAGGGAGGAATAGAAAACTTCGGGTGCTCGTTGGGTTTAAATAGATACGATTAAGGCACTAATGGGGTTAAGTGGTTCTTCTCTGGTGTTTTCTGGGGGCGAAATGTCAAATAAGATTGATTTATATACACACACGTTATATTTTCTACTCAAATTTGGAGGTGTGGTGGGTGTCACATCAGTTGACAATGACGGCCATAAAACTGCCTCAGTTTGTTTTGATTTGTAGCATTTGGCCACACAGTCTGCAGCTATTTCACAATTGAATGCCAGGTTTATACGATCTTCGAATGGGATTTTATTTCCTGTCGAACAAGGCCTTTGGAACGCACATTAGAGGAAGGTTAACGTGGTCGTAATCTGCAACTATGTGGCCATTGTCATATGGAATATTGAAATTGTGAGCTTGTTTTAGATTGGTGGTCGCATTCAGTGGCCACAAACCATAACCGCTTAAGTCGACTTAAGACGAAATTGAGATTTTGATGCCATTAGATTCAGCGTACCCAAATCTATTTTGTTAATTTTTTTCAGCTTTATATGTTTAAAAAATACCCACAATTTCAAACAAAAAACAACAGCTTAAGTCACTAGAGTCAATGGAGTAAAAACAGCTTTAAACTGCTCTCATGACCAATGAGAAAAACAGACTTAAGCGGTTTTGCCTTGTGACCACAGCATTTTCGTTAGTGCAAGGAAACATTAAACCATTGGAGTTTTGATCATAGGTACCTACTTATTCTTGAAATAAGCCTTTTGGGGTAAAATTTTCTTTCTTTTACTACCAATAAATATACCACTTGGTAAATATTGTTCGATTTGTTGCTGCGCGCAATCATATTGTGTCCTGGTAAATTTAACGAACTCACAATGGCGACATTTTCCATATGGAATTACTCATTGCGACCTACAAAATGTTTAGTTTGAAGGTTAAAAATTATTATTAGTAAGGCCCGCTGTGTTTATATTAGCTGCGACTGTAAAGCTTTCTCAATGAATGGGAGAAGCTCTGGTAGTCACTGCAAACGTTGCATTGTAGTCTTTTTCAAGTAGAACGGGCTACAAAATGGACGTGATTTTTACTGCTAAAATAGCAAAAAAAAAAACCTGACCTGTTAACGGTTCTTATCAATGAAAAGAGTCCACAAATATGAAATATGTTTGCTACCTTTATTTGTCGGGGATAAGTAATCCATTCCATTATATCATAAAAAGATGCGAATTTACTGACAACGTCTTTTGTTCTCCGGCTTGCAGTTGACAGTAGGATTAGTGACATTTTATTTTTTCAATTTTTCTCTCGGCAAAAGTCGAACCTAAGCGCCCTGATATGTGTAATGCAGACACGCAGCTTTGTCAACGACGTCTCTAAGGCGTTAGCAATTTTATTAATTTTTCTGAATGCCTTACATTCCTATATTTCCACCGACATGTGTTCTAACCAATCAAAGAATTCATCTTCACTTCTCCAACGCTCGTAATGGTTCGATTTTATTTTTAAGAATTCATCTCTTTGAACATTCGTGCCAAACTTTTGACCAGTTGGAAAGATAGCTTCATTTCGAGAACAATAATATATGGTGTCCCATAATTCACGCAAAATTTGAATTTTACGCCATTTAATAGTACAGTGATGCCAGCGGAAAAAATAAGATAACAATGTGACAGCTGACAGTTAGGGGTTAGTAAAAATGGAGCGCTATATGAAGGAACAACGCGTTTTCATTGTTGAGCAATATTTTAAAAACAATAAACGTTTGTCAGCTACAGTTCGCAATTTTCGTACGAAAATGGTCATAGAAAGTGTCAATAAAAGAGTACGTACTTGACAGCAAAAGTCGTGGCGGCCATTTATCTCATGTGCTATTCCACACATAACCCCAATTTGTATACTCTATGAAAAAATCGGCGATACTAATAATTAGTTTTAGTGTCCAGGCTAAGTTTTTCGAACTCACAATGGCATCATTTTCCATACAAAATTGCATATTGTTACCTAGAAAATATTTGGTGTGAAGATCAAAAAGTTAGTAGTAAGGCCCAATAAAAAATTTAAACTTCCTAATTAAAAATCTGTATTTTCTATCAAAATTACATTTTGCGTGAGTTATGGGACACCCTTTAAACGCAGCTTCCTACCCAAATCACACTACCACCCTTGTTAAACCGCACGATAACAAACAAACTCTTATAATCGCGTTCGGTGTAAATAAAGCAAACACGGCTCAAAATAAAAGCCAACAATTCACGAGCGCAACAAACAATTACTACACACCGGCCAGTGACTTATTATCGTATCCGAAAATAAACCATTTACCTGCTGCGATCCGCGGAATTCCGTTCAACTCTTGGTAACAAACAAAAAGCTGCCTTTCAATCTCAGTTGCTCAGTTCGGCCCAAATAGAGTTGTTTATCTAGCCAATATTTATTGACTTGTTTAATAACCGAATGCAAACATTATCTGCATTTTATGATCCGTGCCGCCCCAGTGCAATTACAGAACGATACGCTACTCTGCGAACCCATTAATCACAGGGGCACACACATAACTTGCTCATAACGCTTGCTATATAAATTGAATTTCACATTCTGAGCTGAGGCCCGCGCTGCCTGATTAAACGAAATCATCGGCTGCCAGAAACGATTACCCACAGATTGACCAATCGATTCCCTTTCGCATTTCAATTGGCAAATCTGAAATGCAATTCAATAGTTTGCCATGTGGACAGATTAGCAAATGTCCATCAGCCGTTCCAGCAACAACGATTATATTGTCAAAATATGGAACATGTGCCATGCAACTGTAAATCAATTGAGTTTGGATATTTTTACTGCATCCATGGCTTGTCCGTGTCTATTGCATTTTGTGGAGCAGTTTTTCGCCCCGGAAAAGCAAACAAGCTACTTCAGTAGAAATACGCGCACGCTCGCTGTACGTCCCACCCAATTGCGACTAAATGGTCAATTTTAGGTCTAAACATCAAAGAGTGCTGCTCGAGAGCGTGCGGACGGAGTGCGACGAGAGATCCATGACAATCATGCGAATTCTGTGTACTTTTATCCTCTGTCGGTGTCGAGTGGCAATGGCAACCCTGTAAACAAGAAGTCAATTATCCATTTTCACCCTCGTCACTTTGATGATGGCATAGAGTCTTGCGAGTGAATGGGAGTAATCCAAATAAGCGAATGCGTCGAGTGCGTGTTGAATGAGGGCGGTGGTGAAGACGCAAATGGGCGTGCAACTCTAAGAAACTTGTGTTCCCGGAAGATCTTTGTAAATGAATGCGGGCAGCAAATTATTTTCACAAACTCATTCCGGTGTACATGTCATTGGAGGCCGAAGTTAACCGAAGTTACCTAACTGTCTATTGAGTTGGTAATAGGGCTGCACCAGCTTTTCGCCCTCTAAGTCAGTTTAAACACCTATACAACCTCTCTTGCTGTTGCGATACGAGATGAAATGCCATGGCATGTTTTGCCCAGATCAGAGACAAATCACACTGAGACCCCCAACTTGCAATCCACTTGCCGCTGGCCCACTCAATTCTTTTGTCAAATTCGCCATTTTGTTTTCCTATCGGTGATATGTCAATAATTAAGAATCCGTGTGACATGCAAAAACATACAAAAATAAATAAAGGCAAACCGTGGGGAAATGTTCGGGAATACCACAATTTTACATTAGGCCTATTTTATTATGCTCACATGATCTTTATAGATCATATTGAATTCCATGGATTACAACAAAAGTTGTATCTCGCACTATTGTTGTTTTCTTTAAATAACTGAAGAAAAATTGTTCATTTTCATAAAATTTGTTAATTTTTCATAAAATTTGTTCATTTTTCTTAAATATTTTAAGCAAATGTACACTTATTCCTAAAAAAAAAATACAATCCACACGTAACGAATAATTTCAAATTGAACGAATGAAATTTTATGAACGCTGCCACCAACTTTGCCCACAGCGGAATATTTTTTGCGAGTGTGTTTGTGACTCAGAATTTTTGAAGTTACGTGACATATGTCAGTGCGAATTTCTATGTCACATTACTAGTGCACCAAATCGTGACCACTCCGTAAAAATATAGCTTGTAGGCTAACGGGAAATCAACCGGAGTTGGTGGTCTCAGTATGATTTGTCTCTGTTATAGATATCAGACATATTAGCTGAAGAGATATATGTATCTCTATTGGAGTCGTCGTGTAAACTTCAGTTTTGACGTTTCAGAATGTTTAACTGACTAATCAATTGGTTGGAATGATGGGAATGTTTAACTGACTAATTAATTGTTTGAGTGACATTCGATCAGTCGCAAGTAAATGTAGTTTGGCACATAAAACGGTGTTTATGGACTGTTTTTGTTTTGACGTCTACGGATAAGTTGGCACCAATGACTTATTATATATGGACTGCTAGTAGCCAATTTCACGCATGTTCGAAAAATACGACGCGCTACTGTTTTACAGCGGAAAACAAAATAAACTTCAAACGACCAAGTTTACTTTCATTACAAATTTACATGTAGTAAACGCGTTGAAAGAGTAAGAACTAATGTAGGATTGGTTAGTGCTTTTGAAGCGAAAACTTCTTTAGGCGCGTTGGGCATTTTTGAGATGGGATAGAACCATTGACATCAGTATTCTGTTACCAATGTTCCGACTCCAGTGTTCGCGTTGCCAAACACTTTGGACGAAAAAATGCCTAAATTGAAAATAAAAGATGAACTTTTCAATAATATAATGCCTAAAATATTTTTTTTTTGGTAAAGTGGAACAATAAATCAAAAATTTAACCCAAATATAAAGAAAATAAATAAAAGCAATTTTTATCTATACAACAAACAGCTTTCAAATTTGTTTCAAATTTCATTTCACCTACTGGAAGTGGAAGCTGGAATTAATTTTAAGGAATTACAGACAGAATGTTCGGAAAATGGACAGAGTTTGAAGGTGTAAACACAATCCTTAAGACCTCGGTTACATATAATTTTTTTTTGGCAAATATTTTTTTAAGAATGTTCAAAAAATTATAAAGTCAGTATTTTGGATCAAAAAGAAAACTAAAAACATATTTAAAATAAAATATTTTGACAAAAAAATAGGCCTTAAAGCCTGAAAACGCCTTAGTTTGCATTTTTGTTTGTAGTAGTGGTTTATAATAATGAATATAAAATACTTCATTTAAAAGTATTTCCTACTCAATAGGTACTTCTTCTGTCGGTACTCCCAGAGTGCCACTGTTTTTTATTTATTTATTTACCAATAGATGTTTCTATAATTTACTTAGTCTCAGTACCTACTTAGTTTCGTAATTTATATTTTACTAATGTTTTTTTTTTTAATTTAATCAAACCCTTAACACAAACCAAACGAATTTAATATTCAATACGAAACACAAAACAAGTGAACAGCTATATGCCCATAAGCAAGAGTATTGGTGGCCGGCCATTGGCAACATCCTTTTTTGTAGCTCACGCACAGACAGGGATTGAAATTACAAACGCAACAATGTACACATATGAGTTTTGGGGGTAGACGTCGAAGATATCCATATCCTTAAATTCATTTTTGTTTGTCCGAGAGTACTACTTTCCTAAAAGAGCTTCGCAATTCAGCCGTTTGGACTAAAATAAATAATCTGCATAAAATAATTATAGGGAGGTCCCTTCCGCTTGTCACAAAAATAAAAGCACACAATACGAATGGTTTTAATAAATCAAACCTAGGGTAGCTACATGAATCTGTTGCGCTAAATATTTATTTATTTATTTATTATCTTTGTATAGATAGTTGTTCACTCTTTTTATTTAAATAAAAAAAAAAACGCTTACATCGTGGTACTCCAAAACTGAAGTTGGATTCACTTAAAAGTCATTGGATGTATTCGATCTTAAAACTAGCTACATCATAAGAAAGAACAAATAAGAAACTGGTCGCATCTCGCATATCTCATGATGGATAAAATGGCTACAAGGAAGCACATTCAGCGGGATGATGTTAAAAAGAAACACGTCGATTCACTACTTCACTAATTTCAATTTCACCAAAGATTTACCTCCCGCGATAAAAGTATTAGTGGGATTGAACGACACATGGAAGATACCTGTGAAGATTTTTTTTTAGTTTATGGGTCAATAAGTGAAGTAAAATTCTCATTTCGTTTTCTTTGTCAAAATCATAAAAAAACATTACAAAATTAATTTTAAATCTCTCTTTGTAGCTTTGCTTCTTTTCAATAGATGACGCTCTCTTGTTGACACGAAACTATGGAAATGAATATCTTCGGACAAGATGCGGTCTTTTATTTAAATGTTTCTATGGAAACGAGTTTCGCTTTTTTGTTTACGTTACTATTACTATAAAAAATTTTAATTTATAAACATACCGCCGGCCTGCGCTTCTTTGCTAATCCGCTGTAAAACAGTAGCGCTTGTACTGTTTTTGAACATATTTTTTCACAGAAGTGTATGAAAATGACATTTCACTAGCAGTCCGCACATTGTCATGTTAGGTGACTTTCAGGTGTCTTATAACAACGTTTTGACTTTTTTTTTAATGATTTTCCTTTTTATTTCTTGGTTTACATTTTACGTTTCTGTCAGATCCATATCTGTCATACGTAGAGACAGATAGCTACGGTTGCCTTGCCGAGTTACTGTATTTCTTAACAGAGCTCCAGGGCACTTCTATCATGCACTGAACCGAACGAATTTATGATTTACTATTGATGGACATAAGTAAATGTCAACTCTAGCTGTCATATGACTATAAAAATACGCATAAGAACAGTTTGTTGCATTTCGTACATATATGACTATAAAAATACGCAAAAGAACAGTTTGTTGCACTTCTTACACTTTTTTCAAACTTCTTTTATCTTCTGATCTAGCATTCGCATTCCGAATCAGCTGTCAAAATATGCTGTATTCAAATTTGTACGCAGACTCCTCAGTCAGTTAGATTCTCTGATTCAGCTTTATTCAAATTTGTACGCAGGCTGCTCAGTTAGTTAATTCTGAGTTCATAGAGTGCGCTCTGAACGAAGAAAAAGAAAAATAAGAGTTACGATAATTCCCCTGTGACTATTTAAAGATTTTAAATCCTAAATGAGCCTCAGAGCCTCACAAAATCAGCCTCGCGTGACATACTTAAAAATGTCTGTTACATTGATCTGGGTCAAATTTTTACCGACTTACAAAGCTCCAACTGAGTGTAACCGAACTACTCTGTCACTTCGACAAGCAGTCTCTGTTCAGATCGGCGTCTTACACCGCCAGGGTCACTTCGAAGCTCGACGGCGCATGTCTTGCCATATACCCAGCTTGGATCATTACGAAACCGTCCATGTTTCCATCATTCTCGCGCCGAAGAGCAGCCTCTAATCCCCTTAAGCAACTTGCCATTTCCAAAAGCAGTCAATCCATCATAATTCGCCAGCTAAACATGACAGATCTTCCAGTTAATCATATTTTCCTATCCATGTGTAGCTTTATCCTCATGAATTGAAATTGCCAGCTGATTAGTGAATTAATCGATCGGTTAGATCACCTCAAAACAAATTATCACCGCGGAGTAATGAGCCAACAACCCATCGATCAATTGGCGCGATTTGCTGATTGCTTGTGATCATCGCATACCGCACCGATATATTTGATTGATTTAAGTCTTCCCGCGCGCTGGGTGACCTTTCGGTTGGTCGCACTTGGGAAATGGAAGTGCACAAATTATCAACTCCCATTCGAAGAGCACATGAAAGTTGTTCGCGCGTCGCTATAGGTGTGCCTTGAAGTCTGGTGTCTGAAATGAAATTGTGCGCACACCAACAGAGACGAGTTAATTTAGAAATTTTCACTTTGCTGGCTGCGCGCGCGCCCCAAGGGAAACACAACGGCATATGCGCAGACAGAGTTGCGAGCACGGAGGTCCGCCAGGCACCAACTTGCCAACCGGTAGCCTAAGTAGCCTAAGTGGAATTTATGTGAAATGTGACAAGCCAGTCGGTGTTTATCTAAATTTATGTAACTCGGCTAATTAGCCGTAGAGAAGGCCACACTCACACAGGCTGACCAGCGACCTCTGTGCATCTAATCAGTCTTTCACCGATTCAAGTTTGTGCGGATAATTTATTGATCCTCCATCTTCCATTGTTTGGCGCTACCCATCCGAGCATGTGGCATCTGGATTGAATTGAAAATAATTGCCCTATCCCTTTCCTTTGATCTGTCGGTCGGCTGGCAATGCACAGGATCACGCGTCTTACTACATTTTGCTCGTTTTAGATCGGCACGAATTTGCATAACGTGCCGGGTGCAGGCAGCACCAGACATTCTGGAAGATCTCAGAAAGTAGAAGATGCCTCGTGGAACCCATCTACAACAGACTGAAGAATTTTAATTGAGCGAAATCTGCGCCCATGTAAACAGTATTTATTGCCATTTAAAGTGATGCTCTCGCGTCCCCTTTTCATAACAATTTAATTGAAAGAAGAGGAAAACTCTAATTAAGAGCGCACACTTTGCATGGCGCGCATTAAGAGCGATTTATCATCCATCCAAGCAGCAGATGAGACCGAAATTGCATTCAAAGATTGATGCGTTTTAAATTGCTTATGCATTGCCGATTGTGAAGACCGGATCGGAGCCTTTAAATGGGAGGGGGCTCCGTCGGAAGATCGCAATTAGAATGTTAACAGCGGGCATACAATTTACGAACAAAGTGACTCTTGTCACTGACGACATTTAGTGGCTGCAAACACACCTGCCAAAAAGTTGCGGCCAAAAGGCTGACATTCTCTCTAAATAGAAACCAGAGAAGCCAGAGTTTGAAGTCGTGACACTGCAGACGCGTAGGCCGTGCGGATAGCACCGAACACATCCTCTTCGGTTTGGATTTGTGTCTGGAAAAGTGAAAAGCCATCGCCGCCGCTCTGCTGGTGGACCTGAATTTGTATGACTGACTGTATCCATTTGTCGTCATCACTTTATTTTGTTTTCCGTCGCCAGCCCGGATCATTGGATCTTGTGCGATCGTAGGCGTTCTGCATGTATTTTCGCAACTGCGCGCACTCTCGGCTCGTAGCTCAAGCGGAAATAAAATTGCACCGACGTGGGCTTGTCGATGGAGTTATATATCTCATTGAGCGCTTTGCATTCGATTCATTCATGGATTTTGGAATATTTGTGCCAACGCACTCTGCGCGGAAGGTACCGCATGTAAACCGAATGTGAACATTCGGATGATGGTGTTGATGATGTCATTGAAAATAGCGAGCGTGGGCTGGGCTGCGTTGCCTACACATTCCTAGTGCTGGTTTTGGTTTATGGTAGTCTTTAGGTCAGGTTACTCTTCTATGTATGTATGTTTGGGAGTAGCTTTGTGTCTAAAGGTGTTTTGTTTATTTTTTTCGTTTCAGAGTGCCTGTGCAGTCCAGCCGGGGCGATTACTCTGATCTGCGAGAAGCGGTCGGGGCAGTGTCCGTGCCTCTCGAATGTCACCGGCAGACGGTGTGACAAATGCCGTTCGGGTCATTGGAATCTGACTGCGGGCAGCGGCTGCTTTGACTGTCGCTGTGATCGGTTCGGATCGCGGGGCAGTGAGTGCAATCCCTGGACCGGTCAGTGCGACTGCAAGATTGGTGTCGCTGGCCAGCGATGCGATCAGTGCCAGGAGGGCTTCTACGGCTTCTCGAATGAAGGATGCACCCGCTGTGAACCCTGTCCGATGGACGGTCAGGTGTGCGATCCGTTTAACGGTAGGTGTATCTGCCCACCGAACAGTCGGGGTTTGAGATGCTCCCAATGTGTACCGGGAACATGGGGCTGGCAGAAGAGAGTCGGCTGCAGAGACTGTGACTGCGATATGGTTGGGTCGATAGGACAGGTATGCGACACTGTGTCCGGGCAGTGCGTTTGTCGCGAGGGATACGCGGGGCGCAAGTGTGAAACGTGTGCGGTCGGCTACTTTGGGTACCCGGAGTGTCGACGCTGCAACTGCGATCAGCACGGGTCATTCGTGAGGGCCGATGGACTGATAGCGTGCGACGCGAATGGGCAGTGCCCCTGCAAGGCGTTGGTTATAGGCCTGAAGTGCGACACCTGCCGACAGGCGACGTTTGGGCTGTCGAGCTTGAACCCAGAGGGCTGTACGCGGTGCTTCTGTTTCGGGCGATCTGATGAGTGTACGCAAAGCGAATGGTCCTGGGGACACATCCGAATGCAGGCGGCAAGGAACCTCAGTGTTCAGTACATGCATCCTGCGTCGGTGCCGAACAGCGACTTTGAGTATATCGTGGTAAGAAGAACGGTTTTCCTCGCATGAATACGTGCTAATGAGTTCTTTTGTGTAACCCTAGATCATCCAGATGGAAGGCAGCAAGTCGTATCGCGAGGACGCCGAAATGAGCATGATGAACAATCTGAACTTGATTCCGAAGTCGACGGGAAACATTTCCATCGGAGCCTACACCACGTTCTACTACCCGCTGTACTTCCAACTGCCGCCACAATTTTATGGTGACCGGACGAGTAGCTACGGTGGAAATTTGGTCTTCACACTGCTGACAGAGGGTGGAGGCAATCCGCTGGACCGGAAGATTCTCCACGAGTTCCCTTTGGTACAGATCCACTCGCACTCCAAGCTCATCATAGACTTCTTCGAGTACGAGGAGAGAACCTTTGTGAAGAACGATACGTTCAGTGTGGCCTTGCACGAATCGTTCTGGAAATTGCATCACAACGGACACGACGTGGATCGGCCGACAATGATGGCTGCTTTGCAGAACGTTAGGCACATCTTCCTCAGAGGGACGTCGACGTCGGACTTTGTTCAAGTTGTGTAAGTTTGAAACAAAAGCAAAAAAAGACGGATATAATGCGTTTGTCCTTTTGTAGGATCCACAACGTCCACATGGACTCGGCTCTCTATGTCTTTGGGTCGACGAACATGATCGCTAAAGGCGTCGAGAGGTGCAAATGCCCGAAAATGTACGAGGGACTCTCGTGCCAGGATCCAGGCCCTGGCTACTACAGGTGGAAGAACACAACCGAAGTTCAGAGTGTGTTCATAGAGGACTTGATTGGGCGCTCGGCGCCGTGCCACTGCAACGGGAGGAGTAGCGAGTGTGAGCGCGAGACTGGAGTTTGCCTGGTAAATATACCGCGCACTGAGTTTTGAATTTTTTTCTACATCTTTCGCTTCGTTTAGAACTGTCGTGCCAACACTGGTGGCGATCACTGCGAACGCTGTGCTGAGGGCTACTACGGCGATCCCAACACCGGCAGTTGCCGATCGTGTCCCTGTCCAGAAACCAGTCGAAACTTCGCTAAAGGCTGCACGGTGTGGAACGGAGAGGTTAGCTGCATATGTAAGTCGGGCTACACAGGCCCCTTGTGCGATCGCTGCCGATCGGGCTACTACGGTTCGCCCAGATCGGTCAACGGAGCATGCAAGTCTTGCGACTGCAATCTGGACGGCATAGTTTCGGACGAGTGCGACGAGGAAAACGGACAGTGCAACTGCCGGCCCGGTGTGACTGGACGCAGATGTGACGTGTGTACGAAGGAGCGGCATTTCCTCGAAGATCGGCGGTGTAAACGTGAGTAGCGCTAATTGTATGTTTCTCCTTCGGTGTAACTAAGGTATTCTTCCGTCAAAAGTCTGTGATAATTGCACCCTGCTGCTTCTGGACTATGTGGAACTTATTGGGCATAAACTGCGGCGTGGCTTGGCGCATGTGGATCTTACTGGTATTCCCCCGCCGTGGCTGAAACTCGAAGACTACGACAGCGGCCGGGTGGACATCGGCGACAAACTGCACGACTATGTGGATGCCCGGCGAACGCTGCAGAACTACGACGACAATGGCCTGCAGAAGCTTGAGTCGTACGCCGAGAATTCCAAGTTTCAGTCAAGAAAGTCGGCGGCAACCGCGAGTAAACGGGCAGAAGCTGCTGCAGTCTTGAAGAGAGAGTCTGGCATCAACTACGTGGATATTGGTGGCGTGCGATCCGATATTGTGGACACCATCTTCAAGCTGAACAACTACGGCACGCAGGACCACCATATGAGCTTGCCTACGGTTCTGCAGGAAGCGAAATTCTACCTAAACCAGATCCACCAGCACGACAGATCAGTGCAGGACACGCGCAGTACCTGGGATAAGGCGTGGGATCTGTTCTATGCGTATGGAAACGCGTCCGACACAGCATTCGATCAGAAAGGCCGCGTAGAAATGTTCTGGCGGCAGCTGAACCAAACGAACTTCCGGGCCTCCGACGCCCGAATGTTCACCGACAAGACTTTCGAAATGTTGAACGAAATCGACGATATCCACGAGCACATCGTGAATCTGAAGAGCTACCTGGTCGAGGACTACGGACAGATTCAGGAGCTCCAGGCGGATGTCATGCAGTATCAGAACCACAGCTTGGTCTCGGAGACAGACGTCTATCTGAATATGATCGAGGGGAAGCAGGAGCAATTGTATGGCGAAATCGATACGATGGAGAAACTGGGAACGATTTTGAACGAAACAATGGTCGCGAACGAGGGAGTCCGAAGGGAGGTCTACAAGCACTGGCTGCCAAAAGCTCAGAAACATGCAGCGCGGCTGTCAGACCGCTCCAACGAGTATATGAGGCAGTTTCAGCCAACGAAAGACGGGGCGAGAATCGCCCTCCTCGCCAGCTCTGCGCACAAGAATATTTCGGCTGCGATAGCGGCTGCTCGTAGGGCATCCTTGGAGGCGAAGGAAGGAGTTTCCAATGCCCAGGCGCAACTGTATCCCATCGATGGGAGCTCTGTGATTGAGAGGGCCAAGATTTCCCTTGGACAGTCAAAGGCCCTGCAGAAAGACGCCCTCAGGGAGATGGACAAGTCGAATATTCTAAAAAGCAAAATCAAGGTCCACGAGGATAGGGTCGAGGGCATTAAGTCGCGAATTTTCGATGCAGGAGTGCGGACCAATAACATATCGTCCACGCTGGCAGCGATTAACAGCGGCGCGGCTAGGCGAATGGCTCTGGAGAGCATCGAGATGGCGGCCAGAGCCTCGGAGCAAATGAATGCCGAGCATCGAAAGGCCTTAGAAATCAACGATGAGATTCTCAGGCTGCGGGACAAGTTCGCTATGCTCGAGCCAGACTGGGAAATAAAACTGGGAATGGCAGAGGAGAACATCTCGCTGACGAAGACCAATATTCGTTTGGCGAATATATCGCTGAACTTTGTAGAGGAACAGACCATGAAGGCCCATCAGAAGTTCGATGCGTGGAACAACACGATGTCCGAGCAGCTGCAGGAGCTGAAAGACAAAATCGCCAAGGCCCGCCATGCTGCTGAAGGGGTAAGTAACAGTGATGGGAAGTGGCAAGTTTGATTGTTTTTTTTTTCCCCCTTTTTCCAGATTAAAGTGTCGGTGGAGTCGCTCGGACCCAAGTGCGTGCGTTCGTACCTACCGTCGTCATACGGTCTGTCCACCTCGAACTCGATCAAGCTGAGCTTTGCTCTCAACAACCGCAACGGCAACTCACCGCTGATATACATGCAAGGTCGAGATGGGCGCTACATCTCGCTGGAGCTCTATAAAAGACGAGTGCGCCTTCGATGGAATCTTGGCGGAAGCACAGAGACCATCACGCATCCCCTGGAAATCCAAACCCGGGATCCGAAATACGACGACGCCTGGTATCACGTTGAAGCAAACCGCACCTTGAACATCGGAAGTTTGCTCGTGCGCCGGATGACCAACTACGGGACTCTGGCGCATTCGATTCCTGTAACCGGTGTAACTGATCTGGAGTATACTCGCTTCTTCCGAACACTGGCGGATAGAATTTGGATCGGTGGACACCCGATCGAGTCGCGCAGCAATGATCCGCTGATTGGAGAGGGCCTCAATGTGGTCCTACATCAGGTGGAGGTTGAAAACAAGCCCTTGGGCATTTGGAACTTTGCGCACTCAGAGGGCAGGTGCGGAGGAGCTATGATGGGAGCGCAGGAGTCGATGTCAATGTCAACAGCGCGGTACTTCAACGGCCTGGGGTACGCCGAAGTGAAGAAGTCGCGGCCTCGACCGTACAGAAAGAACCTCTTTGCGTTGCAAATGACTTTCAGGACGCTGGACGAGAACGCGTTGCTCTTCCTGGCGGTTGACGATAAAAATGTACAAATTAAATATTTTCCACTTCATTGAGGGGGTAAATAACTGCTTTTCTCCTTTCCAGAACCGCTCGGTTTCAGTGACCCTCAGCCGAGGACGCATTCTTTTCCGTATAGACTACGGCGATGAGTCTAAATTGGAGATCAACACCACGAAGAAGTACAACACGGGCAAGTGGGTGAAGATCGAAGCAGCCAGGGAGTTTGTGCCGAAGAGGGGCACTGAAAACGGCAGCCTACGGGTTAATAACGATACCCCAATCACGGGATCGCCCACGGTTCCGATCAAGAGTCACATGCTGCCCGATTTGTCGAGGGCTGTCTACTACTTGGGAGGTGTTCCTCCTGGTAAGCAAAATACTGTAGGTGAAGTATTTTTTTCTCAACCAAGTGATTCCAGGCTTTAGATCGGGCTCCACGAAGGCGCCGGGGGCCGACAATCCGTTCATGGGCTGCATGATGGACGTTCAAATCAATGGAGAAACCTACGATCCGCTCGGCAGCTCAACATACTTCGGCGTGGAGCAGTCTTGCAAGGAAACCGTCACCAAGTAAGAGCTGTCTGGGTATTTTTGCAAATTGTAGGTGCGTCATTTTCGTGCTTGATTTCAGAGCTGGCTTCACTGGCAATGGCTTTGTGGAACTATCCTCCCAATCACTGCGCAAACGATCAAACACTGGCTTCGTTTTCCGGACAATGCAACCGAACTGCCTCCTGCTGCTGTCCGCCTATCCACCCGAGGTGAGTGGGGACTACGACTCGAAGGACATCAAAGGCAACTACTCCATCAGTGTCGTCGACGGACACATCCATGTTTGGGTCGACTCTGGTCGCAGCCCTATCAAACTCGCGTCGAACTTCTCCGTAAACGATGGCGAGTTCCACGTGGTCAACCTCATCAAAAACGGTCGGCGATTCGATCTCATGGTAGACGATGCAATTCAAGATTCAAAGTCGCTGATGGGCTCCCCCACCATGGTCAGCATGCCGCGAGACACAGGAGGTCTGTACATCGGTGGAGCTCCGGAATTCGAGGAATACAAGCTGCTCGCACCGACGCACATCCCGCTGGAGGGAGCCATCCGCGACATCGTATTCAACAATAAGACTGTCAATTTTAACCAAGCTTTAAGCTTCTCAAATGTCCAAATCGGACGCAACGGCCCGTCAATGGGCAGCTTCAATGGAATGTACGACGTCCTGCTAAAGACCGAGCCAATTGGAAAGAGCTTCACCACCGCCCCAGAGGGCTGCCAAAGAGTGAGTACAAGAACCATCTACAGTTTTTCTTCCCCCGTAATTCTACAGCCCCGTATACTTTCAACTCTAATGGATCCATCCCCCAAACCCACCCAGCCACGATAATTTCTTTAAACGAGTCTTTTTCTTTTCTCTTCTTTATAGGATTTTAGTTGTTAAACAAGGCTAAATTTAGAGAGCTTTTGTCACACACTAATCGAATTGATAAAAAGCTCTTCTCTATGGTTGTGGTCTTAACTAATGAAACGAAAAATAAACTAATGATGGCGCTGAAGCTTCTTAAAAACTAATTTATGTACATATTTTTAACTTTTGAAGACTTTTTTTTTCATCAATGCACTCACTCGAAGACATTTAATGTTTTTATTTTTTTTTTTTCACTATAATGTAATATATACATAATAATTTTCATCTTTTTAATACACACATACATTTACATATATAACTGCTTTTCACATCATGGCTTTTTGTGTACGTTGAGCTAGATAAGTGTTCTCAAGATATCATTTACAGAAATTGAATTTTTAATAAAAAAAGAAATGTTTTTCATGCAAACAAACTTGAACTAAATCTTTTATTTAAAATTGAGACTAAACATATAAAACTCCATACCGTACTAAATCGCAAAGAACAAAAAATGAACTAACAAGCGCACATGACTGTAGCTAAACTAACACAAAACGCTGTGGGGGTGGGGAAAGTAGACTTTTGCGGGCTCAGATTACTAACATTCATCTAACCAGTCGCAAAATGTACCCGTGTCGTTGTTACGCGCCTTCATAGAGACCGAAAGGATCGTAGAGTTCTCAGTTGCGCGTAACAACTAACGCACTTCTTTGTATTCTAAACGAGGTGTTGAAGTTGGCTTAAATGAAATGTCGTTTTTGGCGGGCGGATGCATTCTGTCCACACAATAAGAGTCAACAGTGTACCTATATCGTCGATCACTTGATCGAATGATGTTTTCCGACCGCGATAGTTTCGTAGACTCGGATAAGTACGAAAAGCTACATGCGCAGACAAGATTTTAGTATTGAAAAAGATCGAAGGGAGTTTGTGATCGTGGTGCGGGGCGAATAGATCGACTATCTGTTTAAATCGATCTATAGTTCAGCGGCAGAAAGTCCAAGTTTAGTTTTGGTTGCGGATAAGTTTGGTCGATACAATTTTTTCTCCGATCGATAATTTCTCATTCCAGGAACTCGATGATCGGTCGTATGTAATGATCAATACGGCGTATTGAAGAAAAATGTCGATCTCCGAGTCGAAAAGAAGATAATGTCATTCTTAAGCTAATCGTCCTGATAAACTGATCGTTGAATACCGATCGCAGTTGCCTATTCAACCTTGAGGAACAAAATTCCTCTTGTTTGAAAATTGTTGTAGGGTGATCTTCACAGTGTCTCCTTCTCTCAGTTCGAAAAGAAACCCCTCTCTCTCTCTCTTGATTCCTCGATGGTGGCAGCATTGGCTTGAGCTGAAAAAAACGATTCCAACCAGTTCTCCTTTCCCTTCAACAGGTCGGCAGCTACTCATATGAAGCGAATGCCTTCAAATTCGGTGACAATCACAACAGTCACTCTCAGCTGAATCTACAGTTTCGGCATTTCTGGCAGCGGAATTTCCACATAGACTTTGATTTCCGTTCGTTCTACCCCAACGGTTTGATATTCCTAGCACCCGGCACCAAGGAGAAGCAAAAGCACTACGTGAGTCTCCTGTTGAAAGATGGCCACCTTCTACTCATTGTAAGAGGTCGTCGGCGAGAGGAACTCCAGTTGACAGCAAAGTTAAATAACGGCGAATGGCATCACGTCAACATAAACTGTCAAGATCGGAAAGTAACAATGAGCGTAGAGATCGGTACAACCGATCAAAAGACTTCGGCTCAGATGAAGGTGCCGAAGAAGATCAGTGCCTCGTCGGTGATTTATGTAGGCGGTTTGCCAGAGCAGGCACTGAACGTGCCATCTGAGTTAGCGATGAAATTGGAAGGCTTCAAAGGATGTCTGAGAAAGATGAACATCAACGGAACGACACAGGACTTGGCGCGACCAGGAAAGCATTCAAATGTTGGACAGTGTTTCCCAAAGGTCGAGAAGGGATCGTATTTTCCAGGCGATGCTTATGCGGTTTACAGTGAGTTGGATGTTGAATTTATGCGGTTAGATGTATTTAAATGATTTTATTTTGCAGAAAAGAACTTCCACGTGGGAAAGTACCTGGAGCTGGAGATGGAATTCCGCACATCGGAACTGAATGGAATCCTGCTGAGTGTGTCTGAACCGGTTGGATTTCCGGCGCTGTCGTTGGAGATACATAGCGGAAATGTAAGTCAAGCTTGAGCAGTGTTTTTACAACTTGCTGTCACCTTTAGAGTGACATAAAAGATCGAATTTCGTAAAATGTTTGAAATGTCCGATTTGAAAAAGTGAGGTTACATTTAAAGTAAAGTGCGTTTTATATAAATACTCTGCCAAAAGACAAAGCTTACGAACCGGATCACTATCATCCTTAGTTTTGATATTTTGTTATTTGCAAAACTGCAGCTGAACTTGTAACCGACAAATGATTTAATTTCCCATTTCAGGTGATTCTTTCCTGTGATCTTGGCGATGGAAATCCGTTCCGCGTACAATCAATACTCCCGTCGAAATACGCCATTTGTGACAACAAATGGCACAACATTTCAGCCCTTTACGACTTTGAACAGATCGCTCTTCGCATCGACAACCATTCGCCGATAATTTCCCTTGCGCAGCACCGTGTCTCCGGAAAGGTTCAAACAAAATCCGCTCTCTACATTGGCGGTATACCAGGTAAGCCTTCACAACTTTCGCCCAAAAAGAAAACCCCCATCTTATCGTTTTCACTTCTAGACATCGCACCCAGTGGCACACTGCTAACCCGCGAGAACTTCAAAGGATGCATACGAAACGTGTCCATTCGGAACGAACGACGCGACTGGATTGACATGGATGCGCTGCACAATGTCCTCCTGAGCGAGTGTTTGGTATTGAATTGATATCCCAAAGCCCGCCACGCACCACCAACCAAGAGACCGACTTAAACTGATTCGATTTGTTTGAATCACTGCCATATACGCTTAACTTTTAAGAATTACTCGTAATTTAACGAAAAGAAGAAACAACAAAAACCAATCGACTGCCATGTTTAAAAAGATTTAGATAAGCTTCGTTAGTAGGCATAATACCAGTAACTGCATTTTCGTAAACTTCCAAAATGACGTCGAAACGAGTTTCTGTTATGAGACAGCAAACAAAACTGAACGAGTTGAGAAGAACACAGCAATAGTACACAATGAGGCTTCTTTTTTAAACATTTTTTTTTGTTTTATTATTTTGTTATTAATTTATGGTTTTTCCTCTTGATTTGAATTTATTTATTGTTTTTCTTAGAAAAAGCCAACACACACGAACGAATCTCTTCTCAAGCATTAATTTATATATACACACACACACACACATGTTATTGTATAAACTATTTAGTTGTTTAACGTGATTGAAAACAATGCATTTGTAAATAATACTTTAAGTGGTTAGAACATTAGAATGCATTACATAAGATAATTGAATATATTTATAGTAGTAGTAGTTGTAAGTTTGTACGTAGTTAAAAGTACGTTAGGCTTAAGTTTTAACAAATCTATCGACTTAAAGCATTTTTTTTAATTAATTTATTTTGATGTTTTGTTAAGTGTCATAAATAGCAAAGAAACGAATGATAAATAAACGAATACCAGCGGGTGTATTAAAAAAAATAATTATCACGATTTTCAAACCTCTACGAACTCTATGAACTAAGATCTTAAATGTTTCCTATTCAAATTGCGATATTCTGAGCTTTGGTAAATTTAGAGCCGGACCTATATCTTATTTTTAGTATATTACTTTGACAATCCCCCATGTTTTAGATTTCTTTTAAAATGGTTTGGCATTCAAAACCACTTCTCTTTCCATACAAAAAAATGCTCTAACTAATAAAATAAAGCTCATCAAAAAAGTGGTCTCTGACAAGATATACAGATTTGTTTTAGGTCGGAATAAAGCAAAAGCTGCGAATCTTTGAATTGCCTTACGTTAACCACGTGTGTTTTTAACTACCGTTAAAACAATTTGGGCTACATCCAGGTCTTTCTGCTCTTGTCTACTGTTTCAAATTAATTAACAAAAGAAACTAGCGCCATTTCGCAGGTGGTTGTTCGTTTCGATACCGCAAAATGTCCCCAGCCAGGAATCCCGGATTTTCACGTAGATAATTTCATGAAAATTGCGAAAAATTACAAAACCGAGATTTAACAAACTGACGCGATAATAAATAGAATATCAATCAGACTGACTTAAGGGAGTTGTGATTGATTGTTTTACTTCACTTTGGCTGAAATATGACGTTTGATTTGAGCCGCACAAGAAATACAATCGAAAATGGACCATTTTGAAAGAATTCCTACCTCCGTCGGTCTAGGATTTGAAGTCTTAATCTGTGCATGGACTAAAGAGGAAAAACACGGGGCGTCGGACAAAAATAAAAACCCGAAAAAAATGAAAACTTCGGATTAACGAAACGAAAATCGTGAAAATCCTGGCGAATTCTGCATTTTATTAGGAATTTTTCCTAGTCACAGCTCCTAAAAGTATGCGTGAGTGAGTGAGCGGCTATATTCTATTTCCGACAGAACTGTACCCAGTTGCACGCGGCTTCCGTTGCATACAATTGTGCGCAAGTATCACTGGGCTGGGCGCAGAATTTCCTTTTGATTCTGAAGAACCTAAAACTAACTAGGTAGTAGGTTTCTAAATTAACATGTTGTTCTTAAAGCACCTAACTTCATGAGTATCTAGGTATTTGCTTGATTAATTCGCATACTACAAATCAGAGACAAATGTCCCTGCTACAAATGATGTTTTTTTTTGTTTTAGATGAGCCAAACAAAAAAACTAAACTCTGGCTCCTGGGAAGATCCTTTCAAGTCAATGTCGACCAACCACATCCATTACAACGGCGCAGCTACACAATTCATCTTTACGTCGACCGGATACCCAATCAATTAATACAAAAATCGAAAAAAAAATCGCCGTCGTCCGGTGAATTGGTGCGACGGCCGTCAGTTAATTTAGTTTTGCATGACAGAATGAGGTTAGGGTTGGTTTTTGACTAGGTATATGCAAATAATTTTGTTTATTTATATTGAAAGTGAGGAGGAGATAGTTTTTTTCTTTTATTTGTTTATACATTACAGGTACACAAAGTTTAACATTTTATTTGAGGTTAGGAGATTTTAATGTTGTCGTTTGTCAATGATGATGTTCTGTGCTGGATGAGATTTTGACAGAAGGATAATGAGGTTCTGCTTCTTCAAGGGTGAAGATTCTGCATTGTGGACAATACTTCAGTTTACTGGTCGATGATACTCTTAGTTCAGGTGAGTTGTAGCTGTATTTCGGTCAGCGATGAGTTTCTTCAACTGCAGAAATATTTGTCTGGGAAGGGAATCGATTTGGCACGTGTTAAATGGCTAAGCGTATATTCAAATGAATTAAAACGTTTTCGTAATGAATTTGCAAGGTGAGGAGAACAGTAAGGTGGCGCAATAACTCAACTCAGACTGGGCCCCTGTTGGCAGTTGTTTACCTTTCTGTTCTTCACCACGGGGTTGGTTTTTTCTATCATTTATTTATTTGTTGCTTCGATGGTCTGATTTGGGAAAAGAAGGGGATTAAATGCTTAGGCACAGGACAGTCTATGTAAGACGTTCATCATCTCAGCCCTCTTCTATTGGAAGCTGAAGTTTCTTGAACACAAAAGTCTTCAAGTAATTTTTCCCAGTCTAAATTGCGTTACAAAGCTTTGGAGAAGGTGCTGCTACTTATCAGAAAATTTTAAATTAACAGTCTAAGATGACCGAGTGGACAATAACGTCCTGGCTCAAAGAATCTTCGTTAGGAACCGAAACAACACTCTAAAAGGAACACCTCGCCTTACTAGTTTTTCAATCAGAATGGGGACGTTGAAGTAACTAGTTAAGTAAGTTTGACACCTGTCTGACAAGATGTGTGTTGGTTCTGATTGGCTGAAATTTTTCATAAGAAAACTCTTTTCAGTTGATGTTTATGGAGGGGTAGGGGGTAGCTGACGAATCTAGTCAACAAATTCGATTGGGAACTAAGTTGACAGTTCGCATATGTGGCTGACGTACAAAAAGTGACATTCCCGACCAATCTAGTTTTTGCGTTCAAGTTACATCTCATCCAGACGAATCTAGTCGACTTAAGATAACTAAATTCTTGAATGTGCCCAATGTTAAACTCACTTGACACTGACAGCGCTGATCTGTTGGCTAATTGACAGACGGTCTCGTAATTTCCTTGTACCTATCTGCATGCTGAAGTGGCAGTGGTTCAAAAATGATTTCGAAACGCAGTTGCTACGAATCATATTCTGGAAACACAGTTTTTTTTTTATGGAAACAGACCAAATTGAGTGGTTGCCAAAACGAAATTGAATAGAAATTGTTCTGGTATTTCAGTGTGAAATGATTTTCTCTGGAATTTTGGTGCAGTGAATGGATACATTTGCATTTGTTGAAATTGGTACATGAAAAATAGGAAAATCATTTTTACCACAGCACAAGTAAGTATAGTACGTAATAATGTAAACAAGATCTGCATCATTGCTTAGCGTGAAAAGCGCTTCGGATCCATGGCAGCAGCAGATGCAATAATGTGGAACGCGCGCGCTCTAATGGCGTCAATTGGGTGTGTGGTGTTTGTTGTATGGTGTGTGCGAAGCAGTCAACATTGGATGGCCTAGAAGAAGGTTTTTTCTGTTTTTTTCTTTAAGGCAAAGTGCAGCTTTGTTTATGATGGGCTAAATGTTTTGTTTTCGCTTTTCACAGATGCATTATGGAGATCATGGCCTCCTCCAGTGTTTACTAACAAAAGTGAAAATTTAGAGCAAGAGGATATTTATGAAACGATATATGTAGTGGGATGTGTTTGTAATCATATTCTGGGATACATAGTGGGGCATGATGTTTTTGGAATCATTTCGCACCGGGAGGCAATTTGAATGGATATGGTTTCCAGATCAAAGCTAGCCAACATCTGGGCGAAGGGAAGTTCAAATTGTTGTCGAAAGCGATGGGAATTGACAAGTGTTACAGTGGCCGTGGGGAAAACTGTACAAACGAGTGTATTAACCTTTATTCGGTGCGATACGATATATAAAAGAAGCTACTTTTGTGGTATGCGCAATGGTTTCACCTTGGTTTGACAGTGACTGTGTGACAGAAGGTTATATGAGGACAATATGACATTGACAGATGTTTTGTGTATAAGATCCACTGCCAACAAATTTCACGTCAACAACATCTGTCATCAAGGAATGCTGTCAGATTTGAAAATGCCGTCCAACCAATGCAACTGGCAGTCTCATGTGATGATATTAATGCGCAGTTGTCAGTTTGCCAGATCACAAGGACATTTCTCTCGTCTTTTGCCTATCCTGCCAACGTTAGTATAAACTTTCCAGTGCGACATTGAATGACAGTTGGTTTAATAAGGAAATAAAATGCATCGTCCAAGTGTTTATCTTTACTACCAAACAATCAGTTCCCTTTCTGTCACTGCGCAACACGTGATTCTACCGACACGTCTTAATAGGCTCCGATTGCAACCCTTCATGTCTTATTCACCCCTTTAAATATAGATTGGACATTTTTAAAACGTGCATATACATTGTGGGTGAAAAGCGTTTAGCACAAATCACTTCAGGAATGTTTGTTGTCTCTTCCTTTTCAATCGTCAGCCTTGAATCCATATGCATATATGTGTCGACAATGTTTCCATTTATTGGCACGAACCTATATTGGACTAACTTTACACCTTACTCACTCCCCGCTTCGTATATATTATAGCAATGCGAATAGAAGCCCTAGAAAATGCCAACAATAATTAGTGGTTGCATATTTCAAAGCCAATATGTCACATAAATGCATGAACAAAGCAAACAACTCAAAACCGCAACGCAAAGTGTCAGTTTTGACGTTTCCACTAGTTTCACACATTTCCGAGGGGGCCGAATGAACAATGAGAAATCATTAAAAATGAAAGAGAACATTGCATGTTTTGACTTTGAGTGCGTGTGTTCTACTGTACATAGGTATATAAAAGTGGATGGCGCTGGGGGCGAGATGTTTGATTGGCCTTGACAAAGCGAATACAAAATGCGTTGAGTGCGGAAAATGATTCGAAGGACAGTCTGACATATTATTAGACATGCACATTGTAGAAGGGTTCATGAACGTAGTCTCCCTTAAATGATGGAGTAGTGCCCAATTTGACAGCTGTTTTAAATGCTTCAATTGAGAATGGGAGGAACGAGTGCCATTCAATGCCACGCTACAACAAATAGAGGTAATTGAATTTTATTGGGTCAATATATCGAAATTTACAACACAGACTTGGGACGGTAACAAAAAAAATTACAAATTTACTGTAGGAATTGTTGTAATATGTACTCAATTGAACAGTTGTTATCATTTTATAATTATATACTCGGAGAAAAATGCTTAGAAACATTGAAGGGCATGATGTTGATGAAAAGAGATAGTGAACTGAAGACGAATAGATAGTACTTATTCGGCAGTAGCAACTGTCAAAATGAATATGTTAGTGGGTCAAAGTTGCACGCATAAAGCGAAGAGTGAATTAAAAATTTGAGGGATCGAAACGGTGTTTGTAGATCATTATGATGTAGTTTCCCTCGGACAGTTAATTAATTCCCTGTCCTTTCATTTATTTCATTTGAATGCTTACCTTTATGTGTATAGAGATATAAAATTATCTAACAACATCCATCTCTTATTTTTTACAAAATACACGTTCAGCATACCTCTGAGGCTGTTATAACTAAAGTATTGATTCCCCTTTGCGTTGATCAAATTTCCTACGAAATGTTTCCCTTTTCCCATCGGCTATCCCACGATAAACGCAAATTTCCCAAGACATGGCAGCACTAGGGTGAATCGTGCCATCCGGGAACGCTGTTCGATTGAAAAATCGCGGCGAATTACACACGAAACAGAATTAAATTCATATGTGACTGATCAGACGAAGTTTCTGTTAAGATGTTGGTCGTAAAAATTACAAATAAGTCAGTTATTTATTTGTGAACGTTTCCATCTATCAACTCCGTAAAATTATACCTCGCTCATGAATTCCCAGTTCGCTCATCAAATAATAACTTCGTGTGCAAACGACCTTAACCCTAGAAAGATAATCATAAAATAAAGAGCGTAAAAGAAAATCATACGTCTCATACGCCAATTAGTGTATTTAATTAAACATATGAACTTCTTATTATTTATAATAAATTTATTTAATTATATAGATACTATTCAAAAAAAATAAATTAATAAATTTTTTATATATAGTTGAGACAGTCAACGCGCTGCGGTTTAGAATTTAAAAGTTATCACACAATTGTCCCGCGCCATACGTCTCGTGGACGTGGATTATCTTTCTAGGGTTAAAGAGCTTCGTCGATCAGTTTGTTGCAGTTTTCCTTTCTAAGAAGATTTTTATCTGTCATTATCTATGAAAATGCTATCAAAAAGTCCGTCCTCGTGGCACCGAAAAAGACAGAACACAATTTTCTACAGCTGGTTTAAATTGATTCCCAGAGATAAAAAATATATATAGATAAAATTTATTTCCAAATAAAAACCATATAAATTATTAAAATCTGTGCTTGCGCCACCCTGTACTCAAATCGTTCTCCCTATACTTTATATCGTTACCTTTGTCTTCTTTGCACGCGTTCGAACGCAACCCCATTTGATCAATTATCTTATCATCCGATCACGCCAATCAAATGAACGCGCCCAACAGCTGTCAATATATAGAATGCATAATGTGACAGGTGAGTGTTGCAAAATTCCGCCACCTAACAGAAATACACGTATAAATAAACTACTATAGGTAAACTTATTTCTAGAACATATTTTCAACGAGAATCTGACAGTTCTGTTTGACAGTCTCTTTGAATGACTTTTGCAGCAGCAAAAGCAAGCTGCCTTGTTATCCCTTGACCGGTAGTGCAACTTTCTATAAAACCAAACATAACATGGCATTATCTCCACATCTTACTTGTTAACAATTTACTAAAAAAATAGGGTGCAACACCCTCTTCGCATGAAAATATCGCTGTCATGCACCGTTAAGCGGCTTACACACATAGCTCTAAACTATGTAGAACATGAATATACTCTTAGCAGAGTTGAAGCTGATTTTCATTACCAACATGGAAGCTAAAAATAACCACCAACCAGCAACACTGCACACCAGTCAGCGATTAGTTGTAAACTCTCGACACTGGCCGCGACTATAATAGGCGCTCGCGTTCAACATGAAAACGTGCGAATCGCGGAAATCGTTACGGAAAACAAAAACAAAAGTGCAACTAAACAAGTGCAATGCGATTAATGAGCGTCTATTAGTGGAGAGCGACTTTCTTCCCGGCCATATTTATGCGGAAATGCTATTTCTTTGTTTGACAACCAAGCCCAGAAGACAGACAGCCACAGAAATGATTAATTTGCATTTGAGTGGCAACACATACTTCACTGTGCGTTCATCACGCTTCGCGAGTTTAATTGCGGATCACGCGCATTTCAGCCTAGACTAGAATCGTTTGTCACCCGCCAAGCATAGAGCTGATGATACTCAATCTGGACCGGCACAAGTTGCTGCATCAAGTTCAAGGCCCGTCGTCGACTAATTAATGACCACCTCAAGCGGCTGGCATCAGTCGACTTCGAGCTGAGGGTCTGCCGCATGGCAGTGGCAGCCCCGTTGCAGACGAGAGATCCACTCTGATTGCACACACAGATTTGGGGCTAGTAATTTATTTGGCAGACAATTCAGCGTTCTGTCTGTGAGCCGGGTCTATGATCAAGGTCTTGATTTGCGCACTGCACTGGTGGGTTATCTAATCCGACGCGAGCTGCAGTACGTGAGCTTAATGCGAATGGCAGTAGAATGTGGTCAGGTGGAAAAAAATGGCTGATGGAACGCATCCAACAGGCCAATTAACATGCGTGCATGAGTTCAATTTTGTTACACTTTCACTCTCTCGCACGCGAACGAAAGAACGGAAAATCGTTTCGTTTTCGTGGAACTGATGCGTACTGACGCGTGTAAGCTGCACATGCATTTTAATCAGTGGCGCATCGTCGCAATGAAGTCGTAAAACCATTAAGCGGGACTGGGATAGGCTGCCAAGTAGATCAGACGGGAAACAGCCGATCGTGGGTGAGTTGCGGGTATCTATGAATTGTCTAACCAGGGCGTCCAAATGGTTTGACGTGAAAGTTGTTCCGTAATCCGGGCTAGATTGTTGCCATTTCATAAATGCAGACTAAAATGAGCAAGCGTTCACTGTGTTCACTCGACTGGTAGTTGTTGGTTGTTTTAAAAACCTTCCCAAACAACCCTGATTAAGAGGACTACCCTCGAGGCCAATTGCCCTCAAACAAACAGCGTATGGTTGCAATCCAATGCTCCACACTGTCAAGTCCTAAATGTTGGCATCAAATTCGCAAGACAAGTAGAATAACTTTACAAATCCCCTAATGCTCGGCGTTACATTGCACCGCGCACAGCTTCCTATATAATTTCGCGTCAACAAGGGACGTCCAATTAAAATGTTCCAAACGAAGTTACGTATGACTGTGCCCTACCTGAGCTTTTTTTCAAATTACGTTGACATTTTCATAACGAGTACACACACCATTGTGTACTTGGAATGGCACCCCCGAGTGTATGTCCTCATGGTCCTGAATCTAAAAAAGAGTTCTCAAGAGATTTTTATCTCATTTCCATGAGGGTTATGCGAGAATTGTTGGCGGACTTTTTTGTTTTGCCTTCTTTTAAGGGTCTAAGCTCAGCATCCCCAGCACCGTCCTTTGAACGTTTTTTTGTTTTTATTTTATTCATTCGCTGTTGGATAAGCAGAAGGCTTTTTGTCTTAAATTTGTAAATGATGCTACAAATTTAATGCACCAGAGTAGGCCAGCAAAGAGGGTTGAAAGAGTGATGAGGTTTTACCTCAAATGAAAGCCTTGAACTTTTCCGGTTGAGTTTTGCCTTTCACGCAGAAGGATTTTACCTTTTTGTGCGATGTAGTGTTATAGCTAACAAATTAGGTAGGTTGAGTTGTGAGTGGGAGGGATACCACAACTGAATTTCGAAATTATTCGTTGTTGGTTCCTCGGAACGGTCTTATGTTTGGGATAAAAATAGGACCGATTTTTATACACTCATTTGTGGGAACAATTTAGACACTCATTTGGAGATTTTATGGGCACCAATGTAGGCATCCCCTGCAATTTATACCATGCGATAAAAGTGCTAATTTGACACTTTTTTTTAGAGGCTGACGATCTTTTCCCAGCTGAATTTTGCTATTACGCTTCACTACTGATGAATCAGTTACAAAAAACCCATCAGCAAGGTGAATTCATATACGAGTCCCAGCCGTAGGAAGACTGCCGGAGGAAGACTGTTAAAAACCCACGCGGAAGAATGAAATGCGACCATCTAGATGAAGCCTCCGTAAACTTCGTAGGGAACGTATACAATTTTTCGAATGTTGATCATGTAAATTTACATACGATAAACAAAAGAAATATTTTTAAATGTCGAAACTTATTCTTTGCTCAGAATAATTGCTCAGCGATCGCACTCACTGCATCTTTGGTATAGGGATTTTTCATCACTGCAGCTCCTTCTCATCTTTCTTCGAAAGACGGAAAAACTAATCACAATAAAGTAAGGTGTCTTTCTGGCAGTACAACGGACAGGATAGTAACAACCTCCGACACAAAAACAAAAATAGGGAATTTTTATAGTCACTTGCAACATTTTACAAAAACTGAACAGAAAAATTGTAAAGCTGTCAGAAAAGGCCGTGTGGAGTTACAGAGTCGTGAAAAATTGATTCACTTTTGGAAAATTCAAACAAATCCTGCAGACTTGCAGAGCTCCTTTGAGGACTTCCAATTGATTCGTAATTCATTGTGACTTTACAATTCTTCTAGCCCTTAAAAAAATTCTCGCTAAAAATCACATCACATCCCATCATGTATGCATGTATTTAAACAAAAAAAAACTCCATCAATTGCAATTAATCAACTTTTATAATGCATTTGTCCTTCTATTTACACATTCAATTCGCCTTGGCTCCCGCCACACTGCCACATTGATTGATCGGAAACGATCCAAAAATCACATCTGCTACACTGAATGACGTCTATATCAACCTATATCAACCACCTTCTATTCAAGTTCAAAAGTATAAAGCAAAAGCACTCCCAGCTGTAAGTACACTATCATTCGGTATTGTTTCCATGTGTGTGATGTGTGATACATTACATTAGTCACTTCAAATCGATTTTGTTTACCGACAGTAATTGAGATCCAGGTCACAATGCCTCAAGACAATAGCAAAGCACTCACTATAACTTGGTCAAGATTACAAATTACCAACATGCACAAAAACAATAGATATATGTTGGAAATATTACCGAACAGCCAAACCACGTGTGCTGGATTGTCCAAAAATATTTGTGCTGCAAATAGATCAGTGTAGGTACGTAGAGAACACACTGGTGTGTGAGGAAGCTTTGTCTATAGAGATTAGAGATGAAATGGAATCGTGTCTATGACGGACGGCACAAGTGTTGGGTGTCCAATTGTTTGTGAGGTAGCCAAAAAAAAAATTAATCATCGACCTAGTGGTGCTTATGGGAAAGTGACAGATAGGCGAGCTTACTACTTTTGTGATTTTAATTGCCAAATGACTGAACACGGAGATGGATCAATAAACGGAAGGTAGAACTCTGAATACAGTCTTATGAAATACAGACTCAATGTGGACGGCGGCCTCTCTTGCCTCTCTTTCGTATCAGCTTGGAATGTTTGTAAAATTACGAAATTTTGTAGAAATCGTGAAAAAGAACCACAAATGCGACGACATACTACATTTATCTCCAAGGCCGCATTATTTCAAAAAATGCATCCTTTTCAATAGTTCGTCGTTGCTCACTATTGGGGAAATTGTCAAAATTTAGAATTACACCATACTCGTTATGTTTAACACATATCTAGGTCGGATATGTACCTTCCAACTCAGAATAGTGTCGCCGGTGGAAAACCTGTGCTGTGAAATGTATTTTCGGCAAAATGTCAGTAATATAATTCCATCCGCTGGGTTTGCAAACATATCAAATTGAAAATGTGGAAGAAACTTCCCAAAACAAATTTCCACGCGCCGTCTGTATTCCAGTTCTATATTTTTGTATAATTTTTCTTTTCCAGTATATAAATCCTGATAAATTTGTTTGTAATTTTTTTTGTAAATTGCTGTGTAAGTCACCCTTAAATAGAACACTTCTTGACAGAGCAGTTTTTGCAATAGAAATCTATGTCATGAATGAATTGACTTTTAGAACTCAAATGTTTAAATAATCACTCAGAATGCAGTTCAAATTTGAAATATAATTCCATCCGCAGGGTTTGCAAACATATCGAAATGAAAAAGTGGAAGAAGCATCCCCAAACAAGTTTCCACTGGCCGTCTGTATTTGACTTCTATATTTTTGTGTACTTATACAAAGTTACATTGAAAGCCATCCTTAAAAAGGACACTTTCTGATAGAGAAGTCAAGAGAAGTACACATCACGATCGAATCGACGTTCAAAGCTCAAATCTTCAAACAATCACTTAGAGGAGTCGAATGATAAATTAATAGTGGAATTCCCAATTGCAATATAATTCCATCCGCAGGGCTTGCAAACATATCAAATTGATATGTGAAAGAAACGTCCCAAAACAAATTTCCACGGACGGTCTTTGTTCAACTATTGTATATTTTGTATATTTTATAAAAAAATCCTTTTCAAATATTGCCCTAAATAGGACGCTTCCTGACAAAAAGTCCTCAGCAAGAAGAATGTATACGATAAATATCCTTTTAAAATTCAAATGTTCAAACAATCACTCAGAGAATACTGAAAACGGATTAGTAGTGCAGTTCAAATTTGAAATATAATTCCATCCACAGGGCTTGCAAACATATCAATTAAAAAAATCAGCAAAAACTTTCCAAAATAAATTTTCATGGACCTCGCTTCAATTTTAGGCGATCAAATCTATTACTCCACGGGTTTCCCAATTCAACAAGAGTCGAGAAGTTTCTTCAAAGTTAAAGGTGAGGATGTCTTCCTAACATCTTACATCACATGACAAAATGACAATCAACAACTGTTGTGCCTCCCTCGCACCAAAAAGTAATTAACACATCACTGGCTGTGCAATGAGCTAAAGCTTATTTCTTAACCTTACATAACAGCTAAGACAGTCAATTATAAACCATACACATATCTATAGGAAAATCTTCATTTCAATTATTACAAAAATACAGTTGTACGGTGTCGTATCATAATAAACATACAAGCTAAAAAAATAAATATTACCAACATACACATCGCTTACTCCAGTTACAGATACGATGAACGAAATGCTTTATGACCCAACTGAGCAATTAAACGTTAAACTTTCTTTTCACTAGATATACATATGGCAAATAAAATTTTTACCCAATTATGATGCATTAATGCACACGTATGTATACGCGTTTTGTTGTACACGGACGGATGGTGTGTGGCTGTGCAGCCTCTTGCTCATTAATCAAATGAAAGTGAGCAAAGATAAAATAAACCTCTTCATTAACAGCAGCGTTTTTGTTGGCTTCCGTTTCCCAACTTAATTGCCAATAACTGAAGATTTGACACCTGGGTGATGTACCACTAGGGTACGCCCTGGGACCGCCATCTGTTTCCAAATCGAAATGCCAAATAATCGCAGTTAATGCATCGGGGTTTCTTTCGGTTCGTGGCACGAGAATAGGCGGCACATACGTTATACCACTGGGGTGGGAGTTGGGACCGGCATTGTTTCAAAATTGTAACAATCGCGCAATTAATGATTGGTACTCGCTGATTTTTGAAATTGGCAAAAGTGTTTGGTTAGCTAAAAGGCCCGTAGTCACGTTGAACGCTTCGCTGGGCATTGAGATCGCGCTGGGCTTTACAGCAATTCACTTCTGTGTACGGTGCCTGCAAAATATGCGCTAACGAGCTCGCCACCGCACACATTTGGCCATGTGAGACGGTCAATGATCAGATTATTATTTTTAATTTAATTTATTCGACTGTAGGATACTCTAAATCCTAAATCAATTATTTGAACTACCGCCAGTCGAACGGTTGTTGATCTATCTATTGAATTTCACTTGCGGTCATTGCACGAAAACGAAGTGAAGACATGTCCAATTACTCAAACGCCACACACAGTCAGGGGAAACAAATAGAAATGAATGGTGTGGATGCAGACTCGTCCACTGATGGTCGTGATAATTTAAACCATTCGAACTTCGTGTGTGGAGGAAATTAGTTACACCCAGACAAGGCTTTAATTCCGCTAAAAGCTTGCAGATAATGATGCTTCATCCCTTTGAATGGCTGTGAGTCATCTCCCGTTAAGGGCAGCATCCACAAACCAACTAGAAAACTACTGCATGCCGATGGGGCTGACTTCCTGTTGCCCCGCTAGCAACTCCATATAGCTGTTCAATGTTGAGTTCAGGGATTTCTCCTCGCCATATAGCCAACTATCCGTGGTGGTGGGCAGAGTTCGAACCAAGGCCAAATAGTCCCGACACAGTGCGCAGGCTCCGTATATCCCTAGAATCTATGACGTCGCGTTTCGGAGGGAATTTTCGCGTGTAGGGGTATCCCGCAGTGACGTCAGTTCTTCACAACCAATGTGGCGGCATTTGAATTTAAATCGATTGTGTGTTTGTTTTTTTTTTTGCAGACGGGTGCTGTCTCCGTCATGGGGCTTAGGAACTGAAGCGAATTTTTATAATGGCCTGAGAATTCAAATGTACGCCATCTTAAAGCGAACAAAAAACTGCCACAGACACACGTAATGGTACTTTAATTGTATCTAGACAAGCAGGCTCCACAGCCCCCACTCTGCTGGCTCCATTCAACAGTATTGTATAGTCGTTTGTCTTCTGTCTTCTCCTGCGCTGCTTGTTGAGGCAAATTAATGTTTTGTCACGCAAGTTATTAGCAAAGTTGCACACACTCACGCACATGCCGAACTCAATTCTCCGGAGTCATACTCAATTTGTTTAAAAAATTTTCAAATAACTTTGTTAAGTGGCAACAAGGACAAGTTGGAGTTGCGGATAGCCTCCTGGGAAAAGGTTATTTATTGGTTGTCCCACGTGCGCGCACCCAGAGATATATGGAGCAGCGAAATGAGTGGCCAAAAATAGGCACAACAAATGACTTTCAACTTGCACTGCGGCACGAACATGAGGGTGGTATGAGCAAACACACGATGAACGACTTGTCTAAAGCTGAAGATGGTAAACCGCATGGCGGTATATGTGCAAGTAGTTTGGTTTACGTGACATTAGCGAAAAAGACGTACACGCATGTTGATTCGCTTTTAATTGGTATCAAAGCATAAGCGGATGTGATGCGAGTTTGGGTAAGGAACATGCTACTCCTTTAATAGGTACGTACGTTCAGGGGGGACAGAAACAGGAGGGGACGAATATATCAATCTTTTGGAAGTGGGGGGTTGAATATATCAATCTTTTGAAGACGTCTGTGCGTGAGTTGTGAGTTACACAAGGCAAGTGATGGTTTTTTCAACAGAACTCAACCTCCCACGAGCTGTCGACACTAGTCGACTGCTGATTCAGGAACACAAAAGACTCAGCTCAAACGAAATCGGGACTCTGGTGACGGATCGACGAACAAAAACAGCTAAAAGTTCGCATTATAGGCACTCGAGCAGTATAAACGGGGAAACAAGTCAGAGGCCCACTAGTGCACGAACGGAATTCTGAAAAGTCGCAAGGAAAAGGCCCAATGAGCAAAAAAAAATGTGCCGATTCGTATTTAGAACTTTTGAATGATATTTAACAAGTATTGCTTCGCTAAACACCGCGTTACATTTAAAAGGTTTTTATTTGGAAATGAAAGCATTTGAAAAAATGTTGACGCGCCTTCTCCAACTAAAAAAGGTCTAAAATAGTAAACAATTTTTACTGGCTCTCGAAAAAATAGCAAAACATTGTTGCACAACGCAAGAAGTGACACCAGAACTTTTACCCAAAAAACTGACTTAAATCTTTAGCTCTAATAAAAAAAAGACCGACGAAAGGCTTAGAAGGTTCTTTGCTCATTTCGAATGAGGTTAAGTATCCAGCTAAAAAAATGTAAAATATGGATTTCCATTTATTATTTTTGAAATTCTGCTTTTGCAATTCATTCTCCTAATCAACATTTATCACTTGAGAGGTTTTTTTTTTTGAGTGAAAACTTCTTTAGGCGCGTTGGGCACATTTTCTTAATAAACCGTTCGTAATATTTATAAAAAGATCGTTGGGATAATGAAAAATGGGTTAATCAACGCAGTCATATGATAGACTGAATTGTCAAACGTAATAAATGGACGAAAATAGACCACGATCTCCAGTTAGAATGGGAAGACGGAGGTGTTTAAGGTTTCTTTTTGAAACCCTTATAAGCAGCGCAGCAACAGCATCCGATCAGACTCTGTATAAACTTCTGAAGACAGTCCGGGATAAGTGGCAGAAGGAATTGATCCAATGCATTATTTGTGCATTTCGTGGTTTTTGAATTGAGGACACTTTCAATGTAAACCCACAGGACACCTATTTAAATCACGGCACGCGACTAACTGACATGAGTTGTACATTGACTGTACTATTAGTGGCCAGTCTTGTCACGTAAAGTAAGCAACAACTCGCCAACGTGAATGGTATCTACACCTACTCAATTGAAACACCCACTGCCATAGACATTGACGTTCAACGAAACACCGTCCTTAAAGAGAACGCGCCTGCAGCAAAACCGTATAGCAGCCCACCGTTGACTGAAAATGTGGATAACAATTTGCCATCAACTCGTAACACCAATTGATACTATTCTTGTTAACGGAGTTGTTACTTTCAAATCATTTATCCGTAAATACCATCTTAAGTACAAAGCATTCTACGATACGAGTATCTCGAGGATATAGAAACGTCACAACCCCATTTAACGTAACCCAATCCATTTGTTAATCCATTCTTTCAATGTGGTGCAGTCTCGAGGTATTGCAAATGCTCTTACATAATAGCCTCTTAGAGGAGTGCATACTTGTAGATAGTAACAAATCCATCACCGATTCCTTGAGTAGATTACTTGCAGATTGTCTGTAAGGATTCTATGGAACAATGGAAGGCAAACTGGGTTTTTGTTCACATCCAAGAGCTAAGTGTGGGAGTTTTTAGAGCCAAATGTCTAGAATAATTCGATTTTGAATTGAAAACGAAATTGTGCTACTAAAGGGTGTCCCTTAATGCATGTAAAATGTTATTTTGATAGAAAATAGAGCAATCATTAATTTATTCAGATTGGGGTTATGTATGGAATAGCACATCGGATAAATGGCCGCCACGGATTTGCTGGCAAGTACGTACTCTTTTATTGAAATTTTCCATAACCGTTTCACATGAATTTGGCTGAATTTCAGAAATACACCTCCCAATTTCCTCTTTCAAGGCGTCCGAGAATCCCTCGAGCCCAAAATCCGCACCAAACAGTCGCGCGTTGTGGATGCATTTGTTTCTCAACAATTACTCGTGGGTTTTCTCAACCCCAAATGCGACAATTTTGACGATTAACAAGATGAAAATGAGCTTCATCACTGAAGATGATTTGAACGAAAACTGATGACTCCTTTTAACAAACTTTTATTATTTTTAAAATACTGCCCAACAATGAAAATGCGTTGTTCCTTTGTATAGCGCTCAATTTTTACTAACCCCGAACTGTCAGCTGTCACATTGTTATCTTATTTTTCCATTGGCATCGCTGTACTATTAAATGGCGCTAAATTCAAACTTTGCGTTAATTATTTACAACCAGATTTGCGACACAAAAGAACGATCGTTGCAGGTGTAACAAAACGAAAAACAGTTTTCCATATGCAATCATTTTTGGAAAATGCGAAGCTCTGCAGTTTTCTTTTTTTGCAAACGCACGTTCACATTTGTATGTACATCAGCAACATTATATCAACCACCTAAGCTGTGTTTGTTTTCCTGCATCATTTTATTCTAATCAGATTAGCAGCGTTAACATTCGTTTGGTGTTTTAATTAAAACTCTCCCTTCGCACACGTGCACCGACGTTCTTGTCCTACTTCTAAAAATAAAAATGAAAAAAGAAAAAGAAAAGGCAGCCATTTGTATGCACAGACGGTTCACTGATTAAGATTTTACTATTTCACACCCTCGTCACCGCCTAATCCTGGCTGAATCAAATCGAGAACTGGAAAAAGTTTCAACATCAAGTACGTGCACTTTCCCCGTTCGCTCACAGGTCAGAGATTCACGAATGCGACTTTCCTTTGCAATAAATCTGAAGCCACATAATTGTTCGGCCGTAAAATACTTATACGCCTCCTTAAAGGCCCAAATTGCGAAGGCAGGCCGACCAAATATTTTTTTAATAAAGCCGCTTACGATGTGCGCCAACATTAATAAACTTAACGATTATTGATTGATGTGCGCGAAAGAGTGTTCGGGTTCGGGATGAAAGGGTTCTTCTTTTGCGTGCGGTTCTAGTAATCATCCGTGACATGTATAGGTACACTCGACTCGACTCGACTCGACATCCATGCGAAGGGAATTAATGAGCTGCCTTCCGCAATTGCAAGACGGGCCATAAATTAAAGTGAATAATGACAAGTCCTCTGTCGTCGGGGGGGATTTCCACATATCCGGCATATTTTTGTGTGTGTAAATAGAAAAACCAATCTAAAAATAAAGTTCCTTATTTTGAAATAATATCTCCGCCCAATGTCACAATTCCTACGGAAGAGTTTGTGTCTCCATTTCTATGCAGCTTGTCATGGTCCAGAAGAAATAGAAGGTAGACTACTGCAACACTGCGAGTGCAACCTGACGCGAATCAATACGCCACGGAGTGTAATTCAAGTCTCGCTGCGCTTAGATAAATAAAGCAAATTTGTTTGTTTAAATTGTTTTGCTTTGGGAGCGGGAAGAAGATGCGTTACATTGACCTCTAGCGGTGCGAGTGGGCTGTGTGTACAGCCTTCTTCTGTCAAGACGTACATGATGAGCAAACACACTCAGCCACTAGGAAGTAATTACACTTCTTCAAGTTGCAAATGAATGCATAGTATCTCCGACGAAACAATACACAAAAGTGATGTACATATTTTATTAAATTGATTAATTTTACCACACAGAGGGACAGAACGGGAAGATACAATCAGGCAAATGACTGAGACGCACAGTTTATCATTTGGGGGCAAGAACAATTAAATGAGATTGGATCGAGATGGTGCGGCTGTGTGTGTGTTATCAGTGGGAGTATAGGCATACATTCCATGGACAAACGGTCCATTAATTAACGTCATAACAAAGCCACTGTGTCTGCGGCGGTGCCGATGACTCGATTGGATCATTGTGTTTGGTTTCCTGGGTAGCAGTTCTTTGCTCGGAATGTCCCTGGAATTGGACTAATCTTTTGGGCGGCAGTGTTAGAATATCCGGCGGTTCACGTATTGCTACTCCGCCTAGTGTTCTGAACTGTTGATGCAGATGATCTCTAATGACTGAACTATGGAGAGCTGATAGTTTTCATGGGGCTTTCTTTTGGTTACGCAGGTCGGTGTAGCACATAACACCACCTTTATAATTGGCTATTGAAATTGAATTTTGGTACACTCTGATAGTCGTTTATATACTGAAAAGTCATTTTAAATATATCACGATTTTTTAAACTATAAATACATAAAATTGAGTGTAAAGCGCCTGTTTTTGTCCAGCATGCGTTTCCAGAACTTGCGGGTCATTATAAATTCGTATGTCTTCAAAAGTAGTTATAAAAGCGCTAAAAATAAATAAAATTTGGACTACTAGCCGTGGCCTGTCCGCCTGTTGGTCCTTAATACGTTTCTAGAATCTATATTCAATCTTTCATCCGTCGGTCGTTATAAATTCATAGGTCTTTCAGGAGGAGGTTATACAAGCGCTTTTCAAATTAATTTTTTGGACTAGACTGGGACCGGTGACCAGTAATTTCAGATTTAGGGGAAATGGCGCTTTTATAATGAAAAAGGGGAAGACGAGGGGAAAAAATAAAAATCTCTGTCAAATTAAAATTATTTAAAAGTAAAATTAAAACGTATTTTCATTACGAAAAAAATTTCAGTTTGCTCAAAATGAAATATTCATACTGAACATGAAAGGAAACAGTTTATCCACCGTCTACGTGCACATGGAAAAATTAAATGCATTTTAAGAAGAATTTTTGTTAATAAAATTTATGACTTTTTCAAATTTTTTCATATAAAACTAGCGGACGCGGCGATCCCAGCGCTCTTCGTCTCGCCCCAATTTAACGCCTTGAGATAAACTCCAGAGTGATAATAAAACGCAGATAGCTCAAATTTGAATGTGATTTATTTGAATGGAATCAAAACCATTTGAGAGCGATATGATTAACAATTTTTTTTCGATTTGCTTTGAGGCCAAAAAATAAACAACGAAAACGGTTTTGGCAACACGCGAACCGGCAACGTACAGTGCACTCATTTCGTAATTTTTCAGACGATTATCGTCGAAACGATAGACAACTGAATGCCAAAATTACAAGTTTGAGACCATAATCCAATTCATTTTCCACGAACATAATGAAAGCTTACGATAGTGGAACGAACTCGGGCAGAATATAACTTCTTATGGTTTCAAAAACCATATCAAATGCAGCAAGAAAATTATCACAATAGAAAATGACAATGCGAAAAGGATGGCTGTTAAATTGCGCACAGCCTAAGTCAACGTATAGCTCCATCTATCGGGTTGTGGCATTGATCGCAGCAGAGCGCCATCTTTTATTTACCACGTTAACTTCTCCATGCACACAAAACACCCTTTATCACAATGACTGTCACAATTACCCGAAATTTTCCAAACTTGACAACGAATTTTCCACCTTTACATCGTCCAAAATCATCAAAAAATGCGATAAAATGCAAATTGTCGTCTTTTCCGAGATTTCCACTAAGAATTTTCCATCTTTTCCATTCGAAAAGCCGAGTGCACATAAAATTCCATACAAAATATCAATTTTTGATTATTTTCAATTTAACTACTTTTCCGGAGGGTTTTCTTTCGTAAACGCCTCCTCCTGGCAATTATCTACGAACAGCTGGAAAAAAATTTGAGCCAAATTCAAATCTCAATTCATGAATTATTATACATTTTTCACAGCATTAAAAAAGGGGAACTGCTTTTGCCTGTAGAAAAAGAGGGAAAACAGTCTTCGAAGTCTGCAAACACAACAAAAACCTAAAAGTGCTGTATAGATGACAAGAAAGTCGTTTAAACGCAGTATCTTTGGACCTATGGAAGCTCTGGTTTCGATTTTTTTTACAGACCAAATAGTTCGAAAAATGTTACTGGAATAGTACGCAGAAGTGTGGCGTCTTTCACATAGTAAAAACAATCAAAACGCACTTCTTTCGAAGTTTGATTCAGCTGTGTCAACGAAATTTGAACCATGATAGTTTGTAAGAAGCATGTTTGGAAACACGGTAGAAATTGGGCGACTTTCCAAACAGAAAAATTCAGCTAAAAAACGGTGTATCTACGGTGACCATACGTCCCGTATTTCCAGGGACAGTCCCGTATTTCAATAGCCTGTCCCGTTTTTTTTTATAAATACGGGACATTCCAATACGAATTTTTGTGTTATTTTAATTTAATGTCGAAAAATAACCACCTTTAGCTAGAACAATGTGATATATCAATCACTGGCGAGTTGTGGAATAGGAACCCAGATTCGAATGGACTTTGGGTAGGGCTCACTTACATCTGTCCCACCCGAGCCAATCTTAATTTCGAACGACTTTCATTTTACCAGCCGTTTCCAATTACCAAACTTCTTGGCCGAAACAAAAAACAACAGAAAACTTTATCCGCCACAATGTCTACTCGTTGCAGTTGGAAAGCACAACTCCTACAATGAATTCCAATGGCATTTCTGGCATCAAAGTGGGATTTGTTGTTTTTTTGTTTTCCCCGCGGCCAATATGGCACAGCGAACATCTGTTTTTTTTTTTTTTTTGTTTTTAAGTTTATTCATGACTCCAGTATACCCCGAGGCTGTTGAATAAGACAATTTTTATCCGGTAGGGCTTGGCAAATGTGCATTTAAAAAAAATTTGTGCCCATAAGTAGGTACCCAAATGAAGAAAGTAAGCCCTAAATTAAATCGTCTTCAACATGAGTAAGCATCTTAATTAATACTCCCTGCACCTTGCTGTCAGCTTATATATAAGTAGTCGGCTTTAACTATATCTACTCGTGCAATATGCATCAAAAGAAAACTACCTGCCTACGTACCTACATTCGGATGCAATGCGCACTCTCCAGTCAGCATCCTGAGCAGCATATGCCTATAGCTCCAAGCCAGACTATATCGAGAGTGAAATTGCATGCCAAAATATTTTCTACTCGTCTGTTTGTTTGTTTGTTTGTTGGAGTATATCCTGCGACAAGATTACGTTTCACTGTTGCAGCAGTGCCATGGAGCATGGTGCATGGACCATCCCCCTTAGCAACGCAAAGTGTGTGTAATCATTTCATGAGTCTCTCAACTCTCGCCCCCCAGTTGGATAAATAATTGAAAAGTGGAATGTAAACAAATCTAATTTCGTTGGGGAATGTCTAGTTTGGGATACACACACATGTCGAGAACATATGTATAAGCAAGCATTTTCCCACATTTTTCTTTTATCTTTGTTTGGAATTTGGATTATGGAACCGGTGGGGTATTCACTAAAATTGGTCCCATTTTAGTCCAATAGTGTCGAACTCGTGGCTCGTGTGGGCCGTGGATAGAAGTTACTCGCAGAGAGAGAGAGCTTTTGCCATGCGGAATTGCAGAGAATTGCTATGATGAGATGATACTGAGCTGGAGTATTATAGACCATGTTCCCTAACTGAAGTTTGTAGTAGCCAAAGAGTAGTAGAAATAACAAGAATAACTATCGCTTCGATACTCGAAGGTAGCGCCATTGTGCTTTGTGATTTCCCTTAGCCATATGGCTGTCAAATTTATTATGAGTTGGAAGGATATGGAAGATGGAACTGATTTGTTCCATGGATCATTGGTAAAAACATAATAACGTTAGTAGGGCAGTACAAATTAAAAAAAAAGGAGTTTTCCACATATTTTTAAAATGACCCCTATAACTACGGTGACCATTTTTTCATTCACATAAAAAAGGAATTTTTTTTAAGTAGTGTCGGCGCAGTGGCTTAGTGGTTAGTGTGCCCATAAAGAGGACAATGTATGGTTTTCTTTTAGTAAAGAATCAGAGAGGATAGAGTAGCGAAAAAGACCACTCTACTCTCAAAAAGGAGACGAATGGTTACCGTACCCCTTTTTACGAATACAGCTTTAAAGAACTCTTTTTAAGGGCTTATAACTTTCAAGCCATTTGTCATAGCGATGTGAAATTTCCCAAATCGATAGAGATTAGAAAATAAAAGGGCACGTATTTCAGGAAATTTCGCCATTAGCGCAGTACCCCATTTTAGGGGGGTTTAAATATCTGTATGACAAAAAATATTTTTTCCATGAATTTTCTTGCAGAACTTTGCAAGACTAATGCTTAAACGCGTAGGTGTTTATTTTCAAACATTTTTCAACATTCAACTATTGACGGGTACAAGGCCACCTTACCTACCATTTTCGGAGGACGCCTTGACCTCAATCTTTACATGTTGGTGGAAAAATCAAGATTATTTTACAAAGTAAGCAGTTTCTGATCTCCAGCCATATTTAAGAGGCTTAAGAAGCGATCACATGGGAGAAGAAAACACGTAAAATTTGTGGGCAGTACCTGCAAAAAATATCGTGAGCGAAGCTACAGATGACTAATTTGGAAGATAGGATCAATGGAAGGAAGGTCTTACATCCGAAAGGTCTGGGCTCCGGATTACCTGGTTGTCCTCTCCACTGATTCCTTAAATCTATTCAATCGATGTATAAAATAACAATAAATACTACCAGTTAGTTAACTCTAGTCCTAAATTAGTAGATATAGAGCTTAAATGAACTGTAAATGGTATCGCTCACCTTGTACGCCAGACAGCACCTGCTACATAAATTATGACAGTGACAGATCTGACAGAATCCGAACTGAACAATAAACAAAACTTCACTTTATCGATTCTCGAACCATCATGTGTATGTAGATGGAGATAGACTTTCGTAAGTCGTGACGAATGAACGAGAGAAATATAAAACAACGGCAAAACATTTATTCTATGTTCCAAGTTCCAACTTCCATGTTCTGCTGAAGTCTGACACGAAGAGAAGCAACAACGCGAAAGCACCATGCACAAGCAGCCACCACCAAAAGCCAACGAACGTGCGCCTATCAACGGAATTCCCTCTCTGTTTTGATATCACATTCTCCGCGTTCGTTTTACTTCCATTTCCGCGCGAAGAAGGTGAGGCTGAGCGCTGAAGCTGAGGCGCATGCATGCAGTATAGAATAAAAATTAATACACCATCCACCACACATACCCTACCCACACACTGAAAGAGAGAGAAAAAGTGTGTACTTGAATTAGTGTGGGTATGTCTAAACAAAGTGCAGACAAAGCTTTCTATTTTATGTTCCACACAAAACACAATAAGGGGGACTACGACGACGACGACGACAAGTCGTCTTGTGGACTACACAACTCTGAGACTTTTTCATGATCCTCCAGTTCCGGACGAATCGCACGCCAGTGAGGTTGGTGTTTGCACATAGCTAGCCCCTCAAATGTTAAGTGTTAAACACGGACGAATAAAGTGTTTTAAATATTAACAGTAAATAAATAAAATCAAATCGAAATCAAACAAAATAGTTGCTGTAACAGAAAACGCGTTCTGTGCAGCCAGCCATATTTGTGAAGAAACAATTTTTCTTTTTTTTTCCTGCTCTCTCCTTGCAACACCCCTTTTCGCGCATCAGAATCCACAACCACAAAGGATTCTGTTTGAGAGCAAAAAAGGAGCCAACGAGAGCAAATGGTTCACAGCCCCAGCATCAGAAAGTTTATTTTTTGTTCGCATTTCTGTTGAATCCTTCATCAAATTGAAGCCGAGTGCAGATGGTCATAGTGTGCGGTTGTTCATATTGAGTAAGGGCGATTAAAAAAAATAAAACAAATACAAAAAATTCAAAGTGCAAAAATTTATAAAAAAAAGAAGAAGGAATAAAGCATCCTTAGTGTGTCTATGTATGGATCTGTGAGTGTGCAAAGCCAAGAATAAGATGTGAAAAGAGTTTTGTGTTTGTACGCATATGAACTGGATTACAAAACAGTGTCAAAAGATACATATATACAAGGGAACGATATATAGACGGTATACGTGTATACAGGAGGAATTTCAAGGATACTTAACCATAATCACCAACCAATACCACCACCTGTGTGATGTTATTCGGCGTAAGTAGCTACCTTTATTTGTTTAACTAGTTGTTAGAGAATTTGTGATGCCCAAAACTGTGTGCGGTCCTTTGTGGATGCTGTGTGTACACAGGGGTGGTTTATGCTAATGTATTGATGGGAAAGATTCGTTTTTTTTTTTTTTTTATGTCGGGGATGTAAATGGTGGTGTTTTGGCGCGGTTTGAGGATTAATTTGTTGTGCAAGGCGGCGGTTTGAGTCGGCAAACCAAATGAAAACACAGTCGAAAATGGTGGTTCTTGAAAGTTTTCCAGCAGCATATTGTTGGCTGGAATTTAACGAGTTTTGTTACTGGGACAGTGTTGTAAGGGAACTTGCAAGTTGAAAAAAAAAATCCCCTACATCTAGGTAGACAATTTTACTCCAGCTCTTGAACTAATCGATGACATAAGACAATAAAACCGCAAACCACTTCCTAAGATGCAACTACTTTTACCTCCCCCTTGAATGTTTAACCGCGGCAAGTGGAATCGAATACTTGAACAAGTGAAATTCTGAAATTCCAAGCCACAAAATCAATTTATCAATTAATGCAAAACCGCGCATAGTCCGCCTATGCCTGCATGCGTTTGCCCTGAGCAAATTATATACCAAACAAAGTAAACAAATCTCTGATGGTAAACAATTTTAGCGGTCACGGGAGAAGCCCCCCCTTAACTTATCGCCCATGCGTGACTACATTTGAGCTGCAAACAGAGGAGTTTTCTATTTCAAATGATAGCCATCATTTAAAAATGGGTATACTCATTTTTCGTTAATTTCAACTTGTGTTCCATAAGATTTCAGATAACGAGACATGCCTCCGTTCGCTTATCTCCTATGCATACACGGCATAGCATACCCTATGTGTGTCTGTCTTTCAATTGAAATCAGCGAATATAGCTGTGCCCCCTCAGACGTCTGCTTAAACAAAGCGCTCGAGCTACCTATTTGATGAGGTGACATTTTTTCACTGTATACACGTCAAGATTGAACGCCCCATAGTTGCTGCCCATCTGAAAACCAAACAGAGAATTGTGACGTTCGTCGCTGGGGTTAGACATCGCACAACGTGACACCTTCTATAAGCACGAAGAAAAAGGGAACCATATTATGCGCACACGTTCCACTCAAGTTCCACAATAGATTTCTCACAATCACGCGGCTTATTGTCATGCTGATGACGCGGATAATTAGAAACCAACCTCAAGCGAATCTCGATAAATTTAAATGAATCTCCGCGATGAATAATACTTCCGGCCTTCGGAGGATACCTCAAATTGCTGCGCCAAGTCAAGAGCGTGTAAATCACCTTTCAAATAGATTGCGGAATTTCACACGAACGCGATGCGGAGTCTTTGCCGCATATTTTTTGTGTTGTTTTGTTTTGCCTTATTATTTATCAGAGATTGTTGGCTGACTGATAAACCAGTTGACGCCGTAATGATAGCCAAAGGTATCTCTCTACTCCGTTTCATATAAATTATAACAGATCAAAGGTTCTTTGAAATACAGGTTTTGGTTTTCGCGAGCTCTCTCTATTAACTGCGAACTCTGTACGGCTGGCTGCTAATTTGGTCAACGACTTTTGAATAGCTCGAGAAACGCGCTTCGAACTCCATTTCGTACCGATGACGTCGAGCAAATGTATTTGGAGAGTTCGTTCGGTTCTTGATGTGCTTGTATCCATAGCCGGGGGTAGATAACATTTTTTTTCGGGTGCTTGAACTAGTTTCTTTGTTTCCAAATTGGTTAAGGGGATCTTGTACCTGAAATGCAAATAAACGAGAGGCTTGAGGTGTGGCTAAGCGTTATCTACGAGTGGAATCGATTGCGCTTGAACTCAATTGGGGAGCGCCATGATTCGGTGCTTGAACTCGAAAGAAAGTTGGTCAGGCTTTGAAACTGCCACAAGGACGTTATTGAACTGCGACACCTGTCAAGCGCATATCTACCAAGGCTACACTGGTAACAAGTCAAACCAAAACATTTCAGCAGATAAGTCACCTGTCGGACGAGTACAAAGAGTCAAAGGCTCACCTAACCAGGCAGGGTTCACCGTGCGTAACCCTCCCTTTGTTGGCTGAGAAATCGATAGCCGAGTTGATGTAAAATCGGTCACATCAACAGCTTATCGCAAAACAAATGAGTTAATCAATATTTCTGATAAGTCCTTGATTTCAAAAAGAACAAATACGGAAGCCGGTGGAACAGTTGACGCGAAGTCGCTGTCAAAACGTGTGTTTGGTTTTCTTAAAATAGTGATGATGCATTTTCGTGAAACAACAATCCGTTCCCACGAACACGATTGCCAAATCGGAACGAGACTACATCATCGTCGTGGTGGCAGCGGCAGTCATCGATGTGCGGTCTCTTCCATAATGCATTTTCAGCCTACGCCATATAACCAAGAAGCGCAAGATCCGCAGACATTTTGTCATTTCTTTGGGCTATACGTGCGACAGCACATTCAGAGCCCACCGCTGGCATTACGATCGCTGCCCATCGGCCTCGACTCAACCCGTTTAATTATGTAAATTCGGATTTAATTACAGCAAATGTCTGGGAACCCATTACCGCACTGAAGAGTTGAGCTCTTGCGAGGGGATATGGATAGCCAACAACAGTTGGATCAATTGAACAAGCAGCAGCAGAAATTATGTTCCACGCGCACACCGAACCGATTGCGGAGGCTGCGGCATTTGGGAAGCTCAATGATGTGACCTAGTTGAGTCATCAACTCTTCGCCGATCAAGTGTCCACTGTGTGCTGGTCCTTCGTAATGGTATCCTTCTATGGGAAAGAGCAACAAACCGGGCACGTTTCGCTTTGTCTCGCGTCGGTGAAGGTTAGGCAGCAGTACCTGGCACCGTGCTACTCTGTGGGTGGCGTGTGGACAACTTTAAACGGTACTCGCGTAATTATTACTTATTACTGTCGATTTCGTTGAAAAGCTGCGACAAAAGAAAAAAAGAACCACTCTTGGCTGAAGAAGAAGGCCAAACAACAATGAGTAGGATGCTAACTTTTGCCAGGTGTGCGTCACGTCATGACATACTTTTCGAAGACCTTGTACTGACTTTCCCAAGGGTTAGCCAGCAAGTTCTGACTCAGAATAATTTCATCGGCATTACTGTATGGGTATAGGAGTTTCTTTGTCTCACTGTGTGAGGAAGTGCGACACTTGTCCAATTAGCAAGCCCTCAAAAGGAAATCGCTTCATTGGCAAAGATGAAAATTTATCGATTTTCGAAATGTCTCCTTTCAAATGCATCTCGGCGCGCGATTTTAGCACACACACACAACACAATGCAAACGAACAAACAGAGAGGACCCATCAGAGTAACAATCTGTCCAAAGAAATGCGGGGAAACAAAAATCGATTTGCTTGCGCAACTTCCAATTAAGTTCGCTTTTCCCACTTCAATTTTTACTGAGATACTTCATCTCTCACAAATGAGAAGCAGCAGGAAAATAAAATCAATTTCGCTTGTTGTGTTGTGTCTATTATTCATGTAGTGGCAGTGGGGCGATTTTTTTTTGTTGTCACGCCATTTAAGCCGGATTCAGATTCAGATTGCGCCTCGGAGAGGGGGGGAAAATCAAAGAAAAGAAAATTTCTCTGCACAATTGTTTTTGTACACTCAAGCACCGCTATAGAGGAACACGACACACGCATCATAAATCACATATCCCCCCATTCATGCGATTGGTTTTTTTTTTTTTTTGTGTTTTTTTTCGCGCAGTCACATTTTGAGTGCAATTTTAATTTTCGTTGTCTGGCTGCTTCCCGCATTAAATTTCAATTTTAATTACCTGCCCAAGGTAAATATATTCGTGAAATCCCACCACAATTGGTGCTGAATTCGAACTCTCAAGCAGGCGTCTGGGAGCTTTCACTTTGACGTGCCAAAAGTGCACAAAGTAAATTGAAACCCATAGCTTTGCATTGACTTGGATTATTTATCCACCTACGCAAATTGAGCGTCCTTCATTTTTTATAAGGCGGCCAACGACCACCCGAGTGGTGTTTGCATTTTTGTAATTCAAGTCCCTTGCGAAGATAAATTTGAGTTTAGTTTTTTGTGTGCAGGATGCAGATGTCGATCGGTTAGAGCGCACACCAAGGAGGAAGGAAAATTGACTGCTTGTATTGAATTTCATAAACATCGCATTTGTTGCGGAGGGTCCGGCTTTGCTTGGGATGCATTCCGTCCTCATATTCTGGGTGTACGCAAGTGTTGCTTCTTGTTGTTGGCTGAGAGAGGGAGAGAAGTGTATAACTGGTTAGATTTCTAACAAAGACTCCTCCACTTCTGCCCTCTGCTATATTCCGGAAGAACAGTGAAGTGCAGTGGACCAAGAACATTGCGTTGAGTTGTTGTGCTACCACTTTTGCGTTTACACACATACGCAGAGCGGTTACACTGGGCGACCGGTTTTTTCGGTACGACATCTTCATTTACGAAATTCTCCATTTACCAGGAAGTTTCAGCCGGCAAGGGAACGAGTACGACAGTGGATATGGGGCTGCTGGAGGTGGATCACCCTGGATTGCGGAGTAAACCCAGTCAGAGGAGACGATTGCTTGACAATCAGTTGCCGGTTTTGTGGTTCGGTTCGTGGCGATAAGCTGGTCAGACTGTGGTGCGTATTTTCACCGAGTTCTTATACAAAGTGAAGTGGAGACTTTGACATTGTTTCTTAGATCGTATCGTATTCCGTCAATCTTTTTGCAATGCCGATCCCAGCAACTTGTCAAAACAACAATCAAATTCCTGGTTCATTTATAGCCCACACAAAATTTGATCCACATCCTCAAGAAGTTCTTACTACCCACAGTCTCAGTACCAACAACAATCAAATTCCTGGTTCATTTATTGCCCACAAAGAATACAGAATTAGATCCGTCCCGCCGCATCCTCAGAAAGTTCTTACTACCCGAAGTCTCAGTACCCTCAAACTTGTCCTGTTGCATATAAGTTTCAGGACTTTGCAAAGTGGCCGCCATCGAACAATATATACCTTGGCTGTTAAAAACGCAGCCACATTTTTAAAAGCTCTATTACTTTGTCAAGACTTGGTATCGCTTTCTGAACGCACTCTCCGATTTTTTAGGTTGATTTATTTTTAAATGCGCTTTGGCAGCACCTTTTTGGACGTGGAAATGAATCAAAGAATCAAAGACGATTTTCTCTTCTGTTTTTTTCACGATTGATAGGCAGCAAAGCGGGATACCAATGTTTTTTTTTAAAGCGTGCATGATTGAGAGTTGGTTTTATTTTAACGCCATCATTAAGATTAAGATGGAAAACCTTTTCCAAAACATCGGCAATTAAGTTAAAGACCTATATAAAAGCGAGACGAGATTTTCCGCAATTGGGTTCGCCAACAGGCTGAATTAAGAATATCACCCATCCACACACCTATAGATCCCTCCACTATAAAATCAGTAACGAGTTGCTCTTTGATTTCAAAATTGTTACCAATTTGTTTAAAAATGCACGAGAACTCACTGCGTGCTAGTTAAAAGTTCGAACAATTTTATAAACCTACGTAAAAAATGAAAGATCGAATCGATAGAAAGTGTTTGATCTTCCGTAACTTTTCAGACGATTATCGTCGAAACGATAGACCTCCAAAACTAGCAACCAAGTGCTAAAATTACAAGTTTGAGAGGTTAATCCAGTTCATTTTGCAAAAGTATAATGAAAGCTGACTTATTTTGGTGATCAAAGTTTCAAAAACGATTGTGGATATACGGAATCTGCCCCCTGTTTGACTATTATTTAAAAAAAAAAAACAACCACATGACGTACTCACTTAAGCGGCTTAAACGCCGACCTCCCGTTTTGTACACTCTGGGCCAAAACTTGATACAAATTCAACATCTTACTCATTTGTTTTCGAAAAATATTGGTCATAATAATTATATGGGTAACCAGTTTTGCTTAATTTTTAAAGTATGTTTACTGGGAAGGCTCTTATCAGCACGACTGGGGTTTCCACTTAACCATTGAGTTTGATAACACTACAAATACAAAGTTTATCGGCTATAAAAGTCATTTATGCACTTATACAATTTGAGTTATCACAACTTTGTTTAATTTTTCTACTGCTTTTTAGTGCTTTGTTTCGTCAAAAAAGTATAAGTCACGAGAGTTAAAAGAGTCGGTCTTATTGATTGTTAAAAGGTATGAAAAAGTCATTACAAAAATTTGTTAGTTTTATTAGTACAGAAGGTGATCAATATTTAAATTAAGCTTGGCCTTAGTTTTAACCCTCAAAATGCAAATGAACTCTTCGTACCTAATAAAAGGCTCGTTCGAAAACGTCTTGAAAATTCATCGATCTCTTCATTTTATACGCAAATTTTGGGATTGAAGAATATGGTTGTAAATGAGCCAAACTTTTAAGCTCCATGTTTCTAATTTATAAGTCTACTTTCTATTGTGCAGAACTAAAAGTCCATGAGCGACCTTTTGTTGCAACTGATTTGTTTTTGTTTAAGCATTTTTGAAATTTTTTTAAAAATTCACCAACAGAATTAAAATAGCCGTTGGAGTTAGCATTTTTAGCCACAGGCACTGGTGTTGAACTACCGCATCCGTGATCGAGTACTACGCGACTGAATTTCCATTTGTTTTGCATGAAAAATCCAAAAAAAAAATTTAGTGACGTATTGCTCGCTCACGGATCGTTAGTTCGACCCCAGATCTCTACTGAAATAGGATCTAACTGGGTTGCGTATAGCTCACCTCCATACAACTCATCCATGCCCATCTCATACTAATACAACTCATCCACAAAGCAATTGGTACTCAGACCAATTCTGAGACAGTTTCGCCATTATTTTCGGCATTAGGCCTGCCAACTTTTGCGTTGGAACTTTGAAGCCTACACCTATGCAACATATCAGCGTGGATCAACTGTCCATGTTGGCTCGTTTCTCCTTGTGGATTACAACTTTTTTTTTGTAAACATTTTTCACAGTTTTCTCCTGATTTAATGAAAAAAATCCACTGACCAGCTGTCATTAGATTATTTTTAGCGACAATCCCAAATAAGTTTCCAGACAGAATCCGCCTCTTCAACGAAATATGAAGGTCGCAGAGATTAACTGAAAGCTATTTCATGCATAAGCCCCAATCAATTACACTGACTGACCGCACCCGAGTTGACTACAAATTAATCTCACCAGAGACACTACCTGAATCGGTACTGCGCTACCGGAGCTTCATTCTGTGCTCTGTGATTTTCGCAGATCTGCTGCTGTCCCCTAGTCTGCATTTGTAAATATTCCCTTGAGTCCTTTTTTTGTTTGTCGCAGGCAAAAATCAGCAAACAAAATAAATCTTCAAACGGAAGTCTGACCGGTTTGCCGTGGCTAAGTGGACCAATGACCCTTTTTTGTTTGAGAAGATTTCACCACACCAACTGATGGAGTGATGTAATTTGATAATGCGCCTAGGGGGCATTATAATTTAAGGAAATGAAACATGTTTCCCTACTTGGAGGAGACAGAGCCGACAACACACAAAGAAAGATGACTGGTTTTCAGTTTGGGAGTAAATCCAACCAAAAAAAACACTCTCAGGTCATTAATCAAAATTCCGAGACACATCTGAGTGTTTTCGAACAACATCAGAACGAGAGACAATTTTCTTTGTTTCATAGACAAACGATCGGTTGTGGTGAATTGCACCTGGGACTCGTATACGTACGAAGTACATGTGCATTTAAAATGCAATAAGCGCGCCTTTGTTCCTTTGTCCAGTTTGTGCGCACATGTTTCTCTGTGTCGTTCCAAGTATTACACTTTTCCTTGTTGCAGCATAGCGCAGTTTCGCAACAGAACAGAGGAGATACTCGAGATACTGGCTCCATCTGAACCGCCTTGGGTATATGGGGTTCACTTCTGGACGTGATTGGTGTGACCAGTCACTGTGTCGCTTGATAGTTGTGCGCTTATCATAATTTATGGTAATAAAACGTCATGGGTGTTGCATTTTTTTTTTCGCCTTTGCATTCTCTTCTTGATTTCGCACGAGTATAGATGCAAAAAATAAAAAACTAGTGGAAGTGCACTTTGTGGTTAAGTTAATTTCGTTATGCGAATATGCACTCGGTTAATGCGTATACTACCATCAGGGTTAGAGGTATGTTTTATTTTTATATTCATTTTATTAAGCAAAGCGGATAATTGATGATAATTATTAAAGGAAATGGCATGGCAGCAGTATAATTAAAAAAAAAAATATATACCCGCTTGTTCTCGCTTGGACAAATGCTCATCGGGGCATCGGGAATCGCTCTGAAATTAAATAAGAAAACGAGTATTCATTTGAGATTTATGTAATTTGCTCATGGTTTTTCCGCCCCTTTATCAGAGTTTTATGCATTGAGAGGAATATGGTGAACATGCGCTGGGGCTCTGATAAGGGCGACTCAGTTTGGAGGCGTCGCTTTGCAAATTAAATAGGAAATGCGAATATTCGCTTAATTGCGACTTCGAATTTTGTGTTTAATTAGAATGTGTTTCCACCTTGACTCTGAATGCGAATATGGCCTTGGATGGAGTTTGCATACGCGACAAGTGCGCCACCAAAACGGAACTTAAAACTCAATTATTCACATGTTTGAAAAACAGGTGTCGGCAGGCAGTTTTGCATATAGTAAAACACATGAACCAATTAATCTGTTTACAGCCCGAATCGGATAACAAATAGGAAGCTAGGAAGCGATAAACAAAACAAATTTCAATTGCCAATAACTTACTGATGTCATATATGTCACCAATCGATGTTTATTTATTGTTTTGTTTTGTTCAATTATAATAAATCGCCTTGCACTTGGCTGGATCTCTCTTAATGACAAGTTAAACGCGAAACTAATTACCCAATCAGCAGTAGTTGATCGCATCAAGAATTTGTAAATCTTTGAAGAGCGTCGATGCATACAGCGCCATCTCTGATGCTTACAAAACTACCCATAACAACAATATATTCAATGGAACTCATTGTCCGAATATGGAAATTGTCAGTCGCGTGTGTATTTTTTCTATCCACAAACTGAATTATTAATATTCAATTTGATCAGAAATGCTAATGAGTGCGAACGGTTTTTTTGTATTTTGACGTAAGTACTTCTTCAAACTTGTTTTTTCTAAAATGATAATAGTTTCACTTAATTTGCATCGTCGGAGCAGCACCATGTATAGGATAGGTATAACGTGTGCATTGACTGCGCAGAGGCACACCGATTTGTCATGTATACTTTGACAAGGTACGAGTAGCTTTAAAATTGTATTCGTATTTAGATAGACTTTCAAGGAGGCTCCATGTGCTGGAACACGTGAGAAAAGTTGAAAGAAAGACGTTTGAGCAATGGACAATGGATGTTTGGGGCGTGTGGAACGTATTTGCAATGGGGCAGTTTTGTTTTTTTGATTTACGAATGTTTGGGGTTACTTTTAATTTTGGAAAGCAGAAATCGAAGCTTGTCGAGATGAGTCTCAGTCATATTTAAATATTGAGATTAGCAATTGAGAAATATGTTTTTTAAAGATAGTGAAACGTGGCCCAAATCTATATCTTAATATATGAAAGTAAAAGAAGTTATGCTTTTGCTGTGGGATGTTTTGCAGACGTTCGCGAGAGGAAACGCAGTAGCAAAGCATTAAAAACCATACAAGGGGTCATTTTTAGTCTTCGGGGGAGGGATTGTGACCAATTCAATATTTGAAATCATGCTAAATATTTTTTTTTTAAAGCAAAAACCGGCTCAAAACATAAAAAATTAACAAGAAAGCTGTTTTCAGGAAAAATAAGATATATTTCACAAAAATATCAATTAATAAAAATCACTTCGTGGCACTTACTATACATAAAAGATATTTTAATATAAGTTCTGTCTCTGTTAACAAACAACCCTGTTAAATTTAGCTCAATTGGTCACACTGCTACTGGGGAACCTAAACTGTTTCCGTAAACAGTCCACCACTGCGCTGAGACATTTAATAGATATTAATGAAAATTTAACAAGCACTAGGATTTTTAACACTTCCTCCTATCGGGAATTTTCGTCTTAATTTTTCGTTCTGCTCTTGTTTCATTTTAAAAACTGAAAAAAAATGCAAAAAAAAAATGTAGTGTCATAGGGGCTTAAGCGATGTTTTCTTGAGTGTTCTTATATCCGTCGTGGACTGTAGTTCCACACCACATTGGTTACACTTTGAACTCTTTACAATTTAGGACCGAAGTTTGTAAGCTTGCTGGCAATTTTTCCCGGCTGGAAAGTTTTCTAATCTAATCTCATCTGCTGACAATTTGATGCAAATTTATATTAAAACGTTTTTAGTTGCGACTCTTAATTTTTGTAGTAGCATCAGTGGCTGACAAATTCCGCAATTGTGAGCTGCCGTGAATTTAAAGTTGAGACCAAAATTTGTGTTATTAGTACGGCGCTATATTTCTGCCGCGATATTCCAGGGCTTGCTATCTTCTGTTAGTTTTAATTTACTGATATTGCATATACTTCAGAAAATTCCTCGGATAATTTATTAAAATAATTTCATTCGTTTTATACTAGCTTTTCATGAATTCCAACTGCTTTTCCACGACGCATTTTACAAGCGAACATTGAAAACTTTCCACCAGCACAAAACCGACCGTACAACTTAAAATTGAGAAAGAAGACTCAAATGAGAAGACACTTCATTCAAAAACAAGTAGTACGCTAAACAAAAAAAAAATTAAAAAAAAAATAGACAGCCTAACTTATCGTTCATCAATATATTGACATTGAACAAACCATCATCATCATTATCATGACATAAACCACACACACATGATACTTCTCTTCACAAAAACAAAGTCAATTAATATATTTTCAAAATAAAATGCTTAATGGCCCAATTTCGAAATTCAATCCACAAACACTTCTCCTCCGATGCACGATCAATCATTTTAGGTTCAATGCAAGTGAATCGTTCATACACCAAGGTCCTCTGTCTAGCGAGAGTGACTAATTGAAAAAGAATTCCAAAACGGATTTCCCAATATCTGCGCCGTGATACATTGACACAGAAAATTTCAAAACTAATACAGGGATTTCTTCTTTCTGTTGTAACCCATACTGCTCGTAACATTACAAAAAAAGTAAAGTGATGGGAGAAGGCGTTTTTACCTCTTTGATTTTTCATTTTCTTTATCTAATTGGTACGCGATGTCGCGTCGTTGACGTTGTGCTTTTTTTAAGATAAGAAAAAAGGTAACCAAACCGCATTTCTCAATACTGTCAACTAAATTTTCTCCTTTGTTTGCACCTATATTCTGTTTGCTGATGCAGTCGCTACTGATAACCGTTTCCACTTTATCAGTTCTAAACCTGACAATTAATAGGTCACAACTTGTGTAGAGTTTTGCGTTTGCATTTAATTATCTTACACCCACGAGTTTGATTGCCGAACGTAGTTATTTTTAGGGACCATGAAACTATCGTTGTTATCGGTCTTAATTATGTGATAAAATTACGTTTGGAGACCAGTGACTAGCATATGTGTCTTACCAACTGATACATGTAGGGGGATTGATTTTAACGAACGTTCCTTTTAAAAACGCACGTAACAAAATCAGTCATATATAAAGGGTGGGCCATCTAATGGTTTCTTTTTAAATCATAGGCTCTTTTGCCACTGACAGCTGTTCCCCGCTCGAAATATTGTCAGAAAGTCAGTATCATGCCTCCGGAACGAAATGAGTCGCTTTACGCTTGAACTTATTTCCAAAGTGAGTACTGTGCAGCCGAAAACAGTGGGTTTTTCGAAAAGGAGTTTTGGCCGCAATGAAGCACCCACCGCGCCTGCTGTACGCGAGTTTGTGCCAAAAGTTCGTGAGACTAGTATGCACAACACTTGTTTTTGGCCCACCCTGTATATTCCACTGTTTTATTTAGAACAATTTGCTGCAACAAAGAATGCACAACGTTCAGATCATGCGGGCATAAAGAAAGCATGCACTTTTATGTGACATTCCATGTCTGTACAGCTGAAGACGCAGCAATTATCAACCCAGACCAAATATATTATATAAATTGCAATGCTTGGTTTTCCAAATGGGTTTCCAAATTTCAAACTCATTTCCTACTGCAAGCAAGCAGCTCTGATTAAAGCACCAGCGACTTTTAATTATATTGCACGTGGTATAGGCCCCATCTCGGCTAACCGCTCCTCATGTTGCACAACTGATGTATATACGATTTTAAGTCGGCGACGCTCAGTAACTCATTAACTAGCCAAGCTGACAGTTTTTTTTTCTTTCTTTTTCCTTTGTTGTGGCTACCTTCATTTTTATGAGCATGCGGTTCTTCGCTGTGCTACTCTCGGTGTATTACGTGCAATCTCTGGTTTTGTATGTCGCAACGGCTATAGATTACAGCAACACAGACTTTCGCTTAAAGCGACTCTCCGTTTAAAAACTAAACGTGAAAACGATTTCTAACAGAAAACCTTGTATAAGGCGGTGTGGTAGTCACCGCAGCCGTTCTGATGGTGGGAAGCTATACATCTGGTCGGATGGACTTTGTAAACATGTGATAAGAGAGTTGCAATCAATTACAGCAAGTGCCGGCGATAAGAAGACACCCCGCAGCCCGTTCAGTGATTTATACACCATCGATGAGTGATTATCAAAGCGCCGAGATTGGGTACGAGTGTTGGGGGATGAATTACGAATAGAAAGATGGAAATAGCGCGCTATAAATAACGAGAAACACATGAGGCGCGCGTTCATTTATGCAGATGGGTCAAAGTTGCAGCTAGTTGGTTTGATGAGTTCAACGACAATCTGTCTATGGAAATAGCTCGTTAGTGCGGAATCTGTGTCGGGAGGGTGGTTGTTTGAATTCACATTTCATGATAGTCGGTCAATGGACTGCTGTGAATTGATTGATGAATGGAACGGATGCTTTCTGATTGCCAGAACGTGTGTGCGCAAATATTTCCTAGCATATTTCATTTTGCATTCAGTTAATGTAGACTCATAGGCACTTGCTAAATTTATCAGAATAAATTCCATCCCAATGATCGTCAAAACTATAAACTCTGTTCCTAATAAACTTGACGACTGCCCACGCACATTTGCAAAAGACTAGCACACAAATATATTAATCAGCTGCCTACTTCAGCATGTTAACGGCAACAATATACAAATTCCAAAGCATTTTTTGTCCACCACACAGCGTGGTATGCGAGTCTTCCTGTCCCTTAAGCAAACCCCAAACAGCGGCCAAGTATTTCGGCTTTACATTCGAATATATTAATACCACTCTCCCTTGAAAACTCACCCCCAAACCTGTCAGGGTGCGAAAATTTGCGTGCCCGAATAACGAAAGCGAATTTTGTGACTTTTTGCTAACAATTTGTAGAGGCTTCCATCAGGGCAACAAGTGGTAAAGATAAATGTCGGCTGTCCCTCCCTTACTTAGAGCAACAAGGGTATCTGAAGACAACTTAAAGACGACCGTTGTTGGGTGCTTTAAATTCGCATGAAGTCAACTTGACTCGACTTTGTAGCTGGTTTTAATGGAAAAACCTATAGCGAGAGACTGCATAACAGAAAACAGAAACCGTGAAACAAAGAAACAGAGAAAACAAATAAAATGAGCTTAATAAAGTTTGTCCTGTCCCTGCGCCCTGCCTTGGAGTGGCAAGGACTGTGACATTTTTGTTCTTGCTATCATTTGGAGTGTTTTCAAGAAGAAAACTTTTTATTCTGTTAAAGCCATATCAATTGGCTGAGTCAATTTCCCGGAAGCCAACAAAGAATACACCGAAAAGGCATTAAACAAGTTCCACATACGTTCCAATCACGCTTCCGGCACCTGTAAGTGAACAACAATCACTTTGATGCATGGATTCTGTAAATCTATATATACATGCAGCGTTTATCCTTATAAGGATACATGAAATTATCTTGTTCATTGAATAATGCGTGTGAACGAACTTTCTGGCGTAACGTGTCCGTCGTCGTCATAATGTCGTGTCAAGAATAAGTGGTTTTTCATTCTTTTCCGCAAAAAAGAAGATGAATAAACAATACAACACAATTAATACTCATATCCCGCCCACACAATATTCGACTGAACGATGCGCACCGCACCGCACCGCACACCCCTTTTCAGCCGCACCGAGGGTGAGCCGAGTATGCTGTATACGTACATCGTTTCGTTTTCTGTGTCAATGACTTTTGATGATGGTTCTGTTGCTTTTTCTGTGTGTGTGTGTTTTTTTCCCTCGCTATGTTCTAATAAATTTTCTCTTAGCTAATTTTGTGATATTTTTCTCAAGTTTTACAGTCGAAGAATTAAGAATAAATTAATCATAGTGTCAAGCGGAGTGCGCGATGTTGCTTGTCTTGTTGAATGATTGGCCGGACCGGGCCTGACACAGGCGGACGGCTTTGCCGTCAGATTTATTTCGAATGCGTAATAAATAAATTTTGAGTTTAACTATCAAAAAAAAAAAAAAAACACGAGAAAACGTGTACACCTAAAATAATGGTTAAGTGGAACATAAAAAGCGAATTAACGCACAAGATCGCCTTTTTGGCTCGTTAAGTCAAGAGTTGTGAGACATATTTTGGAGACTTTGCGCGTAATAGATGATGCGATATTGTGATGATACGAGATCGTGCTGACTATAGATTTGTGAAATATATTGGTTGCAATGGCTTCGTACCGCACATTTATGTCTTTCAAAGTACCTATCCTTGGACAGTTCAAAATGTGACGACTTTTTTCTATTTGATGTGACTATCCCACGCTCGTGACCCTAGACAGCCCGGCGGCAATGGCGTCAGTTATGTTATATCTGCTTAAATTCGTCGAAGAGACGGTAGTTCAACACAATCAAGCACTGTTTGCTATTGTTTTCTATTTCAAATTCATCTGACACCCTGACAGTTGTCAAATGTCTCTCATGGTAAAAATTCCATCTTCGAATGTCTACACATATCCGTATGGAACTAGTTCAAACGATATCTCCTCCACCTGCAGCATATCAAGTCGCTCAAGGATCCACTTTCAAATTCGACCGAGTCACAATCTGCCATCAGGTGAATGGGTGAACATCTTCCATAGAGTCAACAGGCAAACTATTTCAAACAAACACCGACCTTCGGAGTACCTATAGAGGAAAATAGAAACAGAGTTTCATAAATAAATCACGACTTGCAGCACAAGTTTCCCATTTCGAATGCATGGAAAAATATTTCCATTCCAAAGCACCAATTGTCACGTCCACGCGCAGCTAAGGTATACATTTCGTGATTCCCCACGCCGACTATAATCGAGTACGGAATACCACTTTTTTTTACAGCAAAATGATTGCTGCTCATCCGTTCTCTGGTTCGTCCTCGAACGAATTCATTCACATCGGTCCGTTGACACAGAGTGTAACTAGAACACAGCTTCCTGCTTTTGGCAAATTTCTGCCGCAGAGTTTGCCAAAAAATTTCACCTAATTCCTGTGAGATAAAACGAGCATTATTCGTCTACAAAAGAAGTCTTATGTCATTCGACAAATGGAGCTAAAAATAGTCAGCCCGAGTGGGTCGACATATTTAGTTTTACCACACACACACCGGTCGCCAACTGAATGCGAATTTAAATGTGCGCTTATTGAAATTGGCAAATTGCAATTGGCAACTGTCAACTGTCAACCTGTCTGCAGAGAGTTGCATCCTTGGATGGTAGTTCTTTTTATTTAAACAAAGTTCGCCACAGCAGCAGTGTGTGACTCGAAAAGGCAGACGCGCCGGGCGCATTCGATTAATTGAGGTTAGTCCCCTCTTTGTTTACACATAAATTTTACGTCACTTACTGTCAAATTGTGTACAGCAAAACACAATTGTAACCACCATCGACACGCGGTGTGGTTACCTTAAACGGTCTTGTTGTCATGACTATTTCCTGTAAAAACATTTCTAACTGCATTTGGAAAATAAATTCATAAATTACAGACAGAGAGAGAGAGAGAGAGTAAGAGAACCCCCAATTGCACTGTCATTGCACACAGTTTTGTAACAACATTGTTATTGATATATTCTGACAGATAAGCGCCAATTAAGGGTTGAGGTTACCTAAAAATCAGGTGAACCCCAAAGCAAAAAAAAAAAAAAAATGGAAAAAATTAACTTGGAAAAATCGGCGGCAAGTCGACCCCAAATTGGCATATATATCCGTATTCAACTAGGCATGCTCTGCTCATACTGTACGTGACTCTGTCGCATTGTTATTAAGTTACAGCGCGCGGCGCGGCAGAAAGGCAGGGGTTGCAACACAAATTTTATATGTATAAGGAAAAACTTTGTTTGCGGGGAAAAAATCAGCGTGAGTGCACCCGTCGCATGTCATTTCCTTTATGCCATAGCACGACACTCATACTCGAGTCATGTGCTCACGTTAGCTCAGCTAAGCCGGTCGGTCGTGCGGTTGTTTGAAAATCAGATGCCGGCAAATGATAAGCGAAAGTTTTGACCTTTTACAGCTCGCGAGCCGCAGTGGTTTCGCGCAAGCTGGTGTGCAATTGAATTGGAAATTTTTGCCTAAATTGGCAGGCAGCTTGGTAAAATTTTCGGTTCGGTGTTAATTGCCGTATTGATTTTGCGGTTACCTACGAGGACACGGTAGGTGGATAACTGTGAACAAATTCGAAATAGGTGGAAAAACAGAAAAACGGAGGCGTATGAGTAACATTCTTCGCGTTTGGTTCACTGGAATGCAGTCAAGGACAGATTATAGTCGCCCGTGTGACAGGTTTTCGTGGGCAACGCATACCTATGACGTGATGAGGTAGGAACGCTGCAATAAAATGGGACTTTAGGCAGTAAAATATTTAACAGAAAAATACGCGATTGTGATTGAAAATAAAATTAAATACCTTCCAAATTTATGGCTCCAAAAGGTCAGTTAAAGTGATTGATAGTAATCTGATGGTTAATTTCGCCCACCTACCTAGTTCATTTAATGTTTAGCTAAATATCTGAAGTAAGAAAATAGTTGAAACTGTATTTTTCAGTTGATTTGCGAAGTTTAATCCTTAACTTAACTGCGGAAGAAAATAATTTAAATGGCTGATACCTATCTGGCGGTTAGCTATTTATAGCTGTCTCCGTTCGCACTCTCTGCTGGCCTCGGTCAAACTAAATAAGGCACATACTACCCGCTTGTGTATGCAAGTTGGATTCTGTCTTTTTTGAGGTTATGTCATCTATATTTCTGTCAGGGTGGAAAATTTTACTAGACAATGCGGGCGGTAAAACTCCGCACCCAATGGAAATCTGAATTAAGATACATCCCAGCCCTTTTACCCCATTTCGATTGAGAGAGTTCTTACTCCTTTCCCATATTTAACCACAATTTACCGCAGAGTGCCATATATGCACATCAAAAGCAAGTAAACACTTCACTTGAGCCTTTTATCCCACCAAAATCTCGGAACTTTTAACACCCCATTCCAACGACATACAATAGAACTTGCAACAAAAGTGCTTGCATCTTTCGCTCTCTCTCTGTCCAAACATTGCAAAATATAACCACTGCTCCAGAACACACATACAGCTGAAACTGTGTGGCAAATAGTTTTCGTTTTCGGTCTTTTTTTATTTGTTGTAACTCTCACGAAAACTTGACACAGAACTTTTATGTTATTCTATGCCATTTCGTGAAGAAAAAGCAGAAAGGAAACAAAACCATTCTCAAGTGACCGAAGCGAAACGGTAATAAAAATAGGAAAAAAAAAAACACATTTGTATGTATGAAAAACCTGGTCACACGGATAGACGGTTTGCCATCCGCACCCTCGATTGTTGGGCCAAAACCAGGACATTTTATAATTTAATCGGCTATTAACCCACAAAAGGGATGTGGAAAGAGCAAACGAAAAAAGTACAACTACCATGAGGCACGGTTACATTTTGTCTGCATGGTCAGTGGTTTGGCGATATTCGTATTCGTACCCGGAGAAAACATACTGACAAATTAAAGAGCATCTGGAATGAAATATGTGATGCCCTAGACCGTAGAATATTTATTTTGGCCGGAGCTGAAAACTTACCGTTTCGGAACAACAAAGTTATAAACTACTTATAGCATTTGACTGGGGACAAGTATTTTAGTTTGCTTTCTTTTGGTGTGACGTAATTTCTTAAATTTATTTATGTCAAAAGAATTCACGAAAAGTGACGCTTCTTTAATGCAGAAATACAACCGTCGTCGGATTTTTGCTTGCCAGTCAATTAAGAGTAGCAAATCCAAAAGTGGCGCATTTTTAATACAGAAATATGCCAGTCGTCGGATTTTTGCTTGCCAGGCCATTAAGAGTAGTGAATCCAAAAGTGGCGCATATTTTAATACAAAAATACGCCAGTCGTCCGAATTTCGTTTGCCAGTCCATTAAGTGTAGCAAATCCAAAAGTGGCGCATTTTTAATACAGAAATACGCCAATTTTTTCGACTTTTGCTTGCCAGTCCTTTAAGAATAGTATATCCAAAAGTGCCGCATTTTTAATACAGAAATACGCCAATTGCTCGATTTTGCTTGCCAGTCCATTAAGAGTAGCAAATCCAAAAGTGGCGCATTTTTAATACAGAAATACGCCAATTGTTCGATTTTTGCCTGCCAGTCCGTTAAGAGTAGTGAATCCATAAGTGGCGCATTTTTAACACACAAATACGCCTGTCGTCCGATTTTTGCTTGCCAGTCGATTAAGAATAGTAAATCCAAAAGTGGCGCATTTTTAATACAGAAATACGCCAATTGTTCGATTTTTGCTTGCCAGCCCATTTAGAGTAGTAAATCCAATAGTGGCGCATTTTTATTCCAGAAATCCGCCATGCGAATATAAGATTTTTGTTTGATAGCCAATCGTCCCTCAGACACAATATTGAAGTAAAAAAATCCGCCTTTAAAAACAGAGAGTTGTTGTGGAACTAAAATGTCTCTTTGTAAGATTTTGTGGAGTAAATTCTGCCTGAATTTACCCTACTACACCCTTTCGTGTCCGAAAAAATTGTGGGGTATTTGTTTTTACATTTCACATGCCAAAGGCAAATGAGTTTCTGTTTCTAAAGAGGTCTGCAAATGACCCACGACTTATACGTTTCTATTGGTAAAACGAGTGATAGAAAGTCGAAGGAATCTAAGCAGATCCATGTGGAGCGCTTAATGCAAAATTCAATCCAATTCAGAAAATGAAGAAATAACTATTTCCATGCAATCCACATGGAGGAATACACTTTATGCGAATTTCATAAACATTTCTGAATTATTCACAAAGCCCACTCAAGCCTGACAGAAGCATATTCCACTTGAGTTCCTTTGGAGAATTCCACACACACACAGCGTGCGTGTGCGGAACAGACAAACTGTTGTGAAAAACAAAAACTTCTTGAATTTATTAATTACTACAAATCGACGAAACCCCACAATTGGATGGGGAATTGTGAAACTCATTTGCTCTGCATACGAGTACGACACACAATCCACATTCATCATAATCTCACTAAATGCAGTTTTATTGTCAAAGTGGTAAACAATAACGGCTCAGTTGGCTGGCGTACGAAAAGTGGTTCTTCTCTTTTGGGGTCTTGCTTTGACACAGTTTCTTTTTTTTATGACCCACTTTATGACAGCACTTCAAGTGGCTCGCATCAATTCGCCGCGCAAAGGGCACAATAATGCGAGGCGTATTTGAAAATTGCCTCAAATTGATTGCCATGTGTGTGACTGTGTGGAATTGACTTGCAGCGTGCTTTAAGAGGTCACACGTACAGGTCCGTAATTCATAATGTCGTGGCTTTGACACATGTCACTGTGGCAATTCGCCAACTGATACAGTTGACAGATGACTTGTGAGAATGTGGTCGGACCACAGGTTTGCATTCGCAGACCAATACTTTTTAATTAATATTTCATTTATTGCACAACCCGATTGTAGGAAAAAGATTAACGCACGCCAAAGAAGACACCGCGAATTAAAAATAGAACTACTTAGGAGGCCCGCTTTCTTGCGCGCCGCAACCGACATTCGCAATCGCGTCAGGTACACCCAGCGAGAGTCGCTCTCAAGCAATAAGAAACCACCTTGCGAGTGTAATACGTTTGCTATGACAGCCATTCCAACAACAACTGTGTTGAGATATTTATTATTGCCTTTGCTATGTTTATGTGGCTGTGATTATAGTGTTATAAATATTATTGCGTTGCCAACGCGTTCTGCGGTCATAGTTATGCAAAAGAGGTATTTCTATTTTTTTTTCTCTCACACCGAGCGCCCAGATGTTTACAGCATCATGATGTGCTCCCGATACAGACGCACCGAAAGCCCCAAGATTTAGGTTAGTTGGCTAATTTTGCGGAATTCTAGACGCTCTTGTGCAATTATTCTTGTTTGCCTATTACAGATTGTCTGTAAATGCAGTTCAGCTGCTTTGATTGTTTCTTACCATCTGTGTGTGGGGTGAAGTGTTGCGCCGCATTATTCGAAACGATGAAAGGTCATCATCGGACTGGGATTGATATGGGTCATCGCTTCCCTTTGAGATGTGCTTTCAGCTGGATACGAATTGGGTCGATGGAACTGCCATTGACATTCCATTGATTGAAATTGACATGTTCATACATGGATCGAAATTCAAGCTACTTATAGTCGACGGATACCTACACTTAAAATCAGGCTTACCGTCTGGTTGTAGGCGTTCATGTGGTGGCAGCTTTAGGAAAAAAAAAAATTAGCAGCGCAGAACAATCAATCAGCGTTAATGGTGAGGAAAACCTAGCCAGAGGCACCTTGTATCTGCGTGTGGATCGTATTCAAAGCATGGGCGGAATTAATCGCAACTTTGTCATTTTATGGCCGCACCATCAGCCAATTGGGAATCTTTAGAAATGCTTGTACATCCACTTAATCTGCATGTGCAACTGGGCACTGGGGTCATTTGTCTGCTTCATCCCATTCCTCAGTCGTTCACTTTTACCTAATTGAGAAACATGTAGCCATCAGATATGCTAGAAACGAGAAGAAAAAGAAAGAAAAATAGAATAATTGAATCAAATGGGAAAAGAAAGAAGGCTGCCCGAATGAACTGGGACTTGAAGGAATAACAAAAAAACAGAGAGGAAAAAAAAACTGTTCGACGGTCACCAGCACTTTAATTCTCATCGACGAGGATGGAGCGCTCTGTGAAGTGTGGACTGGTGGACTGGTGGACTGTGCCCGCGCATGGTCTCTTACAAGTAGGTATATAGTTGGCTAGACCAGTTTAGCTGGTTGGACAACGATCACGATAAAAATGATCAACAAAAGACAACATGTGTGAGCCGAGATGTGTGGCTGTGTGCGGCTTGAAATATATCCATGCAGATGATGATGATGGTGTACGCGAATAATAAGGAATACAGAGGTGGACGCAGAGCGCGCGCACACACAATAAGGTTAATGCACTTTGGGGTCGATGGATTCATTTGCTCTTAAACTCCCCAGAGATGGCAACACACAGATTCTGCGAGCATCCAACCAACCCAACCATCAGTAAACTCGTAGTCGTATATAGTCGGGCCAGTTAGTCAACTTTTCAATTATGGCAAAGCATTAGTGATAATGAATGGTTTTTGCGCACAGTATTGCTACTGACACTGGATACTGTGCTTTGCACCCATGCCCGGGTTGACCGAGGAAAAGAAAGTTTTATTTGGAGTGAAATGGTAATTTTTAAATTGTCTTTAGATATACTGAGGCGCCGACATTGCCAGGGTTAATTAAATCGAAAGCGTTGAGCACAGCGCGTCCCGGTATAGATGCCAAATGGGAGCTGGCTCGATTTACGATGATTTTAACGCTCAGCCTGGTTTGATGAATTGCAAAAATGACGTTTCTGATGCGTGCACGCATAAATCAGGGAGTGCCAATGGTGCGAGCGACTATAAATGGCATTGACTTTGGATGTCTGCAGATGCAATCGGAACAAGGTGTTGAAAAAATCGGTTTTGACATTGGTTTCAAATCCCGATAGAGCCGCCACTTTTAGCTTTCTCGAATACGTAGTGTTGTGCCAATATTATAATAATTTTTTCGCATCTTAAGAATAATTTTCGCAACCGCTGCATTTGATAAAATCAAATGAATCGCTGCAATACACGCCATTCGCGTTCATTTCGCATGCGTATTGGAAATGCGATATGTATGCTCAGAACGCGAGAGAAAGATATTTTATTCGTACAAAATATCGAACTAGAGATGTTAATCAATTCTGACATTACGATGATAGAGGAACTCAAAAAAGTGGGTCGCAAAATTCTGTCCGTTTGTCTGTCTGTGTGTCTGTCCGTATGTCCCGAAGCCTACAGCCTAAACGGCTGCCCGGATTTTGTTCAAATATCGGATTTTGAGTTTGGTGACTTACAGTTCGGGCTGCTTTTTGTTTTTGCACGGTTACCTGAATATTGATGGTACTTCCCATACAAAATTTTCATACCAGTTTGATTTTTTCAAAAACGGCTGTAACGATTTCAACCAAAATTGATATTTAAGCTTAAGTAGGTGAGATTAACATGACTGCATACTCAGTTTTCCGCTGAAAAATCATATGCATTTGGACAAACCTCGAAAACGGTTGATACGATTGAAACGAAAATTCATTTCTAAGGTAATGGTCATTTCTGAGTTAACGGAAAACTCAGGTTTTTCTCTGTAATTATAGTAAAATGGATTTTTGAAAAGAGTTTTATTTTAAAATTCAGTTTTCTTAAGTTTATCTGAAAACGGCAATAACAATGTTGAACAAAATGCAAACTTAGAGTAAAATTGATGTTTTCAAAATTATTGCATCCTTAATTTTCAATTTGAATCACCGAAAACGCTAATTTTGAAAACTGCTCGAAAATTGGATTTTTGAAAAAGTCATTTTTTTTTTTCTTAAATTCAGTTTTCTTTAGTTTATCTGAAAACGGCAATAACGATTTTGACCAAAATGCAAACTTTGAATACAATTGATGTTTTCAAAATTATTGCTTCCTTGATTTTCAATTCGAATCACCGAAAATGCTAATTTTAAAAACTGGATTTTTGAAAAAAGTATGTTTTTAAAAATTCAGTTTTATTTAGTTTATCAAAAATATTGCTTCCTTGATTTTAAAAAAACTGCATATATCTCGAAAATCGACTTTAAAAACCAAGTAATGCTCTCACATACTCACTTTCCAGCTAAATAGTTAAGCAATAGTATTTCTCAAACTAAACATTGCAAAATCTGTTATTGTTTTGTCTGGCAAATTTAAAAAATAAACCGCTCTAATGATTTTGATCAAAATACGTATATAGGATAATAAAATAATTCTAATTGAGATCCCACACTTAGTTTCTTAAAAAAAAAATAGAAAAAGACAGTTTTTTTCAATTAGTTCTCAAATTCCGGTCTGTCTTCGAATATATATTTTTTTAAAAACTGACTAAAATCAAATATCTACGTCGATCTCACTCTGCACCACTGCGCGTTGACAGTCTGATGGTAAAGACGAACCTCAAACGCTTGGGCAAAGTCACGCTGAACTCGATTCAATAATGAACAAGTTCCACAAAAGGCTATTTCACTTCAGAATTCCATAATTAACCTCAACAGACTCAGTTGCAATTTCCATAAACAGCTAATTATTCACATTCGTCGGTAGCAGTGCAGTCGCAGCCCTTTTATTTCACTATATGCTCATTTGCATTCCTCTTCCCCCCATCTGTACTCGTCACAGCCCGTTGGGCTCGTTGCTTTGTTTTTCAGTCTTTGTTTTTGTCATTTGAATTGCACAGCAGTTTGCGGCAGCTTATTTAAAATCTGCAACAAGAAGAACATGATTCGCCTATCCAAGAACACAAACGCGTTCTCAAATTAGTAAACAAAGCGCACAACTTTATAATTTACGATCTTTCTGATAGATGAATCGATTTGATTATGTTTCGGTTGCCGAATGAACGAGTAAACAAAAAAATAGTAATAATAATGCAATCAACCTGAAACTCCAACTCCACGTTTGGGTAAAAATATTTTTCCGGTTCGTTTGCCACCCCTTTGCACTCGATTTGCTATTCACTCTGTGACCATTTGGAGAATTTATGCAATTGCAACGTAAATATACTTGACTTTTTAAGGAGGGGAGGCGAAACGCTTCCACAAATTAAACGGGGCGATTAGAACAATGACATTCCACTTCCACACTCGCAGGAAATAAGGGAAAGCACTCGGAATTTGATGTATGTGCTACCTATGCGCGGCAGGGTTCTACTTGGAGGACGTTCAACTTTTGTCAAGTACATCATGTATCTAATAATTTTAACTGCAACGAGAGTGCGGAATAAAAATAATAAAACCTGTTAAACATGGCACATCTGACACGTGCCGACGCTGGAGGTTAGTTTCGTTTGCGGAAATTTAACACTCGCAAAAAATTTTGAGTTTCTGCAGAAGCAGCAATTAAATATTTGCGAAAGCAAAACGTGACGACAGGTGGACAATGGGCATGTTCGACATGTTGTAATCAATATGAGTGAAATTCTATCCTCTAACGCGTAGTCAAACATTTGGCAGTGATCTTCACTTGACCTCGAGACCAACCAACAACTTTGAAGTGAAGTTTTAGTTTATTGCGAATGGTGGTGAAATCTGGAACAAAGTCATTGAACTTTTCGTGATGGAAGAAGGAAATGGATTTGATCTGATTTCGGGGTAAAAGTGAATCACGACAGGTGATGTATACACAACTCGAGAGTGAGTCAAAGAGATGCTGGTGGCGCGGAGAAGACATTCCGATTCAATGGACACATGTGTTTGAATTTGTGTATAGAAAAAAGCAATTTGATTTGCAAGTTTGCTTTGTCGAGTATCATTCAATTGATAGTGAGGGTGACTTGGGGCCATACCACGCAAGGTGGACCGTTGCGACTGAAAGTGTCGCACAAATTTTCACAAATCGTCTGCGAGGTATTTGCTCAGGGCACTCATTTCGTAACCTTTTAGACGATACACCTCCAAAACTAGCAACTTAAGTGCTAAAATTACAAGTTTGAGAGCTTAATCCAGTTCGTTTTCCACAACGTCTGACGTCTGTCAAAAAAATTCGACTTATTTTGGTGATCAAAGTTTCAAAAACGATGTCGTTTAGACGATCGTTGATATAGGGAATCTGCTCTTAGTTGTTACTCCAACTAAATTCGTTGTAACGAACGAGATATAATTATTGAACGAGAGGTTAAACATTACGGGTTGCGGGCGAGAGTTAATGCGGGCGGTGTGACTAGAGCGACGCTGAAAAAGTGTCCCATCTAAATGAGGTAACATAGCCTTGAAGGATACTCCCACGTAGGGCAACAGAGCGTCTTTGAGCGTCTCAAAACATCAAATTAGAGTCGAAAGGATTCCTGCCCTGATTTGTTTTTTATCTGATTTGCCTATAAATTTCTTATCAGTGAGTAATCGGTTTTTTCCAGAAAATCTTAAATTCAAAGAGGATTTTACCGATTTCTATGAAATAAGATCTATATGCTGCTCCATTGAGCCCTCTGTGATGTGTACAAAATCAATACGGATTGGGTGAGCAGTTTTAACGTGAAGCGGCAACAAACCCCAATCCACCTACAAACAGAAAAAAATCATTATCAGGTGCAGAGTTAGAGAAGACGTTGTGGAACCTAAGTCACTATAAAATACATAAAATACTACAAGTCAAAGAATACCGATGTTGCGAATGATTTATTTGCTTTGCTGACAACAATTCCAATTACTGGATAATCTGTTGCAATGAAGCCATTCGAACCATATACAAATACAAACAAATTAACACACAAACACCCCCTACCCCTAAACTACTTCATTTGATAAATAAAAAAAAAATACCCTCCCCCTGCATTCAAAATGCCACTTGCACATTTCCACGAATTAGCTCAAACAAGGTGTAACTTCAACAGTCTTATCCGGCTGTCATCCGGAGTTTCAACACTGCTGCAGTGCGATATCAAAACAAACGTTTTGCCACCGCGTGCTGTGTGCCTCGTGCTTACCATAATCGATGGCAATTAATCGCCCATAGAATAAAAACAGTAGGCAAAACGAAAAATGTAAAGAATTGCCTGACCCCAGTCAACTAGTAATGTCTCGGGTCTTATAGCGTGCCACCTTATTATTATCAGCGGAAATTCACAGCCCATCAACCCTGACCGACATGAGAACTACACACCAGCGACCCTTTTGTGTTTTTATTTTTTTTTTTTTTTCTGTGACAACACTTGGTTGGTCAGCAACTCCAAGGGTGGTTAACTTCCGCTGACAATTTAAGCAAGAACAATACCGCGCAGGTTAGATTTTTTGGGTCAACGGCCTCATTAGCTTGTTGCGGTATTTTACGTTTGTTTACGTTTGGTCACATGTCACCCAGTAGGTATATAACAAATTTAAGATCAGTGGACCAAAGAATAAAATCTCCCCACCGCTAAATTCCATTCGTATGGCATTTGTGTCGTGACGATTACCCAAGCGATGACATTTTCAACCGCCCGTAATTGAGGTCAGCACTCCTTTGCTTTGTGCCCATCTTCTTATTAAAATGATGCCTAACACTGTGAGGATTATCGTGCCATCCGAAGGCCGCGCATCTATTCAAATAGACATCTCAATGTCAGATTTTCAGTGAATGGGATCCACACAAGCAAATCTCACTCAAGTCTTGACTTCCGCTTATTAGAAAAGACAAAACAATCTTCCACCAATTGTTGTGTCACAAAAGAGTTGAGAGTTGAGTAAGACCTTCTCGTCACCATCTACGGATAAAGTGAAACAATTGACCCACAAAAACAAACAAAGTTTGTTAATATCTGATTCCAGCGCTCAACAATTATTGTTTAGTGTCTTTTGTTGACAAGATCGTATATCTACGTGATGAATGCGATTTTCTTCCCCACCCAAAAGTATGCAACGAAATTGTATTGATTGTGATTTATTTCTTGTGTTTCAGGTTCAAATAGACAACGACAAATGTCGTCGAGAACGGGAATCGACGCGTGTACCTGCCTCCCGGTTGGATCTGCCCAGCCTGTGCAATGCGAGTAATACGACGCGCACTGCCCGCTGCAAAGACTCGCATAACAACACAGTCATGACTCAATTAAGTCCGCAACCCTCGAATAACAACAACAATAACAATGTTGGATCACCCATATCATCGACAACTGCCTCATCGCACACGACAAACAGTTCCACTGGCGGATCGGGCATGATGACAGCTCTGTCGGCCAAATCGAATGGCTCGTCGTCTTCGTCGAGCAGCGTGGATGGCAAGGGCGCCAGCACGCCAATGACGCCATCAGGTAATTTTCTATATCAATCAAAGTTTGGGGATGCGCGTATGTGATGGTCCCAGTCAGTGGGATGCATGTCAGTTGTATGATGGATTTTTGCGACATTGTGTCAAATTCTATCAAACAAAAGACGGACACTGTGAGAGCACTTTCAGACTTATTCTATTCGCAAGGAGTCCTTTCTGCCAGCAGCAGTCGAACGATACACAAAACCAATAAATTGTTGACTCTGCCATCAGCAGTCTGTGCGGAACGACTTAATTCCTACCATCTGTCGGTTGTGTTAATCGGCATCTCCCTACCCGTATTATGACAATATTATTTATCTCTCACCGCACCCTCTGCACCCAGACAGCACGGCACAGATTATGACTGTTGACACATTGACGACATGACATAAAAAGGATTCACAGGCTTTTCGCAAACAAAAAGCACCCATTCCGCCCCCACATATACGCCCTCATATTTATTTAAGCCGCACAGCTCCCTGCTCGGTGCTCCATCGCCAGCTCCATTGTCACTGTTCATTGCGCGGAATTCATAATAAGCCCGATTACAGTCAGTCAATGGCAGAGCAGGGTGGCGCCGCGGACACATCCAGCGTTTGCCTTGCGTAATTAAAGAACAATTCATAGACGACGTAAAGGATGCGAAATATTCACAATGAAACAGCTTTAACGAGATAAATGTCAAGGTGAGCCAGACAGCTTGACAGAGTCCCGTCATGAATTAGGCTCTGTCAAATTAAGTCTCTGGGGAAATATGTTTTCAATTGAAAATGGCCCCAAATCCTTGACCTTTCCTGCATGGGGAAATTCATTAATTAGCTCATAATAAAACGTGTCACACGGATCATGTGGATATATCCTTTGGGTGTTGCCGTCAGCCACATTTCACACGACTTTTGTTGACACATCTCGCAGCATCCTTGATATTTCAAGGTTTTATCTAATTTTACCCCCTTTGTCTTGCAGAACTGATTAAGAAGTACAACAGCTACTTAACCGAGATGGAATTCGACGAGTTGAAGATCTACAAGGAAATCTATTACTTTGGCCAATCGGCTAATAAAATCTACGCAAAGTCTTCATCGAATTTAAATTCAGGATACGACGACGAGAATGGAAATTACAAGATCGTGAGTTTCAAAAGGCATACCGTTTGTTGGGTCAACTAAAATTGATTTATTTTTGTTCCAATCCTTTAGGTGGAACACGATCATATTGCCTTTCGTTATGAGATCCTTGAAGTAATTGGAAAGGGCAGCTTCGGCCAGGTTATCCGTGCATTGGACCATAAGACAAACACGCATGTTGCGATTAAAATTATACGAAATAAGAAGCGTTTCCTCAACCAAGCCGTTGTGGAACTTAATATCTTGGACGAACTGAGAGAGAAGGACGCCGATGGTTCGCATAATGTAATACACATGTTGGACTACACGTACTTTAGGCAGCATTTGTGCATCACATTCGAACTGATGAGGTGAGTTGGTGATTGAATTTGAAACGAAACGTGGAAAATCAAGTGGTAAACTGGGCAAAAATGCCCAACAGAAGTTGTCACGCTCCCTGAAGACAGTAGGCAAGAAATTAGTGTTAAAAGAATTTTTTTTAGTGAGTTTAACCCAAAAATTAAATCCAAGTACATAATATTCAGTCGTTTAACCCGAACATAAACCCAGTGTTTTAAACTTGACAGCGTTTAATCCGATTGGATTTCGGAGACCAGTTTAGTTACTTAAACTCGGGTTAAAACTCAATTTCATAATATTGACATGTCTGCGCTCGCAGGGCGCAATAAATAAAAAAAGTTCTTTGTTAGAATTTTGGTCAATTGTACCCCCTGCTAAGGCCGAAGGGAGATAAAGATTAGGGACCTTGATTTACTCTTCTCTTACCGTCGAAAATGTTAAAAGTCTTTTTCTTCTCTGACCTTTCACTTAGAGGCTTAAATTCAAGTGACGCCATAGTTGTACGTACATAAGTGGGCCGCACGATCCCTCAGCACATATTGAATTGTTGATTTTGGGCTGCTTATGCCCTTTACCTTTTTTACAGATAGAAAACGGCTTTTTTTGTTCATTTATTGTCTTTCTTTATGGATTATTTTGAATGTGAGACACCACGTTACAACACTAGAATTTATGAGCCGTACAAAAACTACCCGACCGAACAACGCACTTATATATGTGCATCTTTGTCACAAAGGAAACGAAAAAAAAAGATGGCTACCTGGGCAATTTTAGTCATGTTGGAAGTCAATGAGCGCTCGCACCGTCGCTTCGTGCATTGTGGGACAAAACGGGGTAGTGGTTATTGAAAAGCAACATGGTGTTCACAACGCCATCTAGGGTCAAGAGGCTGCGGCTCGAAAAGAGTTAAACCCATCTGAACAGCACATCTTCAGCTAGTTTAACTAATTTAATAGGAAAAGGGGTTCACAAATTTATACGCACCTCGGTGGCGATAAATACGAAGAGTGTGCAACTTACATTCCACAAGGACGTTTCCCGTACCCCTGCCCAGGAGAAACGCAAATATTTCTCGTCCGAAAAACCCTCATATTCCCAGCAGAAAGGTAAAAGCGAATATTTATGCGCTCCACACTGGTCTGCAGCAGTGAGCGTGTCCATATAAAATACCCAAAAACACTTTGTCCCATGCGACTACATACAATTTCCTTACAACCCCAATACAAAGGCAAAAAGGTCGCTCTAAGTGGACCATAAAAATGCTCCTCCTCCGTGGAGAGTGGAAGAAATCTTAATTTGTCTCCCCAAGCAGTATTGTAGGTCCTTGCGTACACACGTACGTGATACGTGTCAGTTATTATTTTTCTCTGATTTTCGCCTGCTGTATAAGACTCCATCTCTCGCAATACCCTACGCAAGTTCATCGGAAGGTCAGTGTAGGCGGATGGTATCCATCCGCACATGGGGATTATGGACATTTACTCTGCTCGCACAACCTTGTGCCGCGTAATTGAGTTAGGGAAGAACATCATGTGTAGCAGAGGAGCGGGCTGGTGGTGGCGAGTGTGTATCGCGTGATTATCGGCATTTGTGTCCTGGTGGCTTAAATACTCGTATATCGTGCTAGAGTAACAGGTAGGCACGATTTTCTAGAGAGTTATTTTGTGGCTGGCACACGTGACACTGTCTATCTTGTTAACATGAATCTAAATTGCTGTTTATCGTGAAATTAGTTTGGGGAACCTTCGGAAGGACTGCCAGTTATTAGATTAGCAAGGTTTCTTCATTTTCAGAGGGAAATGCATGTGCAGGGTTTCAATTACCGCCAATGAATGGGTAGCTACATTCCCAGGTCTAATGTTTAATTTTTGTTTGTGTCCTTTAATCGGAAGGCAAAAAGATAGCATATTGGTCCAAAGTATGAATATTGACACGAATTGTGCTATAAGCACAAGAGGACGTCTATTTTCGGAACTGGAGTATCCAGCATAAGTCCAGTCCGCGAATGACAAAAATGCCGCTGAACAACTGGTGTAGGTTGCCATTTGTATGGTCTCCAACAAAACCGAAGAATTGCCAGTGCGAGTAATCCATTTAGACGAATTTGCGACAATATTACATCTCGGTCAGGATTAGTCGCATATTTCTCCAGTCAAATTGTGACACTTGCCTTAGGCCCACAAAATCCTATCATGGTTGACCTTTAACACTGATTGACGTTTATTCCATTTAAAAAGACACCGGAAACCCACTCTTTTAACTAAACCGAGGACAGCCGCTCATCACAGCCAGTGAATCGCCCATTAGATTTATTTTCATAGTGCCAACATTGTTCATGTCTATTCTGTAAAATTCTCCAACCCCATTCGCATATAAATTTCCATCCCTCCAAGAGGCGAATTGTAATTTTTCCCATCATGCTATTATTTTTATTACTATGGCAAATTAAATGCCATTCAGTCGAGTTTATGACAATCGAACAATCCAAATGAACTCTTCTCTCGTTGAGAATGATTGCTTCTTTGGGACTTTGTTTACCCATAAATTATCCGTTTGTTGAGTGCTGCTCTGTGGTGGTTGGTTGGTGTAGAAAGACGAATATCCTTGCGTGCCAACGCAAAAACAATGTAAGCACTATGCCACTTTCACCAGTTGCTGCACGGGTTCTGTCTATCGGCTTGGATTATACCTGATGATCCACATGGCTGAAGAGACACCCCTCCCACACAATGCCCGTATAAACGATTTTGCTACTCCTTGCATACTCACCCCTCGCCGTATATTCGCGGATGATTTTCGTTGAGTTGTTTTAATTAAAAGTTGACATATGAAATCGAATGCATGTTTCGGAATCCGCTGTGCCATTTGGTGGATGACATTTTAATATTGCAAATAATGAGTTTAAAAATTAGTTTGCCAAGGATGTTGGTACATAAGACTCTAAAGGATGAGCACACATGCAAATCGGGTTGAATGTCAAGTTGAGGGAATTTTGCAACACAATTCTTTGTCAACTGACATTCGGAGGTAATTAATAGTTTTCAGTGGAAACAAAAGTAAAATAGACGACTCTCTGTCACGAGAGTCGACTGACACGCAAATTGAACGTTTGTATCGCATTTCGGAGCGCATTGTCAACCTCTTAACAGTCTTTTAATGACATGATTTTGACATTTATAGCGTGAATGGTTGTTTCAGATTTGAGTGCGTTATAGGGGGTAGCACTTAGTCGTTGCTCCGTGGCACGCTTCGTGAGATTCTGTGCACTTTCCCCATCGCTCAACCCATCAGCGAGTCGATTTCAATTACACAAGTGTCACCCGCCCAACCTGCTGCATTTTCCCTACCCAAACCAACGCTTATTAAACGGTGTCGGTTACATTTGCCCTGCGAAATGTGCAACGTCTCTTCGTATTTCCATCTCTCGCCATTTTCATCTTAGGTACGAAAGAGATTTAAGGAAATATCCCAGTCGGGGTAGCACAAGGCTAAGTTCGGTACACTAATTGGCACTTTTATTCCAACCAAGAGCGCACACCGCATCGATCCGTTTGTCACTTCCCCTGCTCTCTGCCTAAAATTATCTCTAGACCATAGAGATACCTGTCTCTGTCTCAGATAGAGCGAGAAGAAACTTTCAAGGTAACGCCAGATAATTTATCAAAGGTCAAAAGGTGTATACGTTGAGAGAAACTTTATGCGGCATGAACAAGTTTTGTCTCGCAGAGAGAATCCTTAGAAAAAGTGTAGGCGAAAACTTGCTCCAAACGGTCCTTGACTTGCACATAAAAATAGGTTTGAAGTGGCGAAAAGAATTTCCATTTTCTATGCAAGTTCAGATGTGTCCTGTCGGCGTCGAGTTTTGTTGATATCTCATAAACCACTCAACCAGATTTGCTGCATACGAGTGGCTATCGATTACAGGCGGCTCTCATGGAAATTTAAAATGAATACCCAAGAGCCTCGTGCATGTCAGAAAATATTTACAACAGGTTGTAGTGTAAAAGAAAGTCTCTCCATCATTAAAAATATTTATGCCTTCCTCATCTTTAATTAGTCGAAAGGATTTTGCGCCAAAGCAAGACCAGACCCATGATCTGACGTCTGATGCTGCTGATGACGACAGAGGAAACGATGTGGTTTCTGCACCCATTTTTCGCTTCCAAGATGATGGATTGCCTGTGATTTTGGGGCGATAAATTTTGATTGATGGTGACATGGGTTTTTCCGTACCACAGCTTAATAAATAACAATTCCGCCAATAACTATGCAACAAATAATGAAACAAATTCTCATTTTTATTTATTTTGTTATTCTGTTTACCTTCCAAAGATAGCAAATCAATAATAAAATTAAACTTTTCATTTTAACGTATAAATAGCCCCAATTGCAGCCAACAAACTTTTCGTATTTATTTTGGAGAAAAATCCTCGTAGGACTTAACCTCGTACACAACCAGAAAAAAAATGAAAAACAGTAAAAAAAAAAAAAACACAACCGGCAATGAACCAATAGAAAAATCATCAAAATGCAATAATCAGGATATGAGGCAAATTGATTTTTGTTGCTCTTTTACTTCCGTTCAGAATCACCCTTGAAACAAAAACCATCCGTCTATATACAGCAGTGCACACTGCCGCCGTTACCGAGGAGTGTAGAGCAAGAACGAAATAATACGCCGCCTAATTTGATTTGACTACGATAAATTTTTACTAGACATGCAAGCGGAAATTGACGACTTCTCCCTTGTCCTTTGGCAAGGCTGCGACGGCATTGAAAAAAAAATATACGAAAAAATCCAATACCCGACCCCCATTTAGAGTTCATTCGGCTGAGCCAATGTTTCTTTTATTTTGTAATCAATGAGACAGGCTATTCATTGTCACCAATGACAAAAGGGTAAGCAACTGCATTACATGGCTAAAACGAAATGCCCCAATGTCCCATCCACCCCAAATAAATCCATTTCGAGAAACATCTCATTTGAAAACAAATAAAGATACCCACCACCCCCATGTAAAACCAGTATCAGTCGGCATAAAAAAAAACAGGAAACGACTGCCAAATGACGACACATGATTACGTGATTTAGCAGCGACGTTTGATAAGACAAAAACACGATCATGGGTCTCATTTTATCATTTCACCTTCATCATGACACTCAATAAAAATAAATCAAGGAAGACACCGAAAATATACTCCACGACATCCCCATTGGGTTTTGCCATTTGCCACCCCTACCTCACCCATATGCGAGAAAGTTGAACGACGGAAGTGCATGAATTGATGGAAATGGGAAACCACCAATCTGTGATTTGTTAGACACTCTAACAGAGATTCCTTGTCGATATCCTTCTCATGTATGCACTGAGAGAGCATTTTATCACACTTCTGCCAGGGTAAACCGCATTTTGTACAGTGAAAACGCGCTGCACTTCAGTTCGGTTTACTACAATCACATGGATAAGGACACGTTGTGTGCAGCTAACGAATCCACTATTGCCACATGAGAAATATGCAATGCATGGCTTCTGGAGGAACAATTGAAATTTTATTGAATTCCCTTTTGGCATTCAAGTGATATCCGCCGCGCGCATTCGAAACCCATGGGAATTGAATTAATGATAGGTAGGAGGGGGAGCTGTTTTTCTGACTCGCTTGCAGCTGTAAAATCGAGTTCGTTTATTTTAGAATGCATTCAAAGGCAAATTGGTTAAAGTATTTATGGGTCACGTAATTTTGCCATCAGTTTAGATATTTTTTTTTTCCTGAAATCAATCACTCGCATGAGTAAATGCTTTTGGGGATTGAAAGTTTTGAATAGTTGATTTTTCAATTCATTTTTCGAACTCATTTGCTCATTCGTCGTGGCGCAGATAAAGTTATTTGCATCGGTTGAGTAAAAGATGTGCTTTGGAGTTTCAGCGGCGCTGGCCTTTTAAAAGTTTTGTTGTGTTTAAAAACTTTACAAATCGATTTTGAGTCGAATCTGACCAGAAATGGCAAAACTCATCAGCCGAATTGATTTCATAATCAACAATTTAGCCGATAACCTGGATATCGACGGTTGAACCTAATTTTATACCCGACGACCAAAATTCGGCCGCTAGGTTTATTATAATTTCCAAATTTCGGTCAAAATTTTCGTGATTTCGCTACTAGTTGCGTCGATAGTGAAAAAATACCTGCCCTGATGTGTCGTTCCGTGTTTCAACATTTTTCGGCCTAAATTTTGACTCAACATTCGTAGTCTGTGATCAGATATTTTTATTTTACAACATTTGCGACCAGAAAAAAATTAGAACATTTACTTACCTATTCAATTTATAAGTCAGCAAGTTGTTTTCGAGCAACATAAGGGCAGCCAGATTTTTGGCCGCCAGATTGGAAGTTTGAAACTTCGATCAAAAAATTCGCATCGCGCAAAAACGAGCTTGGGTCGAATGTGATCTTAACTGCCGGTGACACCATTATGATGCAGGCATTTTGTATATTTGTCAAAACTGTTTGCACATTTTGTGTCCAAAATTTGTGTTCAAAATGTCAAAATTTGTGTTCAAATTTTTTGTCCGAATTTTGTGTTTTTTGGGTAAAACTTTGCTGAAACTGGGCATTTATATATGCCTCGTTCCCAAATATTGAATTTAATTAAATTCGACCAGAAATGACAATGATCATCAGCCTGCCATTACCATTTTGAGGGCCTACATTTTTGAAAAAAAAAAAACTATCGGTTAGTTCGAAGACTCCCATTTATTTTAAACTCATCAAGTTTGGCCGCCAGTCAAAGATCGATCAAAATTTCGTAACCCTACGAAATCAATAGCAGACGGTGAACCGAATATGACCATAATGTACAAAATTCCTCCCGCAAATATGCTGCAGCCATCTTTTATTTCTTGCGCGTTTCATTTTCGTTTCTAAAGTTAGGCTAAGCCGAAAAGTTTTCAGTAAACCCAGTCCAATGGGGCCAAGAAAATGTATCCTCGAGTCAAATTAGAAATTTTAAAGCTTCGGTCAAAAATTGTTATCTCCATTAAGAAGAAATATACGAAATCAGAAATGCAAACTAAAGACTCCAACAGTTCCCCTGTGCCATGCCCAAAACTATAAATTTCCCCCCGGAAGGGTTAGATGGACTTATTGTTGTTGTTACAATACAATAATTCGAACAGCACCACTAATTTATGCATTCTTTTACCTTTTACCTTGCAATAATTGGCCTTCAAATCTTTTGACGGTATAATTTGCAGAAAAGGTCACAAGAGACTTTAACCTTCGTACCCGTCAGCGTAATGAGTCCTTGAAACTCATCACTCGCTAATAACAAATTAGTACAACAGTTGTTGTGACAGAATGTCTTGCCGACCTTCTGTTTGCCTCTCTTATTTCTTACCACCAACGTCATCCAAGGGTAAAAACAATCCCAAACCCAATGTCAACTCTCTGTTACCGCAAAAATGTCCTCAAAATAGTAAAAAAAGGCACCACAAATAGTATCAGTCAATTAATCGCGAATTTGCAAACTTTTTCGTGCAATTGAACTGTTTGTTCGTGATTTCTTCCTTCTTAAGCGCCTATACCATAAAAAAATAAATACAAAAAAAGGACATCCCACGCTTCCATTATCGTTTACGCCCCTCGCTCTTTTCATTTCGGCAGGCACTTTATTCCGTGTTTATTTCCTGCTTAAAATGCCGGTTAAACTGCGAGTCATGACAAAATTGCTCGTTCCCAAAAAAATACAAAAGTAATGCATCCCTAACACGGGTGGGGGTGGGGGTTAATCTAAACGATAAAATCAAAGTCACTGCCGCCCGCCATTTCTCTATACATACATACGTAAGGCAAACTAATAAAATTTAATTTATCGCTTGCGTCGTTCGTCGACGTTGTTTTTGTTGTTAAATTGCGGCCAAATTGACAAGCTAAACGTCATACTTTATTATTATGTCGCCCATTTTGTTGCTACTCATATTGAAAGCCTTTCGAAAGTTGTGCGGGAGGAGGCAGGTATACACTGATTACCAACTTGTTAGAGGGGTGATTGTTGTTTCGTTTGTTGCGTTTAGTAGGCTCTCCATTAATAGTATAATTTTATTACTTTGACAGTTAACAATAATTTATACGCCTTTAATGGGTTTTTGCCTTGTTTACTTTCAGCTTAAACCTCTACGAACTGATTAAGAAGAACAACTACCAGGGTTTCAGTCTTAGCTTAATACGAAGATTTTGCAATTCGATTGTGAAGTGTTTACGACTTTTATACGAGGAAAATATCATTCACTGTGATCTCAAGCCAGTAAGTATTTTTTTTTTTAAATATGTTTAGATAGTTTTTTCAAAGGTGTTTTAGGTTATGGTCAACCGGGAGACGAAGTCTTTTGTCTTTTGTTAAGTTAGATCCTACAACGCTTTCGCAATTACTAAATGAGTTCGTTCACGGAAAATAAAAGCAACGTTTCCGCTTTGGCAAGGCGCTAAAAAAATTACCCATCAACCAAAAAAATGTTTACTCGGTTTTCCGGTATTTTTAAACTGAATTCTTAACTACCCAAAGACGTATTTTTCATCCCATTCCAACAATCTATTCAATCCAGACATAGATAGAGATGCCGCCAACACACGTATACATATATCGATTTTCGAAAGGACATAAATCCACTCTCCCGGTGGACGTGATTTACTGTTACAAGAGCGATGTAATAAATTCCCTCACCTCCCGAAATTACCATTTCCATTTTGCCCATATAAATAATCCGTTTTAAGTCGTTTGTATCAATTTTTATCTGTTTTTTTTTACAGGAAAACATCTTACTAAAGCAACGTGGTAGTAGCTCAATCAAAGTCATCGACTTTGGCAGCTCGTGTTTTGTTAATCGAAAAATCTACACATACATCCAGTCGAGATTCTATCGGTCACCTGAAGTTATTCTCGGCTTGCCCTATGGGACCGCTATCGACATGTGGAGTCTGGGTAAGTTTCCAATCATGATGATTGCACTGCGGGAACAAATTAATAGAATACACATTTCAAATTGAAATTCTTCAAACACATATGAGTGTGAGTGCTGAGCAAACAATCAGCAAAAAAAAAGGAAAGGAAAACAAATTTCAAAAACTTTATGTTGGTTCTGCGATAGTGTACATATATAGATAGATACCTGGTACATCTGCAGTTGCGGTGGCAATTGGGAACAGGGTGAATTCCATGTCCATGTCCACTCGCAGTGTCAGTGTGGGGTGCATTATACAAAAAAAAAAAAAAACGAGTCAGGTTGTTATTTATGGGGATGCTCTTGTGCTTTGCTTTCTCTGAAATATTTAGTGGCATAATAACCACAACACAATGGTGCATACCAACACTGGGTTACCGTTGTGCAAAAGTTACCAGTTTATCAATTTTACACGATTTCAGTTGTGAGAAAATTCTTTTCCACATTTTTAAGGCCTTTAAAAAGGTCGATCCTGGACCCATGTTCTGTAATTATCATATCACTTAAAACAGTATAAATTGAAAAAAATGTTCCTTAGTTTTCGATGGGAATATTTATTGACAGAAAATGGGCCCAGGCTCGTGAAAGTTTTCTTCTTTAATTTTTTTCATGTAGAACTGGTTTTTAGTCTGTCTTTTTAAAAGACTGATTCAGAAAAAAATTGCTGTCTCTTGCAAATACTACTCGAGACTCAATTACGTGGGCTTAAGCTAACGTCAAATATGAATCAAAATCCTTCGCAATATTTGTAAGGCCTTTGAAAAGGTCGATCCTGGTTGGGTTACTATTTCAGAAAAATACTTGCCACGTTAACTAGCCCGTGAAAGTTTTCTTCTGTCATGTTTTCATGTAGAACTGTTGTTCCTTTAGTCTGTCTCTTTTTACAGACTGGATTCAGAAATAATTAGTATCTCTTGCATATACTTCTCCAGACTCAATTACGTCGGCTTAAGCTAGTGTCAAATATGAATCAAGATCCTCATTGTCAAGTGCTTGGAATCGAATTACGGTCACAGCTTGAAATATATTTCAATTCGAAAGGCGCATCCACATAAGCTAGCTTACTCGGGTAAAATCGCATTATGTATGTATTTTGCAAATCCTAACAAAAAAATATATATTTACCAAAGTCCTGCGAAGTGTATTTTCAAACCGTACATCCACTTAAGCTAGCTTACTCCTATGCAATCACATTATGGATCTCACTTGGCTTAATATTTCCGCCTAAATTGACTTGCGGCAACCCTCTGCAACCAGTTGGCTTTATCTTGAAATAAATAAATTATTTTCTACTCAGAAATACTCATGGAATTTTCGAGAGAGTGCTGCTGCAAATGCAATCAAGGGGAACACCGAGGAGGCTGTGGTGAAAGTTTTAAGTGGAACAAGAGCATATAAGTTTACAAAACCAAATTTTAGCGTAATTTTTTTAGTGAAAGAGTGCTGGGAAAAAGGATGTTGGTACATATAATAAAAGGCGGCCGAGGGAAATATACGGAGACCGATAATCACTTGGGCTATTGCCAATAGTCCTTGAGAACATTTATGGAGGTCAAACTGAATATTATTTGGACGCAGGACATTTTATTGAATTCGTCGTGATTATTATTAACATCTCTGGTATATTTAAATTCGAACCGATAAAACTCCAATAAAATGTCCTGCGTTTCTAATTGCAATTTCTATTTTGCGTTCGAACGAATTTTTCATTTGTGGAACGTCACCCTAACAATATTTTGACAATTCTCAAATCGTGAATAAAATTATTTTCAAGAAGCGTGCTGGAGACTATAGGAAGACCGTTCAACCCCTGGAAATACACAAAATACATTTTAATGTTTTTTTTTTCCTCTTTACTAATATCTCTCGCAAAAGTCTGACAAACCTCTTAGATGTCCTGGGCTAGCTTTTATATTCAATAACTTGTCTTTGGCATAAAATTGTAGGCCCCTTCTATTCGTCCCAAAAATTAAAAACTCACGCAGCAAATGTTTGTGACTGCTGGACTTGGATTCGAAATATCTTTACCGAGTTTTGAATAATAAATAAGTGCCCGATAAAAAAGTTTTTATGCATTTTTGGTCAATAAGTTGTTAACTGAAACTTAATAGTACCTAAGCGGACTTGAATGGAATTTATTTTCCTATTTAAGGCTGGCAGTCTGATGTAATTCGCAACGAACTTTCCTCCATTTTTCGTGCGGAATGCCCTTGGAAATTCCACATGCTATTCGAGAACCATATTTGTTTTATACTTCAGGAAAAAAACAAATTTACATCCATGCAGTGTAGTTGGAAAAATAAACTCCAAAAGTCATTTTAAAATTAAAAGGGGAGTTGGTTTTGTGTAGCCTTCGCTTTCAATGTGAACAGAAAGTGCCAACCCAGAAAAAAAAAACATTTATCCAGCCTCATTAAGCCACGTCAACACATTCATGTGAGAAACTACCAACTAGTGCATGTCCACAAAAACGAACCCTACCGCAAGCACTTCCTTTGAACGGAAAATACATTTTCTTCTATTTTCATTAATGGCATCCCCAGTATACGTGTTCAAGGCGCCACTATCCCCGCTTCAGACAAATTTTTAGCGCAAATTACTTTCTTTGTGTAGAATTCAATTAAAAGGATGTCTTTCCTTCGACCGACAAAAATCACTCATTTTACAAAAATGAAAATGGGAAAGAAATTTTGTGCAAACGTCTGAAATCTATTTCTGGTCCATTGTAAGGAAGATTTCAGTCTCCTTTGGATGTGTTCCAAAAAATGTTGTTTAAGGTTTTTGTGTTTTGTATTCTTTTGCTCCGAATTTTCTCCCTTCGATCTGGTGACGATAATACTGTGTCCCACTGGGGCGATGTTAGTCTTTGTTGCAAACGTTAAGAGCACTTCCCCGACGGGGGTCTTGTGAATAGTTTTTGGCAGCCACATGCATGCGGTGTGAATAAAACAGTCTGCCAATGTATTGCGGAAGGCAAATTTAAGAGGATATTAAAGTTTTCCCTCATGGGCTCCATGCAGTCCCGATAAAGTGCTTATCACTTTAACACCACTAAGTGGGGTTTTTCAGGATTCAATGATTAAAAGTTCCAATTTAACAATCGTGTAACTACTCTCAGTCGAATTCACAACACATTTCGCTTACAATTGCCACGCTCATCTCATTTTTTCAAGTGCCGACAGCACATACAAATGACCAGGCACTAAAGCCTGCCTCCATGCTATTGTGCTTCATTCCACATCCAGAACAACAAAAACCGGTTTCAACTCGCGCACAAAAGCACAATTGTGACCGGAGCGAAACTCATTAACTAAGCGAAAAGGAAATTGTTCATTTGATGCCACCCCCCCACATCAACATCATATTTTTAATTGTGTCCTTCTTGCTTATCCTTACACTACAAACTGGGCCATGGAATCATGGCCATGAGAGATGAAAATGAAAATGAAAAAGCAGTCAACTTTGCACATGTTTTGCAGCAATGTCGCTGTTTTGTCTGTCCGGCATTTAAGAGTTCTCCGAGATCGATCCGAGCGAAGCCCTGCAGCGTCTTTGTGGATTTTTTGGTTTTGTCACAATGATGAGAGGACAATTGGATGGGGGAAATCCATTTGTGAGATCAGATTTATGTCCTCAAGTGTCCGCCTTATCTGTGTTCGGGAATTGTTATATAGAGTTGCTCAATTATTTTCAAATTTTTCGACACTCAGTTGGCTGGGAGCCCAGTCGCCGCTACTTAGGAGCCTGTGGGGATTGTAGCATGACCTTCAGAGCGGTACGTGGGCTTTATTAGCACATGTGGGCAGTTGTAACAATGAAATGGATATTCCAACTGCACTGGGGGACACCCTACCGCCCTTGAAACTTAAATTGCAACCATACTCAGCCGAATGTTGAATTGCTTTTCTAACCAACCCCGTTTTTCTTTTAGGTTGCATTCTGGCCGAGCTCTACACTGGCTTCCCGCTCTTCCCCGGTGAAAACGAAGTCGAACAACTCGCCTGCATAATGGAAATTTTGGGCCTGCCGCCAGAGGAACTCATCGCCAGTGCCACTCGCCGCCGTCTGTTCTTTGACTTCCGCGGCAAGCCGCGCTGCATCACAAACTCCAAGGGCCGCAAGCGCCGACCAGGCACTCGGTCTCTCTCACAAGTGCTCCCGTGTTCCGATCGACTGTTTGTGAACTTTGTCCGCGGCTGTCTAGAGTGGGATCCAGCGAAGCGCATGACCCCCGATGAGGCCGCCCATCACGAATGGCTGCAACTCAGCTCGACATCGTCCTCGTCGTCGTCATCGTCTTCTTACAAAGTGTCAAAACTAGGCAGTGTCCATCAGACTAAATACTATAACATATCATCGCCGCAGAACGCAATCGCCAACAACACAAACAATAACAACAACAACGTGAAAAGCCAAAGAACAACTCTGACCACATCAACGTCGAATCCACAGCCCACAATCCTGCCAGACATTAAGATCTCCTCAAGCAATAAGTACGGCAGCATGCAGAAGATCGCCGTGCGATCAAAGATCACCAACACAGGCCTGACATCATCAGTGTCCGATCTGGAATCGGTACAGCAGTATTCGCTGCATCGAATGTATCACCATCAGCACGGCAGCCATGCCGAGCCATCAATGACAATGAGCACGTCGGCCAGTCACCGGAAACTGCTAACCACAAGCGGCACCATTGCGCACTCGTCAAAGTACAGCATTTCGACGAATAACAATTCGGTGGCAGCGGCGACGGCGGCGAACGCCAATATGTCCCACTCGCAGAGTACCGGTGATGTGTCGACGATTTTCGGGCGAGCATGACGTGTACCGCGCCCCACAAAGTTGGAACTCAAGAAATGCAAACTAGTCAACATGGTGGATCTGTGGAGCTAAGGGTAGTCATGTTGAATGGCATAGACGCGTGTCCAACACGCAACTCGGAAACATACAACATATTTTTTACATATACATGCAAGTAGCATAGAATTCGTGTTCACGTATTTTGTTAGGGCCATGTTAGTCGAATTTAAAGGATCTATCTTCTTCTTCTCCTTGTTTTTCATATGATAGACTTAAGCATATCTATAATTTGAACATGAGATCATTTTGCTTCCATTAATCAAAGAGAACTATAACTTCCGATTCATTCAATAATATTGACTCACAACAAGAGAGTTTTTCTTCAAAAAAGTTGATCTTACGAGTCGTAGGATTTCTCGTTTATTTTAAATAATATAATGTAAGAAATACAAGACAGAAGTAGATTATAAACAACAAGAGAGACGAGTAACAATTACCGACGATTGTAATGTAAAACAATGACAAGCAATTAAACCATTTACTGGTGATGCATTATTATTAACTCAAACTAAACTCTATTAACTACATTATAAACTTATAACAATATTTAGTGCTAGTTGAGTATTAGTTTATACCTAATAACAAATTTAAAAGAATAATAACTCAAATAAAATCAATAACTAGTTGAACAGTATATTTAATTATGAAATGTATTTAATTTTACAATCAATGTGTTTCGAGACAAGCAGTAATTAATTTAAACAAAAAAATAATAATATTATTACTTATGATTATAATTATTGCCTAATTTAAAATGAATAATAAACAAATGAATAATTACTGTGTAAGAAATATAGTGTTAGTGGTAGTATATATACAACAAAACATATACGAAAGAAAAACAAAAAAAAAACAACAAAAAAAAATCAATAAAAACTTTTCATTTAAATACTTTAACTGTTGATGGGTTTTATTTGGAAATGTCGACGGATGGACCGAATTGGTAAAACGGCATCGACGGCGAATTGAGATACCAATTTATCAAGAAAAAATATTACTAACCGCCGAACATTTGTAAAGTAGTAGTGAATTCTCGAATCATTTTTTAGGAAATTAAATTTTGACATTACTTACATTCGATTCTAGTTCTTATACTCGATTCGTAGTTCTATTTGAAAGTAGAATCGGAACCAACTTTCGAATTGAATTAAAATAGCTGGCCCCCAGGAAAAGTTCCAAAACCATTGTGAATCAGGGAATTAGTTTACAAAATTCCTTGTCAAATCATTTTTCGATTGTGAACCGTCATAAATTTAGAGTGGAGTTAAGAAGTTTTTACCAGTAATGCGCAAGCTGTCAAATCTTGCTTTCAATACATAATTTGTGATGGTTCAGTGTTCAATCTATTGGATTGAAATATTTGCCATTGTGACCTACAATAAACCTCGTTTCAAGCAGAAGCCAGTCAATTTTCAGCGAAATTTTATGGACGAAGACATAAACATTGTTAGTTTCGACTCCAAATTTTAGTAGTTCACTAATAATCATTTTTAACTTACACTTAAAATATTTTGTAGGTCGCAATGTGCAATTTCGTATGGAAAATTTTGCCATTGTGAGTTCGAAAAATTAAGTCTGGACATTCAAAATGATTATTAGTATAGCGGAAAGTAATAAAGAGGGCCTTCATAAAAAAAAAAACGAATACTTAATTCCAACATTGTCGTCAATATGGGCTTGCAAAACCTAACGTTGATTTAAAAAAAAACCGTTTCCAACCATTAATTCCACTGAGGTCATTATTACCCGTTGTTAATTCATCAGTCGTTTTTAGTTTCGCCTAAAAGCCGCTTTCCATTTTCGGTTGTGATTTATTTTTGTTTTTATTTGCTGAACTTTAAAAGGTCTATTCGACTAGCTCGACGAGGAAGCCCATTTCGTCTATTACAAATGTGACCCTTGTCCAAACAGCCGTCGACAATATCGCTTTCCGAATGCACATTGAAGTGAAATATATTTTCAGCTCTGCTATTTCGTCGCACTGACAGATCTGCAGTTAAAATGAGGTTACCCTCTCAGAAATATATGGCACGTAGCCGCAATGAGAGGGGCTTTAACGAGGGAGACACATTCAAGTTGAAATCGCACACATAGGTATAGAGATTCAACTAGAAATTTGTTTTCAGTTATTTTAGTCTTATTTTTGTTTTAATTAAAATTATTGTGAATTAAGAAGTAATAAAGAGATTTCTTTCTTGGGTTTGTTTTATTCAAATCAATCGACGATACTAAAAATCAATTTTAGTGTCCCGGCTAAATTTTACGAAGTCACAAAATTTTACATACCAAATTGCATATTGTCCCATACAAATTATGTAAGGTAAAGGTTAAAAATGATTATTAGTAAGGCCCAATTTGGGGATAAACCCTTCTTTTATACAACACTGTAAGTGTCGCCTGTGCTGTAAGAAATTATATTTCTTTTGACTGAGATGTGTCAGAGAGATTTTCACTTCCCAAAATGCATCAGTTCATCAGTTGAATGTACTCTAAACATCAGCTCAGGAATGTCAGAAAAAAAAAAACAAACACTCATGTAGAGCCCAAACTACTGGACTGGTGCGTAACATATCCATACGAGGAAGCATCTGCGACCCGGTCAAAAACTTTATGGATTGACTTATTCACATACTAATGATACTACCGGTTGCATATAGACAGATCCACAATGAGAAGCAAAATTAAGCCTTCAAAAAAGCCTACAACCAGTAGTTATATAAATGTTTACAATTCCAGTTAATACGCCTTAATCTCTGTGAAATGCATTTAAAAGCGCATCAACCAGCGGTTATGTGATACGTTAGTGAAAAAAAAACTACAAATCTACGTCCATCTTTAGTGGCAACAAAATGACTCAATAGATTTTATTTCAATCGACAAAAACTGAAAATGATTCAGCAAACCAAATACCGCAGAGACAATTGAATAAAGAAATTCAAAGACAGAGGGGGAAGGAGTGCCAGTGCGTCCAGCATCAGCAGTCGTAGTTTGGATTTTTTACAGTGCGTCAGCCTTGGTGAAAGTCGCACTCAGTGAGACTAAATTGTCAAAAAACAAGTACAACACGGATAAGATGTTGTTCGGGCTCGCATTTTATTACGTTTTCAATAGCATTTTATTGGCGTTAGAAGGTGAGGGAGCGCATTTATTTCAACTTGGTCTTAGTTTTGATTAGACAATGGGTGCAGTGCACAGTTGTTGAAGATGTATGATTTCGCAACACTGCTGGCCTTAGAGTGCGGAATTTTGGGGCATCTATTTATGCATACTCGTGGCTAAGATCAACTAACGAGTGTTGCGTGGGAGCGTCCTTGTCTCGTTTCGTCGAGAGCAGCATCAATTTCGGTTGAGTGGAGCAATTGTGTCACATTTCCCATAAATTGTACATAAATTTAATTGGTTGCACAACTTCAATGACTCCTTGAGTTGGTAATTTAAATACAACAAATAGTGTATGTTGCACCCACTTGGGAGATTCACCTTTGCAAGATTTAATTTAATAAATAAATAAATATTGGACACAACGAGTCGGTCCGTAAAGGAAAACTTGCAGGAAACCGTGCTTAAGGGTTACCTTCTTGCAAATATTGGTTTTGTCAGTTTTAATCCTCTGAAAAATTAACAAATTAATAACCTGATGGCGTATCCGTATTTGGGAAGTATATTTTTAAAATAGTTGTGTGGCGCAGTGAAAAAATACTAAGTTTGCTTTTTTGGTTATCGACAGATTTTATTGAATTTTGGACACTAAATTCGATGCTAGTTTCAGACTTTTGAAATGCCAGCTCTATGGGGCATATCCTTACAACGATACTCATCGAAAAAAATGTGTGATACGCGCATGCGACTGAAAGCATTTTTAGAATGACTAAGGTTCGCCCAGTGGTAGAAATTCAACAATTATGGTAACATGACTGTTAATGAAAAAAAAACTACACACAACATTCCATCTCTGCACAATCTTCCCAACAAAAAATCAAGCAAATATGTTGGGTTTAAGGCAGTGAAAGTGGTTCTTAACTATTTCCTTTCATTAAGGACTTGGCAACTTCTTTTCTAAATAAACTGCAAACTACCAGAGATACCTCAAAAAAATGTTATTGCCTTGAATTATCAAAACATTTATGAATAGAATTCGACTTCGTTCATATGTCCACCACGGGAACGTATGCAGCGGTATATACGTTGAGACCAATTTGCAATGACTCGGCCGCACATTTCGACCGATTATTGTTCAATAATTAGCTATGAGCTCCTCTAAAGTCGCCGGCTTGTTATGGCATGGAGTGCAATGATTTAATGTAGCCCCTTAAAAAAATATCTAGATGCGTTAAATCACACGATCTCGGCGGCCAATAGACGGGTCCCTTTCTCGAGTTACCACGTTCACCAAACTGATACTTCGATAACTCGATTGTTGCACCCGCTGTGTGGCTTGTGACACCGTTTTGTTGGAAACACATGTCAGGGACGTTTGCTGATACGACTCATGGCGAATTTAAGTGCCACATAAAGTCTTATGTGACAGTTTATGCCCTGAATAAAGCAGGCCATAAGTATTTAAGTAGAACTTAAATCGTTAAGAGTCGTATGGGCAAACGGCCCTCATTGATGTCCAATTCTTGCAGTTCCTCAAAGAAATAACGTTCCAACATATCTCTGTAGCGTAACATGAAGGCTATTTTTATCGACGAAAACAAAAGCGGCCCAATGACACCACCGGCATGAAAACCGCACCAAACAGTGACTTTATACGGATAAAGTGTTGTTTCATGAAGCACGTGAGGGTTCTCACCTGTCCAGCATATTCCGACTCAAATTTTTCGGTAGACTATAACTGTGAGACTATGCTGGTCTACTGGGACGAGAATTACGGCCGAAAATTGGCCTAAAAGTTGCGACCACCGACTCGGAATTTCGGTAGTAAATTTAAATTATTTATAAACGCTGTTCTTTCGTCTAGATCACCATGATGAAAATGTTGATTTTACTTATAATATTGACGTTGAAAATTCGGTAATCGGTTTAAGGATGCGTTCACACTGAAAGTTTGAAGTTGTCAAGTCGCTAATGAAAGACCCTTTATACAAGGTAACGAAATCGGGGGATTTCGTTCGGCGCTGCAACTCAAAAATATTTCTTGTTATCGCAAAACAAAATATACCAAGCAGTAGCTAAAGAATCAAAGAAGTTTCTTTGCTTAGTGGTAATCTTTAAATCGCTTACGAGGCAGAGTTGGCCGCTTTATCGTGCCGTTGCCTCTGGGAATTTCAACGCAGTGTTACTTTTACTTTTGACTTAGTGAAGCTACAGCTTTTGTTATGCTCTCAATTAAAATTTATTAAAAATTGTCTCTTATTGATTTTGCTGAAAATATAAGAAATAAAATATTTGAATGATATCGGAGTCGTACTTCTTATAATTCCATAATTCACGCAAAATTTGAAATTTGCGCCATTTAATAGTACAGTGATGCCAACGGAAAAAAAAAGATAACAATGTGACAGCTGACAGTTCCGGGTAAAAATGGAGCGCTATACGAAGGAACAACCCATTTTCATTGTTGAGCAATATTTTAAATATAATGAACGTTTGTCAGCTACAGACCGCTATTTTCGTACAAAATCATCTTCATTTTCATCATTGATGGCTTGCGATTTACCGCCATTGAACATTTTTCTTTGGGTTTTTTGGAAGTCAAAGGTCTTTGCGAACAAGCCCACGACCACAAACGCCTTGAAAGAGAAATTGGCAGTTCAGCCACATTTATGCGAAACGGATATGGAAAATGTCAATAAAAGAGTACGTACTTGCCAGCAAAGCCGTGGCGGCCACTTATCCGATGTGCTATTCCATACATAGCCCCAATCTGTATACTATATGAATCAACACAAAATTTTAGCATTCTAATTAAAAATCTGTATTTTCTATCAAAATTACATTTTGCGTGAATTATATGGAACACCCTAAGTGCATTTCACACGGCTACACATACAGATTTGATGAAGTGGTTCAAGTGGTGTTTGTAATCTAATATCCAGATACTGACCGCTTGATTTGGTTTCTGCCGCCCTCGAGTATTATACAATTTTTTAAAACGCTGAATGGCTTCTTCTCTACAGCGATTTAAAAATAAACATGGACCAAACCCTTATTAGCTTTGACATTTAGTATATAATAATTAATGCGAAGAATTTTATATTTTATTTTATTTATTTATTTTTATTTATATAGTTTAATTTATAAAATATTTGGTATTTTATTTTCAGTCGAGCGAAAGTGCGATATATGTTCGACATTACTTAGGCGTGAATTAGATTCCTAAGCTCACAATCGATTTCGCTTTTCATTAACGCACCACAGGGGATATTAATTTTAATTAAAATTGTTTTCTTTTCTCGACACATGTCCACATCGCGATAAATCAATTTGCTTAAGAAATCGATGTCAAAAGGGCTGTATTTCAACTTCTGTCAAAATGTATTGCATGTGAGTGGCTAACTTCAAATTTATCTTGTCCATTGTCTACCGATTCATTGCGTAGGTAAAACATAAATATGCGATTTGAAATGCAGATGCGTTTCGTAAATATGTAAATGCACCTGACTGCAGGGTGTAGAGCGCACGCACGATTAATATGCCAAAAGTGTTGGTTCGGATGGACTACTATTGACACCGGCGAATCAAATGTCTCCGCAATCAATTTAACAACAAAATTAATTGGAATCATTTTATTGCCGTGGCGTACAAAGTTGATACCTCATCATCCTGTCAACAGTTCAAATGGATGTATTTTCACTTCGAGTTTGATCTTTCGATAGCTTGAAATATAGAAGTGCCCGAGTGCCAAGAAATCGGCTGCATAACCAAACTATGGCATACTTGAACGAAAATTTCAACCTCACCACTCAATAGATAACCAGCTCTAAAGCGTAAACAATCACATTTCCCATCGCTTTAAAGTAAAACATTTATTCATGCTTTTCCACTCTAAATGAAAATTATTTTTATTTAAAATTAAAATACATGCCCCAAAGCAAAACTTATGCCGATGCTGGTGATGCACATTTATTTAGTTCCTGTTCCCAGGTTGACAGAGAAAAAACAACAGTGCGAGCATTTATCAACTGTTTTGACCATCATTAAACGATTAAACATAAATCTACACAAAAGCGTTATGCAAAACTAAGAAAAAGCTAAAACAAACTTAAACAGAAAAAGAAAAAAAAATGCAAAACAGTCTCTGGTCACAGGGAAAATAAATACCCAACTATCGCTATCATTACAAAAGATACATTTTAATTAGACAAAGTTATGACATAATGGTCTCGCCCGTCTTTCTCTCAATAGCCGCTGTAAATGTGCATGCGGCTTACAGCTCCACTGACCACACTTGAGTCGGCCAACAAACACGAAACTTTAAATTGCAAATTCATCATTTTCAATTCCACTGACCTGAATTGTTGCTGCTGCTGCTGCTGCAAAAAAATAACCACCTCCAAAGTGGTAAGTACAAATAATGTATTTAACTTTGCTGCAACTATACGAGATTAAGTGAAATGATGTTTGGAACTTTCTTGCACAGGCACAGAGCAATTTTGCCCGATGGCAAACGGAATGGAAACTTTACATGCGAAATATACGTATAAAATGGGGTGGCGAGTGATAGAGAGACTGTTGATGCAACTACATTATTATTTCATGCAAGTCACGATTGAATAAGATCGATTTGAGTTTGTGCCAGGAATTGGCGCCTCCATACCTCAAGTTTGAATGCACTTTTCATTTGATGCGATGCAGGCTCATTGGGAGTTATTTTAGTGTGGTTAATGAGCATGTCTGCATAGGTACTGCTGTTTAATTATAAGCAACAGGTTTTTAACAGTGCACTATATGACAAAAGGAATTTTAGCTCGAATTGCCGATCGAGTGACGTCATTACTCCTTTGCTTTTCTGAATGAAGTGATAGTTGTCAAGATTTAAAAATCTCCTAAAGCGCACTGTTTCTTCACAAAGGAACATGGCGATCGCCAGCTCAATCAAACGGACCATATAGCGATTGACGCAAGGCAGTCCTGCAATATTCTAGATGCCCGAACATTCCGAGCGGCCAAATTGGACTCCACCCGATTGGACCACCTCTTTGTAGCCAAAGTATGAATGCCCAAATCACAGATGCCACAGCAACGAGGAAATACTAAAGGAGCGTACAAACGCAACGAAATGCCAAAACTTTTGCCGATTCCTCCACTTCTCGAAGAGTGTCTTATACAGCCAGCATCACATGCTGAAGTTCAGTGACATCGATGGCAAGAAGCCACAACTGATGTGCCAGGTTTCACCAAACCTGTTTTCAACAGACAGACGGACATGGCTAAATTGATTCAGAATGTGATCCTGATTCAGAATATATATACTTTATGAGGTCTCCGGTGAATCCTTCTCGGCGTTATAAATGTAATGACAAAGTGAATATGCCTTCCTGTGGAGGGTATGAAAATGATATGCATCGAGAAAAAAACACCACAGGCATAAATATCCTTTCGAAAATGTTTGGCAATAAATTTTATAATTCAAAAACCCCAATTCCAACTTAAGGTTTTTTTTTCACTGCACCACCTCTCGCGAACGTCTGACAAACTTCCGAGAGTAGAACTGCCATGAAAGAGCTTCTTAATTAGCCGTTTGGACCGGCATAAAATTGTAGATCCCTTTCATTCGTCCCGAAAATGAAAGACTCACACAAAACGAATAATTGTGAGAAGGGTCCCTACGGAAACCATTTTTTTATAAAAACATTTTCTCTACGGGACAAGTTGTGGTAAAAAAAAATAATTACATAAACATCCTCTATACTTTTTCCAAAGGTCATGTGAGCGTGGCATTTATGCTTAGGCATTGCCCAAGCGTGTCCGTATAGACTCAAGTTCTGTCGCGTGCATTTATTGTCAGTATATTTCCCTGTTAATTTTTTCAATTAACAATTCTTTTCTAGACACATTAACACTCAAGTTTTTCCATTATTAGGCGGAATTCTTTTCTAGACACATTAACACTCAAGTTATGCCATTATTAGGCGGTTGGGAAGAAGAATGAAACGTTTGTTATAAACTGATCAAAGGGGAATAAAATTGCCCGCGTTAATACAAAAAATATGCAAAGAATTTTTTGTATCCAATACAACTTCCAATTATTTAAAAAAAAATAATTAAAAGTGGCAGAACATCGGACCAAGCTAAGTGATTCATTTATCACATCATGTGCATGCAAATTGTGTTCCCATATTTTGAAATGCAATATTAGCAGAATAATTCTAAAAGTGGGTCTCTTTATATCTTTTTTTTCTAGCAGCTTTGCCATAACCGCCTTAAAAAAAAACACCAGGTAAAAAATTATATTTTTTAAGGGGAAACTTTCGGAAAAGACGGCTGCAACTCTACCAAGTAACGGCGATGGCAACAGAAACCACTAATGACAAAACACGAGGGCAGCATTAAGGCAATATTTGGGGTCCTTGGTGTATCAATAGTCAATAAAAATGCCACTATTTATTTTTAGTTATAACTTTAATAGATCAAGTAAGGCACATACTGTAACAATTGTTGAATTAGAAAAATAAACAAAAGAAGGAAACAAAAATTCAGGACGTCCAGGAATGAAAGGAGACAGCGAGTTAACTAAAAATGATTAAGGTAGGCATTTTTGAAGCAACATTCAACTAAATAATATTTGTTCTTTGAAATTACTAATTGATTGAAGGAATCAGTAATTGATCATCGGACTTCTTTCAGTGATTGTTTGAACAGTCAGTCTCCTCCATCATCGTTGTCACTTGGAGTGAACCTCGCACTTGCATTTCACCAGTTAACTAGTTTGTTGGGAGGTATGAATACAAAAACCTTTGGTTGTACATTAAGACCCAGGGGAAGATCCCAATTGGAATATTAAACTAGTTTCCATCATGGAACAGTGTCGATTCCGCCTTTTTAAGCGCGCCTTTAAGAATTGGTTTGATTTAAGGCGGAAGCTCAAACGAAAACTTATTTCGCATTAGCGCAAGTTGTTGGGCGTATTTATTTTAACAGTGCGAAAGTGACTTCTTTCTGGTTTGCTTGTAAGTTTATCTCGGGCCGATGGTCGGCCTATTTATTCAGCAACAAGTTTGAGAGAAAATACCCTGTCAAAAAGCCATCTAAACAAATTGACACACGGGGATCAACGCCCTTCAAATCGTCCAAGTGCATACCGAACGCGCAGCCAATTACACACTCAAGCCACTCCTCGCAACACGAATAATGTCTCCGGCGTCTGCAACATTTCGCCTTATCAACATCGCACATCTTCAAAATGACCACAATTCACCTGCTTCCACCACCTCAAGCCGATCACGGCTCACACTAGCTTGTTTATTTGCATTTTTCTTTCCGGCCCGTTCGTCTCTTCTTTATAGAGACAAAAAAAAGAAGACTCATCTACCAAGACCAACTACCATCTGCCAGCAGTTGAAAAGACCATCGTGTGGACCCAGGGCTTTTGCCAGTTTGCCCGTGCTGCACATTGTACAAAATTGTAATCGAACTGAAAGCGAATTTCAGTCGAGCGCCGTACTTTTACCTGACAAGTTGTGGTTGAAGACAAGTCCCCACACCATTCCACCGAGAGCGACACATTCGGTTTGTTTGATGGTTATTCTTAGACGGTACCATTGCTGCTGTGACCATCATCCACCAGAGTGCTATATACCAAAGTGCCAGCTTCTTTTATCGCGCTTCGCGTGATTGCAAGCTTCATAACTTTCCATTAATCTTTTATTAGAATTTGGCGGACGTACGAGTATTTTGTGTTTTTAATGGTTACTTGGTTTTTCATTTCGTTCGCTTAATTAATAAAACCATCGGCAACGTTTCGTTCGAAACGATACACTAAGAGATTTGCAAATTTTTTTTTTTCGTTTTTATGAGATAAAAAATAAAAGAAAGAAAAATTAAAAAGTGAAGGAAAGGATCGGCTTACGGTTTGGTTAAGTGTTTTCGTTCGTGGATTTTACTTTCATTTTCGATAAATAATTCAAGTGTTCAACGAAAGGTCTGAAAGAAACTTAAAAACAAAGAAAAATTGGAGAGAAATATGAGGTTGCAATTGGTGCTATTTGGCACTTGTTGCCTGTTTGCGGCGACATGTTCCCAAGGATATAACAATCGGGTTGGCAATGAAGTGGTGAGTTTGATATTTTGAAGAAAAGTGGAATTTTTTGTGTGTAACCGGAAGACGGACTTTCTGAGGGAAAGATGTTTAATTTCAAGTGGGTAAAGGATGTAATTTTGAAGGGAGCCTAATTGTCAAATGCATCTTTTTGAAACGTGAGGGAAATTTTTACCTCCGGGGGATTTTGGTCAGAGTTTAATTATTAGGAAGGGTTTCAGTTAAGTGGGATTTTTGTGGGCTCAAAAAATGTCGATTTCAAATATTTAAAGACTGTAATACCCTAAAATCACACACATGGACTGCGCGAATATTGCCAACTTTTGTTCAACTATAAACCGACATCCATCAGCGTTATCATTAATTTTAGCACTGGTCCTCAATTTTATAAGTGTTTTGTGGTTAAAAGGAGATTCACCTTTAAAATATTATGCAGTCGATGTGTGGCTTAAAATAAATCAATACAACAGTTCCCCGTGGAACCCAGATTCAGTTCGCCAGAAAAATTCTTGCTAAACCCAATATTGAGATGCCTTTGAATATGAAAGTGTAAGAAAGTGATCTATTAGGTTAGAAATAAAAAAAAGGCGCGTTCTTCAAAACAACTATTTTTTAACCCCCTTCAAAGCCTTCATCGAGAAGGCCTCTTTACTAGGACGGTAGAGATGTAGAGGCCATGCGACTAACAAAACCTTTCGTGTATGGCTATTAATAATTCTTTACGATTAATACGTGATTTAATTGTGTGGATTTTGCATAAAGCACAATAAAAAACTCAATAATGTAGTACTCGATCAGTAATGCTGTAATCCAGCGCCTGGTAGGGCTATCTTTGTAACAGCTCAAAAAGGCAGAGGTCCAGGCAGTGGCATACGACATATACCAAATCCGATTGCAAACCTGTCTAACCTATTGAAAAGCAATAAAATTTGATTCTGTCCAAGGCTCTTAGAAAGAGTTTTCGATCTCTTTATAAACATTGCAGTCCACAAGCTGTGGAATATGTAGCTAACCATTGCAAAGGGGATTTCATTGTATAAAGCTCCTAGAGCTAACAAATTTTGCTATCCATCTCTGCCCATTTTGAAATGATTTTGGGTTGAAAAGTTTTAAGGGTTGTGGGCCTAGCATTATTTTTAGTATTATTTATTATTATTTAGTATCTGTGGTGAAAATTTAAATATACCTTTCGGCCACGAAGGGGTAGTCTATTTGTAAATTCAATACCACAACTGAAATAGAATATGGAACCACCTTTTTGCTGTTTTATTGTTTTCCTAATTTTGTTGTTTAAAAGTTACAAGCCCTTACTAATATGCATTTTTAGTTTCGACTTTAAATTTTACTAATTCAAAAGAGCTATATTTTCCATAAAAAATTTTGCAATTGTGAACTTCCGTAACATTAAAGTCGAGGCTAAAATGTTGTTATTAGTACGGCGCAAAGTCATTATAATTTAGTGACAACTTTTCCCAACTTATTTTTAAATACTTCTCTTGAGTTAGTCGAACTTATTACACTACACACTATTTTTAGACTTAAATTGACGTTGGGTAAAGTATTTGTCTTCAGAAGGCATTTTCCAAAGCTTGCTCGTTCCTAAATGCGGATTAATAAAAGATGTTCATTGAAGGTAAGAAAGAGGTTTTATTTCAATAAGTAAAGCATGTTTTTCTACAAACTTCAAACTATCGGAAGATACAGAAAAACATGCATGAATGAGGTTTATTTCAGTTATTTTTGACGTTAGTTATGATTTCCTGGACTTTTGAATATAAATATTCAAAAGTGCTGGCATTGATTTGAAAAAGCAACCTTACATGCTGAATATAGCGATCATCATTATTGAGAAGCTTTGACGCGAGTTTTGAAATAACAGAAGTTAGTCAATTGCTAAATAAATAAAGCCAAAGTTCAGTCAATTGCTTAAATGCGTACGCAAAAAAACACAATTTAGACTTAATTATTGAACAGCATTGCAAAGACCAGGCGGCAGTTTGTCGCTTTACAGGCTGTCACAGGCATTAAGCCAAAGTCATATTTAGATAAAAACACAAAAACAACTTTCTTCATCAGCTGCGAAAATATATTCTCTCATAATAGCTTGAAAATTTTACTTTCCACAAACAAAAGTACATCGAACACCGCATTTGTCACCAACAACTAACACTTTTGCCAGCCATCACAATACTTACAAATAAAACAACTTTCCATGAATCACAAACAACGAAATCGCTCGGTAACCTAATTTTCCACAATAAATAAAATATTACAGAAACACAATAAAATTTGATTCACCGACTCCTTAATCAAAAATAAAAAAAAAACACATTTTGAATGGCATCTGCTTGCGGAACAATAAACATTGGCTGCTACCAATTCAGGGCCGGACATAAAAAAAAACCAAAGGCTCATGAAAATTTTATAAAGTTATGCAACGTTATTGACAGTATTTGGGTCGCAGTTAGCATTCAAATTTGGCTAATTTCAACGGCTCTCAATGATGATACATTTACGGACTGAACATTTACCATGAACTAGAACACGGCCAATTTGCATGGCAAACTGAAGAAATCGAAATTTATTGCCAGTGACAAATATTTCAAGCTCATTATATCTACTTCCTCATTTCAAACTTTCTCCGAAAAATGCTGCCATCAATATCAAATCCCATTCACAACTGGAACGACTAATCCAGGTCCAGGGTTCAGTAAACCAACAAAAATTAAAACTGTTTGTAAATAAAAAAAAAAAAACAGCCAAGTGCAATCGAGAGCTTGTCAACAACGAAAGGGAAACAGAAAGATCCAGAGATACGTAGCATACCAAGGAACAGGGTCAACAAGTACGGTCAAGATTCTCAAGAAAAAAAAAAGAAAAAAAAATATATTAAAAACAGAAATGAAAACATTGTGCGGTGACCCGATGAAGGTGTTTGTGGTGGGTAGACCCTTGTCTTCTTTGCATCTCCTAAGAGATTCATTTCATCAGCAGGCAGACGACTACAGATGGATGAGTGGCACTGGTAGGTGAACCTAACGAAACAGATTGAATGAGATGCGCTTTTGGGGGCAAAGAGGACGGGCGAAGATTGCACGAGTATTTTAAAATGTTTTTATGTTGCGGGGGATATGCGAAAAGTGCTTGTGTCTTGAAAGATTATTCTCCGGACCAGTTAAGTGGGTACTTGCATTATTCGGAGGCATGTTGTTTGCCTTAAGCCCTTAGGAAACCAATTCAGCTGAGGTTTACTGGTCTCCACAAATTCGATTTGATAAATCAAGTTAGTTGGTTGATTTTTGTTGAGTGTTCCTTTATTTAAATATATTATTTATAAACCTAAAATGAAGTTGCTTTTATTGACTTTAAATTTGGCCCTTCCATCAGAGGAGACGCTTTACAGACAACTGCTGATGAAGAGAGTCGTCAAAATAAAAGTTTTCAGCTCAACTCTTTTGTTTATGTTTCTACAACAACATTTTTGGGTGTCCAAATTACTCAATTTATTTTTTTATTTGATAATCGCGTGGAGCGAAGACGAACACTTGGACGCACTTCACTTTTCATGTAACGAAAGTAACCGATTTATTTGATTACGTTTGTTACCTCAAAACGGTTGCAGATGCGTAACAAAAGTAATCCTCTTAAATGGAGATATCTTCGTTTTGACCCCCATAATGGCTTGAAGGCATTTTCCTTAAGCCAGAGGTAAGCACCATTGTAAAATTGGTCAGTAAAACTACCTACGTTGGGCTGACCTGCAGTGAGCATGCGCCAAACGTTAAATGGGTGAAAGACGAACTGGTGGGCAACTAGAAATAGATCAGTATATTGTAGTGGACAAGCTGCCAGTAAAAAAATGCTCAAAATTTACTTTTACGTGATACAAACAATGAGGTCTATTAAACTGTCTGAAAAGTGCTACCCTTATCGGTGATTGATTCTTTTCTAATGTCGAAGAGGACCGTTGAAGAACTTTCGTCAGCTATTGTGAGGTCAGTAAAACTGTCTGAAATGTGCTACCCCTATGGCTGATTGATTTTCTTCTAATGTCGAAGAGGACCGTTGAAGGACTTTCGTCAGCCATTACGCAGTCAAATAAAATAAATAGTTAACGCAACAGATTTATATATAACCCTGGGCCTACAGATTTTTACTGTCCTTTGTTTTATATTTTTGCGACAAGTGCAAGTGACAATTTATAGCGTTTTAAATGGTTTTTATAAAATGTCTCTAAATATTTTATACAGAGCTTGTAACCTACGTTAAATACCCATGGATATAATAGTAATAGTAGTAATAATAATAATGATAATAATTATTGTTCAAAAAAATCTAAAAACTAGTTCTGATCAGGACACTCATTCTGTAATTTTTCAGACGACTATCGTCGAAAAGATAGACCTCCAAAAGTAGCAACTAAATGCTAAAATTACAAGTTTGAGGGTTTAATCCAGTTCATTTTCCACAAATGTAATGAAAGCTGATGATAGTGAAAAAAATTCGCGCAGAATCTAAGTTCTGATGGTCATCAAAGTTTCTAAAACGATATCGTCCCGACGATTATTGTTAAACGGAATCTGCCCCCAGCTAAAACTTAGCTTTAAAATAATTGATAAAATACAAAAAGGCTGTGATAATCGATACTTGTCATGTTCTAAGAAAATTTAAACATAAGTATATAGTACGTATAGATTTTAATTGGACTTATGGTCTCTAAAATTGTATTATTACCAATTAATGATAAATAAAGGAAATAATATTAATAATCAAGCAACTTAAATATTTAGTACAATGTAATCCAATTTAAATTATTTTTTTTAAATAAATGCCTTAGTACAATCTACTATCTAATAAATAAAAAATATTTATTGATGGGGAACGTCCTTACCTAAAATAGAGGTTGTGTAAATGGATAAAGGACTAACAGCCAGACTTTCTATCTGCATTTATTCCTATATATTTTTTTAACGTTTCAGAAAGCTGGTTGAGTTGAGGGATACTAGTTTGGGCTTAGGGCAGGTTTGCTACCATCAGTTACAAAACTCTGAGCAGGACCTTCGCGGTAAAACTGCACTTCAGAGTTTATAGTTCTCGGAGTTTATGAGACGCCACAAATTTAAAAAGGTCATCTTAAAGATTGCAAATGACTTGTAGCAATCGCGTATGTTTACATTCTTTGAAAATTGTGCGAGGGGTCTCAGGTTCGATCCCCGGAAATACATAAATAACATCTTAAGGTTAATTATGTATATTATAAGGTTATCCATTGCGCCACCTCTCGGGAACGTCGGACAAACTTCCAGGAGTATAACTCTCTTAAAAGAGCCGTTGGGACTCAGGTAAAATTGTAAGTTATTTTCCATTCGTCCCAAAAACTAAAACGAATGGTTGTGGGAAGATAGGCTCAAGGTAGCGCAAACCTATTCCGCCAACTATATGATTTGATAGTCGAGCAACGAAAGCCGCATGTGCATACCTATCCAGATTAAAGAGTTGTCTTGCTTAAGAACTGCGGAACCTTCCCGCCAAAACATTTAAAACTCTGCCCGCGATACCAAAAATCATTTTTAGTGTCCAGGCTGAATTTGTCGAACTCACAGCGGCGACATTTTCCATACAAAATTGCATATTGTGACCTACAAAATATTTAGTGTGGAGGTTAAAAAAGATTTTTAGTAAGAAAAGTTAATAAATGTGTCAAAATTAAATGGCTCCACGAAACAGATCAAAGTTGGATGATTTTACTATAAAGAAAACACCTCACTCTACTGTAGCTAACGTCTTTCCTTTTGGTAAAAGCATTCCAAATACCCTTCGACCGACTTACAGTTTCGCCAGCTTAAAAAGCAATTCCCACTTACCTTCCACAAACCAATTTAAATGTCAAATCAACTAACTAAGTGGTATAAATTAGAAATTAATATTTTCTGAAGATAAATTGTTGCTAACTAAAGTGGTATTAGTCGAAACAAAATATAATTATCATAAATTCCCCGTGTGAAAGTGATTATTGTTTTCGTTTATTTTTCTCTCTCGTGTTGGACAATGTTGCATGTAAATTCTGCTACAGACAAATGAACAAAAAGAAAAGATTCTGCGCAAAAAAAAAAACCAAACCACCGTAGGCTATATTTAAAAAAAAAAGTGCGTGCTCAACACCAGCCAACAGCACATCACATACCCGAAGCGAATTACATGGTTCACTCATTGTTACATGCGTCATATACTCGTACATGCGGTGTGTACATATTTTCTGCAAAATGCACCACACTGCACTTGTGGCGAAAATGAAACGAAAATCACTCGGCTGTAATAGTTTTCTTTTCTTTCTTACATTTAATTGCATATTTCCTATTTGGCACTGTGCGATCCAATTAAATGTCGATTCATTAATTTTAAGCTGCACTCTCCTGCAACATGTCCAGATAGACAATAAGAAGAGTATTATCATAATTACATTATAATTTAGACTGACAGCTATTATTTAATTTTTTTTCTTGTTCTGCCTCTGTGTGGAAGATGAAAGTTTCCAATAGCGAAGATTCGTGTATAGGGCCAGCCAATTGAATGTGCAAACACGAATGTTGCGCGCAACATTTTTCACTTTCTTTCACATTTTCTGAGTGTATCCGCGATTCTTTCGACGCAGACTATTTTGACAGTGAACTGATATTTTGAATAAGCTGGAATACCGGAAATTTCCCGCCTCATCACCATTGGTTGTGGTAGAAAGTGAAATTCAATTTTTTGAGTCACGAATGAAAGGGTAGAGTTGTGGGAAATACTTTTGGTCAACCGGTTACCCATTTGGTAACTCATGAAAAATGTCGGCTAATACATATTAATGCAGCTGCTCGACTTGGCTATAGGTTTAGTATGCAGTTACGTCATGTGGACTAGTAGTGTTTGTTAATCGATGCTTGTTGGTAGTGGCGCCCAAATTGGTGTACAATGAGCGGCGTTAATTGTGAAAGGGATGGTGCCGCAGAAGATTGTCTGTTAGGCAAGCTTGAAAGATTACCGGCCTGATCGCCTGAACGCCAAATACGTTCACACGCTCCGAAATATAAAGTCGTTAAAATGCGAATGCGTAATCGTTTGCCAATTTGGACAGTTGGGGAGTATTTTAAATATTTAATTAGTGGCTCTTGCAGCTGGAGTTGTATCTTGATTCCGCAAATAGGAGTGGCTGCATTTATTATGGGCTACTATCGGATTTAAATTGATTCAGAGAAAAATCTATTCTTTGTGTTATTGATTCGTTGAATGTATCCCATTTATCTGATTTAAAAATCCTTTGTACAGCTGGCCTGGCAGTGAGAAGAAAGACCCAACCCTGAACCAAGTTAAACTTGCGGAGATTCCGCTCGGAAGTTACCAGAATGTTGTTGCAAAATATTTACAAAAGGGTTTCACAAGCTGAACACCCCTCGCCTGATGTTATCTTCAGTTCCTCCGAAGTCACATAATTTCCAAAGTCGCACAGTAAATTTCCTCATTCATGCCAAAACTGATTTGACTGCTCAAATAACTCATAAATTATAGCTGCTGCATAATCGATACCCATCCTGACGTTACTCCGCTACATTCCCACCCGATCTAACCGCTCAAACCCCAGCTGAGACAGCAATTCATTTTATTTCATTGACATCCGGCACATAGATCATCTCTGAGATTGGGTCATCTCACCCACAACCATTTGAATGTAGGCAATTGCCCAACTCAACCCCGGAGACATGCCTTTAAAATCCCATCACAGTTAAGCCGCCAGCACAGTCAGCCGATCCATGTATTTATATGAGTGACTTCATTTAGAAAGCTTCCACTTGTAACAGGCCGCTTGATCGCCAAATTCAGAAACATCAAACGAGAACAATTGACATCTCGTGTGTTGTAACTAATTCAGTAGTGGGAACCCGGAGACTATCTCCGATGAACAAAATCAGCCGTGGCCATGATCGAAACCGAGATACGGCCAACGGACAGAAAGCAATATAAATTCCCATTGATCGTGACCTTAACTTGATGTCGCATAGTCACCCTGCTGACTGTTAACTAGATCCCACCAAAACGAACAGCATAAAAGAACCGCGCAACAACAGAGACGGTGGTCCGTGATGCCGCCGCCACCGCCGATTAGAAAACACTTTCACTTCGGATCATCATGTTGCAGATGTTGCTTGTTGTACTCATGCACTTGAATTACTTTGGCGGTTTCTCCACAGCGCACTGGAGATGACCTTTGAATGGACCTGTTTTTTCCTTTGAGGTTCTAGGACCACTCCAGCACATCAGCAATGACGAAATTTGGGTCAAAAACCACGATCGTCCACATTCCACTGCAGCATGTGTATCGTTTTATCCCGCGAAAGATATAACCGAACAAACAAAAATTTATTTTGCCGATTATACAACACAAGGCAGACGACGACGGTGCCGCCAAGAAGAAAGATTTCACTTTCACAATCGATACATGGGTGCTCGGCGCCGCGCCTGTCTCTGCCCATCTATTGAAGATGATGACGGCGATAGCTATAGAGCATGAGCCGCCTCTCTCGGTGGTAAACTCGTTTATTAGGTTAACACCGAACTCGATCTTAGTGTCTTGTTATGTTTTGTCTGTTGTAATCTTGCGCAATTCTTCGCAACCAACTATACGAGTTCTCGTTTCAGTAATTGTAACAATTTTTTCAGTGAGATTGCTGCATTAAATGATTTATTGAAAAATTGTGTGCAAAAATGTCGTTAAGCAGGAGAAAGAAATTCGTACGGATGCCACAAAAACCAGTTACAATTCTGCACGATCTTACAATATGCCACCAACATGGTTGCACGATTAAGTCAGACGGTTGCTGTGATGATGCTGAAATATTTTCACTTGCTGCATTCCGGAGGAGACGATAATGGTGCACACACAGGCACATAGTCGCACAGGTTCCGTGATGCGACGTCTTTTGGGGGAGCAGTCTCAAAAATACAAGTATCTTCACTTTCTTCCATTAATGAAGACGGTTGGATATTGGTTTGTTGCTGGTGGTTCGAAGAGGTCAAAATACTACAACCGGAGGCGGGCAATTTTTTGTGGTCTTTTTAAAATCACTGAGACATGTGCGCGCAGTGAAATTCGACTCGATTTTGATTAGTTAAATGGTCAAAGTGGTCTTTTCTACTCCAAAAGTGAGATTATATAAATTTTTCAAGCAATTCTTGTATCGGGAGTATTGCAGACATCAGAAAAAGGTAATCAGGGGTCTTTTTGAATTTGATTTGAATGTACGCATGTTGCTCGTATTTAAAAGAAGTCGGATAGAAGATGTTGACAATACAAATGACAGACGATGTCAAAGGAATCTATTTTTGAATGGTATCTGAGTCAACTGACTGTGGGGCTTGTTTGCAAATCGAAGATCCCATCCGATTGCCCACAGAGACAATAAAAATGATGATTGGAAATTGACGAACACTAGAGAGGCTCCTTTGTTTTGAATGCAAAGCTAAAAAAATAAATCCTGGCTCTCTTATCGTCGGAGTGGAATATTTAGTGAATTTCGTGGGCGTATACGTAACTTTTTTTCTTTAAAAAAGCACATCTCTGTGCAAAAACCCAAAGAGTTGTGAAAAACGGTTTCCAGTCAGTCTAATGTTGTCTATGACGAACAATAAGCTCAGCACCGAACTCTGGCTTAAGCTCCGTAGGTATAATGACAGCTTTTTCAGCAAATTCCGTCTTAAAAACAGTTTGTAAAATACACGAAATTTGTGTTAGTTTAAATTTTTTCTAAAAATTGCCAGACTTACAAAACTGCATGATTCGCAAGAAAGATTTGGCTCTCCATAAGTCGATCAAGGTCTCAGACCAAGCTTCCTAAAGCCAATCATCTGTTTTTTTTTAATATTTTAAATGAATGGAAAGGGACCGCAAATTTTGCGCCATACCCGAGCGGCTCAAATGAATGGTCTCATTTCACTCACGACTGAAATACTGATGAATGTTAGAATCTTACGATAGAGCAATGGAAAATCGCCTGGGAGTTTGTTTAGAAGTTAGATTAATTACTGATTCAACTTTGTCATAAATCCAAAAAAAGGTTGACATATGAAAAGGCCAACTGCTTCTAACAATGATTTATGTCTTATTAGCGCCAAAAGTACAAAAATCCCGGGAAATATCGCTTGGATCTAAGCTGTAATTATCCGTCAAGAACTAGATTCAGCGGTTGGTATATTGAGGGTTTTATGGTGATTTTCTTGTGACGTCATAGTCACCAACAAAGTTAAACTGGCAACCTCTCGCTAGTTAGCTCAAAAAAATAAATGAAAAATGATATGGCGCCCACATACAATTTAAAAAGCTAGAAAATTCTAATCCGTGGTACTCCAAAAAAGTCTTACTAACACAATTTGAATTCAAATCATTCAACCGACAGGGTGACCCAAGTGTTTTAAGTTGATTCTAAAAATCAATCAATTTCCTTTGTCTTTAAGAATGAATATTCAGACTTTGAACCACAATGGATCCGGGTTGAATCGTTCTATTTCTGGCGCACCCCGTCAATCTGTCCTGTTGAAAATGCAAATAAAACCCACTAGCTGTAAAAAGCATTATCCTTGCTGAATGTTTCGCTTTTTTCTTGATGGTAAAGTATTTTTTTGTTTAAATGTGTCAACTTTGTAGACACATTACCTTTGCATATCCAAGTGGATACTGTATGTTTTCAAAAGCCCATAATCGCACACAGACTTGTCTTGTTATGTGGCAAGCTGCGCCCACCATCATCCCAAACAAAGTTGCATAATCTCCGATTCGTTTCATCTCCAAATGGCCAACTCATGTAACATCAGCACTTCCATTAAATTCCATTAACGAACCACGTTTAACCGCGCAGATCAAATTTTATCTTTACTGCCTTTTTCATTCCGATGCGTGTTTGTTCTTTGAAGAGACTTCTGCTTCTTCTTGTCGTTTTTACGTATCCGACACGGTAAACTCTTTTCCATTTCCCATATTACAACGAATCTTGGAGTGTATCTCTCGGGTACACCGTTTGTCACGACATCTCTCGAAAAACTACCATATTGCGTGATCACGTGCGACTCTGTATCTGTATGACATTCTCCTATGAAAATCGACATAGATGGCTTACAATGAACCCAAACTAGGTTGGTTCCATAGCGTTCCGTGCGCGCCACCATTGCAACCGAAAGTGCAAGTACCTCTGGGACAAAAACAAAAAAAAAAACAATGCACATGCGAATTATGCTTTTCAATTATGGTCATGCATCATGAACAGAAATGAAAGGGAACTCCACTAATTATAAAAAAAAAAACACACAAACCAAAAAAGAAAAAGAACCAAAGACCATTTTCGAATTTGTCAAAGCCTCAACAGATAATTGTCTTCGTGCGGCCACTATCGCATTAGGTACTGCACTGTGTGCAAGCCGCTGGAAACTGCATTTAATTAGCGGTATTTGGTGGATTGAAAAAGAAATAAAACAGCAATAAAATTGTTATTCGACGCTTGTCGATTGCATGCCTCTGAAATGCATTAATTAAAATTGGGTACAACATTCCGGTGAAGGAATTTGGCAAGGCTTGGGAAAATGCAAGAAGCGAATGGAGAATTGCAGTAACTCAGTCAAGAGGTTGTAATTTTTTATTCCCTCGAAGTGGGATTTAGGTCGAAATCGAAAAGGATCTCAAAAGAGTTTATTTGTTTAATTTTACCCAACCAGTAGTAGACATTTGACTGACTTAAAAACGTTTCCAACTCCGTTATGTGTTCAGCCAACAATTGGCTTGCCATCAATCACCATTAACCGAAACGTTGAGCGATAAGTCCGGCAGCAGTCCACAGGTCACACGTGAAAGCACTTTAAGCAAAGGATGCCAAATTAATTTACCATTGCGGTGAACATTTCTGCAAACAGCCTATTAGCCACATCTCGTTTGGAAACATCGTTTTCCTCTCAGTCATCTAAACGAAATCAATCATTTGCAGAAGATGGAAATTGCGTCTTTGGAATACCAAATAATGGCCACAGATAGGACAAGTTTGTTTCAAGAAAAGCACAATTACCAACCGCCGATTTGTAGGGGAAAACAATTACAACTTTCTCTCTTATCGATTGCGTTACATGCCCTTTGATTAATTTATACCCAGTCCAACAATTTAATTACATGCGTAGGTCGGCGTGAACCTTGCTTTAATTATCGTACCCTAATCAAATTCACACTTTAATGTGAAGTACACGTGTTGCCAACACCATGCGCAACATGTTTACAATGTTTTTCGTTTATTTGTGAGGAAACATAAAACCGTCAGAATGACGAAGCACTTCACGATCGTCTTTGTTAATCGCTTATCGATTTGTCGGGAAAAAATTACAAAGTCATCACACGCAGCCCATCAACATGTTGCGAAATTTCACTCTCTTCGTAGTTTATGCATCGCCCATCAACACAAAAGTAAAATATCTCACTTCAACGGTCAATAGCATCGTGATTTTTGTGGCTTTTATTGTTTTTTTTTTTTTGTCTGCAGGTTTCACTTTTGTTTCCCTTTGCGGGACTTGATATGATCAAAGTAATGTGTGCGGGAGTAGGTATCGCGCAAGTGAAACCCAATGGAAACCAGTTTCAAATCTATCTATCAAGTTTTGTGATAATCGTTCGCTTTTCGAATTCGGCGCAGATAAATTGACTTATTTTCCTCTGCGTAAACAGACAGTTTGTAGTGACCCACTTGAAGAAATCCGCGACTCGTCGGTTCGCGGTGGAAAAAATGTCGGTAGACGAAATAATTGCATTGTGTGGCGAGATGTGACTCAGTTCACCGAAGGTGAAAAGCGTGAAAGGAATTTATATCACTGGCATGTGGGGCTTAAGCTGTTGCCGGTCATGTAGTCGTCGTGATTTCTTAGGGAAATTCATAAAATCGACCGGCAGATGTTGCCCGAAATATATCAGCATTAAAATGGACAATTGGACAGTCGAAAGTGTGCAATGGTTAAAAAAAAGGAGGGCTTGTGGGGGTCATTTGAAAGGGTGTACAAATATCGTACAATGTAAAAGGTGGGCCATCGAGTGGTTTCTTTTTAAATCATAGGTTATTTTGACACTGACAGCTGTTTCCCGCTCGAAATCTTGACAGAAAGTCAGTATCATACCTCCGCGGAACGAAATGAGTCGCTTTACGTTTAAACAACGTTGGGAAATATTTAAAACTTATTTCCAAAGTGAGTTTTTGAAAAGAATTTTTGCCCGAAATGAAGTACGCAAATTTGTGCAGAAAGTTCGTGAGACTGGTATGATAGGGGACAACACTCATCGTCTCCAATGCATGCACAGAGAGTGACAGTTTGGTGCGGATCGGGGAGTGGTGGCATCATAGAATTATTTTTCTTTGAAAATGAGGCTAGGAACAACGTTTCGGTCAACGCTGGGCGTACCATGTTAATCGACTTTTTTTTTTACTGAAATTGAAGACATGGATTTGGACGACCTGTGGTTCATGCAGAATTGCGCGCCATGCCACTCAGCCCACGCCACAATCGATCTTTTGCGTAACAAATTCCCAAATCGTGTTATCAGCCGTCTTGGCGATGTCAATTGATCGCCTCGGAGCTGCGATTTGACCGCTTTGACATTTTTTTGTGGAAAACCGTGAAGGAACGTGAACCAATGCTATGCCAACAATTCGGAAATGATTCAAGCACTTAAGGCCAATATCATCCAAGCAATCTGTGAGCTACATTCCTAAACCATCAACAAGGTCTTGGAAAATTCTGTCACTACTGCGCCACTGCGAAGCCAGCCGAGGCAGCCACTTGAAGTTTCGACTTACTAGAGTAATTTTTTTGTATTGATTTTGATATGTTCCTCTTTGTACATGTTTCTCACTGATGGCTGCAAGAGCATGATTTGAAGTGAGGACAAAAATTTTAATTGGCTTACATAGTGACAAAAGCATTGGAGCGACAGAGTCTAAAATGTGTCCAGCCCTTAATTTTGAATGTAGGGACTCGAACTCGATTTGACTTTGTGGCTGAACTTTGATTATTCTCAGCTTTCAAACTAGCCGAAAAATATGATGAAGATTTTAAGAACAAATTTCGAAAAAAAAACGCTCTAATTTTGGACTAGTTAGTCGTAAGTCTACTTATGGTTAATTGACAAACCAAAGTCTATAAACCTGGTCAACAATTTATAACTTACTTCTTGCTTTGGGAAATCAGAAAAAAATAATCAAGCGTCTGCGAATTTGTTTTAACGATAATGCAGATGAGGATACAACCTTTCGAAAGCATTGACTAAAACCCAAGATGGGTTATCACCGGAAAAATAGGGCAAACCAATACAAGCGTTTCAGACAAGAACTAGTAAATTTAAGAATTGATTGAGTAGCTCACATAAAAAAGGGAGCAATTTAAATGGAAACAGGAAATGAACTCAGCCTCGAAGTAAAGAAAGTCCATAATCAGGTCATTGCCAGGAACCGCACGGAGGTTAACCGTCAAAAAAGCGCCAGATTTTAAATGCCACGCAATAGTGTTCAAACTTTTCAAAATTTTGCGTAAAGTATTATTTTCTTAATTTTTCACATTTTCGAAGTTTATTTTTTATTATTTAAAATTAATATTTACTTTATTTATTTTTACTTGAGTTACCTTATTTTTGTTATGATAAATTGATATATATCTATTTATTTAAAAACAAGTTGTATTGTGTTTGATATTGATGTTCTCTGTAATGCGTGCACCGATTTTGTTTCTGGAAATTTATGATTAAAGGTGACGTCACTACCAGGGTTTTTATGTGTATACGGTCTTCGTATGTGTACGGGTTCATGAGTAATGGCATTTTAGTGAACATTCCTATATTTGCGCGTATATGGTGTTGTCGATCTCCGAAACCCCTCAACCGATTTCAATGAAATTTTGTGAATGGGTATGTTTGGTTTCAACTGGACAGTTTTGAACCCGATAAGTGGCGCTGTTGTCGTTCACCGACTGAGAAAATCTGACCGAACCAATTAGATTGAATAATAAGCGGGAAAAATAACGATCAAGAAGCCGACCCGGAAATAATCTATGAAGTCGTAACTAAGCATTGAATTCAATTTATTTCCGACGAGTTTCATTCGTTCAATAGAGAGGTTCCCCTTTCAAAAGGGATGTTAATAATTTGATCAATTTTAGGCGGTGCAAAGTTCGCCGGTTAACCTAGTTTCAGATGAAAAAAGAGGCTATTTAGACCTCATGCTTAGGACTCCATTTTTAAGAATAATTTGATTTATTTTAATTTTTCCCGATCTCCTTGATCACCAAAAAGTGTCCTTTTCATTTCAATCTAAGCGCAAATTTACCCCAAAACTTCACATGTTTTTATTATAAGAGACCGAATTTTCCGGCTTTCTTCGTCGATTTATTGACGATGCTCGAATGTCTTGGCAAACAAAACCGCCAAATAATAGTTCAAATTAGCACCATTCGTTGGCGAAATCAATTTCTCTCCGCCAATATTAGGCGCAAAATCGAAAGTGTCAGTTTGAAAATCATCCACTATGAAAATTCATAAACATAATTCATTTTTGAATCCCACAGCCAAAGGGGTCTAAATGAATGGAAAGTCCAACCAACGGATCAGCAATTAATGAAGGCAAACAAACAATCAAAAATTCACTTCTCAATAGTGAAATCGAAAGTTAACTGAGATGAGATGTCAAGAGATTCATATATGTGAATTCAATGGTTTAAGCCCATTTGCATTTAATCACATCGCCTTTTCGATCTGATGACACACCCTGCGGAGGGAAAGAGTTTGAATTAAGTTTAGCTTCGCCAAAGCCGGAAGTTTATGTCGACGTTATATCACATCTGCAATTATTGCAAAGATTTATCTGAAACATTTTGGATTCGCCGTTTTTACATGCGTAATCTTCTATGTTTGTGTAGTAAAAACTCGGCCAAATGGTTTATGTGCAAAAAACAGAAAACTGGTCGGCCCTGTCTTGATGGTAGACAGATGAGGGAAAATTCCGTAACATCCCGACCAGCATGTTGGGTTATTCAATTGTGCGGTTGGATACATACGTACATGCGAAACAATTAATGCCGCACGCTGCGTTGTACGTCTTGTATGTGATGCGATGCGATGTGAGTGAGTGGGTATTGTTGTCTAACGAAGAGTTTTTGCCCTTGTTTCATGGATTTGCATACCGGCTGCCTGTAACAGATGCGAGATGTATTACATTGCCCAGTTAATGTTTACTAATTGCTACCGGGTTTAGGTGGTACTACCATCACGCGGGGGGACAATGTGACGGCATTTTATATGTTGCATTGGTCTCTGAATTGGATAGAGATATTTCCTTGGTCGATGAGGGGTATGACCGTTTCATACGAAGCTGTATTTAGTTTTAACTAAGCTGTTAACACCATGAGGTTGCCAATAAAATTTCAGCTCGAATTACCAAAGTTTCGAACCGATTTCCGTTCTTTTTTGCCACTTTAAATGGAACCCAGACGAACAACTGCGACTGCATTTGTTACCAATTTTCCCGGTAGACTCTCCCAGTTATTTGAGAAAACCACACTGCGACGTGTTGCCGAGTTTGGAACTCTCCAGAAAATGACCTGTCAGAAGCACAACATTTGTCAGAACTTACCTCGATCAGAATTCAAAAAATTGACAAAGTCAAGTCCTTGAAATACTGTAAGCATTACCAATAAAATTGCACTTTATATGAAATGGATTAGCAAAGTTCCGAACCGATTCGTGCACTTTTTTGCTGGCCAATCTGTGTTAGTTCCCTCATAACCTTCAGTGACTATATAGCGCCAGTGAAAGATGGCGGTTTAAGGGGCTACTTAGGCGAGTACAGTAACCAAGGTAGGGAGGGTAGAAGCAAAAGTCTGTTACAGTTTTTCTTTCTGTTTTGTTTTACACCCAAGGGAAACCTTAGACTGGTTTTGCCAGACTCGATGACAAGACCGGTCTGGCAACAAAATGCCAAATAAGAAGGGCTAGTCAAAAAAGCGAACCACGAATTTGTCGACTGCATGTCTCACGGAGTAAAAATAAAGTTACTGATCAATTCAGGAATCAATCCAGCCCAGTTAAATCAAGTTGTCTTGAATGTGCCCATTCCCAATCACCACACAATTTAAGAAAAAGCACTGAGACGCTCTGACGAATTCGGCAGCCCACCAATTGAAGCTCATCTCGAACAAGAATTCACAAAAGTGACAACACAAACGAGGCAGCAAACTGGCTCATCGCGGAGTCCGAAAATGCACCAAGTATGGAAAGTTTGCGCCGCATTCCACCGTCAACTCTGATGCAATGTGCCACTTTTCCCAATAGGCAATCCTCGGCCATTCTCTTTAAACATTTCATTCAATTTTCAACCAATTAATCAACCCGACTGGCCTCTCCGATCACCTCACGTCACCTGAAATTGATCACACCAGAACATGACATCCATTCTGCCTGATTAGACGATGACTGTCCAGCACCAAGTGATTAAATAATCCGCCGCTCTACAGGGATGTGATGAAGTAATAACTCAATCCCCACATAGAAATTGCCCCAACCGCGACGCAGAAACAAGTGGAAATATACTCTTGCCCCGACTTCAGTGTGCCATAGGCACACAACATAAGCATCTTTAGTGATGGTTCTTTAATTCCAAGCCTCATTTGAAGAATCTTATGAAATCACTGCCATCGTTACGACCGACGGGCGCATATCTAACCTCCTGGTGGGTTTCATTTAGACCCAGTTCCTCGCGGCACTGTACGTCCGTCTGTCTGTCCATCCGATGAAGAGAAGCGTGGCCTGCATTTGCGGGCCTCATTGCAGAATCCAAATAGACGCTGTGCATTGCACAATGGGTAATTCATTTTCGTACTTCTTCGGCTGTACACCAGCTTCTGTGAGATGAGGAGATCTACAAACGCATTTTGCGCGGTTCAAGGTTGTGCGGCGATGGGAAGTCTCTTTCTAAATCCATAATTTGTTTTCCTTGCAACACTTCAAATCGAAACCGATTTGTGTATACGATTTGTATTTGAAAGTGAATCCTCTGGAGGTGGCCAAAACTGGTCATGTAAGGCGAGGTGGGGGCAACACAAACAAACGCCTTTCACTTTTCGCACGGTACTCTGTTGGATGTGGAGGGCTCGTGCGCTTCACAGTGGACACATGATTCAGAGGCGAGCATCATACCGTTGGGCAATTTTTTGTTGCTTTCTTTTTGGTACAGGTAGCTGTGAGTGTTGTGGTATTTTTGTGTTGCGCCATATATTGTACTTGGAGTAGTTTGATAGAGGTAAGTGTGATGATGAGAGCATCAGAAGCCAATATCCCTCGGCAACTATTCCGGCAGATATTGCACAGAGTGATGGAACTTCCTCAATGCGAAACTGGTTGCGAGGTGCATCCTAAAACTGCTTTGCCCCCCCACATGGCCTGACATTGTCGGTAGCACATTTTTCGCAACTGCAAGCCACTGTCCCATGTAAATCATTGCCGTTGACAGCTAAACATTAATTGAGACCAATTTAAATCACTTGTCGAACTTGTTTTAGTTAAACGACTGTTTTACCGATGTAATAGCTGCGCAGCTGTGAACGCACAACCCAATGGCATACAAATAACTGGCTTCAAGCTGGGATCGCGAATTAAAACTGCCAACAACAATAAGAGCAACAATTGAGCGTGTGCGCTGAATAGAGTCCATTGACTTGTGACGCGCAGTGGATATATTACAGACAGACTCTCTGTCGTTTGCCGTTCACTTTGGCATCGCTTAGAGAGTGGCGCAACACTGATGTCAATCAAATTTTGAAGTGTCCTTCAGATGTTTAATCGTGTGCATTTTTCTTTTCAGCCCGGACACCAATACCGCCAGCCGGCGACTACCCAGCAGCACATATTCTCGGATGTGCAACAGCATCAGCAGAGGTACAACGTACAGCAGCAACCCCAGCAGCCGTTCTATGTGCAGCAGAGTCCCAGTGTGGAAGTTCCACTAACGCAGCAGCAGAGGAGTCACAATAACCATGGCGGGCAGCAAAATGTTCGCTTTCCACAACCGCACCCACCGCAACAGCAGTATCAGCAGTTACGTGCGCCCAGCAGTAGTGTCAGCCCCAAGGACGCACTGATTGGTTTCGTTCCGAACTACGTTCCAGTTCCACAAGCTCTGCATTCTCAGCCTCCAACTAACCAGCAACAACAGCAGTTTCAGCGATCGGTGCAGAGCCAAGTGCAGCCGCTCAGTCCCTTTTCAACTGTAGGAACGCCTCAACAGGAGCAAGACATTCATACGCAAAACTTCCTCACACTTCGGAATCTAGCTCCTCAAGTGGGTCCTCAGCAAAGTCTGCCGTCGCGATCGTTTAGCAATAAGCAGTTCCAATCGCAAGGCCCAGTCTCACAGTTCCAGCAACAACCACAACCACAGCCGCAACAGCAGTTCTCAATAGCTCCTCAGTTCGATAATGTCCTGCCTCTAGCTCAAACCGAGCAAAAACTGCCACGACAGGAAGTGAACCAGGCCTTCTCGACAGCGCCCCAGTTCTCGTTCAACAACCAACCACAGCCGCAGCCTCAAGCCTATCACCCACAGCCTTCGTCGCTGCCTCCGTCGCTGTCTCCGTCGCATCCAACTCAGATATACCAAGGCAATCAGCAACCGCACTACGTTCAGCCACACCAGAGCTCCCACAGTCCACACCAGAGCTCCCACAGCGGCTTCGCCGAATATCAGCACTTTGACAGCCCATATGCATCACCTGAGCAGGAGTACAAGCAGAAGCTGATCCAAAAGCACGAGCAGTTTGTCCAGAAGCAGTACGAGAAGTCGCAGAATAAAGTGAAACTTCTGCACGAAGACTTTGTCCACAAGCAGCACAGCATCAAGCAAGAGACTCCCGTGAGGCATCAGCATCACCATCAATCACAAGCCGCACCGATTCATGGAAGCCCGCCACGCAGCCGTCCCGTCCACGCCTCCGAAGTTGGACTCTTCAACGACGCCCTAAAGCAGTACCACATCGACCACCCGACCACAACCACGACGACAACTACTCAGGCTACGACCAGCTCTGCCAGGCCTATTCAGCGACCATCGGGTGAGAAGCCCAAGTCCTCGAAAGCGAAAACAAAACCTGTAAAGACAATCGGAAGGGATGACCTACTCAAACAGCTCAAGGCTGCTTTGGCCGAAACACCACAGCAAGACTTGGGCGACAAGCCGTTCGAGGAGATGGATTTGGTACTGCCAAATGGCGAGAGAGTACAGGTTATCCGGACCAAAGACCCAAACCTTATCAAAGGCCAGCAGGCTCTGAGCCAAGATCAACTCAATGCCCTGATAGCGGGCAAGGGTAGTTCGGGACTTGCAAATGTTGCTCCCGATAACTTGAAGGATCTGGTTCTACCCGACGGACACAAGGTGCAAATTTTACGGGCACCCGACACTCCAGACGCAGATCAGGGCGGCCTTGATTTGTCGAACCTGGCAAGTCTCTATGGAGGAGGAGGCGCGGCTGCATCTAAGGGAGCCAGCAACAGCATTGCCAGTTCCGCCGTGATCTCATCCGACTCTGACGAGCCTCCATCAATCGAAGAACTGGCCAGGAGGGGACTCATTCCAGATGGCTATGAAATCGAAGGTCTTAGCTCCAAGTCTAAACCAGCACCCGCTCCAACAGCGCCCCCAAAAAAGAAAGCCACCTACGTCTACCTCGAAGAGCAGTCTGACGGCAGTTTCAAAATCCAGGGCGTCAAAGCAAACGGCGAAAAGGAAACCAAGACCACCGGTGCAGAGGTAGAGGGTATCTTGGAGCGCATCAGGAGTGGCGAAATCAAACTTCCCCCCTCTGTGACAAGGCTCATTCTGCCCGACGATCAGGAAGTAACCCTGGATAATGGAAAAATCGTCCAAAGGACAAGCACCACAACCACAACTACAACCACAACGCGCCGTCCAACAACCACATCAACGACAACCACGACCACAACCACAACCCCAACTCCCTATACTCCCAAGAGGCAACGCGTTACTATCTCCAGGGACTATCAGTCGCCTTACTCGACCACAGTTGGGCCTCTTCTTCAGCGCTCCAGCAACGGGCATGGCCTGCAAGAAGCACCCAGCACTTATCGCAGCACAGTCCAGCCACGGTATCAAAATGCTCCAATCTCGTACGCGACTACTGCGCGCCCGATCTACAAACCAACAGTTCAAGTGAGCTCGACATTTGCGCCGGTCACGGAGAGATTGACTGTGACAACTGCAGAGCTACCGACACAAGAGCAGCAACAAAGCCAACAGCAGCAACAAGAACAACAACAGCAGCTGCAAAAACAACAACATCAACGACAGCCAGAGGGAGTCCAAAATATGAGCGAGGACCTGCTGCAGATTCTGAAGTCAAACGGACTGTTCGCGATGGCCAAGTACTTGAAGCAGTCCGGCCTGGATAGCATCTTGAACGAAACCGGACCCTATACGATCTTCGTTCCAACGGACAAGGCTTTCAAAAACCTCCTCATCCAGCTCGGAGGGCCTGAGAGAGCCGAAGAAAAGTTCAAGTCCAATCCACGACTCTTGAGTGGCGTAAGTCTCCTTTGCCCAACCTTTGTTCTAGTTTAGCTTTCACTGCTCTCCTTGCAGCTCCTCTTGCACCATGTAATCCCGGGCGCTTTTGAGATTGCCAGCCTCCAGGACGAGATGACAGGTGTTTCCTTGGCGGGAACACAACTCAGGGTCAATCAGTACACAATGCACGATCAGGAGTGGAACGATGTTGTGGTAAGTCTGCACTGAATTAGAGTCCTTCCTTCCGTATTCACTTCGTTCGTTTTAGCTGACAACCATTAACGGTGCTATGGTGGTAAATGACCGCAAGGACATTAAGATACCACAAGGAATCGCGCATGCTGTGGACCGTGTCATGTTCCCCCTGCCAGTTGGAGACCTGCTACAGACCCTGCAATCTGATCGCGAAGCGAGGTTCTCCACATTCCTGAAAGTTCTGTTCACATCGGGCCTCTCTGAAAAGCTGCAAGGAAAGGGTATGATGTTCCCCGGACACCCAAGTCAGACTCCTTTACATTTTCCCTTCTTTTTTCAAGGCATCAAAACCTACACCGTGTTTGCCCCCACCGAGAAGGCCTTCAAGGACCTCGAACTCGATGTCTTAGAGAAGCTGCTCACGGACAAGCAAGCCGCCGAAGAGTTTGCCACCAAGCACATCGTGTCTGGGACACTTTTCTCCGCTGGTATGAGGTTCTATCAAGTGAAAGACTCACTGCTGACCGGCAAGACTGTCATCCTGCAAAAGACCAGTGCTGGAAAGATCAAGGTCAACGACGCCCAAATGGTCACATCAAACATTCCCGCCACGAATGGTGTGATACACGCCATCGATGGCGTCCTGTCGTGAACGGAAAAGACCCACTTTAGTCTCTTAGCACCGTAGTCTATGCTTGCCTTCAAAAATATCTGTCACAAAATGGGTGAGCTTCTCTCTGTACTGTTCTCCCATTACAAAAAGGAACCACACACACTGACACTCTGCCATTGATTTTATTTTTTATTTATTGTTTAAACTGTGCTTATGGTTAGCAACTGGTGCAATTGGTACACCCCCAACCTCCCCATTTATTCTCAAACGTGTTGCAGCCGACAAGGAGTCAAACAAGGTTCTTTTAAACAATTTCTTGGCACGATTTTGTTACCAATTTTCTCTTTTAATTTATTTAAATAATTCGATACACTTTTGTATAAAGAAACGATTCCAAACAGAAGTGAAAATATGTGTTAGCCTTAAGGATTAGATTAAGGATAAGTATGATTGTTATGCTAAAATGTAAAAATGTTTATTTTATGAATATAAAGTCGAAAAACACTGGTTGTAGTTTCTGTGGTTTGTGCATGTGATGCGGTGGGTTTTAAACTGAACTGTGGAATTCCATACAGTTCCAGCAAGGAATTAATGCCCTATGCAGTATTGGTTTCAGTCTTAACTATGATTCCCTGTATGGAATTAATGACCCACGGTGTACTAAATACTCGAACTCGAACCTATTTGCGTATGTTGTGAAATGTAGATGGCGCTGCAGGTGTATTCAATAGACAGATTTAATTCGGGAACATAAATTGACCAATTTCAGACAAAGGAATTCCCACTAGAGTTCCACCGTCAGCGGATTTAAAAAGACAATTTTCACTCCAAAAATAAACTTGTTTCCAATGAGGAAAAAATAATTTAGGACGTTTGCTAATTTTGTTCCGAATTTCACCGCTGAATTCCACCTCCGCTTTTGATAGTTTTTTTTAATTTGTTTGCATTTTATTAGCATTGCATTGTCAGCCATGGTTTTTTCTGTCACTCTTTCATTAAATATTTTTCTGCTAGATTGTTCCTTTTTAGAGAAATGTCACATTTTGTGCAGATCTCTGAAACAAATGGCGAACTTTCAAAAAAAAATGTTCTCAATACTTTGACGTTCGTCATTCACGTTCGTGGAAGTAAATGTTAATTTTCCAAGTGGACTTTCGGCAACAATATGATTTTTCGCAGAGCTCTCTCTTAAATATAATGTGGGCTATCTGTGTGTGTGTTTAAAAGTAGAAGCGAAACTTGCAGGCAAACAAAAGCAGACTCAGAACATTATTTTGTATACAGTATACATACTGCGCAGTCCCTATTATTTTACTTTTTTTATGCAGCTCGAAGATTCATAAATTTCTGCGGTGCTTTAATTGTACACTCCTCGGAAATATCATTGCGTAAGACGACTGCCAAGTTGGTTGTCAAACTCAGCTGTTCAAATTATTTCCAATTTTTTTTTTTTTCGTTTTGCTGCAAATCATTCACATTTTCATTTCTAAGTACTAAAAATTATTTTTGTACTTGATTCTTACCATCTTGAGATCTTTCTAAAAAAAAACTGTGGAAACAAACAAACAACAGACGACTGCAAAGTATGACATTTGTGATTTGCGAAAATTTCCGCGGTTGATTTGCGAGCCTGAATTCGTCGCGGAAAATTATGAGGTCTGCGTAAACTATTCTCCATACAGAATCTGACAGTTCATTTACGAGGTGGTAAATTTCTGCAGTTTACGCAGCTTATGAGAATTAAATCATTCGTGCTCCCGATAACGGTTGAACGTATTCGCCTTACAGAATCTGACCCCACGTAAAATCATTTTTCCTGCGTCAGCTACATAAACGAACTGTCGTCTTACTACTCAGTCATGAAGTTCAAAGCTTATAACTAGATTCGCCGGCTGTCCCTCAGTAAACGTCAGTTGAGAAAGCAGTTCATGTGTCCCGTCTGGGCCAATCCAAACTAAAACACATCAAGTCAGCCAGCTGTCAAACTTACTTGAAAGTGCCCACTAATTCAATGCAAAAATTCACCCAAGTGACATCTATGAGCATGACATAAGAATATTAAAAAACGAGAGAGATGTTGATACCTCTACTTTTTGCGTGCCTTGCAGTTTGTAGGGCTACAAAAAAAAACCATACGAGTGAGTGTGTTGATTGCTAATTGTTGCCACTTACTTTCCAGTCACAATGCAGCAAGAATATCATTTTTGGACATTGTGTACCATTAGAATCCACCATATTTATTAAAAGAAAAAACAAATTGGCTATTCACACGTTATTTTTGTACTGACTGACGTTTGTCTGGCTTCGGGACACGGATACGTATTTGACGTAACGTAATAGTATTTTCATTAAAAATAGAATTTTAAGAAATAAGTTCGTCCTTAAAAGGTACAGGATCGTGCCCGAAAATGAAATCCCTTTAAGCGAGCGAAGCGAGCCACATTACCCCTATTTGCCGCGATTTAACTCTGACATTTCGTTACGTAGACGTGAGAATAGCACCAGCCAAGAAAAAAAAATGGAAATGTCATTTCGTTGCGTCCGTAACGTAAAATCTTTAGTTGCGAAGCTGCTTTACTCGCTTTAGGATTTCTCTCATTTTTTTAACTAAAAGACAATTTGGGAAATGTTGACCTGTGCAGCAAACTGCGCATCATTTTAGTTCCAAACAGAATTCTTCTGTCGTCCGTTACGTTACGACTTTTTTTCCCAATTTGTAAACGAAAAAGGTGTATTTGGTGGTGGGTATGCACCACGCTACGTTTACTTTTCATTCACAGGCTGTCAAAAACTGGGGCAGTCTAGAATGCGTTTGTTCCGTCTATTTAAGCGCCTTTTTTTCTCAAGCAAAGCTGAACCGAAAAATACTGATAAAATATTTTAGGAAGGTACCTACTACGGAAAACAGAGTGTTTGTCACTGTCAAAGTGTTGTTGAGCGGATTTGTATTTTTTTTATAAACTACGAAAAAATGTTTTTTAGTCGGCAAAGCATGCAGAACCCTTTTTTTGTAATGAGGAGACGTCACTTTTGCAATGGTGGTTATGACTGCATTAAAATCAGCCTTCCAGTTCTTCAAACAAAGAAAAATAAGACGTCGCTTTTGCTCTCAGTCGCTACTCCCACTTACCACTCAATCCACTAGTCGATTCTCTAGCGCTGCAAACAAGTTAAACCTCTCTCAATTTGTTTTGTATTTTTATTTAATTTATTATTTCTTTCCGTTTAGATTATAGATATTTCGCAATTAAGATAAACTTTCTTCGTTTTACTTGTTCTTAAATATATTCCTATATATATTTATTTGCGTATCTAAATGGTTTGTTTTGTTTTTTTATTTGTTCGACTCGTCTATGTTTAGTTTTTGTATTGTTTTAATAAAATGGTTTCGCCATAGGTACACGCATAAAAAAATAAATTAAATCATAAACATTGTAGCTAATTTTGATAGAGTGCCCTGATCTTTTGTTTGTTTTCTTTCTTCCAACATAAGGTGTAATGAACTTAAAATAAAATAATAAATATAAAATTAAAAACAACCACTTAACATATTCATATATAGAGATTTATTACTTAACTTTTTAAACTTGTATGTATTTTTTTTTTTTGTGTATCACCCTGTGTTGTAGTTTAAATTTTTCTTTTTCCTTTCTTAACGCTAAAAGCCATTTATAATTTTAAATTCTTGTATTTTTTTTTGTCTACTTTTCAAGTATTTTTTTTGGTTTTTTGTTATATCATAATGAAAACACGAAAAATAGTTTTTGTTCTTTTCTTTTGTGGTTAGGAACAGCGAACAGTTTATAGTGTCTCGGGCCCGTGTGTCTGTTTGCATTTACTGCTGCTGGACCAATAGTTGTTCGACTTGATCAGCTGTTCGGAGTAGAAATGCGGCGCTTTCTCGATACGCGGTTATCACCTGCCTTGCGGCTGTTATCTCGTTAGCACTTAGTTTGTGTGTGACTAGAGGTGGTGGGGGTCTGGCATTCGGGCTTAGGGACGATGAAGTAGCCGCAGCAGTGGATGTTATCGATTGCGTTGGTTGTTGTACCGACGACGGCTTCATCGACAGATCAGTTGGAGTTGCTGTACAAAAAACAGAGAGAGAGAGAGAGAGAGAGGATGTTAGAGCGTTTTAATTTTAAAAGTCGTTTGGGGTTTGTATTACCATTGGCTGCTGGAAAGTAGCTCGGATAGGTTGGTGTCCGTGACGCGTAGGGCGACGTGGATGATGGCGAAGTGAAATCTGTCGGGCGATATAGGGGCGACGAAGTGGGTATAGCGCTGGCGCTAGTCACTGTTGTGTTGCCATTGGACAGGCCAGTCCCCCCGCCAAGCAGTGGCTGTGCCACCGACGTAGTACTCAGAGCCAACGGCGAGCTGCGAGCCGAAGAGCTAGCACCTTGTGTGGATGTTGTTGTTGGTGCTAGGACGTCAGATTCTGGCATGCTTGGATTCGGAGTTGAACGGAATCCACTTGTGAATGGCGCTGAAGTTGTTGCCACATCGCTGGTGGCCACAGTGCCTGTGGAACTTGTGGTTGCGGTGAGTGGAAGTGCCTGCGTTATGGGGTCCAATCCAATGCGCATACGTTTGGCATTCATGCTCTCGTTTTCGCAGGCTATGGCCAGAATTTGCTCGGCCTGCACCGAGGTCAGATGAGCTGGGGTCGGACGAGTCTGCATGGGGGCGAATGCACTTAGAATTTGATGCCACACGGCTTAATGTATACTTACGGTGTTGTCCCATCCCTCCCTGGCTTTCTTATTGCGACGGCAAGACTTCAGATAGGTCCTGATGCGTTTTCGGGACCGCTCACTGAACTCCGGAAACTGTCGTGCGCATGAATCGATTATGGCCTGGATTTTCTCCTTCGGTTGCTTCGAAATCGGGATAATCCGATCGAGGTTCTCGTCGACGAACAGACGGACAAACATCTGCAACGACCACCACCGATGTTAGACGTGGCCACTATGGCATACAAAAAATCTGTACTCACGTTAAATGCTTTCAACCGCTCGGGGTCATGCGCTTGCTGATCCAGTTTGTCATCTAGGTCATCCTCGGAGCCTTCGTCCTCGTCTTTCTGGCCCGAAGAGTTCGTTTCGTCCTGGTTTTCCATTGGCGACGATTCCTCTGCCCGGGGAACTGGTGAAATGGACGTCTCCATCTTTGTGACATTCTGTGCCAGGGCATTCTGATACTGAGCCCACAGGCCGCCGACCACTCCTAGATCTGGTCCCTCAGTGCCATTGCGAACCGCGTTCGAGTTCTGATAGTTCCAAGCCAACAGCATCAGCTTCAGCTTGTCAGCGTCCTTCATCAGCCCGGCATATGGGTCCTCTGGGTTGCCATCCGATGCTGTATCGGGTGCAGGAGGTGTGGGCATCGGCGGCTCCTATAAGATAAAAAAAAATATCAAATTGCTATCAGTTACAGTTGTGTGTCTCAAAGGGAAAAAGAAAACATTCCACAGCCATCGGTATATTGAATATAAACTCGGCTACCTTGTGGCTGATTGTCACTCGAAAGTCTCCGCAAAACACGTTTCAATATCCTCATTCAGGTACAAAAGAAAATGGTCCTGTCCAAGGAAATCCAAACCATCTTACCCCCAAAAAGTTGCTTCTTGAGGTGCGGTGTTGGTTACGGGTGGATCTCTGAGGTTTTCTATCGAATATCCGCACACACACATGAACAAAAATGGAGGCTTCCTTATAATGCCAACCTCAAAATGTCTTTGAGTCGGCTAAAGAAGTTTTAGACATTCCACCCGTTCTCCCTCCCCCCCAGCCAAGTAACTAGCTTTGTGCTCAGCACTGGGGATATCACATCCTTGTTTACTTCATTATACAAGGATACGTGTATGTACATAAAAATAGTGAGTAGATGTGTGCACACAGGATGTGTGTGTACATAAATCAATTGACGGAGTAAGTGAATCGAACGAGGGTGAGCACCGAGGAGAGGGGGTCGCCTACTACACCCATGGCATGAGGTAAGTTCAACTTTCTTCAAGACAAGTTTCTCGATCCACACGTATATCACCCACCGGGCGGACCGACATACCCCGACATAACTCCTGGGGTGGCAGGATTTCATATTCGGTACATATACCTAAATGAATTGGGTTTCGGTGGCCGGAGAACGGGGTGGTCTAGAAACAAACAACGAGCCATATGTGTACAGAATATATTGTACTGTGTGTTGTATGCCTAGGAGCATTGGCGATGACACATTTCAAATGGTCGTCGACAGAGGGATGAACTTGCCAAGGTGATGGAGGGTTACGGGTGCGAGGGCGCACATATAGCTAAGACGAGGGATAGTTTTATGGTGAACCGAAAAACCCCAAAAGCCAATATTTGAGCGTACACTCGTACAACCAAATGTCCTTTGGCTCAAATGACGGTAGCGAACAAAAAAAAAAACAATCCAAGCAAAGAAATAAGTTGGACGAAGGCATGCAGGGATGGATAAAAGGAACTCTCCCGTTCCCCCGAACCAAAAAAAAAAAAAACAAAAACCTCGCATTCACCAGAGGGATAGAAAATAAGATGAATACCATACGGAGGGTTGTCTGGTTGCGTACACCCCTCTGAATCCTTTCCACACCCTCGATTCACAACGTTCTATAACTAATCATTCTCTCGACGAAATGCGGTCGTCGGATGGGGGGTGGGGGGCGCACAGGAAAAAGGTCTCCGTCCTTCTTCGAAAAATGTTCAAAACGTCTGCAAACAACCCCAACCCAAAGTGATATCCCACTGTCTTCCAACGCAGCTCTCTGTGTATATCTCCTCAACAGGAAGAACAAAAATGGGACGGGACGTGCAAAGAAAGACAAAAGCAAAAAAAATAAAAAAAAATAGACCTGAAAGGGATGGGGTGGATGGCCACCACTTCTGCCCTAGATGGGAGTTCCTCCTTCCTCACTTATTCAAACCAAGTTCTATTTTTCTTTGGGGGCTCCCTGTAAAAGCCAAAGCAACAATCCAAGGAGAACCCAAGATTTGACCATAGCCGCTGCCAATATGTCGTTCGTCAAACGAGGGTTCACCATTCCCCTTCCTCTGGCTATACATGGGCCCTACTCAAAATAGTTCGATTCAGTTCTGTTGCGAGTCCTGCGGTCACAGGCATGAGGGTTACTGCGGACGAAAGAGTGCCAAATGCATATACGAGGATTGGTTTTTCTTCTTCATCTGTCCCTTACCCAACCCCCGTTTTTAGTGTCTTCTTCGGGTGTACAGACTACGAGTAAGATAGACAACTTAATCGATTTCAGCGTAGCGTTGGGAAATTAATTAGTGAGAAATGCAGACCATTGGAAGTTTCACGGAGAACCTTGTTCCTATAGCTCCGCCCGGTCTATTGACTCTGCACAACTTTTTGTGCAGTTTTTGGGGTTAAAGTTACTCCATTCCTTCGGTTCGGTTCTTCGTCCGATTGAATGGGATTGGTACTTGGAAGTTTTGCAAAGATTTTAGTTTTTTTGCTTTCATTAAGAGGATTTGCAAAATCAAAACAGAGAGCACACCACAGCTTTTGACGTGCGGTCAGGTTGACGGTCGACAAACGTCTTCGGGACGCAGTTCTTTTTCCCCATTGTCCGGTGAGAATAAGGTGGCGTTGCCACCTGGCTACCCTTCTTGTCGATAGTGAAGTCAACTCCTTGATGAAGGCGATTTAGTTTCGGAACAAGTCAGAAGGTCGCTATCACATCTCCACTTTTAATCGTAAATTTGGGTCGAAGACTGACGCATTACTACTTTCCGCACTGCGTATTATACCTTCTATCCCGCATGTAATGTCCATCAGGAAGTTCACCGTCTCTGTGGGTTTATATTTAATTAAAATTCCTATTTCCGATCAAAGGCGTATTATGGCACCCCCCACCCCGAGAGCCATAGTTTTCTTTTAGTCGGTGTTGTGTGTGTGTTTTTTTTTTTCAGATCCTTTTCTCTTTGTTTGTTCTCATTAAAAGGGTTGTTCATTGTCCAATGGGGTGCACATGCATTGAACGCGTAGCATACGCCGGGTACCGAGTACCCGTGGCGGCACCGCTCTCCATAAAGGACAACGTCGGCTTGGTCGTCATGCTCATCAGTAGCGCACACTGCATTGATTATGATAGCTCTCTCTTACGACAAAAAGGCGATGACGGTAGGAAAAGTTTTTTTGCTGTGCTTTGGAGTTGGTGCGTGCGTGCAGTATTTTCAAATTGAACCGAGCAGCGTGGAAGGGGTTGTTTCCATTATCCCGTTCAACATCAAAATTGGTTCCCAGTTTGAAATACATATTTTCTTTTTTTTTACTACTTGTGTACACACAGCGCACAGATGAGGGTGTAGTGGGTATAAAAGTATAGGGGCAACGGAGTGTTCCTAACTAAGTGGGGGTTGGGTAGCTGGTTTTCTATACTTGATTTCCCACCGCTTTTTTTTTGCATTTTTTTTTCCAGAGTGTTAGTGGTCACAGGGAGAAGGCATGCGAATACGAAAATAAAGGAGATTCGATTGATATATATAGGTCGTCAATGCATGTGTACATGCAGGCATGCGAACAGCATCCGCGTGTCCCAAATAAGGCCTACCTCCTGATCGAAAGGGTTGGCAGCGCGGGAGCTATAGAGCTATATTTTTTTCCCTCCGCGTGGAATGGGTAACTTCATAACCGAAAAACACAACAACCGAATGAACAACTATACTGCGAGCCGCATTCGGTGTGCTCTTCTCTTTTTGTTCGTCCTTTTTTCACGTTAAGGACTCTGCCAGCTTTTTTTCGCGTTGATCCTCTGTGAGTAAAGGTTAATTTCATTTTCCTCTCACAAATGGGGGGCCATACACCAGTGGTTGGGTGTGCAAACACCCTCAACTCATGTCGCCCCAATTGAAGGTGCAACCGAAAATCACCCGTGAGTACTCGAACTCGAACCCATAAAAGCAGACACAGAGTGTGGGGCTGCACATTTGTTGGTCGGTAATCGCTGCAGAGCAACAAAAAAATGCAAACTAGGAAGAGTGTGCGAGTGAGCGCGAGAATGAATAAATGAAATTTCGGTCACGACAAATCCTGTGCAAGTGGCGGGGGCGGGGGATGGTGCGGCCAAGAGACGACTGCATGCGAGCGGCATGTCGCGTGTTTGGGGCACTGCGATGTCGATTTTTGGGATTTTTCCGCCATTTTCCAGCGAATGTTGTTTTTTTTTCCTTTTTTTTTTTTCGTTATTTGTCTGTTTTGCTGATGGGTAGACTAAGCCTGGCATTTCTATGATCGGAAAGGGTACAAATGAGTTTGTCGGTTGACAGGGATTAACGCAGGGGATTAAGCACACTGTGTGGGGTAAGTGTATAGTTTTTTGTGCAGCCACTACCACTACAACTGCTAACACTATATATGCCCCGATATATCCTATGGCGACATTTACTCGTGTATACCCTCGGAGGAGGGTGAGTGATTGATTGGTTGGAATTATCATATTGAATGCCAATTAAATATCGCACAAGTGGCAGTAGAAACACGAAGAGGTACATGTGCCATGTTCCGTATTAGGCAGGCGGATAGCGCGATTCGACTTAACTTGTTAAACTCGACGAAGAGATAGAGCATACATATTTTTAAGCTTTGCTATTTTGTTTTTCCTGCACATAGCTCGAGAGTTATTTTTTTTAATGAATAATTCCGCGAAGGGATTTAAACAACAACAACAGAAAGCAACAAATCTGCTTCACATAATACCCGCTAGCAAGAGTTGTGTGTATATTTTTATAAAATAAAATATTTTAGTTATAAGCCGAAAATATTAAAATAAAAATAAAAATGAAAAATCCGCCGAATGCATTCATATTAAATCCTCATAAAAGTATGCAGCAAAAAGCGCATTCAGGGCAGATATAGATTTTAACACAAAAAAAAAAAAAACAGTATGTGATGGAAGAGGTTTTTTAGGAAGCAGTACTTTGGAGCAAGCCTTCTGAGACTTGCAAATGGCTCGATGAGATACGGTGGGGGCTGTTTATCGTTCATGAAACTTGAAGTAAGCATCGATTTAGGCTCGAAAAAAAGCCGGTAAGTTTTGAAAACTTCTTTAAATTAACAAATTTGTTTTGCACAATTTTTTACGAATAACTAGAATAAATAATAAATATTATCCTTAAAAAGAGGCTCTACTGCCTATCACTGAATTTTAAAATCAGTTTAACACTGCTTCAGTGATCTCCAAAACCTTTGCAGTTGGAGCAAAGCCAAACTATGCTATTATTAATATTATTATTCATTCTTATTAATTTCACAAATTGTGCGTTTACTTAAAATATTGAAAATAAGAAAAGATAGTGACAATAGTATTTGTACATAAACAAATAGTCATAATCTTGCTTCATAAAAAAAGAAATAGCTTGGAAGTGTGGGGTGAATTATTTAATTAATTTTACAAAAATAAATCTTCTATAAATTTGTAATAAAATTTACAATAAATAAGCAATAAAAGAGAAAGAAAATGTAATTAGACAGCAAATTAAAGAATATTTGTACATAAAACAGAATTAGAACAATAAAGCTAACGTAAATATTTAGAAAGGACAGCAAAACTTTAATTTACTCGTGATCAAATTCCCGAAGCCACATTTTTATATATTTTAATATTTTAGACAAGGATCTTATTCCTCGAGTATTTATAAGAAGCTGATTAAATAATTTGGCCGACACAACGGAGTAAAAGCTTTTGAATAGAGTAGTACGAAAAGGAGGAATAACGACAGCAGTACTTGAATTGCTTCGCAAAATGCGAGTGTTAGAAATAGGGCCGTGTAAATAGCCACCTCTCATAAGAAATTTTGAAATTTTGAATTAGTACAAATGTTTTAGTGGATGAATTTTCAGTGCTCGGAATAAATTTATAGAAGGAGTTAAACGATTGACCCCACATACTTTTCTAATAGCACACTTTTGCCGAACAATTAATGGCTCAATCCTTGTTTGTTAAGCCCCGCCACCCCAACAACTTATTCCGTACTGCAGACTTGATTGAAATATTCCATATATGTATGTTTTTTTCTGTCACAAAATTGTTTAAGACGATAAAAGCTTCTTGCTACAGATCGTAAATATTGTTTCAAAATCGAAATATTTTTGCACCAGCTCAGATTTTGGTCAAAAGTAATGCCTAAATATTCAAACTGATTAAATGTTTTAAATTTGAAACAGCTTGTGTTACAGGATGCCTGCTTAAGCAACAGTGTCCTTGTGGCTTCATTAGTACAGACACAATTTGACACATTTGACTTTCGTTTGCATGATAGATAATCTCAATGCTAAGGGGCTCTTGTTTATTAAGATTGAAATGCATTAATTTAGTATAATTGCTCATAACTAGTTGGTATTCCGAGAACCACAATCCCAGTAGATGAAAGTCATGATTTATGTCTGCGCTTAAGTTAGGAGGACTATCATAGCGGTAAGCAATATCAAGATCATCTGCAAAAGCTGTAACTTTTCCTTTATTATGCATTCGCAGTCTTTGCAAAGTTGAATGAAGGCTTTAGATAGCATCTAAGTAAGAGTTTAATTATATATATTTATAATAAATTATTTGTATATATATAAATTTTAAATATTAATTTATTAATTAAATATTTTTATGTATAAAAAATATTAGAGGATAAAAACAAAATTTAACCAGCGAAATTGTATAAAGGAAAGAGGCTGTCGATCTTCTTGTGGAACGCCTTTTTTTACAGTGAAGAAATATATGTGAATTACTGGAAAAATAAATTTGAATGTTCCTCTGCGAGACCGTTCCTTCTGAAAGTAAGCAACAAAGGTATCTAATGCGACTACATTTCACTGCTGGAATAATGCCGAAAGAAACGCATCTAACTACTTAAGCAGTCGCTCTGAGACATCTCCTCTGAACATTGTGTTTTCAGGTCATTTGGGCAGGAGCATCCTTTAGGTTTCCAAGTGAAAGACAACCCTGTACCCGAATCCACATCAGCGTGTTAGTAAATCGAGTGCTGGTTCACTCCCTCTAGGTGTATGTGCTCTATCTGAATTTTTTTCTTCGTCACAGGGGACACATCCCCGGATATACACACGCACAATCCCAACGCATTCCATATATATAAATGCGGTATACGGTGGAAAAAAAATATATTAATTATATTTTGCTTAAAGTGAGCTCGCAGCCGAATTGGCAACGCCCTTTTAAAGCTTAAAATATTTTATCGAACATACTGCACGGGTTAAAATATATATAAATGAGATGTGAAACTTACCCAACCCGTAATATGTGTTCGCAACGCATAATACCACCCACTTCACCCGAAACGGGGATAAGCACATCAGCCGAACAGAACAGAACACCACCTGCATATAGCCAAAAGCAACGACCGAATATCTCACCTCCCTGCCTCCATCCCCCCCCCCCCCCCAGCTCCATTCTTCGATGAAACTTGAAGCAACCAACTACCTATTTATCTCATTAAATAGTGTTTGGGGTTACTTAAGCGCACCTACCCAACTCCCCGTACCCACTGCGTGTACATGTGTCCCCATAATGTGCACTCACTCACTCGGTAACTTACTCCTCGACGCCGTATATTCAGTTAGCAGGCGAAGCAATCATTGGTCACAGTGGTATGAGGTGTAGAATGCAGCAGATTGAACCTACAACATCATCATCCTGCACACAGAATTCTGGTCAGAAAAGGCGAACACCACCCCCCAATGGTTTCATGAAAAATTGCGTACACCAAGGATGTAGCCGTCCGGAGGGTGAAGGGGAACAAAAAACATAAAAGATAAAAACGCGAACGCAAAATAAAGAACTCATCATCATGCGTGTGATTGCAAAAACAGCCTCCGGGCCAGTTTGTTCTTTTTTTTTGGGTGAGAGAATGAGGTTCCAGCCTTGGAATAATATGTACGTATCGTATCGATGGGGCATGGGGGGGGGGGGGTGGTTGCACGATGGGTGCACACAACATACGATAAAGTGAAATGCGTACCCGAAGCGCTCGCACATATCCGCGTGGATTGTAGCGCGCTGTGGCATTATGTGCGTCGGTCGTTCGTTACATAAAAAGAGAGAAACACTCGCATGACAGGATACCATATCTGTGAAACACCATCACCAGGATTCGCGTAGGCGAATATGTGAATTCCAAAGGCTTTCCTTGCCTTTCATATCGTCCCTCGACGCAGTTTTATCAAACCGAACGCAAAAATTGCGGTGGAAACGGAGCCAATACAAAAAAAAAGTACACGTATGTGAGTTGAATGTCGGGTGTTTTTTTTTTTTGTCAACCACCCTCTTTGGTACGGGAGCCGAACCGAGCCCAGCCCAAGCACCATCCACCACCGTTCGACCACCGACAGCTACGCGCACTATTTGCTTGCCTTAGCCCCCCTGCACAGACCCCCAATATCAGGAGCAGCACTACTGGGACTGCCTGTGTGCATAGCTGATGAGCAAGTGCGTGCCGGATTTTAGGGTTGGCTCACAACGAATGTGGGGGGGGGGGGTGGGGGTGGACTGGTGATGAATGGAGGCGAGTGGTGTGGAGCATTTACGCACATTTCACATAAATATTTCAACAGCCGATGTAGCTGGCTCTCTGCGGAGGAAGGCTAACCCTACCCGAACCCGTTGGTTTCCGTACCTGATTGACGTACAGTTATGTAACTTCCTTGCATTATAATAATAGCTGAGCGATGGTATAGAGGGGAGGGGGCGTCCGGCCAGAGAGCAAGCTACTGCTGCACCTCTTGCGTGCCAGGCACACGCACATGCAGGGCGCACTGTATAAGGCCCTCCCCGGGAACACTATCATCATCATAATCATAATAATCGCTGTATACGACTGGAAGGTGGTGCACTGGGTCAGTATCCAGTAAGCCTGCTTACCCTTCCCGCCTTTTAATTACGCAATTTCGCACATACATACTCGTCGCGTCGCATGGGATCTATACACGTTCGGCGCTCGGGTGTAGGTATATGGGTGCCTTTTGCGGTGTTCTCGTCCGAAAAGGCGACGACCCTCCGCCGCTAGGACACTGCAAACGACCTCCTGCGCTTCTATAAATATCCGTCCTCTTTACTTTTGTTGTACCGTATTAAATAGGGTCGTGTGATATTTAGCTTGCCGCGTGGACTGAGTGAGGGTGCGATATCATCATCATCATCCGCCGCCGCCGCCACCACCGAGTCACAGGAGGCGGTTCAGGAAGCGAACGGGCCTATTGCATGACGCACCCGTTTTTTTTTTCTGTCTTCTTCATACACTCCTGTTTTTATTTTATGTTCGCGCCCACCCCACCAATAGTGGGTATAAAACTACAATAAAGGAGGACATTTTTTCGACATGCCTATGCCCCATGGGCCATGGGCAGTATATACTGCATATATACGAAAATTCCACATTTTTTTAGTTTAAACAAAACCATCAAACTAACGGCGAAATAACACACAGGGAATCAATCCCCAAACCTGAAGCACAACTTAGGAATCTGAATTACCCCAAAAGGGTAAAAAATGTTCACCCTTTCAGGGGGAGGCCAAAAAAATGTGAACAGCAGCTAGGTAGATAGAAATTGCGCGCCTACTTTTCGGGTTCGAAGCGGTGGTGGCGGTGGAGGTGGTGGAGGCAGTTCGGGGGATGGTAAAATCACACCGCACACACAGTGGGTGAGTTTAGTTTGCGTGCACTGCAGCTGAATTGGAAATCCTCGTTGGAATGACGATGATGGCTCTTGCAGGTACACATGCTAATGCATGTGAATGATTTTGAGTTTACCGAGCAAAAATGTGGAAAAAGAACAGAAAAAGGTGGTCAGAGAAAAAAGTGCATGGCGGCGATTGGAGACAAATGGCATTGGTAGTGGAGGAGAAATTTTCAAAATGCATTTTTAGTGCAACGCATGATAGGGGCAGGTACTACCCTGAAATGTAAAATGCTGGCGCCATAGTTAGGTATATTCGTTTGATTTCTGTCCCGGGCAGAGGTCATCGAAAGCGGAGCTGCAGCTGTAGAGTAGAAATCGGATCAAACAGGAGATAATGATTAAATCAGTTCCTGCTATGAAATTCGAAGAACCTTTCAACCTCGTTACAAACGAGTTCTGTAATGTACCTATGTGCGCACATACTTGGAACTAAGTGAGAAATTGTATAGAAGGCTTTGTTCGTCCTTGGGGTACCTATCTATTATTCCAAAGATGGGAAGTACGTCTACAATGTATAAGAAACAGAGGGCTGTACTGTAGAAGCTTTTTAACAAAAAATTGTACTCTTGGATGGTTTTTGACGGTCCTTTCAATCGTCTGCTAAAGTGTAGTACTATAGAACTGGGCTTGGATCTAAGGATTTTCAAGTCTTGCCTTAGAAATAAATAAATAAATAGAAGGCGCAACAGGCCTACGCCTAGCATCTCATAAACATTCGTTTTGTGTGGGCTTTTTTTTTATTTTAGGGACGAACAAAAGGGATCTAAAATTTAAAAGTTAATTCGAAAGCTATTTCATGACACTTATAGTAGTAGTAGTAGTAAAGTGACTTTATTAACATTTAATGTAATTTTGTAATCTTTTTATTGGTATTTACAAAAGATGTTAACTAAGTCTTTTATGGTTTGGCTTATGACCGTCTACCAACATGACACTTATACTTGGCACAGTGACAAAAAAAAACCTTAAGACGCAATCTGAGTTTTTGTCAGGATGCGAACCAGGGACCCCTCGCTTATTAGTCCAGCACACTAACCCTACTCGCCTTTTTTACATCTTATTACACTGAAAATAAAACAAACCCTGGAGTTGAACCGCCACTTCCGTGAACGACCTATACGTTCACCGAATTAACTCAATTTTACATGTGAAACAAAAACAAATTTCGTCACGTAATGTTCGCGATTCGACCCCTGGTATATTTGATAAAATAAGGCTTGATTCAACACAGTTCTTGTCAATGTACGCCGAACAAAATGTTTCTATTAAATTGACAAAATTTTAATAAGTAGATCAACCGCTACGAACTTGTTTTTTTTTACCAAGTGAAAATATGCCTTTCGTATCAAACTCAAAATGTCTTTTGTACGCAGATGATTTATAAATCTACAAGACAATAAACTGTATGTCGGATGTCTTAGCGTTACAAAATGTTTTAAACCGTTTAAAGGACTGGTGCGTTGTTAATGGCCTTTATTTTAATATTAAGAAATGTTCGGTTCTTACTTTTAGTCGAAAAAAGTTCCCTACATTATTTAATTATAAAATGCAAAACAAAACATTGAGTAGAGTTTCAGACCAAAAAGGGGGTCATTTTTGACACTGAACTAAACTTTTCATATTGATTACATAGTTGGCAGAGCTAATCAAATGCTAGGTTTCATTTTTCGAAATTCTAATGATTTTAATGATTCATATACACTTAAAACTCTCTCTGATGCCTTGACTCGTTCGATATTAGAATACTGCTGTGTTGTTTGGAATCTTTTTTACCGCAATGCCGAATCTCGCATAGAGAAAATTCAAAGAAGGTTTACTAGGTATGCTCTAAGAAAGTTCGACTGGAATAATAATCTTCCAACCTAAGACGATAGATGTTCGTTAATAAATTTGAAACCTCTTTCTAAAAGAAGGATATTATTATTCCGTAATGCTTGCAAATGACATCTGACAACTGACCCCATTGATTGTTTGTTTTCGCTGTCATTATATTTAATGTATATATGCTCCTTTTCGTGTCCTCGACATAGGGAACATTTTTTCTTTATGCCACCTGGACACAAAATAAATTATGATCTAAATGATCCAATCATTATGGTTTGCGTAAATTACCAAAAATAAAAAAACCTAATTGATGTCAATATGAGTAGGGAACATTGTAAATCTGTAGTTTTAAGTAAATTATAGGTTTGTTTGACGTGGCAGCGCTAGTGCGCACTGAGAAGTGTCAGCTAATTTTCACGCCTGTCAAAAACCCTGCACAACCCTGAAAATTCGGCTTCTACATCAAACGCAAACTGTTGCCAGTTTTTGACATTGACAAATATTTATCTTTTGGTAACACTTTATTCCAATTATTGTTAAAAATGATTGAACTCAATTCAGAATTTGAGTTTGCCATAATGCAATTAGTTGATAAAAGTGTTCAGAATATAGATGATGAGTTTGAAAATGAATAACAGCAAGCGAAATGACAGCAAACTCAGCACTGAATTCTTGCCCCGACAAATTAACTGGGGTCAGTTCAGGGCACAACTGTGGTGCCCCAGAAGTCATGTCAAACATAGATTTTCAGTACCAGGGTGAGTTCAGTGCTATTTCGACCGCATTAGGGTCAACCCAGTGCGCACTAGGGCCCATGTCAAACAAATCTTATAATTTGTAACAATGATCGGATTCGTGTATAAATTATTGCCAAGTGATCTAAAATAAGTTGTGCATATAAGATGAAATAAATAAATTAATAAAAAAAGTTGTTAATACCATCGAAATTGTGTGACGTTTTGTAAAATCAACAGCAAATATTTTTGATTGATTACAGAAATAATCTGTCAGTACTACAGTTGTCTTTTGTTGAATCTATGTGAATATTGCTGGTTATATAAAATTATTATTTCAGTTCCATAATTTTAATTTGTTAGCTCAACAAATAAATCGTTGTTCGAATCGTAGGCGACGAACAGAAAAAATTTAAGTTGCTGGAGAAGGCGTCTCGCAGCAAAAGTGAATTGTTGATTCAAAAATCCATGTTTTGGACAAAAGCTTCAATAATCGTGCGTATCAACCGTTTTAGTGGATTCGCCTGGGGCAGATTCCATATATTAACGATCGTGTTATATATCGTTTTTATAATTTTGATCATCTAAATAAGTTGTATGGTGCTCAAATTTGTTTGACAAACGTCAGCTTTGGATTAAGCTCTCAAACTTGTAATTTTAGCATTTAGTTACTAGTTTTGGAGGTCTATGTTTTGAGGATAATCTTCTGAAAAGTTACGGAATGAGTACCCTGGCTTTCCCGGAGCTACGATTTTGCGCAGTGGGAATTTTTTTTAGCGGTGCACCATTTAGGATCGATGACATGTCATTCTTCGAGCTAAGGCACCGGAACCAAAATTTGGTAAAGCTATTTGTAAAATGCGGACCATTGGATAAGAAAAAAAAGCATAAATCATTTTTAGCCACTTTTAAGGAGCGCAGGTTAAAAATTTGACTTCAGATATGGGAAGACGACTTATGCGTTGTTTTTTTTTTCTAATCCATGACAACAAAAATTTTAGAGATATTTGAACGAAAAAAATATGGCAAGAAAACAGGGTGCATCCGATCGTAAATTTATCTCAATTTTGACATAAGTCGACGTGCGTATATGTGTCCATGGGGATGACAATGCGCCCGCTATGGCTCCAGGTCTTTGGTGACGATCTAACAGCCCCTACTCAATGTAAACTAAATAACACATTTCGAATTTTGGCCTAAGGAAGCTATCAGCGTTACTCACGTCACTGAACACTTTTAGTCCTCCCTCCTATTGACGGTTCACAAAATGTTGAACTAGCAAATTGTTTGCCACATTTCAGACGATTGAAATTTTCTTTACTAAGTAAGGAGGCTTTTGCGATTCTGCACAAAACCACTTTAAAAATGGCTCAATTACTATTTTTCAAACCTGTTTAAACCTTTCAGTTGAACAGCGCACAGCTCCATACCTACCAAAAGGCGTAAGCAATGACCTTTCATTTCACTTTCAACTGCTAAATGTTTCGTTCATAATTCGAAGCAATGACCCCAAACCACCAAAGTCAACTTCTTAATTAGGGTCGATTCCATCAACCGACAGCCTCGTTGTGCTATCACCAACCACCAGCCCATATAAATCTGTCCCCCAAACAGTGGGTTGGCTGCCAGTGTGCGCTGCTTTCTGTTACTCCAAGCCCAAGCACCCGCAAGGAGCATAATACGACAAGATAAATGATCCTTTTACCAACCGGCTGAGATGCGCAGAGTTTTGATGACATCTCTGCGAGACCCTACCACCGGTCCATCTTATACCCCGAGTGTGTCTTTGCTGGATACAAATGAGGGAACAGTGAGGGGAACTCCTTTTTTGGGCCCTATCCGGGGGTGGAGGCTTTCCTTCGTCTTAGCTAAAAGGACGATCAAAAATGGGATCATCGCATCGATCATCCTCGTAATGGATACAAATTCAGTTTTATGAGTTTTTCTTTGGGTCTGCTGTTTTGTGTCCTACGGGGTATGCTCGTTAATTCGCCACCCCACCATCGGCGTCAACAACATAGAAAAATGTGTGTGTGCAAGAACTGGCACATGTCCTATGGGATTTGGTGTTTGTATCTGTCGGCTTGGAATGGGCTTAACACACGCCTACTGGAATGCAAATGCCGAGGCACAAAGGCGCCCCTACGTCGAAAAAAAAATAAAATAAATAAATGAATTTAAACAAGAGTGCCGGGGGAGGGTGACGCAGCGGTTCTCTGTAAAACATAACTCGCTACTATACCCATAACAAATCGCATTTCCTATACTACCGTTTGAGCCCATCTACCACCTCGAACCCGAGCCGGGCCAGCGCACCGCACAATAGGCACGGCACGCAATTTTAAGGCGTCATCTATGCGCGCCATCACATCATCCTCTATATGTACTACATATAGAAGCGAGTGTGAGGTGTGTGTTTTTGTTTTCAGTTCTGGTTATATGGGGAGCTTCCCACACTTGCCACAGAAACCAGGAGGTACAACAAAAACCGAGTGAAAAAATATCCATAGAGGTCTAGAAATTCAGAGGAAAAAAAGAAACCCAACGCCCGCTCCTGTCCGAGGGGGTGGTGGTTGGTTGGATGTCAAACGTCGAGTGTGTGTACTATGTGCCGGGAGTAGAATTTCAAGAATAGTTGGTGCGGTGTGCTAATGGGACTGTATGAGCACAACCCTCACGGCCCTATTCAATTTTTGTGCTCGTTTTGCTATTGCCGCCGCTGCTGCTGCTGCTGCACCTCCTAACTCGACGAAATGGAGTTGCACTGGAAATAGTGGTCAGTGCTTATGACGAGGTAACAATGGGATGCACCTACAGACGGGTGTTTTTTTTTTATCTGCACTTTTCAGTATTTTATGTTACTCACACCATTACGAAGCGGTTATCTGGGATGATTGGGTCTTTTGGGAGCCAGAGCTGTTTTAGCACGCATCACGTCCGTGGGGTTGGTAACAAAATATGAGGCTAATTGGATTTTATTAAAATGAAAAAAAAAAACCTTTAAAGAAAACATGCGAATGGCAGCCGTAGGTGGACTCTTTGATCCTCACCGTCTAGGCCAAACAAAATATAAAGAGAAAGAGTGCCTCGACCTTGTTGCTGTCTAACCACAAATGTGTCGCGTGACATTTGCCTTAGCCTCAAGGATAACCTTAAATGATACCAAGGTGACAGCGTAGCTATACCATTAACCGACTATATGAGGGTGGAAGCTGTGCCTCTCAACCTTCGGTGTATGCGTGTCAAAGGGAATGATTAAAGGCGCGCAGTTACAGCAAAACAAAAAGGAACATTGGTCCCCGAAAGAACAAACCTTTCCTCGATAACGCTCGAACACATTCTTACAATCCACCACCATTGCCGCCGTCACTACGCTTCGATGAAGCTTGTTTGTTGGCAGTGCTGCTGTCTGTAAATGCCAGTGGCAGCAGAACCCTTCCCCAAAACCGTCATTTCAGCTTTATTTTTGGGTTCGAAACCCAAGGATTTCTCGTCAGTTTATTTTTTTTATTTTTCATTTCACCTCCCTCGTCTGGGATAGAAGGTGGTAACGAGAACTCGTAGTCGTACTCGTACTCGTACTCGTATAACGAGAATGGAGAGCAGAAGATATGAAAGGCAAGTTAGGTTATCTTCTCTTCCTCTGGTGGCACCACCGCACCGCCTAAACCGATTTTTTGTTAAACACAGCACAGTGTGCTATGGCTGTGAGAAGGGAGATGTGGAGGTGCTTGACGGTTCTGCAGTGGGCATGGGTATAGGAGGACGACTACAAAGGGGGATGATGAATTACCAAGAGGGATCTGGGCGTTGCGGATGAATTGATATGAGTGGGTTGGGTAGATTTAAGGGATCTCTCTCCGGCATTGTTGGGTAATTTTTCGAGATGATTTCTACACGGGTGTGGAGTGGCGACGCGGCAGCGGAAGAATAAAAATGGTGGAGCAACTTCTGCTACTGATGATGATGATGATGAGTAGAATGACGGAGGACAGTGCCAGGGCAGCGACGACGATGCTGAAAACTGACGCAAGCTGTATATGGGGAAGGATAATACACACACAGTGCCCTGCCACTTTGAGAAACCACTCTTTACCGACGCGGTACCGTTGGCTCTGTGTGCTTAAGCCCCATCCACGGCTTGATATATATTTATATGTGGAAGACGACCCATAACGTTGGCGGCGACTGAATCCAAATGGAAAGGATTGTGTTCCGCGCGCGCCAGCGAGATGAAAACGATTTTTTGGGATACCCCCAACTCTGTTTTCTATTTCAGGCAACGATGGGTTGTCTCCGAAATGCGGATTTCTAGCTACACCGAGCGGCCACGACACATAAGAATTTTCATTCCACTCGCTGAAGGGTTCTTCGGCAGTTTTTTTGTGCTGCTCTCTGATGGTGTACGTTCCACACACCCTCTACCGAGAGACGAGGAGACCCAAGGAGCGTTTTTGTACATTGGTTTTTTTTTCCCGTTCATTCCATTTCGTCTTCTTCTTCTTTTTTCGGTGAACAAAGCGGATAAAGTAAGGGTCGGCTACGACCGGTTTTTACTCTTTTCAAGAGGACGACAGTGACGACGGAGGAACATTCCTGCTGATTTTAGCCCTCTATAGAAGCTGGTATAGTTTCCACTGCTACTGCTCTACCATACCACTACTGATGATGAGTTGCATAAATGAATGCTGGCGCGGGGGAGCTGAGGTTGTGGGCACCTTAATTTTGCCTCGGATCGACCCTACCTTCTTTCATCATCGTCGTTCCCGTCAGAGTTCCCTTCGCTGGGAGTATATAGGGGGTTGATGTGGTTACCCCATCCACCCTCACCCTCACCTTCACCCTCACCCTCACCATCTTTGGCTACATGCTGAGTGTAGAATAAAATTTCTAATTTTTTTCCTCTTCTTCGTCCTTTCGGATGTTGCGGAGGTAGATAACAAAGAAAAAAAGAAACCGAAATAAAACGAACGTAGCTTGGTTTTTTTTCTTCTTTTTTTTCTGAGGGATTATCCGCTGTCCGAACTTTTTCAGCAGCGGGCGGGGTGGGGTGGGGTTGAGTGGGTGAGTGGGTGCTCCTTGCCAACGGAACACACAAAAAAGGGGGATGATTATGAATTTTTCTTGGTTGTCGTTCCTTTTTTTTTTGCGCCTCGCAGCCTGAGAGTTATTTTTCTTCTTTGATAGACGACGGCGAATGGGGGAAGATGGTGTCGGCGATGTCGTCGTTGTCGACGACGTTTGGGCTGTCCTCATTCTTTTTGTATGTGGGCGGGGGGGTGTAGATGTTGTCATGGCACACACAACCGGCGGGTTTTCGAGGGTAGCGTTGATGTTGATGAAGATGATGGTAGCCTCCTGGTGGTGGTGTTTGAAGGTAGGGGGGTTTAGCTGCCTGGCTGAGTGTTCTATCTGGATATGTGTCTTGGTTTTTTTTTTTTTTTGTTATCTAGCACCCCCATCACAGCGACTATGTGTCCTTGTACTCGACATACAGTCGTGTGTGGTGACTGTTATTTTGGGTTTTCTCTGGTGGGTGGTGTGACACCCTAAAAATGCTCTCGGTGGTCTTGGAGGATTTCGGGGGTGTAGGATATATGATCAATTTATTTTTGCTGGCTGCCTTTCATCAACGGCTGTTTTTTTATGTCTTGGCATTTCCTGAAAGTAATTGGCCAGCTGATATGTTGTTCTTGCTCGCTATAGGGGCGATGGTCCTCGGCTTCTGAATTTTATTACTACAGCTGGAGGGGGTGTTGTAGTCCGGACTAATTTGGTCACATAGCTGAATTTTTTTTTATTACTTCCTCATGCTGCACTCAGGATGGGCACTCCTCTGATTTGGGGGAGCAATTTGTCACAACTAACGAGGGCTCCGTGATAGTGATAGAAAGAATTATAGTTGAGATGAGGTGCAGCCTGGATGAGCTTTTAAATGCGACGGCCTTTCTTTACATAAATAATGGAAGGTGGCATATACAAGTGAGTCGGGCAGAGACATTTCAGCTACAGGAATATGCAAATGGAGCGAAATGCGTTCACGTAGTTAGGTAGCTCGCAGAGTATAGCAAGACCACATCACCGAAGAGCTCGCGAAACAGTCGAATATGAAAAATCCCCCGCAAACTTGCTATAAGCTGAAACACAAACTGAATTGATCTGAGGACATTTCCCACTCGAAGTGGCCTGGCTATGTTTACTTGGACATGGACCTATTCGCCAGAGTTGTTGTCTTTTAAGCCCCCGAAAAACCTGATAGAACTGAGTCTATCAAAAGGATCAACTTGCCTTTGATTGAAGGTTTGGTTTCTCAAAATTTCAACGGACAAGCGGACTATTTGGGAAGCCGTCGCTTGGGTGGTTACATGTATGTAGATATATAAAAAAAAAAAGGAAGCCAATCCTACCTTGTGCAAAAGTACAGACGCCTTTCGTTTTGCTGCCATTCTCGCGACGACAATAAATCACTTGTTTGCACTTGAGTCACTTCACTTTGTGTGTGTCACTTTGAGGTTTCTATTGCACCTTTCTGAACTCTATATTATGACTGGCTTATGTCGCCGACTTTCAGTCAAATTTTAACCGCCAATTCGGCGCAACTTTCTTCACATTAACCAATGTCAAATCCACTTCTCACTTTTCTCAAGCACTTGCAGCTTTATTGAGTTTTTTTTTATTCACACACAATTCACACTGGCAGAATATTGCCAATTAGTTGAAAGGAAGAAATGACTGCTGCCCACTCATTAGTTTTTGGTGGGACCAACTCCGATTTATCCTCAAGGACGATTACCAATCGGAATAAGAATCAACTGCTGACTGACCAAAACAGAAACGTGCATCAACGTTTTTAGTTAGAGAAGAGTGAATGGAAAACGCGAAGGACCTGCGCACAGGATTCACTTGTCTAGAGAGAGAGGACATTTGTCTCTTGCCTGTGTGTTGGTGTGAATTCTCTTTCAATGCTGGGATAGGATTCCCATGTGCGTTCGCCTAATGGGAGCGTTGGTGTGTTGTTTTCCTTTTTGTTCGGCCTACGACACTGGGGGTTGATGTTAATCCCCCTAACCGGCTTGGTATGGAAAAGGAGACGAGCAAAAAAATTCCAAGCATTTCGTTCGGATTTTGTTCCTTTTTTATTTTTTTATTTTTTTTTTGTTCGTCCTGTGGAACGGACTATTAACAAAGGGGTGCATCGTTGCACGGTCCATCGCACACGCAAAGTAAAGACAAAGTTCCAATTTTTACCTAAAGCACCCTTCTTCGACTGCGATGCAGTCAGAGGAGGAGACTATGCAGTGAATGTGTGGGCTAAGGGATGAGATACCAAAACCATCGATGATGATGATGATGATGGTGATATTCTACTGCTGCGTCCCGTTGTGTTCAATTGGATTTTGGGGAGGATGTTAGTATAGTGCGAGACGAAGGACTGCACTCCTGGTGAATAATAAAGAAGAAAAAAAAAAGCCATACAGATGCACTCTACACGGGCCACCGGCAGAACTAGGATAGGAACACAAAAAATGTGTATTGATGAGCTCGCTTCCCTGATTGAAACGGTGACAGAGATGAAAATGATTTTTGTCTTCTTCTTTTTTTTTTTTGCGTATTTTGGGCAGTTGCAGTAGATGACCCTGGAGGGTGACAGTGACAGCAAACAACTACAGCGGGATAGGGTTCAAATGATCGACGCTTGTGCTCGGCGCTCTCAATTATAACGAGGACTTTGTTCGGGTATGAATGGCGGGTGAAAGGCTTTTCGTTTTATTTGAATTTGCATTTTTGGTCCTTTTGACTGGCGGGAAGGGCATGCGACAAGGAGATTTTCATTTTGCCACCCTCGTCTTGCTACTTCTTTCTATTTTTTCCGCCCTCTCTCGACTGAATAACAAAGGAGATTGAGGAACTGATGACGGTTCAGTGGAGTTCGGGTTCTTCAGTGCGTAGATGAATTGTAATTAGAAATAGTCTTGTGAGGGTGGATGCTTTCTGTCTCTCATTCGGGGGTGCGCTTATTAATTCGTCTTTCGATTTTCGAAGACACTGCAGCGTATTTGTGCAAATAGCCGAAGGGTTGATAAACGAAAGGTTGTGGTTAACTAAGTGATCAACTGGTAAGCAATCCCAGAAGGTCGTGGGCTGGAAAATAATTTGAAAGGCATTCGTGTGTTCAAACTTGAGCAGTTTATTTTTGTGAAAGAGATAAAATTTTGCGTGGTTTATTGAGCTTCAGATGTTGAGAAACGCGTTGAACGTATATTTGGTATCTAAGTGGATGACTATAGAACCCCTTTAACTGCAGCAGAGAGTGCAGAACTAACGCCCATAGCTGCAGCATCACTTTCAATGTAAAGGGAGGGCCATCTAGTGGTTTCTTTTTAAATCATAGGCTATTTTTACACTGACAGCTGTTTCCCGCTCGAAATCTTGACAAAAAGTCAGTATTACACCTCTGCGGAACGAAATGAGTAGTTTTACGTTTGAACAACGTTGGGAAATATTTAAAACTTATTTCCAAAGTGATGCTGTGTAGCCCAAACGGTGCGTTTGAAGTTGAGCAACGCGTTGAACAGGAAATGTGCAGCAGATTGTTTTGAAATTTTTAATTAACGCGAAGCGTGACTATAACTATTGATCAACGACGACCAGCACAAGTTGGTTGGACAGATTTCAGAGCCTCGTTCCTCGTATATAAGAGCTCAACGTGTCGATTGATGAGATGCGCGCATAGTGTACCACCGGTATTATGGAGCTCCTACTTCTGAGCAAATAGCATTTTTAAGACGCTCCAGCATACATGACATTAAGACTGCGACATTGGGGGATTGTTAGTCGCACTTGGTATCGATTATCGATTCCTTACAACTATACAAAGAGAGTAAGGAGATTTTCCATAGCGTTATGTTGCTTTGCAGTTTAAATTTCAAGACCCAGGTATTCAGATCTGTCGGAAATAAATGAAAGAAGCATCCACCGGAGTGAGGTAGGGCTTACAGCAGGAATTTTGTACTCCAAGTGAAGTTACAAGCTACGATTGCACTTGACACTTTTTATATAAAATTTTGACATGCCGACGACATTTTGACGTAAACATTTGTACTAAATTTGTCAATACGTGGCCTGTGAAGAGTCTGGTCGCGCGAGCGTCGCAACGCACTCTCACGAAAGACACACGAGTGACCATTGAGTGGACGAGTTTTTGACGTCAGCATGTCAAAATAGTTGAGGAGGAATCGAGCTCTCTGGGAATGAGTTGAAGGCAGCTCAACAACAAGATGACGCGCAGGCGTGGTTAACGCACTATGCCTCCCGAGGGGTTAAGGGATGTAAGTATGTCAAAATTTGCCACGAAAAATGGACCGATGGCTAATAGTAGCTACAGAGTTGTCAGTGTTTTCTCTAAACCGAAAGAACGACCTTTCACAGAGACTGAAATCACAACGTCACTAGCTTATGCAGTGGCACCTCTTTTTAAAGTCTGTTATGGCCTTCGCAATATTTTACAAAACGGTCAGTTAAACATCGGACAAATACAATGAATGATTTATTCTTATGACTTATGTCTTTCACAACCAATGGGACTATAAGATCAAATGGCGGTCTTTCGATAACCTGGAATGGAACTAAATGCAACGTTTTCATTATGTGCAGTTCAGTCAATCTTTCCCAAAAGCCCACCCAGCATTGGTGGGCCCCATTTAGCATAGATGAGTTAAGGACAGATATTCCTTTTGTTAAACGCCCCAGTTAGTTTCATTTGACGAAAATAACGAAACTCATTGGAATCTTCCAGAATGTATCTGTTCCATTTCGAGGATGGGTCACCGCACAAGGTAATTTGAGACAAAATTGCATGGCGATGGGAGGACGTGGATTATGAGGCTGGTTTGCAGGTCCACAACAGCATGATTTCCCCATGCAGTACTTAAGCACCCCGCCGCCGCCCTAACCCACTTCGGGATCGTGCACTGCCCTCACACTATTTCCGACTATTTCTGGGGGTGCAATGCGATGAGCAGTGTGTGCACTGCGTTAGGTACATATACCCACTTATTCGACATGCAAATACACAGATTAAAGTTTACTGTCTTTAAGACTGTCCTGTCCAGGTGGGTGGCAATATAGCGCACTTGTGTGTGGATGCCATTTGCCGCAGATAAGACATTTACAAGAGCCACCTTCTTCCCTCTGTGTTTGTGCCATTTACCGCATCATCGCACATAGTAGGCATGCACTGCGCCTATGCCAGCCGCCTGCCTTGGGCAATCCATGGTAATGATGTCGATGATGCGATGAGATGAAATTTTCGAAGGCCTACGAGATTGGAACCAAATATTATATCACCAACTCCAAGGTGGACCGAATGAAGGCGACACCGGAGCAAAGGGAGACTTTAGGTGCAAGATTTCTAAGTACCATACAGCGCACGACCTAGTGCAATAAAGTGGTCTCTCTATACGTTATGTACAACCACAGATTGGTGTGTGTATACCGACAGATGGGAGTTGCACAAACAAATGTATGCCGCATGTGACTACAGTGATAACAACTCAACGAAGAAGAAACAATGACAACGAGTGACATCCAATTCCAAAGATTGAGAGTAGGTTCCGTTCGGAGAATTTTTGAAGTCCACCCTCTTTCGAGATATCGCACTCACGACCACCGCCGGCATCTTCAGTCGCCGCTGCTGTATAGATCCATCTTCCACTCGATTCGTCCTTCAGCTCGAATGAAAGTTGAAAAAAAATATCACAGAAATGAGACACAGAAAAAAAAAAAAGAAGCTGAAAACATCTCTCCGTGAAAAAAAAAACAAGAAAACTGCCCAACTGCAAACCCCCTAAAGTGAGCGAAGAATCACCAAGGGATGGATGATGGAGCCTTACGAAAAATGATGGCACAAACATCCCTTTGCAAGGAAAAAAGAAATCTTTGCACAAAAAAAAAAACAGAAAATGATTGTACAATGTACATCTTCTCTAAGGGGATATAGCACAAGTCTTCTTTCAGTCCGAAGGAAACCATAGAGATGTTTAGTCCTCTTCTGCCCATGGATAAAGAGGGACAAAAATCGTGAAACCCCCCAACTCATCCCAACGAAAAGGAGGACACGACCGAGGACCGACGACCAGAGAGTCCCTGTCCAAGTTTCATTATAACCCATAGCCTAAGAGCTGTAGTGGAATAGGTTTCGGTTCTCGTCGTCGTCAGTGCGCCTTGGTGGGTTTGGGCATTCCACTCCCATGGGTCGGTTCTGGTTCCGGAGAAGAACAATTCTTGAATTTCGTCTTGGTGCGCATAAAGTTGCCGGCGGAATGGGGGCAGAGGCACACGACCACCCATGGATTTCGAATTTTCTTCGAGTACCACATTCAGCTCTGAACAATTTTGCTATACTCCTTTGATTGTATGAGAGTGTGAGTGTTTGTGTGTGTGTGTGTTCTTACGGGGAAGGGGGTGGGGGCGTCTTGTGTTAGACAGTTTCTTGCAAGGATTTTTCTCATCTTCCACTCTCTGCAGCCGGCACATTTGATATGCTTGCCTGCTGTTGCGCTGCTGAAGATGCCATCTAAGGAGCTGCTGCTGGTGTTATGCCAAAGCCTTTTCATCCCATCGGCCCCAACTCCACAAATGCCCATTCCACGAGTAAATCCACTTCGTCGACACCATCAAAGGAAGGACGGGAAATAGCAGGCAAAGGCAACAGCAGCAGCATCTGTAGAAGGCCGTCTAAGATTTTCGTATATCCATGATATATGCAGAAATTTTCCATGTATGCCGCTAACACCATCACCACTACCACCCGCACTATACCACCGCCGCACCATCGCACCTCCCCTTTGAATTATAAGCACACGAAAATATGTCTTCCGATCCCCCAGCCCCCTCGAGCAGGGTTCCATGTCCCTTCGTCTTAGGCAGACTAAACTCTCTCGGCTGCTTTGCAGGTGCATTAAGTCCTAAATACGGTAGTAGGGTGGTGGTATGCGGTACCCTCAAATTACATTTTCCTATTGGGGATGTGTTGCCACGTCCCCTGCCTCGACCAGCCAGCGTCGCCGCACGTATGTACGTATATATGACTGTGTGTCTTCGTACGTCTTGGCCGATTTTCCTGGCGATGGGAGAGTGACTGCTATGGGGGTAGTAAAACCGATATATGTACCCTAAAACTATCGGTACACGAACAGCACCAGAAATAGTAGTCTGTCGTCCTTTGCCTGTATTTCTCACTTTAAGCCCCCCCTCCTCAGCCACCTTCGGCACTATGTACAAGATTTTCGATTTCCCGGAACTAAAACCCAAGATGATGGCGCCCGACTTCCCAACGTGGGTGATTTCTCTGTCGGTGGGGGCGACCGAAGGAAGGGTGGAATGATGTTTCTGGCATCTAAACTTAAGAAAATGTTGTGTGCCCTTGTCTTAAATGAATTAGGGGGTGGCTCTAAGGGTTTGATTGCTTCTTATACTCTAATGCTATGTCTATGTTCTCCGTATTCTATCCCCCCCCCCCCCGCCCCAATCCAAACCACTTTGGGGGCGCTACTGCCTTTGCTGTATCCTCAGAAGACTCTAGCTGCTCTGCTATATTGCTGTTTCTATGCTTTGGGGATGAAGCGAACAGATGAAAATAAAAAAAAAACCGAAAAAGTCAGAAAAAGAAAAAAAGATGAAATAAGGGACGGGCACAGAAAAAAAAAAAGAAAAACTCATTCATCGTCACCCCCATGCCAGGACTTAATTTCTTGATCCATCTCTCCCACCGTTACCTACTTCTTAGCACTCCCACATCCAAGCAACCCTGAGATAGTAAAGCGGAATAAAAAAAAAAACATCCTCGTCGTCGTCGTACAGAAACGAAGAAGGAAAATTTATTACCAAGGAGATGGATAGCTTTAGGATCCTTTTAGTCAGTGTGGCCAGTGGACTGCCTTCAATTTCGTTCTCCTGCTGCCTGTTCCTCATCAACGATTCACTCTCTCTATACCATCCCCAATCAACCGTAGGGGGAAAAAATGAAACAAGAGAAATGAAAAAGCAGAAGCACTGGAATATAAGCAAAAAAAAAATTAACTCAGAGACAGGGACGAAAATCCAACCGTGGATGAATTAAGTAACAAAACCCTGCTACTCGTTTCTGTCCCCATCCCCAACGAGCGACCGACGCCATCACGAGCTATCTTTTCGTATACAACCTCCTTCGAGGAATCTGTGTGCTATAAAAGCGGTTGGGCGGGGGGAAGAGAGGCAAAAAATCCTACATACAAAAGAAATTGGGCAAGAGGAATTAAAAGGATATGCCCAGACCCACCCTTCTGGCAGGCGAAGACAGAAAAAAAACAAACTTAGAAATGGTCTTTGACAGATTCTTTTGGTCTAGTCCCAGAGTATACGTCGTCAATAGATGAAAGAAAAGAAAAGGCATCCTTGGACATTTCCAGACTCGTTCCACTCAAATTATAATCCAATAAGACTCACGGAGGGCGGAATGGAAAGGCTACAGCTAAATTCGAAATTGGTGCATTCTCAGGCTCTGGGCACGACAATGTTTGGCTATGAGCCAGGCTTAGATGAATTTATCCATTTGTATGTTTTAGTACGTTAACAAAATAAAACTATTACTAACGAACCCAGCTATCCTGGGTTCATTTGATCATTTGGCTACACAGTACAACATTTAGAAGGTTCTTAGACGCGCGAGCAAGCCACATACAGCGTTCTGTGGCGAATCATGCATTTTTCCAAAAGTTAGCATTCGTCCAGACCGAGCAGCGCGTTTTCAAATCGCTTTCAGTGTTGCTTCCTGTTGCTCGTCTGTTTAAGACTGTTTGAAACTTCTGTAAGCGAGGCGGCTTTTATAGATGACAGGCCAGATCAATTCAACCTCTATTCGATTAATAGTTTTTCTTTATTGTTTGCATGGTGCCACGCCCCGTCGTGCAACCCCGCCTTCGTTTTGTAAAGTGCTTGGTATTTAATATAGTCTCGTGATTCAAATTTGGGCAACTTCAATTGCCAAACATAGATAGTATTTTAAGTGTTTATTGTTGTTCCTAAAGTGCCACGCCCCGTCGTGCAACCCCGCCCACATTTTTATATTGATTGTTTAAACCTCAAAGTTTCAAATTTTACAACCATAACTGTAACATGAAACTAAACTCAAATTTGGAAATAAAACTTAAACAAATTCCAACTGAAAGAAATTCCGGATTTCATTGTCCGAATCAAATACGTGACAGATCGCAGAAGAAAGACCCTGCAAATGGATCAGCTGTCAAACGCTATTATTTGAATCCATTGAAATAGAAATGAAATACCAGGCTTTCAGTGACAGCTGACGGATTGACACAAAACTATAAACAAATGTAATTTTATTTCGACTGAAAGGCGTTTTTTCGAGTATTTCACCGAAATCATTCATTTGTGTTATTTCCATAAAAAAAAATATCCAAAATTATGGTTTTCCAATTCTGTTTTGGAATTTCCTAGTGCTAGAAACTTTACCTCGAGCAGAACGAACTAAACAGAAAAAAAAGAATTTCGAAGATCCATCGTGAGTTCATTCTGAAATAGCATGCACTCTCAGTTCTTTCGGAAGCTCCCGATTTTCCGTTCTTCGATTGTTCTTTCCGTAAAAACACGATTTGAATTTGTACAAAGTGATTTAAAACCGCCCCTTTCGCGATTAATCGTCACCAGTGTGACCAATTTAGTATATTTCCTGATAAATTTAGTAGGATTGTTTTTTTAGCCTATTTTATTGCATATCATGACAGCATTTTTTTAAGCATGATTTCATGCTGTAGCAGGAAAAATTAGCAGGATTTTGATTTAGCTAAATTATGAATTAAATTTATCAAATAAAACCTTATGACACTACATTTTTTCCTCATTTCTATCATGTTGCAAAGTCAGCTGAATGAGACTGAAATTGTATTGCGAAAGGGGTAGCAATTGTTTGCAAAGCAATCACAACTTTTCAAATAATCTTGAAATGTCAAAAAAAAAAATACAAGCAGCAAACAAATGTATTTTGAATACATTTTAATGCATTATTTTCTATGTGTCTACATTAATAAAGATGGTATGTACGCACTCCACTAACTCCTATCGGGAATTTCCGTCCTAATTCTTTGTACTACTCTATGTTTAATTTTAAAAGCAGAAAAAATGTAAAAAGTATGTATTGTCATACGGGCTTTAGTGTATTTATTCTCATTTGACAATAACACAGCCATTCAACGAATTTAGTTATTTATTTTTATTCAACGAACGAAGATTGAAATAATGAATTCAAATATTTGTTTATGTAATACCTACTACGTGCCACGAAGTCATTTTTATTTAATGATATTTTTTGTGAAATATACCTAATTTTTGTTAATTAACCCACAAAATTAAAAAAAAAAAAAAAACTGTTTTTTTTTAGCAGGTTTTGATTTAAGAAAACATATTTAGCATGATTTTTTAGCACTTTTTTACACTGCTGCATGAATTCAAATTCATAATTTGTCACATCTGAAAACAAAACCAGTTGGCAACACCACATGTCATTGCAGTTCAGTTTCCAGCTCGCTTGTGTGCAAGTGCAAGTGAGGCTGGGTAATCTCGGTCGGAAATTAACCGACAACAATTAAATTTGCGTAGTTTTGCCAACAAATCCTTATTGTTTTTAATATTTAAAGTGTAACGAATAGTTTGGTGTACGTTTTGGTCTGTTTCGATTACTAAATTCGCAAATTGCAAACTGTTTTTTATGTTAAGTCGTTTTCCATTGGGCAACAAGAAGCGTACTCTTCTGGCATTTCACCAATACTTTTGTGGGTTCAATCGGAAGCAGTTTTGTTGTTCCATTGGATCACAGAATGAACGTAGCCCCGAGTGAAACCAATGGAAAACGACATTAGTGATCAGTTGAACGAGAGAAATAGGGAGATATCCGTTAAAATGATTTTAATTTTTCTGCATCACTTTTGTGGTGAGTCAGAAATATCAGTTTAATAATTTTAAAAATGTGTTCTATTTGCTTGATTTGACAAGTCGTTCAAAATTGAACTACCTACAAGTTTTCGTCACGCGTTCTACCATAAACACTGCTATGTTTCAAGCGCTCAAGTGACTCGATTCGTTGGTTTTAAAAGAACACATCCATCGCAACGAACTTCATCGTCCCAAACCGCCGATAACCGAAATCGGGAACATTGATTTGGACTTCTCCATTATTCACAATTCCTGTTGCCGCCGCGAGTGCTGAATTATTCTCTTTGCTGTTAATTCCAGTCCCAATTATGTACTCCCGGCCATACGTAAACAAAAATCAAAACATTGCCGGCGAAAAATACACGAAACTCGAACTCGAACTCGACTCGAACACAACCCACACAGAGTTCTCTTACAACGAAATGTAATATCCATCATCGGCAAGAGGCTCTCGCCTCCGCTACATAACCTTGGTCTCATCTCCAGTTTTAACCAAAACCAAAGGATCAGCCGAATTTCGAGGATTCTTTTTATTTTCTTTTGTTCCTTTTGTTGGTTTGGCTTTTATCAATGTTCCTCGTGTTGTTATTGTTTTGTTTTGTGGCGTTTTCATGTTGATGGTTAATTTGTGTCAAGGACGAATGCATAAATTTATTTTCCATTCGCATTCCACAAAATTTTCATTCGCTGGCTGGTGTACGACTATGATGAGGTTCGGTCGTATAGGCTTACAGCACACACGTAAAGCAAGGGCCTCGTATAGATAACCGGAATCTGTCTTTTGGCGCCACTGCGGATATCTCTGTCGGGAAAAACCAAAAAAAAAAGAAACATGTCCCTCTTGCTTTTTATTTTAATTATCCTTTTTCGTTTTTTATTTGATTGCAAAGGACCTGAGCCAAGTTCTGATTTTTTCGCTGTTTACGCCATGCGATGTAATGCAGTGGTTTTGCCAAAAATTCGGTGAACGGGAAAAATGTCTGGGGATAGAGTTAAAGGAATGGGACGCCAAACGAGGTCTATAAACAGTGGCAGTAGGTTTCCTCATCAATTTGGGAAACTGAGTGAGTCCCAGACCTGATGCAGTTGGGCTATCATCGCTCTATCTTTTTTTAAATGCAGAGATGTGTCGTTCTGGCGAGGTCTTACATTCATCACAAGTATAAATGTGACAAATAGAGATAGAACGCACGTCCTTAAAGGCACCGCTTACAAACTAATTGTCGTAACGAAAATTTCACACGACATCCCAGCTACGACCATGGCGTCCCAACCTTAATCCATTCCTCCGGGCAGGCCTCAGTAAATCGAAATCGCATCGATAAACACAAAACGATACGCGTTCATCCCCCGACCTGTTCGCTCGTGGTTATAAGCTGTACGCAGGGTACGAGTACGGTTACTACGTCTGCAGCTAAACCCCCGCTGAGACTAAAAGAAAATCGTACGAAAAAATGGAGGAAGAGAGTGAGTGACTTCCTCAAAGAATAAGCCCCCCATACAACCCAAGAAACGAAATAAAGAAGAATCATCCTTCAACCGAGAGCCATAACTTGGTTCTTGTGTGTTCCGCAGCCTACAATCGCCCCAGTCGAGAGGAAAATGAGTAACCATCAATGCCAAGCGGATATCTAGCTAGCTAGCTGGGGTACATATACATTATATCATTTTTCGACAGAGCGACCACCATAAAAATTCATCCTTCCGCTGACGTCCCTGTATGGAATCCATCCCGTGCTCGTGTGGCACCCTCGTCGATTGGATTCGGGGAAAAAGGCGCCCAACTGTGTACTGGCGTAGCACAGCAGCGACAAGGATGAACGAGGACGATAGCGCTGCCGATGGTGATGGTGACACATGGGGTGGAGGTTGCATGCAGACCTTCAAGCACATGTCCTCGGAATTTTTACGTATAGGACAAGCCCGTTGCCCCCTCCCACACCCTTGCCGTCAGACACACATGTACCTCCTCATAGAAGTAACCATATAGTATATCCATAAAGACGGGGTATCTCCTCACGGTTAGAATGGCTGTGCTTTGCTAATGCTGGGGCTGGGATCAGCGGGGGACGAAGGGTGACGAAGCAGCCCACTCCCACAGCATAATTCCGTCCGCTTTTTACCCGTTATCTCCGTTGGATGGCCCAAAAAGGAATTTCAACTTTTTTGTGTGCTTGCTTCTCAGAAGAAGCAACGACATGAAACGAACGGAACTCGAACTGACTAGAATAGATGAGGGATGACAATGACATACACACACACACATCGCACCACTCACAGAGCGAAGAAAAAAGGAAACCCCCCCCCCCCCCCCAAAGGGTGAGTCCTTCTTTGGTAGAATAATTTTATTTTTTTCAATTTTTTTTTCTGTCGTTCATATCTTTCTTCATAGAAGCCCGTTAGGAGGGGGGTGGGGGTAGAAGGACTTTAATTCTGATGACTATGGCACACTAGGGTGGGAGTATCAGTTGTTGTTGAGTATTCCGTGTCCTTTCCACATTTTTCCTTCTTGTTGTTTTTTTTTTCGGGCAGAGGACAAGGGTAGAAACAACTTTATATTATCTCAAGCGAAGTGGTGCACCCCCGCGCTGTGTGGAGGGTTGACACACTCCCAGAGTGGTGCTGATGACTTTCGGATCGAACGAGCAGCGTTTCTGTTTTTTTTTTTTGTTCTTCTTTCCTTTCTAGCATTTTTTCGGATAGCCATGTGTGTGCCAAGAGGACAGAGTAAGCGCTCGCCTGTGCTGCTATACAAGTCGGTTGGGCATAGTTGTTCGTAATGGGGGTGCACCGCATAGCGAGTGTATATTGGGGGACGACGACAAAGTTGACGTATGAACTCAGAACTCATTCGACGAAGGGATATGGTTTTCGTCGTGGTCGTATCTTTTTCGCAGACGAGAACAAAGGCCACGTGGTGGGTGGCATGAGGCTGAGAATTGTCCTGCACGAAAACCAACTCCTAAGCAATGGGATTCCATCATGCGGGTGGCAGAGACGTGTGCATGGTGGCTGGTTTATTATTTTATTTTTTTTGTGGCTCGTCCACTGCCCTCATTTCCACTCACATCGCAAATTACTTTCGGAACCCCCTCACAATGCTCTTCGAAACCATCGAACCACCACCCGCGTTCTGTTTTCATTTTTCCCATCAGCGAGAAGGAGCGGAAACCAAGCCAACTTTTCGACGGAGAATTTGACGATAACGATGATGATGGAATAAAACACAAGACCCAAAAACGGTAGGAAGAAAATCGACAAAATTTTAGTAAGGAAAGGACACCCTTTCCCAGCACATTTTTCATGGAATTAAATAACAGAAGAAAAAAAAAAGCAATTAACTGATGCGAGGATGGGGCTAGTCTTAGCACTCCTTCGTCAATTCTGTGTGTGGGTTTAATCAGAGATGACAAAATTAAAAAAGGGGTCGGCTGAAAGAGCGGCGTCGTATTCCCTTCTTTTTTTTTTGTCGGTCCTTCGTCGCAGAAAGGCACTTTTTGGGGGACAGAGCGAGGGATGTTGGGCTTAGTGGAATCACCACACGCTGCGCTAGTCGAGTTGCTCAGCATGCAACTTGCTGTACGTTTTTTTTTAGATAACCAACATCGTTTCGCCGATTTTGTGGATAAAATCGTTGGGGGGTTTTAAATTTCCATTTGAAGGAGGTATTTCTTATTTAATTTATGTCATCACTCGTTATAACCTAGGCATTGGTGCCTTAAGCGCGTTCTATTGTTATGTGACTTTGAGGGCTAAACACGTGCGGTATCCTACACTCTTTGAAAAGTTCCGTTGAGCTGATTACAGTGAGAAACCGGACGACCAAGGAAGAGCTTCAGGGGGAGAGCAGGGGTGCTATTTGGAAGTTTTTTTTGGAAGTCTAACGTAAAACGAATGTGGCAAAATAATAGAGACCTTTAAAGATGAACACGAAAGTCTTATGGTAGAGTTGTATGGTGTCAAGTTAACATTTGGGAAAGCCATTTCTTCAGACAGACAAAGAGGAAAACCTTAACTCAACTTGAAAGGTGAAAGCAAAGAATTCGGTTCATTCGACAGAGATGAAGTCCGGATAGCAGTAGGTATTTTGGGTAAAAGCTGCTGAAGCGGATGGTCTATACCTACCGAGCAGGTTTTTTGTGTACACTCAGCTATTTTCCATGATTTCGGGGCAGAAAAATGTTCCTGAAGAACGTTAAACCTCAGCACAGGAGATCTGATCAGAAGCTACTTCGCAGTGCATGCAAAATATTGTGTGAACTCCTGATAAAAATATTGGTCCCTCTTGTGTTAGGCCGAAGGTATTCAAAATGAAATTTGAAAACTCCCGAAAGTGGAAAATACCTGGTGGTTGGACTTGGAACTCGTCTTTAAGATGCGAAGCATGCTTACCACTCTGCCTACTTATCGGGATACGCTAAGATCTTGGTGAGAACCCACTAAGTTAACAAGGATCTCAACCAGCAACCGTTTTTGGTCTCGATCTCCACTTTAACGGAAGCTGTTTGCTGTGAGGTAGCGTTCCTTTTTTTATGAATTCAGTGATAAATGGAACCCAATTAACTGTAACCCATTCAAAACCAATTGACGATCCTTCCTGACGTTCATCGCATAGCCATTGTCATCGCAGCTCCATTCCTTTCCCCACGATTCTGATTCTCCACTAGGTACTCTACTCACTCCACAAAACCGCACAATCACGCTGTCGATGTCGTTCGCAATCATGTTGTCATCATTGGGTATATAATTTCTTTTTTATCCTGAATTTGTGATTAGCGCTCATATCCCCAATAGTCGGCATTATACCGCTCAGCACCAATGAGAATGTTTTCCCACAAACACGCAGTCAACGCCACAAAACAAAAAGGACACGCAGGAAAGAAGGAAACAAAAAAAAACGAAGAAAACCATAAATTACCCGATTATCCTTGTGGAAAGAAAGCAAAGAAAAAGCGACAACAACAAATGAGGACTTCGACAACTATATACACCAACAAACACCTGTTGAATGTCACAACACACACTTGCCAGCCAGACAATCATTCGCACACACAAACAAACAAACATACACACACCTACATCCACTCGAGTCAATCCGACCACTTTCTTTCAAGTGCATTGTATTAAAAGTTTTCTTCTTCTATTTTTCAACCACCCCCACCGGGCCACCGTCCTGCAAAGGATATCAACACACAGAGAAGCCAGTGAACGAGAGTAAGCGAAAACAATAACAAACATGTGAAAGTCTCGAAAAAGGACTTTAAATTAAGTTTTCCAACCAACCGCCCCGCGGAGAAGTGTGTGTACAGCAAAATGTACCGTCTGTACATGTACTACATCACGCTGGTATGGTGTGCTTATAAATTGCATTTTATTTGTTCAATCACTATCCTTTTTGCCGAATGGGGAGAGCAAAGAGAGATTCGCTCTTTCGGGTATCGTCATATTTTAATAGAATCTTTGAGAGACACACACCGATACCGAATGAGACGTCATAGAGAAAGCGAGAGAGAGAGAGGAGGACAGCGAGAGAGCGGCAAGGATATTTGAAAACAACGTGCTATGCAAATTAAGTCATGCAAAGTGGAGTGTTTTGATTTCACTTCACCACCTCCCGCAGTCGTTTTTCTTGGCTTTCATTTTTACGTGGTTACACGTGGTTAGGATGATTCCTCGTCCTCGATCGAATGATCATTTCTTATCAATCAATCAGGGGTCCATTTGTTCATAATTTTGCTCAGTAATCTTTCTGTCTAACAGCTGATTTGTAGGTTGGCTTGTTGTCGTCGCGTTCTCTCTTTCTCCGGTGTGGGTGGAGTTTTCTCCCCTAAACAAAATTCAATTCATATTTTTATTTTGTTTGCGGTCTCCTTGTGTGACATGACACAGTGGTTTTCCGCGCTATTTTCATTCTTTTTCCACGTTCTGAGGGTTGGCGGGGGCCATGTCTCTGTTTATTTATTTATGGTATAGACAACGTGGTATATTTCAGTTTTTAAGTACACGACACGCCGACGAATGTGATTTGACCTCGTTTTACGTTTCTTTTGCAGTTAGAATCAGCTTTCATGAGCGAATGAGTGCGCTCTCTCTCGGATTCTTTTTTTGTTTTTTTTTTGTCTGTCTTTTTTTGATGACTGATTGCATTAAGGGTTGTTGGGGTTTTGTTTTCGTTCGAATGTGTGTATAGTTTTAATTTTTGTCTTCCCCCATCCGAGGTAGCGGGTGGTTTGGTAGAGTATGGTTTGGATGAGTTAACGGTGCGGTAATGGATTTGCAGACACTGAGGAGTGTGTTGGTTTTTTTTTATATTTTTATTTCTTTATAGCATCCTGTTTTTCCTTTCACTTTTCGCATGACTGCTTGCAGACCACTTGACAATTAAGTAGAATAATGTGCTACGCACGGTTAGAAAATATTAGATGGTGGGGTTGCGTGCGGTGGCGACGCGTAATGGGGATGGTGAGCGCAATTGTAACAGTTTGCAGGCAGTTGGTCGGGTGATTTAGTAATTACGAGTACATTTGGAAATGTGCTGTAGTAAAAAATAAAAATACTGCGTAAGGTTCTAGATTATAGATAAAAGAAGAATTGGGCCGTTCCACACCAAACCACTTGGCGGCAAATTTAAATTTCATAAGAGAATTTTGTTTTATCAATTGGTGGCGAAAAACAGTCAAGTAAAAGAGGAAAATGATCGCATTTAATGTCTTTCTGTCTTAAAACGGTCACCTAATTTAAAAAGGTCAGTAAATGAATTGAGACGAAAAAAAAAACAGCTCCGGGGAAGCACTTTTCGACAAGACTACTGCGGAGGTAGCGGTTTGTCGTTGGGGCAGATTAGTCGCCTTAGATAAACCAACAGACACAGTTATTATTTAGAATTTAGACCGCCAAATCTTCCTGTCTGTGACACCCTGACTTTTTACTTCGAAGAAAGACGTTTCCTATACACCTGAAAATAAATAAATAGTTGTCGCAACAGGTCCGTAGGGACCCTATAGGACTAGCTTCTTACAACCATTCGATTTGTGTGAGTTTTTCACTTGCGGGACGAATTGAAGGGATCTAGAATTTTAGGCCGAAACCAAAAATGAAGCTCCTTCATGACATTTATACTCTCGGAAGTTTGTCCGACGTTCGCGAGAGGTGCCGCGTTGGAATTTGAGTTGGAATTTATTTTTTCTTATGTCGGGATTCGAACCTGAGACCCCTCGCTTAGCAGTCCAACGGACTATTCATCAGACAGACTTATTCATCTAATTAATAGAACTTTTCACGCCGCAGATGGTCAAATATGTAGGTACCGACTGCAGGTAGGTGTACCCCTTCTCCTATAGAAGCCTACATTTGAAATGGGCGGCTCAGGGATTCAAAATTCACTATCGAACGGTAAGCGAAGACTTCAGCCCCAGAGATAGAAATAACTGCAACTCAACGTAGATGTCAAAAAGGTGGATTTCTTTAAGAAAGGCCTTGAAAGTCCATCCTGGTGTATACTCCCCACCATCGTTAGCTTGACAAAAAAAAAACCTGAACCTCCATCTCATCGCCAGAATATGCGGAAAAAAAATGAGGAAAATTCTGAACCTGAATAGAACTGCGGGTATCGTTTAGACAATGCGACCGCTGATTTTGACGAGTGTAGCTATCTCTCTACCCCCGTCCATCATCAACCACCAGTACTCATACTTCTGGTACGAAATCGGAGAGAAAAAGAATATTTCAAGGAATTTAGAACGATTACCGAGCACCAGTGGTGCTCTCGGATGGCTGGCACTGGTAAATAAAAGGGAGCAATTCAAAAAATGCACGCCGACAGGAACAATGAATTGCCAGTGTGTTTTTTTTTTCTGAAACCTGCGAAGGATAAAAACGTGGCTAGGTCGAAGTTTGACTTTAACGTTGAAAGCAACGAATCGCACTAACCACTCCCACACTTAGCAAAAACGAAAAACATATAAAAATAACAAGAAATAAAAAAAATACAAATAAAAACCAAAGGAGAGTAAAATATAGGGAGAAGTGGAACCGGAACGTTGAATATCCTGTAGCACAGCACACACAACGACCAGGAGGTGGAGAATGAAGACTAAGCATTTGAAATTAATGAAAGTCAGTGGTGTCCTGGAGAACCCATTTTCGTTCGTCGCCGGGTGGAAAGATACCTTTTCTCCCCCACCCCCCACACCATCTACGATGAAAGACGGATCCTTACTCAGGAGGGAAAGAACAAAAAAACACCCAACCAACAACTTGGAAACAAGGCAAAAAGGATTCGAAACGGGGGTGTCCTGTCCGCCTTAGGATTCGCGTGGAAAGGAAGCTGAATTTTTATGGCCACTGTTTTTCTGCCGCCACCCACCCCACCCATCATTTGGCAACCCTAAGGGAACCATGTCTACAAAATGCGAAAAAGAACGACAGCAGCACACAAAAACAAAAAAAAAAACAACCAATGGGGGGTTCGGCCTTCCTTTAGCAAGGACTCCCACACCCAGCTTTAGCTCGCATAATTTTCTTCGTCGTCGCAACAGCAGTACCAGAGAAAAGCGCATGTAGCGGAGGGGGTGAATTGGGGTGGAACCTTTATACGATGCCACAGCGACTGCTTCTTCTTGCGATGATGATGAAATGAGTTTCCAAGAATGGGGTTGAATATGGCGCCTTAGTCTATAGTCCCCGGTTATCCGTCTCTATATGCACACCCACACCCATCAGGGAACGACAAAAAAAAAAAGGCACACATTGTCAAAGCGGCAACGTTATCCAGAAAGAAAATGGTTATGGCATGAGACATGACCAGACTATGGCACAGTAGTAGCAACAAAGCAGCACACACATATGCCCCCATCCACCCAACGAAACGAAATAAAAAGGAACGCCATGACGAGGCCTCTGCGCCTTTATTTCCTTTGCCTGGTCTCCTCCTGCCATGCATGTTATCATCATCGCCGTCGCATGTACAGGCAAAAAAAAAATACAGCGAGTTGGAGACAAAGTCGAACTGACAAAACTCTTTTGGGGCACAAGCCAGCAATAACAGCCAGAGCAAGGCACATTACCGCCTCCAGCGTTGGATACTTGAGAAGTGTGTACGTATAAATGCTGATGGCACCGAAGCAGCGCCGCTGACTCTGGGGGTGAGGGCGAGGTAAAATGGGATCGCACACGACAAGGATTAAGGTTGGGGGGATGTATGTCGGCTGTGCCAGGACTTTCAAAGTTTTAGACAATTTCAAGAATATTCCATGGAATCGGCGGATGGGGTGTAGGTGTACACTGTATACATGTATACATGTACACCGAACGAATTTGGACGTCGTCGTTCCAATATCCAGCAAACCTATCTGCGTCAGTGTACACGACATCACCCTCGCATATCTGCGTCTATTCCGGCAAAACCAATGATGGATTGAGGCAGAAATTCACCCCCCGCAACCGCCACACTGGCATGAAGGACGAACGATATGTGTGGCGTTCCCAAAAGTGCGAGCTATACACAGCGCACAGATGAATAGATAAGTTTCTGCTTTCTTTCGATGTGTCTGCGATACAACGAAGGATATTCGGGATCCTGAACGGGGATTCTTGAAATTTCTTGGCGGCGCACATATCTACGAGAGCGTGGGGTGGCTTTTCGGAACAAAGCCAACGGGGTAGGTATTAACAATTTTTTTTTTAATTTTTACCACCATCCGTTGGCGTTATGGCAGCAGCGCTCGTGCTGGTGGGTAGTAGTTTCGATCATAGTGGTTTGCTTGAAAAGGGTTCTCTGAGGTGGGGGTGCGATGATTTTGTTCGAAAAAAAGTACAAATGGAAGAACAAAGTTGGGTGTGGGAAAACGCAAAGATGTGAACAGTGAACCAGCCACGAAAATAGGATGAATGGGTAAGGGGTCCTTATCGTGGACTTTTAAGGGGTTCGCTTCGGTCTGTTTTCTCTGAAATTTGCGTACGCGTTGGGGGTTGCTACCCAACACCACCATCGTATACTGCGTGTTAATTTCGCATTTTGTCCTATACCTCCTGTCAGTGATAAGGGTTTAATCCACACCGTCGAATGGGGACCCCGTCTAAAAATAACCTCCATCCACTTTGGTTGAAATGGCATTTTTTTTTCTTCTGCTCTGTATTTGCGTCCTGAACCGGTTTCTGGCCTTCTTTTTTTTTTTTTTTTTGTCGCCAGTACCCTTCGAACCGAATCCTTTAGTTACATTAATTTTTTGTTCTCGTCTCTTTTTTGTTTGGCCATGGTGTGCTGATGGGTGGGATGTATCCTTTTGAATAAGAAACACTTTCCATCTGCAGGGACGTGTTGTGAACAAAAAAAGGGATCCATCAAATGTTGTACTGGTGGAATAAGGGATAAATCGTCGTTTTTTTTTTTGTTGTTGTTGTTTTGAATTTAAATTCGGAAGAAAGAGTTTTGGGTCGTTTCCATATGTAAAATGAGGACCGGGGCACATGGAGTGACCGTCCTAATCTAATCGAAAACTAATAAGTTCATCACTCAATGGGGTACGAAGCGACGACGACGGGAAATTTATGCAAATTCAGTAGCTCGCCCACCCCGGGCGAGCGGTGGATGAGCGTAGCTTGCAGCTTCCTTTTGAATATTAAGGATTTGCCTTTTGCAAGAAATTAGTTAAACGAGGAAATAATTTGCAGCAAGCAATGGGAAGCAGGGCAAGTGCCGATTGACTTAAAATGTCGCCTATTTTTGGCCACCGCAGTTGGGGGTCAGTGGGGGGGTTAATCAAGCGATGCGCTGCGGAATGGGGTGTATTTTTTTTTCTACCAAAGGCTTAAAGCTCAACAGATGATTATCATTGAACACAGCTCTGCTCCGAAGTGGTTGCGTCTTGGAGACGTTTCCTCTTCGCTCAAGGTTAAGAAAACCAACAAGACACAATTAAAAACTCGTTACGCCGCCCCCCAGCAAACACTGAATAGCATATCGTCATAATGGCAAACAGCCGACATTGTTCCAAACCTGCTAGGAGAACTGATTTCAGTTCTGAGGTCTTTTAGAGACTGCGCCGCCTGGGTGTGAGTGCGTGGAGCAGAGCAAAAGACAAGCAGAAGGATGATCCTTGGGTAATGTTGGAAAGCGATAATGGCAAACTGTTCACCAGAAAACAGTACCCAAAACCTAACCACTGTATCCAAGTCCTGTGCCCATCCCTTAGAATCGAAATGCACATGTGTTTGGAAGAAACTTCCCTCGGTTTCTGTGTCTTGAGGCACGTAGAGCAATGGCAGCCACCACCTCTGCCATTACCAACGATTTATGGACCACACAGACAGAGGAGGTTGTACCTTGTGTTCTTCAAGGACTTCTATTGAGTCCTTATAGACGCCGAAAAGAAAATACACACCAATACAGACGGGGGACATCTTCTCCGTTGCTGCGGGATGTGGCAAATTAAACACACTTGGGTCTTAGGTGCTCTGGTGCTCTGGTGCGGATGTACCAATACAGTTTGAAGACATTAAAGTTGCCTTTTCGGGTCCTTAAAGTCATTCGCATGAATCAAATTCAAGGGGAAGGACCATGTAAATGTCGAACCGAATGTACAAGACATTGCTATGGTGCTATTCGGCTGCAAACATGAACCCCAATGCACTTGGCGACAATAAATCCTTTTTATATCTGGCTCGGTTTCGCTTTAACATTCACATAAATGTATATGTGAGTATGGAGTAGGTACATCTTCATTAGGGAATCCCAAACCCTTTTCATTGCAAAAGATCAGATGTTGTTCTGTTCACATGACATCCAAGTGTCCAAAGCTCTTACAAATTAAATCCATCCGATCCGGAGCGACCCTCAACCGAAACCCTTGCCACTCATCCTTAATACTTTTTTTGCGTTTTCCAAATATATACAGTTTTTTTTTTCTGAGAAATGTAATCAAGTCTCCTTATAACGGGGTTAGAGCAGAGAAGCCCCGTCACACCTACCACAAACTGGAAATTTGTTTCTACTGGCAGGGTTTCTTCCCCACGAACTCGTTTTCCTTCTGGCGGATAGGGTTGGCACTTGCACTCCCGCAAACCATGTCGAAGACATCACCTTAAGGGTTGGGCGCCATTCGGACATGGAGAGGATAAGACTTTGGTATTTCTCGGTTTTTTTTTTTTTTTTGTGCAACTAGAGCGGTCTCTCGATATTCTTTCGGATGGGATCGAGATCTTTCCTGGGATGTCGACGTTTTACCTTCTTTTTTTTCGTGCTTCACTTCTCCTTGGCTTGTCTTGTGAATTTTGTTTTTCTTTAGTGGAAATCGGTGGTTGGAAGCAGAGGAATATTTTCTCTATTACGGAGCTTGGCGGTGAGTGCAGGAAGGTGCTGTCGAAAAAGGATCCATTGGGGGATGGAATTTCTTTTTCTGTTTCATTTTTTTGTGAAGTTTCTCGAAATAACTGCAGAAGGACATGATTTGATGAAAAGAACAAAGGGTTGCTTGATTATTTTCTCCATTATTGTATGAAGACCTGTTTGCGGTATTTAATACTGGGCTGTGGTTATTTTAATCAATGAAGAGAAAGAGCTACACATTTTGACAACGCGGGAGGTGATTTTCTTGTGAATTAAATTTGATTTGTATTTCTATATTGGACACGCCTGAAAATATGCATTAATGGAGCTAAGTGCTCTCAGGTTGAACCCCCAAGCGAACAAATATCACACCTTCGAATTTATTTTTAAATCGTGCCACCTGTCGCGAATCCCACATCAATTGGACACATGAATTTGATCCATTATTCAGCGTTTTAAAGGCCAGAGCAGAGAGTGGAAAGGGGGCCTATCCGGGAACGCAATAGATGAATATGGCAAACAATATTAAAAAGAGTAATCAGAACTCGTAAAACGTTCGAAGACAATAAAGGGTGTCCCATAATTCATGCAAAATGTAATTTTGATAATTTAATACAGATTTTTAATAATAAAGGTTCAATTTTGAAAAATATTGATTCATAGAGTATACAGATTGGGGTTATGTATGGAATAGCACATCGGATAAATGGCCGCCACGGCTTTGTTGTCAAGTACGTAGTCTTTTATTGAAATTTCGCATAAATGTGGCTGAATTTTATAAATTTCATTCCTCTTTCAAGGCGTTGGTCGTCGTGACCTTGTATAAACCTTTGATTTCAAAAAACCCCTAAGAAACAAGTTCAATGGCGTTAAATTGCAAGATCTGGAAAGCCAATTCTTATCGCAAAAATGGCCGATATCACGATTAGGAAATTACTTGTGAATTAATTGAATTGTTTCTCTGGCTGTATGGCATGCGGCACGGCCTCGTTGAAACCACATGTTCTCACACCCATATCTTGTAATTTAGGCACTATGACAAATACATTTCGAAGAAGAATGGTCTGATAATGCCTCCAGCCCAAAATCCGCACCAAACAGTCACGCGTTGTGGACGCATTTGTTTCTCGATAATTACTCGTGGGTTTTCTGAACCCGAAATGCAACAATTTTGACAATTAACGCAGCCATCAAGATGAAAATGTCCTTCATTACTGAAGATGTTTTGTTCGAAAAAAAAACCTTCATTATTTTTTAAATATTGCTGAATAATGAAAATGCGTTGTTCTTTTGTATAGAGCTCCATTTTTACTAACCCCGAACTGTCAGCTGTCACATTCATATCTCTTTTGGCGTTGGCATCACTGTACTATTAAATGGCGCAAAATTACAAATTTGCAAGAATTATTGGACACCCTTTAGTTTGAAAATATACAAATTAATGAACAACAAACCGCAACTAGTAAAACTCGATATTCGGCAATGGTAATGGAGATATCAGAGATATCCGCGTGCAAGAAAAATTTAAAATATTTAAATACTTTAAGACATTATTGACGCCTTGTCACAATGGCCGCATTCAAGAATCCAGTTATCTTAAGTAGACTAGATTGGTCTGATCTGGATGTAACCGGAACGCAAAAACTAGATCCGGAACGTCATTTTTCCTACGGCAGTCACATATGCTAACTGTCCACTTAGTACTGAGTCATGAATTTCTTGACTAGATTCACCGACTAACCCTCCATAAACGTCAACTGAAACAGCTGCCCATATGACCGATTTCCCCCAATCAAAACCGAGATACATCTAGTGAGAAAACTGTCAGACTTACTAAACTAAATACTTGAACGTCCCAATGGCTACACTTCAATTGATGTCATCAAAGAACTTTGTCTGTCATTCCCACCCACTGAGGTTACATTTGACATTCGACATTCAAAAGTCAATTATAAAATAAATACAGGGAGTTCCTTCATTCAAGTCGTCTAATAATAATCACTTTTAATGTACCAGGCTAAATTTTTCGAACTCACAATGGCGAAATTTTCCATACAAAATTGCATATTGTGATCTATAAAATATTTGGTGTGAAGGTTAAAAATGATTATTAGTAAGTAAAGTAAAATTAAGGTAAATCAAAAAATATCAAAATGACCCAGCGCATCAAGCGGCTATATGCAGCTGAATAAAAACCTCCAAAAACACAACAAACCCTAAATTAACAATAAAACATTTGTACAAGCATTTCTACATAATAAAAACCACGTACTTGCCTTTGATTTCTGAAATAAAACAACTTTCTTAAAGTTAAATATATAAAACTGATTTTTTTTTCTTTTATTTCAAGCGAATTAATTCTCAAAAAAAACATAATCTTTAACAAAGTACAATAAATAAGCAAAGCGATTTTAATGCACAAAATTACAAATAAATAAATAAATTAAACAACTAATGTATGTAAATTATTTTATTAGCAAAAGAAAAAAAATTAACTATATTTGAACGTCAAAAACTTAATAAGGTATTCATCAATAAAAAAAAGCATTACGAAGCGAAGCAGCTTGTGTTTCTAGAAAAAGTTTGCGTCAACAAAGCTCAGCCATAATAAAAAACATGGAAAAAACATTGAAATTGTTAATAAAATGTTAATAATGGTATAGTAAAAAAACACATTGAAAATTAATTTAAATTTATAGGGTGTACTTGAAGTCATTACTCACCAAGTCGTCCAATTTCAGCGCATCGCTGTCACTTAGGCCCATGCTCCGGGTGAGCTGGAGATATGTGGACGTGATGGGTTTCAGTTTCCGAAGATCCAATTGATTTGGCAACTCCTCAGGCTTCGGTTCCGAAACAGCGGGCTTTGGAGTACTAGGCTTCGCTTTTCGAAGATCCAGTTGCTGTGAGGACACTCCCGAGTCCGGCTGCGGAACGTACCTCGAAGTCATGGGCTTTACACTGCGAATGTCCAGCTGGGTTGGAAGCTCGTCCGACTCCTGGTCGAGCTCTGGAAATGCGGAAACATACTCGTACGACGAGATGAGTGGTGGCTTTTCTCGTCGCAGATCCAATTGCGATGGAGACTGCTCGCACCGATAGCTGGAAAGAGATTTTGAAAGATTAATTGCACATACTTGCTGGGGCGGTTCCTGAACCGATTCGGAATGCATGGCCATGGTCGCGGCGCTAGTAGTTGGCTCATCATCGATTGTTAAATCGATTGGCGGCATTTCGATTTCGACCTTTACCGGCGGTTTTTGTTGAGTCGGCACCGATTGGCCGTAAAGTCGCCTCATGAAGTCATAGTATCTGAAGAGACTCTGACGATTTAGCAGACCAAAATTCATCGGCGCACCAAAGCCACTACCAGAGCCAGCGTCGGACGCTGCAAAACGAATCGGTTCGGCGGTCGGGGATTCTGTCTGTAAAATAGGATTGATACGAATTTTCTGAAACATCGTGGGGGGAGTAAACACAGTTGTCTCGGAATCTTCTTTCAGAAGTTTGGCACTGGGAGTTAGGGAATTGGGATTCGATTCTATGGGCGTTGTGTTTTCGGTTTGTTCGACAGGAGTTGGGAGCTTGGAAATTTCTGTAGAAATTTCATTTTGGGAAGAACTGTTCATGGCATCTATATCAGTCGAACTCTCATTGGGGGCTTCTTCATCGGCCGTCGACCGACCCGGAGACAGTGGACGGAGATTCTTTTTGCACTCCGGGCATGCTGACAGAAATCTAGTTACCGCTTCACGAGGTAGAAACGCAAACGTTTCAGTGATCTGAAAGGAAACACATGCGTCATACTGGAAGGTATGGAAAAAACGTCAGACTCTTACAATGCGATAGGTTCTCTTTTGGCCAGCGTGCCTGCCACTGCGACCGCCCATCTCGACGTGAATATTGTAGATGATGTTGAAAAACTCCTCGACAACGGCTACCTTGCGATAGGTGCGGTGACCAAAGTCCTGAAAATTTCATCAGATTAGCAGGGCTCGCACACAAGTGATATTTGCCAGTGGAACCTACCTTCGTTGTGGAAGCCACATACAGATCAATGTTGTTGGGATATTCGGTATTACTGCTCGCGGGGTAATCCGGTTCGTTCTGGAAGCACTCTGGTCTCTTGGTAGTGAACGCTATTTGAGAAAGAGCTGTTCTTTTTGTCATGTGTCGGGGGAGCATTTCATTTTTGAACTTACCTTTCGACTTGACCCAGAAGCGAAATTTCGAGCTGTCAGGGCGACTGTGTTCCTTGCCTTCGAGTGCTTTCAGAATTCTGGCCTTTTTACGAAGGGTTATGGTTTTGGTCTTGGCGTGGTCGCCATATGTTTTCAAGGCCCATGGTTGAAAAAGCTGTTTTGGAGGTTAGAAATTGAGTATGTTTTTTTTTGTTTTTGTATTTTAAATGTCAGAGCATTAAAATTAATAAGACACTGTCTAGTTCTAGTTTAGTAAGTCTGACAGCTGTCTGACTAGATGTATCTCGGTTTTGATTGGCTGAAAATTCAGTTGACGTTTATGGAGGGTTAGCCGACGAATCTAATCAAGAAATTCGTGACTCAGTACTAAGTTGACAGTTCAGTTGACGTTTATGTATGTATAGCCGACGAATCTATTCAAGAAATTCGTGACTCAGTACTTAGTTGATAGTTCGCATATGTGGCTGATGTAGGAAAAGTGACGTTCCCGATCTAGTTTTTGCGTTCCGGTTACATCTAGATCAGACCAATCTAGTCGACTTACGATAAATAGATTTTTGAATGTGCACACTGCCTTCTAATTATTGAGATTGTCAAATGTTTGGCGAGCAATGATTATTTTGCAAATACCTGAAAGTGAGTTAAGAACTTAGTTATGCCACTTGAGCTTCGCATTCGTTGGCGTATTTATGCGGTCTGCTAAAAAAACTGACACTTTGAATGCCAAACATCGTTGGTTTGTTGTTTAAAACTTACAAAATAAAAGAGACGTACCCCCTTATTACTAAACAAGTTCATTAGCTAGTAGACGTCAGTTGGCTTACAAAAAATTGACGTAACTGCAGTTTAACCAGTTGAAAACTCTTATGGACCCTTTAAAAATATGGGAGAATAGGATTTAATACTCGTAATGCAGTTGATTCTGATTAGTTGAACAAGTAAGTTCATAATGCTTTGTTAAATAAAACAGAGCGACATCTCTTGTTTAAAAAACGAATCCAATAATTGCTTCTGGAGTTATGGGGTTTCGGCAATAGATGGCACTGCCTTTGATCATTGATTCATAATCGGTATCTTGAACAAATTCCTATGGAAATGTTTCCTTGTCAGCAATGTAAATCAGATTGCTGAATTGAAAACATTCCGTGGGAAATATTATTCCCGAATCCCGATAGGGGTCAATATTCCGGGGCAAAACTGACTCTGCCATTTGTTCCTTTCGATTTATTCTCTATTTGTGATATTTTCATTCCGCGATACCAATAATCATTTTTAGTGTCCACGCTAAATTTTTCGAACTCTCAATCACAATAGACGTATTTTTTTTTCCGCTTTTATCTCAGTAAAGCAAAGTAAAGTAAGCTTTTCAGCAAACGATTACAACAACTACTGTGAATCTCGAAGTGTCAATTAGAGCGTAGTTGTTGTAATTGCGTGCTGAAAATCCTACTTTACTTTGCTTTGCTGAGATCGAACCTCAAAAAAACAGGCCTAATGACGAAATTGTCCGTACAAAATTGCATATTGTGACCTTCAAAATATTTAGTGAGGAGGTTAAAAATGATTATTAGTAAGGCCCATTGACAAAATAAAAGCTGCTGCAATAGAGAAGGTATAACATTTCGATGTTTTTCTTGAAAGCTGCTTAAAATGCAAACTTAGCTGGAAACCTCCTTGTAAATTACGATTTCAGCAATTTACGTAAATGCCTTTAACTGTACGGCCTCTGAGAAGATGAAGGTTGTTTGTTTTGCATTAAAAGACAACGACACTCACTCGTCTTCACTGTCAATGTCATTACTACAAACTACTGTCACTGTGTAGTGCCTTATAAAATGAACACCTTAGAAAGTTGCTTCCCCCATTCAATAACCAATAACAGGCACTAAAACTCACCTCAAACATTTGCTCCTTCTCCATGCATAACCTGGGCTTCTTACATGCTGGCTGCATTTCCATGTTGTCCCTCTCCGATGTGCCATCGACACCAACATCGCCGCCATCACCGTCACGACCCATTGCGAACATCAACTTTCGCTTGTAGTTCGCCTGAGCCGATTCGCTAGCACCACAACTGCTTTCGCTTTCATCCTTTAAGACCACGTGATGTGACTGCAAATGTGCTCCAACAGTTGCAGTTCCGCCAACCGAAGCCGACGCACAAACAATATTCGATATCCGTTCATCCTTGATGTTTGCAACGGCTGATGGCGCTGTGGCGGCGATGTCCATGTCGCCGGCATCCTCTTGCATTGTAGAATATTTGGAATTTTTTAGCTCAGCTATCATAACTTCAATATAACACACTTTGCACACACGCAATCAACAAAAATATTTGACAGTAACAAGAACAAAAACAACGGCAATAACAACAAAAAAAAAACGAAAACAAAAATCTCCTTTCAACGTGCGCGGTTATCGAACTCTTTCCTTGGAAAGATCATTCCCGTGCAATTGTCAAAAGTCGACTATGGATGCTAGGATTTAAATTGATATCAAAGGATTTTTGTCGACCCGACAAATTTAGTGGTCAATCGGGCACAAGATTTCTACAGACTCACATAGATGTCCTGCGATTTCATTCGACAATTATAAAGTCTCATATGCGAGTAGAGCAAAACTTGTTCGGTGGTGGTTCCCTGTGGCTGGTCGCATTTCATTTGAAGGTCATTTGTTTGTGTGTGTGTGTACAGTATACCTGTTGATATTATATGAGAATGTGTGGAAATTATGCAAAGGCGATTTGTTGAATTGAATGGCGGTGGTAGAAGACGCTGTTCTTTTTTCTTTATTTCGTTTGTCAACCCTTTTGGGGTGGGGAAGTTGCCTGTCAACGAATTCTGGTTCAGTCCCTTTATTTGTCTATTTATCTATCTTTTGTTTGTAAGATCCTCAAAGGATGGTTCTTTCTGTCTAATTTTGGTTGGCTAGCGCGATGTCGGTGGAGGGGATTCTGGGTATATACCCAGAGATTGGTGGAAGGCTGGCGTGCGGACAAACCTGTTTGGCGTTGGTCCCATTTGTCTAGGATCTAACGGAAAAGGCTACTTTAAACTATCATTTATGTCCTGTGGTGCTAAAGTGCGAGAACTTTTGCGCGCTTTTTAACGAATTTTTAGTTCTGTGATCTGGGAAATTTAATTCTATTGGCTACGGTTCATAGAGCTCATTCTTAACATACGAAACAAAAGCGTACTACCGCCTTGCTGATTCATTCGACTCAGTTTCTTGACAATTATATTTCCTTTCAAAGCGTGCGTAGTTATAGCTGATGATTGAAAAATCAGCGAGCAAACGCTGTATATCTCTGTCGAAAATTGCAAACAAATAAATCCTTAGGTATCTAATCTGTGGTCATTGGCGAAAGAATACAAAAAAAAATGTGAAGAGCATTGGAATACTTCCCCCCCCCCTCCTACTCCAGTGGTAGAGAACCACGCACGAGGAGAAAAATCGTCTGTCATGTACACCGAACAGGGAGTAGAAGGTCTGGTTGCTATCCTTACTTACCAAACACAGACCCATATCAAAAGGGATCCGAGAATTGTATACCGAACTCTAAAGCCTCCGTCATACCCGGCAGGAGGGGCACTGGGCACCTCCCCTCTCTATACGTATATCCACCGATCTAAGCCATGTTTATTTTCCTTGAATGCTTCTTACAATTTATTTCGTTTTTATACCCTTACTGCAATAGGGTAGGTTAACCCCGTTTGTAACGTTAGTAAATGATGCCCCAAAGTAGACCGTAAAAGTGGAAAGGCAGTACCTTAACTCCAAGCCTTCCCAAGGCAGACAAGCTTAGAAGATGCTGCAAAATTCGTAGCTTGCTTACGGCCATTGAGCATAGACAAAAAAAAAAGATTGAGTTCGCAGTGGTTTGCGCCGGAAACAGCCCGCTGGTTTCTTTTCCTAGTGCCGACCTAAAAACGATCGCAAAATTTTTAAGACAGTCCAGTCCGCCATTTTACCATGCACTTTTAACTCGTCTTTGGGGAATCGATCTCAAAATTGAGCTGAATCAACCACAATCCCGAAGTCGACTTGGAGATTGGGGTTGATTCAATTCAATTTTGAGATCTCCAAGTCGGCTTCCAGATTGTTGTGGTTGATTCAACTCGATTTTGAGATCTATTTCACAAAGATGAGTGCTTTTCACTGACTATTTAAATAATAGCACCTGCCTATCCATAGTCTAGGGTATTATACGTTTTGTTCCAGCAGACCTCAAGCACAACTGCATGTTCTGTCGCTTTCACTTTGCTCCCCAGAAAATCCGACTTTTCGTGCGATTTTCTGCTATACATCCAAGATCCAACCGCCTTTGACTCCTACGAATCGAGCGCCCGAACCCCAGCCCAACTGACGAAGGATATTTCACGTTATTTTCCTTCATCCATCAAAGGACAATGCAATGTGCAGAGTGTAAGAATGGGGTGGCCAGGGCAGACGTGTATATGAGTACCGAATGCCACCAACTCAGACTTTTCATGAATGGGAATAATTTTCATATCGAATTCTCGATGTGCGCTCTCTTATCCTCACCAAGGACGAGTGGAGCGACATTGATGTGCATGGGAGATGTGTACCGTAGTTTCGTTTTGTTTTCTTTCTTTTACTTTGCAGCTTTTTGTGTTGTGATGTTGTTTTGTTGGGGGCGATGTTGTGGAATAAATGCTATACGAGTACACGAGGCTGGAGGTGTGTCTGGATATCTTCGATGGACTGCGAGTATGATTGAAACTGTTTTCCTTTTTAAGGGGGGTACCCTATTTTTTTTTACTTTTTTCTTTGGAGAACTGACTGTGCGTAAGCCAATCGTGGTAGGTATGTGGAGATTTGAATTTTCGTTGCAGTCTTAAAAGATATCACCTTTAAAATATCAATATTTCTACCAAAACAACCTCCTTTTGAATTCGCTGCTCGGTTCTTACATTGCTAACGGTTTCAACGTCACAGCCAATCCCCTGCCCTTTGATACATTCACCTTTCCATCTCAGATAGAGACGTGAGCCGGTTTTTTATCTCATACAAACCGCCGGAGATCATCGTTTAGCAACATCCTCCAGTATCTGCATCCCTTTTCTTGATGTTGGATGTTATTTTTCAAACATTTCTGTACCAAAATCTGTTGCACCCATTAAAACAGGATTTTTTTCACATTTTCCCCCTCATAGTACCTACAGTTATTATCCTGCTGGTCAACTGAATCGTTTTAGCTGTTGGCATTTTTTTTTATCAACAAAAAAAAATCACTAATTTCGGACTTTTCAACCCTTTTTGCATAGGGGTGGCGACTGAATGCCTGATTTGGGAGAACAACAAAAAGAGAACTGGTTCTCGGACGCAAGGACTGAAGATTCACGCTGGTCATCTGCTACTGGATGCGGGTTTTTGTTTTTCTGGTTCTCTTAGGATCACGGCATCATGCATCAGCATCCGTCACAAGAAATACACATCATCCGCAGTAGGTACATGTGAATAAGGATCATGAACTAGACTGTGAGGCAGAGACACTGGTTGAGTTTCTTGGTGAAAATTTAATTGCATCGAGGGATGGTTTTTCATCCAACTCCAGCATCCCGTATACCAAGCTGGGTCAGCCAGGGTCATCGGTGGTCCAGTTTTGGAAGGGTTTTGAGAGGATTCTAAGAAATTCATCTCGAAAGGATGTGAAAGTTGAGCAAATTTTAAGAATTCCTAGAATAATTTAAAAAAGTCTGTGTTAGGCCGGTTTTTTGCCCAAAATAGCGTGAGAACTGATTTTGGTTCACAAAACGAGTTGTGCCGATATGTGGGGATGTTGCACGAGTTGGTGCTGAGAAGCTGTGAGTTTGAACTAACACTTGAACCCAGGGGGAAACGTTTTTGAAAAGATTTATTATAAACCATCGAACTTGTTGAAAGCGTTACAAGCGAAGATGGGCTTTATTTTTGAAACTTCGTTTAGTCTTCCCAGAGCCTGTGCTTTCTGTTACGGAATTTGGTTTGAAAAAGGTCTGATTGGAAGTTTTTGGAAGGACGGGACATTGAATGGAGTGGCGGCTTCATTCAAAATTACTGTTCGACCTTTGGCGAAAAGGTTGTGAGAAGATATGGACCCTCAGCTTGCATTTCCGTCACTGAATCCTTATTTTTATTTACGAGCTCAGTGCTGAGCCATCTTAAGGTTTCCGAACCTGAAAAAGTTCCTCAATTAAGCCGCTGCAACTGATCGTCGTTCTACCTATAACAAAATCAACAACAACAAAAAAATAACCCCCGACGACGAAGTGGTAATAGGTGTGGAGCTCGCAGTCATAGTCGAACGCCAACCGATTGCAAATGGTTTGATTTTTGTTGTCATTCGCTCATTCGCCTTAAATCTGTTTTGTTTTGTACGCCTTGTACACCTCTAAAACCTATTGGACCGGTTTGCACCGCTAAGTTCTACAACTTTGCTTAAAATTCCTCGTTTATATGGAGTAACGCTGCATGTTCACGTTCCTTTGTTTCCATTGGAGTAGGTGCAGTTTCAGCTATCATGGGCAGCTTTATATCTACAACTTCAATCAGAAAACAATGTCAAAGTCACCAGTCTATGCATTGGTTGGCCTTCATTTATATTCAACTTCTCAAGAATTCTATTCTACTCGCTCTCTGTGGGACCCTCAGTTTCTCCGTGCGATGCTTTGCCTAAATTTTATACACACTTTTCAAAAGACAACAACACTCGGTTCTTTAGTTTGCTGTTGCTTCTGTATCCAACTGACCACCTAAGGCCATACTGGGCTACATTCTACCGAGTGAATAACTCCCCACCCACTATTACACTCTCTTTTCGTGACTCCAACGCAGGCGACCATCACCACCTGGCAGTGAAATAGAAAAACATAAAAACAAAAACACCCAAACCGACGACGACGAAGTTCCCGCACTAATCCCTTCAGGAACCCGGGTGTGAGCCATTCTATATACACCGATATTTTTATTTCACTAGCACCACTAAGTCTGCGTTTCCTACTCCATATCTTCATAAACCACCCACGCCCATATACACATCCAACAGAAGAACAACAAAAAAAAAATACCCCCCGACGACGAAGTGGAAATAGGTGTGGAGCCTGCAGTCATAGTCGAACACCAAAACAGAGAAAAAAAAAACCCAAAGAAAAACACGTGACACATCAAAACATTTTTCCGTGCCAAAAAACACCCCAAGGATTTTCTGTACTTATTTTTTGCCTCTTCCTCTGTATAGCTTCAGTGATCCTTAGAAGAGGAAGGTAACGCGCGAGGCACACAGCGGAGGCCTCCTGAGCAAACACCGACTAAAAACCTACACAGCTCCTAATTTTCGTTTTTTTTCTACACCCCCTCCTAGTCCCTGTCCTTTTATATTTTCTGATGAACTTTGTCGACTCTATGCGGAGTATGGGGGGCGCGCCGGTGTAAGTGGGTGTGGATGATGGCCAATAGGGTTTGGAATGTATTTTCGACGTACGTGCATGCATATTTTAAGAGTGACCGAGGAAAATGTTGTTTTTATTACAAGAGTCCCAATATCCTTGGGTTCGACTCTATACACACGGGGTGTAATTAGAATTTTGACAACTGTGTGTTGATTGACGAGGGGGTATTAATTGAAATCGAATTTGAAATCAAGTTGTCTTGGGGGGTGAATAAAAAAAAGGACTTGTGCTCGGGGTTAATGTATAAGGAACGACTTTTCTGAAGGGATTTCCTATAAATTACTGAACGTATTTGGGTTTATCTAGACGTGGTGATGGTTTTAATTCGAATGGATGAATAGTTCTAGATGCGAGCGTGTGTGTGTTGGGTGCCTTTGATCGATTATGGATAATGAATTATTAATTTCGGATACGGATGGATGTCTGTCCGGGTTCTATGTCTTGAGTTGAGATTGGTGGGACATGTTTTCGGGATTAAATGCCCTTCAACTTGAGCAGGGGGGGGCAAGGAAATACATATGGATTGGGTGATTGAAATGTTAATAATATCTGCTCGTTTGCATTTCTGTTTATAAAGAGTGTTCTGCCCTTAAAAAACCAATCAAAGCCCATACAGCTCATCAACTGAACGTGCCAGCTACGGGACAACTCATCCACGAGTGCTCTGCTCGAAATTGGCAGGGGAAAGCTTCAGGAATAAAGTGAACATCAGCAGTTTCAGTTCTCTATGGATATCATGTGGGCCCAATTTTTTTCCCATTCAACAAACGCGTCTCTTCCTTTTGAAATAGGAGCTCATCGCGGCCCTATGTCCTCGATAGCATCACGAATTTTATCTTTGAGGTCTTGAATCGACGCTGGGCTGTTGATGATCAGCCGGCTTGAGTTCTTGTGTTAACTGAACTTTATAAGCCTAAAGACCCAAGTCTGTATACAAAATACGGTGTAATGACGTTTTGTGGAATGCCCAATTCCAAAGAACGACGAGGAATGGACAAACCTGGGTTTTCTTCAACACTTTGGGCTACAGCAAAAATATTCTCAGTTGTTCTTGAGCGACGTGCACGGGTTTTATTCTTCACATCACTAACTTTTCCCAACAGCTCGAATTTTTCCACCAATTCCTGTATTGCGGTCCGACAAGGTGCTTCACGATGACCAAAAAATTCTTTAGTTTTGCGAATTGTGACTGCAAGATTTTCACCATTTTTGTATTGAATTTTAATAATTTCAATGCGTTGTTGAAGCGTGTATCGTTCCATTTTTAGTAACTACTTGTCAAATTTCAAAGATAAAAGCTTCAAAAGTGACAGCTACCGAATTAGCGGGTCATTCACAATAACACCTCTCATTGGAAAACCCTTTATATGCGTGTAAAGTTGCCATGGCTGCGGAAACATATAAGCTTTACACGAACGCTTGCGTACATGAAAGATAGCCAGATAGATAGAAAATATGGCTTTTATTTTGACGCGTTCGGCCTTACTTAGGTAGCAAGCTTTAGTAAAAATGTACATCAATTCAATTCAATTCAATTCAATTCAATTCAATTAATTCTTTATTCAAATAAGTACAAGCATGAAAAATTACTAAAATACAAAGCAAAATATTAAATATAGCTAGTACAAATAGAATAGTTAGTGACATCTGTATTTGAGAAAATAAAATCATTTGTGAAACGGTGCCAATAAACAATTAGACCTTCACATTTGCTAGTGCGACAGCTTCCTTAGAATCTATTACATTTGTTGTCATCGCATAATTCAAGTTTCATAATTTGTGTTCGGGGAAAACAGGGTCAAATGTTTATTTCACCACGAGGATTTTATTCAAAAAAAAAAAGAATATATTAATTGCAATAAAATTTGCCCAAAGGATAACTTTCAAATGCCGTTTGAAGCTTATTATAAACAAAAAGCAAAACATGAAATGGGAAATGCACAAAATGTCCGCTGATCTGTCAAATATCATATGCGAACCAGTACTGCCCTATCGATCGATTGGACACAGTTTTCCGTACTTTTTATAGTACGCTTTTCTTTGTTTTCTAATATTTCACGATCGATTTATGAGTGAATTTGTGTCGTAATAATTTCTCTTTCGAATTCTTGAATAAACGGCGCACAGTTTATTAGAATGCTTCGATTTATTCGTAGGCAGATTATGCAAATCAAAGCTTATTGATCTAAAGATTGAATAGAAATATAGCCGACTTCAGAATAAATTAAAAAAAAGACACACGCAGCAATCTATAAGCGTTTTAAGGACCCATTGCTTTCGTTTTTGAATTTCAATCTGCCAAGCAACGAAACAGTGCTTCCAAAAGTATATAGATAAATCCAATTTGATCTTTTAAAAATTGTATTGCTTATATTTCTTAATTCGGGAAACTTAGAAGCCGACAAAATTTTAAATTCTTTAGAAAAATATAAAGCCGTGGAGTTTTTTCTACACCAAAGCTGTCCTGTTTTCTCCTCCATGAATTCGCACATACTACCTGCTATTCCTCCAGAAGTTGTTAAATTTATTATATCTGCGGGGATTTTGCTGAATGCTGACAATTCTTCTGTCAACCTTTTCACACCAACCATTGATTCATTTGAAATTCTCATTCGCGGTGAAGAAACTCCTTTTCCAAATAGGATGTGGTTGTGGTCATTTATCTACCTCAGGTACTAAGAATTGTAGAAAAAAGTAGGTATTCAGGTATTTGCTGTGAACGAATATTTTATTCTCTTTGCGACGACTCTCAACAAAGTCTTGGAAAGATCCCAAACTTATATCAAATTTATTTTTTCAAGCTTACGTTACTTGCGAAAAAGGAAAAGCAGTTAAAAAAGATAAAACAAAACAAAAAAACATTAACCAGTGCGTTGAAATAAATAAATTTACGTTCGCACAGAAATATATATTTCAAATTTAGAATTAAAAACAAAATATAAACAAAAATGCAAAATTTTTCGATTTTGTACATACATTTGTACGAATTTGTGGTTGCTAGACTTAAAAACCACTTGCATTGTTGTATTCCAACGAACAAAATCAGAAAACATTTACAATTCACTATAAAATTAATTTATAATTATAAAAGCACATGCCGAACAACAACTTTTATAAATTCACTCCTATTACGAAATATTACCGCCATTTGTGGTGGTTGGGCAACACTTCTTTTGAAAATGACATTTAAGGAGGATTTCTTTAGCTAATGCCCGAGATAAACGTGGGTTTCTCAACATTAACATTTGACCCTACAGTTGGCGTTATTCTGGCAACTACATATATTTGTTTATTGGCAAAGGGATTTCGGAAAGAGTGGAGTCTTTGCGTAAACTGCCAGACTAAAGTTGATTATTAGTAAAGCCGTTTACTGTCACTCTCTGTGGATGCATTGGCTTCTCGACAATAACGTGCGGGTTTTCCAAGCGCCAGATGAAGCAATTTTGTTTGTTAACCAACTTTTTGCACAAACTTTCGTACATCAGGCGCGAAGTGCTTAATTTCGGCCAAAACTGCTTTTCAAAAAACCAACTGTTTGGGCTACACAGCCCTCACTTTGGAAATATGTTTTCAATATTTCTCAACGTTGTTTAAGCGTAGAGCGACTGATTTCGTTCCCCGGAGTTATTATACTGACTTTCTGTCAAGATTTCGTGCGGGAAACAGCTGTCAGTGTCAAAATAACCTATGATTTTAAAAGAAACCAATAGATGATGGCCCACCCTTTATTTATGCAAAATTTTATGGATTTCGGGTGGTTCTGCTTCCATTTAACAAGATCACTGATGGAATTTTCCGCTACCCTCTCTCGATCTGTAGGCACCTACACCTGGAGTTTATTAACTGATCAATCAGTCGATAATAGAACCAAAAGAATGTATACATTATGTGACAGTAGCCTGAAGTATAACAACAACCTCCAACTCCCGCAATGAACTTGCCCATCTGAATATCACAGCCAGTTTTGCGCATTATGGAAAAAATAAATCGAACCTTTAACAGAGAAAACAAAACTACACACCTACACCTCTATACGAGCATATGCTGTTTGTTTTTTACCTATACCTGCGTCTATATTCAGATAATAGGTAAATTGCTGGAAACTACAAAAAAAACAAAAACTCTAGTGCATTTTTCGTTCTATTCATTTATTCCATCGTCCTTTTTAACTGCAAAAGCAACATAATAAACATTATTCATCCTAAAATATATAGGTACACGAAAAAAAAAGAGCTGAATTCCTATCCCAAACCACATGAACCCATCCCTACGGCCCACCCCTCAATCGATCAAAGCGGAAAAAAATCATCATCAACAACGACCGCCACCACCCAGCCAACTGTACCGCCTTCCATTTGCATGGCAGGATTTCAACGAAAAAAATAAAATACATAAAGCGCGCCACCAAAACCCTCACTCCATTTCAACACAATCTCCCTTTGGCGGATTCGATTCGACATCCTCCCTCGGGGGGCTCCAGCTAACAATGGGAATCACTAATTATTTAAATGTGCGTACACTCTCAAGCTCAAACTGGAATGCCCCCCCGTCCTCCTGCTGGGGATGTTAGTGCACAAATACATAAAATAACAAAAAAGTGGATAAGTATCTGAGGCAGTGCTACTCGTACCCACATATTTATTTAATGTCCAACCACAGAACACCCTTAAACCTCCCGAAATAAAATAATTACAAAAAAAAAGCACGCACACAACAGTTCCTCCTACGTCCGCCTGCAATGAATTTCAATTACTAACCCAATTAAAGGTCCTTATTAAAAAAAAAATAGTAGGAGGCCGAGCAGTTCGACAATATCAAAAAAAGACGAAAACCTCTGTGTGCGTGCCTGTCGGGCTGCTATAGCGCGTCGCTATTTCGCGTTTTTCCCACGTAACCATACAAAAGGATGTGAATATTATGCGTGTGCATATGTACGCCCCGCAGGATATCCCAGCATTTTTGCGTAAATAGCTGGCCTCTCCAATCAGGCAAAACGAAAAACAAAAAACAAAAAAAAAAAACAGACTCAAACTCGCGATACGAGGGAAAACAACGCGCACGATGTGTAACCCTGTAATTACTCATGGAGCGTTATCCGCCGCACACAAAATAAGGGGTGGAGGCTAGCGACTGTACTTGATGGCACACACAGGACAATTATATGCAATGCAACATAATCAGGCAGGATGTATGGCAAATGAGGAGAAATATATCCCATCCATCGAGGAAAAAATTGAAAATAAACGCACACCGAAGGACGAAGGAACAAGCGAGCAATTCAATTCGCAAATAAATCAATCGTGAAGTGCATAAAGCAATTTTGTAGCTGTACGCTGTACCACATCAAACCATGCTGCGTGCCTGGGTGGACTCCTTAATCCGACAAAAAAAAAAACCCTGCACCATGAACGAGGATCTGTTTGTAGATTGTTGGATTGGATATGTGGGCGAGTGCCGCTTGAAGGCAATTCACCTCACTTCATTGCCTCCTGCCAAAAGTATTCAACAATTTGCAGTGCCAGAATAATTTATCCTGGTTTATTATTTATTTCCCACTCTCCGTGGTGTTTTTTTGGCTGGATATTCCGCGTGAAACATACGCAGTCCTACCTCAATATTTGCACGCGCATATAAAGGTTTGTGTTTGCGTGTGTGCGTGGACGATAATAATTTGTGCGTCGGCAATCAGGACCACGAAGTGGGGCAGAGAGAAAAATTGTTCTTCATAAAAAAGGTACATACACTAATTACAAATGGGGGTGGCGCAACACACCCCCGGCGTGTGTGTTCTAATGTGTACCTATATCGATGATTTGGTTCGTCCTCGTCTACGAAAAATCGATGCAATAGAATCGCCCGCCGCTGTCCTTGATGTAGGCCGCATTTTGTAAGAAGATGCTTTGTGTTTTTTTAAATTTTTTTTTACTCTGCCCTCCTTCAAGGACGCGTGCAATTACTACCGCACAGACAGAGAAGCTCGAGCGAATAACGTGTTGATTGCTGTTGACGCTATGCTGCCTTACGTAATATGCTTACTGCGGAGCTCCCAACGGGGTCTGTAAGTAGAAAACCGGGGAAGCAATTAAGTAGCGTCCCCTCGGAAGGTATACTTTTTTTTATTGTTCCTCCTTCTTTCGAGGGTAGAAAAAAAAGGAGTGGAAAACGAGCGTTACAGGGATGAAAAGGAAGAATATTGAAATTCCTCTTGGGGTTTTCAATATCTTCTTCTTTTATTTTTTTTTGTGGTCCTTAATGAATCCTTTCTAATGTTCTTTATATATACAAATTCGAATATGTACTCGTTCAATGCAGAGACTTTTTCGTATTGCTTTCCATTGGCTGGTGGAAGTTTCTTCCTTTGATACCTCTGGGTGGGTTCCTATAGAAAAAGATGAACCTGAAAGTCGCAAGTAAAGGGTTGGATAGCAGCTATCGAAAGGGGACATTCTAGTGCTTATTTCGGCCGTGGTGTTTTTTTTTCTGGGACTCTGCGGCCAGGAAAATATTTTTTATATAATATACCTATGTGAATTATTTTTGACATGTAAAAATAATTAAATAGGGTTTTTGACAACAACTTTTCATGCTTGGAAGTTCTTCAAGCCGGCACATGATGGTTCCAACTAAGGAAGGGTATTAAAAAATTTCAGAAATTGCTTTGGAGGTTGCAACTTTTCTGCAACTGTTGTCGCGGTTAATGTCTCAGCCTAGCTACGAACTTGCTTTACCAAGGGGGGTTAGAGTCTTTTTTTCGACAGCTTTTCGCGACAGCTTTTCTAGAAAACAACCAGCTTCACAGTTGATATCTGGTTAGAGGGGATTTTAGATTACCATTTTACCAGTTAGGATACACTCAATAAAAAACAGAAATTATTTAACGGAGAATATTGAGTTTTTCAAAAATTCTAAGCTCAAAGTTTTTGCTTTAACTATTATTTTTGATAGCAAGGAGTCGTGTTTAAGTTTTCAAGAATCAAGCTATTTAGTGTTAGAATGATGTGAAGGGCGAGACCTAGTGGTTTCTTTTTAAATCATAGGTTATTTTGACACTGACAGCTGTTTCCCGCTCGAATTATTGACAGAAAGTCAGTATCATACCGCCGCGGAACGAAATGAGTTGCTTTACACTTGAACAACGTTGGGAAATATTGAAAACTTATTTCCAAAGTGCGAGTGCTGTGCAGCCCAAACAGTGCGTTTTTTGAAAAGAAGTTTTGACAGAAATGAAGCACCCACCGCGCCTGCTGTACGCAAGTTTGTGTAAAATGTTCTTGAGACTGGTAAGCTAGTGAACAACACTCATGGTCCCCGTCGAGAAGCCAATGCATCCACAGAGAGTGACAGTTTGGTGCGTATTGTAAAGAGGTGGCATCATTGGAACATTTTTCTTCGAAAATGAGGCTGGGAGCAACGTTTCGGTCAACGGTGGGCGGCACAAAGCCATGTTAACCGACTTTATTTTTACTGAAATTGAAGACATGGATTTGGAAGACCTCTAGTTCATGCAGGGTGGCGCGCCGTGTCACACAGCCCATACCACAATCGATCTTTTGCGCACCGAATTCCCAAATCCTGGTTATCCGCCGTCTTGGTGATGTCAATTGGCCGCCTCGGAGCTGCAATTTGCCGCCTCGAAGCTGCAATTTGACGCCTTTGGACATTTTTTCGTGGGGAACCGTGAAGGGCCGATTTTATGCCAATAATTCAGAGACGATTTAAGCATTAGAGGCCAATATCATCATAGCAATCCGTGAGCTCCAGCCCGAAACCATCAAAAAGGTCTTGGAATATTTGAGTGACAGAATGCGCTAATCCGAAGCCAGCCGAGGCAGCCACTTGAACGACATTGTGTTCCATAATAAATGAGAATGTTTGCTCTTACTAATAAAGCTATAATACGTGGAAAAGAATTAACTTTGTTCATTTTATTGCATTCTTTAAAAGAAACTTGTATTTGGCCCACCCTGTACTCACCATCTTTGTACGTAATCAAAATGTCCATGGACTTACTTCCTTCACTGACAAAAAACTTTCTGACTGTTCGCTAGCGGTGGCTATAGGTTTTAGAGTACCTACAGTCACATATTGCGATACATGTGACATTATTCTAAAAAGAGAGGGTTATGGTAACCTTTTTATGCGAAGCGAGAATTATTTTAGGCTCCCGTCTTGCATTTGTTTGTTTCTACAATTGATTTTGACTATCGTGGGCAGGTATTTGTTGTAGAAACACGCTGAGAAGAGTCAGCATGATGTAGAGTACCTACACAAATTGGTCCGGTGCGTTTTTTCGAAGGGTGCCTACCTAAGAAGGGAAGAGTTGATATTGACATTTATCGAACGGACATTTATTTCCGAGGCTGTAGCTGTATTCTGACAGAATATTGCGGTTGTTATAACTACGGAGTGCAGCAGAGCATGTTGCCAGTGCATGCAAAGATGGTATTTTTTTTCCGTCGGCTTTTGCAGCCCAATTCAAAAACTTGCGCATTTTATGGGTGAGTTTGTCGAACTTGCTGTTTCCAAAACATTGTACAGTGGGTTGCCAAATTATTAGGGACAGTCATGGTTTTTTTTGGCAGTTATTGGAATATTTTGGTCCAAAATTAATTTTAATCTGTTAACAACAGATTTTGAAACACCCGTAATAGCAGCTACTTGTCTTTTTTTCTTGGAGTGTAATCAATTCCTCGACCAATTTTGTTCCAAAAAAATGCTTCAAATGAATAAAAAAATATTTTTTTCTAAAAGGAAGTTCAAAAAATGTGCACAAACAATTTTCAAAAAAAACTTTTGCCTTTGCACTTGCAGAACAAAGCCGGTTTTTCGCTGAATAAACCCATTTTGAATATCCGCCGACAGTGAAAAATAACCGTTAAAGCTTAGCACCCTGCTCGAGCTAAATTTTAGCTCCCATAAAAATATCACTCAAAAAATTTAGCTGAGTTTTAGTTTAAGCGGATCCCTTTAGCCAAGTAGTACGTAGCTCAAGCTAAATAATCAATCTTTTGTTTCAGAATGTCTGTCAGAATATCTGTCAAAATATAACGTGGGTCTGCACATTTAGTCAAGCTACATTTTGAAGGATAGTTGTGCTCTGTTGCATTTTTCTATTGCAAAGGACTAAGCACGAATGAGTGTTTTTTATACCTCGATAAGGAGAACCTAGAATCGGAAATGTTTGAAATCAGAGGGAGTCCAATTTTGGCAGTAAGTTGTTTTCAAAGAACAGCTGTTGTCTGTGACACTTATCCACGGCGTGCTCTATGTCAAAATTTAGCTACGATTTTAACTAATGTTTGGATAGAAAAGCTGGAGAGCAGATAAAATTTAGTTTAGCTCGAGTAGCGAAATAAGCTTAAGCACGTAGGCTGTGAAATAAAAATCACCACGTACACTTAGAACCAAAACAAAAGCTCAAAAGAACACTGCGAACATGAAAATTGTTAAAAATTTACAATGACGAAAGCTCGCTCAAATTTGTCCCATATGGTAGCACGGTCTAACCTTTCGATTTTGATTTTGTTTTCTACATCAACTTTTGTTTTACTCTGCATACTAATGCGAAAATCGAAACGATATTGACACGAGTAACTGCCTTTGAAAAATGAGCTCATAGATGGCTATCCCCTATCAGTACAGCCGACGGCTTTTTACAGTCTTTATCTCATGAAGGACTTAAACAGACTCCAAAAATATGCATCTTTGTGGCCGCTTTCAAGTTAACCTGTTTAGTACAATTTGACATTAGCGTTCAATTAAGCATACACGACTGTCAAATGTCAGATAAGACACGGCTTTATTTCGCACACATTCCGAGAATGGGCACATTCAAGAATCTGTTCATCATAAGTCGACTAGATTGGTCTGGTCTAGATGTAACCTGAACGCAAAAACTAGATTGGTCGGGACCGTCACTTTTTCTACGTCAGCCACATATGCGAACTGTCAACTTAGTACTCAGTCACGAATTCCTTGTCTAGATTCGTCGGCTACCCCTCCATAAACGTCAACTGAAACAGCTGCTCAATTAACCGATTTTAGCCAATCAAAACCAAGTCAGACAGCTGTCAGACTTATTAAACTAGATTCCTGAACGTCCCCAATATCGATTTCGATGTTTATTTGATTCAGCTCCCACCAGTCATAAGAGATATCTGTTAAGTGGCTTGAGTGTTGTTTTCGGAGCGCCAATAGGAACATTGGACCATGTTAAAAGATAGCTAATGACGTGATATACACAGTTATTTGTTAAGGGAACATTTTGAAGCCTTCGGACCTGATAAGCATATCGATAAGTCAATCGTAGTTCGCCTGAGCTGGTCCACTCTTTAAGTAATATTTCCAAACTTATGCGTTGTTCTACTGTGTGCCAATTTGATGTCATGAGATACGATGCGTGCGACAATTCCATCGCTCATCAGTTGGCCTTGGGACTCAATGTAGATGAGTAGATCTTTCAAAAGGCTTTGCATTTGACATTTTTGATTTTTCCAACGTTACAGAAACTCGAACTCCCATAAATGGAATGCAAATGCATGCAAGACTTCAAGATGTAAGTACACTCAGACCTTATACCTAAAAGGTGCTTACACTGAATCGCCAGAATTGAAGTTGACCTTGAATTTAGCAGCTCCATCTTTAGGTGTGAATATGTGGCTAGTCTGCCATTGCCTGCCACTTGATCATGAGACCGCCTATAAAGACTTGGCTCCCTAGAAATATGCAGTAGATTCCAAATTTATTCATATGCCATCAGCTGTTAATAGCTGTCAATATTCGTCGAGTGCTTTACCCATTCTTGTAGGGCTTTCGAGTGATTCTCTAGAAACACCTTCACATCCGTGGCATCCGCTTGGAAACCTCAATCACGCTCTTCCACTTCATAGAAACGTCATTTCCATTCATGTAGCCGGAAAATTCATAACCATCGTTCCCTGTTGTGTGTGCGAATGTTCTCCCATTCGGCCTGACGATATCAAGGAAATGCGGTTGCATTTGCAAAGGCGATGGGTTAGAACGCATTCGGTAGCACCCCCATTCACTTTGAAACTCGATCAACTTGGAGAAAAATTCATGGCGAACATCCTTTGCCAGGAAGAAATGTTCACCCGCACTCCGCCTTTGTTTCCAAGAGTCTATATGAAGCTATGATGGCGGCTTCGGGTGACGGATGAATATCCGTCCTTATACTGTTTTTTTTTCTCCATTTCTGTTCCCATTTTTGCGAGGGACCCTTCTTTAGACCTTTTTTTTTTGTATTTTGTATGTGCTCAAATGTGAAACAGAATAGGAGATGAGTACGGCGACAGGTCCGCAGCTTTGGTTACTGATGTTGGCCTGGTGCGAAGGAGGGACACAGAGATACGAGCACACCCCCTCGGCGCCTTTTCTCTTTTGTGAAATATTCTTAAACAAACCTTTAGGACGATGTCGGCGGCGGCCAAGGGTGGTCCTCGGTTAGAGTCAAAACGAATACACATAGACCGCTAGACCAGGCAACCTTTGGCTCAGTTCCTTTGAAGCAAACAAAACAACACAAAAAAAAAAATAAAAAAAAAGATTTCTCGTTCTCTTCTTCTTCTTCCATCCGTTCGCTTTCTCATGATACCGAATGCCCTTTGTGCGGGACTATAGTCCATGGAAATGGACGAAAAAATAATATGAAGAGAAGTGAAAAACAGAGAAGCTCTGCCAAAGGTGGTTCGGGGATAGTGGGTAGCGAGTTTGAGTTTTAGACGAGGGTGCGAGCAAAGTTTTGAACTCTTCTCGAATTCCTTTTGTAGAGGTTGTCGGAGTCGACGGACCAACTGAGGCGAATGTGTGGGCTCTTTCTCTGTGCTGCACGCGGTAGCGGTATGTATAGGAGTGGGTCAGGGCGTTTGGGGGGGTTTATTTTTATCGTCATTCTTTTTTTATTGTTTAATTTTATTTTTCCTGGTCCTCTCTTTTTGGGGTAAAGCCGATTCGAGATGGAGGAACGTGGATGTTCGGGTGGGTTTTGAGCAAGGTGCGGTGTTACTAAAGGGTGATTTTTTAGCTGGTTTGGTTTTGGCAACACCGGTTTTGACAGCTGACGTGTGTTTAGTACCTTGTGTCACTGTCAAACAGCTTCAGTTTGGTTTGCAATTTAACCATGGATCGTCTTACAAATGAACAACGCTTGCAAATTATTGAATTTTACTATCAAAATTCGTGCTCGGTTCGAAATGTTCATCGCGCGCTGCTTCCATTTTATGATCGGCATTCTCGACCTTCTGAGCAGTCTATTCGGAAGATTGTGACCAAATTTCGCACCAAATTTACTTTGTTGGACATTAAACCACCAACACGTTTACGTACTGTGCGTAGTGAAGAAAATATTGCGGCCGTATCAGCTAGTGTGACAGAAGACCGCGAAATGTCGATTCGGCGCCGTTCCCAGCAGTTAGGCCTTTGTTACAGCACTACGTGGAAAATTTTGCGGAAGGATTTGGGCGTAAAGCCTTTTAAGATACAGCTGGTGCAAGAACTAAAGCCAGCCGACCGAAACAATGGCGCAATTGCGAGGCGAGTTTGGTGAACAGTTAATTTCACGTTTCGGGCCGGTCAATTGGCCGCCTAGATCGTGCGATTTGACACCATTAGATTATTTTTTGTGGGGGTATGCCAAGGCTAATGTGTATAGGGACAAGCCCGCTTCGATTGACGCACTGGAAGCCAACATCCATGCATTCATTCGTGAGATACCGGCCGATATGTGTAAAAGAGTATGCCAAAATTGGACTCAGCGGATGGGCTACCTGAGACGCAGCCGCGGTCAACATTTGCATGAAATTATCTTTAAACATTAAATTGCAAGGTTCAAACTATCGATTCAAATAAATATTTCATTAATTTTTTCGAATTTTTTGTGTTTTTTTTTTTAAAAAAGTTCTAAACCTCTTAAAAAATCACCCTTTATTAATAAAGGGTTTCTAAAGATTTTTATTCATTTCGGGGGAGAGTACAGTTGAAGGTTGATGAGTATACAGAAAGATGGGGCTTTGGTTGCAAAAAAGGTCATGTTGGAATTTTTCTGACCAGATGGTGTGAGTCACAAGTTTTGTATCAAGCCGTAGGTAGGTTCTCTCTACCATTACCTTCAGTTTCAAATTTCCAATACCTCCCGTTAACATATGAACTCTTTTATTGATTTGGACTCTAGGGAATTTCTTCTAATCTCACTTCAACCCCCTTTCTCGAGCGGCGACTACTCTGAATAATTTTTAATTCTCCATCATCACAATATTGCTGCTCATCCCTGCGGATGTACTGTGCACCCCCAAATTAAAAAAAAATATCAGTTGGTTCCTATTCTTCCAGGAACCACTCATATTTCCTCTACTCATTGTCGCTCAATATCTATGTACCTTCCCCAGCGTTTCAAACTATAAAGAAAAACATCAAACTGTGCGGCAGGAAAAAAACAAACAAAGTTGACAGCGAGCACTTTTCTCGCGTAGCCTCTACCCTTTACAGAGGGGGCGGGCGTTTAACGGACGATTGGGTGCATGACGAAAGAGGATAAGTTACCGACTGGTCTTCCGCCACCCTCGCGCTCAACATACCCAAAGCATTTCACTGGAAAATATTTTTTTATTTCTTCTTTTTTCTGTTCACGAAAATTCGCAACTTTCTACAACTCATTCGAGCGAAATGAGTGCTGCTGGATGCTGCGGCTGGCAAGAGGTGGTTCAAATGATGGCAGATGGACGATGCCAGAGTTAGATAGAACATCTCTCTTGTCATCAGTCGCACAGTATAAAAAAAACTGAAGCGATGACCAGTGTATGGCAGGAGTGTGCTTGTGCTATGACCATGAAAAAGGACGAAGATTTAGATATAACAGGGACGAATGCTAGTTTTTTTTTAACTTTGAAGTGGTTGTGCGGTTGTGGAATGATGAAAGATACGAGGTAGTTGTTGTGTAACGAAATCTTTGTGCTTCAAAGTGGACATTTCATTAGGTAACGGAGTTGTCCGACAATGTAGATTGTCTTCATCTTTGTACTTTGAATTGCATACCAATGCAATCTGGCTTGAAAAGCGAATGGCAGCGACATCTGTACGTGACGATTGAGCCGTTTGTTGTAGTTGTCAGAGTCATTCCTGGTTTGTGTATGTACTTGGGAACATTATTTATGGGCAAAATTATAGGGCGATGTTATTTATTTCGGACATTGGAACTTTAGAACTTTTTCTGGGAATAATTTACAATTGAAACTGGAACATTTTCCTGTTGGTTGTTGTATTGGCTATGTTCACTGAAAAGCTTGACACTTTGCCAGCTTTTAAATGTGTGGAACCGATTCACCGGGAAACATACCACGTTCCTGGTGAATTATTCTTAAATCGTACTTAATCCGGAGTTTAAAGGGGAGAAATAGGTCCCCCAAGAAGCAAGTTCTGTTATGCATCCATGGGAGTTCTGTAAAAGTAATGTTGGGAAGTGTGCTGATAGATATACCTATACAAACTACATTTGTTTTGTTTAAAAAGATTCGCATAGGGCTCATTGCGATTGAGATGAAAGTAGAAATGAAATATACCCAACAAAAACTCAACTTTGAAGTCGCTTATCCTGCGATAATGAAAAAATGAGAGGGTGGTTCAAACATATTGATTCCCGAATAGAATGTGACTCCCAAAAGCTGCATGGACTTAGTTTGCAGTTCATTTTAAGTTAAGTACGACAGTCGAAGAATTTTTCTTTAAAAGTTGTGTCTTCTGTGCCTAAAATACAAGTGAGTCTTCCTTTCCCCAGTTCAGGATTATTTGCAGGTGTTCATTGACCGATTTGTTGGGTTTTTCGATGTAGGTAGTTGCATTCACAGACGCACTGTAAAATAAGGAAAGCTACACATAAACTTTTATTGTTCGTCGTTAGCCATTTACGGTCTTCTTCGTTTGCAGCAACGTTGCCTGTTTATCTAAACAACAATGAATCACAGTAGCCACACAAATTTTATATACTACTTACCTTCGCAAGTAAGAACATTACTTAATGTTCTTAATAATCTTAAGAAAACTCCCGAACGCCCAAAACGTCATTGTAATTGTTTCGATAAGTTTGGTTAGGCGATCATAAAACACGCGCTGTTCAAACTCCGACTTCACGATCGAAATAAAGGGTGTCCCATAATTCACGCAAAATTTAATTTTGACAAAATATACAGATTTTTAATAAGAAAGGTTAAATTTTGTTTTGATTTGATAAATGGCCGGCTTTGCTGTCAAGTACGTAATCTCTTATTGAAATTTTTTATGACCGTTTCGCAAAAATGTAAATTTCACTAATACACCTCCCAATTTCCTCTTTCAAGTCGTTGGTGGTCGTTAGGTTGTTTGTATAGACCTTTCAAAAAAACCCCAAAGAAAAAAGTCCAATGGCGTTCAATCGCAAGATCTAGATGGCCAAGTCTGATTGCAAAATTGGCCGATTACACCATTAGGAAATGACTTGTGCAGTAATTGAATTGTTTCTCTAGTTGAATGGCATGTGGCACCGTCTTGTTGAAACCGCTTGTTGGTCACATTCATATCCTGTGTAATTTAGGCACTAAAAACTGATCATGTCACCCGCCGCATTTTCGAAGAAGAATGGTCCGATAATGCTTCCAGGCCAAAATCCGCACCAAACAGTCACCCTTTGTGGATGAAAATGCAACAATTTTGACAATTAACGCAACCATCAAGATGAAAAATTTTTTCTTAAAAAAAAACCTTCATTATTTTTCAAATATTGCTCAACAATGAAAACGAGTTGTTCTTTCGCATAGAGCTTTATTTTTGCTAAACCCGAACTGTCAGCTGTCACATTGGCGCAAAGTTCAAATTTGAATTATGGGACACCCTTTACAATGGAAATATTTAAAACACGCAAGTTTTTTTAAATGCTGCGAACACTGGGGGCGTTCAAGTTTCTAGCTTATTAAGTCTGACAGTCTGACTTGATGTGCCTCAGTTTTGATTGACCTCTATCGATTGCATGAACAGTTTTTCCAGTTGACGTCTATGGAGGGTCCAATCTAGGCGAATATAGTCAAGAATTTTGTCAATTTGGTATTAAGTTGCAAATTCGTATTCGGAAAGTGACGTTACCGACCAATCTAGCTTAAGGTCTAGTCCAGACCTGTCTACCTAGTTGATTTAAGACTTAAGTTTTGAACCTGCAGCTTATATATTTTCTAGGTCACAATATGCAATTTTTTATGGAAATTTTCGCCATTGTGAGTTCACCTGGACACTATTAGTATCGGGGATACTGTATACCATTAAATTTTGAGTATGCCATTAAATTTGAACCACTGCAGCGTTGTTCTACCCGAATGCAGGATTCATACCTGCTCGAATGCAAAAATCTGCGTCTTATCTGTTTGGGTCATATGCTAACTTGTTTATTTAAATTGAGTCAATTTGAGCAGAAGAAGCTCCTACTTTGCAACCCTACTGTTGCTATCTAAAAATATAAAAAGCTCTCATTGCATTCCCCCAAAGCAGATGTTTTTGTAGCATACACACAGCACAGCGAGTTACATTTACCCCATCCCATCCCATCCCACCGTTTCAGTCATCCTCGTGAGATCGAAAGCATTCACCTTCTGCACGTGAGCGCAATCTCCTACTGTAATTACACACACCTTTGCCGACCTACCCCATGTAGGAACGAGGAAATCATTTTATTTTTTAGTACACACACGAAAAGCTCCTCGGAGAACACGAAAGATGCCCTCGTGCAAAATGCACTTCTGCCATTTCCATCAAACATCTGGCCCGTTGCTATGCCAATAGAGAAGCAAATGATCCATTCAGCGTGAGCGAGAGAGCGCAATTGAAAATTATTTGTAACCAGCAAAACCCACACAGCTCTGCGGACAGTGTGTGCACAGTGCAGTTGCAAAGCTCTATTCTTTTGGTGGTGGCGTCTGGCGTGCAGCAGGCAGGCAGCACATGGCGATGGCCCGTGCACAAATCGACAAACGACGACGCAACTCAGGACTCAACGTGCAGTAAGCAGTAACATGGGTAGGTAAAAAAAAAGAACTGAAATAGAGCTTTTGTGTTGCACACACTCAAAGCAGAGGCAGTGGCTGTAGCTGTAGCTGTGGCTGTGGCAGATGGCAATGGCAAGGCAATGGGCAGGCAAAGCAGCGTACTCTCAGAGTGTTGCCGTCTCTGGGGCTTTACGATATTTGGTCGGCGGTGGCGAACGAACAACGAATGGCGATGGGCTTCTCCAACAACGAACCGGATATTTTTTTGTCATTATACGTTCAGCCGTCAGCGCGTTCGATGGGTGGCAGTGAGCGAGAGTAACGAGTTTGCGTTTGCGAATGAACAAGCCAAATGCTGTGCTAGTGTAGTCGTTGTCGTATAGAGAGTGTGCTTCGTCGTCGTCGTCGTTGGTCGTTGTCTTCTACTAAAAGTGCCAGTGCAGTGCAGTGAATTTTTGATTTCATAAATGATGATGATGATGATGATGATGATGATGAATTTTATTTAACTTGGTCCGAATCGATTTTGATTAAAAATTTTGTTGTTGTTTTGATTAACTACCCGCTACCGATTACCAACTCGCCGGTGAGTCCGCATTTAGTTTTTTATATACCTAGTGGAGGCTGTGCATTTTCTTGTCTGATATCGTAAATCAGCCAGCATCCCAGTTAATAATCTATATCCTCCGGTGTTACATATTTTACAAGAGGACTAGTGTGCGAGAGTGTGAGTGCGTGAAAGGGTTGAAGAATTGCATGGCAGCTGAGGAGTGAGGACTTGAGGCGAGAGTGTAGGTACTTGACTGTGTGCCTGTGCGCTTTAGCAGGCCGGTTACTGAAAACGAAAAGTGTAGCAGCAGGCAGAAGCACCCGCATAAGCCAGCAGGGGGCGGCCAGGGCCGAGGCTCAAAAGAGTAGCCATCACTGGTGGTGTGATGCGCCAGTAATATACTTCAGTTGTATGAGTATTGCACGGGTGGGCAGCGGGGAACGAAAAGCCTTTTTTCCACTTGCACCAAAAGCAACCACCGCTAGCTTCGGCTTTGGTTTCGATTTCTGGAAAAGGACTTTTCTTTTTTGCAGGAATACCTATGTGCGTGCAGCAGTTTTTATTTTGTGTTACTTCCTTTGAATTTACATTCGAGCACACTTGGAAGCAAACACCCAGGCTAGATCCGAGGTGTATCTAGGTATATCCTGTTTTACTTGGCTCGGTTCTGGGCTGCTTTCCCGGCATAGGTACCTACCTGAGTCTGAGAGTTCTGAGATTTCGTGGACCAGTGTCAGTGGGCAGCAGCAACTGCTGAAAGTCGTCCGAGACTGATCGTGTGCCGGCACTGTCAATGCACTTTTTTGCAGTCAGTTTTGATGTCCTATCCTCCAATATTCCAATAATTTGTTTCCCGTGACACACTGCACGGAATAGTTCATTAGCATACGTAAGGGGGAAGGGAAAACACCGGTAGACCTCAAGTTCACCTTCAAAAATTCACCTGTGCTTTGTGTTCTAATTTTACTCATGCAATTGTATGTAACAATTGTTTTTTTATTGTTTTTTTGTTTCTTAGTGATATTATAACGGGATTGAGAGTACAATGTGATTGATAGGTATACTTTATTTGGTACATTACTTCTATTAAGTTTTTGACAAGAGTGACACTGTAGAGCAGGGAGGATCGTGTTAACGTATTTTTAGCTGACGCACACACATGGTAAGTGATAAATTTGGTTTTCCTTTTATTTCTTGTTCCTAATCGCTAAACTGCTTAAGCTTTGATTCAGTTTTGATTCAGTTTTGACTTGAGTCATCGGTGTTAACATTGTAAACGTGGAGAAGGTAGAAGGTAGAAGTTGTGAACCGGTTTAAGTAGGTATTGCCATTGAGTTGTAGTTTCTTTTTTTTTTTTTTTTTTATACGGAGTTTGGAGTATATTATTAGTTGCGGTAGAGAGTAATAAAAGTGATGGTCAAACAACAGTGAGAAAAAGAGAGAAATGTAGGAAAAATGGTTTGGCGGCACTAAGATGGAGCCGCAGCAAGATTGGATGGCCGACAGTAGAACACGTTTATGACGGATGTTGGCGAAATGTCACTTGTAAGTGAGGGGATACAGTTCTAAAATGAGTTGTCATTATGGGAAGAGAAAACGACTGGTTCCGAGTTAGAGCAATATGGGTTGGAAATGATGTAGGTTCAGTTTTCCTTAATTTCCATTTTTCAACCAGTCGGAGCTATAGTTAAACCATTTTGTGTAGGTACTCGATCGATGCCGCGATACTAATAATCATTTTTAGTGTCCATGTTAAATTTTTCGAACTCATAATGGAGAAATTGTCCATAAAAAAATGCATATTGTGACCTACCCAATATTTAGTTTGGAGGTTAAAATGATTATTAGTAAGGTCGAATGTCATTTTAATGTGTCAAACTCAATTTTTGATCCAAGTGGAAGCCCTTATTTTGGTGGAGACTCTTTGATATTGTTGGTTTTGTGGTCAGTGGGGCAACAATGCTGCTGTTTCCTCTGGAGGTCGAACCTGCTCCGCTGGGCTACCGCTATCCAATAGTTTTTAAATCCAAATAAAATGGAAATCTTGGTACTTATTCAGTCCCATTTTTATGGTGCCTACTACTGACCGACCTCCTTCATCATCACCATCATTTTCAATACGCACACTGTCCAATATAAGGTTCAGGTTCAGATCTTCCGCCACAGAGTTCAAATCGTCAGGACTAATTAGAGCTTAATTGAAAGTCTTTTTTTAGAGCAGGTCTTTGACTTTTTACTGGCTTTCGAGATTTCTTACTGGCTTTCGCAAGAGCTGGTTCAGCAGAAAACACATTTAGGCGAACAAAATACTCATTTTTCACATGTTGAACTCAATATTCCGCTCTGAATTTTAACGCAATAGATAGCTCTGCTTAAAAAATTTTAGTGACTAAATTGCAAAAAATTTAGTGACGAAATCACAAAAGTTTAAGTGACTTAATTACATTATGGTTTCATGCAGCAATTTAGGGGAAGTTGGAATTCAAGATTGCTTTTTAAATTGGACGTGAGTTGTTTAAAAAAAGATTCATTCAGCTCTTCTCAACCTGAACTTAAGCCTTACCCCGCAAGCCGCTTCAACGCAGCCTGACCCTAAGCCATATCCCTACAGAAGCGTATTCACAAGCTCGTTGAGGATTTTTTACTTGCCCACATACTTCACCCTCTGGGTTAGAATCAACAACCGGATCACTGATTTATATCCGTTCTACAAGTCCGGGTCATCGTTCGTTGCTCAATCGCCTGCTCTGAAACCCGTCATCCCAAACGGGACTGATGATAACTCTAGCTGCATACATTCTTTTGTTGTTCATCTGACAACCTCTTGACTGGTCTTTGAATCTTATTGCCTTATAGTTTGTAATGTCACTTGTGACGTTTATGTATTTTTTGTATGGCAGCTCAATTTCTGTCTAACTTTATCCTTACACTAGCACCTACAGCTTTAGAATCCATTGCTAACCAGCTTGAAAGGCCTTTCAAAAGAACATAAAGTAGGTAACGCCTACAAAGTTAAAATGTAACGCCTCCCAAGTTAAAATATTCAACGCCGAATCAACTTTAGTATCTGAAATAAATTCTACTCCCAACAGAAACATACGAAAACCAATTATTAGCCCTCCCACAAAAAAGGCCACAATCAATAACCACTCCAATAATTTGACTTCAATTTCTCAGCACGCAGTTAGGTATAGTCGTTTGATTATGATACAACAAAAATAATAATAACAACAAACACTATTACCAAATAATGATGCCTCACGTGTGGCCAACTAATTTATGTAATTATCACTCTATAACTGTCCGATTAAAAAAAAAAAAGAAATGATCTTCCGACTTGCTATATAAGAGCTGAACTAGTTTCTGCCAACAAAGTCAGCTTAGCAAATTGATTTGTGTCAAGCTGAAGGAAAAACAAAACACAGACAACACAACCAATTAGTTTGTATAGTAAAAATAAACGCTCAAGCGTGAGTAAGCGATTTAAATTATTAAACCAGTTCAATGCAATGACATGGTTGAGATATATTTTGACAGCAGGCTTCTCTTAAACCCGCTTAACGTAACAATTGCTTCTTTCCACTCTAGAGACAAAATTTCTTCAAAATCCTGCACAGAATGAGAGAAATCTTTCCAAACTTGCTTAGTCATTTATGTTGTCAGGATTTCAATTGGCCGAACAGTTAACCCTTTTTGCATATATTTTTTCCCAATCCTGCATGTTTAATACATTTTAAATTCACTTACACAAATTAAAATTTCCAATATTTATTACGGTGTTCTTAACCTTTCAGGCTTTCAGTCGTGGGTATGGTGTTTTTATTACTCTGGGCCAACTTTGACAGCTCCATGTAGAATGCGTGTGGCGTTTGTAGTTTTAAAATTTTTCCACAAGTTCGCTCCATTTAGCTCCATTTATCGATTTCAAGACCCTTTACATCGAAGTGTGATAAGTTACTGTTCATGCTCGATTTTTGCATTTTGAAAAGTGAGTGTTTCAGACATTTGTGGGTTCCAAGCGTTCCCGTAGTTATTTTTATTTTTTGTCATTGTCATATCTCACATTCAGACAAATTTTCATATCACCACAGGGTTGTCCAGTCCAATTCTCTTCCAATAAAACCAGATTTTCCTTACAAAGTAATACAGCAGAACGTGAGTCGAAAATCTGTTTCCATCCAAATGCTATTGTCCATTTTTTTTTCTCCATAACGCGATAAACTAAATCTACTGACGGCATATTAATTGCTTTGCACCACGCCACAAATTAACAACCTCATTCAATTTCTGACACACAACGCTTGTCATGGACGTCTAAATTGCGAAAAAAAACACCGTAAAACGTCACTTAAGTGCGATTTTCTGAATTATTCACTGCTTCTTTTTTTTCTGGACCGCGTGTACTTAAAAGTGTTGAGCAATTTCGCTGATGAGTATCCCAACAAAAAAAAAAGAAGAAGAACAGGCACACCAACGCTAAAACTAATTAAATGTTCATAAATAAATATAGAGAAGAAAAACCACACAACTGTGAACAGAGAAGAAACAAAAATGGCTTCTTAAACGAACGTATATGTCAATTCGTGTAAGAACTCATTTGTCATATTATTTTTAATTTTTTTATTGTTTGTTTCTGGAGGTATTTAATTTTTTTTGAATTTTGGTGATTTATTTTTGCTTTTTACGTATATTGTTGTTGACCTTGTATCTTTTGGATGTGGTTGGTTAGTTCGACGGGGACTCCATTAATGACTAACATGAATCTTGTAATGCCGTTTGTTGCGCAAGCAGAGAGCTCTGTTCTGAGCTGTCAAATGGCACGATTTACTGGGTCGGTGCGATGATAAGAAGCTGCAGGTTTGGAAGGAACAGCTTTGTTGCTTAAACGTCATCATTTATCGTGGTTGTCATTTGACTCGTTCGACGCCGGCCACCTATGGAATGTATGTGTAAACCTGAAACTATGTCATACTCGGAGATTAGAGCTAAAAAAGTCCGAAAAGCCAAAGCCTGTGACACTTAACTTTTATGAAAAAAGTGATTTGTTTGCGCACCTTTCACTATCACCCCCATTAAACAGGCATTTTCTGACAGTAGGAACTGTCAGGAATGTCAAAACATGTGTGTTGTTTCCATTTGCGCAATACAAGGTTTTCCATACACATTTTTTTGACAAGAGTCAAAATAAAAGTTAAGACTCGCACAGCTGTGCGTATACCGGACTGGACTGTCTGTAAAAAGATCTTTGACTTGATGACGGCCAATACCTTCTCTGCGACCAGGTATCCGCGCGTACATTTCTACATTTGTCTCTAGCCCAATGGCAAGCACAACATGGATTGTGCTGTGAGCTATATATAAATCGTGACGCGTCCCATGATAATTTTATTGCTGGAGCAGCAGGCAGGTACCTACTACCGCCACTGCGACCGCCACGACCACCACCTGCACTGTTGCGTTTGCATTGGTGTCTTGCTGCTGCTTCATCTGACGGAGACGACGACGACGTTGATGATGATGATCATGATGATTATGCCGGTGGTTGAGATCATGGTGATGCGTTTTTTCTTCGTTTTTAAGCTGTCTTGCTACTCAAACCTTAAATGATCTCCGCAGACTCAAGAGGTAAGGAACCGAGAAAACCAAATTCAAAAACAAAAAAAAAAAAAAAAAGAAACAGAAAGCAAAAATAACAGGTAACATACCATGAGGTGATCTCTCTGGGGATCGATTCGCGGTTCGATCCGGACCATGCGAGCCGAAGACCTCAGTAAAATATCTTAACTTACGGCCACATATGTTATCCCCTGCCGCCCTCCTTGTGATGGTAGTAAAGTTGTAGTTTTGAGAGGCGTTTGGCGTGCTTTTTTTTTGTTTCTTCGTTCCTTTTTTGTGTTTTCTGATGTTGATCTCGCGTGGTCTTGCGGTGGCGTAATTTGGCGGGCAGTGGGGTCAAGTTTTTGTGGTCTGCATCGTAAATACAAGTGTTCGGAGCAGACAAAGATCCAGTTTACCAGTTTGCTGTCTGTTTTTTGTTTCGTTTTACGCTTTTGCTTGATTGCTTTGGCTCAACGATCGTTTGGCAGTAGGAACGCTCCGTCGGTCGTTCGACCGTGCCACATTGGAGTCTGACATCTCGAGTGTGCAAAGAATAGAAACGAACATTTCTGGTGAGGGACAACTCGGCGGGTGTATATGTGGACAGGAATGGTGGTTCTTTCGGGTTTTGTCAAATGGGTTGTTCAATTTTATTTCTGTTCATTTCGATTAGTTCTAGATAAAAGGTTATTGTACTAGTTTGTTAGAGAGTCTTTTGTTTGGAAAAGTTCAGATATCGCTATCAATGGGAGCTATTTTAGCGACTCGAAATACAAGTTGTGTTATCAGTCAACTGCATAAGTGCAATGAAAGGAGTGGCACACAGGCCGTACCACTGTGCGCTGATAAGGAAAGGTTATGATAAAAGTTTCCTCCAGAACGTGAGTACATGTACATACGAGGTTATTTTTAACAAGGCAAGTACTTGCAGTTGTTGTTGCAACAGCTGTAATTGGTTCTGTACTCTAGATTGTAGTCGGAGGGGCGATAATATGGTATACAAGGCTTATTGCATGATGGGCGAGCTGATAGGAAAATCTAATTGTTGCCTGTACTTGAGAGGTTTAATTAAATATATGTTCGAAAATCTCTCAAACAACTGTGTCAGAATATAAATTATGTCGTGAGATGTGTCATGCAATCAGATTGTGGGTAAAATTAATTGTCGACGTCTTGCCTGTACTTGGGAGGTATAATTATGCTTGTTCAAAAAGCTCTTCGAACTATGCCTATGTCATGATACACATTATGTCATCAAATATATCATGCAATCAGAAAGAAAGTGGATTTACATGTATCAAAATAGCATGCCATCACATTCTGTACATAAACAATGATTTAATTCATTTCTATAGCATGATATAAAAAATTATATAAGCTTTGAATGCGCTTGTGCTCGTTATCATTTTATAGCATGACATATATCTCGAATTGTGATAGTTATTTCATCACTCAGTTCTTATCCTTCCAATAGAAATATATAACAAACTACAGAAGATTGTTTTAGATATATTTACATATCTCGTGAGAGAACTCTTGACTTAAAACTCTCTTGAAACTATTTTCTCGCAATTGTCTGACAGTTTTCCCATGAAGGTCGATACCCTTGAACAACTTGGCTTCGGTTGAAAACACAGATCGGTTGTTTTGTCTATCGTTCGCTTTGTTTTGATTTGCCAACCTGAGTGCCTCCCCCCTCCAAAAACCATTCACCACAGCAGTTACACCTTCGTCTGCTTTAATTTATTTGCATCTTTAAACGAATGTAAAATAATGCAAGGCACACGTTTCCCGCTATCATCGACTGAGACTACAAACAGTGATTCGGCGATTTTCCCTGAAGATTATCCAGCGTCTCAATGCGGGTGACCGAATACACCCGTACCCACAACAGAGTCAGCCCCAGTGTAATAATCATCAACAAATTGCTGTTCAACTCGGTCTGTACTTAGTCGTGTTGTATGCTAATCTGGTTGTATCCCGCAAGAAGAAAAGGCGAATCTCTGCGCGGCAATGCAATTGAAATTCGAGTTTGCGAGGGGCCGGGCGCAAAAGATCGAGGGGTAGAATCCATCAAGATAATCCCCCATCGAGAGGCTGTATACGGTCTTTGCTCTCCGAAAAGGTTGCTGTACGCGCACGCAAATGACAGACGGACAGAAACATGCGGCGCAGCAGCATGCAGACACTTTTTGCAAATGTTATACAATCGTCACAGGAAGGAGCGGCGGCTGCGGCTGCGATGATGCTGGTGTCTGGACGGCACACCAGTTTAGCAGAAAAACCGGATTGATTACATATTGTTGTCGGTTGGGAGGAGAACAGAACAGCACGGTTTTGTCTGTGGAGAAAAACAGGAATCCAACGCGGAGGAGGATCAGCAGCGGCCGCCGCCGCCAGAGAGATGCAGCCATTTCCTAAACACACTCACTTTCCTGGTCCGCATCGCATAGACCGCTGCTCCATCGATAGATTGGGCAAAATTGCGCAATCAAATCAGAATTCTTCTTCGGTCTTCCCCCTGGGGTGGGATATTTGTTTTTCTTTTGCGTTTTCATTTCTTTTTCTACATCGCACTGATGCTGTTGTTGGTCTAGATGCAGAAGCAACACCGCACTGGTGCATCCCTGGCAGCGATCAATGACCTTGCAATGGTATATTGCTGCATGCCCGCCTGCTGGTGTCCAGCTGTGTGTAGAATTGCACCGAGAGACGGAGCAACCGGGGGTCATTGGACGTCCTTCGCCAGTGCACTGACCCCCGTTCGTACGTAGAGTGAAGTACTTTTGATGCTGCTCCGTTGATGATTCGGTGATTTAAATTTAAATGAATACATCAAATCAGGCTGGCAGGCCATCACTAGAACAGTCCGATTGGTACCCGCACCCAGCTGAAGTCGTTCGGAAAATCACTTCGCCCTCTCTCGTTCAATTTGGATAATTGTAAGAACGCCAGAAGGAGCGCAAACGACAACGATTTTTCCTTTCTTTTCGTTATTATCCTTACGCTTGGTTTCCTTTCGCAGCATACAATTGAATTACAGATTATGACTTTGTGCGACTGATGAATGGCAGGTTCAGCGATGGGTGAATGGGTGGATGGGTGGCGTTGAAAATAATTCGACGTTTCGGCAGCAGGCGTTGTCTTTCCGGTTGCACTCGTTTGTCGATTCGTCCAAAAATTGTTTTCTTAAAAATCACTTTGTGAGTTTCCGTCGCTTTTTTTTTTTTGAAACGACCTCTTTACATCTCTGCTACCGATTGATACATTCTTAGGAGTTCCCCAACGGCCATGAAGCTCTCTTGGATCGTTCCGAAAATATAGGGGACACCATTCGCATACATCTTGCTTTGTTTTTTTTTTCTTTTTGAATTCCCTCGCATTGACAAATTAACAATAACAAACAGAACCAGTCACGAGGCACAAATAAATGCTTCCTGCCATAGTTTTCCAAGCACACATGCTTTATCAACACGCCAGATCGTATATCTGCAACGAAAACTGCGGTCACTTTCAATCATCACGCGTATCGAATATCGCCTTCACGCCATCACTCCAGATACTCACATTTGTGGTATACAGAACACGCTCTGTTCTTAGGCTGGCACAAGTACCTACAGTTTGATAATTGTTTAATTTTTCTGCTGAATATTTTGTGTGCCGGAAAAAAATTATGCGTCATTAAAACGGTTCCATTGTGTACAACAATCGCAGCTCACCGCATCTATGGGCGCAAAAATTATGCAAATGACTATGTAATTCAACCCACGATTATGGATGATTATAACTGTACAGTTCCATTTCCGCATCAAAAAGCACGAATTGTTTTTAAATGTTATGCATTTTTTCTTCATTTTTACAAATGAAGTAGCAACCAAAAAAAAAAAAAAAGACAACAGCACAAAAAAAAAGAAATGCAAAGAAGAAGAAACAGCGCGTAATTATGTAATTCAATTCTTCTCCCCTAAGCAGCACACAGATGGTGCGGAGAAGTTTCATTCAAAAAGTATTAATGGTTTTTCGCCTTGCCTGCAATGGGAGCTGCAGTTTGCAGTAGCAACAAACGCTAGAGAGCGCGAGCACAATTTTTGTAATAGGATTTAAAAATAAATACAGGTTCGGATGGAAAAAAGTGTGAATTTTTATTGTGCTTAGATCTCGTTTGGTGCAGTACAGTGAAAGCAAAAAAAAAATACCCCGACTTTGTAGTTTTTTCTAAATTCATCACTTAGTCAACTAAGAAAGAACCAAATCCGTCTGGCGGCCATTGGGGTAGTTACAGAACATGTTTGTTGAAGTTTGCCGAGAAAATTCGAAAATGTTCGAAAATTCCTCACAAATATGTTCGAATTTTAAGTGAGTCGGCCTAGGAGTGCTGAATCGTCATTAGAAGAGCAAGGAAATGTGTTATACATAGCGCCTAATGCATTTCTTCAAATTATTATGAATATTCCTTAATCGTACCGACTTAAAAATATTGCACCAACTTCGAAAATATCAGAAAAGTCAGTCGAAAATGTTCGAATTTAAAATTAGGAGTTTGGCACGAAAATAAGCTCGCGGCAGTGGTATCAGCGTTGCCGGTTCAAATGTTTCCCCCTGGACGAATCTGAAAAACCCCAGGCTTAGCTATTTAAAAAAAAACGATCTTTTTTAGTGAGAACAAAATAGTTGCACACAATTCCAAAAAAAAAATCTCCAGATTTCCCCCCGTCGGTTAAAAAAAAAAAAACCAAACTGACATAGCAATTGCTTTATAACAACTTCGAATTTCGATCTTCGAAACAAATTCAAATGCATTTATTGTTATTGTCCGGTTCAGTTTTGCTCCCTGCGATTGGATGGTGTTTCCGTTAGAGATTTATATCTAAATCTAATCTATTTTCAAGCCATTAGTTGATCGGTTTAAAATTTCCAATTTAGCATTTCATGTTCTCAACATTCCAAGTAGAAGCGTGTATGTATAATCACAATGTGTTTATGCTAATTTAGACACTTAGCACTTAATGCTGCCATAATTAACTGACATCAAAACATCTCTGCCAGCCAGCAGGATCAACCGGGCCGACAATACGTCGGCTTTCTCTAATCTCTTCCAAAAACCCGTATCCATCCGACAACAATCCATTTTGTCCCTTTCAAAGGTTGAATACAGAGGAATCTTCATTATTGTGTCCCTCGCTCTCTATAGAAAACTGCACGTATAAATATAAATACAGCCATCTCCGTTTTGCAAATTCATTGGCCCTATTTAGTTACCCGTGCGTGTTTAGCTATTAACAAGATTACACATATTTAACAAAAACTCCAACCATCCCACCAAAAAGTTTGATGCGTATTTGTAGCAGCGCACAAAGGAGCTCACGAAGACACAGGAAGGATTATGTGAGAATAATAAAATATTTGCTCGTGTAAGCAATTTGCTGCGACCCTCTCTCAATTCCAAAGCATAGGGTTGTTTATGGGATGGCGATGAAAAGTCTCAAGGAAGTCAACAGCAATTATCACTCTAAAATAGAATCCTCTGAAATAGAATTCGAGAGAAAAGAATTATTGTTCGTTTTGTGTTGGAGTTTTTAATTCCAAACATCCCTTCTCGATAATTTTCTTATTTTAAGTCGTTTTTTTTCTGTCTATGAATTTAAATAGGTCTCGTTTTGTTGCTATTTTACAATGACGGAAAGAGAGTCTTTGCATTATGGAATTGTATGCTGATTTGGATACCAAGGTATTTATGTATTTTTCTGTACAGAAAGACGCATGGGACAGATATGAGTCAGAAAATTGGCTTTGGTACATCTTGAAATTTAGATTTTTGAGCAGCTGGGGTCGTGTGTTATGCGTCTCCAAATACCAAACTAAAATAGGGAAAAAACTTGTTGTCAACTGTCAAATCGTTTGTCGCTGAAAAATGGTTTGCCATTCCAAAAACAAATTTCTAAAAAAAAAAGAACACATTTTACCCACCCTATTAAAAGTGGGGGCGATTAGTCTTCTGGTAAAAATAAATTTATTGCATTTTTCTGCTCTTGCATTGGATTTAAGGTGCCTACGAGTCGCCTTAAAAAATTCACGGGTAGATACCTTTTGTAGTTGAAAATTTACCGAAATTAGTTCCTCTGAATTTTGTGGACCCCACTGTATGCCATGTGGGGTATTTAATGACGTATCTAACCAGACTATTTGTTTACCAATCATGTTAGGTAAGAAAAGCTCGAAAACTGAAAACGATATTAAATTTATGTCCCTCCCCTCCAAATTAAATTTACGACCTTATGTCTGGATAGAAAATTCGATTTCAAAAATAGTCTTCCGTCATTAAAACCGGTAAAAATATATTTTTTACTACCTTCGGTATTAAATCTTCTAACTAAGCCCAACAATTGTAACAAAACTTCCCCCCTAGGTATAGTTACCCACCAAACATTCATCTTGCTCCGACAGTAAGTCTCCATAATTTCGGCAAAGTAAAAGTAACTTTTACAATCAAGCAGAATTGCGTATATCGTCAAAAATGTTTCCCTGTTAAAACTCAATCAAAAAGCACTTTAACTGTCTATCGTCTATCGCTATCTCTCTGTCTCTAAAACGTCTGGTTCTTTTATAGCCTCATGTCGCATTATTCCGTGGCAAAACTTAATCAAAAAGCACTTTGACGATCCTCTGATAAATCATAAAGAAACATTAACAGCCGACCCAAATTACACAGATTTCTTTGTTTTCCAACTACTAACAGACCCGCAATGGCCGGTTAAACAAATTAAGACCATCGCAACAACCCACAACCGTTCATCTTCGAGTGGCAAATCAATAAAGTCCAGTTATGATGATAGGCAAACCACAAAATTGTCAGCGGTCTTGTTGCATAACTTCACCTACCTATGACCTTTCTTCAGATGCTCGTATACTCGTTAGCACTGACGCGCGCGCACCATTATTCATCGTAGACGAAGATGTCAAAACCGCGAAACTGTGTACATTCCATGGGTACGAATTGAAGATTGGAGGGCGTGCCGATGCGATGTATCACATCCTTCACAGTCGAGGTATGGATGCTTAAAGCCGATAGAGACCCACGCAGCAGCTCGGAATAATTGCAGTGGGCAGGCGGTATTTTTGAGACTTACACAAACAGCGCGCTGCCATTATCATATTACGCTAATGCTGGGATGTATATTTATATGAAGCGAGCGGATTATGGTTTTACCGTGATGAGATTTGCATTCGGGGTCCTTGGATGATACTGCGGATGCAAATGACTGGGGAGAGGTTTATATGGGTTGCCGACAAGATGTGTGCCCCGCGGAGGAAGCGGATAGATTGCTTTTCGGGTTTAACGACGACTCATACGATGAGTAGCGTATCGTTTGTTTGCTTTCAAGTGGGAGGGTGATGATTATGCTGTGGCGTTTAATTGTTTATTCGTTGAGTAGTGCGACGATTTTATGGGCTAAAAATAAACGCCATACAATTAATGGCGGGCGGTTTTCTTTGGTCTTGTTTTATGCTGTTATCTAGTCACCTCGACCTCCCCCGTTCATTACAAAACACCCGCCACTGTGTTGAAAGTTTGCGCTTGAAAAATTCCTAAAATCCATGATTTCCACCCTGTGTACTCTACTAAGCTGTCAAACAAGATTGTATTGATGTCTTTGCATGACTCTGGCTCAAACTTAGCCAATAATTCACATTGCCTCTCATTGCAAACAACATGCTGGAGAATGAGTAAACTTTGAAACAACAAACAACGCCAGAGACAGACATCCAGGTCCGGTCAATATCCATTTCCCTGCAACACACCGTCCCACAGAAGAAGGCGAACAAGTATGGAAGGGCAATGTTTGTGCACAGCAAGGGATTGTCTTTGCTCAACAGTCTAAATAGATATCCGAACTTTGTTCTGCCAACAGTGCAGCAGTAACCAACAGCATCAACGCCAACATCAGCTTAGCATATCAGTTTTCATATTCCGAAATGTAAATCAATCATCAGGCACGCTGAAAAGTGTACCATCAGTGGTTGTATGTATTTGTGTATATGGCTTCTGTATTTCGATGTCCTTTTTCGGTGCATATACTATATACTGGGTACTGTTACATTTTCATTTCGCTAGCGTTTGATTAATGGCAAAGGGATTCAATACCAGCAGAAATGTAATTACTTAGCCACTCCTTCCTTTGCGCGCTGATAATACAATTTGAATAAATATTAAGTTTCACAATGCAGTTGCAGTCGTAAGACTAATTGCCACTCACTCAAGTCTGGCATGTTTCTCAAAGGATTTCACAAAAACCACCACCATCCACCATCATGCGCTATATACTCGTATACAGACCGGCGACATTATAATGCGGGTTGAAAATCCAAGTTCAATGTCAAGGATGAAATTTACCACAGCAGCGGCGAACAGCTTTGAGCTGTTATGGGATTTGTCATTCACTCTCAGTATTATTAAGAAAGAAGGAATATCGATTTTTATATTCGTCACTCAATTTGCTATAGCCTAGTTTTTTACGAGTCCCAGACTATTTTTATGGTCGCTCTGGTGTAGAGTTTTATCGCATTGTGTTGCTGTGCACGGGATTTAAATAAATGGGCATACTTTCGCAGTCTATACATTATTTTGCTGTCACTTACGAATGTCGGTTTGAATAATAAAATTACCCTTAATGGGCTGTTGCTAAAGGAGCGTTAAAATTTGTCGGTCACGAAAGGTTTCCATTCTTTTCCTTTTGCCAGTTTGTTGCTCCGTGTCAATGAGTGTGCTGATTTTCCAATTATGTAGATGATTTTATTTTTTTGATGATTTCGCCCACTGAATGTAGTTAAGTACGATGCAACTTCTAACGTTTGTTGCCAGGTGGAGGGATTTTTCTTACATCAAGGGGGTGACTTTAGACGTGTTGTAAATTGATTTGCTGGTTTACATAATTTATTATTGCAAGGGATCCAAAGCTTTTTGCATTAGCGAACGATAAAATGTTCAGAACGATAAAATGTTCAAAATGAAACAGTTTTTCAACTCAGTTTATAATCGCCCAGCAAAAGATCCACTCATTTAGGGGACATTTTTCTGCGAGGAGAAGTGAGTTTAATTGTGTTGATAAAATTTTTTTTTTCTGTTAAATTCACGTTTTATTAAACATAAAAGATTTCAAAAGTTTAAACAATAGTTTGTTCATAAAATCATGTGAAATAAATTTAGTAAAGTTTATCGTAATTTTATTTTGGGCGAAACGGGATATTTTGGGCCTAAGCTTGGGAATTTAAATCCACCATCGTCTGCTAACACTGGCGCGAAAACACTGTTTGCCAGCAGTTGCCTCGGTCGAAAAGTTTTGCTTCTGTTGGCGACTTTTTACTGTGGTTTTTGTCATTGCGGATTGAAGGACTGTACAGGGTGGGCCAAATACAAGTTTCTTTTTAAAAATGCAATAAAATGAGCAACATTCAATTTTTCCACGTATTATGGCTTTATTAGTAAGACCAAACATTCCCATTAATTATGGAACACAATATCGTTTAAGTGGCTGCCTCGGCTGGCTTCGCAGTAGCGCATTCTGTCACTCAAATATTCCAAGACCTTGTTGATGGTTTCGGGCTGAAGCTCCCGGATTGCTTGGATAATATTGGCCTAAAGTGCTTGAATCGTTTCCGGATTGTTGGCATAATATCGGTCTTTCACGGTTTCCCACAAAAAAAAAGTCCAAAGGGGTCAAATCGCAGCTCCGATGCGGCCAATTGATATCGCCAAGCCGGCTGATGCACGATTTGGTAAAAAGATAGATTGTGGCATGGGCTGTATGGCATGGCGCTCTGTCCTGCATGAACCAGAGGTCGTCAAAATTCATGTCTTCAATTTCAGTTAAACAAAGTCGGTTAACATGGCTTTGTACCGCCCACCGTTGACCGAAACGTTGTTCCCAGCCTCATTTTCGAAGAAAAACAGTCCAATGATGCCACCACTCCACAATCCGCACCAAACTGTCAGTCTCTATGGATGCATTGGATTCTCGACAATAACGTGCGGGCTTGGGGGTGCGGGTGCTTGCTTCTTTTCGGCCGAAACTTCTTTTCAAAAAAACGCAGGGCTATACACTTATACAGCTCTCACTTTGGAAACAAATTTTCAATATATCCCAACGTTGTTCCAGCGTAAAGCGTCTCATTTCGTTCCGCGCAGGTGTATTTTTGACTTTCTGTCAAGATTTCGAGCGGGAAATAGCTGTCAGTGTCAAAATAACCCATGATTTAAAAAGAAAGAAATCACTAGATGGCCCACCCTTTTTTCGAAATCAACAAACATAATTCAAAAATATTTCTCCCATCTGATGAAGAAATTCAAATTTGTCAAGCCGTGAATTGTGCACATAATCAAAATTTGTACTGCTTCAAAACTCTGTATAGGTCATTTTTAATTCAAAAATAATAAATATAAGGTCGTTTCTTTGTTCGAAATGAGGTGGTTGGAATTTTTCTAAAATGTCTTTTCACACAAAAAGTATGTACACGTGCAGACAGACACTGTTTTTACTGTTCCACCCAACACACCTACCCCTCAGGTATTAAACATATTTTGTACCAACACGAGCCGCAGCTATCCTCTCGTGCACTCTGTCACGTAGGCCACTACCCCTGCAATAATTCACTTTGAAGCTTGTGAAAAAATCTCAATTCAGTTGGCGTTCACAATTCGCCAAAAATGTTTTGAAAAAAAAAATGTAAATTAACGAAAATCTCATTTTCGCCTTACGGTCGATTTCGTCGTGTCGAACAACGATAATTATTATTCGTCAAAGTGAAATGGTTCTCACTGTATCGTCCTCATGTATGTATCAACTGTGTCTGTTGCCGACGAGTGACGCCTCTAGCGATGACTTAGCGTTTCTTGGCCCCATATTGACGCAATATATATTCAACCCCTCGTGCCATCCACCCTTAGTTCAGAGAATAGACGCACCTACTATATATGCGACTTTGAAAATGCATTGCCCACTGGCACACTGTCGCAGCCGGTACGCCTCCCCCGCGCCCATTCGTTCGATCGCTAATGACTTCCGTCCCAAAATAGAAGCAGGAAATTGGAATACAAAAAAGCACACACCAGTATTCGAGTAGCGTACGTATAAAGGGAAACTACCCTGTAACAGCCTTTATAAAATAACCGTGAGGGAAATTGAATTTGAAGTCTTGCAGTAGGTTTTTATCGACAAAAAATAAAACGAATTTCTAAAAATACCTTCAATCATTCGAATAGTGACGTGTTTAAGTGAGAGCGCGCGCAACAGCTCCTTATACACTCAACCTTGACCATGAAAAGATGCACCCCGAAAATAAATTCTTCACAAAAAAAAGAAAGACGAACTAAATGAATTTTTTTTTTTTTAAAACGAAACGAAAATGAAATTGAGGCACCACGGATACTGAGTCTCTGTGTACAGTTGTTTCTCACATACCCGACATGATGTAGAGATGATGATGCATCGGGCATATTTGGCAACCGCTTTAGACGGGCGGGCGGTGGAAATTTGTTTCTGACCAAAAAAAGTATTCTTGGCAGTTGTGGTGGGTAGTTTGTTTTTTGATCGCAAGTTTTGGCATTATTTTTCACTGTTGGATGCACCGCGTTGTTGCTAGCTGCTTCATGCGGGACTGATTATTTATGATTTATAAAGAGGAATTTCGAGGTGAGATGGCATTGATTTTGTCTGCTTGATTTTCGCTTGCGATTTGTCTGTAGTTGACGAATTTGTGAGGAATTTTCACGAGCCACAGAAAGTACGAGTTGATTGATTGCTAAGGTGTGGGTAGTTTCTTTTTGTGCTGAGGAAATAATTAAACCTGAGGAAGTTCAGAGGTGAAAATTGATCTAAAAAAATGTTGTGGGTGGAGCAGAGAGCTTGAAATATTTAAGGAAATGCTGGCTGCCTTGAGTATACGTGAGTGAATAAAAATTATTTGAGTGATGTCAAGTTAAAAGCACTGAAGGCAGAAAAAAATAACATTTAGGTCACAAAAACCTACAAAAAAAATTGGCGTGGCAATGAACGATATAGACCTGCTCTTTTCGGAGTTTTGGCTGCCGCGAGTATTCAGTTAAAGCAAGAAAAAAATACATTTTGGTCAAAAAATGCCCCCAAAAAGTAGGCGTGGCAATTAAAGTCATAGATCTGATCTTTTCTGAGTGTTGGCTGCCGTCAGTATTCAATTGAAGCAGAAAAAAATACGTTTTGGTCAAAAAATGCCCCCAAAAAAGAGGCGTGGCAATGAACGACATAGTCTTGCTCTTCTCGGAGTCTTAAGAAATCCTTCAAAATATGTTTCATTGAAATCAGTCCAGTAGTTTTTGCGTCTACCGGTAATAGACACAAAACCATCTACAGTTTGAATTTCTTCATAGATTTGTGAGTGTAATCGGGAACCTGGCGAGCTCCGTTCCGTATTTATCTAGGAGTTATTCTCATCTCTTTCACGCTCCGACCTTTAACCCCGATCTACCACCTTCAAGTCCTAGTTATAAGTCCTTTTTTGAAGGCTTTTTGAATTGGCCTTCACAAATAATGAGATTGCCATCTTAATGTCAAATTTTTCTTGTCAAAAAATATAAAAGAATGGTCATTTAGGCCTTTTCCTTTTGTAGGGACGATTTGCTCCAGCCACACTCATTTGCTTTGCAAATTGTTGGCTTTGTTATCATTTTTCCTAATTTCAGTGAAACGCCCCCGAATACTTCCATTGTAAAAGTCAAAGACCACGTTAATCTATTACGATTTTCTTGCCTTGAGTCCTATTTAATAATCCACTTACAAATATCCCTCCCCGTTAATTTCGTGGGGAAACTCCTTCAGACTCTGAGCATAATTAAGAGAAACCCCAGTCTCGAGGTCGCCGACTACATGCTATTGTCCAATTCTTTAGAGGTTATTTTTCTGTTTATTTTGTTCTCACCGCTCATCATTCTGTTAACATCACCATCGTCGTCGGCGGCGTCATCGAAAAACCACAGTGAATATCAGTCACGCCACTATAACAAATCATGCATGCCCAAATGTCAAGAAAACAATTTTCGACTTCTAACTACCCTGGCCACAACTCTGATGAATGATTGCTTAATTCATTATTTTTTTTTTTTCTGTTTACACAAACAAGCACATTGTCAAGGATATTCCAATAACGATATCTAACCGAACGCTATATGAGATCGAGAGGTCGTCTGTCGCACGCAAAACTCCCCAAAATGTATGTGAATCATAGACCACTCCAATCTACAGTCAAACAAATGCCTCTGTGAATAATAAATGACATCAAATACAATTTGACTTGGCAAATCAAACGGAAATTAAGATTTAGACATTAAAAATGCTAATGGGGGCGAGGGCCTATTATTGGATCTATTCATCCGTGTGTGGTTTCAAAACGCCAAGAGACTGGCCGGCGTGACTCCATGACCTGTGGCGGTCAACTGCTGCTGGGAAAACGGTAAATTTTATTTAAATCGAGGGTTGATTATATTACATGACCACCCTGTTTGTGCGTAAGGGTGGCGATGAGTATCAGTTCAATATGGACGACATAGCTAGAGTGCTATCAAACATAACAAACTTGCTGGAAAATGTTAGGACTTTTTTTTTGCGGAACGCAGGAGTGTCAAAGTATAGGCGATTAGGGGTTATGTTAATTTTATGCCAAACTTGGCTTACATTTGTAGAATTCAGCAGTAAACAAAGCAAAGAATTTTTGATGATTTAATTGGCATCAACAATTGAAAGGCGGAACGAAGTCTCCCTTACTTTGGACTGGTTTCTGTGACTCTGTCGTGGATTTAAGTAGTCAAATATTGAATTCAATCGAAATATCATTTCTACACCTACTTCTATAGTTTGTCTTCAAGTACGTAAGCTCGGAGTCGTATTAATTCAGAGCCTACGCTGCACACAACCAGTTTTCCACAGTTAATTTTCCCAATAAAACAATCTCCAGTTGTTTATTCGTTTTAGTTTCTTTTCTCACTCCAACGAAATTACTTACATCAAAGTAAGTCCATTAACAGACCGGGCATGTCCTCGGAAATAATCACAAAATCAACTTGATGTACTCCCAAAAAGGTAAATCCATTTCACACACAGAAAACCAGAAAAAAAATCGATTTTCTGGAGAACGAAAACTTTGCTGCAAATGTGATTTTTTGTTTTTCACCAATTAAGCTGAACTTCCCAGCTCCTTTTACCGCATTAATAAAACGATTGCTTATCCCCACCATTGAGCATCGATTCATTTTCGTTTTAGAGAAAATACTTGAAGAAAACTAAATACAAAGTTGAATCTTCAAGTTGAACCCGCCTGTAAAATTTCAACGTCAGCGAATACTCTTCACTGCATCTGTTTCACATAGAAACGACGACGACGATGATGGAGGGAAGCTGAAACTTTTAATGAGCGCGAGAACTTTCACTTTGCGTTCTTACGACACCTTAAGCATTTTAACCCATACTCTCACAAGTTGAAAAATAAAAGAAAAAAAAAACACCTGCCACAAGAATTTTTCGCAGCGCCAAAAAAGTTTCAAACTAAATCTAGAAAAATGCTTAAGTAAAGTAATCTGATGGATTTATCTCCGATGCTGCGATAATTTAATTAATGTACTTGTGTTGCTCAAAAGGTCCTTTTCCGTTGAGTTTTTTTTTATGTTAATTAAATGCCAATAGCTTTTGTGAAACCTTTTGCCTTTTCGGTTTTTTGTGCTGCGTGGTAATTAGGTCAATCGCTGTAAGACTGCGAAGCAGGACCAAGACTGCCAGGCAGGAGTTTTGTTTTTGAGGAGAAGTCAAGCATCTCTAACTGCTATGGCAGTCATTGAGGGCTTACCAGCTTACCCAAGGGGGCTTCGCCTATGACATTGACGTTAGACTGGTAGAGGTGAGCTTTATTTTGAGGTTAGACTTTGGGGTCACATCGCTTTGAAAGGCGATTTCAAGTAAAAGTGTGTAATTTAAAAAAAGTAAAGTTAGGTAATGCAGACAAAATGTAGTAAAAGCCGTTTCAATGTATTTCAAAAACCTTAAACGCGTTTTCAGCAACACCAACTTTGTTCATCATTACAAAAGACTTGTCTCATTCCCATTTCTCCATTTCATACGTTGGTCGGAAAAAGAAAAACAAAAACAAAAGATTGTTGTTTGAAAAATTGGAGGTATAGTTTTTTTTTCCTGCTACTCGACAAGTCCTTATATCTCATGTCGACGGATCTTCCTCTCGTTCGCCTTGGTTTTCTCTATCGTTTGATGAGTTTTTGAAACAAATTCGATGCCAAGAAAAACACACACACACCTTCATAATCTCATTCTATACAGCTGTTGCTAATTACACAGCAGCAGGGCGCGTTTTGCGGCAGGCACATTTACCTTCACCTCGTGTTTTCTTTGGAAGTCTTCGCCAAACACAAACAGTTTTGTAAAAACAAATTGTGCGCCTCCATTAGTGTTGTAGTTTTCCTTTCACGATTTATGTGGACAATATCGCTGCTGTGTCGTTGCGGTTTTTCCTATTGGAAAGACGGTCCACGTTGGCAATTGATCTGGTCGAGCTCGCTCTCCAAACAGCCCAACAGATGTTTATCATCTCACACGGTCGTCGGAACTCGGAACGACCCACCTAACATTACCCTTGATTTATTCCGCATTTCGGTTGTCGTTTCAGTAATTTTCCTCGCCACGTCCTGACGACAATTGGTTAGTAGGTATACAATATCGTATTGGTTGATATATTAATTTATTTTGGCCCGACAACCAACTAATTGAATAACTCTTGGTCTTGTGTCGGTATTAGACATACTGTCGACAATACCCAACACACACTGGGCGCGATTTCGGTGGCCAATTTATTTCATCTCTTCGCAAAGAAAAGAAAAGGCAAACAAAAAATAAAAACTCACTTAAATGGATCGTCTCTTTTGATTTCGTTGACACTTTGTCACATGTGTGTGTTGTGTGCCAAGGTATTTCTGTATTCTAAATTCTTTCACGTAAAATATGGAGAAAGGAATCTGGTCATAAATTTTCAATCGGTTGAATTTTAAATGCAAAATTTTGTACGGCCTGATGACAATTAATGTGTTTTCGTACAAATAGCGTGAGAAAATAATTGCGGAATTTATTTAATTTTTGAATTTATCAGCAAATTTTCGCTCTAATGTCTGCAAATTGAATATTGCTTCGAAAATGAAGGTTGAAAATAGCTTAATGTGTTTTTCTTTGTGGTATTTTTGTTTAACTTGTATTTGTTTTTTTGTTTATTTTCAGATAGTAACGTGTTTAATTTTTCAATCGGTAAGTGAATACGTTTTTTTTATATGGACATAAAACAGAAGAGCTAAAATTTGATTTTGTAAGGTTATTAGAATTGATTTTTAAGCAATTATTTATAATTATATAAACCATGATTGACTGTCATTTGTCTCTAAATTGCATACAAAGTTGTTCTAAAACTTGCTTTTAACTAGTTCGGATACACGCCATTAACAAATCTATGATTCGAACCATTTTAGGGAAAAAACTCTTTCTTTATTCAGTTTTATTTGGTCACTATTTATGCGACTTCCTTCTCATTTTGAAAGAAAAGATTTTGAATTCACCTGCACATCGTATACGTAACGTAGCCTTTCGTTCAGCTGCAACAAAAAAATCGACACACAGCGCTACAGATGTGCGCCCATACTTCCCAAAAAAAGCAGAACATCACGATCAATGGCAGTCTTTGCTTAGTATTGTTAAATTCAGGTTCTGGATAAATTTAATTTGAGCATGCTTTATTTTGCTCTGTAGCTGTATGAAGCCGACAGCTGGTGGATAGCTTAAAATGTTCAAGAAAGATCCAACTAATTGATCTTTTACTCTTTAATAAAAATAATAATATTTATTGTATCATACATTAAGAATGCACTGTGAAAGATGTACAGTTTTTTAATATCCATTGATTTGAAAGTTAAGTTAGACTGCCCTTTTTTAATAAGGTTTGTTCATATATTTATTTAAGATTTATGTTTAATTTAGGCAATTTTAATTAAAATTAAAATTCCTTGAATAGGGATAGTAATGGGAGAAAAAGTTAGTTGCCCTAGTTTCTAAGAAAATTTTGAAGGTCGGTTTTAAATTATCGTACATCGTACAATTTGGATTTAGAAACAAGCACTCTACCATTGATCAGGTGCATAGAATCACAGATAAAATCGAGAAAGCATTTGAAGAGAACTATCGTACATTAGTTAGCTCTCGCAAGTTACGTGGTAGACTCCGAAAATGATATGGATTGTCATTGAATTCAGGCAAAAAAAAATCAATTTAATCAAAAACTCTACCAAGAAGTAGGCGTGGCGATGACCAAAATGTCCTATAGTTTTCTCAGAGTCTCAAGAGACATTTCTAAAAATGTTTTATCGAAATCTGTTCAGCAGTTTACGAGGCAACTGGTAACATACACAAAGGGCTTTGCATATAGCGCAAAACGCCCTTCAGTTTTACTTTATATACACATTGTATAGTTTTATGTAACTCGGTGGGAAGTGTCGGCGTTTTCGTTTTGATTTTTCGCATTTATCGAAATGTGACTTTAGTTTTGCATACAGTTGGCAGTACTTTTATTCTCCCACAAAATGTTATGCAGATGAACTTGAACCTTGGGAACTGTTCTGATGTTCTATTTTAAGTAGATATTTAAAGGCCTTGTGCCAAATTGTAGCTGATCGAAGATTTTGATGTCGGTGCAAGATGCAAGATTTGCTTCGCAGTGATTGTGATTTTCATATGCAGTAGGACAAATTGTTTCCACCAGTACTCCGATATTGAGTACCCGAATAATTTGATCTCCCTCATCCGATCTCTGCGATTAAACCCAACAGCGATGGCATCTCAAAATATCACAACCATAGCAGTTCGCCACAAACACCTTTCAATCGCCACCAAGTTCCGTGTTGCGCCTGACAACAGAATCGGTTGCTAACGAAATCCAACGATTAAAATTTAAAATCAAACAGTCACAATTCTTCGAATGACCGGTATATTCTAGTGAAATTCCAAAGTCACAGTCATCCCTCCAAGCATGTCAAGAAAATTCTGTGAAAAACCTCTTTTTAAACACTCAGCTCTGCAGCGGCACCATACGATTGCAAATATAATTTCACAACCCATTCACTCGTATTACAGCACACTGCCAGTTCTTATGGCAGAAATAAAACCCATTGTATACGATTGCTTAAACAATTCGCCCATAATTTCATGTAATTCCCCATCCCGCCCATGTGTGCTTTCGCTTCAAATACTACACAGTAACAGTAACAACCATCTAACGATCATATTTAACGCGATTTGATATTTATTGCTAGTTTTTGCCACTTGGCACATATCGTAAGCCACGCCAAGTCCTTCCATTAGATTTTATAACAGTATTATAGCCGGCTGAATGGAACTCATATATCGCATTGCGTTCCCACTGCTGCCCCGTTCAAATTTAATTGAGCGACAAAAAGAAAAACGCTGCAATTTGCATAAAAATATCATAATCAGCTGCGCAGGTTTTTTTCTTTTATTTCTTTTTTAGGCGGGCGAACGACGTGTGCTTAGCAGCTTGGTAGCAATTGACACAGAAATTTCGCCTCACTGAGTAGAGTAGAGTATATGAACGCTTATTGAATATAAGACTCCTTTTATTTATAATTTTCTTTCATATTTTTTTGTGGGCTTTTTTTTTTTTTACACGGCTTAATGCCCAAATTCAAAGGTGGTCGGTTGTGGTTTTCTGGCTTGTTGGACGAACGGGTTACCTCGATTGGCGCTAATAGTCGAGTTTTTTTGGTGCACGAGACGGATTCAATGTGGGAAGCTGTGTGTGTCAGAGATACATTTGCATTTGCATGAGTATATACAGCTGTAGATTAATGACACTCGACGGAATGAAGAAAGCGACAAATCGAAATGAAATCAATTAATGTCGACGGACGTATGTTAATTGCTGGGGGGGCACTAATTTATTTCTTCGAATCGTGATTTTTCTCGCAGAGGATTGTTAATGTGATTTACGGGGCCCAGTGTGTGTGTGTAAAGTATGTATGGACCGGTTTGAGGAGGCTCTTTTTAAACAAAAATTTAAATCGATTCGGGACTTAATTTCGTTTTATGGATTTTTATTATTATGTTCGATTAGTTATCGATATATGTCATAGGTAAGTGGATTGGTTGAGTTCTGGGTGGCAGGCCGCATGGAAGTTGAACAAAAGTCGCCCTAGAAACTAGAGACGCACTCTGAAGTGAAATCGAATTTTCATGCGCGGATAGAAAAATGAATAGCTCAGTTAATGAACGCTTAGATATCTACTTAACAGAAGCATGTCCAACAAGTTCATGTGGGACAATGTGTAATTTATGCTGATCTGTGCATAAAGTCATTAGTCTCCTTGACAACGGAACAGAAGTCGGGGCGTTGATTAGAATGCTATTAGGAGACTATTAATATTTCTGAGCATTTTCACCCACACGCGATGGCAGAAACTGGAAATGTAAAATCGCAATTATTCAAGAGCCATGGCTATGAGTGGTGAAATCATAGTCCGAAGTTATAGTCCACGTGTTCATTTAACTTGCAATTCGATGAAATCAGTGAAAATTCCAGCCTACGGTTGGCGATAACTAACGAGAGCTGTGGTGCCTGGTCTTTAGTGACGATCTCACAACCTCACTCAACCCAACCTAACCTACCCTAACGAGGACTTTACTATCTTAAGTTGCGACCTCTGTCGCATTTATGAAGCCTTAATCGGGTATCTTTTCTGGCAATTGTCTTTGAAGCGATGGGTCTCCTGAATTAGTTTTAGTGCCAACTTAACAATTTTGAGAGCAGACAGGAGTACGGCCGCCGCTAACGTAGCTAAACCTACCGACGATTGAACAAAGTCATTCAGAAAAAACCTTATTACGGTGGTAAACATTTTGAGAACGATATCATTTGTCCCCAGGCAAATTCCCACCGTCCACAATCAAGCTAGTCGGACTCTATCTCTCGTGCTTGTACAGGGTGGACTAAATACAAGTTTATTTTTAAAAATGCAATAAAATAAACAAAAAATGATATAAATGGCCCACCCCTTAATATAGGAAGATCTTAGGAATACATTCCGAACATGAGCTTCAAATGATTTGTGCCTGGTTATGTGTTTGCACTTAAGAGCTTCGATAACTTTCTAAGGCGATATAGATTTCGATAGCTCATCATAAATCACCGCTCGATTTGAGCGATGGCAATGTTTTTTTTTGTTGGCTTTAAGGGCATTGGTCGATTGCCACTTATTGGCATACACTTGCGACTTCCGAACCCCACAAAAAAAAAGATTTTTTAATGGTCTAATCGCACGATCTTGGTGGCCGATTCACGTCACCTCTGCTAGAGATAACCATAACCGTTGTAGATAGAGGCTTTGACCAATTTGACACACAAATCACAGATAACCATAACCTCAAATAGGTCAGAATGTCGTCTGCTGGAATCATATGTCATCTACCTTTTTATTGTTGAATTTGGGCCAAACAAAATTAGTTGGAATTTTTCCTAGTATTCCCTGCCGGATTGGTCAATGCTCTGCATTTTGAGAAGTAAACTGACAGATTCAGGCCGTTTATTTTCCCATCAATATAGGTCGGCGTGGCCTACAATCAAATAGCCGGTGTAAATCAATTTACCAGCCCTCTCGTGGGAGGTGTGAAAAATCAGGCCACGCTCTATTATATTCAACTGTCACGTACAGCAAACAACAGCTAAGCACACATCACAATTATTGTTTTACCGCGCCGTCAATTTGCAAAGTAATTGTTCTGCGTGCGTTAAACAGCCGTAAAAGTCGTTCGATTTGTGCAAGGGTTACTACGCACTCATAGCTTGTAGCGCTGTCATCCAATTTGCGAATGCCCTTCACTATGGAAATCATTTGCTCAGTTGCTGCTATCGTATTACAGCCATTTTGTAAGGTAAGTATGCATAAGTCGTTGTAATTTCCTCGAAGTGTCAATGCACCACTCTCCATGGCAATAAATGTCAAGAAAAGGTTTTTTTTTTGTTTGTATAACTTTTCGTTCTCTTTGTTTCAATTTGAAGGGAAACGCCGCGCCAATCCCAACAACCCCTGGCAAATAGAAAACTTGTCAGACACTCTGCCTCCGCGCGTTAGAACAGAACTATGGAATTATTATTATTATTATTTTTTTTTTCCTTTTATTCTCTCGTTTGTGTTTTTGAATTTTTAATCAACTTTCCCATTAGAAGTGGAATGCAGTAGCCACCACCAGCACCACCTGGAAGAGCAGACAAACTCTGCTCGTATGAGGTGAACACCTTCCAACGGTCAAGAACCGTTTAAGGTCTTCGGATATATGTCCAGTATGGCTTTAGAATTTCGCTGGCACGTATTGTCTCGGTCTTGAGATAGGCGTTTTTAGTATTCATGGAACATAAATCAGTTATTGCCTATTGTTTGTATGGGGAACTTGTGCTCGAGTGTAGGCATAAATTGAAGAGTTTAAGTTGATCTTATTATGCATGTCGGTGCATGAGTGATTCAGAAAGATGAGTAATACAAATTGACAGGCGCTGGCCGAAAACGGAATGACTCATTTGAAACATTAAATGCCGCAGCATATTGCGCATCACGGTTTCGGATTAATTGTCGCTAGATAATCTTTTTTTTGTTTTAATTGCTTTCAAGTGGCATTGATGGAGTGATATTTTCAGTTGTCTAAGGTACATTTGTGCTTGGCTGTTGGACGAATGAGTTTTAATTAAAAAGAGAGTAGTAGTCATTTCGGTGGATGGTTTAGTTGTGTAAACTTTTTGATTATCGTGATTTGTTGTAAAAACGAATTAGTTGCTACAGATAGGCTGTCGATGTAGCACGTTTAATTGGAATTTTTCGGTCTGGCAAGTTCGGAAAGGTGTCCTAAATTATTATTATGTTGCCTCTTGATCGGTGGCGAAAATTGTTTTGACCTGGTTGTTGCTCACTGTGTTGCCAACGTGCTTTGCACAACACGTTAAGCTGGTCATTGAAATTTAAAAAAAAAGAAAAGGGGGCGTTCCATCGGGACGCACTGCTTCCTTTGAATTTTCTGCGGTTCGGCGACAGTAGTGGATAGGCAGCCAGTTGACTTATTTCTAAAATTGCAACGAAATAAACACTGTTCGACTTACAGGGTGGCGCAATACTTTTCACTCGATGTTATTTGGTTGTCATTTTTTTAGGAATCAAAAACTTTGGTTCTGCTTTTGGATTTTGTTATTTTGATGTCTTAGATTTTTTTTTTTTCGATTAAGTGAGGAAAATGATATCGGCTAAGTGGCCACTGCCAGAATTGATGACCAATCGTGCCCGATTTGTGGCATTTTCCTTCACTCTTGCCAGAATTGCCGGCTATAGGTAGTCGCATTCTTGACGGATATTCTCTGTGAGGGCCTTAACGCAGTCTTAGGCTTGTTGACAGAGGCTATCTTCCGATTGGGTGATTGGACTTTTGCGTATTTATAAAATGTATTTATTGGTCCTGGCCTGGTCTTTTGTGGCGATCTCACAATCCCACTCAACCTAACCTAACCTAACCTAGATCAATATTGTGGTTATGCTTCTGAATCAAGTCAAATGTCATCGATCTTACACTGTGTCCCACAAACAAAAGCTCTAGGGCATCCAAACTTTCCTATTTAGCCCCAAATTTCAGTGATTAAGAATGCAATGTAGGCCAAAATAACCAAAGGGGTTTGAGTGGTCTACAATTTATTTTCTTTCAAGGTCTTTCCATTTTTTTTTTTACCGAAGAATCAAATAAATTCGCTCCTTCTTCAAATGATACGTTCACCAAAAAAACGTTTCGTAACAGCAGCATTCCGTGTCTTTAAATACAAAACCCCCTGAGGTTGTGTCAATATACCAAAATCTTATATTTTTCCAATTAAAGTCAAGGCTAATCACTTAATAACTGACTAGGATGCAGATTGGGCTAAGAAAATTATTTAATTGGGTTCACAGTTTTGTTTTAACCCAATTAAATATCTTTCTTAACCCAATCTGCATCCTCATTAGTCATGACGTTAATAGCCATGGCTTTTGATAATTAAAAACCAGTTTCTATTTGAGGTGCGGCAAGAGCGATCCCCTCTGTTAGTTATAGTTGAATCAGACATTGATCTCGGTGTTTATGCAGAAAAGTTATGCCGATCAATTTGACAAATTGCCTTTCTCTTTTCATATCATGTCTAGAAGAAACCGAAAATCTAACGTTCAATCGTATCCATTGTGACCAATTTAGCAGGATTATTTTATTTTTAGCATCTTTTTTCAAATCATGGCAGCATTTTTTTTGCATGATTTCAAAAAAAAAATAGCAGGATTTTTGTTTAGCCAAATTATGAATTAAAATAATAAAATAAAATCAAAGCAGACGAACCTTATCGTGAACAAGCCATTTTCAATTCCCATTTGACAGTGAACACTGAACACAGCCATTCAACGAATTCAGCTTACAATAATACAAAATATTTATTTTTATTCAACGAACTTAATTGAATTAAAACTACTTTTTTATGAATTACATAATAAGCGTCACGAAGCAATTTTTATTTATTGATATTTTTGTGAAATATATCTTATTTTTCCTGAAAACCAATTTTTTTTTTGTTAATTTTTTGGGTTTTTAGCAGGTTTTTGATTTTAAAAAAATATTTAGCATGATTTTTAGTACTTTTTTATACAAAAAAAAAATGCTATTCTGCTGATTTCAAATATTGAATTGGTCACACTGATTCGTTTGAGAGTGTTGCTATTTTGCAAAGTCTATAACACCACCGACCGCTATAAACAAATTTAAATTCAATACTAAAACGAGTGCGAAAGACATCTGTTTTACAGACCGTAAAATTGATGGTTATCACTAGTTCCCGCAAAGGACTTGAATTTTATTGTCTTTGTTCTTTGTTTAAGTGTGCAGGGAAAGCATATAAAAATACAAATTATCCTTCCAAACCTTGTCTGTGTATCAGGGGATAATCCGCTTGAATGTGCCACTTTTCCGAACTACGTGCTTTGAATCCTCTGAAGAGGCATAACCACTTTAAAAGATATTGCTTCTTTTTTTTCTAAACACACGCATGAGGTATTTGGCCACAAGCCGTGGAAGGGATTCTTAACCTTTTCATACCTCGAATGTGTACCTATTTGAAAATTATTTTCAACTTGCAATAGAAGTTGTGTTTCTTTTTAAGAACTGTCAAAATACTATTCCGGGTTCGAGCAAGTGCCACCTGAACATAACAGAAAAATGTTAATGCATTCAAATCACGTGCGCATGGCTCCACGACAGCATGACAGTGCTCAAGCCGGACACCAAGGGAGGGAATCCCCTAACCTGATTTCTTAAAAACGATTGAAAGAAACATCAACGAAGAAAAAAATTCCCAAAATTGAAAAGCCAAAGCTCATGTCTCTGAATGAAATTATCTCTTCAAGAACGACAACGACGACGGCGACGAAACAGAACGATATGACCTATCTAGATCTTTACTGTGTTTCTTCTTGCTGTGGTGTGAGTTGGGAGTCTTAATTAAATGCTAATGTGGATTTAATGTTATCCCCTCACATGTGGTGCTACGCGCGGGAAATCGCTTTGTGTGTAGCAATTAGAATAACGGTGAAAATGAGTTCTATATCAGCTTGAGGTCTAACACCAAACATGGCCATAGGTATATAGTGATGGAAACTTTGTTGTGCTCTGGGCACAACGAGTATTTAAGCCTTTTTCTTCGTGCCTTGGCTTTTCTTCTTTGTTGGCCATTTTCCTATACTTTTTTTGCTACCATTTTCGCCTTCATTAAGGTACCGAAATGCAAACTAATTTGTTTGTTCGTTTTTTTAACAGTGTGTGTGCTTCAATCGCGAATCTGTTGGAGTTAGACGGCATTTAATGGAGGCAGTGTTACGGAACCGTAAGCTACCGTTTCCATTGTGCGAAGTTGTAGTCTTTTCTTCTTCTTTTTTTTTTTTGTGTTTTTATGGTTTTATGGTACGCAAATGCTATAGTTGACTAATGATGGAGCTGGTTTTTGCTATATGGATGGGGTTTCCTTTTTTTTGTTATTATTATGCGTATTCGTGAAAAATCCGATTGTGGGTTTGGAGCTGTCTTTTATACAGTTGGAGCATAGATGCAGCAGAAGTAATTGGCCATGTCACAAATGGGTCGAAGTTAGTAGCACAATTAATTGTTTGTCTCTTCGTTTTAAATGAGCATCTACTTGTAATCATATACTCAAAATGGTTGAGAGAAACGTCTGCCAATAGTTTGCAGGATTTTTACCCGTTTCGCTGTGGATTTGAACCGCTTCACTAACTGCCTCCAGTTGAAACTCCAAGTAGCTTGGGTCGCCTTCCACTTGTGTGCGTGTGATTGGCAAGTGCAATTTTTCAGTCAATTTTCGATTTGAATTTCTAGCGGACCGGGGAGAGATAAAGTCCCTAACTTCCTCGAAGCTATAGCTGTCTACAATGACACTCTGTTTGAATGGCTGATTTTTCCTGATGAATTGACGAGATCAGGAAGTTTCTGAAGACAGTTTTGAAGATGGGTGCTACTTCTACTCTTAAACTGTTGTAAGTTGTAGACCTGTGGAACTTTGTATAGACCCCAGCTACAACAAGAAGCAGCAAGTTTGTGCAAAAGCAGAATTTTTCCATAGTGAAGCTCCACTTGTACGTACGCTTCTTTTTATCTTTCTCGATTACATAGTAAGAGAAAGATATTGTATGCGCACAAAATCGAGATATTAATCAATTCTGACATTACGATGATAGAGAAAATCAAAAAAGTGGGTCGCAAAATTATGTCCGTCTATCCGTCTGTCTATCTGTCTGTATGTCCCGAGGCCTACCGCCTAAACAGCTGACCGGGTTTTATTCAAAATTCGGATTTCGAGTCTGGGGGCTTAGAGTTCGGGGGCGTTTTTTTCTTTTTGAACGGTAACCTCAATATTAATGGTACTTCCCGTACAAAATTTGCATACCAGTTTGATTTTTTCAAAAACGGCTCTAACAATTTCAACCAAAATTGATATTTAATAATTAAGTAGGTAAGGTTAACATGACTGCATACTCATTTTTTCGCTGAAAAATCGAATGACGGTACTTTTGAAATTTCGACATATCTCGAAAACGGTTCATACGATTATAACAAAAAATCATTCCTAAGGTAATATGTTCATTTCAAACTTAATAACAAACTCAGTTTTTCTCTGTATTATCGTAAAATGGATTTTTGAAAAATGTATTTTTTTTTTTTAAATTCAGTTTTCTTTAGTTTATCTGAAAACGGTAATAACGATTTTGACCAAAATGTAAACTTAGAGTAAAATTGATGTTTTCAAAATGATTGCTTCCTTAATTTTCACTTCGAATCACCAAAAACGCTAATTTTAAAAACTGCCCATATCTCAAAAACTAGATTTTTGAAAAAAGTATTTTTATTTTTAATTTATTTTCTTTTAGTTTATATGGAAATACAAACTTTCAAAATAATTGCCTTCTTAATTTTCACTTCGAATCACCGAAAACGCTTATTTTAAAACTAATTTTAAATTGAGAAAACTCAATTTATATGCAAATGCAAACTTAGAGTAAAATTGTTGTTTTCAAAATCATTGCTTCCCTTAATTTCAGTTCGATTCACCAAAAACTGTTCATATCTCGAAAACCCCATTTTCGACTTTAAAAACCAATTAATGCTCTCACATTGGAAACAATATCTAATACTCATTTTCCAGCTAACTAGTTAAGCAATAGTATTTCTCAAACTAAATATAGCAAAATTTGTTTTTACCTGCCAAATTTTACATAAACCGCTCTAACGATTTTGATCAAAATACATATTTAGGATAATAAAATAATTCTAATTAAGATCCCAAACTTTGTTTTTCTCAAATAATTCGAAAAAGTCATTTTTTTTTATTATTTCTCGAATTCCGGTTTGTCGTAAAATATTTTTGTTTCATTTTTATTACCTACTATTTATGATTTTTTTTTTAAACTCAATACCGTGCAGCCAATAAAAAAGCAAATAGAACAACAGAAAACTTTTTTTTAAGCAAATATTTCCCACTTAAAATTTTTTTTTAACCATATAAAACATGCAGAATAATTCCAACCACTTAAAGCTTACACAATCAGAAGCTCCCACTTCATTTGAACCCCCACACGCGTCCATCAGGATATTCAGTTTATAACTGCCAATGCAAGTTCAAAAAATCAAATCCCTGAATTTTTACATAATATATCTATGCAGAGAGATCAGTTTATCGCGAACCCTACTTCCAATTCCAATCCCTATCACTTTAAACCAGCAGATCAGAAAACAGAAACTCCTGCTACCTCTCCTTGTACTCAAAAATCTTGTAAAATGTAGGAGCTACCTTTTCTTACATTTTGTGTACAGTTGCTTCTGAACTATTTACCTACCTACCTAAAGTTTTGTTTGACCCAGTCGTGCACTTTATTTATTTAAACTTTAAACCTAGTTCCTTGTCCTGTAGCCTCTTTACTTAGCATCCTCAGACTGTACATAACCGGTTACAAATTTAGTATTTCCGTCTAATTTCCGTGACTTGAGTTTACGTTGTAGGCAGAGGGTCTTAGCACTGTCTGATCCACGTCTGACAAGACCTTTAGCTGGATGGTGTCGAACGTTTTGTACGGCGATTCTGTGCGCCTTTCGAGGTCGCCTGTATGTCGCGCATTTCCCAAACTACGTGCTTGGACTAAATATTCTCGATTTGATTATTTCGCAGCCGCCTGCCATTTAGCACGTACTCCGGACACTACCCATGCAATAAGCGAAACCAAATAGCATTTCATATACCAAAGCCTACAATCATCATGACATCCAATCAGATAGGCAAATATTTAATGCCAAATTATTCACTCGACCATATCATTGAGCGGCTCAAATCAATTTCCCAATATCAATCTCATGATATCTATCTTGACCATATTCTCCCACCCATGCAAGATCGCCGCGCAGATAAAGTTACCATAAATTGATTAACAAGTCGAGCTCCATTCGAGCCGATAATCGATTATTCTACAGCTATGCTTGCGCGCGAATAAATTAAATCTAATATCTGTACGTGGTAGGGTATCCTTCACTTGGAAACGAAGAAAAAAGTTGTCGTCGTCCCAAGGCAATACGCGTTTCCACTGCAGGCCCAAGTGCGCGCGCGATGTTGATGCCTTGATCAACAAAAAAATTAACCTCATATAACGAATGGCAAGATGAAGCGTGGGTCGCGTGTATCTACTGATATTTCCAGTAATCAGGTATATCGCGCACGCCACAACAAAAATATCCAATTCATCATTTTTGCCACCCTTTCCCCCAGCAACTGCTCGTTTATACGATTATATCTGGCAAAAGTCTACTAGATCCAAATCGAATCTGCGGCTCAAGTCGTGCGATCGCCACACTTCATAACTCATGACATGAACAACAGAAACGGAGTACGGCGCGGCGCCTATGCTATGCGCAGTATGCACCGAAGGAGATCAGGAAACGCGAAAGAAGCGAATCGAAGCCCGGTGGTATTTGCCACAACAATAGAAGTGAATTAGCAACAACCGGCAATTTGTTGTGCTCGCGTTATCTGCATAAAAGGCAAATCCAACTTGATCGATTGATTTGTGGCTAAAAGCGGCTTGGAATTTCAAAGTGACATCTATTACGATTGCGGTTGCTCTTTTCAAAGATTTCGCCACTGACTAAGATGCTGCTGGATGATTGCATACAAGTTGAAGCCCATAAACGGCCGAATGTCGAAAATCAAATGAGTTCAACGCGCTTTTGTTTGCTGCGAGTGTGTAGGTTGAACCTAGATTCAAACCCATAAAGTCGGTTATTTATCCTCTGTACTGCTGCTGAAAGAATGCGGTCTGTCCACATGCCGGGTGGTCGCTCACAGTTGAAAGTGTTACTTCTTGTGGACGCATTGACACTGTGTGAAGTCTCTCTGCTGCGGGCGGATTCTTAAAAAGATTAGCCGTTGCGAAAAGGCTTAAAATGAGATCATGGGCAGGAATTGGAAGGTTTATTGACGATGGCTCTCTTTTGCGCGATGACTTGCTGTGGAAAGTGGATCACTGTGATGTTAGTACAATTATCATAAACGAGGTTTTAGGTTTGTTTTCTTCGTAGAAATTTTATTTTCCTACCTGCATTCGTAAGTGTCTTCTTTCGGGGTTTTTTTTTACCCGAATTGAGTACAAGTGGATGTCCACTACAGCTCTACAACTAAGTCACTGTAGGAAGTCTTAGTTTTTAATTTAATTTTATTTATTTTAACTCTCTATTTGAATATACAATGGAAGTCGCTTATAGCGACCACTTTCCTTTCGTTTGGTTTGTTTCATTATATATACATATACATTTGTGGAAGCCAGTCGGATATGGCGACCGCCGGATATAAAGACCTTATTTCCTCGGTCCCTTCATCGTCGTTATAACCGACTTCTACTGTACTCTTATCGGAGCTGAATATAAGAGGCACGTGGGTATGGTTTCCTGTTAAAAGCCAACTTATTTTTTCTAAATCGAAGGCACTTGAAGGCGAATTTCAGCTTTGCACCATGAGATCATCAAGCAGTTTCGAGTCTGAAGTTACTCCCTGTACAGGGTGGGCCAAATACAAGTTGTTTTTTTTTTTAAATCCAATAAAATGAACAAAATTAAATTTTTTCATTGTATCATGGCTTTATTAGTATGAGCAGGCATTCCAACTAATTATGGAACAGAACGTCGTTCAAGGCTGGCTTTGCAGTAAGGCATTCTGTCACTCCAACTTTCCAAGATCTTGTTGGTGGTTTCGGGCTGTAGCTCACGGATTGCTATGATGATAGAGGCCTCTAATGCTTAAATCATCTCTGAATTATTGGCATAACATCGGCCTTTCACGGTTCCCCACAAAAAAAAAGTCCAAAGGGGTCAAATCGCAGCTCCGATGGGGTCAATTGACGGCTGATAACACGATTTCGGAATTTTGTGGGCAAAAGATCGATTGTGGCATGGGCTGTGTGGCGCGCCGTCCTACATGAACCACAGGTCGTCCAAATCCATGTCTTCAATCATAAAAAAAATCGGTTAACAGGTTAGCATGGCTCTGTAACGCCCACCGTTGACCTAAACGTTGTTCCCGCAGCCTCATTTTCGAAGAAAAATGGTCCAATGCTGCCATCACTCCACAATCGGCATCAGCAGCCTCACATTCTCATCTGTCGCACCGTACGACGACAGGTACCATGAGTGTTACCCACTAGCATACCAGTCTCACGAACTTTTTTCACAAACTTGCGTACAGCGCCAGCTGGTGGGTGCTTCATTTCGGGCAAAACTTCTTCAAAAAACGCACTGTATGGGCTGCACAGCACTCACTTTGGAAATAAGTTTTAAATATTTCCCAACGTTGTTCAAGCGTAAAGCGACTTATTTCATTCCGCGGAGGTATGACACTGACTTTCTGTCAAGATTTCGAGCGGGAACCAGCTGTCAGTGTCAAAATAACCTAAATTAAAAAACAACACTAGATGGCCCACCCTTTACATGTGCGACTGCTTATTCCTAAGAAAATAAAATACCTTCAGCTTACCTTCCTTATCTGCTTTCCAGCTGTCAATCCAGGTGGCTTATGGCACTGGGTCAAGCGACTCACAGCAACCATTCAGCACTCCACTCCATTCATTTGACCGACCTACCTCAGCCGTGTGCTTCCAATTGCAATTATCGTGCCCCATTTGACAAGTAGAAAAACGTCAAGGCATCTCCCACCAAAAGGACGTCAACCCAAACCACTTATCCAACATACACACTACACCCATAGTCTATACATCAAAAGAAGCGATGTTTTTTTTTTTTTTTTTTGCTTAATCTGATGTTAATCTCTACCATTTCACTTTGTTATCCATGCTTATATGTAAACAAAATTAATTATGAACAGCACTTATAGCTCGCCTAGCCCCCTCGTTTTCAGCAGCTATACGATATTGCTGCAAATTAAATTCACATTGATGCATTGCGCGCCTTTTGGCTGACGATATATTATACACAATAACCTCGACGCTCTGTGTTGTGTGCGCGAATGGATGACATCATTCAAAGTACTATTTTTATTTTATTTTATTTTTTGTATGTAGGTATATCGCCAACTTCTCTGGTTAAAGTAATAAAAATGAAAAATGAACATTTCATTTGAGAACGACCTGCTGCAGCAGCTCAATATTCTGTCAATCAACTTACACGAGACTGAAATGATGAAATTTAGTTCACTGACTGAACACTACCCTCGTTCAATCGCTATACGAGTATGGGTATGTAACCTCCTACTTTTAGCGGAAGCTATAAATTCTGTGCGCGCTGAGTGTCTCAGGGAGCATGGTTGGGAGCCCACTCGAGGACTTTTCGTTCCTTGGAGTAATGTCAGCTTGTTGGGCTGTCATTTCAGACGCACTTGCAATACATATATCTACGTGTGACACCTTGATACGTACGTAGCATATGTGTCTGTTTTTATCACTTGCCAATGCTTGTAAATTGGGAATTTTTCGTACAAATGCTTTATTTGCGAGTGCGAAATGCTGACTGCGCTGTCCGTTGGAATGAAGGGCTTTTTCATGTATGTATTTCAAGTGTGCATGACAGAATGCAAATACGGCCAGTATGCAGTTTTACAGCTTAGATAAGTGCGAGTTCCACTGCTGTGCTAACAAGTGCTGTATACGATGTTGTAATAGAAAAATAAAATCAACAAACCCACCCCTCTCATACCGACGGCTACGACGACGACGACCACTTGGCGTATGTAGCTAATTGCTGACAGACATTTAGACGACGAGTCATCGTTTGGACGTGAACTCTGTAGTCAGCCAGTCAGCCAGTCGGCCAGTCAGCACTCTTGCGGAACAATTAAGCTCATTGAATAGGTTTCGAGTTCAAAAGGGTATACCGCCGTCATTCTGCCCACTGTATAAATACGCTAAATGTTTGAGGATTTGGACGATTTGATTTATTATCTGTCTGTATTTAGTATCTTTGTTCGAAATTAGCGTAAGCGGCATGGGTACTGGGTGGGTATCTTATCAGTTGTAATAGCAAAAGTGATTCCTTTGTTGGCAAATGTGCGTCATATCAGATAGCTATGTTAAATTTATAGTACAGAGGTTATAATTGATTGCGGGCACGTTGACGAAACGCTTTATGAATGTTATATATATATATTTTTACCCTGCTATGAATATAAAAATTCGCAGTACGTAGTCCTTATTTCTCACCTAATTATACAACCACAAGCATTCCAAGCAATTAAATCGGTCATAGGTTTATTTTTTAAAGAATGTAAAAGATTTAAAAAAGAAATCAACCAAAAACTTTAAAACCAACAACTTCTGTCTTTTGAACAAAATAAATCAACCACAAGTTTTCAAAGCAATAAGATCGGTTATAGGTTTTTTTTTGTTAAAGATTTAAAAAAAAAATCAACTATAAACTTTCAAAGCAATTGAATTGGTTAAAGGTATTTTTTTAAAAACGTAACAACTTCTTACAATCTTGTATGCAAGTTTTTTTTTTAATTTTGTAAAAGATTTTAAAAAAATCAACCACAAACGTAAAGTTTTTTTAAAAAAAAAAAGTTTGTAAGAAGGTGTTACAATATTTAAAAAAAAATGTTTAACCTATCTAGTTGTTTTGAAAGTTTGTGTTTAATTTTTTTTTTTTAAAGTTCAAGTTTTTTTTAAAAAATGATTATAAAAGGTGAAGATGTTGTAATTTTTTTTAAAAAAGAACAACGTTTTATGCCATGTTCCCAACAAACTGAAATCGCGAGGTTTTGATGAACTTTTACCGAAATCTTGTAAGTCGTTTCCAACGAGTTGAAGTGATTTCAAAAGTCATAAGCTGTCAAAACAGCTGTTTTTTGACGCAAAATAATATTGTTGGAAAGAGAAATTACTAAAAATGATTTCTGAAAAAAATTAGGAAATAATTAAAGCATTTATAAATATTTCTCTTAAAAATATTACTTACCTCTCAAAAAGATTCAAATTCTTTTCATCTTTTATTATTTCTTTGATTGTCACAATTGTTTTGGCGTTATATATTTTGACATTCACAAATGAACACAAAATACACAAAAGTTCACGCTGCAGACATGTTCGATTCGATAGCCTCTCACGGGCGGATGAACTCGGAGGGGTTTCAAATAAAGGTTTCGCTGAAATCCCGAGGTTTCGAAACCTCAAAAATGTATCGCAAAACCTCGGAGGTTTGGGAAAATTTTACAAAACCTTGCGGTTACATGGCATTACAATATATATTTATTTTTTTCAAAACTTTAATAAATCTAATTGTTTTGAAAGTTTGAGGTTGTAAATGGGTGTGTTGAGATATTTGAAGTCATTCAACCTAGTACATTCTTCCAGGTTCTCTACCTGAAAAGCCTCGTTCAGTGCGTCGATAGACCTGCCATTTTTTTTTACATCGATGTGAGCCAAATAGACGTGAATTTTCATGACAAACCCGTAGCTTTCCTTCGATTTACTATCGACCCTTAATTATAAGACTCCGTGGACGCACTGGGTCAGTGTTTAGTGTGCAAGGAGGTCAGGTAGGTTCGGTCCACGAAAAAAAAGCAAATCCCATCTTAAGATTTTTTTTTCATGAAATAGCTTCTCAATTGGCCGTTCGGGCATAAATATTTGGCTCCATTCGTCCCAAAAAATAAAAACTCACACCAAAAAAAAAAAAAAAAGGTTGCGCGGAAGCCTAGGGAACACGAACAACTATTTATTTATTAAATTATAAGCTTCCAGAGTTTGCACAAAATAAATAACTTCACTCATAAGCAACTGTAATCTCTGGGGGGGCTTACAGCGAGAAAAGAAACCAAAAATAGTGTCAAAAGCAAAAATTCGCTGGGTCACTGTCACCGAGTTGTTACACTTGTGCAACTCCTTTTGACAAATCGCGGCCCGTTCCATAAAAGTCAGTTCGAGGCATCGTGCACCGAATTCGTCTCAAACCAATCTGTACGTTTTCACATTTCTCACACCTCCCCACGGGCCATTTTAGTTCCAGGCGACTATTTCGTGGCCGTAATTGGTGTATAGTGATTTGAAACAGTTGGTCGAAACAATGTGACCTTGAGGCGATCTAAATGCAGTAGAAAAGTATAGCTCCAATTAAATACTCATTACCTCCACTGCGAGGGTCGCATAAATATTAATTCATCTACATACACATTTGCAAGTGTACAAGCGACCGAGTTGAATTCGAAGCGGGGCAACGTCGTCGTCGTCGGACATAGTTCAGTTATTAGTTGTTGTATTTTTTGTTTGCGGTCGATTGTCACGTCACATCGCATTCGGTACGGTCAGCATCACGTGCCCATAGACAGCATCGGTTTGAATTTGAGCTGACGAGATTCATTGCCTGACATATTTGATCATCAGTTTCATAGTCGGTCGAGTGAAAAACGCCAAAGAAAAGGTGCTGTAATTAGTGCGCGCTTTTGATCATATGTTTCCAACTGGTTGTTGTTATTGTGGTCGCAGCACTTGGTGCCCGTGCATGACGTGATCCCAATGAGGGATGTTGCAATAGCTTCATTCGGTGAAAATTTCCACAAATCCCAGTGTTTATTATTTTTGTTCAAGTTAACAATTAGTGTTGGTTGGTTATTGTGGTCAACTGGATCCGGTTTCGAGGGCAGCGACAATTCGTCTCAATCAAGGGGCAACTTGGTGCGAATGCTTTAATCAAACTGAGGCGTTGTCCCCTTTGTGAATCCTTAACCGTGACAGACAAATGTGTACCTGGTGGACTACCACTTTTAGCCAAGTAACCCATAAAAGCGTTCCCAAGCAAACGATTATCTAATTACACACAGACATTGCTCAACCGGCAAACAGTTGATGCATACGGTGCGCCAATATCTTACTTCTCATCACCATCCTCGCAGTCATGGCATTAGTAGCGGCAGCACCGCCAGAAGCCAGTATTTGTATTGCAAAATCCAGTGGCATGTTTCACGTTAATTTTCCATTCGTTCGTCGCTGTCGTTGTTGCTGTTCCTTTCGTTTCGTTCTCCGAGTAATTAATAAAATTACCTGCTCAGCGGCAGCAAAGACAAGATGCAATTTGCCAACAACATTGATTCAATCACTCGGTCGGTCGTCCGTCCGTTCGCTGGTTTTAGTTTGGGCTCCCTTCGTCCCGTCATATGTGGCACTTTAACAAGTTGCCTTATTGTTTGTCAGAACATGACTCGCTCGAGTCTATCTTTCGCTGAATTTATGCAGTAGCGCAGTTGAGCGGTGGAATGCAGAACGAAGAACACACGAAAAATGTAATAAAATTTCCTAAATAAATATGACGTGATTGCCCAAACCCGTACACACAGTCAGATGTCAGAGGCGGCGATAATTCCGGTGGATGCATTAAATATTTCAAAAATCACTGAACATTGTTTCATTCTTCGCCTTGCAGAACTGGAGGTTGGACCTGGCTTTGTTGCTGTCGAAGACAAAAGAATGTCGCAACGACAAACGAAACGAGTAACCGGAGCCAAACAACACCGAGGGTTACATTTTTGCATGACACTGGTGTTTGCATGTTCCGAGGAACGCAACGTACCTATGCAGAGCTGAATGCATGTTTTGTCGGCGCGTTCAACGAAAATTGCATTTTTACTGAGATTATTAGTTTTCCCTTTTGCTACCGAGTCGACGACGATACATGTTTGTGTATACAAGTGGGCAGAGTGTGTGCTTTGATGTCAGAAAGGGGGTTACCCCAGCGAGAAAGAGAACGAACTCGGTTGTCAGGTTACGTTACAGGAGGTACCATCATTTTTCATCAAGTTTCAGTTTGAATTTGAGTTTGAGTTTGAGTTTGAGTTTTCGTGTGCAATGCGACTGCAAGATTGCATGAGCTTTCTTGGGTTTTCACTTTTTCACTGACTTCCTTCTCGCTTTGTTTTCGCCACACAAAACGGTTATGGTTATAGAATGGAGTGCGCCGGGGTATGTCCCACTGATGCAGACGAGACGGTGGTGCTGGCGAGTTTGACAAATGAGGTTTTGATTATATCTATGCTGTTGGTAAAAATTGCGCTAGCTAAAATAAATTAAACGATGACGGAATATGATGAATGAATGAGTTTATGAAAGTTGCTTTGCTGTTGTAATCTGCTTTACGGTTCATCGAGCTACTGTCTACGGAGGAGCTCGTATACCCCTTTGTAGGAATGGTATAAAAATTGGCGAGTATCAGGTACACCTATCTCGAAGGAGTTTCGTAAATGACAATCTAGGTTAGGTTAGGTTGGGAGGGCAGTTTTGCAGCCGATGCCAATTTCACAATCTAACTATAGAAAAAATCAATAAATGCATGTATTTGGTTTTCTAATTAAGTCGCTTAAGTCGTAGCTTTCAAGCGTAGAAGGGACAATCGTTACTCAGGAAAAAGCAGAACAGTGCAAGCTCTCCGTTTACAGTGAAAGCTGTCAACTTGAAACACTTTTGGCAAGGGAACAAGTTGGTTGAATTAGGACCAGTTGTGCCAGGTGCCTTAGGAGCGGTTTAAATATAAAATGTTCAGGCAGAGAGCGGCCCTTTTCTACACAGTGACGAAGATATGGATTCCGGAGTTTGAGCATTCAAATCGCCAGCCAAAACGACGTAGAGCCGCTTTTTCAACACCTTTAAACGTCGACAGCCAGGTTCAGAGCTCGACTCTTGTAAGGTGAAGCAGTTTGCGAATCCCCCGATGGAGAAATTTCACATTGGACGCCCTGGCACGCATGGTGTACGAGGTCAGAATTAATTTTATTTATGGAAAACGAGAGCAACCACCAATTTTTCTCATAACGCAATTTGTAAGGAGTATACCTTTTCGCGAATGAATTTCTTGGCCGACAGTCCCTAAAACATTTTGCATATGTCATTTCTGTTTGGCCTACACAGCACTCATAACTTTTCGATATTTCCCAACGCAGTTCAAGCGAAAGCGCCTCATTTCTGACTATTATACTGACTTTCTGTCAAGATTTCGAGCGGGAAACAGCTGTCAGTGTCAAAATAACCTATGATTTCGAAAGAAACCACTAGATGGCCCACCCTCAATATTCTTTTACGTAACAGACAAATACTTAAAACACTCAAAACGTCAAGTATAATACGATTAGATCCATTTATCTTTCGAGTTGCATTTATATAAAACAAAAAATAAACCGTTTGTCATGAGGGCAATATCTGATAGCTTTGACATCGGTCAACAATGTATTATTACACCCACAACATGTCCCACACATCAATTGTTAGTTTCATGTTATAAAATAGTCCATTAGCAGAGTCCAAATCCAAATAAGTACAACAGCAAATACCCCAAAGCCCATCGCTCTGAACCTATATATAGACGTATAGTTTTACCCCTGTCATGAAGCCAAACAAAGCAGTATACGTATAGTTGTACCGCTGGTGTTCTGTATCTGTACTGTACTAGACCTCGTGCTCTCGTTACCGCAAAGTGATTCACCCATTCTCCACATTTCAATTGAAATCACACAAACACTATAACAGCAGCAACTAAAGCGATTTAATCGAATTGCAAACAATACAATAAAAATGTTGAAAAAAAAAAAAAAAAAAATACAACGAAGAAGGAAAACAATCAAATAAAATTGTATCTCATTGTGCCCATCTGACAGATCACAGGCATCCAATGCTGATGGTGTTGGCCCCAACTATATATATCTACAGTAAAGGAATCCAACAATTGTGTTGGGTACACATTGATGAGGACAATGATGCCACCAGAGTGCACTTTGCACTTATCTGCACACACACATGCAGGTTGCAACGGAAGCCTAAGCAATTGCACCTACAAACAGGTTTTTATCTTCTCACAGATATTAAAAGTGAATTAAGTTCGGTTTTTTTTTTGTTGAGTTACCTTCCGTAACGATACCGAGTACATACACCCACTCTCTGAGGTCTCTTTGGTAAACATGGTTTTATTGTCGCAATCGAAATCGAATTAAAACGAAAAGAGCTGAATGATTAATTACCTTCCGCATTAAGTTCAATTAATAATCTGAATACAATGAGCTGCTATACAGAAATATTGAAACAAGTTACGAAACTTAAGCTTTTTGCTCTCGTCAAGCCTGCTGTTTGCTGTGCAATTGAATTTTTTTTAATTTAACTTGGATGGGCACGGCCCAGAGGTGATGTAAACCAGGCGGCATGGAGAGCAAGAGACGCACCAGCAGAGGCACTCACGCCAGAGTGACAATAAGCAATAACTGCTGTCAAGTGTTTTGTAATTGTGGAAAATGTTCTGTCAGTTTTACAAGGTCTCTCGGGTGATTCAGGTTATCGGGTGTCGGAAACTTGATTTTACACGAGCGTTTTTTTTTTTTGTCAAGTGATGAGTTGAACTTGGAACTGTCATAGTAAAAACCGAGCAAGGCTTGTTGACTAAACCGGGGCTGGTTTTGGTCGGTTTTTTTTTTTAAAATCTTTGGGGTGACCTACTCTATTGGTTTGAGTTTTTGACGAATTTACATGCGTTTGGTTGGTTTTTGTAGTCGAAGTCTCGCCAGTCATATTTGGCTTTCGTTATTTAACTTCTGTAGGAATAAATTCGAATGAAAAGTCTTTTAAATTCTCAAAATTAAAGGTGATCATGTCGCTCAAAATTGTTATATTCAGTCGTTCAAGTTGTGTTCGAACTTCCTCTGTTTTTAGATATCTGTATGGGTCCGGTTTTAAAAATGTACCTCTCTTGCAGTCGAAAATCTTAGGTAAGGTTCTGAAAAAGAGCCATTCATTTCTCAATAGCAATTTTCGAAAGAGAGCTACGGGGGTTTTCAAACCTGATCGTCGTATTATCATCGATTATCTGTCTGAAAAGTTTGCCAGTTATAAGTGCGTCTTCGCCTTGAAGTATGCCTTTCAAGTGGGTGCACCACAGTGTATAGGTCATTCTCTAAAATATTTTCTATAACCTCTATTAAAGTATTCGGTTCTGTCTCTTACAATCCTCTTTTAAAATAAAAGTAATTCAAATCGAATCAGGTCTATTAAGGTGAAACTTCAAACCGAGCTGGATCTTATAGCAAATAGGTGCAGAAATGTCGAAACCTGTTAAGAAAGGGTGCCGTGCGAAGGCATAAAATACGTCATTTAATACATTTTCAAAGAATAGCTTTTTATATATTTTTTATTACACTCATGGTGAATGACACACTTTTTCCATATATGCTGATGAGTTCCTTCATTTTTAATATTTAAGCCGAGCTAAAATGTATTTCCTCTTAGACCCAACATTCTTAGAACAACCTGTAAAGATTTCATAGTTAATTACTGTCTTTAGTAAAAAAGACAGAGAGGCAGCGCAGAGTAGCGAAAAAGTGGACTGTCCTCTCAAAGGACGCATGGTCACCGTATGTACACTTGACTTGATTTTCTCTGGCAACTGATTCCTTTCCAACTTTTCTTTGTTTATGCCGAAGTTTTCCGTGGAACAGCTTCTTTCCCAACTATAGAGCTGTACTCTCCACTTTACTTAACACAAGCTTGAAAATCGTTTCGATTTTGATATCTTGTTTTCGATGAACCATTTAAATTGGCAGGCCCAACGACTGTCTCCTGCGGCACCTTTCCTATTCCCATTCAACTACATTCATATAATATGATATCATCGATGCAAAGGAAAATCTAATTTAACAACGGCGACGTGTCAATTCGCAATGTATACGACGATATTTGGAAAACTTCAAAAGAAGAGAAATAGAAAAAAAAAATAAAAACTTTTCCCCTTCAATGTTGCCAAGCAGCCCAATTATTCTTCTTCTTTTTTTCACTCCCTCTCGCAGTCGCTTTTATCCTCCAGCCCTTCAACTCCGCATGTATACTTATATAACACGTTTCGCCATGAGTGAATTTGCATTCCCATGTGCATAAGGATTGAAAGTTTGCCTCTCTGAAAGTTGTTATACACATTTTTTGTTTTTCGTCCCTCCTCAACACTCATAAGGCGTATCCTTTTATCCTTGAAAGGATCCATTCGTTTGCAATGTTAGTACTTTAGTCCATCTATCCGACCAACCACCCGCCCACTGGAACACCTTTACATCCGGTTCTTGTGTATGCCTGTGCATTAGATAGATAGAGCCCTAAAATGTGGGTGTACCACGTACGAGTATAGCATTTAGCACTCGGCGTTATGTGTGACACATAGTGTAGTCCTGTCGCATAGATGTATATACGTACGTTTTGGAGGGTGCCAACAGGGACTGGTACTTTCGGTTCGATGGAGCTCGGGCGGAGTGGGCTTCTTTCTGTTGTTAAAGAAGTCAACGTCGCGCTGTCGAATGTGTGTGGTGTGTGCCAGTGCAATGGGATGGGTAATTAAAATGTTCCCTATTCGAGTACCTTCCACTCAACCGATGCAGTAGCTAAGTCTTTGAACAGTTTCATTAAACTTACAAGAACTGATATAATGTCCCCCATATAGGGGGAGCGATAAGGCAGCAGCCTAGTTATCATCGTTGTGGGTGTATATATATTCGGTGGCCTGGGTAATACGTTGAAATATACTTTGAACCAAGTCTCATGCTGGGAGATGAATGGCAGTCGGATGTATGAAGATTATAACCTGTCGTATCGGCTCTTGCCAAAGATCACGACGGATGTGCCGAGTGGAAATATTTTTCGGGTGGAGTCTGACTCTTTGGGGATAAACAGGAAATTTATGATTTGGCTATGGATAGAGTGTCGGGATTAAATCGATTTATTTAGTATAGATTGGAAATTGCCAGGGGTTATCCTTGTGCATGTTCGAGCGCGATATGGCTTCGAAATGATGTTCGACTGAAGTTGAAGTATATACCTTTAGTTGTTCTTTGATTTGGATTTAGGTTGGCTTGCGATAGGGGGCGAAGGGAAGGGAGTGCTTATGATCCTTACAAGGCATTTTAAGGCCTTAACAACACGGATTTAATAAAATTCGGCAAATCCTCAGATTTTGTACTTTCAAGGTACCGTTTTGATGCTTTTTCGGCTCTAGTTCCCATAAAAGCATTATTTTGGCACGTATGCCTTTTGTGGATGTTAATTTTAATTCTACCAAGCAAGCGCACACGAATTGCTCATTCAGTTTTTGCGCACATAAATGTGCGCTTTCGTATATATGGTTTAAAATTGTTGCCTTTTATTCTTCAAAAACTGATCTCTGACTACCATTGGATTCACTCGCCTTAGTCTATTTAAGAGCTATTACCTGCAAAAGCAGCTAGTTGTCAAATAAATAACAGTAATTGCCCGGCAAACTTCTCCGTCACTCGCACTGCCTGCTTTGAACTTTATTTATTGTTAGCGGTTGCGAGATTGCTTTCCGAAAGCCTACGCAGCTGTTTACTGTCAAAAAATTGAATGGCTAACTTGAATCATTAAGTCCTTGCAGTCGTCTCCAACGGAAGAGTGGCAGTAAGGACAAATTTCTAAAACCCGCCCTGAATTTAAACCAAAAGTGTCATTCATTCGAAAGACACCAACCAACACAAGAATAAGAAACAATTTGTCTTAATTTCAAGCAATTTCCAAACCTACCACCACACTCCATCAGTAGAGCGAAACTTGCAGTCGGTGTAATTGATGCAGAAGCCAGCATGGGGGCTGATCGTCTGCTGGGTGCTACTTCGCTGCACTCTCTCACTGCAGCTATACAGCAAATGATGCAATTCCTAGTACGGAGCAATTTTGCTGCTTTGTTCCATTGAATTGTGATGCGCCGGCAAGGATGCACCAATGACTCGGATTGGATATAAGGGGACATAAAGTGGTTTGGTCGTCACCATCAGTATAGTAGGTAGACGTAACACAAAAAAAAAAAAACATACTGCTGCTGCACACCCTAATTTGCACACAATCGGCCAACGGATGTGATTTGGTGCGACAACAACGACTGCATCAGCCAGCAGATACACATTTTGGTGCAATTGACGACCAACGAAGACGACAATGGTGATTGAATTCAGTTCCCCCTAAACTTAAAGAGGAAATTTCCACTTTTCGTTTAATTCAATGTCTTTCATTTGTTTTCCGTATACGTATACTGGGCTTTGGCCGGGGCAAGAAGAAGGCCCACCAGCCACATCGGCATGTCGTCCACTTGCGCATTGTTGGACTTATGGAAATCTGATCATTGGCAGGTGGTAGAGACTATACACAGAGAGAGAGACTTTGGCTGATGGGCGGTGTAGAGTTACCTTTATGCAGCATTCGAGGAATACCAATGCGGAACGTGCTCATAATACGAAATTTATTTATTGAATCAATGGGCAATCGATGCCCATTTCGTATACGTACGGATACTCATACAAAGCGTGAACGGATGGCTGAGTTTTCGGGGTGTGTGACCATCATCGGTCGGTTTTTTTATATTCTGTTCGTGATATTTTGACGTGCGTGCGTGTACTCGAAGAAGACGACTTTGACCAACTTCGATAATGTTGATATTTTTGTGCTGAACACCTTTAATCATATATTTGAGGGGGAGGAGATTTGGTGGTCAGGTAGCGGTATACGAGGTGCGAACCGTTTTACAGGTCATTGGACATTTGCGTGAGCCGAAGACATGCGTTTTCGATTTGTTTTCGAAGTTGTTGGATTTCCATTTTATGACAGGTGTTGTGTGTGGTCGGAGGTACAAGCAGGCTACTCTTCCCAGGTGAATTATTTAGCAGTGGCCCAGTTTTTGTTACTTATTTTGGCTGGTGGTAGGATTGCTCTGATCATCGAACTTGTATTTGAGCACGACCTTGCTGTATTTGAAGCTAAAAAGTAACAAAGACTTAAAAATATAGCATAATTCAAAGAAAATTTTTGAGCGCACATTTATGTGCGCAACCAATAAAAGCATTATTTTGGCACGCATGCCTTTTGTGGATGTTAATTTTAATTCTACCAAGCAAGCGCACACGAATTGCTCATTCAGTTTTTGCGCACATAAATGTGCGCTTTCATACAGATAGTTTCGAATTGATTTATTGTCATTCAAAGATAGTAAACTCTGCCCGTAGCGATCGGATATTGAAACATTTGCGGATTAAGCGTCATTGTTTTGTAAAAGAACGCCGTCAAGAAGGAAGCACTTACGATGAAAGCTATAAAGAACAGTAGACAAAAGATGCAGTCCTTATTCATTTGCAGGCAAACTGCCAGCGTTAGGCAAACTTCTCTGCATAGGTGGGCTAGTCGACTTGAACGTCGAAGTTGTAGGTCTTGATTCTCAGGCGTTTCGATTGCATTTCCAATCGATTCTATGGACGAGCTATGGTCCAGGACTATTGTATCAACTTTGCAGCATGCGGACTCGCGTGCATTCTCTTGCAAGGGTGGATATGAAACCCCACAGACTTGCTGAATATCTTCCTCTACCTTGATCTCTGTAAAATCTTGAGAGTTTATTTTCGGCAAACTCAATGCTCCTTGCCGCACATCGATGTCTGCTGGTTTGGTAATTTGAGATTTAATATCCTCAATCGATATAGCACGAAGAATCGCCGTCGTTTCTGACCCCATAACTTCGCTCTCTGAGGTGTGCGAACCAGGCAAGGTTATATAAGTCGTTGTCGCAATAACAGTTTCACTCTCTGCATCACTTGCGGGACCGTCCATTGTGTTGAGGGAGCTTTTGCGAAATTTCAAAGTCAATTTATTTATAAAAAATAAAAGAAATACGATTTAATTTCTGACAGGATCTGCAAGTCACTATGAAAATGGAAAAAAGGATTTCCAAGTAAAAGTGACACAGAGAGAACCTATAAAGCTTATCAACAATTCATGAGATTATATATAGAATACATTGGGAGGGACAAGTTGGGGTTTTCTTTAACGAGCTACCCAGTATTTGTGACACAGTTTGATCGAAAACGGTCGCTGTTATCCCATGATAATTGTACGACTCGATTCGGGGCACTGACACGAGGGTTATTTCAAATTTTAATGAACCAAACGTCCTTTTCCCTCACTGTGGGGTTCTTGAAGAGCATTTTTTTTTCTGTACGCAACCCAACCGAATCATTAAAATCACCACAAGTAACCGAGACGACGACACAGGAGAAAAAAAAGAAAAAAACAATAAACAAAAACCAAAACGAACACATTTTACAACTCCTCCTTTGAATCCTTTAGGGGGGTGCTCAGAATTCCCACTGGAAATGTGTGCACTTAAACTTTAAAAGGATGTTCCAAGTCGTACGTTACACGGTTACCACTTCGCGGAATATTTTCATTGCAACCATAAAAGTTAAACTTATAGCGTAGGACTTGTCTTTACCACCTCTTTTGTGTTTTGTTTTGTTTTGTGTTGTTGATTTTTTTTTATGAACTTTAATTAACTTAAGAACGAGTAACGACAACGATAATGATGACGGTTTGCTTTGGTGGATCTTTAGAAGTCTGGAGGTCATAAAAATTCAACTCACTCCACGCCACAATGAATTGCATTTCAGCGCCGCGACGACGACGTCCGTCAGTGTACACATGATACCAGTGCCAGAGACAGACTCAGTCAAACAGGCCAGATCCGCAAAACTACACTCTACTAATGAACATCGTTCGTCATTAAAGCTGTGGGAAAACATAAATTTTGAGCAGCAATAAACCAAGCCAGGCAATTTTGACGATGGGGGCAGAATCGGCACTGCATATCTTGTCTGCAGACTGTCTGTGCTCCGAAGATCCTATGGTCTTACTTGTTGTTGTTCCTTGTTCATCTTAATTTGGAATTAAATTAAGCCAGACGTTTGGGGTGTGGGAAGGGGCAGCTGTGAGCTTAAAGTGGCAACGGAACGCACTCGTAAATGTGAACTGAGATGTGCCCTGGGGGAGGTCTAAATTGATATTGCAAATGGGTATTCATTTTTACCGGTGGCAGTTTGTACTTTGATAATTATTGTGTGCAAAAAGGTTTTTAATTTTTTTCTAAAGTCACATTGCTGAACACCTTTAGGAAATTTCCGACAAAGACACAAACGTGAAGCCATTCAAAGAGAAACAAATTTAAATCACTAGCCATTGGGGTGGGTGATAAATGCAAGAAATTCTCCGACTCTGTTGGTTGTTGCCTTGGCTCATTGACAAAATTCAGGCTCGGCATTCTGTAAGACGAAACGTTCAAACGTTTTCGTTTGCACGAATGATTTACCTCTGTAGCTTAGAGCAAATTATTCGTGGGCACGAAAACGTTTCAAACGGTTCGCCGTACAGCATCTGACGCCAGATGTGTTGCCATTTCTCACCGTCACTACAATTTAATCTGCCTATACAAACACCACATCCGTCGGCGGCACAAACGAAAAAAGCGAATCTCTCCTCCCAACTCCATCAACTTCGTGTAATATTATCAGAACAAGTTCTCTACATATATGCAAACAAATAAAGGTACACAACGGACACGCGCACAACCTGTGCGGATATACCTTTGTCTTGTCGTGGGCCTTGTACCTCTGATAAGGCTAGCCTAATAAATTTCAAATCACCTAAGCGCATCGGTTGTGTCGCAACACGGAATGCGATTACTTGTCATTAATCATTTGGAGCGGCTAACGCAACAGTCTGATGTCGTCGTACAACTCTTGCAAAGAAATGTGGGAGCCTTATTAAACGGGTTCTAAAGAAGTACGTGATAAAAGTGAAATTAACACGAAGCTCTGTACAAAAGGCGGAGTTCGTTGAACCTATTTTGCATGTGCAACACCCGAACCCGACCACTGCACATATTTAGCTGAGTGCTTGGTCGGTCTGCTCATAGTTCAGAGGTAAGCTTTTGTCGCACACATGCAATTGCTATGAAAAAAAAAGAGTAAATAAATGCAAGGATTTATCGGAAGGGTCATAAATTCACGGTTTAACTTGGTTTATGCCTGTAAATTTCAGTAGTCGTAGCAATAGCCGGCTTTGTAAAGGAAAACGAGTGGATATATATGCAACCGACCGAAGGTGGGCAATGACTTAGGACGGAGATATATTTTGGGTCCGTGTGTGGGCTGGATATCGAAGAAAATTGTGCAAGCACACGAGATCTGCCTCTTGTGTAACATACTCTTAAGCCGTCTGTAAAGATGCCGGCAACCTAACGCACCTGCGTCCATATAACTCGCAGTCGTAAAAGTTTTGTGTTTAAATGCTCGCTGGGCACGGGTGGCACTCCATTGACCCCATTGAGGCCGGGAATAACTTCAAAACTTGTAACATCCTTTTCTGTTTAAAATCCACTGCATCCCGCTTATGTATTCCGATCCCCTTTGTCTTCTTAGCCCTGTTCCTATTCTTTCGCTTCCCTTCAATTGATTACCTCGAGGAAATCATAAAAATCTCCACCGACCTAAGTGACACTGGCTCACCATTGTGTATCCCGTCTACTTAAATTTGCTGCTGTATTTATGTCTATCCACCGTCTTTAGTGCTTGACATCCTGTGCGGTGGATATTTACGACGATACCAATATAATGCACTTGTAGGGCGACTTCCCTACTCAGAATCCAATTTATAGTTCGCATTATTTTCGGTTTCCATTTTCTCTTAGCCAACGGAGCCAACAACAAAAATAAATCACTTACCATTTTTACGAACCTAAAGTTAGTCAGTTGTGAAAAGCCGAACGATGTCGACAATGACGGAGACTGCGACTACAACGACGACAGGAATGGCGGCATCAGCATCATACAAGATACAGGACAGAATTCTGTCTTCTGTGCATTTTACGACTTGAAACCATTTTCCATTGTTATTTTAGTACGCACACATATTTTATCTTTTGAAAAAAAAAAGAACAAAAATTTATGACACTTTTGAGTGATGGCAAAAATGTATTTCTTCTTGTTATTGTTTTTGGTGTTCCTTCTTTTTTTAGAAGATGTTGGTGCTGCATAAATTCAAAATGCCGATGACCTAAAAGTTTTTATTTTTTACTACACCCCACTCAGTCAAGGTAAGACAATTTATGACAGACACTGTCTCTGTCAATCTTCACACTCCAAATTGTAACCACTGCTTGATGACAAATAATTGCCCCTAAAGTGACACCACCGCCAGTATATGGTTTGGTATTAATTTTTGTATTCCAACCGATTGCGTAACGCTCTCTAAGTCGGCTCGCGTGCGTGCAACTGTCAAACGAAGAAAACTAATTAGTGTGTGCATTTTTTGTTGGATTTAGTATACGCAACGAAAAAAGAAAAAAACGATCACTCTAATGTGTGTACGGAGTAAAAAACAAAAACCGAGTAGAACAGCGTGGTAGCTACAAAACGTCAAGTTGATGCGGTTCATACAATTGGAAAATCAAAGGGAAATTTGCAAAATTACACCCATTTTGCTGAACACATATAATTGACGGTAATTTCCGACAAAGACACAAACGTGAAGCCATTCAAAGAGAAACAAGTCTAAATCACCAGTCAGGGGAATTTTTATTTTTTATTTGTCACAATTTCTCTTGTGTTCTTTACAGCAAGCGTGCGAAATATCATCAAGTTGATGACTAGATGGAGTAATTCAATAATTTTCCCTTAAATTGCACTCCATTTGGCTAATTGATGAGATTTGCCAGCGATATGCTCTGCAGCATTTCGAATACGGCAGTACGAGTCATTTTTAAATTGAATTAGTTAACATTTGCGTGTAAGCACCAGGCCTAAATACACCCGCGTCGTGTGTTTACACCTTCTCGCAACAGCTTCTACAAGTGGAGAAATGAAATTTAAACCTTTTTGAGCTTGGTAATCGAAGAGCTAACTTTGGAAATAAATTGCTAAATGAATAGGGTGTGGGTCAAAGTGTTCTCAAACAATATTCTTCTCGTTGAGTTTCTTTCGAGGTACAGTTTTGAAAATGGCACAAATTCCTCTGTCATTTTGACATTATTAGCTATTTTTCCAATTTTGTACATACAGGGGGCAGATTTCGTATAACAATACTCGTCGGGACGATATCGTTTTTGATACTTTGATGACCCTTAAAAGTTATATTCTGCCCGAATTTGTTTCACTATCGTCAGCTTTCATTACATTTGTGGAAATTGAATTGGATTAAGGTCTTAATTTCGTAATTTTGGAACTAAGTTGCTGCTTTTGGAGGTCTATCGTTTCGTCGAATTGATAGACCTTCAAAACTAGCAACCAAGTGCTAAAATTAAAAGTTTCAGAGCTTAATTCAGTTCATTTTCCAAAAATATAATGAAAGCTGACGTTTGTCAAAAAAATTCGACCAAAATATAAATTATTTTGCTGATCAAAGTTTCAAAAACGATATCGTTCAGACGATCGTTGATATAAGGAATCTGCCCCCTGTTAAAAAAAAGGACGACACAGAAATTGAGTTAAATTCTGATGCACACTCGTCTTAAATGAAAAAGATTTTGGCCTTCTTCTGTCAAAATTGATTTTGAACTAGTTCGTTTCAGTTCACTTGCCAAAAGTCAGTTAGAAGTAGTTTCGTTCGTCAACTCTCCAATTCGAATGTGCAGTGAGAAATATAAATTCCAACTCGGAGCATTTAGTTGTCAGTTGTCACTTTAGGGATTAACAAAACTTGCGTTAAAAAAATTCGTCAAACAAAGAGAATCCTACTTCGAAAGTCACGCAACCGAACTTGCCTTCCGATGCAAGGTTCAAGGACATAATTACCCCAAAGAGTATACTCTTAGCAGATGGTGATTTGCCAACCAAATTTGGGCAAGTGTGCCATGACTGCGGCACAATAAATTGGTCATTTCTTATCCAAATACTAGTGGCAGTCTTAATCGAAATGATAACATTCACAAGGTCACGCGGCACTTCAGTACAATAAATCTTCGTAACTGCCTTGCCACCTGCCCCCCCCCCCCCCCCACTAAGCAACTTATACCCTCCATGTTTACATGGTTCTGTGTTATGTCACAAAATGTATTTACTCGAACAACTAACTATCACAAGGGATGCAGAACAAGAAAACAAAAGCAACCCACTCCAATGTTCAAATGTCCAATTTTTGGGAATTTGTTTGAAAACTTTTGCCATTCGTCTGTCCCTCCAGTGGTGCATTGTGTTTGCCACCGAATACGAATACACACAAATCCAGCGTAAGGTGGAGTTGGGCGAACAACTTTGCCGCCCCATGAGGGAATTAGGGACCGAAATGAAATGAGGTTTTTTTCATGATTTATGTATTTCGTATGTATGCCTCTGTCATCGCAGAGACAAGTGTCAAACGACTAATCAGAACAAATGTCATGTCTGTAACCTTCGACTTGTACAGTTTCACTTTAGCTTCCAATTTCATGCGGCATTTACAATGCTTTCCAACACCCATTACGCCGTCTTATGTTGTTATACGTCCGTCCCGCAGCTTTGCTTTAACGGCCATTGAGACCTGACAAGCGGAGGGCATTGCCTGCGACCACTGTTGTATGAGCGCGCTTGGTGGTGCGTAGAGGTTGGTTGTTTTTTTTTTTACATGTTTAATCGAAATTGAAACGTGAGCTGATCATAGTAACAGAAGTTCAAGACATTTCTCTTGCCCGCGTCTATGCGTTCCGTGTCTCCGGTGAAAGTGAGAGGAGTGTGGTGAAGGTGATTATGGGGTAATCTACATTCAGCAGGGCGTGCCGCGTGCTTCAAATATCTTCGTTCGTTTTTTTGTTTTGCATGACTACTGCTGCCATTGAATGATAATTATTTGTGACAATTCAACTGTCATTAGAGAGATTTGCAGTACGCGGGTAAAGTCGGTGAAGATGGAATGGTTTCACTTTTGTTGGAAGAACAATGGAGAAAGCATGTTTATAGTTGTTGACATCGCTTTTCGGGGGTCGTGTGGTGTAAATGTGTGCAATTAGACACGGAAACGTATACACGACTAGAGGAAATATAATTTGTTTTATAGCAATTTTTTCAACACTGCATACCTGGTAACTCTCCGCACACTGGTACTTCTTCAATTCCAAGTGTTGACACCATTTACAAAAGAAAAACTTTTCTCCCGAACCACCCCAATCGGTGGGAACAATTGTTTGCATTCAGCTTAATAGTTACTCAATTCAGGTGTCTGATTGAAAATTCTTCACGACAATAGCAAACGACGAACGAAAAGGAGAAAGGAAAGTAAACTTTTTGATTACGTAAGAAAGTTGCCGCTGACGTAGATGGACCTGAGTAGGGAACACAATAATGTCACGAGGTGGAGAAACCTGTGAAAATCTACAGAGTGATGCCCTACGTCTAACGACCTTTCTGTGCATCTTTTGTAAACTGCCGACCCACCGTTGACGGAAATCGCATTGTGTAAGGACAATTACTTTTTTTTTCATCTCTCTCCTGTACTCCATCCTCCCGTTCAATCCAACACCCAGAGTTCATTTTTCGCGGTCAATAACTTTGAAGATGCTGGCGTGTGGGAAGCTTTCACTTGTAAGGGTGCGCACCAAAGAAAGCCTATACGAGTGACATTTTGAAGGCTTTCGCTTTTTATCCAATTGAGAGATATGTAGGCCTCCCGAGATGGCTGCGGGTTGGGCCAAACAGAAAATGGAATCCACTTTGAAATGTCTCCTTGACGTTTAAGTATTTCTATTCAATTCATTCTGGCAACAACCACGCGACTGTGAGGTACATTATTCGTATTTCTGATGTGCGATGTCAAAACTTAGCGCCATGCGACTACAATAATGTCATTCGTTTTTGTTTTATTAACGTCAAAAATAAATTCAAATCCTACGCAACTGTCAAATGTGATATTTCAGACAAAGCTTGTGTGAGAAATGCATATAAAACGTTTAAACTATCGACTGTTTCATGTTTTCCAACTGAGAAAACTTCATTAGCTGTAACTATTATCATGTCAGCAACTTGTCTTAATTGGCCATCACGAATTAGCATAACAGAACAACGACTATCTTGTCACAAGTTGTATAATAATTAAAAATGTATAATCCCATTGCAATTAGAACGACTTGAAGCTAATCGGGTTGTGTTGTCGTTAAGGGAATTTGTGCATAAGAGGAAACTGAATAAATAAATGCGTGCGTGCAATGTCCTTTCAAGAGCTGTCTCACTTGAGATAAAGAGTTGCACTTGGTATGCTCATTGCCAGTGTTGGCTTTATCGTAATTTTCCTAAAAAACGATGAAATTTCTTCCAATGAGTCTATAAATCAATAAATGTAATGCATTGTATTGAAATATACTTTTTTTTAATGTAAATAGCCAAATGCTTAGGTGCAGTGACTCCATGGAAAAAAAACCAACTTCTACGCCGTAATCACAATTTTGGGCTATATATCGTTTAAAAAATTGTGTGTAAATTTTGTTTGTTTTATTCCTTCGCAAAACTACAGAAAAGAAATATTTTCGAACACACCCGCACTTTTAAAACTTGGCAGCACTCTCAGTCAAGGGACATCGAACAGTCGTTGCAGGCCTTTTGATTTGACACAAGTACACAAGCCACAAAGGGCAATTGCAGAAGATAGTGAGATGGGTAAAAAGATGGGGAAAGGTACTTAAGAAATTGAGAAAATTTTCAACAATTTTTGAGCTACAATCTTTTATGGTTAGAGCAAACTAAATTCTGGCAACCCTGCTCATTGCTGCTTTTGACAAAAAAAGAGCTTTGACGTTATTGTTGGTCCAAATTGGAATTTTAAAGCGAAGCATTTTTTCTGCTTTTAAAATGAAAAGAGCAGTACGAAAAATTACAATGAAAATTCCCGATAGGAGTGAGTGCGTACACACCAACCTTATTAATGTAGAAACGTAAAAAAAAATGAATTAAAAATTTATTCAAATTACATTTTTCAGCTGCCGGCAGCTTTATTTTTTTGACATTTCAAGATTATTTGTTAACAAATTCGTTTGAAAATTTGTGGTTGCTTTGCAAACAATTGCTACCAATACACTCTGAGTCACTGTTACACACCGCTGACTTTTAAATATGAAAAAATGTTGTGTCATACGGGCTTTAGTGACAAACAAAGTTTGACGTTAGAAATATGTAAAAGAGACATTACTTACAGCAGGCACTGGGTCAAAAGTAAGAGAACAAACTATGAAATTGCTCGTTCACGGATCAGACGTTCACCAGTTCAAAATCAGAGTCACGTGACTCCTAAGCATTTCTCTATTAACATTAAATTTTCAATTTCATTTCAATACAATGCATTACATTTATTGATTTATAGAGTCATTGGACTGCATTTTTATGAGTGCTTTTGCGTACTATCTATACTTGTGGCCAGTGTCCAGCTAACAGTGGTCATTTGTTAATGAAATCTCTGTGGTTTTACCGCAATACGAAAATAATAATTTGATCGCATTAATTTATTAATTAAGAATTTAATTTCCTCTGTCGTATTATTGATGTCAAATATAATTAATTCGTAGTGATGCACGCCCCATTTAATCTCATTAATCTCGCAAACGGCATATAAACCGTTGAGTACTCCATTCCAATTTTTTTTAGTTTTAAAATTCAATCAAAACAAAAAATTAATTGATATTAGCAATGCAAACGCATACAAAACTGAAACGGAATAGCAACCCCATGCGACTCGCATTTAATTTGATTTCATTTCTGTTATTTATTTGCTGTTGGTTTGCATTTTTGTTTATGATTATTTCAGTCCTGCCCCAAGGATGAGTTTGCTAATTAAAAGTTTAAAATTTTCGCTAGCCGCACACCACTATAAACCGCCTGATGATGATGGTGAAAGTGCTCGGTTGTGAGTTAATGCTCGACAAAAAGTTGTTGGAAAACCCATGGGTAGTTGTTGTCGGCTTTCTTTTTTTAAATCTAATTTTTTTTGATTTGCCTGACAAAAGTGTCAATATTCCTTTCCACCATAACACGAAATAAAGGGATGTTCATTGTAAAAGTGGCACTATTTTCCACGCGCCTAATTAGCTCTGGAAAATGTCGGGCTGCTCTCATTTCCCCAACAGCACCGTCGTCCTTGCGCGTTGCCTTGTTTTTGTGTGATGACCAATTAGGGATGGCAATCGTGAAGTTTATTCCACAGCACGTCCATATTGACTTGTGTAGCTATGTTAGTGGCCGTCAAGTTTTCCGGCTTATAATTTAATCAAGCTGGAAAATCTGATCATCGTCACCCTTGTCGAAAGCGAAAACAATTTTCCACCTATTCTGCATAACAAATTGCACACCCAATTACATGGCAGAAATTCTTAGTCTTATTTGTTAGAAAACTTGAAATGTCCTAAATTCCTCGAATAGAGAGAGAAAAAGAGAGAAGTTACACTGGTGCAGTGCGCTCCCCTTTGTTTCGAAAATAAGTTGAAAGAATTAATGGCGCAATCTACCCAGTCAGGCAGTCAGCCAAAGCCTGAAGTGTAAATGAATGCTGCTGCTCCCTGCTAAGGTAATCAAATTTGCTTCCTCATGGAAAAGTGTCTAGAAAGTTTGCCGAGAAGAGAAAAAGGAAGAACCTTTGCGCGTTTGTGAACGTTAAAAGTTTGTTTATTAATAAAACTACTGCTTTGTTCGAAAGTGCTACGGAGTGCTGCTTTTGCAACATTACACATCAAGACGAACGCAGAAGGAAGCAAATTTTATTGTGAAAAGTCCTTAATTTTCGTTTCCGGAAACTGATGAGTGTAGTGCTTCAAATTGAATGGTTTGAGTACGTATCAAGTTGGACATGTAGTCCGACGGAGGTGGTTTTATATACCAGTGGGTATTCAGAAGTCCACATTGATTGATTGAAGTGTTTCTGGTACATTACAGACGGAACTTGCCAGTTTGAAATATAGGCAAATATAGAAATATTTTCGTAATAGCTCGACACGGGGGATCTTATTGGCAAATCAATCATGGCTTGCATATTTCTGAAGCTTTGGAATTTTTTGACTCTGTTTTTCATCTTCTATTGGGATGAGTTTTACCACTTATAAGTTCGATTTTTAAAAGATCAACTCGTATCAAAACAGAGAAATTTCGGCAGAACAAGTCAGCTTTTGATAGTTATGCTTGGGTCAGGTTCTTTCATAAAAAGGTTCTTTCAAGATGATTTCGAAAACCCGTGTTGAATAATTTTTGAAAGACTCAAATCTGTGCTTGAAAAATTACAAACAGTCAGCTTAACATTACAAACAGTCAGCTGAACGTTACAAAACAGTCAGCTTAACATTCAAATAGATGGGGCCCAACAAGTCGAGGTAGGCACCCCAGACCTAGCTTTGGGTTCTATCAATATGATTTGGGTAGTTATTATTTTTTATTTGGGAAGAATGAAAACCCGCTTCGCAGCTCCTGCTCTAAATTGTTCATTAACAACAATTTCAGCAATTCAAGGTAAAAAATGGACTGCCACAGGGATCAGCTCTTGACACATTGTTCTTTAGGCAGCAAAAATGCAGATGATAACCTAGCCCTCGCTAACCCGAACGATATTTGCATGCAATTTAGGTCTTACTACCTCCAATGGAATATTTAAACAAAAACTTGGCCGCTCCATTTGGGAGGACATTTCTCTTGTTTACCCTTTTAGGAAATGAGCCTCACATTTCTTTGAAAACCGCCTAAAATTTGTTAAGCTCTATTGGAAAATATTCTCCACTTTTCACAATCGGACTATCGTTGACTTCGGCCACCGATATCTACAGAACTCTTTTGATGAAAATGGGTGTTTGAATTTTAAAGGGGCGTTCAATTTATTACCTCTAAAAGCGAGGCCTTATTTTCCAGAATAAGCTACCAGAATGCTGGGCAACTGATTTTTATATATTTGTATGAAAAAAACTACAGCAATCGAATGGTCATGGCTTCCTATTTAAAAACATAATTTACTTCATTTTTTAATTAAGTTTAAGTATAACAGGGGTTTGTATATAATAGTTTCCTACTTTGAAAGAGCTTTTAAAATTTAAATTAGATTAGATTTAATTCATATATATAAATTCTATATAAAGGGTTTTCCAATAAGAGATGTTATTGTAAATGACCCGCTATTTCGGTAGCTGACACTTTTGAAGCTTTTATTCTTTGACATTTGACAAGTAGAAACTACGCCATTACTAAAAATGGAACGATACACGCTTCAACAACGCATTGAAATTATTAAAATTCACTACAAGAATGTTGAAAAAACACAAACAACGAAACCATTGATCTTTTACGGGAAAAGTTTCTTCTCTCGAAGAGGTGATCACAATTGGCCACCGAGATCTTGTGATTTAATACCTTGCGACTTCTTCCTGTGGGGCCAAGTGAAAGATCAGGTCTACGCCAACAGCCCAGCGTCGATTCAAGACCTCAAAGATAAAATTCGTAATTCTATCGGGGACATTGGGCAGCCACTTTGCGAGTTGGTTATGGAAAATTTCATGAAAAGGATATGGTCCTGTATGCGTGCTCGTGGTGGCCTTTTGGCTGATGTTGTTTTTCATTATTAACGGCATACCTTCCTCTTTATTATGAAATCAACATCCGATCATTTATCTCAAAAAATTACATTTTTCTTTGAATACCAAAGTAACACCTCTTATTGGAAAACCTTTTATAAAAGTTTAAAATTCAGTATGAACAATACCTTAAATTAATTTATGAAATGAATTCATTCTAAATTCATTATATTTAATATATATTATATAATTAAAATAGTGTTGAATCACCCAATCCCCTAAACAAAAATGTGTTCTCCTCTTTTGTATACGCAAGTTCTTAATTGCGCTTCAGTTTTGGAGGACCTGAAACTAAACAGTATTTTAAAATAAAAAAAAAACACGCAAGCAATTTAGAACTTCTGTATTGCATGTTTAAAAAAATAACACCTCCTGCCCAATTATGGTGAAAAATATCCCCCACATGTGCCTTCTCAAAATGTTTCCAAAAATTGTTTTTTTTTAAACTATTTTCAAATTAAAATTCAATAATCGCTAAAATGTTTTTAGTGAAAATCCGTCGTTGGTCAAGATAAATCAGGTCATACCACTTAGCTTGCAAAACGTTTCATTGGAGTTTTTTATTCTCATCTTTGCGTGTCAAAGAAAACAGTTTTAATGGTAAATGTGTGCTAAATTTTGTAGAATGCGATTATAATTCAATCGAACCGACTTCTACTGCATGACAGTAGATAAATTTTCGTGATAAATTTTCCCAAATGATATTACTCAGCGAGAATTTCAAGAAAATAAAACCAAAATACTCCTGTCAGCTTAAAAACAAACTCTAAAATATAATGATAAATTTTCTATTATGTGATGACAAAAAATAGGTTTATTTCGTGTTTTCTTGTTTTTTTTTTCCGGCTGTTTGCACATCACGTGGGCCACGGCTTGCGAACCCTATCCCATGCAATCAGATAAATTTATTTTTCTCTTTTCTATATTTTTTTTATTTTTTTGAAGTCGAAAGCTATGTGACAGGTACGAGATTACATTGTTATTCGAAGGGAAAAATAATGTTTTATTTTTTTGTGGGTGTCGTTTTCCTTTTGACTCGGTGTGTGCGAAAAGGATACAGTGCAAATATTTTCATTGTCAACGTTACAAAAAAAAACCGAACAAAGTTTTGAAATCTTTGCGGTTTTGATTTATGTTAAAAACAGCCGCCAGCCAGCACCTTTTATCATCAGAGTGATCAGTTGGACGTTAAGATTCGTGACAGGCCATACGGGTGAGATACGGTCAATCATCAATTATTTTTACGGCCCACAAATAAACTTCACTCGCGCTGATTCGCTTGGGGCCATTCGGCACGAAAATTAATAAAGAATCTTTACGCAGTGTTGCATGTATAGGTTGGCCGTGTTACACATTTTTATTTCGCTTTGAATTGATTATTTCTTTTTTTATAACTGTTTGCTCGGAGCGTTAGACGTAACAAAATGACCCCCGGAATCAAAGTCAAAGGAAAACGTCGGTTTTATGGGGTTTTGTGCTGCCACACAAGTACGGCACCCGTTTATGAGATTTCAAATGTGTTTTATGAAGAAGATGTAGTTGCTGGGGGCACGTTCAGACTCCACGATGATGTTTACGTATGGTTCGAAGAGAAAATCATACAGAGGAATGGAAAGTGGTGCAGCAAAGCTGTTTGGGAAATTGGGTGAACAGGTCTTGTACGAATTTCGTTCTAATTTTAAGAAATGTGAATGACCCGCAGCTACAATTTTGAGCGCACTCATACGGTAGGTAGAGTTACGGGTGGCTATGGGAGGGTGTTTCCTTGGGTGATCAGGTGTAGGCAACACTCCGAAAAAAAAACTCCTCTGTATTGAGTGGAGCTTTGCGTAAAGTTGTGTTGACAGATTTCCAGGGGGCTATCTCTTTCTTTGGAGGCCGCGCACCTCTATTTATTTAATCCTTTCTTGGTCTGATCTGTGTCAAAAGTGGAGCCTAAATTAAGGCGCTGGTGCAGTGAAATAACCCCCACGGAATTAAACCCAAACACGGGTCTTCCTTCCCCCAAAAAAATAACCCACGCAACATTTAACTGCACATAAGGCGCTGCCTATCAGTTTCTCTCGGACTGTGCAACGCATACGCATTATTAGCGCGCGAAAAGTTATTTATTTTCAGCAGGTAACGTTGACTAAAATATAAAAAATTTACTTCCTCGTTCGACGTGTCTTTTTTAATGGTTTTTGCATTTTTGTTCGCCTTCTTCATGGAAATAAGATCGAAACTGCGTAACAGACAGTGGCCCTACATATTCGGTCAGTGTATACACGAAGGACACTTATTCGGTCGGCTACATTCCATCGTGTCCATGAAACTCATTCCCAAACAAACAAAAAATACACCTTTTAACGAAAAACAAATATTTGCTTGTATCGAGACTTTTTTTTACAATTTTGTGCAGTCCCTATGTCAAATACACTTCCCACTATATCGCGCAAAATATTCTAACTCCCCATTTGCGTGCTGCTGTTTTAAATTCAAACTTACTAAGGTGCATAACATAATCATCTAGAGCGCCTACCCCACCCCACCGTCATTTGCAAGTCATATTCATTCATATGGTGTTTGTTTAGCCTATTTCACCCCGATCGGGTCGCTGACTGACGGAATTCGTTGCCATGCTCGCTGTACTATACAAAGCATCATTCATTTCGTCTTGCCATCCCACCACACTCGTAAAGTATAAACTTTATTTTATTTTTTGCCTGCCACTGGCGTGCCTGACCTACACCAGAGAGCTACGCGTTGTGTGCTAGTTTTCCCACTATTGCGTATAACAAAAAAAAAAATTATAAAACATTTATCCATTCGGCACGTTCCGCACGCGAGGCGGCCGCTGATGAACCATTTTAGACGCACAGCGTAAATTTTGCGTTTTCGTTCAGACCTCTAGCTTATTCAACTGATTAAAGTTGATGTAATAAAAAATTGTTTAAATAGCAAAAAAAAATAAAAAAAAAATATTATAGGCTCGCTCAGTGAAGTTGGCAACAAGTTTAGAAATGTGCCGCGCATACTTTCATATGGCTGTGCTAATAGAACATCCGAATAGAAATAAATAAATAAATTTAACTGGGACTATAAGATGAGATAATGCAAACAAAATAAAATATTGTGGGACGGGACTTTATAAATTCGCTAAAACTGTTGCTGTACGGGCCAAACGGGTGTGTCAGTGATTGATTGATTTTAGATGGAGCCACAAAATAGTACAGCACGTATGGATTCGCGATGACGGTTTTTTTTTCTTTTAATTTAATTTAAAAGCGGAGTTAATTTTTCGCTTGAGAGAAAGTTGCAGTTGGACAGTGTGACGAATTAAGGGACCACTGGGCTATGACACTCAATTTGCACAGGTAAAAAAAAACGCATAAATATTTTTCTTCTCACAATTTGATGCCTTCCTCGATCGACTGAAGTATTGGCCAACTCATTTTTATCTTGATTTGGACAGAAGGGATTCCAATTTGAAATGGGTGTAAGCTTGTATCTATTAAAAATGTTTAATTAAAACAATTTGGAGACGTAGATCAGCATTGTTGATATTCTTAAAAAAAAAATTGTATACAACTTGCTTAAAAATATAATAATAAATAATTGGTAGGGACCCTAGGCCTAGCCTCGCGCAACCATTCGTCTTGTGTGAGTTTTTATTTTTGCGACGAATGGAAGGGATCTTCAATTTTATGCCGAGTCCAAACGGCCAATTGAGAAGCTCTTTCATGACAGTTATACTCTCGGATGTTTATCAGACGTTCGCGTGAGGTGGCGCAGTGGAAAAGAGCTATAGTTGGAATTTGGGTTTTCTCGGGATTCGAACCTAGGACCCCTCGCTTAGTAGTCCAACACAGTAACCACTAAGCCACCGCGCCGACATACAACTTGCTTATACCTTTGCAATTCCTGAATTGATTTAACCAATGAAGGAACTTTTGTATAGCTTTCCGAAATGTATCAGTCCAAGGCGATTTTAACAACAGCCGCCCCGGAAGTCTTAGAAACCTCTCAACCCCAACAAGCAGTAGCCTTTATTGCCCATCTTAATAATTGCTTAATTGCTGGCTCATTACTCTGACGACGCGTGGTCAAATAATTTGCTGCGATGTCGTGTTAAATGCTGTTTATGTTTAGGTACAAAAATGTATTATTTTTTTTTTGCTCTTTTTTCTCTGCGAATATCTGCAAATTATGGCCGATGGTGTGCTTGCCTATCAAACATTAAAAACACATTACACTCATGCCGAGATTCTTGTCCGGAATAATCTCCCAACAAACGACTCTTCAATTATAAATTATCGGCCACCACAGTGAAATTGCCCAAAATAGGCAATCAACCCCAGCAACAGTATAAATATCCTTTTGTTTTTATAGCCCGCACAGAGAAACATATACAGCTGGCAATTTACGGTCCGACCAGTTTGTGTTGTTCTTTTGCCTCTTTTGTTTATTTGGTTATTAAATTTTGTTAGATGGCAGTTGAAATGGCAATCGATAATTCAATATTACTAACCAATTGTCCACCCTTACGCTTGCCTTCAGCAAGGAACTAGGAACTGCTTATGTATATATATCAAATGCTGTTTAATGATGGCAATTTTCTGCGAATATTCCCTCTACTGACCGTATCATTTGTTTCTCCTCTGTGCCATTTGGAATTTCTCGCTTCCGGTGGTAGTATACTTCTTTTATAGGAGACTGGGGCGACCCTTGCATAATACGTGTGCTGTTGTCGTCATTTCCTTTGTGGTCTGCCTTCCCCTCTTTAATTGGTTTGTTAGCAACAAGTCTTGGCGATTCATGTATAGTTTCTTGAGCAATGCAAACGAAATTATTGCCTTTTATATATGCGTGTTTACGAAAAATTATATATATCGTCAGTGGAGGTAGAAAAAATGACCTTTGGCTCAGCGGAGGGTATTTCCTCGGAAACCGCTCACCTGTGGGACCAATTAGGAAACTTATTCTGCACAGTTCGCTATATGGTGTGTATCAGCAAAATGCTGTAGAAAATAATTGGTGGTTACATATGGTGAAAGGATGGCAGGGAATTGAAAATGTCGGCAAAGTGGAACAAACTGAAATTGCTGTCAATGAATTTTGTATGAAGCTCGCTTTGACTGGAAGTTCGGTTAATGGTCGTCCTTATTGTGTTCTGCAAACGATTTTAAGTAATTGTCTTCGGAAGGAAAAGACACAAAGAAAGAGGAAGCTAGATATTGCTTCATCACTTATTCAGTGGGTCTTTAAATATTCTCATGTTGTATGAAATTATAGAGGGAGCTGCTCTATATTCTCCAATTAAAGTTGTTGCAAGGGTTGCTTTTTAGCTTTAAATTTCAATTTAAAAATGCACTGCAGCAAATGTCAAATAAAGAGCAAAAGAACTACCATAGTGGCAGCACTGATTTCCTATATTTCAGCGTTTTATATTAATATCTTTTGTTCAAAATCGCTATAAACACCCAAATCTAACTAGTTTTTACAATTTTTTGTATATTTCCAGATCGCACAAAGCCTAGGAAAGAGAAAAGTATTAACTATGTATTAAAATGTGAGTATACGTTGGCATTTTTGTTTTTACAACCATTTCTCTAATTTAAGATATTTTTCATAAATTATTGATTTTAATAACAAGGAAATTGAACATATATAAATAATTTACGACTGGCTGACTCCATTTTGTGTAAATTGCAATTAATTTTGTGCTCGAAAAGCAAATTGACCATTAAATAAATTACCGAAGTGCTGTGTGTGAATGTGTATAGGGTAGGGCGGTATCTGAAGCACTTTTGAATTAAATTTTATGAAAGTTTTATAGGGAACGTTTTATTCAGGAACGGTTGTGATTTATATTGCATATTTTATATGCAATGACCCACAAAGGCTAAAGAAGGGACAAAACGTTTCCCTGATAGGTGTATACTCATACTTTGTGAGTTCTTTTTTTTGTTTGCTCGTTTGTGAACTTTGTGGAGGGTAATAAATATAATTTATGAATTGATTTCGATTGGGTAGTTTTATAGTAGAAATTGTGTACGTAAGTGGTTGAAATGGGGAATAATTTATTGACATGTGTAGGTAAGTTTGTTGAGGGTTTGTAATTCAATGGATAGTTGTTGCTTTTTGGTTTGCATAATTGCATACATTCTGATTCTGTGTGATGGGTGTTATAAATTTATGCGGCTAGAAGAAAATTGTTTTAGGGACACTTGTGGCAAGTGGATCAGGAGTAAATTGCAGATGAGAGGTATGAGAAATGGTTTCAGTTTGTATATTCGAAGAGGCAATCATGGTGCAGACTGATTTTGACAGAAATTTTTTGGTCAATTTGTCGACATATGCGAATATCAGTCGACCCTTTAAAGGTAGAACAAATAAAGTTTGTGAGAGGTTTCATAAGTACAGGGTGGCACGAGAATTTGAATTTGAATTTCTACCTGTTAGTTTTGGTATTGAGAAGGAAAAATATTATTCTCTGCGGACTCGTAAGACCCCAACCCTCTGTTGAAACCTTCCATCATTTGTATCAAAACCCTTAAATAGGGGTAAGCCTTCCGTAGAAGGTCCGTAAAAGACTTCAGACTGTTTTTTACTCGCTTGTTTGATTAGGCTTACATTATCTCCTGTGTCCTTAGCAAAGAACGTCACTTCTTAAATGTCTTCTCAGCAGAATGAACCAACTAAATCTGTTTTGATTGACAAAATTGTTTTGTTAATTAGAAAACTTAATACCTCACCCTGCATTAGGTTAAGCTTAGCCTTAGTCGGTACCAAAAATTAGTGGCTATTTTATGGAACAAGTTGTTTGCATAACCTTGATAAAAATTCACATATCTTAGTTGAAAACAAGGTATTCAATTTTTTATATCTTACGGCGAAATTTTCTATTTTTTAGGGAACCATAAACATTTCTTTTGTTTTTTGTTTCTTAACCTCGAAGCCTCTAAGCCTCCGTCGTTGCAAAAAGCTGAATGCGACAATATAATGCGTTTAACCTCTGTCGTTTCGATAATCTAGGTCTGGTCTTTCCCCTCATTAAAACACCCATTGCCAGAACATTTCCCCTAACATTATATAGGCTATTACAAACACAGCTCACAATGTAAGCTGCACATTTCTCAGCAATTAATTTTTATTCTACCGATAAACGACCGTTTTACCAAGGCCTACGGTAGGCTCTATCATCACAGCTAAATAAAATTGTCAAAGTCCTCTACCTCTAACATCTCGTGATTTGCCCTGTCAGGTCCCCCATCTTCCGTCATAGCTTGATCGCATCTCGCGGCCAATAAATAATGCCGCCCCTGTGTCATTAAACAAAACTTTCTCGTTTAATACATATTTTTGCATTTCAAAACAGATCACACAGGCCAAGGAAGACAGGAAAATTACTTAACTCCATGGAAATTTATGTGTTCTGTCGCATAATTAAAATCACCTCATAAATATGAAAAGACACTGCGCTGCTGTGGCGCACTATTCGCTTCTGCGGCAAACGAAGGCCGCAGAAGAGTCTCGCACTCTCTCCTTCAGCCGCCGCAAACTATTACTGTGTGGTGTGCCTCGTGAGATATTTGTTCTACGGATTTTTACACTGCGCCATTTTCCTTCGGTTTGATGACTGCTGGTTTGGGATCTTGGTTTTTTTTTTACTCGAATATACGCTGAGCGCATAAACTCTGATTTATGTTTTCATGGTCTCGCACTCCGAAGACGAAGGAGTAATAATCTGCGTCAAAGAGTTGGTCGGCTACGTTTTTATTTCGTTTAGAAACAATTTTGACGTGTGATAAATGTGACGTGATAACATTTTATCACATCATAGTCACAGATAATGATGTGATATCACATTTAATGCCAACAGCCGCGGAGACTTACTTTATTGGCGGCACAGTCATTCGAACACGTGTCACGCTACATAAAGGTGCCGATCACATTCGCAATGCACCGAATAATTACAGTTTATTTAATTACACTCATTTACAGCAGCAATTAAATATTTTGAAAATATCTCAGAGCGTAGTTGCAACATTGTCGGGCAATTACAACAGTTGAAAGCAAACGAATGGCTATATGGGCCCTTGCCAAAAAAGAAACAAGCCAGTTCAGATGCACAGAACGTATTGACAAAAGTACTTCAATCATTATTGTACTGTATATAGGATCGTTTTAAGATATTTATGTCTGGCTTGTTGTTGGCGGTGAGGAAATCATCGTGCAATTAAATGTTCCTTCAATTTTGTAAAGAGTGCTGCTGGTAAGTAAATTGAATTGGAAATGAAATCATATTTGGGAGTGGATTTCTTTTATTGGATTTATTATTCATGATGCCAGAGGCGAATTGAAGGACGCATTCTGTAGCAGTGTTTGTCACGGAGAAACGAATTTAATCTTGGGAAATATTTGTAAGGGACATCGTCGAAAATGGACTCTAGCGGGGTTTGGTGTTCACAGGAATAAATATGAAGAAGGCGGTACTGGAGGTCAGATGTTTTTATATCGGAGCTACGTGCCTTTGTGTACACTCGTGTCTATAGCACGGACATAAGATGGAATGTCAGTTTGCCGCGCGTGTATTGTGTACTTACTCACAACGCCCCCTTGGCCGCTGATTGCGCACTGCATTACCCCATCTCTTTTTGTTCTCTACCTTGAGTCTGTCGGCTTTCGTTCCTTACTGCTTCCTGTCGCTTTATCGTTTCACCGGAGTTCGAAATTACTGTCTAAAGACCTGTCGCTTTATACAGGGTGGGCCAAATACAAATTTCTTTTTAAAAATGCAATAAAATGAACAAAATTATTTTTTTTTTTCCATAAAAAAGAAATAGGTTAACATGGCTCCCACCGTTGACCGAAACGTTGTTCCCGACCTCTTTGAATTGAGTCTCACACTCTCGACTACAGCAGCCACATTCTCGTCTGTGCGCGCCATAAGACGACGACGGGGACCATGACGGGTCCACAAGCATACCAGTCTCAGGAACTTTTTGCACAAACTTGCGTACAGCGCCTGCTGGTGGGTGCTTCATTTCGGCCAAAACTTAATTTTCGAAAAAACGCACTGTTTAGCCTACACAGCACTCACTTCGGAAATAAGTTTTAAGCATTTCCCAACTCTGTTCAAGCGTAAAGCGACTTATTTCGTTTCGCGGAGGTATGATTTTGCCTTTCTGTCAAGATTTCGACCGGGAAAATAGCTCTCAGTGTCAGAATAACCTATGATTTAAAAAGAAACCACTAGATGGCCCACCCATTATTTACCGGTCGCTTTTTCGTTTCTTACTTACTTACTTATAGCTGGCGCTACAATCGGGGGGTTGACATGGGCGCGATCTCTAGCTAACTGCTTTCAGTTTCGAACTCCAAGTTGGTTGTGGTCCTCTTCCACTTGGGAGCGCCACCTAAAGCGAGGTCTTCCTCTACAGAGTTTTCCCCCCGGATTGGAATCGAAGACTCCCCGAGCCGCAGCGGTGGAGTCCATTCGCTCTACATGTCCCAGCCATCTCAGACGACTGATACGTACTTTTCTCACAAGGTCGATGTCGCTGTAGAGTTCGCTGTTAAATCTCCCCCTCCACGTCCCATCAACGCAAACGGGACCGAAAATCACTCGAAGAATTTGGCGTTCGAAGCCTCCAAGGAGATCTTAACCCGTCGTTGCCTATGTCCATGCCATAAAATAGAACTGCGATGGGGAGGGTGAGGGTATTTTTCGATAAAGCCTAATCAGTTGCCAAACAGCAACGATTGGCAAATGTACTTCTTCGCTTGATGTTTGTTGTGATGTCACTTTCAGAGTTAATAGCGAAGCAGAGGTAGACAAAGGCGCTACTTACCTCAAAGTTATAGCTGTCTAATGACGTTCTGACCTTTTTGTTGCATTTTTTTTTTTTTTTTGTTTCGTTGAAGGTCGAAACAATTACCACATAACCTGTCGCTATTTCATTTCATCGAGCTTCGCAATTCCTGCCCAACGAGAAGTTCTACTACAAGAAAAGAGGGATCTCCATTCGAACTTGGAAGCCTAAAAGATTTTTTTCATAGCTCAGTGGGGGTACTAAGAATTAACCGGCGGCAGTAACAGGCCAACGGCAAGATTCACTTCTTCGCCGCAATTTTATTCAATTACAATTTCCGCAGCCAATTCGTCGCAAAATACCAAAATGAATGGTTGTAAGATATTAATCGAATACAGAGTTGTTCTACGCCCTATTCAATATTTGTTGCCTTCCCTTGATTTGTAAAATTAAAGGACACCCCAATTGTACATCAATTCCTTTTGTATGCCAATTAAAAAAAAAATGTTACGTATACGCCATACGGTCCATTTGCAAATCCAACTTATCCAAACCTTCGCAAGTAGGTATAGAAGTCAGCAGCCAAGGTAAGGACCAGCCCTAGCAACAGATACACGAAAAATTATTTTATTTTTTTTTATCATCGGCTATAACAACTCGTTTTATCCGACTTGGCGAGAGATATGATTGCGACCATCTGACCGAAATTAGATTCAGGTCCAAGCCAATTTCTCGCTCGATGGCACAAAGCCGCAAACCATAAATTTCATTACAGTAGTGGTCCGGTCGGCCATAGTTGCTAATTTACCACTGGGTATCATTCTTCCTACATTGTGGGCTGTTTAAATTAAATCACGGGTTGACCGATTTGGGGCGAAGATTTCGCTTTTGAAAATCCCAATTTCACCATCCACCTTCTTTGTATATTGTATCCTTGACAACACGTGATTAATGACACGAATGGCTATTTCATTATTATCTTCCTCTGCTTTTCGCCTTTCCAATTTGAATTGCAAATCCTTGGTGTATAAATTGGGCAACAAAAAAATAATGTAAACGGATAATCTCTCCTACAATACAGGTGGAAAATCCGAAAGTACAGATGCCCTTCTCGCGATTGTTTTTTGTCCTTTTTTATGCACCTTTAGTTGAATAAATTCTTTCTGAAATTGCTGAAGAAGAAAGGGTTTCGCCAGCAGGTTGGTTGATGAGGGTTTTTCCCTCCATTCACCTTAATGTAATAGTAATCGATTTTTATTACCATTCTGTCTCTTTTGCCACCGAGGCAAATAGTGCCAGAATAATCGTGCACTTCTCCAATGACGTAGGTAAGAGAGGAGACGCACGGGAGGGAGTGGCGACAAACAGAGAGTGTTGCCAAAGCACAGGACTTGGGTGTGCTGGTAGTTTGAGTATCAAGGATACTACGAAGGGAATGTAATCTTTCAAGGACGTCAGGCGTGTAATAGTCTAGTAGTCCACAAGCGCAGCGCAATCCTGGAAATTTATTTATACGTCAAAGGTTAATAGTTAGGTTATTTCGTTTGTTTCGTCGACGTGGGTAGGTAGCAGCAATGGATCTGTGCGCAGGGTTTCAAACTTTGGCCAACACAATTCGTTGTGGTTTCTCTCACAAGTTATGTTCTGACAAATGGATTTTAATCTAAAATTGGGATTCTCATGTCGGTATTCCTAATTCATACGAATTTGTCCTGAAACGAATTACATCTCATTATACGGAGCCAAATTACCCCACAAAGTCATCTCCATTGAAACAGTAAACTGTCTTTTTTGTGCGTCCTGAATATAAATCCGAATCCCATCACCATTCCCTCGTCACAACATCCCTGCCAATTATGTTCTCTTCCAAACGGATCAAGTGGAATTATTTTTTTCTCTGTCTTTCTTTTTATCAAATCTAAATATTTGTCTGTCTCTTCGTTTTATTTCTATCTTTTTTCATCCAACCGCGCACATCTCTATAAAAGTTGGTCTTCTCTGATGAGCACAGCGCAAGAGATACGTTCTGCTACCGCTCGGGAATAAGATATTATGGAGACATAAGTCGCTGGGAATTAAGTTGGGAAAAAGCTGGATAATATGTGCACCACCGTCGACTTGGCACAGAAAAAAAAAATCAAATCAACAAAATCATGCATAAACGAAGGGAAAAGGATGAATTTGGAGGGACATCGGGGCACTATTTCGACGCGTGGTTTCAACGGAATTATAAATTAGTACGAATTTGCAAAAGTAATTGAGCGAGGGAATTTTAATGAGCATTTTTCGACGCCGCAACGAGATTGACATGTTTTGATGTCGCTGGATTTCTGCTTCGGTCAATGGAAATTGAAATTATTCCAACTCCATTCATCAGCCGAGCAGGGAAGTCCTGCAAATTGCCGGCTATGCAAAACCGAAAACTGGCCAAGGGCGGTGGCGAACCCCATCAGATATCTGTAAATGTAACCACATCCATGGCCCATAAATCATCCTTTCTGTCTCTTTTTTTTTTTATTGTTTTTCTCTGCTCCTTGCTGTAATAAATTTTCAATTTTCCCGAAAACTGATTAAAATGTGTTTTTCGTTCGCGCTGCCAAAAACAGATTGAAAATCATAAATTTCTTACAACTTTTCTCTCTCTCTCTCTCTCTCTCTAGCACTCTGTTCTTGCTCCTTGCAATTTAACTTTATCTATAAATCTTAGTTTTGTTGCCAAACGAATTACATTTGCCAATTGATAATTTATTATCGCATACCCCTCGGTGAGAACTATCCACACCCGTATACACAGTTGTACGGTATTCTTAAAAAAAAAATACAAACAAATAGAAATAGTTCATCAAAAAATAATAAATTAAACCTTTTTTGTTTTATTTAGCTCGAAGACATTGTTGCGAGCGTATTAATTCGAGTCTATATCTGTTTTGCCATATACTTACCTACGGCTGAGTTTCTCAATGTTGGCCAAGACCCATGCGATAAATCTACTCGGGTGCACAAATTATTTTCTTATGTCACTTCGCTCTCGGTTGCGCTTTGCTTGGCTAATGGATGTTGTTCTCTTTGTTGGGAAATTTCACTTTCATCTTCGTCGATTTGAATTGGTGTAGTTATAGGGGACTGGGTAAGTGCACTCAGCACACTTACGTGTGGGGGATGAAAGACGCGGAAACGAACAGAAAAATAATTGATGAGCCCTGTGACTTTGTATGAGTTTATGAACTAAGTGGAGATATGGTGAGGAGATTTCTAGTTTGATGGTGATAAGGATAGGATATTTCTCCCTTGAATATTTGTCGACGCTATTGTCGGCGCAGTGGCTTAGTGGTTAGTGTGTTGGACTACTAAGCGAGGGGTCCCAGGTTCGAATCCCGAGAAAAACCCAAATTCCAACTTAAGGTTTTTTTCGCTACGCCACCTCTCGCGAACGTCTGACAAACATCCGAGAGTATAACTGTCATGAAAGATCTTCTCAATTGGCCGTTTGGACTCGGCATAAAATTGTAGATCCCTTCCATTCGTCCCAAAAATAAAAACTCACACAAGACGAATGGTTGTGAGAAGCTAGGCTTGGGTCCATACGGACCTGTTGCGCCAATTATTTTTTTTTTTTTTTTTATTTGTTAAAAGACAGTTTTTTTTTTGTTTCAAACTGATTTTTTGATTATTTAAATTTTCAGTCGATTGATGTAGTTGCTCTTCTGTGGGCTTTTGCAGCGTTTCCCAAATGGTGTTCCGGGGAAACCTGGGTCAAAGGGGTTCCATAGAAAAAACATAATCGTGCCGTCGCGTCCCAAAAATGTCATTCTTCACATTAAAAAGTTACAACGTATTTTTTGTTATACAATAAATATATATATATAAAAATTGACCATTGAAATTGTGTTCGTTTGTCGCCGAATTACGCCTTAACGCATATACCGATTTTAATCAAACTTACACACATTTTTGGTATTGGTCTATATATGGTTTTTGTTAAGTTTGGTTGATATCGGAAAACGTATGTGTGTGTCGTGCATGTGTGAAAAGACACATGAATTTCAGTACATTTCGGTTTTTTTCCACTCATTATAAATATAAAAATCAATTGGTGTATGTTATTCGGGTAAAAACATTTTGATTTGAATGATGGTTTGTTTGTCTTGAATCAGGGATGGTTTAAGATTAAAGATTAAAATGAAAATTCGGAAAATTCAAATTCAAAACAGGTGGCGCTGTTGGCATATTTCGTTTTTCATCTATCTCCTATAAATATATATCAAAATGAGTCGCATTGTGTTTGAATTGATGGTCTCTTAATCTTAATGCGTTAACCGATTTTATACGGTTTTTGTATGTTTATTGGTTATACGAGTTATAGGCATTTTGAACATTCCTGTGTTGTCAATCTCCGAAACCCCTCAACCGATTAAAATGAAAAATTTGTGGATGTGTATTGTGGTTGGTTGCAGCTTAAAGGATAGGCTGGTTTTGGGCACGATAGGTGACGCTGCTCTCAGTATCCGAAGCCACTCAACTGAATTCAATTGAATTTCAAAGGAGTTTCATTCGTTCAATAGACACGTTCAATTTTATCAAAAAATGTTAATACTTTAATTACGACGTTCGCCGGGTCAGCTAGTGTTTTATAAAACTTAAAATAATAATTTTTACAACATTTATTCTTTCTTTTCTTGTGAAACATAAGAATATCCAAACCGCACTTCAAGGAACGATGAACGATGGAAAGAAAATTTGATCATTTTTCTCTGGGCGAAGAAAATTGGGAACCTCTGGGCTATTGGCTACTAGCTTAATCCACCGAAAACGTTTTTTAAAATGCCCTCAAGTTCGCCGAAAATGAGCACTTTCAAAAAACTAGTTACCCTAAGTCGACTAGATTGATGTGGACTAGATATATCCTGAACGCAAACTTTGATCACCTAAATAAGTTATATTCTGCTCGAATTTTTTTGACAAACGTCAGCTTTCATTATATTTTGGGAAAATGAACTGGATTAAGTTCTCAAACTTGTAATTTTGGCACTTGGTTGCTAGTTTTGGAGGTCTATCGTTTCGACGATACAAAAATTGCGCTCATTATTAAACCAAGAGTTAACCATATACAGTATACACCTACTTTTACATCTCAATTAGCAACCTAGGCCCTGAGTTTTTTACAATTCCGTCTACCGAAAAACCATTAATCAGTGTCATCGCATGGCTTCCTAGCTGCGATTAGTCCTACGCCTACATTTCAAATCTTAAACCTATTGGCAACTTCCCACATTAAGAACTACGTCCCACTGCCAGAACGACTATTACTTTTGCAAGGTCACCGAACAGGTACACAGCAACAAGCTCTTATATTTCTTATATTTTTTTTGCTGCAAAAATATACACATATTTGCAATTTGCAGGCTTCACGGCAAAATGGGTTTGCCAAAACTGCAAGTCATCTAACCTCTTTTCGAACAATTCCAGCAATTAGTCATACTCACACTGAATTTTAACAGCTATTTGTTCTCTTCAAAAGTATATACCCAAATGAACTAATTGTTCATTAAATTTACAAAAAATAACCTCTTCAGTCGTCGCGTCGCCCTGTCAGTCATTAAGGTGACGAACAACTTATTAGCAACAACTAATCTTGAGAGCCACCCCCACCCATCGTAAGTGTACTGTGTAAACGTGTGCTGTTCTGGCTGATGTTCCACACCCTGTCTGATTGATTAACATCACACAAAATGTGGGGGAACAATATAAAGAAGAAAAAAAAAAAGTTAAATAATCATGAGCTTGCAAAAGCGGGCAGATGAATGAACGCCTATACATCACAAGAAGAGACCGTCTGGTCGTCGTCGTCATCGTCGTCGTCGCCAACTTCAAAGGAACAACATTCATTTCGTTGTATTTTCTATTCTTATTTTTATTTTGGAAACATTCTAAAGGTTTCGGGTTAACAGCACAACAATAGGCAAATAATTTCATTCAAGTTTGTATTGAGCCTGCCACAGGAGGCTGTTAAACGCAGATTTGATTGATGGACGATCATCGATTGGTGGGAGTTTTAGTGCTTTCGCTGAGTGAATTAGTTTGCTGGGGGAAGAAGTACTTTCATGCGAATGTATCTGTGAAGAGCGCTGATTTAAGCCAAAAGTGGCAAATCACGATGTTTTTTTTTATTTTTTTTTGTCTTCGAAATTTCTGGGGAGATTGTCGAAAGTGACGAAATTGATTTCCTTTAAGTGGAAATGATTTATACTTTCTACTTTAAGCTTGCGCACGGTTGTTGCAATATTTGCTCGTCGTTTATAGATTTTAATAAATAGTTATACGAAGTTGTAGGAAGAGCATTGAGAAAGTTTTGTTGGGCACCTTCTTTTTTTAGTTTGTCGTTGGTTTATTTTTTTACAGTAACCAGAGTGACAAAACCGAGGATCGTTGGTTTCGAAAAAATATTTTGCAAATATATGAGTTGATATTTTGTTCGTTTACGTATAATTCACGTAATTTTCAACCAATTTACTTGGTTTTTCTTTTAAACTATTCAGAAAAACAATGAGAAGGATATAGACATTTTTTTTTTTAAATTGTCTTTTTCATTCAAGAAAATGCAGAATGTACGGGTTTTTCATTTCGTGGTTTCAAGTTGGTAGGGCTGTCATTTGACACCTTTCAAACTCAGCTGTCATTGGGCAGTGTCATAATATTAGCGGTCATTTGAATGATATGTATTTCACGTTTAATGGCAAAGTCCAAACTTTATAGAGAAATAAAATTTCCATCAAAAATGTATCGTTGTGTGTGTTTTATAATTGGCTTTACTTTCGAAACCGAAATATTAATGACCCTTTATATCTACGGACACATGTAATTCAAGACGAATGACTTAATTTCTGTTAACAAAACATCGAAATACAAAACATACGACGTTAAGTGGTGTCTCGCATTCTTTAAGGACATAGGCATAAACTTTAGCGCATAACTTTAGAAATAGGGGATGAAAGTTTGTATGGGGAACCGCACTTTGAAAAAAATTATATTATATTATTTTCTATTGATTTCGACGGTTACCAGGCTCATTTGACCATGCCACCAGTGAGAACCAAACATTTTTTGGAGCACTAAAATGGTGGATGTACCTACTCTGTGGAGTGGCAGAAATGGTGACTTCTTTTGGAGTTAGTCGACAAACTGTGTCCTGATGATTTTTTTCTGCTGAGATTCCCGATCCGAAGACTAACCCCGGACTTTATGAAAAGGCACATGCGGTGGCCACAACCCACTACCACCGTGTGTGTCTTTCTTTAGACACTTGCCGAGGCGACAAGTTCTTTAAATTAAATTGACCGAATTACATGAGCACATGTGTAAGTTCAGAACTGTTATTTTCATTACATCCACGAATTTTGGTGGAACGAAGTTAGCCGGGTCAGCTGGTACTTTATATTTTGAGATTCGACGAAGTTTTGACACAGTTTGATCCTGTCCCTGGTCAGCGCAGTTTTTGTTTGATTACACTATGCAATGGTAATACCCTCGCCTGAGTTATGCCCGACTTTAGGCACCTTCCCTCTAAAAACTCAACCTATCAAAATTTATGAAAGCTTACAACTGGAAGTTTAGACGCTAATCGTCAGAAACATATCGCCTTACCCGTGGACGAGCAGTATTATGTGAAGGATTTTTCTTGTAAAAAATCAGGAGAACGCACAACTCATTTAATGATGCGTCGATTCGACACCTTGGTCTTCCAAATTGAGTAACATTTGTCATTGCTTTATTACAAAAATTGTGAAGAAGACATTCTCCCTTCAAGTATGCAGTTTGAAAAACCCCGCGTCCAAAAATGTCACCACTGAACCTTCTTACTCTCGTTTTTATGTTTTCCAAATTTGTGTTGGCAAGTGAAATAAGCTGATAATATTTCAATTTCCAAATAACCCAAAATTGACGCAAATCCTTCACAACCCTATCATAATTTTTCTAAAGAACCAATTCAAAGAGCTGCTCACTATTGAATCTATTCAATATAATATACTTGGCCATGCACAGAAGACGAAGAAAGTCCCAAAAACGAACGAATGCGCGCCTTTGCCCTTTCCCCATTCGCCATTATTCCCTTTATAATTGAACGCTTCTTTTGTCGCCAATTTATTAGATCTCAATTTCCTTTTAGGGCAGCCTCTCCCCAGCGTATACTTAGAGTAAAACAAATTGCTAGCCGGCATGTAGCACAGCAACACAAGGATTGCCGAGCATTGCAACATTTCTCTTTTTCTCGTCCGTTTTAACCCTGAAAGATCTCTGGGTGATTTCTCTTTCGGCTTGGGCCATTTAAACGGATAGAAAGGATATTCAACTTTTGATAATAAAAGCGTCAACGAATCGGAATTGTGAGATAAATCTTTCGTTCAATTTTATTCGTGCTTTTGTTGTGTCTTTTCAATTAAATTAGGCGAAAGGACTTCTTTTCCATTTGGTACTTCAAACTTTCACAAGAGTATTGTGTTGGCTATAAATAGTAAACCGAATTCATTGCGTGAATTATTTCATTAAAAATAAACACACACACACTCACAAATGCCACGTACATTATGCTAATTGATTATGGACTCGAACTGAATTCATACAGTAAAATTCATCACGAACATGAACGCGACTGTAGGGGCAATGGACAGTTGATGTTGTTGTCCACATCCATGTGAGAATTATGGCTCATTAATTAAGAGTGCGACACACAAATCGTTTAGCCTTAGCTAGTAATTTGTTTGATTTATTTACTGGTTGGAAGTTGGATTTCGGTGAAGGTCAAAGTATGAGAACGGCTGCTGCGATTACAACATCAAGGCGGTCGATCTTAACTCGTATAAGCTGAATACGAATGCTTTTTTAAATAGGCTCGTCAGCGGTTATTATTTTTTATGCGAAGTCTGACGTTTCGAAAGCTGAAATGTGCTGATTGGTCATTAGGGTTGCGTTGCGACTGGGCTGTTACTGCGAGAGAGTGCGGTGCTTCGTTCGTTTTGATTAAAAGGCAGGAAGTCGGCTTGGTAATGTTTGCAATCGATTTGACTCGAGATCGGGCTGACTTTTTATTGGGGTCGAGTTATGGCGAAATCTGAGTTTGCAATCCAAAGTGGTTGGGGCTATGAATACCAGTGCGATTTGACTCGGCAGTGACGGTCACTGTTTGATAATCTCGGGCAGATAGATTTACGTTCGTCACTCCTACAATTATTAACTCAGTAGATGCAGAAGTAATCTTTTTATATAAATGCCAATTGGTTTTTGTAATACGCCCACTTTAACGACTCTTTTTGAATAAATTCCTCCTAGGCCAAATGTGTTTTTTGAGGTATGCTGAAACTGAGTTTCTTCGAATTACTTAAATTATTGTAAATCATTATTGTTCTTATTCTTAAAGTATACGTAAACATGGATTAACTTGGCAAAAAGAAAGGCATTAATTGATTTATTGCCTAAACATTACAAAAAGTTGAAAGAAATATTTAATTGTGGATTATTATCTTATGATCTATATTAAACCACATTGGGAAGCTTAAATTTCGAAGGTAAAACAATCCTTGTGCATGTACATAAATGCAGGTCTATAAACCATGACAATGGATAAAAGGTGTTAGTTTTCAAATGGTTTTACTGAAGAGCAAATTAAATACCAATATGAATATTCCAAACAGAACCAGTTTAGAACATTTTCTATTTTATTTTATAGATACCTACATATTTTGTATTTTATTTTATAATTTTTATTCCGTCCGTTTACTTTTATCCCACACTGTTTCATATTAAATATATCACTTAAACAGTTTATATTTATAGGATATAATGATGCGCCACAGAAATTAAAAAATACTATTCAAAAATTGGTTCGTTAATTTTGTGCACTGTTGTAAAAAAAAAAATATTTTGGATTACCCTACGAACAATTATAAAACCGTAGACTTTTTCTAAAAGATTCGTAAAATTTGACCTGTTTTTAAAGTTTTTCTTTAATTCCTTTCTCTCTTATTTCCTTTTTGCAAAGAAAATCTTACTTCAGCGTAAGATTTAGGAACACCCTGTGAAGCAATTTTCTTAAAAAATCACTATTTTTATTTCTTCATTTAAGAAGAAAAAAAATTGTAGCTACATGCGTTCGAAAGCTTTGATTTTTGCAGCTATAAAAGTAATTTTGGACCACAGTGCAGCGGTTTAACTCGTCTCTCAACTGTCAGTTCGCTAACCAATGAGCAGTCATGCACCATTTCTCCTACTCAACGCCTCTAATAGAACCAACAAAATTAAGCCTCATCATCTTGACTAATAGAACGATATATCGGTCTTAAAAAATAAGTCAACCCCCATCCTTTCCAGTCGGCGGTGAAACCCGCAGGCCGCCTTACACAAGTCGTTCCTAGGGACTCTCAATTTTTAAGGAAGACGCAGAAGTTTTCTCATTCCACTCACTGAATGATTTGAACGGTCCTTTTACTCAGTTTTATATACCTGCTCTGGAGGGGATGACACCTAATAAAGGCAGGAAACATACCTTGGGAGGAATCTTACCTATCATAAAAAAAGGTCGACGAAAAAATATGCCAATATAAGACAAATATCCCCCGGAGTTATTGGAAGAAAAACCAATCGAAATAACACACACACACATGTTCAAAATCTATCGTTTTATTTGTATTCAGGAAGCTGAAGGCACACACGTGCCAGACCCAAAGCCAAAGCCACTCACCATATCGTATGAAGAATCAATAATGCAAGCGATTCTCGAGACCGGGAATGTTGCACGGTTATGTATACAGACACATATGACTACATACGGGATATTGAATTCGCCAATCTCACCTGGATATATACCGGGAAACGTTTCAAATCTTCCCCACCGTCCTCCAATTTGCCTCTTAATTCATGACTTTGTGCGCGTTGTACCTTTAAAAGCCGGAAGTTCAAGTAAGTGTATGAGTCCGCTATGGAGATGAGTTAGGTGTGGCTTTTCCTACTTTTCCCCATATTTTTGTTGCTCTTCCTTTGAATCCAAAGGCAAAGGCAAAGGTAAAGGCGAAGGCAAATTGCCTCTGCCGGCAGTGAGACTCATCTGTGTAGCACCTAATCTCATGAAATTACTTCACGCGCACGTTTATCAAAACAAGTTCTACTCGACTCTTGGGAGCTCTGGGGTTTCGTTTTTATTTATTTTTTCCATAAAAATACCTATATCTGTATACATTTTTCGTGCTCTTTCTATGGAGACGGAAAGTTGTGTCTGTCTGATGGTTTCTGCACGAGATTGTGCATGGATTTCGTCGTTCGTCGTTAGACGCGATGATGCTGAAAAACTAACAAAACCGAAAAAAATAAAAAAATGAAACACAAAATCAAATTTTACGAAGCGGTAATTTATAAAAAAAAGTACCTATTCGGTTTCATCCATTTCTTTTATTTTGCCAATCGTCTATCGTTTGTGTGTGCTTTCCATGTGGGTTCTTGCTCCTTTTCGGAGGATATTTGAAACATGTTTGCCCGTACTAAAGTAACCCGTTTGTGGTTCTGGTAGTTGTGGTCAAGTTAGTCCTTCTTTTCAAGGTAAACGTCTTTTTTTTGTGTGTGATTTGTTCTCTTTTCGAATGTCTGGCTGGAGTTACCTTTTTCGGGCTAAAGATTTAAATTTGAAATCCAATCCTTTTTTCTGTTTCTCACTTTGATATAGAGTTGTATAAATGTTTTCTGTTCTTGTTTATTTTTTCGGTAAGTTAACCTTCTTTTGAGATTTTATTGAATGGCATTTCACATAGGATTAGGGGCAACATTTTGATTGTTTTACGTCCCATGGTACTTGCTTCGTCGCCCATGAATAGGCCTGTAATTTGATTAGACGCGATTTGTATGGCAAGAGGTTTTTGGAGATTACTTTCGGTTCCAACAAATTCGAGTGTTTGACGTGGTTTTTAAATAAAAAAAAAATGATAAACACCAACTTCCTCATTTGCAAGGGAAATGCTCAGTTGACAGCCTGCCGCGTACAGCTGGTTAATAAAAACCATCAACCAAAAAGTTGTAGTCCTATATGCTGCTGAATATTGTGTTAATAGTTGTTCCGTTGGCACACGAGCTCCAGTGACATATGAGGCAAGTCACCAGTGCCAGTATTTGCATTACCTAATCAAGTTGATTTATTCACAACAACTAGAGGGCAGTTCCCTTATTTGGAACCCATTAGATCACCCTGTACTGTAATAGGTTCTGTTCTCTTTCACATGCAATTTGAATCAACTATTAGTCAGAGGCTATGTCATGTGGCGTTTTCGTGTTCTATATTTCAGACCAGAGTTAGATGAGGTCAACATGTGTTGATACCTATTTTCTTTGATTGCCCATTGGCCTTACTAATTAATACTTTCAGTTTCTACTTTAGATTTAAGAACTTTACAAAATCTATATTTTTTAGACAAACTTTGCCATTGTGACCTTCCATTTATTTTATCTGCTTTAAATATGTTTTTTTTACAAATGTTTAAAGAATGAATCTTTAACCAACTTTCAAGAGGTATGTAAAAAAGTTACGCCATCTGTTGGTGTTTGGATTGATGAGCGTAATAAGCTATTTTTTGACTTATCGGCAATTGGCTTTACATTTGTTGTAGACTGAAGTGGGAAGCTGTTCTAAAAATCGCTTCTGTCAACGATTTCGACGACAATTATTGTCTGAAAGTACAACAAAGTTTTCCTGGCGGATAAAGAGACGCCATCTGTTGGTTTTTCTTTTAAACTAGTACCGAAACGTTTTTCTGACTGGCTCTTTTCGATTATCGGCAGTTGTCTTTACATATTTTTTAGACTGAAATGGAAGCTGTTCTAAATATCGCAGACGGTTTCTTGTCAAGGGCTGCGATCTGAAAGCATAATAAAATTCTCCTAGCATCAGTGCTTTTAACCAATGCACCTTATCTATTTCTTAAATCATTTCCTTCCTCGGTGACATGATTCAGATGGGGGTTTGTACGTTTTGAAAGCTCTAAAAATCGTTAAGTGTCAAAATTACATTAAATTTAAATAGAAACCGGTAGATGGCGCGCCAGGAGCCTTTTTAAGAGCCGTAGGATTTGAAATAAAATACATGCGAACCATCTTCTACTATTTTGAATTCTATATTTCAAAAACAAATTCCACTCCTTAAAATCTTACATATTTTACAAACTATCACACTATAACTGCCACCATCGAAAGCATCTAAAGATTGTCTCCCGGTGTCCCCTGCTTCTTTTCCGTTCCCATCACCATCTGTCTAAATTTAATTATTAATATATCCATGCCAACATCCTCCGCAATCTCCATTAGGATGGCGAGTGCGCCACATCATATCAACTGTCAAATGGCAAACCCGCGTCGAGAAGTAAACTCAACTTGCAACATCAAACAAAGAAAAATACCCGCTCGTCTCTATAGTTTGCCGCCACCCAGTGGGGTGCAAAGTTTTTCCACTTTTCCTTGTCAGTGATGGCTTCCAAGTGAACAAATGGAAAACAAAAGACAGTCCCCAAACGATAGCTTTAATTTTAAATTGATTTTTTTTTTTCGCTTTTGAATTCGCCGTCTTTCACGGAAAATGCATTTGACTGCTCTATAACCACCCTCCTCGGTACGCGCCGCCCTAAAAGTAAGCCAAACGATTATTACATCGATGATGTCAGATATAAAGCAATGCTATTTAGATTTAAGTTAAGAATCGACTGTATTTATGGTAACTGCTTTTGTTTGTTTGCTTGTCTCAGTAAAGTGTCCCGCTATTCCGCTGGCCAGTGCCACCACAGGGTTTCTTTACACAAACTCCCACCCACGCACAGTAGATTGAGATATCTGGGGGACAAGAAGGCACTTATTGGACAATGATGACAATTCGACATTTGGAAGTATAGTGGCAGTGGTTTTCTTCTGGTACATCCCTATGCGCGCGTGTTTGTGTGTGCCAAGTTGTTTGTATTTCCTGAAGCGACGGCTAATGGGTGCAATTTGGCTTTCGTTGTATCTGCGCCGGAGACGAGCGACAAGACGGCGGAACATTGGGGACACATTGGAAATCAACGAGCGAAGTGGAAATGTTTATTTTTCTTGGACGAAATGTTTTTAAATTTGCAAAATAAACAATAAGCACTCTCTGTGTATCAGGGGGGGGGGGGTGTTGTATAGAATAGGAGGAGTATGACTTCCAGTTGGGACTTGGGAGATTAAAGTGCCATTGGTGGATGTGACGTGGAGGGATATTCTGCACTCTGTGGACACAGGTGGTACCAGTTCTATTTCCGCATAAATGGAATATGCGATGCAGTTTTGTGATGTTTACCTTTGCGGCGATATATCGTTTGGGTTGGCGGTAAACATTGACAGAAGATTGCCCAGTGGGGATAGTAGAGGAATAATATTATTTCCTTTGGAAAGGGAACTCCATTCTGTATTTTATGAAGACGATAAAATAGTCAGCTGTACGTTTTGTGATTTTTTATTGCGTATTAAGTAATTGTAACAAAGTTTGGGGTACGTAAGCTACTTCTCCGTAATACATTTTTTTTTTTGCAACTAGCAATATCCCAACACTCACCCAATAAAACATAAAAATAAACTTATAAATTTTAAATAAAAGGGTAAAATAATATTAAAAGGAGTTAAAAAAAAATACTCAACTTAATACTCTCTCTCTCCAAAAATTCTTATAATTATTAAAAATAATATTCTTTTTAATATAACTCAACTTTTTTTCAACCACAGGCTTTTACTATTTTAACAGAAATACTTGCAGACTTTTAGACTGATTGATAAAATAATAGTAAAATGAGTTAAAAAAAATTACTCAACTTAATATTCTCCCTCCAAAAATTCTTATAATTATTAAAAATAATATTCTTTTTAATATAACTCAACTTTTTTACTATTTTAACAGAAGTACTCGCAGACATTTAGACTGATTAGCGTGTGGTCTGACTAGTGAACATTTTGCTTTGCTACAAAAATTCAAATCAATATCCATCCACTAAACGAATGTCAAGAGGGATTAGTCTACCACAGTTTTTTTTACATTACATTTGCTTCTATTGAACTTTTGTATATACAATTTGACTTAAACTAGGTAACAAAAGATTGTGAATAATTAATATTTATATGTGTTGGCTCAACAACAAGGGGCCCAACGGTATACAATGTTTGTTTTCTTAGATATATATTTTACATAAATTGTGGGTGTCGTCTCGGATTCATACTCGTAGTATGCATCGTTGTCTGGGTTTACCTCAGGGAGTTCAAGTCCAGGTGTCAATTGGGTCTACCACAGTCTATCTACCCGTCGCTTTATATGGAACGATACCCACAGACAGTGTGACCAATTTAGCATATTTCCCGCTAAATTTAGCAAATTATTTTATTTTTCAAATCATGCCAGCATTTTTTTTAAGCATGTAGAAAGATTTTGGTTTAGCCAAATTACGAATTAAAATAATAAAATAAAATCAAAGCAGACAAACCTTAGTGTTATCAAGCCATAACAATTCTCATTTGACAGTGAACGCTGAACACATCCATTCAATTAACTCCGCTGATAATAATACAAAATATTTATTTTATTCAACGAAACTTAATTGAATTGAAATATTTTTTTATGTATTACAAAATAAGCGTCACGAAGCTATTTTTATTTATTGATATTTTTGTGAAAGATATCTTATCCCTTAAATGCCCAGTGTATCTTTAAAGATACAACCTCTTTTTGTTAATAACTTGAAAAAAAAAATATTTTTTTTAAACAGCGGATTTGTTGTTTTTGTGTCCGTTTACATATAATATATTTTTTTCATCAAAATCGGTTTCATTGGGCATTTAAGGGTTATTTTTCCTGAAAACAGCTTTTTTGTTAGTTTTTTTTTTGGGTTTTTAGCAGGTTGTGATTTCCAAAAAATATTTAGCATGATTTTTAGCAATTTTTTATAAAAAAAAAACTTTCTATATTGCTGAACTAGCATGATTTCAAATATTGAATTGGTCACACTGTCTGTGGGCACTGTCACTGTCATGTCAGGGACCGAATCATCGCATCCAAAAGCGAGCTGAATATTTTCACCTTCCGCCTAGAGTTATACTCCTTTTCCTGCAGTTACTGAAGTTGCATGTGGTTGGTTGAGAAATATAAAAGACAGTAAGCGGGCGGTGCATTTGGATTTCTGTGTTTCTTCTACCGTTCTATTAGATAATTTTAAGCTACCGATCCAATTTTGTTGCAAATCCCGCCATACTTTTGCTTAGTTTATTCTCAAAAATCGTTGTGTGGGATTTTTTTGTTGGCTTTGGCTCAACTCTTTCAACTTTGATTACTTTTAATCCAAAGGTATATATTTTTATCTTGCTGGATAATGTCCTCCCCACATTGCCTCTCAAAGGACAGAGCGGATAAATTATCCCCATGTGTGTCTCTTACAAATAAAAACGAGAATATCGCGCATTGACATTCCGTTGTCAATACCAGCACGTTCGGTGTTTTATGTGCACTGCTTCGCTGATTCCCTTAAATTATAAACAAAACGGTGACACGAAACTATTTCCCGTACTTGTATACCTTTAGACTATTTTGCATTCGCCCAGTGGTGGCTCTGCCAAACTTATGTAACCCTAACCATGCATCCGTGTAGGTATAGAGAACAAAAACCAAAATGAAAATAACACAACAGGAGATGAAAACAGTTTGAAACTTTTGTTACACTATCAGGCGGACCTTGTGCTCCTTATGCTGTATACAGTCGCATACTCCGTCCTTAGTCAGGGAACCATGTGTTTACATTAGCGTTCATGCGGCAGACGGGCTTCTATTCTATAGGTATAAGGAATTCATTCCTCGTTTTATGTTTTTATGATGTATCGTGTTGGCATAACCATCACAACAACTTGCCACTGTGTATTTCCATTCCGGGGCCTAAAAGACGAGGCAAAACGTTGTTTATGTATCGCTTCCGCCAAAATATGACTTCGTTTTGTGAAAAGAAGAACCATCAGTCCCGCGGACGTGATATTTAGTTCTTGCCATCCTAAGAGGAGGGGAGAAGCCCATTTACCTGACATGTCTGTTGTTGGGCGAGAACAGTTGTTGGGAGTTAGGGGGGCCGCCCTGGGCTTGGTTACCAAACCAATCAGTTGAGTTAATAAGGAGGTGGAACCAGATATATATATGTGAATAATGTGGCAGTGCCATTTGCCAAATCGTGAATTCATAGGTGGTAACATGTGCCAAAAGCATAGATACACGAGTACTCCTAGTTTGCCAGCACAGTATAGAACAGAGCGAGTCGAAGAAAAATAAACCCTGTTGGCACTTTGGAAGGTTTATCAAATTTGTCTTTGTTACCTGAAGAGCGTTCTGAAGGTTCATTGTACGGCTCGTTTAATTGATTGAAAGAAAACAAAAAAAAATATGTAAAAATGTGCGACTCACCTATGTAAACCCGATGTCAGTCAGTCGCTGCCCATCGTTGTTATCCATCAATACGAAGTCCCGGGGGGCATAAGACTTCAGCTCAGTGACACACTATACCCATTTTATAACTCATTACATTTCTGGTCCCTCGACCTGCGTCTTGGTTACATTACCTGATGGCGATGGTGGGAAACACGTGATTTTTGCCTCTTCGCTTTATATCATCTTCTTCTTTCACCGGCCAGTGTTGTCTTGTCTGTTTTGGTTTCCCTGCATTGAGATCTTAATGACCATCTTTGTAAGGGTCATTGCCATTTACCACCGCCGTCACATCGTTGAAGAAATAGTAGATTGTGTTGTTGGATAACGCCAATTAGAGGCCCTGTGATCTTTTGTTTTGTTGAAATCTCAAAATGTTGATCAATAGCAATATCAGTGCGGGGTCTATCACAGTCTAGCTACATCTCAATATACGTAGGCTCTTTTAACTACGGGCTATGCAAACTGTTACTTCTCAAGGCCTTACTTCTCAATTGCCTTCTTAGGCCAAAGAAACAGAAGTAAGGCCTTGTCAAGAACCACTAAGGAGACTCTATATAAGACCCTCATCATCCCAGTCCTACTCTATGGCGCAGAAACATGGACGCTATCAAAGGCGGATGAAGATCTCCTTGGTCGTTTTGAACGCAAAATTCTTCGATTGATTTTCGGTCCCGTTTGCGTTGACGGGCTTTGGAGGAGGAGATTTAACAGCGAACTCTACGAGCTGTACAGCGACATCGACCTGGTCAGAAAAGTACGCATCAGTCGACTAAGATGGCTAGGACATGTAGAGCGAATGGACACCAACGCTCCGGCCCGAAGAGTCTTCGATTCAAACCCGGAGGGACAACGCAGTAGAGGAAGACCTCGCCTTAGGTGGCGCGCGCAAGTGGAAGGGGACCTCAACCAACTTGGAGTGCGCAACTGGAGGCAGTTAGCCAAAGATCGCGCTAACTGGAGAGGCGTATTGGTTGAGGCCCAGGTCCACCCCGGACTGTAGCGCCACCTAAGTAAGTAAGTATGCAAACTGTTTGGTTTGTGATGGTTTTGAGATCCATCTGCTGATATTTTTACAGCTTTTGCTGTGATTGTCAAAGCGGTAGGCCTGACTTTTTGTTTCTTTCTCTTGATGGAATCATGGAGGTATTTGAACAAGCTGAGCCAGATTTGTCTAATATGGAACCCGGTTCACATTAGAAACGTCTCCCAAGAAAAACTACAAGTGTGAGATCAGTGATATTTTTCAAAGTTGTCGCACCTCAGTCTCTGCAAAATGCACGTCCATCCAAATTGGTTTTGAAAAGAGTTTGTAAGCACGTTTTTCTTCACATACCTCGACATTGGTCCACCATTTCAAAACTGACTTCCATCGTTTCTCGGTTAAACTTTTCGAACATCCTTATCGCTCGACATTTTGACGAACAATTAGACCTGTCAAAGTTTGTTCAAAACAGATGAGAACCCCCGCTCCAAGTAAAGCTTGTTTTATTGTCGAAATATATAAAATTGGTCACTTTGTGCTGTTCCAATTTTGGTGCCTATCTGTACGACACATCTGAGAATAGATTAGCTTACACGTGAACCCATTTGCTGCTCGCTTCACCTACACTTTAATTATTCAAATACATCTGCTTGAACTGCGGCTAATAAAAGGTCCCGATAGAAACAAACAACAATTCACTCTGCGGTCGTAATTTTATATACAAAATGGGTAATTTGAAATATAATTGCACTTATTAATTTACTATTCCAAGGAAAATGGAAACAAAAAAATGCTGTCACACATCACGATACGGGGTGGCTTGCCCAGACCGCGTTTATGGAACTATTTATATGCGCTCCACATATGCTAAATGTGTGAAATGATGCGTGCGTGTCATAAGCTATCCTTCGGGTATATTATGGCCAATGACAACGTCACGTTTTGTGGGAAATTTTGCATGATGTGCACGGTAGGCGGCTGTTTTTTTTTCTGTTTTGTTGTTGCCTGCATTCAACAGGAGAAGGATTGCGTGAGAGAGGTCACTATGTTGCGAAATAATACGGTTATGACAGCAATAATCATTATGGAATGGAATTTCTATTCGTAAGAGTTGTAAGGAAGGTTGGCTGGAAACAACAGTATGGCGGGGAATGTACTTACATGGGTAAAATTGACTTCATCCTTTGGTGGAGTGAAGTGGTATGGGAACGTCCACTGTTTGTTGTCCTAGTTATTCGAAATTGACAAATTGACAAACTGGTAGTGAAGGCAGATATCTGGCAGTCAGTATATTTTTGAAAAAAAAAGGATAACCGAAGTTAGCTGTGGGTTTACGTGAAGCATCTCCTTCGTGCTGACAAAAAGCAACAATTGACACCAGACACCAACTTGGGGGGCTAAAATCGCTCGCCCTATTCAGCCAGCAGTGCTTGCAGAAGTGCAAAGTTCGAAATAACAGACTACATCTTTTGCCAAGCGTTATTTTTGAACTCTCGCGTAGCAATTAAAGAGATAAAATTATGGACATTCTGCCAAAACGTTCTGAATGTCAACTCAAAAAGGAACAGCAACGACTGTTAATATTTTTAAAATGGCTTTGTATTGATTTTTCATCTGCCACTAGATTTGCCTATTGTAGGTATAGTTTTTATTTTATTTTTAAATTTTTATGCTCAAGCCTTAAATCGAACAGATTCAGCAGCATTTTGTTGAAGCACCGTTTGAGCGCCGCCAGAAGAGCCAATTGCTTCCGCATCTGAATGTTCCAAGTGGGCAAAAAGTGGCCAGCCATTGACTGCTGATAGTCTCTTCCGTCATAGTCAGAGTTTATGAAGTGGACGACTTTCTTTTTCGCGGCTATAAAAATGAAGAGTCTCTTTAAAATTTAGCTGTATGAAAACAGAAAGCTTATAAAATTCGCAGATGCCTTTTAATTGGGCTCGCAACCATTCAACTGTTTTTATTATTCTTCTTTGAAGTGGATCTCTCAGCATCTGGACAATTCCCCCCTCTTGAGACTAACATTATTCTCAGACGAACCAAATTTATCACAATTTTGTGCGACATTCTCCATGTCTCTAGGAAGGAAACATCAAATAAGTAGCTAACTGTTAACTAAAGGCCTTCATTTGAACTAATTACTTACTGGTCCACTGTGCAATGTTTAAGTGTGTTTCGGTCAAACGGCCCGACAATAGAAGATCAAGATAAACGAGGCAGAAGGAGGAGAACATTTCTATAGATGAAGATTTTAAAGCTTCGCACGAAGTTTTTTATGAGAGTCATCTTATTGTTGGCCTCCATCATTAGCATTTCAGTGTTTGGAAAGGGAAGAAGATGAACTGAAATGGAAGTTAAGCATTTGCATACGTTTCCTGAGCTAGAAAATAAAGAAAATAAAGAATGAACCTGTTTCTTTTGAAATGCGGTTTCAAATTATTAACAGGTCTCTTTGAAGCTTTTTTTTGTCTTAGAATATCGGGACGACAATAGAAGGAGGCTCGGCAGTTGCATTTGAGGAAAGTTAAAGACTTGAATTGAAAAATTGCATTTTTCGACAGCGCTTCATAAATTCATAGCTTATACAGGGTGGGCCAAAACAAGTTTATTTTAAAAAACGCAATAGAAACGGGAAACGGCTCTCAGTGTCAAAATATCCTATGATTTAAAAAGGCCCAACCTTTATTTGGATATCAAAAAAAAATAGAAAAATTATAGGCCCAGAAGATCCAAAAAGGACTGCAGACCAGGCTTCTAAAAATTGTTGGTTTTTGTGACCTCCGTCCGTAGGTGGTATCTACATCTTCAAGTTCAGTTCTGCGAAGAATAAAGCCAGTTTTTTTGCGATATTTATGGACTGTAATCTTGTCTGATCTCTGATCGGAGTGAGAGGGGGGTTTTAGACGAACATTCTTACAACATTGAGCCACAGTGCTCACTAATGTGTGACCCAGAGTTTTGAGCCAGAATATAAATTCTTCAGTATACGAAAAACTGTCATTCCTAACAGGAAACACGAGTTTAAAATATATATGTGGCGCACTGGAATAGTTGTTAGTGTGTTGGACTAATAAGCGAGGGGTCCCAGGTTCGAATACCAAATTCCAACTTAAGGTTGAGTGAATTACACTTTACCATCAACTCATTTGTCGTCAAATTCCAACTTAAGGTTTTTTTTCCACAGCGCCACCGCTCGCGAACGTCTGACAAACATCCGGGAGTATAACTGTCATGAAAGAGCTTAGCCGGTTGGACTCGGCATAAAATTGTAGATTTGTCCCAAAAATAAAAAAACTCACACAAGACGAATGGTTGTTAGAAGCTAGGCCTAGGGTCCCTACGGACCTGTTGCGCCAACTATTTGTTTTATTTATTTATGTACCTCTTGGATGTTCTTTCTTTATGGTGTGGTCTGTTTTTTTTTTAACTTACCTAAGGTAGGAGATTTTGTAGCATAAATGCTTGAAGTTTTAAGTTGTCAAGAACGCGCTGAATGCTTTTGTGTTTTAGAAAACTGAAGAGGCAAATTCAACCACCAGCCAGAGCCTTGTAATCTCTGTCGAGCTATTAGGTTTCAAATAGCTCTAACCCCATCCATGGGAGTCTTTACAAATCAAAAAAGCTGTTTTAGATACCTCCATCCATAGAGGACATAAGCTTAATTCACAGTACCACCCAAACATCACTTTACAAGCTCATAACTCGTCTAACGTGTTATCAAAGATAAAACTTCCGCCATCCATTCCGTTTGCCGGCCTCTATGCCTTTTATTAACTCGTACGATTAAATCCCTTTCAGTTACACACACCACCTCTCCATCACAAATGGATAACCATTAAAAAAATAAGAGAGAAAAAAAAAATACCAAACCCATTAAGATAACAATTCTTAGAGAATACAGACCGTAGACCGTACATCTAATTACTTCCTATTGTACAGCGCAAACAAACCACTCTGGTGGGGAACACACACACCTGGTAACAGGAATATCAGACAAAAGCGAACCCCAGTTGAGATATAATAGGATACATTGTTATTGAAATATATCTTCGGCCCTAAATGAGTTCGTCAACTATAATTTATCTCGTTTGCTCAGGAAAAAAAAACTTGACTCTTTAGCAGTATAGGGTTGTCTTGTGATTGTGACCTTGGCAAGGCTAACGAAGTAGAATATACTCTGTCACTTTCTGATAGCCTTTTGTGTTGTGTAGAGCCACTCATGTTAGCCAAAACCAATCGTGACCTCAATTGGAGTAGTTGGCTTTGAATTTGCCTATCCATAGGAAGAGGCCATTTTACCTCCGGGCACTAGCCGAAGCCACATTTATTTTTATTGTTAACTGTTTTGTTTAATAGAACCTCTACCTCAGGTATTTCTATTTTGTGATTGCGGATACCAATTACTCGGAGATGGTTGGCTGAAGTTGCGCTGTTTCATGCTGTAGTTAGTCTTCCTCAAAGAGTTTTATGTGAGGTTTGGCCTCACTTGAGTAATTGAAACGCGAATAATACGCGTCGAGAAACCACTGGCCACTTGAAACGTGAATTGAGACAGCCTGCTTAAAATACAAAATTCGAATGCAATGCGCTTACTAATAATAAATTTAAGTCTCAACTTTTAAATTACGGAAGCTCACAATTGCGACACTACAACTAAAGAAATGATACAATATATTATAAAAACAATATCCGAATGGCTATTTTACTGACTTTATTAACAATTTTCTCACAATTACACTTGCTCGGTTTGGTATTTATTTTTATTTTGTAAACGTTTGAACGATTTCCTTTGACAGGTCGTTTTTTTTTTGTATTTTCTCTCTAGATTTTTGCGCTAGATTGAGAAATTTCCCTGAAAGGGATATATCACAAAATATGCTAGTTGACATCTACTAAATGGTTTGGTTTTTTTTATTTGGAGTTCGACATGCAGCTAGTCATCTAGCGGGCAGTGGAACGCGGCCATTTTTTGCGAGTGCTTTGGTGAGCCGGAATTTTGGAAGTTACGTGACATTTGTCAATAGGAATTTCTGCGTTACAATACTAGCGCACCAAATCGTGACCACTCCGTAAAAAATATAGCTTGTAGGCAAGTAACGGGAAATCGACCGGAGTTGGTGGAGTATGGTTTGTCTATGACATTAGTAATTTGACATGCGTTGTGTGACATTTAAAAGCCGACCCTTTTTCAATGCATAAATTACTCGTACTAACTTTTGTCCTTAAACAACAACGTCTTATGAAATATCCTATCCTTGCCTCCTCTTTCAAGCATATTCTGAAGAATTCAACACAGTAAATGTAACTTTAGGTGTTGCTCGTGCTCGTGCACCAACGAAGGTACACCCTCATAAATTTTTGAGGATGTGTAACAACAAATCCAAGTTCATTCGAAAGCAACCCCGCAATTAATTTTACTATTTAATTTATTTCTGAATAAACTCAGTATAAAGTAGGAGCGAAACCAAGTGTCTCCTCTCGTTATGTAAGCTCCTTGTTTTCGTTTTATATTTAATTTCTTCTGTTTAAATATGAGAGTCTCCTGCTGGATATAAGTAAATCCTGCACCCGCAGTGAAAATGGAATTTTTAATTAACTTCCAACGGCAAATGTATTCCATACATGACTATGCCAACTGCTCGAGCGAGATTAATGTGTACACATTTACTATGCCTGTATAATTACACACAACTAGAGGTATATATCTAGCGCCGCACCGCCGGTCGGTGTAAATCGCTAGAAATCCACCTCATCTCCTTTCCCATCGAATTGTGAAAGAAGTATTAAATATCAGACAGGCCACGTCAATAAAACGAAATGCTACAACCCATTGCAAACTGTCAATCGGAAAGTGACAGCAGCTATAGAGAAGTTGCAAAAAAAATCATATGCATGTCCTGTCATCTGTCTGTCTGCTGGGTCCTCTACTTGTAGCGGCCAAAACGCATTCCACGTAGCACCTTGAGGTTGTGTAGCATGGCAGCCCAACAAGAACACAGAACTACGCGCATAATATGTAAGTGGCGACAGAGCTCAACGCCCTCGCTTTTATCGCGAAAATGATTGGCACTTGACACTCACTCTCTCTATACACTTGTGTAAGGTGGCACTTTGTGTGTGCGTTTCCAACTGCTTTTGTTGCATATCCTAACCACCACCAGCTGCACACCGCACACATTGTACAACTGCTGACTCTTTAAAGCAAATACAATAAGGAATTCCGTCCATGGAATCCACACGCTTTTTGTATTCCCAGCAACCTGTAGGCCCCCTTGTGTAAATGCTAATTAATTATGAAAATTGCGTAGACTACGTGTCCGGGTGAAATGAAATTCATGCGCGCTTACCTTCGCAACCATTTTAAACCAAACATTTGTTATTCCAGACAGTGCTGCTGCTGCTGCTGTAATCTAATTTTTGGCTCTAAAAGGATCCAAACAATTCTTGTTCGAGTAAACAAATAAAAATAAGTCACCCGCACACGCATTTATCGTTGAGCTGATCAATAAATTTCTGCTACTTGATCTGCCATTCACGTTGCGGAACCATTCATCAGAACGGCTTTATCTTACCCGAGTCATCGTCCTTTTAAATCAACGCTGATTGATATTAGACTTTTGCACTGTGATTTGGTTGAAAGAAGTTTGACAACTGTTTGATTTGAATTGATTAAATTGTGTCGGGTGTCGCCCTGGATGGAGGTTGAGGCAGCTTTAGTTTGAACGATATTTTCCATGGAGAATGGGAAACCTTTAGAGGTTTTTGTTTTTTGTCCTTTAAGTGAGAAATTGTAGTAGAACAAGAACTACAAATGTTATGCTTGTATAAAATTTACCCGAATTTTGTGCTCAACAATATCAGGGGTCGAATCGTAAACAAGCATTTACGCGCGCGACTGAATTTGTTTTTGTTTCACATGTAAAATCAACTTAATTCTGTGAACGTATGTTATTTTTTTTAAGCAAAAATACAGTTAAATGTGTTAAAAAAATATTAACGAAGTTCTGGCGATTAGACCCCGGGTATTCAATAAGCTGTCATTTGGATCTGCACATATGATCAGTTTCAACTCTGCTCGATTGGCTATGGAAAGAAGTCACCAAATTTCACAAGCTCTTGCAAGCACTTCACTTTAATTGCAGCACGTCTCACATCTCAATGCATCGCTTAACTCTCACATTATTTCGTTTAATTCAATCAATTAACCAAACGCATTAAAAGAAAAACCAAAAACTCAAGCACCATTGTTAGTAGGCCCAGAAATTTCCACACAATTGCTGAAGCAATTAATTGCTAGTTTAACTGCACACAGAAAAAAAAAAAACTATACAGCTACACCGATGGCGGCAACAAACTAGAAAATTTCAACTGCTGCGCCGCGCGCCACTGAAGTTCGAATCTACACGCTGTGCTACCTCTCTGTCGAAATTGCAACAATTGTCTGTTTGTTGTTGCTTATTTTTTTTCTCGTTTTTGGAGGCTAAGCCCCTGTATACTCAAAGCAACTTGAGCACAACAATCAAGCAATCAATTAGCCCAAGCCATTGGACTGCATTGAAATTGCATGCGATCGTCATACTATTGACGGCCGCTCTGTGTTGGCCGGCTTAAATTGCAGCCAGTTTTGACTTTCCTCCTCCACAGGCACAAGTTCGCGTCATCTGGGTGCGCACGTGTTACTCGCAATTTATGTGGGTACCAAGCTTCCCAAAAAGAAAAAAATAAACTTAATTGAAACGGAAACTTGGAAAGCCTCACCTTTAACAAAAAAAAAACGAACCAACAGGATGAAGAATATTTCTTTTTTTAATTCATATTTGACAAACGTGGGCGTCTGGTCTCGAGGTCTTAACTCATTTTTACCCCGCGTACGGTAGCCTGCGCGAGCTGTGTTGTTGTCATGTTGTACTTGAAACCTGATATTCAAGTTACTATGCTGTGTTCCGATTTTTTATCATAGCCTTCATCTCCCGTGAGTGCCTCAAAAGTGAGACAAGAACCGAAATCAAAAAGGAAAAAAAAAAAAAATGGCAAATAAATCTCGTAAAAATGAGTGACTTTGCGCGTGCTCAGGTGTTGTGGATTGTCTTTATCTGCTGGGCGAAATCTTCTCGAATTTCAGGTTCAGAGACCCGCACTTCAAAACGATCGAGAATGACATTAATCGCGGGCGCGTTTTTCTCTTTGCAATTTTCCACTTGAAAGGTGTACTCTGTGCTGGTGTGTAGTGTATTGCAATTAAATCCGTAGTGTTACAGTGCCTTTTGTATTTCCTATGAGTGGATAATTACATCGTGAGAACTTGAGCTGAGTGCGAGTATTAATTGCAAACGCAATCCTTTGAGAGTTTCAAGAATCGAGACTAGGTAAAGCAAAGAAGTACTTGCGAGTTGTGAGTAATTGTATGTTTAGTTTGTGGGTAAGTGCATAATGAGAGCGGTAGTTGTTGGTTATACGGCGGCTGTGGAAAAAAAACTGTACTTGCTGTCGAAATCGATTCTTTTTAGATGTGTACTCTACATCGCGGCGATAGTTTACTTAGTCTGACTGACGCGATTTGACTTGGTTATTATTGGCCTAGAATGATCGTGTAAGCAAGTGGTTTAGGTAAATTTAAGTATTTTATTTTAACCAACTGTCGCAGGAGGCATTGCAATGTGTCAATCTAAGGTCCGAAACGAGCAATAAGTGATTTTTGTTTCGTATATGTAAAATGGACTAATTAGTTTTTTAGAACTGCAAATGCAAACTCGTTACTCGTTACTTTATTACTCGTTACTTTGTTACTCGTTATATTGCCAATATTGCCTTTTTCTGTCACCGATGAGAACGTATATGCCTATGTGCTGTTACTGTGTATTTATATCGATTGTGTTCAAAATGAATACGCAGATGGCCCTATAGAGGTAGTCTACAACAGAACCTAGATACTAGATGCTTGCGCCAGCTGCAGCGGTGTCATTATTTCGCCCGAGTACCAAGTAGCATTTGGAAATAATTTCAGTACATAATCCATACTGCAGCGTGACATTTACGCGTGTATTTAATTTTGTTGTTAACATATTGCAAAACCGACTTGTTTTGACAAAGAAACACGCCAACTTGTTTTTAGTGCCCCAAAAGCTGTTTAATTTTAATTTTTATTCTTGAGTGAGGCTTATGTGTGGAATTTATATTCAATATTGTATGTAAATCGTCCCCGCTTGACGAATTTTCATAAGCAATTTCCGTCAGCTTTACAAATCGGATGTGCCACTTCTGCAACTTATGTACTGCCCTTGTCGCCCATAAACGCCAAACTCATTTCACACTTATTTGAAATCCCAATTCAGCCCAGAATAGAAACCATATAAACACCAAAGTAAACTGCACACAATGGTTCGCCTTTGATTGTCTCGTAAACGCACTGGACCGGAACACTTTATTATGCATCTCTAATTTGAATAATTCACTCACTGACTCAATCCAATATCAAAGTATATTATTGCATTTTCGGATTTATGCTTAAAGACATCCATTCTCCTGAAGGAGTAGAATTTTGTTTTTCTCGTCGCGTAAACATTTTTATGATGATGGAGTTTTAAGTGATTTTTAACGAGCATCAACACTCTGCCACACTTTGACCCAAAACTACTCTCACTTCTGGAGGTGGATAGACTGTCAACAATTTGAAAATGGATTCGGTTGTTTACTATCGCCATTTAGTGTAAACGCCACTATACAAAACCAATTTTTAATCCGTTTGCTAAAAAATAAGAAAAAAAAAAAACTAACCCCAAAGACGACGCCAACGCCTCCGATTTTGGTTTATGATCGAATTTAATGGTAGCGCACGACGATCGACGGATAATCAAAAATCGATTTATACTCCTTACGGGGCGTTTTAATTTTCTATTTGTGTCTCTGGACATAGCCGGCCGCCACGCTTTGAACTGATGTCGGCTTTCTTAAGAGTTTCGCTCTCTCTCTCTGTCTGTCTGGTGGGGTTTAATAAATTCGCTTAAAATCGCTGTCCGAATTAAATGCATTAAATCGCCAACCGTTTGTAATAAAAATGTCTGTCATGGTGTGTGGTTGTTCTTTAAATAATTTTCTTTAATGGGAAACCATAAAAAAAATGCCTAATGACTTTTTGGAATTGTGAAGCACCTAAATCTCAATTGTTAAATTAAAATCTTTCGCTTGACATTTTTTTTTTAAGTGGAACATATTAAAATTTAATTAGACTGTCTCAGTAACAGTGGCATATGCCATTCGAATTTTTTAATAATAATGAAAATGAGTTGCAAAAATTACGAAACGAAAAATTAGACTTCGCAAAATTTGTGGTTCAATATTTTTTGACAAAGCGACTGGTGTACTTTACCTGCCTCAGCTGAGACTTACGTTGCGAACAAAATAAATAAATAAATAAAAAAATGGTATGCACATGGGGTTCGTGTCCCCTTGGTATAGCTTCACAACAACTATTTACAGGAGGGACCTACTATTTTATGACGAGTCCGAACGTCTTCTGGGAGAAGCTTTTTCATGGCAGTTACAATCTCGAATGTTTGTAAGACGTTTGGAAGATGTGGTGCTGTGGAAAAAAACCGTAAGATGTAATTTTTGTTTTTTCCTGGGATCGAAACTAAGAACCATCGCACAGTTGTTCAGCACACTACCCACTGAGCCACTTTACGTTGTGATAGTGATATAAAGGGTCTTTCATTAAGAAATTGACCACTTCCTTTTTAAATCAAATGCAAACTACTTGAGATATCTGGAAATAAATGTTATTGGCTTGAATTACTATCAAAATATTTCTGTGGCAACAATGAAAAACAGCATAAGTCATTTTTAACACGTTCACCGAACAGAGACTTCAATAACTCGATTGTTGCACCCGCTCTGTGACTTGTGACACCGTCTTGTTGGAACTACACATCACTGATATCCAATTTATGCAATTGCTAAAAGAAATAACGTTCCAACATATCTCTTTAGCGAATATCATTTAGCGTAACGTGACGGTCATTTTCATAGACGAAAAAAATCGGCCCAATGACGCGCCGCAGCTAACAGTGACTTTTTACGGATGAAGTGGCCAGTAACGCATATTCTGCTTATTGACGAAGCCGTTAAATCAAAAATGCGCTTCATCGCTAAAGATGATTTTGCGATATAAATTGTCGTTAACGCTCTTAAAGTTGCGACCAGAACTTCGGTGGTTAATTTCAATTATTTGTAAACGCTGTTCCATGATAAAAAAGTTGATTTTACTGAATATTTTGACATTGACAGTTCAGTAATCGGTTCAAGGGTGCGTTCACACTGAACGTTTGAAGTTGTCAAGTCGCTTATGAATGACCCTTTATATATTTTAGGGCTGTGTTTGAGGAACTTAGTTATGTCAATCATGAAAAGGTCTACCTATCCAACTGTGAAGAACTAAAAAAAATCGACTTGTTTGGGAGGAGAAGCGGTATGGATCCTTTGAGAGCCCTTTCAGATACGATATACAATTGTAGATCCTTTCCATTCTCCCGTATTGGAATGTGTGAATCCATTTCTTGCGCACTCCATTCGATATTTCACTCCGTTAAGTGCTCTACTCCCTGGCACACCGCTCTGATTTTACCATGTCCTTTGAAATAACCACACACAGGGAGAAAATCCTTACGAGTAAACATTTGAAGGGTTTTTTTCGATCGATTAATTAACGGCAGCGACTCGGAGGAGGGCGCACATCCATTCCATTCCAGCACACGCCACGCTTGACACAGAATCCTCTTGAGAGATTGAGAGAGATCCTTAATTTTTTTTTTTTTGGTTTCGAATTGAGTACAATTGCAATTAATTAACAGATTTAACTAAATGCGCCTGCTGCAACTGACACTATTTGAATTAATCAGAATTGGCGGTACACTTCCCCGCACACATGCATGCGTTATCCAAGTCACTTGAGGCAAATTGGTTGAAGCGCGAAGGTCATTTATAAACAGCATTCAATTGTGCAATGCATTTGAAACGTTTCGTTGTGTTCTTTAATTTTTACAAGTTAATAAGTGCATTCATATGTTAAGTGCATCTCGTATACATGTATACGCTCACCACACCCGGCAATATTACAAGCAGCTAATTGTGGAATGGGATTTTAATTCGATTTTCTCTATGGCCATAGTTACAGACGCAGATCTGTATTTATATATATATAGAAAGGAAAACCACTCGGAATTACATGACCGTTTGAATTAATTTGAAAATTCGATGGTGACGAGGAGATAAGGATGGGTTGGGTGGCTGCTAACAGTTCGAATGGCTTCATTTAAATTTGTAATCGCTTCGGTCGAGTAGTGATGCGGAAAATAATTAAATTTTTATTATACGAGAAGTTAGTTAAATGCAAATATACGCTGTATTCTGTACTCGAAACATAATTGATGTGTTTTCGAATTTAAATTGTAATTTGTAATTGCATTTGCAGTTGTACCAAATGCGATGGGGAATACGTGATGCGCCAGGCCAAGTGCCAGTCCCAGTCCCATTGCGCAGTACTTTCGAGAAATTATTTTCAATTATTGCCTCATATATGCGAGTTCATGTTGACGGTGACGCCGATAATCGAATCGTTTCGAAGCCATATTCTGTTAATTGAGATGTGAATTAATATTAAAGACCGGCTGGCAGGTAAATGGAGAGTCCTTTGCCGGCTGTTGTTTTGACGAATGCTTGTGTATCGATTTTAGTGTAACCAATTTGAAAATAATGTGCTTAACTAGTCGAAACTTCAATTGTTTCAATTGAAATACACCCATCGTACTGGGTATCTGCGTTTTGATATCAAAACTGCAGCTATCACATTTTATAGCTAAAGATTAAATTAGTCTTCTGTAAATGATGTTGATAAATAATTATAATAAATAGCAAAAATAACATTTAATGAAATAATTACACTCTGAACTTTTGAAATGCAAAATAAAACCAGTCACTTGGAGCCACATGTGCCACAATATATTGTACACACAAATAAACACATGACTCACAAGGGACAAAGGAAGATTTTAAAATTCAAGCTTCCAGCATTGTAAGCTATACCTGTACCTGCCAGTAACAGAAGCACTCATGCAGGACATAGATACACTATAGTATTCATACGCAGAGAGAGAGAGAGAAAGTTATGCAGAGCGCCTAGACAGGATAACGACATTTCATGTAATCATGATGAATAATTGGATTCCAACATGCCGAGGACATTTTCCATTATTATTACATGTCATTGTGAAATCGAGAGGAAGGTTCGGGTCTTTCCCCATGTAATATTGCCCTTCAGCATACAAACAGCAGGCGAGCCATTACGTTTTCAAGAGGTGCACGAAACATTAGCTTGCAACGAGAACGACCAACAAACACACACACACATAATACGGGGAAAAAGCTCCTCAAGGCGAATTTCATTATTACCTGAATTAAATTATAGATTTAATTGAAATTTCACCGCAGACATCATAGAAACACACACAGTCCAGGGTGGTGAAGGACTTTTCAATTGATGTCTGTCCGGACGGGGATCCTCAGGCCTGCACTTGATCTCCTTCTGAACTGGTTACGTAAAATTGCGCAGCATTCAATTTTTATTTGTCGCATACTCTGTGGCATTTTAGACCCAAATGGTGTACAAAATATATCCGAATGGAATGTTTTCAGTCCGATATCCCTGCGACGGCCATATAAAAAGGGGCGTTAAAATGGAAATTGGAAAATCGTAATTACGAAATAAAAATTGATTCCGTGTGAATCGAAGAAGATGGCGGGCGAGAGTCGTAAAGCGGATTGGCCCCCTCTATGTGCGCACCATACGATGGTAATCTCTTTTTTGCGAAACGAAACTGCATGAATTAATTTTCGTTTTTTTATCCACACAGAGGCGGAAATTGTGCAGCGTAAATTGTCTGCTTCGGATTCCGATGACGATTCGCGGTTTCCTTTCCGGTGTTATAACCTACGCACGCTATAGTGGCTGGAAATTAAAATTTATTCGAATTTAATGGCGGAATTTCATTTTATTCATTAATTACTGTAATAATGACAGGAGGCGAAGTGAGAATAGTTGTCCTAGGGTGGTTGGGAGAAGGAGGCTGTAACTAATCAAACAAATCAGGTGATGGTTTTAAGCCTCGGGTTTTGTTAAGGAGGCGTTGGCAGATATAAAATATGCTTGTTCTTTTTTTACCTCGTCCAGGTGGGAATTCCAGATGGTGGTCTTACATAGGTATTTGACCTTCGCTGCTAAGTCGTTGACTGTTTTATTGAGCTCGTCCGATTTCATTCACACTTTTTAGTGGATAGAGCCTAGTACGCACCTGTTCCGGAACGAAAAATCCCATACAAAAATGACACAACGAAAAAATTCGGCCTCCTTTTCGTTTTGCTGTACGCTGCTTGGTACAATTCTCCACTTTCTTTTCGCACACATTTATTGACCCCGGGGCGGTAATTGCTTGCGTAAATTTGACATTTGTACTGCAGTGTTACCAGGTTTTATAATTTCAAAAATATTAAAGAAAAAAAAGCCAAACTCAAATATGCACATTTGTTGCAATTCTTTAGCTAGACTTATTCTGATTACATTGTTTTTAAAGACGACAATATTAAACTAAAAAAAAAAACAACACAAACTCATAAACAAGATACTTTTCTAGTTTCCATTTTTTCAATGTTAAAAATGTTAAAAAAAAAGAAACGCCTATGGAAACGAGCTTGAATAGTAAATTATTTCGAAATGGGTTTGTATAAATGTGTGAAAATTGAAATCGACTCCCAGTGCAAGTGACAAACAAAAATGTTTGCGGCCAACTCAATCCAAAGAAGAACCAATTAAATTCGGATTTAATGTTCGAGTAATCGAGCAATCTGAAATCTCAGATCATGTAATACATTCCTAAGCAGACTTAAAATCGCTAAACTTCAAAGTTAATAGCGTAAATTAGGATAAATCCCAAATGACAATTTTAAGGAGCCAGTGAAAAGTTCGAGTCCAAATCAGAGATATATAACCAGTGTTGGTAACACTGCTTATTGTGTATCAGCTGATGGAACTCTCCACAAATTATTTAACGCTGCCTTTTCGCTGTCCATTTGAAGACCACCGGAAAATTTCGTTCCGGAACAGGTGCGTACTAGGCTTAAGTAGGGAAACCTTCAGGGATCTTTACTTTTAGTCATAGTAGGCCTTTAAATTGCAAGTTAAAAGCTTGCACAATTGACCGAAAGCACTTGCAAAAGTCAATTATCTATATAGACAAATATTCCCCCTTTATTTGGACCATAGACACGAACCTCTACGTCACAAGAATAGTGCCGGCTGTTCCACATCCACTATACAACCTTTTCACTTTGTTTACAAAATTCCGACACCCTTCTGTTGGCTGTTCACTGTTCAGTGTTCATGCCACTTGAACGATTAGCTAAATAGATGAAGTTCAATCATAATGCTTACCCCCAATTCTGTGCAGCACAACATACACGGGGGTTAACAAATTCAACTATATATGCATATACTGTCAACCGGACAAAGCCATTCTGTCCAATAAGCACAGAGCCCCAGCACAAAGTTACCACGCAGCAATATTATAGTTTTGCAAACACAAAATGTGCACCTATCTATAGATATGTAGATGCACACTACTCGTATTATGCATATTTGCACTCAACCTAGGTAGAGTTAAACTGCTCATATTGCACTTGCACCATCATCATCAGAGAACTAAACAAAGAACGAAAGAGAAAAACCATTGGATAGGACAGCCGACAGAGAAATGCGCCCGCCCGCCCAAGCCCCCTCTGCTGCCCGGTTGAGTACATTTATGAAACTTACACTGAACTGACGTGGATTGATTGAACAGTTAGGCTGGAAATTTTAATTAAAATGCAAATATACACACTATACGGAACAAAGGCATAGATAGACTGACCGAGCAGGCGGATGGGTTTCATACTACGAAATTCGTACGAAAAAGAAGAAGCAAAAAGTTTCCAGCTCGTTTGATTATGATGACCGTCCATGGTGGAACGCCACTGGTTATAGTTTTAGGCCCTTTTGGCTAACTGTATGAAGTGGCGGTGGTGGGTGGATCTTTTGTGAAGCTTGCGTCAGTTATGGCACGTTCTGTTTCCTTTATTTGCAGTTTTTTTATTTTTTTTTTGTTAGTCTGCTACTGCCAACGTGCACACGCTCGTAGGATATCGATGAGGGAAATGCACAGAGCAAAATGACTTTACAAAGTGAGAGTTGCGGGTGGCCGTCCGATGTGTGCACACACGAAATGAAGTTAACTAATTGAACTATGAGAGCGAGGAAGGCTCTGCCTTTGGCTGAAGTCGTCTAGGCGACCGAATGCAGTCCATTGATGGGAGGAAAGTAAATAGTTACACGGAAGACGCGTTTTTATAAAAGATAGGATTTCAGATGATTAAACACTCAGCGATCAGAAATCCAAGTTTGGTGTAGTGATGGAAGGAACTCTGTTCAACTGACCGCTGTGGGCTTGAAATTCGTCCGAGCACCCGTTAACGATGGTGAACTAACTACCTTAAAACTGTGGAGGTTTTTGTTATACCTATAAATGAAGTCCTCCCTACTCTTTCCCGGTAGTATTTTGAACGATATACACAATTGGAAAACCAAAACAAAGAAGCCCTTGAGCATTGGTCATGTGAAAGGTGGGCCATCTAGTGGTTTCTTTTTAAATCAAAGGTTATTTTGACACTGGGCAGCTGTTTCGCGCTCAAAATCTTGACAGAAAGTCAGTATCATACCTCCGCAGAACGAAATGAGTCACTCTACGCTTAGACAACGTTGGGAAATATTAAAAACTTATTTCCAAAGTGAGGGCTGTCCAGCCCAAACAGTGTGTTTTTTGAAAATAAATTTTGACCGAAATGAAGCACCCACCGCGCCTGCTGTACGCAAGTTTTTGCAAAAAGCTCGTGAGACTGGTATGCATGTGGACAACATTCATGGTCCCGTCGTCGTACGGTGGGCACAGACGAGAATGTGGCTGCTGTAGCCCAGAGTGTGAGACTCATCATTGGACCATTTTTCTACGAAAATTAGGCTGGGAACAACGTTTCGGTCAACGGGGGGCGTTACAGAGACATGTTAACCGATTTTTTTTTACTGAAATTGAAGACATGGATTTGGACAACCTCTGGCTCATGCAGGAAGGCGCCCCATGCCACATAGCCCATGCCACAATTGATCTTTTGCGCACCAAATTCCCAAATCGTGTTATCAGCCGTCTTGATGATGTCAATTGGCTGCGATTTGACCCCTTTTTTTGTGGGGAACCCTGAAGGACCGATGTTATGCCATCAATCCGGAAGAGATTCAAGCACTTAAGGCGAATATCATCGGAGCAATCAGTGAGCTACAGCACGAAACCATCAACGAGGTCTTGAAAATTGGACCGACTGAATGCCTTGAACGACGTTCTATTCCATAATTAATGAGAATGCTTGCTCTTACTAATAAACCCATAATACATGGAAAAAATTTAATTTTGTCCATTTTATTGCATTTTTAAAAAGAAACTTGTATTTGGCCCACCCTGTATATGCATCGTACATGTGCTGACCGGATTTTCACCCACCATCTCTATTCTATATCAATCCTTTCATAGCTACGTGCAGAAATGCCTCAGTTGGATAAAGCGGTTTCTCATGGATATCCAAAAGCACTCTCACCTTTAATGAAATTAAATTTTGTTGCACAAACAAAAGCTGCGAGCGAAATAATTTTCACTGACGTCGCACCGTCCTGCTCGTTCTGATCCATAATTAGAAATTCTACCGACAAATTTCAAAAATAAAATAAACGCACTGCCATCACTATGGATGTCCAAACTTCCGGTGATTTATGCAAACTTGGCGTTCCCTCTCCAAATTGTATATTTAGTTCAACGACTCTACACCATTTGTGATGGCAAACAAAAAAAGGAGTACATAAACGTATTCTCAGTTCCAAGTGCCCTCACTCCTTCAATATACATACGACGCACACAGACAAAGTCATTTTAAACTATCAAAATGCATTCATATTTCGATTCTTCTTCGCTAAAGAAAGGATTCTATGTGCGCAGCACTCTTACTCAATAGAGGGATCATAACCTCCAAGTGTCATGTTCAATATGGATGTTTACATATTTCACTTCCTCTTCGCATCGTTGTCGTTTCTTAAATATTCAATAATTTAACATGAAGAAAAAGAAAGCACACACAAAAAATAAACAAAGAATATTGGTACTGACGGCGTGGTTCTTAAATGTCTAAGTGCTCAAAACCACTCGATAAGGTCGATAAGGTCTCTATCGTCCTCAGCATTGCTATCGTCATTATCATAGACAAAATCGTATATACATAATAATAATATACGTATCGATTTCGTTTGCCGTCATAGCAGCGCTGCAGCAGTCATCTTCGGTTGCGAACCGTAGCTGACATCCCTTACGAGTGCGTGGGTGGCATCAGGCAACCCTTTTCCACTCATATCGAGAGACTGTGTCGTGTGTCCTATGTGGCACATGGAAACAGACGCTATGAAGCGGGCGGTATTGGGCGGACCTATGACACTTTGTAAAATGCGAAATCTTGTGACATTAAATTTCATTCCATAAGTGTCAGTTGCAATGTGGAAATCCGCATGTTGATAGCTGCATCCAGTGAAAGTGTCAGGCTTTGAGTTCGTATATACATATTTTTTTTTTCGCATTTATCTATTTTAGGGGAGTCTCATCGCCCGCCAAACCCAGTCTCTGTATACTCCATATAATTGACTTTGACATAATTGAGTTGGCAGACTTTAGGAGCGGTCTCCATATACACAATACACTCTGCCAGTCGGTTTCATGAATCTATACGCAGCCATCAGAGGGATAGAGTAATAAAATGCGGTTTCCAGTTGGAGCGACGTTGCTATACGTCATTTATCTCCATGCTCTGCAGCTAATCGGATTTCTATTAGCCGCTATCCTAGTGTTGGTCTTTTCCTTCTCTCTTCTCACTTTTTACTGAGCCAGCTAATTTCTATTCAATTATGCAAATCGGATTGAATTTTGTTGCGCTCATTTTATAATGACTTTTGGTGGCGATGTCGGTTTGAGTGTTTGCGCACAAAGGATGTTCCGAGGCGGAGTATCGATGCCATAAATTTTAGACATAGATAACTTAATATTTAAATAATGTTATGTATGTATTCGAAGTGTAAGAAATTGCTGATTGGGCAAGCTGCCAAAAGGAACGAGAATTCAGTACGTGCGGAATAGGTACCTCTAAGTTTCGTGGATGTAAGAATGTCATTTGTGCACAGATTTGTGTTTTTTGACAGAATTTGATTTATCTAAACAAATGTTTAGTTCAGTACTTATTTCAAAAATGAACACATTTATTGTGATAATTTGTTCTTTTCTATTAACAATCACTGAACGCGCCCACAAGTGCGCATAAGCTAGGCTTTAAATGAGGCCTATAGAAACAACAGATAACTAGCTCCTAAGCGCATTCATAACATGAGGTTAATCTTACCTCCGTTCAGTTGATGGTTGCTTAAGCGCTACTTGGGAAATATTAAGGGTACCTATTCACTTAATCTCATAATTGTATGCAGCTCGAAAATTCATTAATTTCTACCGTGCTTTAAGTGAACGTCCCTCGGAAATATTGCGTAAATCGCAGTCTGGTAACACTGCTACCAAGAATAGTGAAAGCAACATTTTGTGTACACAACAGAAAAGGCAAAGAACACTTGCGGTATTCTGTATGAGAAATCTGTTTCGTGTCTCCAAAGTTCACAATTTATTTAATTTATGCGAACCGTTCAAACTATCGTATAAATGAATATTTTATTATGTTTTTGTTGTGATTTTTATTATCATTTAAACTCTATATTATACTGATTGTTATGATCGTTTCGCGTGTTAAAACGCTGTTGTGAATAATATTTAAACCAATGAAGCGATTAACGACAATAGCCACTAAACGCCGTTTGTGGAATACGAAAAGAGTGCGAAGGTTGTATTTAGGCATTTTTGGGTTGGGAAAGATTGTTAACGAAAGCTTTGTGATTTTGAATTCTCTTAGATCAGTGTTGCAGTGCACGACTTAATTGCAGCAATTAATGTCGATAGAATTCAGCCTGTCCTTTCGAATCGGAAATAATTATGTGCATCACGTGTCCCACCATCAAATAAACTGTTTAACTGATTTGTATGCATAACGGATGGCTTTCATTTTTCAATGCGACGTAAGGTAGAGTTTTCGTTAAAAGAAAATAACTCGCACTGTCCATTTACGAGCTTTAACTTTCTGAATGTGTCACAATAATTTATTTACATAGCTATCTTTATTTTTCTAATCGAATCCGTTTTTTCATTTGCAGAAAAAGTATTAGACTTTTTTGATGTGGACGGCGTGCATTAGCGCAAAATGACAGACTCGTTGAAACTGGCTGAAATGCAACGTACGAGCATTGAATTCGAGCGACAGCGTCATCTCGCGAATTGGTTCATCAAAAGTAGTCCACACATGGCAACACCTACGAGTCCAATGAATGGTAGTGGTAAGTTGAACTCGTTGTTTTTTTATGTAAACAATTTAAAAAAAATTGACTTTCACAGGTGCTCCACCAATAAATGGTGGTGGTCACGCCAACTCCTCCACACAGGGAACCACCTCAGGGAACGGTACAAAGAATGGAACAATCACCACAACGAATCCGTTGTTTTTTATAATGCCCAACAGCAATGGCAATCATCATCATCAAACAGCTGCTGGGGCTGCAGTTGGCAATGGAAGTAGTGCTGCTGGTGCTGCTACAGGCAAACCGGGCTCAGTAGTACATCCACATACATCCCATCATCCGCATCATCATCCGGCATTGGGTGGTAATTTAGTTGTGTCTAGATCCCAAATATTCACCTCACAAACAAATTTACCACTTCAAATTTTAACCGCATCCTCAGCCCAGGAGGGACGGAAACCAAAACTGCGTCGCTTCAATTCGCATGACACCTCGGCGAATATGTTTTCGGTGGCTGATTTTGAGAATGCAAGACTTGCGCGACGCAATGAAATCGAGATGAAACAGCGAATGCAACAGCGAATGAAAATGAATTCGCTCAGTTCTGGCGGTGACTGTTCAACGGGTGATAGTAAAGGCTCCAAATACAGTAACGATGTAAGTTTTCTCTGCGGCTAATTTGTGTCCATCAAATGGAATGTTGTCTTATTTGTTTGTTTATTTGACAGTCCCAAACGGATCCTTTACCAGCTGAGGTATTTCTTGATCGATACTCGCTACCGCGAGTGGTTCGGATCTCATACAAGATGAAATTTAGTCATGAGACTTTACAATCATCATCGTCGAACGGTTCGTCGACCTCGACGCAGTCATCGACTGCCTCGTCGTCAGCGTCGGTGGGACATAGCAATAATAATAACAACGCCAATGGCAATAAGAGCTGTAGTGATTTATCGAAAGAGAATGGTGAATTATTTCTGCTGTATCGGCTGATACGGCAAAGGCACATCTATCATGGTCATAACGCTAAGACAGGAGTGGCGAATCGAAAGAAGGGGGTGATGATACCACAGGAGTTTCCAGGTAATTTATTGTGAATTAGCATGTATAGTCATCTAACTTTGTAGTGCGATCATTAGAGCCACTTGCCGATCCGTTTCTATACTTTGATTGTTGCCAAACTGTGTTTATTAGCAGAAAATGTTGGCTGGTGGTCTCTGTCTTTGCGTAAGCTTGAATAAATTATTTTTGAAGCAAAGGACTTGACTTTATAGGGTGAAGCAGTTCTGACTGAACATCTTTAGCCATCTGTTTTAGATAGACACAAAGTTCACGTTTTTCGGTCTAAAAAAAATCACTTAGTTACCAAATGATTACAGTGCTCCGTAAGCACTTTCCTGCGTCTGATCTCTGCTCTTATTTCTGGGTAGCTGACTCAATGAAAGTATTTCCCAAGAAAGCACTACATCTTTCGCAGCATTCGTAATACCCCTAGTGAGTGGTTCTCAGTACAGAGCTTTGTGTATAACCGTTCGGTAAGGTCGGCTAATGAGGGAGAAATGTCCGTATTATTGTAAACACAACCAAAAGGTTTTCCACTGAAAATTCCCTAGTTGCCCTGAATAACAGAAATTCCTCATTTCTGAGCACGTGTTCTTCGCTAATGATCAGGGGAACCTGCATTGAGTCCACCAACTGGATTCAACACCTACTCGCATTCATTTTGAATATCATGAATTAAAGATCCAATAATTAATTATTTTGAACAAATTAATTAATAATTGCGATTACAACACACTCGCCTTCATTAAAATGTTAACACCACAGCGTTCTCAACGGTGCAACGATTTTTTCTTCACCCACTCCCGCAGCCCAGCACACCGCACCGCATTAAATTTCGTAACTAAGCTAAAATTAATTTGTTGCGTTGCGCAAAGCTGGGGAAAGTCTCGACTGAAAGCAGTTTCATACCTCATGTTGTCTTGTTCATGTTGATTTCTTGTGCTGAGTTGAGTACCATAAGTGAGAATACAATGCGAATTAATTCGAGATCAAGGAAACGCAGAACTCTAACCAAAAAAAAAAGCACACGTCACACAGTGTTGGTGGAAAAACTATTCTTGCGGTTGCAACAAACAAACAAAGTGTACGACAACCCAATGTATGGGAATATGCCCAGACTCTGGATGTGAATTTATTTCCATTTTCAATTATTTACTTTTTTTTCTTTGTTTCCACCCACCCGATGTGTGATAACGCTTGCGTTGAATGTCTCTCTGTCACCATAAAAGCTTCATTAAAATACAGGCAGAAAACAGCGGCATCTTCACAGCGGGACATGGGAGAATCCCAATTTATATTATTTATGTGTTGTTGCTCGTGATCCGCAAGAGGTCACTACTGGGTCTGGCATAACAATTGGGGAGTACAGTCATAAATAACAGCATGATTCACATGGATGTGCGTCGAGATGTATGCACGGCATTAAGTGAGCCCAGAGCAGCACACGCAGTGCTCAGTGTGTAGTATCAAATGATGGCAATTAAGATCAAGTAAATTGCGTAGATTGTCAAGTTATTACAAAGCGTAAGGAACAGTCTTTTGCATTTTGGAGGTTGTACATTTCCATATTTTTTAGCATGCGTAGGGATTTGTAATAAAGCAGGTGGGTTTGAGAAGTAAATCTCTTATGGGTGGGTTTATTTAGAGGTAGTAGCTTAAGCCAATACTTGGTGAATACAACTGAAAAGAATGAAGCAAAGGAATGAAATTTACATTGAATGTTAAGGGTGGGCCATCTAGTGGTTTCTTTTTAAATCATTTTGATTTATTATTATTTTCACACAGACATCTGTTTTCAGTGAGTGCTGTGTAGCCCAAACAATGTGTTTTTTTTTAAAGAAGTAATGTCCGAAATAAAGAACTCATCACGCCTGCTGTACGCAAGGCGGCAAAATTGCAGCATCTGGGGCTCGGAAAACCCGCCCACAAGCCATTGCGTCCACAGAGAGTGACAGTTTGGTGGGGATTGTGAAATGGTGGAATCATTTAACATTCCGGAAACGATTCAAGCACTTGAAGTCAGTATCATCCAAGCAATTCGTGAGTTACAGCACGAAACTATCAACAAGGTTTTGAAAAATTGCTGGCCGAGGCAGCCACTTGAACGACATTGTATTCCATAATTAATGGGAATGTTTGCTCTTACTAATAAAGCAATAATAATTGAAAAAAATTTAATTTTGTTCATTTTATTCCATTTTTAAAAAGAAACTTGTTTTTGGCCCACCCTGTACTTACACTCCCAGGGGAAGCTTAACCCGTCAAGTGATAAGTGTAAATTAAACACCACCTAGATTTAGTGTGCTTCTAAAACGTGCTAACGTGTTGACAATCACTACCTTCGCCGTTCCAATTATATGTATCAGTTATCGGTGTTAATTCTTGCGGACGATATCCAAATGCTTCAGACAACTTGCAGACAACAACGTAGCCCATTTCGGGGAAAATACTTATTCTTGTAGTCGTCAGTTCTGGTCCTTCTTTTCTATTTAAGGACATCCCATCGCCTTATTTCTTGCATCTTCTGTTGCTGGGCTAAGAGAAAAACCACTCAGCAGAGCGATATGCAGCAAACACATCAATCATCTCATCTAAGTTTGCACAGATGTATAATGTATATGCGCACATATTCCGCACGTTTGAGTTAAGTGCATTTCCGTACCATTTGAACAATTGAAAGACTGGTTGCATTTTATCAGAAACCAGAATCGTTATTTGCCATTTGGGGGGGGGCTGCAATAAATATTTCATTCCATATGTGTGTGCTCGTGCATTTATTTCAATCAAACCGAGGCGAAATCTTTTCCACTTTCCATCCACACAACACTTCCTTTCCGTTTGACATTTTAAGGAGAACGAATATAGCAAAAAAGAAAACTGTGTGTGTACTTATGCTCTCTCTACCTTTAAGTTGGAAAGTGGTAAGGAAGTTATAGGCATCTAAACACTTAGCCACACTGACTAATGGCATTGCCATTAAGGTACTAATGCACCACGAGCACTACACAGTCATTTGGGGGCGATTTCTTAGAACGAGAAGAAGAAGACATTTGCAATAAATCATTTGGCTGCGTTATCTGCCATTCTCCTTCAAAAGTGCTTAACATTAATGACAGCCAATAAGTTTTAATGGTGCGCCTTGAGCTATAAATTACAGCTTTTACTTTTGGTCGAAAGACAAAAGCTTGCCGCCAAGAAAAGTGCTGCGGAGGAGTGTTATTATACGAAAATGTGTGGCAACTGGAAAATTATCCGCAGGCATGCATAGGAAAGAAATGAGATCTGTTCCGAGCATTACAATGACATAAAACGAAAGGGGTTGAGCAATTAGCGAACTAGGAAGAGTTTTTTTTTTTTCAGTTTTTGGGTATCACCGGAGCTTAGGAAGCCATGGGATCAATGAATCACATTTTTTCCTCCATTCTTATGTATAGTTTATAATATGTTTAGTGACATTCCGAGCGATTAAGTATTATTTATATTTTCCAAAGTCATGCCGTAGAAATATCTGTAACTAGCAACTTGGTTCTCATCCTCAGGCTACTTCTCCCTCATCAACGAGAAGGGGGTGCCAACCGCAACTCTCTACACCACGCTCATTCAGTTGGTGCGAGAACGTGTCTACAAATTCGTCTCGGTGGACAATCTGCCGGCATTTACTGAATCTCAAAACGGTGAAGGCTACAACGCCCGACCACAGTACATCAAGACGACCGCCCGATGTGGTCAAGTCTTTCGCCTGTTGGCAGTTTTTGAAGATGGCAAACAGCAAGAGTCTTCAGCCTCATCCAATAAGATCTCCAATAGTTCGGGACGTGAGAAGGAAAAAGGCCGCTACGCTCAATTGCTGAATGAAAACCGTCAGGTGCTATATGTTTCCCTGTCGACCAAAGGAAAATTCTACGAAATCGAACCAGGCATTCCACAGATTCTACAAAAAATCGGAGGCTCCGAGGCGCAGAAAAAGCTCAATCCCGATTGCGTGCATAAGATCACAGCGTTGATTTCGCTTAATAAGGAGCTGCCTACGACACTTCGATACATTTCGGGTCCAAGTGGCACAGCTAATACCATTCCGGAAAATCTCATCGTCAGTCGAATTTCTATGGAAAATGTCGTCATCGGATGTCCCATTGAGAGCGTTGAGGCGCAGAATCCGCTACATCTGCGCAAGTTGCACATCACTCCTGAGATGATCTTGGTGAAGTATCTCCTAGGTTTCGAGAACGAACAGCGGATGTTGGCCAACCAAAATGTGCAGAATATGCTGAAATATTGTCAGTTCAATTGTGATCAGTTCTTGAAGATGGTTGAAGTGGAGATTCTGCACAGGCCCGAGCGGTCAGGAAGCAAGAGTCGAGTGGAAGGACTGAAGATTCTTAAGCCGCTTAATTTTCCAAAGCTCCTGAGACGAGAGAAAACCTCTATAGCCCACGAAAAGGAAGATTCCATAATATTTCTCAGCAAGAACGACTTGGCCAACATGGAGGCCAAAGATGATCAGCATAAATCCCAACAGTCCACATCTGCACACAACCGGATCTCAGAAAAGATGAAGGTATTCCAGTCGACAAAGAAGAAATGGTTCCGCCGAAATGATAAGCACACCTCAATGACCAGCTTGGATTTGGACGTTCAAGCCAAGCGCATGAGTATGGAGCGATATAATGACATGTCGAAAATGCTGCAGGAACGATTTGGTGCGAACTTGGAAACCGAATCCATTTCTGAACGCTCCACATCAGAGATTGGCGTGTCGGACACAACAGAATCTAAAAAACCACCGCTACAAAAAAGTTTGAGCCTACAGGACGTGGACTTTGTGGGAAAACCGGACCTTTTGCCCAAGAATTTCACAGAGAGCAGCGACACCATGAACGATCACGAGCAAGACCATGACGATGAGAACAAACCGCCGCAATCGTTCATCACTCAAAAGCTCTACACCGAATTCTATGTGAAGACCAGGCAATACAGCAAGTCCTCATCAAGCCTGCATCAGCTGTTGCACTTTTCGGTACCGCAAAAGATGAATGTTGTTGAAACGAAGAAAAGCCACCACGTAGAACCGAAAACACCAACATCAAAGAAACTGGAGTTCAATATTGGGGAAGAAGTAACGACCGGGTTTGACACCAGTCCAAACGGGATTATCGATGACCTTCCCTACAGCAGCGTTCGAGATTCCCTTCTCATATCCAGCGATGAGTCCTCGAATGAACTCTGTTCCCCAAACACGGCAAATTTAGCCCTAAATCTCATCGATTACACCAAGGAGAATATTTATGCGGAAATTTGTCATGGCGAAACTGTCACCGTGACCAATGACAGCTTCCGCATAGAGCCGACCACAGCAACCTCTACCAGTATTGGAGTTCTGGAGAACGGAACCGTAGCGGGCCCCTCCGCCGTAAGTCGGGTGCAGGTAAACTGCTCCAATAGTCCGGTGCTAGGAGACGGATCCCACACCAAAACCAACAAATTGTCGACAGTCTGTGATGAAGGCAACATTTACAATACACTCAAATGATGACTCACAGGTTGGAAGGTTAAACTGGCGTCCATATTTTTGGCTCACTGGGCGCCATTTTAAGTTGGTTTTCGGGCTGTTTTCCCACGAAGCTTTTTTAATTTTACTTTTTTGTCTTTGAAGTAATATTTTAAGTTTATTATTTTTTTTTACACAAACACACACACACTCTGTATTATATGATGATATTAGATAATTTTTTTTTCTTTTCTCTTCTTTTTATAAATATTGATGTAAATAATATTAGTTTAAAATTTTTGGAGGAAGAAATAATGTATTGCTTATGTTTAATTTTTTTTTTTTTTTTTTCTATTATTTTATTAAATATTTTCCAATTAATATTAATGTTTAATTAAAAAGAAAAATTGTTTAACAATTATTATGAGCGTTTTTATTTTTTGTACTGCTTTTAATTTGTTTAACAAAAAAAATGGAAATCCCTCGTCAATTTTTCCCTAAAGGTTTCGTAAACACAGCCCCTCATTAGTTTTGATATGGGGATTGATTTTTAACCAAGAGGTATGTGTGTTGTTTTTTTTTTCAATGTTTTGTAAGTTCATTCGTTGTAATTGGCGTTTTGTTTTATATTTTCAGTTTTGATGTTAACCTGGATTTCTCATTAAAAATTTTATTAGTGAAAACAACTAAAAGTATTCTAACGGCAATATGGTTGTTTTTAGGTTTAATAAAACAGTGAAAAAGAATTTGTAAAGGATTGTATTGAGATCGGAATCGCCTTTACGTTTCGGTGATTTGTGCGTAAGAGGCATTGCAACTGGTCAAAAAAAATCGGACATGCGGTCTATGACAGTGAGGTTACGTCGCGAAAAATAAAATCAATGCATTCGGGTATGGTTTGTCAATTTATTACACAAACTTGTATAAATGTTCGGGCATAACTGAAACAGATGCAACACTTGAAATCGTTTTCTAATTCCTCTCAATTTGTGAGGTTTTCAAACGGGCTAATTCTGTTTAGTTATTTTGTCGTTCAAATCACAAAACTATCCTTTGATTTAACTAACAACTTTAGCAATAAAAATAATACCTTAACAGAACAATTTTAGACTTATGTAGATTAGAAATGTGTTTAAACAAATTAAGTAGTAGTTATTTAAAACATTGGCAGCAGTTGTACAATCTGCTAGATTTCTGCATTCAAGTGTCAACATTAGTCAGAGTTACACGCTAAACTATCAAAGAATGTAGTTAGCTCAACCCTAACCTTGGTTTCTCGAACGTTACAAAGTCGAAATACAAAGCAAAACAAAATCGAATAAACTCGGGCTGAAACACATAGCACAAACAGTCTTTTTCCCAAAAAAAAAGACACAAACAACATTTATTATATCTTAATCCATATAAATATTTAACAAAGTAGTTCATTATAAATGTGTTAGGAGCTTTACAAAGTTATATAAAGCAAGAAAATTAATCAAAACACATAATACATAAAGAAGAACTTTTTTTTTAATTAAAAAATAAATCAACAAATGCAAAAGCAATTATATACATATACGAAGGGACATAATGTAGTGTAAAACCGCTTTGAATGTTTTTAGAAACCCATGCAAATATATATATATAACTGCATGATTTATATACAAAATAAATAGAAAACCACTCATTCAAGTTATGCAATTAATTTCAAGTGAATTTCCTGTGCAACAATTATGTTAAACATGTGTTATTTTTTTTTTCTTTTTCATTTGTAGTATTTAGGTAGTGGATAGTAAAACTTACCACCTCTTCTCATAAATGTGATAAAAGTAAAACAAAATAAATAAAAAATAATTTTTGACTTATCCACATTTAGAATACAGAATAAAAAATATATATATGTATGTATATGGATGTGTTTTACATAAAATGAAACAAATGATAATAACAAGCAAACAAAAAATGGTATAAAATAACAACAAATTGAATTGCGACAGCTTTAAAAGCATTTGATCGCTTCTTGTCCAAAGTGATATGTAGGTAGAGTTGAATAAAACAAAATATTTAAACAGAAATGTTAACATAACAAATAAACTATATATTATTAACCAATGGAAAAATATGAAAACACACAAATTTTACAAATAACGCTAGTTCTAAAGTATAACAACTAATAAACAAGCAAACAGACAATTCGTTGCATTGTGATATTAAAAATCAAGTGGAAAACAAAAATACAATTCTATGTGAACGGGAAATACCGATAGATGATCAAAGTGACTACGCCATATTGCGGACTTATATGTGTGATGATGATGATGTTTGAATAGGTGTTAATTACTAATTTTAAATGGACATAAATCTCTGCTCTTTGATTGTAGTACATGTATTCAAGTTTAATTGTAATAGTGCATATTTTAGTGCTTTGACAGAAGGGGGCTCTTCATTTCAATATATTTACTTAAGATCGTTTATTTTCCATGACGACTATTGCATTAAAAAAAAAAAACAAATTACAACTTACCCAACCCTTCGCACACAATAAACCAACAACTAAAAGGAAAAAATTGCTTCTTAAAACTACCAACCATTTTTCATATGCTAAACAAAAACGAATTCTCAAATTAACAAAGCTAAACCATCAAATATGTCTTATACATTAATTAAAAAAAAAAGAAATATATGTGTCTAGATAGAAAGCAAATCACAAACAGTATAGAATATAAAAGAAAAAACAATTATATACATACATTAAGTAAACCAAAATCAATCTAATTGTCCGTCAATAAACATACACACAAAAATAGCCTTTAGCAATATGAATATTAAAACAAAAACCAAAAAAAAAAACATACTTACATGCTTTTTCTATTTTATTTCTCGTATGCTTTTTGGAAAGACTGAAATTTTGGATGTAAACAAAACAACAAAACTAAAAGAGTTCGTTTTAAGTTGGGATGCTTGTTTTGAATTTAACTTTTCAACAATAAAATTTGCATATCAATGGAGTATATATTATTAAATTAACAAAAATGTGTAAGAGATATAATTTTTATGTAATTCTTAAGGTTCGAGTATTTGAGAAAGTATCGTATACTGTGTGCGTGCATGAGAATTTTGTACCGAGGGAGAGAAAATTCCTATTTTCACACAGAAAATAAAAAGAAAATCTATTAAAACAACCCAAAAAGTTTATAAAAATCTGGAAATTTTTATTGAAAATAACCACAAAAAAATTATGACAACTTCTATTTTTTGTGTTGTATTTCAATGGAAGATGAATTTATATATTATTTTAAATGATTTGTAACCACAAGGAATATTATTCGTAGTTATAAAAATAATAAAAGCAAATATTCACGTAATAAATATTTATTGAAATACAAAATGGCGTTTGTTTGTTTTTTTTTTTTTTTAATTCGCAAGAGTATAGAAATATTGCAAACTGAAATGTGAGTTGACAACGCCACTTATCTAGATTCACTGCAATGTGTTGAATTTCAAATCCGTAAGTTACTACCATTTTGGATAGAGGTTTACCCAAAACTGTTACAACAACAGAGCTATTAAGGAGCTATACTCGATTGCATCAATGCTTCGTTAGAAACTGCGGACGGCACATAATTATGCGACTCGGACAATGAGCAAGAGCCAATATCATCGCCAGTGGGTATGCAATGCTGTAACTTAAATTAATTCAAAGACGAATACTTTGGTGGCCGGCGGAGTTCATTTGAATTGCGATGGAAAATAGGTAAGACACAGTCTAGGCACAATATGCTCCTTTAAGAAGCCGCAGTGCCAGAGCCCCTTTGAAGGCTCTCCCGCTCTACAATCTAATCTAGGCACGGCTTATTTTGAACAGATCGAATTAATTTATTCTCTTCAATGAGGATCGATGTCATGCTGCGCACAGTTCCACAAGTAATCGAAGAATTGTGTGACAGTTGCGAAAAAAATATGCAGAGGCCGATTGAGTTTATTTTTACATGAGCTGGCTAATTTGTTGAATGACAAAGAAATACGTGCAGCTATTGAAGAAGTTGGCGTCTAGTAAATATTTATTGAAAGACCTACAAAATTGCGTTTTCTTTGGTCGATTCGAAATATCTCAGTTTTTAATAACAGCAGTTGAAAGTAAAACCGAAAGGTAGTACAGACTAACAGCACTTCTAACTATGGGATTATTTCCACTGGTCTTATCGGGTGTATTCCAAACGACTGTCTGTATTAAGGTCCACCCAAAACTGCAACACAACCAGAACTTGATTGCATCAAAACATCGCTAGAGACCACCGCCGCAGATCCCCAATATTTAGTGCCATAAACACAGCTGCACGGACAAATTTGTGGGACAGGGTATGGTCTCGTATACAACACAAGGCCAAGATCAGTTTGCGGAGGCCAGTATGTGCCCCCGCCAAAATGCTAGCCATTATCGCCGCCAGTGCGTATGCAATGTTGTAACCAAAATTGACTAAAACAGGATGGCATACTCAGTGGAGCCCAATACCAATTGGGAAATTGCATACCCGCAAGAGTTGACTTAAAAACTACCGTAGCGGCCCTGAACGAAAGTCGCCAAAAATACGAAAATTAATCAATTTATGTTCAGAGCCAGACTGACTTGGCTACTTGAATTTTCCAAGTCATATTTCCAGCAACCCACAGAGTAGCAGACAGTAGATGTCCTGAATTCAGATAGAAATCGAAAATAAACCGAAAATTGTTCATTTAATTTGTTTAGCAATGTGCCCCCCATGTGTCCATTACAGGAATTGGGATAAAGAGGAACTCCAGTCTTATTTTCGGTAACTACTGCACTCTCAAGAGCTCTGTTTTCATGTAAGTGCCAACAGGAGGTTAAACAATCTAGGCAGCTAATTCTTCTATCGACGTGAACTTTGTATTAAATATTTTTTATTGTGGGCACTTAACAAAGAATGAATTGTAAAATATTATGTGTTAAAGTTAAGAACGTCTCCACGGAAACTAATCAGTCTTCATATACTAAAATGTAAGCCGATCGTGTGAAATTCTTCGCTCAATTCCGATTCCGTCTGATGTAGTCCAAGAGGTTCATAATGTAGAGCTTTGTCCTGTGGGAATTTAAACTATTAACATGTCCAATGTAATGTACTTATAGATGTTCACCTAGATCCTTGATTATTGTCGCCTCTTTCTTCGGCAACAGCTCGTTGAGACAACGCCTCCGAATCTGCCTTATGCACTTCCGCCTTTTGGTAGTTTCCCAGTTGCTTTTGAGCCAACTCTGAAGCATCTACTGGGCCATTTGTTATCCTGGATTCGTCGTGCGGGCTTTGATCCTCATTGTGGCGACCCAACAGGAGTTCCTCGCCTACATTATACGTACACGTAAACCCGCAGAAATTTGTTTTCAATAACTAAGAATAGAGCAAATCACATCTTACCCAACACATTAATCAATTCATCGGACATCACAAAGAGACCTGTCGGTTCCGAGGGTAATCCGATGAAAAATCCATCCAGTTTGACGCGCAAATTTTCTTGCCCTTTTTGCCTCTGGTCGTATCTCAGATTGTAGTTATTGTCACCGGTCAGCAAATCAATGAGAGATCTCTTGGATGCATGCCTGGTCAATACTAACAGTGGCACCATGACCAGAAAAACAAATAAGCGCGAGCTAAATTTACACATTTCAAGCAGCAAAGAGGTTTTTTTTTCAAAGAACTGGTAAATTTCTATACCACACCGTCAGCCAGAACGGATTGCACACAATTGAAATCAATTGCGCCGGTTAAGGTGCAACGAAGCCTCAAACGATCGCATTCAAATAGCAAAGCGCTTACCACATCCAGAGGGGAAAAGAATAAGAAGAGAGCTGAGGTGGGCTATGTAAGGTTGAAACCTCTTCCGCATATGGTATATATTCCCCGGGACTGGGAAAGTTTGTTTTGGTGTTTTTCCAATGGAGTTGAGAGGCACCGCTAACTGGGAAATTTACGTGACAGACACACTAACCAAACAAGAAGTACATTTACCCGAGAACTTCCTTAGATATGATTTACCTCTTTTGTATATGTGGTGAAGCTGCGCACTCAAATAGCGCATCTATATCAATTTTTTCTTTCCCTTGGCGAACAACATTCTGCTGGTAAACTGGCCAGAAAAGTGGACAGTTGGTTGGACTCTATTAAACACGGAAGTGTTTTCCTGCCATAAGCCAGCAAGGTGACGACCGCGCCAACATGCAAATGGGAAGAACTTGTTCAGGTATTGGTATATTTTGTGTCATCAGCATCTTTATTATAATCTTCTTCAGTATGCAGAAACTGGTTAATACTATTTCGAGAATAAGATTGGACATTATTGCAGAGGTCAATAATCGCATGTGACTTGGATAAACCTAAAGATAAATGATTAATGTGAGTAAAACCGGCGCGATGCTTGGGAATAGGATGATGCGCCGTGCATTCTAATGTGTGGCGACATTTGATCTCAGACTCAGATTGAATGTGCGTGCGTTGTACGGTCTACTTTTCTTCGTGGCATCTGGCATGATCGGATTTCGTCAGTTGTAAATGGATGACACGTTAGTGCATAGATTAAGATTTATGGAGAAACAAAATTCGGTTCAATGGCGGCAATTAGATGACTTGACTTGACTTCGTGAGTGGAACGCGCAAGCAATTTGAATCCCGGCATTATTTCCGTGTGATAAGCTACAGAAAGAGAAATTCGCTCTTAGCTAGTTTCAACAAGGAAGTACGAGCAACGCAGAATCTAATTAAAACGCCATCGAGGAGTCCATCCAGAGAAATGCATTACTGCTTCCATAACTCATTTATAAATTTTTCAAGGTATGGGACGGCATTGAGTTTAAAATTCTCGTGATCAAATAAACCAAGTAGAGGGAATATGAAAATCTTCGTCCCATCGAGTTTTGCATACGAATTTGAACCGAACCTTGAGTAGTGATCCCGGAACAAAGATCATTCTTCGATATTCCTGAATTCAAACCCGTCCGCTTCAACTTAACCTAGTGGCTTATTAATTCAGTCATCGACAAAGCCAATTAAAACTGAATTGCGAACATCTAGAACCCCAATAAACTTCTCCACGTTAATTACCACATCTTTTGAGATCACGTCTTTATTGCGCTTTGTATTTCGTCGGCGTCGTTGTCGTTCAGTCCGCCAATGGTTAACGATCTCTTTGCATCGTAAAACCATTAAAACTCCCCGAAACCATGAGATGTCCCGAATTACGACTTGAACGCATCTTTAAGACAGATACACCTCTCCTCGCCCATCCATCGTCCCACATACGAGCCATTACAGCGCCCTAGTTCCCACTTCCCAATGGCCCACATTTGTAGGTTAATTCTCACCCAGTGTTTTTGTTTGTTTTTTGATTATCAAAATTACCTATTCGCAGATCGTAGGAACGTTTTTAATGTAGCGACGTCAATGGAAAACGAACGAAATTGGGATTTCTATGTCAAAAGGTAAAAAAATTTCTATTTCCTAATACGAAAAGCAGAAGACACCAACAGCTTAAATAAATATCCAGATTACGGGAAGAAAACACTTCAATTATGAATATTAATAGCACCGAGGTGTTAAATTGCTCTCCAAATAGACCAAGCAACACGAACTGGCAATTGCTTGAGCGAGAGCGAAAGAGAACGCACCACACAACAAGACACAGCACCGATAAATAATGAATGTGTATCTTGAGTTTTTTGAACCCACACACAAGAGCAGAGAGAAAAAGAGGTTCAAGTCAAGTTTGGACCATGGACATGATCATGATCAAGACCTACTTTGCGACCGAATGTTGCCGCTCTGGTGCAAAGGGATATGTACTTGCATCGGAGCAGGAAGTGAACCACTTTTATTCCAGGATTAGTTGGCAAGGAGTATTTCCTGCTCTAAGCGACTTACTTCGGTGCAACGTTTAAATTGGACCACCAGCAGACTGCATCTCTGTACGATTACTTATTATAAGCGTAGGCTTCTCTAGATGGGAGTCATTGAACCTGTTTTCGAATGAATCTGGTTATGATGATAATTGCATTATTAACGTGCTGCAATGGTTAGAACCGGACAGAGCCCTGGGTACTCTCTGCATCGGTAAACGTAATTGAACGTTTTGAATGTCGATTGCATAAGTATGGCTTTGGACAATGTAAGTGTGCCAATTAGCATGTGTGTTGAGATGGAATGGGTTTAAGATGGACGGGCGGTTACTTTTGCAATTATTTAGCCGAGCGTATGGTTCTAGCTGAAATAAAATATGTACCAGAGGACGCATGGTGTCTAATGCTGACGATCCTACGTCCACTACGTCTCCAGAGAGGGATCTTTAACTTTTTGCTTGTCCTGTAACCAAATTTGGAAGAGTGATTTCCCCCTGTTTATCAAGTGAATTGTTGGGTAGTGTGCATTAATTGTCTGTTTGGTAGGGCCCTTAATTTAAAGGAATAATATCCTCCTGAACATCTGCCGTGGTAAGACAGGCATAGGCTAGAGAAAATTCAAAAACCTCTTGTACGAGGAAATCAACAACAAAAGGTTTGAAAAATATTGAAAGTATATCTCACTCAGCCTGATAATGGTTGAATTGTTCGGAATGAATACCCGCATCCAATTTCACACGCCCATAACCCAACTACCCTTCTCCCTGCTTATCACAATGCAAACTCATTTTGCTACTTTCAAAGTGTATATTTCAATGCAATTGTTCTACTAATTTTACGTTTATCTTTTCGACAGATTTCCGAGAACATTTTCTCCGCAATTACATAACAACCGTTGAGCCTTTCTCCAAATGAACAGAAATTCTCATTTGGAGAACATACCACGCAAATAAAAAAGAAAAGAAAAGCAGAAGAAAAGAAATGCAACCCACAAGAGACAAGAGCGTGCGGTCAACGCAACATCACTTCAACCCATCCCACATTAGGTACCTATAACTGTGTGTAGCTTAAAAGCCAAACCGCAATTGACCAAAACCACGCACACTCTTTGCCCCCAGAATACGAAATCACTTTTACCACAGCCAGCGATGGAGAATAAATTGTAATAAAGAGGTGCAGTGCCATCTAACCGACTCACTGCTAAAAACCAGGAAGATACATCGAGCCGCATTCTAAAAAACCCGTCATCAAAACACAATTAATAGAGAAGAAGCAAAAACCATGTACTCACAGAAATATGAGGAAAAACAAAAAACCTCCACAGAGGTAATATCGTCCATTGCAGCGACATTCATGATCAGTTCGGTTCTGAACTTGGCCGTGAGTAGAGTGGTAGAGATAGCAAAGTGGAAATGTGGCGAATAATTTTCTGTGCAGTGATCTTAGTGGTTTGTAGTGGCCAACCGTTGGAAGAGAATCCAACAACTCCAGGGAATGATAAAGAACCTACGCCGCTGGTAGTGCTTCAGGAGAATCTAACGCCTGTTCCTGTGACGCCTATAACGCCCACGGAACCTCCTCAGCCGCTGGCCGAAGTGACCAAACCTTTGCCAGAAACTGAAACACCTGCAGCCGCAACTCCACCTGTCGTGTTGGACGAAGAAAACGATGTTAATTCGAATCGGCGCACCGTTACGTACGATCAGCGCCAGGAAGGCCAATATAATATCCGAGCGGACCTAGAGAATTTCATGATTGTTCTCATACCGCCGAGTCCTATGGACGGCGTGAATCTCCTCGATCTGCTATCGAAATCGACGAAACGCACAAAGTCGCATCACAAAAAGTACCACCAGGATGGCTCAAAATATCGGCAGTCCTTCAAATCTGGACAAAACAGCCAAAATGTCAACTTCTTTGGACGACACCAACAGTCACAGCAAGCCATTCCCCATATTATCCTTGAGGAGCAACCCTCGGCGAGAATTTCAGAATTTATCGAAGGCCGTACACCTTACCGCGTGGACATATCCAGCTCGAACTCAGATTTGGAGCAACTGCAAATGCAACAGCAGTATCAGCCACAACATCCTCATGGGCCGCAAGTCGACGTTCTCCCGCCACCGTACCCACTGTCATACCACCACCTGATCAAACCTTTTCACCTGGAGGCCGAACCCACGGTCATTCAAGCGCTTCCTCCACAGTCGCTAGCGAGTAGTGGAAAATTCATGGATTCCAATGGGAATTTCTTCCGAATGGCTCGTGCCATCCCAGGGGGATCGCTATATGGCCTCCTTTCGCTCGATACCAACAGAGTCCAGCCACGACACAGAACACCTTTCGACGAGCAACTCCTCAACACTCCCAATGACGACGACGAAGACGACGACGACGCAGATGAGGAGGAAGTTGGCGTGGGCCGCTCCATTGATCTACCCCTAAGCAACGACAGTCTTGAGGAAGCTATTCACAACTACGTCTACCCGCCGTTGAATCCACTACGCTTCAACCCGGGCCTCCTGGATCTACACTCACGATCAATGCAGCCAAACTACCCAAAGTACAACGAGGAAGACAATGCAAAAGCAACGCAAATCGAACTGAAACTACTCGGCGCAACAGAGGAATGTGGACCGGATAGAAAGCGAGATAGCTATGGGATTTGCCGATTCGCTGAGGGGTATTAAATAGGAAAATAAAATCGAACTGACTTTAACCACTTTTAGATTGTAAGGTAGCTTCTCTTGTAAGTGTGCCAAATGAGCGCAAACAATTTGTATTATTAGACGAATGGATGCAGATTCTTAGTTTTGTGTTGTAGTTAATGATAATGATTAATAAATCAACTCTATGCGTAGACTTTTACTCCTGTCGTTGTCTTTTCTCCAGCCCGATAGCAGCATCGTAAATGAAGCGTGTCACATGAGGTAAATCAGAGTTAAACGAGTTCTAGGAGCATTCGTGCGGTGTTTATTTATTTATTGTCTATTCCTATTGAAAATGGTCTTCTGTCAGTTAAGGGTAAACGTGTTTGCGGCCATGTGCGAATTACTAAAGCAAACGCATACAGAGTTCTAAACTACAAGACCCTGTTTATTTTGCCAATGAACAGCAGAATTAGCATCTCCTGGATGGACCTTGATAGGCTAACAACAATAAAACAACACCCATCTAATAAAGAAAACTCTTCACAATTAAGTAGTTTATTTCTTTACTCTAAAATTATAGTCAAACGAAGTTCTAAAAAAAAACGAAATATTAAATACACAATTCTACAGTAATAAAGAACTTTTAATACAATAATTTGTGTCATTTTACTTGTTTGTGCTTCGTTTGTGTATAAAAAAAAAATAGAGATAACAGCAGCTAAAGGCTCCGCCATCTAGCGTACACATTCATAAACCTCTCAGTCAAGATTTACGGCACACACATCACGTATAGTCAGAGAACTAAACTTAAAACTAAAACTACTAACTTAAATCGAAAGAACAAAGCGTCTGGCGTGGATTTCTTTTGCAAACTTTGAACTTGTTATATTAATGAGAGTTTATAAATTACGGCTGTGTTACGGTCTATGCATTTTAATGATAATGAGGTTACGAAATAATACTTTTACAAATAAATTCGATTCAAGAGATTAAAAAGCTGTATGCAACAAATGTATGTGTGTAGTATTTAACTTTAGTAGTAACTTGATCAATCAAACTTGGACTAGAAAACAATCGAAATTGAAAGAAGAAAAATATAAATAAATCACGCACACACTCACGCCCTGAATTAGTAGAATTAGTAACGAATTGTATTCAACATACATTAACATATTTACTACCTGGAAGTTCTCTTGATTTTTTTTTTCATTTTCTTTTGTTTTATTACGTATTTTACAATATTCACATGCAGAGTGTTAGCGTCTGTTTTGGGAACACCCTGAGAATGGATTATGAGGTGTATACAGTTCAACCGAACGAATAACTAAAATCTATCGAATAAAATGAATTATACTAAAGGAAACGGATATGCAAAGAAGGCAAAACCATAGTGAATTGTATGTATAATCAGCGATAAGACAAAACAAATAAAATAATCTCAGATAAATGCATAAATAATAATAAAAAAAAACAAGAGCAGAGCAGTTCTACTCTACGAAAATAATAAGACACGGGGAAAACGACTATTCGACGAAGAAATCTATGTATAGGTATTAATTAGGAGCTTCTCTTTGATGGAGTTTTTCTTTTTTTCAAACAACATCAGTCGACTGAATTCAATCGGCTTTGAGCAGTTGCTCCGTTTCATTCTTGGGAGGTGGTTTCGCAAAAGTCACTTTGAAGCAAATCCGATTGAAATGTTCGCACATTTGGTTGACGACACTCGCGCCATAGTGCCAATGAGCGAGTGTGGTCGTTATTAAAAGCACGTAGAGTAAGAAACGTTCGAGGAATGGAATCCAGAGACCGAGACCAATGCAAATAACATAGACCGGAGTCATCCAATGATAGGCTTCGCAGCGGGTATTAGACATTTGGGACACGATAAGGCGGCACTGAAAATAGATGGTAATCGGAAATATTAAAACAAGTATAGACAAGAAGTGTAGAAGTAGGTGATGGTCGTGTCGTGTTTTTTGTGAATGGAAAGATGATTAGAGAAAAATTAAAAATACAAAAATATGCACAAACTAATAAAGAAGTATAGAAAACGAAAGAGGCTTATAGAATCTGTATGCTTGGCGATAGAAGAACCTTCAGATCATGTTTTCTTAGCAGGATTTATGAATGTATCTTAGCGATTTATTAGCATTACAAATCGAACTCAAGAGAAAGCAAAGAGGGTGAGACATTTGTTTATACAGATTTGATTTGGTTCGAGAATAATAACAAAGCCACCAATTTAACACAAACGACATTGAATCTTCATCATCAACGGTGGCAGTAGTAAACTCGAAGACCTCGCATAAGGTGGCGCTCGCAAGCGGGAAAGAACGCGACTCGATTAGGTTCGTTTTGGACCGGGCGAGAGACATGTTAGTTGAGTACAAAACGAACTGTCTGTACTCCTACGATTCGCACTTGGTTTTGTTATACTTTGAACAACTCAAAACACGATAATAGTCATCCCTTTAAGTGTGGGGGTAACATCACTTTACAAACTAGAAAACATACAATTGTCTATTGTGATCTACCAAATCAATATATTCAAGGTTAATGTTAAAAATAATTATTAATAATGACAGAGGACAGCACGATAAGTAAGTAAATTTGACAGACATCTCTGGTCATTCAAGGACTGCCTTGTTGATGACACGGTTGTGATACGGTCTTCTGCACAACCTACAAATATCCGCCCATACTTTCTTTAAACAAATTTTGGATCGATTGAGTGATTGATTCGGTTTAACCAAAAAGTGAGTCAAATACACCCAAACTAGACCTCCCTGTTAATCAAATAAATGAAGTTACGCCTCTGACGCGCGTGCTTGGAATCAAAACACATAATAGGTTATACAAAAATGTTGAACCCGATAATCTATACCCTTATGATCCAAAGTTATTTACAGTATTTTCATGACTTGAACATCCGAGCGACGTCATTTGTGCATCGGTCGGAGAGTCAGCCGATGTCGTATCAAGTTGATAACCGTTTTCGAGTGTTATTCGTTTTGAATTTGGAGCCAGTGCAGCATTAATTCACATCCACAATTGTAAACAAATTTTGCATGCCTCGAACTGAGAATCAACCCGACTTTCATTGACTGTCATTTCGCCTACACACTCAAAATACACATCAAGCGCACATTGCCAACGTGTCATTTACTTTACCAGCAAAATACGCATGCCGCCCGCCAAAAGACGGCACAATCATCTGTCGATGATTTATGGAAAAATACAATTTAATTACCTAGCAAGTAATTAACAGAGTCAACTTCACGCTGTATGTGGGTCATAGGAACGATTGCGAAATTAGTGTGCTACACTGATAACGATAAGAATGTTTTCCAATTGCCGAAGAAGATCAGATTCTTAATATTAACAAAACACACATGAGTTCTCAATGTAAACAAAGTCTGCTGATTGTGCCGAAGGGCAGACTACGCCGTCTAAATCAATATTTCACGTGGATATGCTTTGTTTCGGTTATGTCTGGTTTCTATCTGGATTAGTAGTGCCAAGCGCATTAACACGTAACCCATAAGCGATCGTATAGCATACAAATTGCACAATCACAGCACACATAGAAGTGCCACGAAGCTCTCGAGTGAAAGAACGATATCAACCGACCGCAATCACTTTATGGCAATTGGATTAATTGGCTAAAGTGAAAGCATTAGTACACTCACCAAAGCAAGCAAGAGATGGAATAAGCTTATACTCACACTGATGTTACTGAAAATGGTTCCGCTCAGCATAAACAGCGCCCGAGGGTCTGTGTCTGCAATGCCCGATGGCGATATCCAAGGCCAAACGAGTAGAATCGCCATAAATACAGCGAACGGATAGAACGGACGCATTGCTTCGCCTAATGGTCGCATTTTGCCGGTCTTTTGCACGTACGAGCTGAAAGAAATCAATTGTAAGCACGGCAACAACAAACAAACAAGTGTTACTCACTTGTAAACATTGATGATGACCATTGGCATATTTGCCAACGCGCTCACATGCAACAAAAACTCCATTGCGATACCCAAGGGAATGCCAAGTGGTAAATCTCGCTTCCAGAACTCATAGCCAAAGTACCAGGTAATCAAGTACATAGCTGTTGATCCCCACATACTGAAATCATAGCCCCATGGCAGATACAACACTCCAGTGTTGTACTTCTCCCAGTGGGATACGTAGAAATTGAAAAACACCATCAAGCAGATGTAGTACATTCGAATTGGAGGAATAGAAGTATCGCAACGCGCAAAAATACTGTACAGGCATGTAGGGATCAGTACAGCTGTATACGAATCCAAACCATGGTCGAATAGTTCGCCCAATGGCCCGGACAGACCGATTCTTCTCGCTTGTTTGCCATCAATGCCGTCCAGCGTGTAGGCTACAAATATATTGATGGCAGTGCACAGCCAAACCCATTCAGGAATCGGTGTGTAGCCAGGTTCGCCGGAGCTCGCAAAGAAATTCCAGTCATAGTACGAGAGGAAGACGAAATTTGCCACCGTAAAGAGGAAGCCAAGGAAAGTCATTACATTTGGTGCAATCCATCTGGGGAAGAACTGCCAATAGAGGCAAATATTTATTGATTTTGCAATTTCGCACTATACAAATTCTCAATCTATCTTACCTGTACAGTCCAGTTCCAAAAGGGATGCATCACATGGACACTTAATGGAGATGTATCCCTTGCACTGTACTATAAATAAAAAAAACGAGGAGTCATCACTTTCCTTCACTTGGAATGGGAATACCCATAAACTACTTACTTTATAATTATCAAATCCGGCGAGATGCTCCTTTGTCAGGTAGGTGTACTCGAATAATTCCTGGAGTGCCATGATTGACTTACAATATGCCAGTAATATTGATTTGGCCTCTAGTTAAAAAAAAAGTTTTCTATAAATTTTTGCGAAATTAGGTACACGCTCGCTTTGTTGTCTCCGACAGGACTCGCAAGGATATGTGAAAATTGTTGATTAGAACGCGTTTCTACATTCTCGGATCTGCACTATTTTGAATAAATCACCTGAATTCAATTAGCACTATTGTTATGGCGAGGCTTATAATAAATAATTTATTTTAGAAAACAGCCGGTTTAATTAATTTACAGTCTCCCCCCTACTCGACGTGCAAATAAGCTTTAGGAATTATACTCGAATGTGATGAAAAAACGATTGTTGAGTTGGGGAGGTGGTGCGATATGCGATTCTGTGGAAGTGCCAATTTGACAGCCACATATATTAAGCGAAATACTACTAGCGTCGCCTTATGGATGTGCAGTCGGTATGGTAGATCGTACGTCGATATGATTTGTGGTGGTGTTATATTTGGAAAAATTCTGCACATATTTGGGAAAATTTATTTGTTTTCAATGCAAAGGAAACTACATAAAAAAATATTTTGCATAGTAATTTTTTATTATATCTCACTTTCAGTTATCATATAATTCTTTGTTGTTTCACGTTATTTAAATAAATTGTGTTTTTCATATTTTATACTCAATGGATGGGTTTTGTAAATCGGACGTAATAATTTTACTAAAAATATAAATTATACAAAATATAAAAGTGTCTACAGCGTACGAATAATAGTAGATATACAATCAAGTCTAGTAAATAATTCATTAAGAAATACAAGTCATATTATATTGTTATATAAAATAGATAAAACTATGATCAGCAATCACAATAATGGAGTAAAAAAATATGTAACATAAACTAAAATACGACTTTGCTAACTAAACTATACTTTAAAACAAATAGGAAACAATTCGGTTTTGAAATTCGCATAATTAACAACTAAGTACCACAAGTTTTATAAAAATTTAAATAAAATCTTTCTAAGTTTGTAACAAGTCAATTTGCGATACGTTTCTGGCGGTTAAACATTTCATAGTATTTAAGTTGTGTGTATGTGTGTTTTATTAAAATGACTAAAAATATATTTTAGATAATATACATATTTGCAATATTTTAATTTTTTTATAATAACATTTCGTATTTGGTATTAAGCTCAAAAATTGTGATGAGATTTTTGTTTATAATATAATTGTATTTAAAATTGCACATTTCCCTAACGAGCATTTAATGATAGTTTTATTGTAATTATTGTGAAAATATCAATTGGTTGATTTTTCGAAAAAAGGCAAGACAGCGCATTTGAGTTATAAATTTTGCGATTTTTTTTTTACGGTTTTAGCGAATGTAATACAATTGTGTGCTTCTTTTTTTAATTTGTTTGTTTTTTCATCCTTCGACGTGCGTTACCGGGGCAGCCGGATGAGTTCAGTAAATGCAGTTTCCAACCGCCATCTAAAGGTAAGTGAACATCGTCGTGGCAAAGGGGACAACGGGCCGCACCTGTTTTAAGCTCTAACGTGGTGTAAACAGAAATAACGTTTACTGTGACGTTATAAAGAACAAGAGCTGAATTTCGTTTACTTACCTCGACAATAATCCTCCATTTGATGGAGCTCATACAACTGCTTGTGCACAGACTCGGTACAACGGTCACAAGTGATGTAGCTGTTTTTTGCTTCACACTCCTCTGAAAAGAAAAATGTTTTCATAAGACCACCCATCGTAATGCTGAATATAAAAAATGTACTCGTCAAGTGGTAATTGAGAGCGGCAACCTCTAAGACCTGACAGCACTGTGGGCACTTAGTCAGAAAGGGACAAGATTTCCAGTAGTGTCTGTCCAAGTGTGCTTGCTCACCGTGACAGGACCAATCGCAAAATGGACAACGTCTAAAAGGACACATTCAAAATTTGTAAATGCCCTTGCTCATTCAACTTACATCACATCGGGTTCCTCAAGTGACTCCGAATTGGAGTTCGAATTTGAACTCTTTCTCGAATTACTTGAAATCATAGACTGCTTTACTTTCTCGTTGTATTCCTGTTTACCGTTGCATGCAACCCCAGCTGCGTAGCCATTGCTCTCTGCTGGCGCTGGGCCACTGATCGAGTGGCCGCTCTTGCTTTTTAGAATTCTTGTTTCCGAACGTCGCATCGGACTCGACTGGGAATCAGGACTCTTTGTACCAAAGCCAAAACCAATCTGACTATCACACACTGTCTTGTCCACCTGCTCACTCCGCACAGCTTGCTGTTTTTCATATGTCCTGTTTGACGGCGGTGAAGTAGGGTCACTAGATGGCCCTGAGAAGTGCTTGTTGGCTTCGAGCATCTCTTTCTTTCGTTCCATATCCAGTTTATCAAACTCGGTAAAGAGTTGTCGGTAGAGGAGATTCCTCCTGGTAATGTCATCGTCCGGGGGTAACTGCTTTCGTACTAGTCTCGGGTTCACTTTGTAGACCAGCAGCAGAATTCTTTCAGCCACTTTTCGAACTGGCTCTGCGGGATGATGTATCCCTGAACACCCACACTCCGATAAGGCCCGACAAGTGAGCCCGCTATGCTTATCCGTGCTGATTCCTTGGCTCAGCACCAGCTGCTCCAACATTTGCATGCGACTCAGGGCCAATCGCGGGTGTGTACCGGAACTCACAGCACGGGACAATGCTGGTGCAACTAAATGCTGTTCACAAACTTCTGGACATGCGGCTATACTCAGAATCGTGTGCTGTGCTAGAGTATGGATTCGTGGAGATGGATCTCCGCTCTTTGCCAGCAATTCTGGTAAAAGGCGATCCACACAGCGGGCGACTTCGCTCTGCGACACCCGGCCCGGTACAAACTCTAGGAACAGCACCCTTACAGTTTCAGTGGCCTGACTAAAGACTGAGTAAACAGCATCGCGAACGGCTCGATGCAACAGCAAAGCGGCGCTACGAGCTACTTTGTTCGAGCCAGCAGCACACTCGCCTTCCGTTTCTTTTCCTTTGAGAAAGTTGCGCAGCCGCATAAGGCCATCTTCACGGTCTTGAAATTGGCGCGAGTAGAATTGCTCCACCTGCAGAAGGGCAGGATAATTAAAAGTTTTAACTTAAAAGCTGCGTCAGCTTACCAACTCGTTGCCAAAGACCAAAATGGGAAGCGCGGCCTGTCTTCGTTCCCGGTCGTTCAAACGAGATCGCCCTCTGTTAGGATCCGCCTCAAGCAGCGCTGTGCCTTGACATTCCCTTAAAAATTCATTAGTATGTGAACTGAAAATTCAATATGATAACAACCACAACTTAAAGAGAACCACCATCGAGAGAGTATACAGAGCAAATGTTTTATGCATGTTTATAAATGTCTATGTACAACTAAAGTGCTTTTAGCATCAAGACCCATGCAAGCTCGAGCTAAAATTAAATGAATCTACAGAAACAATTTACAACATCAATTTAAGCCCATTTTAGCTTCGCATTAGCCTCTGCAACTTACTGTCTTAGTGTGGGGATGGCCCTTTCTTCGTAGTCCTCGTAGCTATTGCGAGGGGCGCTCTTATTGCGCCGCCTAAGCGATCCCTGATGGCTGGACATAGGTGAGCCTCGGCTAGGGCTCCGACCTATATTCAGCTTAGGAGAGTTTGGGATGTCATCGTGAGACTTTCGGTGGCTACCGGTTGAATGGGTGGAGTGTGTATCGCTTGCTGTACTCTGTGCTCCAACACCGCCGCCACCCGAGCTCCCTCCATCGGTTGAAGACTTATCTTCTTGTGCACTCTTCGGACTCATGGTTGCTGTAAAATGCGCCTCGGCCAATGCAGTTGCAACTTCTTGCAGACTCGGAGCTGTTGGTAGCGTTGGCTTGTGTGAGTACATTTCAGATGACTGATCGTTGTCGGCCACAACCCCACTACGTTCCAGGAGTTGATCAACTAAAAGGTGTTTTAGAACAGATCCACGATACATTTCAATTTGTTCTTTTCTCAGTTTGGCGGTAGTGAAGTCCTCCTGCTGCACAGCCTGTCTTTTAGCCAACGAGTACCGCCCTAATCTCTCTCCTGCTACCTTCAAAGCTGTCATGCAGAGCTTCAGTTTCCTAGCATACTCAAACCGTTCGTCGTTGACCGCCTTCAGCTTTTTCTCCTCCATTTCCCGAATGATGTCCGCAATGGACTCCTCCACATACATTGAGAACAATAGATCATCACAAATTGACGCCAAAACGGGTTCGCCGTTTTCCGACAGCTGAATTTCTCCCGACACATCTTCGCCATTTTGAATGGCCTCCACATCCTCCCCCAAAACATTAACAGCTATCAGTGCAATCTGTCCCTCCGTATTGTAATCATTTCTGTGCGGTGTGCTTAGACGTAATTTAAGGTGGGTGCCCTTTCTGGGGTTTACCGTTACGCTTTGCAGCTCCCGTGATTTGAAATTCGTTCCCGCATTATCAGAGAGTGCAATAAAGCCTAAAAAGTCAAAGCATTGGCTGGAGGGAGTGCTTGGTATCCCTTTGGGAGAATAGTGAAGCCATATTTCGACTTTTTCAGCTAAAGAAAGAGAGGAACGGGTTAGATATTTTGACGCGAGTGACCAATGGAAACCTTACGAATCAGATACTGGTGGGCTAAGATTTGTATGCGACATATTTTGGCCGGTTTATGAAAACGTAAAACTATATCGTGTGGGCTGATGTTGCTGCCGGGACTGCTCCGCCAACCGTGCACCGTTGGACCGTGGGTATTAAGTTCACTCGATGGAAACGATGGGTCCTCATCTGAAAAGATAACGAGCTTAAATATGCTTTTATACAACTAGGTAGCTCGTCGATATCAATATGACCACGTCGAACGTGTCTTATCGTCTTATCACCAACCAGTCCCCGTAAGATATGCCGAATGATTGATAAGCCAACATTTTCAACAGTTGCCTTGCCAAAAAGTCAGTTAAACCATTCGCGCACAACAGCCAAGTCGAGTTAAGAGCCATGTCCAAGGTTAAATCTAAATCGAATAAGGACGGTCAAAAGAAGCCTGCTGCCGTGCCAAAATGGATACAATTTCAGCAGATTGTGAACAACGTTAATCACATTTTAATCCTGTTTGTAGCTGGATACATAACGTATCTGTGTAACAGTTTGAAATGGATAGACATAGCTACACACACTTTTGTGGGTACAATTGGGGTATGTTTTCTAAAAATATAATTTCTTTCGATAACTCGACAACACTAGAGCTAGCTAGAACAACATTTGTTTGTACCTAGAGACCTACTAGACCTACGCTCATATTATTCACTCCGGGTTTAAATCAGATTTAAGTTAATTTTACACCCGTTTATTAATCCGTTTTTTTAAACCCTACAATTTCAATCCATATCCATAATATTAAACATGCATTTAACCCGTTGGATTAAAGATGGATTTAAAACAGTTTAAAACGATTGTAACCCGTTTGAAACCTGCGTAATGTCAAATTTTACAAAAAAAATACATTTGTTTTTTGTTGTTTGTCACTTGGAAATTTATTTCATTTGTTTTGTGCTCAGTTATATTTTAAGGTGCATTTTTCTAATTCTCCTATTTCTCTTATGGAATTTAATTTTAACCCAAGTTAAACTACTTAAACTGGTCTCCGGAGTGCGTTTAGATCCAATCGGATTTAACGCTGCCAAGCTAAAAAAAACTGGGTTCATGTACGGGTTTAACGACTGAATATTATGGACTTTGGTTTAGTTTTTGGGTTAAACTAACTTAAACCCGATGTAACCTTTAACCCGGATTAAAGGGAATGAATAATATGGCGGCTAGTGTAGGTATATCGGCTGTGAATTTTCATTCACCTTAAAAAAAGGGGGACCCCTATCAACATGAAAACTGTTTTTTCAGTTTTTCGGGCAGAGCAATCAGAAACTGCAAGTCATTTCTAATTTCAATAATAGTTCAGGCAGGTTTGTTTTTGTCCATGATGTCGATATAACCAATAGATTATCATTCTGTCTGACACCTGTCCTATCTTAATCGAAGCTGACAGAGAGAGAAAGTGATACACATTTCTATTCAATTTTCAACCTCATAAAAATCACTCTCCTATTCCTATTCCTATTTCCTATTCATGCGTCATGCTCATGCCATTCCAAAATCCAAATGCCCCGCTAATGGAGAAAAACAAACGAACTTTCATATCAGTCATTAGGTTGAGTTCTCACTCAATTTCATTCCATTTTCAACGAAGCAAAGCCAAAGCAAACTGGTTTTCGTTTTGGTATATTTATTTGTTGAGTTGAGTTCATATCGCAGTTTAGAATCGAGCAAAGTTATCGACATCGGTGACAGCGGCGAGAGAATCTACACCATGGTGCAAAAGAATTCAAGTAAATCAAATCAAAAGAAGGAGCTACCATCATTATCCAAATGGAAACAATTGCAGAGGCTCCTCAATACGGTCAATCACACTTTGATTGGATTTGTCGTCATTTACATGGGGTTCTTAGCGAAAAGTTTAAGCTTCTCGGACACTTCATTGCATGCGTTAATGGCCACCACTGGGGTATGTGTGTCTTTTTATCAATTATGTATATTTCTAAGTGGAATGGAACGTTTTTTGTTTGTGTAGTGACATAATATCAACATACGATTGGACTACTTGTCGTTGCCGGTTATATACAAAGAAGGGGAGACGTCATTCTAAAAATATAGCTATGCATGAATTGAATTCCCCATCTCTATGATGGACTTCGTTCGGTAGAAAGAAAGTAAGTCGCAAGTCTGTAACAAAAGGTATCCTTCGATATCTAGCGAGCAGGTAGCCTGTTTCCAATTTGTTTACCATGACGACAGCGACAGCAACTAGTCGTAGGCGGTACTTTTTAACCGAGGAAAATTATCAGTTATCTGCATATTTTGTGTGTTGGATGTGACGTGTAGTCTGCGTGTCACCTTTCCGGCCACGACAAATGTATGCAACAGAGTAGCTATCAATTATTTAACTATAACTATATAAATTATTTTCCACATATATATTCCACACGTTAGCATTATTTAAACGCTCCCAAAAGACTGTATTTATATAGCGCAGGTCATAATATGGTGTCAGTTAGTTTCACTTGAAAAGATAAGGCACAATTTTTAGCCTCTAGGTACTTTTGAAATGGGATGTGTATAAAACGATGGCGTGTAAAATGACGATGACCAAAGAAATTCATCCTGGAATATTTCCTTTAAAGTTAGGTGTTGCCAACCACGGGCACTTGGTACTTTGGTATCAAAAAATGAATCCATTCAGTTTATTTAGTTTTCGGATAAATATATATATATATTTTTATCTGCAACTCTGCATGTGGGTGATGAGTTTTTTTTTTCAAAATATCTGCCATCTAATGAAATTTTCCATTTAAGTTCCACCTGCTGGCCGCCGAAGCGCTCATGTGTCACTATCCAGAGAATCTGTTTACCAGAAATTTATCACACAAAACCAGAACCAGGCTGCACACCGGACTGCAAATTATAGGCGGATCCATGGGACTATTATCTGGAATTGGTAAAATCACAAAAACCGAAAACCATTTCACAACTATCCATGGAAAATTCGGTAAGCGTTCGTTGACCCATCACTTTTCTTCCATTCATTACGTGTTAACTTTTATTGGCAGGACTCGCAACCATTCTAATGTGTCTGGCCAGCCTGCTCGGAGGTTTAGCAAATTTATACCCGGTGGTATTAAAAAAAGTTTTCAAACCCGCGGAAATCAAACTGCGACACAATCTATTTGGACTCGTCACATTCACCTGCGCCATGTCTACCATCTTTCTTGGCTACAACACAACGTTTTTCTACAAGTACGTGGACTCGCACTTCATTCCGTTTATAAGCTCAGTGACATTGATCGTTTGGCTGCTGACAATTATTGGACCAGCAAGGTCATTGCTTGGTAAATTGAAGCGATAAGGGAACAAATAAAGTGCTGCAATAAATTGTTTCCTAAGAAAACAAAAAAAACAAACCCGCTCCCCTTTTTTCTCACATTAGTGTTGGGTAATTTAGAAAGACAAGCTCCTCGGTTTCGATGTAAAAATCAGTTTTTATTGTTCAACAAGGGACTCCTGGCAGTCGCCCAAAAAGCAATCGTCTGCACCATACAGACAGTCGGATGATATTCAATTATCCTGACGAACGTACTCAGACGATAAAGTTGTATAGACTATTTATCATCGAAGGCAAATAATAGAAGGATGCACAATTCCACATACCTCCAGGTACATACACATTTTTATGAGGTCTGTTTGGTTGGGGAGATTTATCTCTCAAATATCCGCAGTGGTGTAGGCTTGGGAGTTGTGATATTTGCGTTGTAGAGTATAGGTTGGTTTGGAACAAACGAAAGAATTTTTGTCCATTTTACATACGAAACAGAAAGAATATTGCTCGTTTATGGATCGGACCTTATCTACATTGAATCTTGCTAGGGACGAACTTGCCGGAAAAGCTTCAAAAGTTATAAAAATCACCGTTTTCAACTCTACCATAAATAAAAGCCTTAAAATAATTGATTGAACACATTTTGTGAGTCGGATCGTTGCGCAATTTCTAACCATACCTGACTAGGGCCTGCCTGCAGTCACCTATACCTCCTGTTGGGATTATATTGATTGATATGCATTTTCCTAACACCCCAATTAAATTTACGTCGCCGTATGCGCCTCAGATCAGAGTATACCTTGAACTTACAACATAAATCGAAAAATGTTTAAACTCCTTCACTAATAACCTTCCTAAATAGTAGGTACACCGTACATCTTTTCAACTCATTTATTAAATGTGCATTCAAGTTCCCACGGTTAATAGCACTCAATTCAAGATCAGTCATGTGAACGCTGCTATAGACCGAAGAATGAATACCCTTACCCGTTTGAAAAGGAATAGAAAATCCTTATCCTTACATGCTCATGAAGTATTAAATATTAATTAAGCCACTGCCCTCCGCTTCTTCTTCGCTATAATTGACTGCCCGAGCTTAAGGAATTTCCAAATCAATATACCTACAGCTCACCCTTTCAATAGAAAAAGCATTTCCGTTGTGATAAATCATGCGGTTCAACCTCTTGGGTGCAATTACCACGTCATTCCATGGGGAGGCATTTGTTAAGAATATAAAATCATAACAACCTCTCTTGGTTTTCATCGCCAGCTAGTTGCACTTTTTTCGACTTATCGATTTATCTAAAGGGTACTCGTCGTACTATGACTTATTAATCTCCAACAAAAGAAAAAGACTCGCAGACAAACATCATTTACGCTATCTGCAACCACTCGACTGTTTAGTTATCTAATAAATGCAATGTCCTTTTTCCAATTGGGTTTCGCTTACCTGATGCAAATACCACATTGAAGGGTATTTTCCTGGCCATACTCCAAATGAATTCACAAGAAAACTAATCTCTTATTTATACGAACAACGAAATATTAAATTAAAACAACAAAATTGACTCCTTTGTACACATTGCATGTAAATTCGATTATTTTATACTTAAAAAATTTTAAACTAATACATCTCGAGTTGCAAAAGATATCAAATTGTTACTTTGTTTGAACTGAAAAAACTATTTTAAATTGGAGCAAACAGGAACACTTTGCGGAATAAACTTTTTTCCCCAACTGACAGGACATCCTTTTCGGGAAACATGTCTTCTCGTTGAATAAAACGACCCCTGGCGAACGAGACGAGATTTATAATTATAAGCCTGCGCAGAAGCCGCTCATTTGTTTCTTATTTTTACAATAGACCACGTGCGTGCCTGTTTGTTTATTGTTTGGGTTCTTGAAGCTATAGGGAGGTAGTATGGATGTACATCGGACAAGCGGGGGGGCGGAAGAATATGCTTTTTGTCATATCCTCGATGAGGGGTTGTTGGCTTTTAAATTTGTATTTTAAATGAGAAGTGCATACGTGGCTTGAATTGGATGGGAATGGGTGGAATATGAAAAGAATAACACAGTCAGAACATTCAGAAAATATTTCAAAATAAGTCAGCGTCAGGGGTTCTCATTTCTGTCATTCAAACATTCTTAGATTTGAATGACAGTTTTTGAAAGACTCATCGATATTATATAGAGGTAACAACTAAAGGATTAAACATCGGTTGGGTCATCGAATTCACTTGACCAATTAATAAGTCAATTTATAGAGGTAAGCGATCAAGATAAGTACTTTACATAATACTAATAAAACTTCCTTACCAGCACAGTTTGAGGATGGTAGTTGGGATACATTCCAATTTGTGTTGATACTTGACAGTCTACATCCGCAGTTGTCAAAACACGTACGGTGTCTGAAAATATTTTTAGTTTTTTTTGTTTGTTTAAATTTTAAAGTACGGAATATGGACGAAACCGGTCACAAATATAGTATATTACTTCCAACTTACAATGAGAAGGATAATATTCCGATTATCATTTGGCTTATTGTCAAACACATGAAGGAAAGGTTAGTGGCAGCCAGTTATCAATCAATCCTTATCATCAACTATGCGTCTCCTACCGCTACAGCAAATTCAATTACGAAATTATTGTCATCGATGACGGCAGCCCAGATGGAACTCTAGATGTTGCCAAGGATTTGCAAAAGATCTACGGGGAGGACAAGATTCTACTGCGGCCGAGAGGTTCAAAACTGGGTTTAGGTACAGCATATATTCATGGAATCAAGCATGCTACCGGAGATTTTATCGTGATAATTGACGCTGATCTAAGTCATCATGTGAGATGTCCAATACCAATGTCTACTGAATCTTAAACACTTAATTTGTTCCCCTTTTAGCCAAAATTCATTCCAGAGTTTATCAAACTTCAGCAAGAGCATGACTTGGACATAGTTTCTGGAACAAGATATGAAGGCAATGGCGGAGTATATGGGTGGGATTTCAAAAGGAAATTAATTTCTCGGGGAGCGAATTTCTTATCACAGTTGTTACTGCGTCCAAAAGCTTCCGATTTAACAGGTTCATTCCGATTATACAAGAAGCATGTTCTGGAGAAGTGCATCGCTAGCTGTGTTTCAAAGGGGTATGTTTTCCAGATGGAAATGCTTGTTCGTGCTAGGCAGCACAATTTCACAATTGGAGAGATTCCAATTACGTTCGTTGATCGTGTTTATGGCCAGTCGAAATTGGGCAGCACAGAGATTGTGCAGTTTGCAAAAAATTTGCTCTATCTGTTTGCCACCACATGAATGTTTGAAAGTTGAAATATAAATAAATATATTTAGAGAGCACGCTTTTATTTTAAAACAAAAACAGATATTTGCAAACCTAACTCGCATATAAAGTTGTTATAAACATGAAAGCGTATAATTATCTGAACTCCCCTTGCCATTAGGCCTGTTTTTTTTAGCTTCGTTCTCAACAAAGCAAAGTAAAGTAGGATTTTGAGTACGCAATTACAACTACGCTCTACTTAACACTTCGAGACTCGCAGTAGTTATTGTAATTTGTGTCCTGAAAATCTTACTTTACTTTGCTTTGCTGAGAACGAAGTTCAAAAAAACACGCCTATTATAACTAACTTACTACTAATGAAAACAAACCGGAATAATTCTGCGAGAAATATTGTAGATTCGTTTCTATTTACAAAGAAAGGCATTAATTAAATTTTCGACGAAATGACTATATTTTAACTTAGGAACTAAAAATAAAAGCAATTAATTTACTAAACAATCGTAAATAGATTTCGAAAAATTCAGTCATCTTACGCTTCCGCCTTAAAACACAGTCCACACGTCAGTGCTACCAACCACAGCCACACATATCATTTCACAAAAATAAGCAACTAACAAAACGTCAATTCACAAAAAATACTCTTCTCGGATGGTAAAGTAAACTCTTGAAGCAAAAATTCAAAACGAAGCACAAATTTTGTCCAAGACGTGTCGCTACGTAGATTATCCATTAAAACATGTAAGTATTAACAGTTTATCAATAATCTTATCTTGTGCTTTTATATTTCTAACCCATAATTTCAACAGTAAAGCAAACCACTCAAGCCCACAGTACAACTACAACACTAACCAAACATGTCAGTGGACGACTTCCTGAAAGGTCTGCCTAGTCACAATGCAAGTAATTTTGCATTATTCAACACCGAAAACGGTATTCGCACATCGCAAAAGCGTCCATCTGTATATCTACCCACTGAAGATTACCCAGCCGAACAGATCATCGTCCTTGAGAAACGTTGCATCCTACTACGCTATCTGACTCAACAATGGGACAAGAAGACGGTGCCCAGGAAGCGTGACCATTCAGCTGAGGGAACGAACAACGCCAACAGTAGCTGTAAGAAGCGTCCGCGCATGGAACCTATCGAATTGAATTGAAGAGACTTGGTTTCCATTTCTATATTCGTTATATTTTCCGTACTACTTTTTTCTTTTTATTTTTTTGTTCATACATACATTTGTTCTTATGATTTGTAACGTTATGGAATACATTTAAACATATTTCTAGTTTTATACTTCGTATGTAAATTAATGCACGGAGCGCATTTAAATTATGTTTATTTTCGAGTGAACTAAAAGCGAGAAAATAGAACTCATTTTACTCGGACTGGAACTGTAAATTGAATAAACGTTTAGTTTTGTCAAAACACCTAGTACATAATTAATAACTTAGTGCAGTGACCTCGAGAGTAGATCACAGCCTTCATTCTACAATCGGGGAAATAAGTTGTAACGCAAGTTTGACCTTTAACACTTTCTGTTTTAATTGGAGGACAACATTGGACACTGCCATGCTTCTTGGCTTACCATTAAATGTAATCCACAAATGATTGCAGTGTTGGAGGGAACGGCTTTATTTAAATTGTAAAGAGGACGCAAAGAAGACTACTAGGAATGCCTGCTGTGTCCCACGTGAACATCACTTAAGCCCAACAGGTATCTATCATTTCATAAAGAAAACGCACAAATAAACGGAGCACAATACTCTATTTACTTTCCCAAACTCGTTCACACTGTACAATGTATAATTATTATTTAATGATGACCAAGGTCTTTTGGGTCTGGCTTTCCGTATTGTTTCTCCCACATTGCAACGTACTGCTTCTTCCGTTCTTCGCGACGAGCAAAGTATTCCGGATACTGAGCCTTCTCCAACGGATGCCAGTAATCCAACACCCAGTCTGGTGGGATTACTTCTCGTTCAAAGGCACATCCTCCGGGACTGTTGGCAACTAAGAAAAGGAATGATGTTACACAGGATTAGTTTGTTCGGTTCAAATCTTACATTTCATTGGTTGGTAATGCTTGGTCTTAAACAATTGCTCTTCACCATCTGCGAGAATTTTCGCTGCCTCAGCCATATCGGTTATGTGACGATTCTTTTCGAAACGTTGGCGAAGGAGCACGGCCCGATAGCGGAAGATGTGTCTTTTTATTTGAAGAAAAAACAATTATTATCCGCTCTTACATAAGTACTTGTGGTAGGTTTGTAAAGTTTACCTGTGGTCGTACCATGCTTCAAGATCGCGTAGAGAACGCTTGTACAGGCTGCATACTTGTCGGGCATGCGAAACTATTCCTGTTGGAACCGACATCCTAAAATCGCGGCTTTTGCAATGATGGTTTTAAAAAATCCAAATTTCTTCCTTCCAAAAAATATTCACTTGGATTTCTGCCTAATTTGACACAAGCTGTCAAAAATATTTTCATCGAGGTGCGTACTGGTATGGATATGGTCAGTGCTGCCAGTCTCCTTATGATGAACCGCTGCATGATATAATTGTGTTCATGGAAGACAGTAACACAACAATTAGATAATATTCATGTATTCTAAACAATGCTTTTTGCAAATGCATGACAGAGAAGGAATGTCGTTTTCGATTTGGCTCTTGAGGGCTATAATCACGTAATTTATGAAACGATCATCGTCGCAAAGATTGAACAAAACGACATCGTTATTAGATTGCTTCATATAACATCATCATTGCGTCGTTAAATCGAATCGTTCATCGTTCTCGCTTTGAAAATGACTTGTAAGTTGTCAAAACAAACTTTGACAACTTAAAATCAAAAAATGTATGTACTTAAGCGATTAGATCCCTGTTTGCCAAATTGAAAACGACATAAATCACAAATTTGTGAGCAAATTTACCTCAACAAAGCAAAGTAAAGTAGGATTTTCAGCACACAATTACAACAACTACTCTAAGTTTTCCAAGCGTCAAGTAGAACGTAGTTACTGTAATTACGTGCTGAAAACCCTACTTTAAATTTGCTTTGCTGAGATCGAATCTTAAAAAACACGCCTAATAAAGCCCGTGTGACAACTAGAGCAGTACGAAAATTCCCGAAAGGAGTGAGTGCGTACACAACAACTTTATTAATGTAGAAACATATAAAAAATGCATTAAAAAATATATTCAAATTAAATATTCCAGCTGCTGGCAGTTTTTTTTGAAAATTTCAGAGTATGTGATAACAAATTCGTTTGAAAATTTGTGGTTGCTTTGCAAACAATTGCTACCCCTTTCGTAATACACTTTCAGTCTTTTTTACACATCGCTTACTTTTCGACATGATAAAAATGAGGAAAAAATGTAGTGACGTATACGGGCTTAAATACTTTAAAGCATAGTTTGCATTTCATTTATTTTCAATATTTACGATCTATCTATTGCTCTCAAACCCCTTAAATCGAAACCAACAATTCGACTGCCTACTATTTTTGAACATTTTGCTGTTCCATTTTTTTATTAATTATTGGCTAAGAAAATGACTGAAAAAAACAATCTGTTTCCATCTTAAAATAAAACTCCGTTTCAATATTTAAATTTCCCTTGCATTATCTCGTTTTCCAAGCACCTACCAACGCCAAAAAACCAACGCCTAATCGTTACGATATTGCGCACCGATTTTCTAAGTCCATCTCTTTCGCACTCCTTCGCAACATACCTTCCCCAGCTCATCTGTGTATCTCCTTTTCGAAACAAAAATTGAAAAAAGACCGAATCGACCGAAGAAGAGAGAAATTAATTTTGTATAACTCTCTTTTTCATCGCATTCATTCCACACAGCAGCATTCATATTTTTTTTCCATTTCTGGCAATATCGACGGCAGCGCGGAGTGAGTGTCCGCCCTTTGGTCGGCCATTTTTTAATTTTGTTTACACAAATTCCTTGCAGAGTAGCGTTATTTTTTCCCAAATTGTGCAAAAATCGAGCGGAAAATTGTTTCAACAACGAATAACATGTCCTCCAACTCACCGCCGAACTCGGATAACGAAGACAGCCGGTAAGTTTTTTTTTACTAGTCTAAAAATATCAAAACGAAAAAACTGTACATAGCTATATAGAAAAACTATTTTGTCGCCATCGAATGAACAAAAAAAAAATATTTCTCAATCACCGTTGTAGCGAGTCGCCATCAAAATGGAGTCGTAATCCGTTGCAGCTAACGTTACTCGGCGTCGGCGGCGTTGGTAAGCGAAAGAGTGCCTTTCTTCCATACCGGCCTCAAGTGAACTGCCAGTCTCCCGACACCAGCATCACAGCAACCGCTACCAGTTCTATAGCTTCCAACACCACCTGTACCAGTGCGTCAAAATCTACAGTTTTAACAAATCTTCAGCGTGGTAATACAGCGGCAACCTTCTGCCCCAGTGATGTCCAATTGAGTTTTCACGAACGTGCAGGTCAGGGCGAACTCTCCGACGAACAAGTGAAAGTCGCAGCGGCATCTAAAACAATCGACATTACAGACAAAAATGGCTTTACCACACTACATTGGGCGTGTTTCTATGGTCAAGTAACAACCGTGGCCCAACTACTTGCCACCGGATTAGTGAATGTGAGTAAATTGGCACCGGATATGGTGTCACCGTTATTATTGGCGGCAGCCGGTGGTCATCATGAAGTTGTACGATTGCTCCTTCAGCACGGAGCCGACGCTCGACATGCGGACATTGTTGGCAACACAGCGCTGATGTACGCCGCCGCTGGCAATCATCCCCACACCTGCAACGAATTGCTTTCGAAGGACCCTGATTTAACAGCCACCAACGAACATGGCGATACTGCCTACAGTTTAGCAATGGAAAACTCTGCCAATTTATCACAGGCTGTTCTAGAGCATTACCTGACCGCCTTGCTTTCCATATAAAAAAAAACTTCTAACTTTATAATTCATGCGAAATAAATGTCTACCAAAAACGAGAAAAAAAAAGAAAACGCCGAAAAAGAGTAATTTAAAAAAAAATATTTCATCGGCTGTAATACTACTACTGGCGAAATTTTACTACAACTACTACGAGTACTACACGCAGCGGCAAACCGACAGTCGATAAAGATAGTGTACTGTGTATGCAGAAGAAAAAAATCATCAGAAAATATAATGAATAAACGAAAGAAACCCGATAGAAGGAAGATGGATGGTTGGCTGGTAGAACAAGAGGTAGAGTGCTATGGTTTCTTGTCAGAGAGGGGCGACGGTGGAGCAGGGTGGCTGGTACAGTTCAGCGGGAGGGTGAGCCGCACTACTGCATTCCATTTTAAATTCTTCAATCTGTTATACGAATACGATGTGTTGATGTTGGATCGTTGCGAGAGATGGGCGGCATACACACTCCAACGAATAAGAAGCAGACGAGGACGTGAAATAATGGCGCTGGTGCGTAGCGGTGGTCACGTAAACGGAATTAACACAGGTGAGAGATACAAACATAAATAAGAATGAATAAAAAAAAATAAATACGTACCCTACCTAGTCGTTGGGGAAGATGACTGGAGTGAGAAAATGAATGAGTGGTTTTTAAGAAGGCTATGGTGGGGGCAAAAATGCAAACAAAAAAAAATTCACCGTGTTGACTGGGGTGGTTTCGGCAAAATTCATTAAACAAAAAATGTCGGTATAGGTATACATTTATCTGAGTGGAATAATATTTTTTTTAATTTTCCGTGGTAGATTAGTTAAATCGTTGTTTTTCGATTACAAAGTATGTACCTACCTTGATTTTTATATTATATAGGTATATATATAAAAAAAGTAAATTAATTTCCTAGTTTCGTTAACTGGGCAACTCGAACCGAAAATAATGAGGCAAAATTAGGACATCTCTTTATGAAAAGCTAAAGGACTAAAACGTTTAATAGCAACAACTTCACTAAGACGTTGCATGTCTGCTTGGAACAAGTGGAAAATATTTTTTTTCAATTAATTTCAGTGCAATTTTGTGTTCAGGTTTTTGTCCAAAGCTTGTTTTGCTTAAACTATCATTAATGAGGTGGCTGTAACCAAATCACTGTTAATTGTACATTACCTCGTAGAGGAGTTGTATTAAATTCAAACCACAAGTGCCTTTTGTATGTGCAAAAACTATAAATCAGCCATTTTGTAGGGTGCAGTTTTCATTTGTTATGTAAACTTCATATAATTTGGCATAGGACCCAGACATCAGTAGGTACACTAATGATCGTCAATCTGCCTTGCAAAATTTCCATAACTGGAAAGAAATGGAGTCGTACAAACTACGTTAGTAGCACCAGCTTCTAATTTGTGGAGTCGAATTATACAAATGTAACGCGTATCTAGGTAATCCTTTCAAAATATCCTCCATCACCTGACGTTTTGCCAATTTTGTTTTGTTTGCAATTTCCTTGTCAACAGTGGGTCCAAAAAGTATCTATTTTTCTGGCATTTATCAAAATGTTTGGTTCTCGTACCTATGTCAGTGTGATATAGTATATCATGTTTCTTTTTTATATAAAAGCGTGCTAAAAATTATGCTAAATATTTTTTTTTTTTAATTTAAACCTGCTATAAACCCAAAAAACTAACAAAAAACACCAGTTTTTTCAGGAAATAAAACAAACTTGGTGAATCTTACTATCGGTCATATTATTCACTCCGTTTTAAGTGATTTTAACCCAAAAACTAAACCCAAGTCCATAATATTCAATCGTTAAACCCGAACCCAGTTTTTTAAACTTGACAGCGTTTAATCCAATTGGAATTAAACTTAGGTACTCCGGAGACCAGTTTATATAGTTTAACTCGGGTTAAAATTTAATTTCAATTCAAAATAAATATTGTTATTTTTAGCCGAATTCGTTGGATGGCTGTGTTCTCAGTGTTCACTGTCAAATGAGAATTGTAATGGCTTGTTAACACTAAGGTTCGTCTGCTTTGATTTTATTTTATTACTTTAATTCATAATTTGGCTACACCCAAAACCGTGATAATTTTTCCTGCAACAGCATGAAATCATACAAAAATAAAATGCTGCCATTATTTGAAAAAAAAGAGCATAAAAATAAAATAATCCTGCTAAATTCAGCAGGAAATATGCTAAATTGGTCACACTGACGATCAAATTATTATATTCCCCTGAAACTAAACTAACATATCATTATAACGGTGCGTAGACCGCTAAATTGTCTTACAAAAAAACCATACGATCAATGATCTATACCTATCTACGTATTCAAACGGTAGCATGCACCGGTCCCAACAAGTAGCCACTCTAATCGAAGCAACCGCATATCGCACTCTCCCACTACACAGACAAACAGAAAGAATAACCGTTACTCATTTACTGCTACTCGCCGTCAAAATTCCAAACATTCCACTGAACAACAAACACATGAATGAATTTCCCATCATCGCTGCATAACAGGTGAATTCACACAAAAACAAGAAAACGAGAAGAACGAAAAAAATAATACAAAAACGCGCGGCAAACCCCACGACAAAACAAACTTTTGATAACACAAGTACAGTAAATCTCTTTGCGCATTTTCTTTTTCAACTCGCTCAGTTCAATGACTGAGTCGAGTGCCAGTCTGCCAGTGCCGTTAAAATGAAAAGTATACCTACCTATCTACAGATACACGAGTACCTATCCTACGCGAAGGGATTTTTCGCATTTCTCTCTCAAGCTCTGGTCCATTATTGTAATTGTGTCTCTGCTGCGCTGACGATCAGATCATTATGCATCTACCTATGAATTGAGAATTGAGGCCAATAGTTGAAAGTTTTTTTTGCCGGCATTATAAAACACGGGACATTTCTCCATGGCACCTACGAGCACTGACACTGGCGTCAAGTACGTAAGCATTATCCCCATTTCGTGTTGTGTCGTTCATCGCCCACAAAAAGGAATGTGGCCGTGGTGTAGGTATATTGGGTTCACAATCAACAGCGAGGCATGAGCTACATTTTTTCTTCTTCAAATTGGTATATCTTTGGCTCCAGCTCCATTAGTGGGTTGTACGTTGTACTGTTAATCTGGCGCGCTTGTGTTATATTTTTTTTTTTTTGCAGTTATACAAAACAGAATAAACGCGTTTTTCTCCGTTTTTCTTGTTCTGGAATTTCTGAGATCCTAAAAACCCCACATGCTTGAAACCAGCGATAGCCAGACAAACACTTGTGCAGGTTTTGTCGTCCATTTCCTGTTAGTTGGATGGACTTTTTTTCCCGTTTAATGCAAAATGAAACTAATGCCAAGGGGAGAAGAAGAAAAAAAAGAAGACGATGGAAATGAAAAGGGCAAGGGAACACACACACAAGCGTAGATATAGCCGTCGTTCTAACACGATGCTGCGCAAAGTTGGTTTCGAGCATTTGCTTTCCGTTTTTCGTGTTTTTTTTTTTTAACGTTCTTTACGGTTCAAACTCAAAGTCACCCTCCAATCGCGAAAACAACCAGAAAGTGAAAAAAATCCATAAAGTATGTGTGGAATGAGTAAAATATTAATAAAAAAGATATGCGCAGACGGGGGAGAGCGAGATGGAATTAAACACACCTAAATAACAGCGCCGCACACACATCGTATACGTTACTTGTGTTTGCGGTATACAATTTTTGCCGTCTCTCTTTGAACATTTTTGTTTTTTTGGTTCAACGCCCTTGGTGTGGTGTGTCGTTGTTGTGGTGTGTCGTTGTTGTTGTGTCTCTTTGAAAAATGTTATGTGCTGCGCATTGTTAATTTCCCCACATCGCTGCCGTCACTCAGTCACTACCCCTCCAATCTGTGCATGGAATGTATGTGGATTCTAATCATACTGGAAATTTTATCCGGTGCTCTAGCTCTGTCTCGCTCTTTTGCCATCAATTCAAATGTTGTTTTTGTTTGAAAACAGTGCCGCGCGGTGCTTGGAGTTCTTTTTTTTGGCGGGCCTTTTGCCCCTTTCATTCCAGTTTGGTTGGAAGATTGTCATCCATTTCACGCTCTTGTGTTGGAGTGAATTTTGTAGGCATTCTCTCGCTGTGGATTGTGTGTTGTCTCTTCGGTAAAGGAAATTTTATATAAAACATTCATTCTTATTAATAAAAATGCCATGAGTGGGGCTAGTGGTGAATTAAAATCGGGCTATATTATTGCGTCATTAGATTATTATTGTGTCGGCACTTTGATCTGGTTGTAAATTCTTGAAATATTTCGTATTAATCAGTGTGCCATAAATCTCTGCTATCAAATAAAATAACTCGAAAGCAAATAAAACCGAATTGAAATATAACGAAAAAAAAATCCTAATCGTACGCTAACAGTACATATAGATTTTAAAAAGGCGTGTGTTAGCCAGCCAAAAGAGGAAAAGAGAACACGAACGGTTGTGGAAAGAGGATTCGATGAAGAGCGGTGGTGTATTTTAGTAGTAACGAAGAAGGTCCGTTTTACGATATTTTGTATTTGCTGCTTCTTCTTCTTGCTTAGCTACATACGTACATACTTCGTCGGTTGGCTTCTAAAAAAAAATCTAGCTTCATTCCGAAATTCGAGTTGTATTTTCCACACATATTTTTCTTGGCTCTGCCAAAAGAATTTCTCTGACCGTAGTTTGTTTTATTTTTATTTAGTTTGTGTGGTGCCTTCATTTTTAGCGTGTCTCTTTTTCATTGGAATTTTGTTTTGATTGAAAAATATTTTTCGCTGTTCGGCTTGTGTGCTATGTGTGGAAAAAAAGTGACGCGCCTGTTTTTGCAGAGTTTTCTTCTCGTCGATGAAAAAAGGACGCTTGTGAAATTTTGTCTACCTTCCTTATTTGGCAAATGTTTGCTTTTTCTATACAGTAGTGAGAAAAATTATGTAACATCAAACAGAAGTAATTAAATTGATTAGTGTCTAGTGGACATACGTACTCTAATGAGGAGTGAAACGTTTTTTTTTTTGTAGAAATGTGAAATATCCGGTGCGTTGATGAGATAGTACCTACACTAGTATTTTTTTTGTATTCTACACACACACACACACTGCTATCTTTCGGCGTTTTGGGTATACAAATTTTGTACACATATTTTTCCTTCTTCTACAGCGTATAACAGTTTTCCGAGTTCAACAGTTTGGCGTGGTTAATTAAAACTTTGAAAAACATTTTGTTTTAAATCTTTGAAAAACTAGCCGAAAAAAAAAATGGCAAAATGGGGAAGGATGTAAAGTTACATTTGCAGTGTCAATTTTTCGATTTTTTTTTTTGTTAAATCTTCCTAGTACCTACGCCCTTTTCAACTATGTGCGCGCTGTGTTGCATGTGTGCCTATTGTTCAACTGCCGCGGTGGGGAAAATCCCATTTCATTCTTGAATTTAATGGCTTTGAATTTTTTTTCCGTTGCAATTTTTATATGAGTAAGCCTACGTGATTTAATTGTAATCAACAAACGTAAACAGAAAAATGTGTGTACCTACTATCAATTCATAACCTGTTGTTGAACTAGTTTACACACATAAAATTCCTGAAATAAGGATTGCTTTGCGAAACGAAAAAAAGACGTTTTGCCTCTGAAATCAGCGGCCATTAATTGAAAAAACTGACGAGGGGTTCATTTTAGCTCGAATTTTATTGCCAGTGTTGTAGGTACATAGATGATTTGGAATTTTCCAGTTTTACACTTTCAGGAACTTGTGAAAATTGTTTAAAGGGATAAAAAGTGCAGAGTCCCATCAATGGAAGTGTACATATTATATAAGTCCTTGTGTACCTTAGGAGCCATTATTCATTGGGAAACTTAAGGTACGTATCATCATGGGAGTAATATGCATATTTCCTGTGTTTTTAAGTCGCCGTGAGTGTATTGGTCCATTTGGATAAAATGGGGAAATGCGTAGCGGACGTTTGCCGGTAATCATGAGATTTTTTAAATCGGCAGTTTGCATTTTTAAAAATGTACGTAAGAAAGAAATGATTTTAACAAACACTTCTCTGCAAATTAGTAAATTTGGCAGCATTGCTTAGAAGTGTGTCTTTGCTAAAATGTGTGTCTTTGCTAAATGATATATCTAACCTGGTTTACAACTCCTTTTACTGAAATCATTTGTAGGTACTAAACCACATTTCGTTTTCAAGTCGGTCTTACATTGGACCTGTCGAAGAACCATTTTTACCATCGAAATATCGAAATATTCACAAAAGTATATCTAACCTTCATTGCCATACAAATTTCGCAATTGCTTCCTAGTGTAAAATCGGGATTTGGAACGTTCATGAACTTGAACGTGAAATCGAATTAATAAATTTTGTTTTCCTGTCTCTATTCGTCTTTATTGTGTTTAAACCTTCACTTTATATATTTTGTAGGTCACAATATGTAATTTTGTATGGAAAATGGCGCCATTGTACGTTCAAAACATTTAGCCTGGTCACACAAAAAATGATTATTAATAACTTTATAAATCGTCCTTAAACATGCCATACAAAAATCGTATACCTAACTTCAATTGCTTTCAAACTTTAAATTGTTGACGGATTGCCTACATAATGATTTGCTTTATTCTTTCTATATGACGCACCCTAGTAAGTTTTTTGTTATAATAATTTCTGCCTGTAAAAGCATGAAGAATTTTTCAATTAATAAAAACCTGGGTTTTCCCCAGGACCTTTTGTCAATGGATGACGATTTAGAAAAAAATAAAACACCTAACTCGATTTAGTCATTCGCAATTTGGAATAGACAAAGGCATCAATAGCGGTTATCAACCTTGAAAACGCGTTTACAATTTGGTTTATGCTCTCCGACATTTGTTGCTGTAAAATTATTTGCAATGCTCAATACATTTTGTGGAAGTCATTGGCACCTACGCCTCGCTTTGATATCACTGGCTCCGAAATAAATCAACACTAAGGCGCCGTCTTACCAATTAAAGCGATAAGACCGCTGACCGCCAATGTCACACTTCCATTCAAAACACGGAATGGGAAGCAGTGGAAACACATAAACCGCAAACAAGTAGGTACCTTGAACATATACTATGTTCATTGCACTCTCGCTTCATTGTTGTTTACCAAAACAGAACGAACCGAATGAAGACATCTCATTCCAATAATCATGAATGGGAATATTCCAAAACAGAGTTTCAATCACTTTTTCTGTGAATTTCATACACCCAAAATTGATACGAAGAAAGAGCTCCGAAGGCGTTTGTGAATGTGCTTATATATTTTGTATTGTGTGGCTGTTGCTAGTCGTCAAACGGGGGGGATAATCACACATATACCTAATCTCTCCCCACAATGCGTTATTATTTAGCCACTGGCATACTGACATTGCTCTATTTGACCTGTCTCCTCTCACACACCAGTGTAAATAGCGAGACGCGTTTTTCGTTCCATTTTGGGTATATTTTTCTTTCTGTATTTTTTTTTTTCTTGTTTCTTACATTTCTCACTCTGGAAACAAACACTGAAAATTGTCACATTCTTCAGAGTGGCTGCGACATGGTAAATTTTATATTTGAAACGCATATCACAGCCAGCTTTGAGGAGCGAGACGATTTTTCAAAAAATCATCCATATTAGCCAAGCAAGCACAGTCCCAGCAGCCACAAGAAGGAAGAGAAGGATGAGAAGCAGTTGCTGCAATCGCACAAGTTTCATCCTTGCCAAGTGAATAAATTAGTTGATTGTCAAAGCCTCACAAAGTGACTGTGAAATGGTTAACGTTAGAGCGCATATCACAGCCAGCTTTGATGAGCTTGGTTAATCAAACTATTCGACGAATTTAGCGCAGATATTCACCATCGCTGCCGCCGCCGTGTAAGCAACTTTATCCAGTTTATTTATTGTATTTATTTATATACATCTTATTTATACAGCATTATATTATATTTCAGATCAGTGCCATCAAGAATAGAGCATCTCCAAAAATGTTGCTTATCTAAGCCTCATCAAGTGGTTGTGATATGGATATCTAACGCATATCACAGCCAGCTTTGATGAGCTAGGATAACCAACGGAAGACAACTACAAAGATACCTACATATATGCAAAAAAAAAAAATGAAAAGTGTTGTTACTCTTGAATATCCCTAGAATTAAGGAAAACTGTTTAATCTGTGTGTGAACAAGCTTACGCCATAAGCAATTTTTTTTCTTCTATTTCACTTCTAGTAACACCCAATGTCTGAGGAGAAGGAAGACTCATCTTTGCCGAACAGTAGTGTCTAGTTGATAAATGTTACAGAAAATATTGTTATCTTAGTTTTAAAAAATGTTTTTGAAGAATTATGCACGAGTATAATTTTCTTTACCATGTACCAGTTGTTTAAAAAATCTGACCGAAATAAATGTTTATAAATCTGAAACTATTTTGTGCTAATTATTTTATTTATCCATCAAAGAGGTATTGAAGGCTTCGGAGTCAATAACGAGTAGATCGAACCAACACTCGATCCATACATTTTTCAGTACGGTTCCATCGAGGTTTGATAAAGATTTGTGCAGAACGCCATGAAGAGGCCAATGGACTCCCCGCTATTCGAGTTTTGTGAGGCATTAACTGTCACATGCAAGTTTAGCTGGAACAAAGATCGCTGTAAGTTGGTATCGGCAATGGTTTTCTCTTTGCATCTTGTGTAAATAACCTCTTATGAAATTCCAACGAAGTCCTTACAAAAAAAAGCAGTTCAGTACCTTTCGAAAAGGAAATGGGTCAATCTTGGAAAGCAAATGAAATACCTAGTCGACGTCAACAGTTTTTGCCATAATTTACAGTATTTAAAATCGAGTTGCTGCAAAACGGTTAACAGAGGCGTCAGACATTTTGTTTGCTATTGATGCTACATATTTTGTTGGTTCTTAAGGAATGCTGGTTGAATGATGAAGTGCATCGGAATATTCTATGCAAAGTAGTAAATTATTCGAACCAAAGTCTCCATTACTAATTACGTTGTTTAATTGGCGTGATTGCTTTAACCGGCCTTAACTTTCGAGATGAAGATATTCGACAAATTCCACGAAAATCAATGCCACTGAAAGTATGTCAAGAAAGATTGTTTGTCAGAACTCTACTTAAAAGGCCCCCTGAAAGTCTGCAGTACAAAGCGCCCAAACGATTAGTAAGGCTTTCGTTGTGGTATCACGAAAACGAACTGAGTATAATAAACCAATTACCGATTTCTATAAAAAAATTATTTATTCCAGAATTTCCACATCCTTTGTGTGGCAGTCGCGAATGGCCCATATATCGTTAGTATTAGGCTTCCTAGAATTGCTATTTGCAGTACAAGTTTCATATCCGTATACCAATTTTGATTTTCCGCTGCTGCAATTTCAGCATAAACATACGTGTCGAAACCGCAACACAAAGTAATAATAGCTACCGTGAAAGTAGCGACTCCAAGAACACCATGAATAGCCTTGTTCAGGATTGGTTGCAGGCAGTTCTTCGTCTTCACAGAGAATACAGTGCTACAGCCAAAAATTAAACTAATCACACAAAGGATTAGGGCTGCTAGCCCTGCAAAACACACATCAATAATCGATTTTGATGTTGATGCGAGCTTACCTAACTGGCCGTGCACGGTGGTGAAGTGGACATCGTCTATTCCCATTCGTATGAGTATGCCTGCGATACCCAATATCGATCCAGTCAGTTGCAAGGCAATATGAAGACCGATCTTTCCATTCCGGCAACATCCATATACCGTCGCGTTTCCCTTGTAGTACGAAATGAGTCCTTCTGCCATTAAAAAGTTGAACTATACACAATGAATGTGGATTTTCTGAACTCGATTCAGGTAATGTCGCACTTACTCCAATTGTACACAGCAAAGCGTGCCATGGCACATCAGTCCAAGTGCGCCTTCGCAAGCACAACCAGCTTATGTAGATTGTCACAAAACCGATAAGCATTCTGTGGATGATCCCGAGGAAGAACTCCAGTCTTTGTAACGTCCCTATTGCATCGTTTTTAGTAGCGTTAGACATTTTTTGTACATTAGCTAAATGTGACTACTCTATCTTTGCTCAGAGTAAATGAATGATACCAACGATCCAATTTATTTTTTATCTGCCTTTGTAAGTGGTTTGACAAACAAATTATGATACACAGGAGAGCCGTGTAATTGCTAAATAATTTTCTATATCTATCGAAGAGACTGTATAGTGTTGCCGAGGTGCGGTATTGAACACGCTTCTCAGTGAGGTTTTTTTTTCGATTAGTTCTACTCTCTTTTAAAGGGTGATTTTTTAAGAGGTTTAGAACTTTAAAAAAAAAAAAAACACAAAAAATTCGAAAAAATGAATGAAATATTTATTTGAATCGATAGTTTGAACCTTGCAATTTAATGTTTAAAGATAATTTCATGCAAATGTTGACCGCGGCTGCGTCTCAGGTAGCCCATCCGCTGAGTCCAATTTTGGCATACTCTTTCACACATATCGGCCGGTATCTCACGAATGAATGCATGGATGTTGGCTTCCAGTGCGTCAATCGAAGCGGGCTTGTCCCTATACACATTAGCCTTGGCATACCCCCACAAAAAATAATCTAATGGTGTCAAATCGCACGATCTAGGCGGCCAATTGACCGGCCCGAAACGTGAAATTAACTGTTCACCAAACTCGCCTCGCAATTGCGCCATTGTTTCGCGTGCTGTGTGGCATGTGGCACCGTCTTGTTGAAACCACATATCATGCAAGTCAAGAACTTCCATTTCGGGCAAAAATAAAGTTTGTTATCATCGCTCGGTAGCGTTCACCATTGACAGTAACGCTGCGATTCGCATCATCTTTGAAGAAATATGGCCCAATAATGCCGCCGGCCCATAAACCGCACCAAACAGTGGCTTTTTCGGGATGCATTGGTAGCTGTTGCAATGCTTCTGGCTGATCTTCACTCCAAATGCTGCAATTTTGCTTATTTACGTACCCATTCAACCAAAAATGAGCCTCATCGCTGAACACAATTTTTCGATAAAAAAGCGGATCCTCGGCCAGCTTTCCAAGAGCCCATTCACCAAAAATTCGGCGTTGTGGTAGGTCGGCTGGCTTTAGTTCTTGCACCAGCTGTATCTTAAAAGGCTTTACGCCCAAATCCTTCCGCAAAATTTTCCACGTAGTGCTGTAACAAAGGCCTAACTGCTGGGAACGGCGCCGAATCGACATTTCGCGGTCTTCTGTCACACTAGCTGATACGGCCGCAATATTTTCTTCACTACGCACAGTACGTAAACGTGTTGGTGGTTTAATGTCCAACAAAGTAAATTTGGTGCGAAATTTGGTCACAATCTTCCGAATAGACTGCTCAGAAGGTCGAGAATGCCGATCATAAAATGGAAGCAGCGCGCGATGAACATTTCGAACCGAGCACGAATTTTGATAGTAAAATTCAATAATTTGCAAGCGTTGTTCATTTGTAAGACGATCCATGGTTAAATTGCAAACCAAACTGAAGCTGTTTGACAGTGACACAAGGTACTAAACACACGTCAGCTGTCAAAACCGGTGTTGCCAAAACCAAACCAGCTAAAAAATCACCCTTTACATCCAATGCAGAGTAATGCAAGTATTTTTTTTGTTTAAAGTATGATTTTCCTTCCGTTGAACACACGCTGAGGTACCTATCCCTCGATACATTCTATAGGTAGGGGCCTTTACATAGTAAAACGTTAAATATCTCGATTAAATTCTCGATAGTTCTAGATTTTAGATTTTATATTTATTATCCTTTAAAAAAAAGAAAAGAAAAATGTTATGAACACTCTCGATAGTCACTTCCATTCACTAAAAACCTCGACAAATCACTCTAAGTAGGTAAGACATTTATTCCAAAGCGAGAGCAATGGTCCTAAAGAGCTTAAAACCAAAGAGGCCAACGTTATCACTTCAATCATGTATCGAAAGTCCGACGCCACGTACGGTTTGAAGCCTCCGGTCTGATATCCATAGTATTGAGCAACTAGCGCCGTAACAAACGCGGCAACTCCCAGCAAGTTATGCACCGACTTATTTAGTAAAGGTGCGAAGACACGCCGCAATCTACCAGCAAATAGGGCACTCAAGCCTGAAAGCATACTAAAAGCAGAAAGGATCATTGCTGAAAATCCTATTGTCCATAAACAAAGAGAAAATATGAACATAAGCAAAATCTATACGCAAAGCATTGGATTACCTAAATTTCCATGAACTGTATGAAAATGACTGTCCATTTGGCACATTTTAATAATTCCACCGACAATACCAATACTTCCGCCGAGTGCCTGCAGAATCCAGTGAACTGTAGTCTTTGATTTTCTTTTATAGGATAACAGAAGCGTGTTGCTGTCGTAGTGTGTCATCACGCCCTCGGCCATTAAAAACGAAAACTAGATTTTAAAACAAAGTATAATTAGATTTCATGCGATTCAAAATGCAAACTCACCCCAATTGTGCATAACCATGCATGCAGAGCTACTCCGCGCAATCGTATGCGCAAACACTCCCAACTCATATAGATGGTTACAAATCCAATCAGCATTTGGTTAATGGTGTCCAACACATACCCAAGGCGAATCCATGGACTTGTCGAAGGACTAACCTCAACGTCGATTGTGGTCTTTTCTGCAATCAATTGAGAGCCCATAGCGAGAAATTTATTTCTATCGACTGGTGGAAAAGGTTCTTCTTGACGGCGTCTTCTAAACGCTTGGACTGCAAAATTTTCACGGTTGTGAGTAGGATTTATTAGCATTCACTGTCGAGTATAAAAAATAGTTACCCATGTCTTATCATTTCGTTAGATAGGTTTGTGCAGATAAGGCAGTGATCGATGGAGTACGTTTTCAAACGTAAGGAAAAGGGATTAAATAATTCGAATAAGCCACTTAACGTTGACGAATCATTGTATTGTCAGTTGAAGTGGACTTTCGCGGCAGACTTGTTGAAATTTGTTCATTCACAGCTAGAGCTTTCGGCAGACTCTTCAAAAATATCTCGAAACTTATCATCAGTCGTATTCTTACAGTAATGGCTACTGGTCAAATAACGGCTCATTCTAGGGCGATTCAAAGTCGGTAAAACCATGAAATTTGTATTCAAACCAAGTATGGTAAGTGTTTGGACAGACAGCAAATTAGTCATAAACATGTGCAAAGTCTAAAGTTTGTCCACATTTTTTTTAATGCAGACGCAGTTGTTCATCGCTGGTGGTGATGGTATCCGCCTTCGCTTTTCATTTAAGAAGTGTCTATTAATTTGTCAGATGGAATACGACTTGGAGGTGTCGTAGACGCAAATGATTTTATATTTCATATGTCTATTGCGAGGACCTTCTTTAACTCTCGATCTTCTGCCACATTCTCCTTTAAATCCCCAATGGCAATCACAACAAACGGGTAAAAGACAAATGTCGCAATTCCATTTTATAAACGAAACAATTTTTATTGCACTAATTTGTTATAAATGTATCACTTTCCGATTTCCCTTAAAACTAACTTATTTTTCATATTTTTAAGTCTTTTCAATTTGTGCTTGTGTCAAAAACTTTTAGCGACACTTTTACACTTATCCCATAGTGCATTTAATGGGCCCCAACAGCTCAACACCAGGGACAGCAAAGTTATCACTTGAATCATTGTCAGGAAATCCGGATCCACTTTCCGTTTAAAGAAGCCTGTCTCGTAGCCATAATATTGGGTAACCAAGGCCGTCACAAAACCGCCAATACCCAACAAGTTGTGAACAGTTTTATTTAGCAAAGGCGACAGAATACGCCTCAACAGTGTGGAGGACGAATAGAGGGCACTCAATCCGGACAGCATACTAACCCCACAAAGTATTATCGCTGCCAATCCTATATACAGGAGAACAAAATCACAATCAAATTGTTTGCAACACAAGCGCAAGAGCTTACCCAATTTTCCATGAGTTGTTGTAAAGTGGACTTCTTTCTCGGTGATTTTAATAATTGCACCGGCTATCCCGAGCGAACCACCGAGCGCCTGCAACACCCAGTGGACAGTTGTTTTCGACTTTCTTGTGTAAAAGAATAGGAATGTGTTTGCAGAGTAGTGCGTCATCACTCCCTCCGCCATTAGGAAGCTAAACTAAAATATTCAAGAAATTTTCATTTAGAGTCGCTATATATATGTCTTGACAGCTTGCATAGCTTACCCCAATGGTGCAGAGCCATGCGTGTAATGCAGTCTTTTTCAAGCTCAACCGCAAGCACATCCAGCTGAGATAGATCGTTACAAATCCAATGAGAATGTGGTTCACCGTATTTATGACGAATTCGGCTCGAAGCCATTTGTTCCTTGTGTGATTTGAATCTTGATTAGGCATTTTTGTGTCTCGCGCCGGTATTGACTGAAGGAAGAACGTATCACTACTGGCTCGACCAATAGACGAATCAGTGCTAGACGAAGATTCGAATTTATTGCTTTTCATAGCGTTGGCTTCCATTTTTCGGTCTTATCGGTTTACTATTGCTAGATAACGGCTTTCTTTGACCCGATCTTTTGATAATTGCTTAATTTTTCGGACTGTAGTTGTTATAATGAATGATTTAACCGCTCTAATCTGGATTGGAAAAATTCAATAAATTATCTTGCAGTGATAGATGTCTAATTTTGTTGTCAATCTAATCAAGTATTTGTATATTCCAACGTAAAAATTAGCTGCGTATACATTTTTCGTTTATTATTTTAGTAAGTGTGCTGGACACCTAGACGATGGGAGCAAGGTACAATCACAGGATGAACTTATATCTTGCTTAATGCTTTACAATTGCCCAACTTCTCTGGAATATCTGACAAACATCCATTAGTCTAGCTACGACGACGAAGCTCCTTAAATCATCCCTCGGATCTGACATAAAATTGTAAATTCTTCCGTAAATTGTCAGACAAATTATTGCTACAAGCTAGGTCTACGGTTGGGCATGCTCTGTCCGTCAATTCTGGTTTTGTAGAAAAACTTTCACTTCAAAAAAAAAAAAATTACAACAGTTTCACATAATCTAATCTGAACACTTATCGGGTTATTAGTAGTAAACTTTGAAAGAGCCCTTCTCAGCTTTGTGATAATAAAAAAAAAAAACAATGAAAGGCTACGTGCCACTTGCAATATAACCCTATTCAGTTAATCTTTTAAATGCAAAGTGATTTATAGATACGACACCCACAGTATTGTGAATCAGAAAATCGTTCGTCACTTTAGTAAAGTACCCGACTCGTACAATGCTCTTGAAATTATGTTATATCGTTCAACTTCTCCAAGCAAACGTGCCCAAACTTATAATGAAAACGAAGTCCAATAAAAAAAAATATCACAACTTATATTCCCCGTCGAAGCTTACACGTAAATGAAAAGAAGACGGAAAACCCCCTTAAGTACATGCACTCAGCTGACAACATTGAAATCAACATTCTAAATGCACTTGCACAGATTTAATTACACTGATCGTAAATGTGATATCTTACCCAGTCATCCGTGTTGCCGTTAATATTACTTAACTTTTGGTATCAAAACTGACTTTACTCAATATAAGAGGCAACGAATACCGCCGAGTGTATGCAGGCGTCAAGTAACCAAAAACTGCACTGACCACAGACTGAGTGCCGCCCCCAACCGATCGATACTGATCGCCAAGATCAGTTCATCTGCCAACTGCCAATATCCGCCCTCGATTTGCAGAAGCTCAGCGGATAGCTTTTCACAATATCCCAAATGCTTAATGCAATTTTAAGACGTGCAGTCGGCGCGGGTGTTTTCCATTTTTGTTATCTGCGGGCATATATAAAAACTCAATTGTGCACGAATGGACAAATCTGCAGTCGGGGGATGATGGAAAAAAGCTTTTAAACCTTTATTCATGATTCATTTAAATTATGGTATACACCTCACAGCTGTGGTTTAGCGGAGGCGACCTATTTTTATTCCCAAGGCAATTGCTCACCTACTTCTAATCAATTTTGCTTGTCGCATAATATCATTAACTTAAGAAAGTGGATGTTTGTTTCAAGTGGCACGTATCTGTTATCGAAAATAATTTTCGAAAGCTGATAATCTTACTACAAAATTTTTTTTTGACTTAAGGGGTTTGATTGATTATGATTGTGTGTATTTCTGTTCTTACGTGCAACAGATGGTATTTATAGATTGAACCGCTATCGATTGATATAGTCTAGCCGTACTTGAGTATCCCTTTAATCTTCATCGGTTTGTTTTCAAGTGGACATGATATAAAACTGTGAGAACTTGCTTACCGAAAAATGATTTACTGAAGAAGAGGGAATGGGGTACACGTAGTGATAGATGGTGCATCAGATTTGTAGATATATAGGTACAATACAGCCCTTGCGGAGTTTTATTTTAGTGACGAATGGATGGGACTCGATCTTTTATCACGCTTACGAATATTAATTCGTTTAACTTGCGAATGTTTTCAGCCTCTAAAAGTTTTCAAAATCACCATATACCCATCAACCTGACTTAGCTCAGTAAGAAGCCCAGCCTTTTGGCCGTTTATCTTTTGGTAAACTATACGTCAGACAATTTGAGAGAATGAATGGTCAGACTTTTTGCAGGTGAACTGTGCGGTGTATGCTCAATCCCTGGCAAAGGAATGCAACGACAGGCCACCGTGTTTATAAAGGAAAACAACGACTTATATTAGAATATATCCAACAACTTCTAACGATTGCTTCCCCTTGGAGTGCAATGAACCAAAATATATGGAGACTTATGTCGTTTTCCATTGGTTTCACTCGGGGATCCACTCATCCTGTGATCCAATGGAACAACAAAACTGCTTCTGAATGAACCCACAAAAGCATTGGTGAAATGCCAAAAATAATTTACGGCGGCTGTCAGCTGACTTGTATAAAATACATAAATTACATTTGTTCGAGTGCTTCTTGAGTGGATTCTGACTTCAAATCGAGGCGCGAAATTCTCTTCTCAGAATCACCAGAAGATATTTTTTGTGCTTTCAGAAGTGATTTTTTCGATTCCGGACAATCCCGGACGCTTCTTTTTGCCCAATGGAAAACGACATCAGTGTACCCTTTTCACTGACGTAATGATAATCAAATGACACATCAGCATTTATACACGTTCGACTTGTGTGAGTGTGCGACTTTGGACATACGAGCGACGTCGTTGCTGTTGCAATTGAAATAAAAAAAATTGCAAATGATTTCGAGAATGCAAACGGCAATCTCCGAAAAATGTCATGAAGTACCAACCGCCCAGGAACGTTAGTAGGTAAGCGCTGCACAGGAACAACGAAGAAATTATGAAAACCCCCTGCAATATGCAACGACGACTGTGTAGGTTGACAAGTAGTGACAACTATGTACTAAGCAACTCCTGTGAACATTCAAAATGAAAACAATAGCTCCTAGATGTATGCAATGACGTACTCTCAATAATATATGGTATGCTGAAGCATACTCTCGGGTGTTGAACTCGATGGCTGTTTGCGGCGCTGGCTTGCTACTATTTTTGCTGGGCACCTGGTAGTTCATGACATTTTATTTTCGGATGCTGTGGACAAAATTCTAATTTGGCAAGATGAGTCCCAACGTATCGTGCGTTGACTTTTTTTTTTGTCAGAAAATCGTATATTTGGTATAAATTTCATAATCCTCCGAGTTAGTAGTCAAATTAAGAAGTACAGTTGCAATCTCGTGTGGTTTATAATAAAAAAGCTCGGTGATTCCGATGTGACGTGCCGTGCCAATTGCCAAGTTCTCAGAATTGTTTATTTATTTTTTGTATTTACTTAGTAAAATGACTGGCGATAATAATTTGCGTGCTTGTCCAACAAACACGTTTACAACGCTTGCCGAAGTTTACACCATACAATGATGAAAGAAACGTCAGCAAATTTATAAACGTAGGTATGTATCATGTCGAAGTCGATAAAATTAGAGCGAAACACCCTTGTTTCGGAGGACCATTGCACTTGTTATCAATGGACAGAATTTGCCTGTCCATAGTAGGAAAAGCCTTGCATTGCTGTTAAAAGCTAAACTACTACAATTTACGGAGAAAACCCAAATTCCAACTTAAGGTTTTTTTCACTGCGCCACCTCTCGCGAACGTCTGACAAACATCCGAGAGTATAACTTTAATATATACACGAGCTTATATTAAATAGTATTTATTATTAAGTAATGTATATAATATTACACGAGTAATACTCTGCCTGGTGGATGATGCGAGCGGGTTGACGTCTCTGAACTGACTGAGTTGTCAGCTGTCACATACACAACACCCCTTAACACCCAGATGCATCGTAGAACTGTGTTGCCTGCCTATTACGACCAGATCGGCGGGGTGTCTCAGGTGCCGGTAGTAATGGAAGCACCGTAGCAGTTGGGTTTCCCAGTAATGACCGTTCATGTTGTCTAGAAGTACTCTGCTCAGTTTCTGGAGATGATGTATGTACACTGGCGTCTGATTCGACATCGGAGGGAGCCTCCCCGTTGGAATCGTGGGGTGGTGTAGATGGCACACGACTACGTAGCTGATCTTGATGACGTTTAACTACCCTTGAGTCATTTAGACGGACGCTGTAGGAAATGGGTCCAGTTTGATCAGACACCAGACCCTCAATCCACTTTGGCCCAACAGCATAATTTCGCACCCAAACTGGGCTACCTGAAATGAAACTTTTCGAACTGGTTGGGTTGCAGACCTTACCCCACATTATCTCGTCTGGTTGTATTTTGTCAAAATATGTCCTCAGTCGGCGATTGAGTAGCAGCTCTGCAGGTGAGCGGTTTGTGGTAGAATGCGGAGTTACGTGCTGATTGAATAAATATCTGGCAATACTCAGATCGAGATTCCTGTAGTGGTCCAACTTTTTCAGGAAGTTCTTGGTGCTTTGTACCATGCGCTCCGCTTGGCCGTTTGTAGCCGGATGAAAAGGGGCAGAACGAATATGGCGGATTAAGTTGTTGTCCATGACGATCTTGAACTCATCAGATGTAAACGCTGTACCGTTGTCAGATACAATTTCGTCTGGAAGTCCATGGGTGGCGAAGAGTTGACGAAGAAACTTAATGGCGGCAGCTGCCGATGCTGAGCTGACCACGGCGACCTCGAGCCACTTTGAGTAAGAGTCAACAACCAGAAAGAAAGTTTTGCCTTGAAAAGGCCCGGCGAAATCAATATGCAGTCGGGACCACGGCCGCTTAGCTGATTCCCAATGATGTGTAGTAGTATGTGGTTCCTCATTTCGGTTCTGCTGGCATGCCGTGCATCTCTTTACGACGAGTTCGATTTCGGCATCGATGTTAGGCCACCATACATAGCTGCGCGCCAGAGCCTTCATTTTGACGATACCAGGGTGTGGTGCATGAAGGGCGTTTAAGATTGCATCTCGGGCCGAAGGAGGAACGACAGCACGATCTCCCCAGACTAAAACTCCTCTATTAGCCGAGAGTTCATTTCGACGGGAATAGTACGCATACAAGTTGCTTGAGCGCTCGATTTTGGTGTTGGGCCACCCCCTTAACACCCAGTTCAATATCTTCGAGAGTTGTGGATCCTTTGAAGTCTGTTGCGCCAACATCTGCGCGCTCACGACTGGCGTAGCTGCTAATTCGATCATGAGGATCTCTTCGGTCTTCTTTGATTCATCTTCGGTCGATATTGGACAGCGGCTTAGGAAATCCGCGTTGCTTATTTTGGCTCCCGCGAGATGCACCAGTTTGAAGTCGTAAGCATTGAGGAAAATTGAACGGCGAAGCATTTGGCTCGATATGACATTGGGGACTGCTTTTGTTGTAGTGAATATCCCCAAGAGTGGGCGATGATCTGTGATTAGCGTGAATGAACGGCCATATAAATAATTGTGGAATTTTTTGACTGCTGAAACAAGAGCCACTGCCTCTCTGTCGATTTGCGCATAGTTCCGTTCGGCCTTTGACAGTGTTCGTGAGTAAAACGCTATGGGTTTTTCAACTCCATCTCTTAACTTGTGACTGAGGACTGCTCCGAGCCCATAAGGAGAGGCATCGCATGTAAGTATTAATGGCAGCTTCGCATCGTAGTGAACTAACACATCGTCGGATGCGATGAGCTTTTTAAGTGCCATGAAAGCTTCCTCATGGTTTTGCTTCCACGACCAGTGAGCATTTTTATCCAACAGGCGGTGTAAAGGTTCTGCGACCGTCGCTTTGTTCGGCAAAAAGGCGTGATAGAAATTTATAAGGCCCAGGAATGCCTGTAACTGCTTCTTGTCCTTCGGCGCTGGTGCGTTGTGAATTGCCTTTACCTTATCAACTGAAGGCCGTATACCTAGGGCGTCAATTTTGAAACCCAAAAACTCCACTGCCGTTACGCCAAATTGACACTTTTCCTTGCGCAACCGAAGTCCAGCCTTATCGAAACGGCACAACACTTCTTTTAGCCTCATTGCCAGTTCCTCTTTAGACTTCCCCATAATGACGATGTCGTCAAAGTATGGCAAGACCCCTGGAATGTTTTGAAGGATGTTTTCAATGCAGCTCTGGAATATTCCCGGAGCTGAAGAGATGCCGAATTGAAGCCTGGTTACCTTAAAAGCACCCTTATGCGTGGATATTGTTTGTAGCATAGCTGAGCGCTCATCGACAACCAGCTGCTGGTACGCTTGTGCCAAGTCGATTTTTGCAAAAATGGATCCACCTTCAATTGACGCCAGTAGCGTGCTGACTGGTGGGATTTGATGGCAATGTGGTTTAATTGCCCTATTTAATGTTGATTTGTAGTCCCCACATATCCGGATGGACCCATCCTTCTTTACTACTGGGACTGTGGGAGTAGCCCATTCGGAGTATTCGACAGGCTCTAGAATGCCTTGACTGCAAAGCCGTTTGATTTCCTCTTCGTATAGAGCCTTGATGGCGAACGGTATTCGCCGTGGTGGTAGCCTTACGGGCGGCGTTGCTGAATCGATTTGTAACGATACTGGTGGTCCGGTATAGCAACCGAGTTCGGGTGAGAATAAGTGCTTAAAATTTTCCAGTATTGATTCAATGCAGGTTCCGCTGCTGACGGTATGAATGCCTTCGATGCGTATGCCCAGTGCGTCGAACCAGTTGCAACCAACCAAATCTGAGCCACCGCCAGAAATGATAATTAGAGGCAGATTGTCAATTTTACGACGGTTGTAATGAATTGACACATCGACGACCCCCTTCACTGGAATCGGGTTGCGCTGATAGTCGTTTAGATTCAAATCACACTTGCACAAATTTGAAACTCCTTTTGGCCAGATATGGTTGAACGTGGCTTCCTTCATGATGGTCACAGGCGACCCCGAATCCACTTCAAGAGTACACGTACGGCCGTTGATGACGACGGAAATCGATTTCTTTTGGTTAACCAATGGCAAAATTTGGTTGACAGTGGACTCTCCACGAGGAGATCTGCGTTGTAGCGCACGTTGACGTGCTGCTGTTGAGCTCGGTGTAGATGTTGGAAATCTTGAAGCATTAGCGCTACGACAGACGCGTTGTAGATGGCCTTTTAGGCCACAGGAATGGCACACAGTTTCACGATGTGGACACTGCTTCCGAAAATGCTGACCCCCGCACCCAGCACATGACCCGTGGGTTCTAGAAAAGTCACGCTGTTGTGGATAGGAATGACTCGCTCTGACGTCGTGAATAGATTCGCTGTTCGTCTCGTGGTGGTGGTTCGATTCGTTGGGGTGCCTCATAGCCAAGGCACTGATCGTTGCAGCTTCACTTGTTATGGCGCGCTCCATGACGCGTTGTACGGTTAGATCGCTCTCCGCTAGAAAACTTTTCTGCAAGCCTTCGTCCTTCATGCCGCACACAAACCGGTCGCGCAACATACGGTCCAGCGCTGCCCCAAAGTTACAATCCACTGCCAACGTGCGTAGCTCTGCCATATAGTTGCTGACAGACTCGTCCGGATGTTGATCACGTTTGTGGAAGTGATAAAAAGCAGCGATTTCCGAGGGGCGTGGAGACAAATGGTCGGTTAATATCTTGTTAATTTCCACCAAATTCAAAGCACTCACCTGTTTGGGGGACGCCAATGATGTCAATAGATCGTAAAGCGGCGCGCCAGCCAAAGTGAGAAAAGCCGCTTTTTTACGCTCTTCCTCTTTGACATCATTGGCCAGCAGAAATAAATTGAAACGTTCCATGTACGATGTCCACTTGTTTGGATGACCCAAGTCGAAAGGTTCTAGGTTACCAACTGCAGCCATGATAATTATTCGTGGAGTATCACAAACACTCAATGTCTTCGCCTCTGCTACTGTAGTGACAATTCTTTCCGATTTGATAATGATTGCGGCACTATCACTTGAACCTTGAACAGTTTCTTCTTTGTCTTCCATGCACTCTCAGCACAAACACAATACAAAAGGCGAGTTAACTTTCACAACTGTTCCCATGTATAAATCGTACGGTGCGACGTGAACTGTTGTTGTTGTATCGCACTCGTTTCTATATCGGTCACTTGTATGTACAACTAGCCGAGGGCCGCGCACAAAATTAATGTAATTTAATATCCTTACTAGAATCCCATCCTCGTCGCCAGTTTAATATATACACGAGCTTATATTAAATAGTATTTATTATTAAGTAATGTATATAATATTACACGAGTAATACTCTGCCTGGTGGATGATGCGAGCGGGTTGACGTCTCTGAACTGACTGAGTTGTCAGCTGTCACATACACAACAATAACTGTCATGAAAGAGCTTCTCAATTGACCGTTTGGACTCGGCATAAAATTGTAGATCCCTTCCATTCGTCCCAAAAATAAAAATTCACACAAGACGAATGGTTGTGAGAAGCTAGGCCTAGGGTCCCTATATGGACCTGTTGCGCCAATTATATATTTATTTTTTTACTACAATTTACAATGCCATGTATCAGTTTAAAATTCCTAGTTTCTGTTGGGAAAATGGAAGCGTTAAATATGAAGCAGTTTTCTAAAGGGGGAACCATGAAGATAACATGGAAATATGTTGCGATTATACTGAACTATATTTCGTGATTTTCTTAAAGACCATACTCACCTTAATGGCCTATCTTAAGCCAAAGCAATTTCCTTCGTCGTTTTGGCTATTGGGTCATTTGGTATGAAGCTTCTGCTACCCGCGTTCAGTTCCTTTTCGATCAGTATAACATTGTTGGTGTCATAATCTCGTTATTTTAATAAAGAATTCCTACTTTTCATTATATTTACTAATTTATTTATGTAAAAATGAGATACATTGAAGCACGATAAATAATTTTAACCTAACTTAGGTATATTAGCTAATAACTGAATTAACGATATTTTTCGCTGGTGCTATAATAGTAAGTACCACGGTTGCTATTGTTAAAAACTTAATCATAACTTTCAAATCATGGTCGGCATTCCGTTTAAAAAAGCCAGTTTCATAGCCATAGTACTGGGTTATCATTCCCAATACAAATGTCGTTACTCCTAAGAAGCCGTGCAGAGTCTTGTTGAAAAGCGGTGAGTAATATTCTTGCAGTTCAGATGAGTACAAAGCACCGATTCCAGCCAGCATATTCACGCCACATATCACAGTGGCAGCAAGACCTAAGAAAATATATAAAAAAAAATATTATTTAAAGGCGAATGTTTAAAAGTTTAAAACTATTGAGTGTGGTTATAAACGAATAGTTAAAATCGATCATTCTAAATACAGCAGCATTGTGAATCCTTCGTCGAAAGTTGTCATGAAAAATTTGTGGCGTCATTCGTTTGTAAATGAGTGTCTCGTTATTGTTACTCGTTAGTTTGCTAATTTTGTCTCCGCGATACTAATAATCATTTTTAGTGTCCTAGATTTTACAAACTCACAATGGGGAAATTTTCCATATAAAATCAACCTGCAAAATATTTTAGGTTAAAAATGATTATTAGCAAGGTCCTCTGTGCTATTTTTCACAAAATTCGGTACTTTTTGCATTCGATTTAAATCGAATATCCGAACACAGTCCGCGATTAGCATTTTTAGTGTCCAGGCTAAATTTTTCGAACTCACAATGCATCATATTCCATACAAAATTGCATATTGTGAGCTAAAAAATATTTAGGGTGAAGGTTGAAAATGATTATTAGTATGAAATAAATGATTAAAGTCTTCAGCTGGCAACTAACATCTGTCAGAATACGGCCGAATTCAGAAAAGGCGAGTGTATGATCCTGTGCCTATAGTTATACTCGTCTCAACTGTTTATTTCTCAAATTTGGAGTTAGTTAGTGTATAAGTTATACAAATGGTCGTGTCTAACTTTGCTTCGCAGTGAATTCTACAGAGGATCAAATTATTAAGATAACGTGTTATCTTCAACACACTTTTGCTACCAAAATTGTCTGCAAAGTTGGTTATTATGCTGTTAAAAAGGTACAAAGATTCTACTTTCTATAACTGACTCACGTTCGGTTCAAATGGCAAACAAAATGAGTACAGGTTAACGACATGGTCCTTTTCGAAAGTGTTTTATCTAACAAGGTTATTTTTTAAAGGTCAATCCGATGGTCACTGACAATGACACAAGCAATACTTAAATCATTTGTGGAGAAAGGTTATCGCTATTCTATCGAGGCTAAAAATTAAATTACAAAAAAAAAAAAAAAAACGTTTCAACCTCGAAGCTTATAGTTTAACAATAACTAGTTCATAAACTTGTATAGAAATCTATGCGCCACACACTCAAGGTATTTCACTCACTGTAGGTACAACTAGTACTGTATAATTTTAGTCATTTTTTTTGTTTCATCTAAAGAGATCCAAAATCTCTATGCAAAATAGTGAACTTGTGATCTACACTGATTTGCATACCAACTTTTCCATGGATTGTCTTGAAGTGATTCTGCTTTCCAAGAATTTTCTGCACACTTCCAATGATGCCCAGAACCCCACCAACTGCTTGCAGCACCCAATGGATGGTTGTCTTGGCCTCGGGGCTAAATGGGTGTGTTAAAATGTTTCCCCGGTAGTATGTCATTAGACCTTCAGCCATCAAAAAGCAAAACTAACAACAAGGAAATAAGTTAAAAAAAAAATTCTTTTTATATACAAATTTCAATTTCTACTACTTACACCAATTGTACAAAACCACGCATGGAAAGCTGTTTTAACGAACTTCAGCTTAATGCACAGCCAGCTCATGTAAACTGCAACAAAACTAATAAACATTTGATTCAAAATGTTTACTAGAAATGCAACTATCTGAGATGTACTTATTGCAGCTGTCTGCAGTGCTGCTGCGGAATCCATGTCACATGTATCAGCCATCACCACGATTGAATAAAGATCCGATTACTGAGTACCAAATCAATTTGCAATGCCAATGCCTAACACTTTTGTTGCTCTGTTCTTCACCTTTTCGTTAGTTAACTATATGCGATCGAAGAACATTGTTGCTGTTGCTGGTAAAAGACACGATTAGATTAGATATTTGTTATTAAAATTAAGCATGTATGGTTTAAAATTAGAGGTGGCACGAGGATTCCACGACCGTGGAATGGAATTTTAAATCCATCACGTTTGCGCAACTCTGAGTCTATACGCTTATCACAAAGCTTGTACAAGTCAGATAAAAGGAAGGATTGTAATTATTTCACATATCTAATTAAACAATTGTTAAATGCGAAATGCTCTACATTACAATGTACTAGAATAAAAGACAACAACACTCACGTCTTAACTTTATCAGAATTTCCACATGACTAAAAATACGACCAAAAGTTATCTAAAAGGAATCAGTTCAGTCAGTGTCAGTAGTCAGTACTCAGTACCCAGCAGTGGAGTAAATTAGTGTTGTCAATTTGTAAATCCCCAAGAGACTTATTCATAAATTGGCGGTAGTGAGAAAGCTTTTTTCGCTAGCTTTCGTCATGTGGTATTTTGTACCGCCAAGTACACGTTGTTCGGTTGATAAGAACAAATACAATTTGCAAAAGAAAAACCTGGAGTAGTGTGTTGATTGACTTAAGTAACTTAGGTTGGCAAAGAAAATAACATTAGGTTGACTTTTCTCACTAAAATGGGTCTAATTTCGATGGGTATAACTTGCATTTTCACGATTTGAAAAAGGCAACCTACGATATAGTGAAATGCGAAGAAGGCGGTGTTTTGATAAGGGACCAAACCAGGACATTTAGCTGAAGGAAGGGGTTTTATATAAATTCATAATAGGTTCGCGTACTTTCCCGAGCCAAGCACTAATAATCTGTCAAAATCCAAAAAAATAGAGCGAAACTCACGCAGAGAGTGGAACATATATACTCAAAAGTACGTGGATAGACTTCGAACTAATTTGAGCCACTTACATCTTTGACATCTAGTCCATATCACAAATAAATATATAACTTACCTTTATGCAACAAATGAAAAGTTCTGGGAGAACAGTCGACCATTTTATTTAATTTGACAGATTTTATTTTTGAGTGCAATTGATTTTTAAGAAGTACCTATTTTTAATTTGTTTCTTGTCAGCTTTGTGCATTTGACATATAAATATTTGTCAGTACTTGCCGGTTGAAATTTCCTGAGCTGTTTTGAGCCAAGAGCGCAGAGAGGAACTGCTCGTTACGCGTTGTTTTGCTAATTTTCTCCTTTCCTGTCACTTTTGACTAGAACGTGTATAGACTTTGAGCGATTGCGATCGGTTTAACCCGCGTACGCTAATGGACCTAATGTCAATGAAGAATTTGTCGCATCCAGTTCTGTCGTTTCTCAGTTTCCTTCAAAGGAACTCCTTAGACAATGTGTATGCAATTTGTGTTACATTTATAAACTTGGATGAAGAATCATAGGAGAACTAATTTCTTTTTTAGGTGACCTCAGGCATATGTCTGCCGATATTGAATTAAACAATCTCTAACACACCACCCATATGCCCGAGCTACCACTTGATGTTTTTTGTTACTACTAAAGTATGCTGGTGCTGATATTCACGTTGGTTATTGGGAATTAAATATTTCTGGGTTTACACATTCTAAACCACAGTAACATTTTTCATATGCCCTCACAAACTATAGCAAACACTCTAAATAGTAGGGTATTACTACATTCCCTGACAACTACCCCAAAGCTTTTCATTCTGTTTGATTGTTTTTAAAGAAGCTTTTATTTGCCTTCCGCACGGAACTGAACCGGTCGAAGTCTGGTGATTTTCTTTGAACGATTTTGTCAAGAGAACAAAATGTGAATCAGCAGTGAAAAATACCACATTTTGTGACGTAGCTAAGAGGGCGCGAGGTAGGTGGTTGCGACTGAGAGATAGTTTAAGGTTACTAAACTTGATGTGGATTTCCCTCGTCGTAGATGAATGGGTATACATGTTCTGGGTATGTGCATTTATTGGTCAATGCTTTCATTTAACTGGTATATATTTTTATTTCTTCCAAATGGTTTATTTTAGACTTGAAAGCAACAAACAAACACGCGAAATGCTGTTTATAGGGTGTATGAAGGTAAGCTTCCGAATGATTCAGTTTGATTACACCAAGGTCATCCACCTAAACACTTATTACGCCTTTGCGAGTCGTTATGAAAGTGAGTGAAACATGGGCGCACCTGACAAGTTAAACACCATAGAACGAATTGAACATGCAAAAGGTGAATAGGTTGTGGCGCCGGAATAATTGCTCTCACTGTTTTAGGGACGTAGAACTACTTAAATGTGTTTGAGAAGCTGTGTCTTATACCCTTTTCAAACCCCAAAAAGAACTCATCTTTCGACAGGAACTTAGTGGATATTTAAGTCGGACTTACTCCGGTATGCGTTTCACTCCATCTGGTGGAATAAATCAAAATCAACCCACGATAATCAATAGATAAGTAACTTAATGAGGGCTTTGGGCGCAGTGGCTCAGTGGTAAGTGTGCTCGACTAAAATTAAATTGCGCAATATCTCGCGAACGTCTAACAAACATGCGAGGGTAAAACTGTCGTAAAAGAGCTCCCGAATTAGACGCTCGGACTCGGCGTAAGATGGTAGGTCCCTTCCATTCGTCCCAAAAATAAAAACTCACACAACGTTGAGCCAACTATTTCACAATTATAAATTTTGGCCCTTACCAATGCAATAATCATTTTAAACCTTTACACTAAATATTTTGAAGGTCACAACATGCAATTTTATATGGAAAATGTCGCCATTGTGAATTTCTTACATTTAAAGTAACCCACACAAATGAATCGCAGACAGAAAATCGCAGAGAAATGTGAAAAGTTATTTGTGAATAAAATAAAACTCCAAAAAGTATGCAAACCAAAAAAAAAATCATTTAAAATACCTGTTCACAATAGAAAGCTCTGGGGATGATTTCACAGAAACGAGCTTTACAAACACAAAATAAACAAAATATTGCTCCATCCACCCACAAATGATAAGAAAATGTCCATGTGCCAGATCAGTTGCAATTTTTGACTGATAGCACCTGACTAAAAGAGCCGATGCCACTGTTTACACGACCTGCAAGCCGTTTCAAATTAGGTTACCACATGAGCTATGAATTTGATGTAAATTTAGTAGCACACCGCTCACTGCGGCGTTGAGTTCCACTGCTGTGATTACAGCCTCAAGCGTGTGCCATTGGCGTGAATTCAGTTACCGACAGCGTGCGCAAGTGAATCCAACTTTTTTTTAAATCTTATAGTGAGCTACAGTAGTGGTTAGCGGATAAAGTTGATCGCGTGAGCGGGCTATGCTCGTAATCCAATTGAAGAGAACACGTCTTGTGCGCACCTTGCGGGTAGTGTTGATCTCTTAATCTGTCGCTTGTTGCGTGGCGGGTAATGCGCTTTTAGACTGAATCGTGATTTGTTTAACTTTTGATTCGAACTAGGACAGATGCTGACAAGATGATGTGTCTAAGGTTTGTAGATGGCAGATTTTTTTTTTCACTCATGTCCAACATTTTGTTCTGCTAATGAATAAAGATAGCTGCACGTTTAAATTTGCATCCATTAGCATCAACGGCGAGGTATTTCGCCAAATGGTACAATAAAAGGTGATAAATACGTGGACATCTTCCACTCACCCCTGCAATTGTCAGTGCCCTTATCGTAATCATTATATTAATTAAAATTAATGCGTATTCACGCCACATTTTTTGTTGGGCTATCTGTACGCAAAGTGTGCCGACACATTTTTCTGCAACATTTTAGATGCCAATGTGAATTTTGAACGTTCGCTTTGAGCGTTTTTCGTGTGCGCAACGCTCTAATTCATTCGGAAAATTTAATTAAAAGACGTGGTATTGTCAAGAGCTTCCGAGTTTTTCAAACGATGACAGACGCGTGTAAATATTTCATCGCCACGCCTCGGAAATGTTTATTTAAGTCTTTTCAAATTAGCCAGGCATGTTTATGATTATACAGAAAGTTTCGCTTGGTTTTCTCTGTTTTTCTTATCATATTGACGCAGGCGATTTCACAGATTTTCCGCACTTTGGATACTGTTTTGTTGGCTGAATTTGTTCTCCTCCCTAAGTGGACAAGAAGCTGCCCCCACTGTGAATGGGACCGCACTTTTTTCAAATAAAGCTACAGCGCCACCTGGGTCGAATGCAACAGTGGACAATGAAGATGACGATGACGACGAGGATAGCGAGGTTGGGGAGAAACCCTTCTACGACTACGACGATGACTATGATCAGCAGGCCACGCCGAAGAACGAAACCATTCTTAAAATCGGCATAGTGTATACATGGGCCAAATGGCCGAAATGGAATAAATGTTCTCGACCCTGTGGTGGAGGGGTGCAAACTCGCATCCGAAACTGCATTGAGTAGTCAAACTTATAGTATCAAACGAAAGAGTAATCCAGTGAGAATATTTCAGATATCAGACTAAAACCAACCTGAGCACCGAATTTCAGCCAGGAACTGCTGGACGAAAGGGATGCTTTGGAATCTTGAAAAAGTTTCGAATGTGCAATCAGAAGGTTCTGTAGGAAAATTTAGCTCAGTCGTGGTCTAACCACCTATTTCCTTGTAGGCCTGTTCAAAAGCGGACAATTTTCGCGATCAACAGTGCGCTGCGCACAATGAAATCCCGTTCAAAGGCAAGCTCTATAATTGGGAAGGCTATCTCAAAGGTGAATACGATCGATTTTGAATCGGACATGCATAAAATTCTTTTTGGTTTCCAGAAAATCACGAATGTGAACATAATTGCAAGCCTGTCGATCTTAACGTCTACACAACGTTTAGCAAATCGGTTATCGATGGAACGCCCTGCACCAGACCAGCCGTTTACCACACCCATTCCTATCGAGGACGTGCTGTATGCGTCGAGGGAATTTGTAAGGTGAGTACAGAAAATATTAATGGGCTGCCTGAAGATCACGTTGGCAAGATCACACCGATCTCACTAATCGCATTTTAAACGGGCGACAATCAGTTCAATTTATGGTTAATCAGCCATAAACATGTGGTTGAAAATCGCGCGGCTTCTTTGACATGCGAGCGTGATTATGATGATGATCAGGCAGCGGGACCAATGATCAACAAACTGTGCTTACAAATGGACTCGGTTTCTTGCAGTTGCTATACTCGAAATCTATTACGAATGCAAAACAATGCATAACTCTATCGATAAATCTTCGTATCTGTGCGCTATAAACCACCCGTGTTACCCACCATTTTCCTTTCAAAATTCCCAAGTGACATCATTCGTTGGGAGCAATTTTCTTGCAGCAGCTCACGAACGATCGATTACCCGCTATTATCCTTAATTTCCTACCCTAATACGGTTCAACTTCGGTCCGATGAATAGCCTTTTAATTCCATTGCACGGCCTATCAGAGGCATGTTATAGCCATGTTAAATAAAAATGTGATTATGTGAGGATATTATCGTGGGACTTTCCTTAAATTCAATTTCGTGCCACAGACTTTCCGTAAGATAGCCATGGCACCATCTCTTGCAACACGACCGTGATCTTCATCAGATTGATGACATTGCGATTAACTTGAGTTGGTTGGCAATCTTTCTCCCGTTTAAATGTGAAACAGAAAAGCTAAAAACAAAATAAAACATGAAATCACTCTCGCAGAGAGATGGTACCTTATTTTGTGTGTATCTATCTATCTATTGGTTTGATTATTTTGAAATGTATCCACACAGGCCGAGATGGGTGGTGGAAGATGTTTTTGACTTTCTGGTCCATACGTTTGTAATTTGTCAACCCATCATCAGATACTAGATCGTCTTGATTCGGCTCAGCGGATAGTGTAGCTCTCAAGTTTGTTCTCTTCGTATCTAATGCTGCTCTAGGCTAATTTGTTCAGTTCAGTGTCATCTGCAATAGGATACATTGCGTGTTGGTAATTGTTTAACTATACGAAACGAGTTCGCGACAACCGCGAGGATACTGTCTGTGTGTAGTGTTTTTTTTGTTTTTGTGCGAACTTTCCGTGAAATTGTTATCGCTGGAGGATAATTTATGTTGATCGGTATTCGATCAATAATTGTGACTATAATTCGTGGAAAATTACATGTGTAATTAGTGTGTGTGTGGATACATCATACGTATAGTGTGATTAGGTCTGAACACTGGATTTAGTTGTAAACGGTGCCCGAAGAGCAGATGATTTTGTCCGTACGTATGCAAAAAAGAAAAAAATCAATATACACTCTGGCTTCTGATTACATGGGATTATATTGGGTGCAATTGGTTTCACTTGAGAAAAGCGCAACATCATAGAGCTCTAAAATGGCTGGTGTAGGCACCTTTTCGAAAAGAGGTGAACAAGCGCAAAATTGTCAATTTCTTACCAATCAGGTACCAGTGGGCGGTTTTTTTGAACAAATTGATAACAAAGTAATTTATAAAAACCCCAAAAAGATGCATTAGGTGACCTTTAGAAGAGAGTTCGCGCACAATTTTTTTTTTAACAAAGAGTTCATTTTCATAAAATAAAAGAGCAATGTCATGTATTTCTCAAGAACTATAGCTATTTGGTAGGAAACTACGACGCTAATTCAACTCAAACTTCTTAAAGCGATTATTTATACTGTTGAATTGTGACAGTCAACCGTTCGCATTGCATTATTTCTTTTACCTCGTCAGGAAGGGAACTTTGTACTTGGCTTCAATGTCAGTGTTGACCAAGCACCCATCACTTTCGAGTCAGTTGAGGTCACCAGATGGAATATAACAGAGAGAACAACGACCGTCGTAATGAGTTTTTTTTTTTTGCGTCTAAGTCTTCATTTTTTCTTCACTTTCGGGACCTCACAGTTTTGTTTCCGCTACTTATTTCCTCAGATTTAAATAGAGTCTAAGGTGGACACTAACAATGTACATAAGTCCCCGCTTTGTTACCTCTGGGCCTTACTAATAATCATTTTTAACCTTCACACAACAGTTTTGTATGGAAAACTACCCCATTGTAAGTTCGAAAAATTTAGCCTGGACACTAAAAAAATTTTAAGTATCGCGGTCTGTCTTTTTTCTATGGCTCTTACTTTTTAACCTTCACACTAAATACTTTTTATGCAATTTTGTGTGGAAAATTATTATTATTGTGAGTTTGAAAAATTTACACTGACCAATAAAAATGATTAATAGTATCGCGGTATGACAATAATCAACAGAAAAGCAAAGCTCCTTACATACGACATGAATAAAAAATGCGGTCTGCAATTCACAAGTCAAATAGTTCAACTAATTGCCTGGTTAATTACTTTCAAATCGATCTCCAAACTTCCTGCATAATACAAAAAAAAATATATATATAATCCCATCAACATTTCCTGACAGAAAAAAAGCAATTCCACCTCGAAGACCTCATCGTTTACAACTCCCTCCGCATACAAAAAGACTTCACTCTCCTATCCCGTCTCGACAGGTATACCTGCAAAGTGAACCTGCGAACGTGTAAAAAATATCTTTGAAATTTTCCCCTATCACCCATTCAATTAATCAAGCATTACACCTCCAACACTAGACAAACAAACGCTGCAGCGACAAAAACGAATGCGCCGCAATCAGTAAACGTCCATCAAAATCGCAGATTAACATGAAATCGCATGCAACAAACGCATTTGAACGCACGCTTTCAACAGCGATAAGATAAATTATGCGCAACCTCGCAAAATACTCGCAGCCACTCTCAACATTTGTGTCCGGCGAATGCATCTCTCAAATGCAAATCACCAATGAAGGGCAGCCCAGACATTAGATCGCTTAAAACAAAACGTTACATAATATATGCAGGGTGTTGCATAATTTTCGGCGATTTTTTTAGTTTCAACCTTTCTCAAAGTCAAAATTGTGTAACTGAGGTTAGAGAGAGTAAGCATCGACTAGGGTAGCATAAATGCATTTGATTAAAATTGATTTTGGCAATGATTGTTGTATATTTTGACTTTTGTCTGTTTAATTTTTTTCAATATCAAAGCAAATTTATTAATGCGTTGGGAAATTGAATGGAGTTTGTTTATCATATGCATGTGATTGGCTTAACTATTCAGTGAATATTCGCATATATTTAAACATGTTATAAGTGATTTCTTGACATTGTACGTAATACCAAGAGATGGATGGCTTTAAATTGAGGAAATTTGTTGTCTATCTAATTCGAATCAATTAGCAATCGTTGTATTGCTTACAACTGCCTATTAATTTATTAAAAATGTGTAACCAACTATACGCATCTGCGGCGAATGTTGTAAGGTATATTTTTTTACAAGATGGCACGTGGTATTTGACAATATTTTATGACAACACGTCGTTAGAGTGGAGGTCAATATTTGACATCGTTGGACAACTATCCAATCAAACGCATGCATCGTTAACGGCCTATGAATGAGTTACACAAAACACATTCGTTTTCTTTTGATGTAGCAGAAGACAAAAGTGGCACAGTGACATCTTGCACTGTCTTTCAAATTGTTAAAACATAATTAAAACGTTTATTCGTTGCTTTTTCCATTTTATTGTGGCTTAATGAGCCAAACCACATATTTAACAATTTGTAGCTATTCCTAATTTACCAAAAAGGGAAATATATCAATCCAGCGGTAGATTGACAAAGAAAACTACCTGTCATTAGATCAAATATAAGCGAATTGGGAAAAATATAAAAAAAAGTGGATTCAAAATAAGTAAATTGAGTCTAAACTATATTTGACAATGTGAAATAAATTTATTCAGTGAAAGAATACAACAAAACTGAAGTAAATGACATTTTTGCTCACTTTTATAAAATGATACTTGACATCTAACCGCGAATGGAAGAGGGAACGCTGCCACTATGTTGAAATTCTTAGTTCGCTATTTTGCTTTAACATTGGCCGCATTCCACTGACCGCTAATGTCACATCCAATTCTATAAGTGTTAAAAAAATAAATAAATATGTTCTCAGTGATAATTAAAAACGATCTATTCACAATAACCAAACGTTCAAAAAAGTATCAAGCGCTTACACATTAGTTGCGTTCAGCTTTAGGTATATTTATATTTAATTTTTAAATCCACTTTCAGTGTACACTTTGTAAAGACGTATTTCCTTTGGCCCTACCAGCTGTTAAAATTTCGGCCTCAACATAAAGTACAGCCACATGCATTTATTTATGCTTTGACGCAATTTCTCCTCAAACATTTTATTCACAATCGATTTCATTACTTTTGGTTTTAAATAACTTTATTAAAACCACTCGATCAAGGAGATATGTATCAAGCACGCATTCATGCGTAATGGACCACACGCTACACCCGAACCTTAAAGTAACAATATGCGAACCAGACGTACGCGTATCTAATATTGAATTAAATAAAATCCCGTACGCACTATATCCATCATAATTTTGCAAAATTCTTCTACATTTCCTCTGCGACTATTTATAAATCTACAAATAATATTCACACAGAAAAAAGAAAACAAAAACATACAACTTTTAAGCAAGATCAATATCTAATCTTAATTAAATGCAGAGAAAGGCGCCATCTAAGTGGGTAATAAATTAATTGTTATTATAAAAAGGAAACACTTTTATTTTTAGTTTTTGCAAAAACATTAATTCGCAATTTTATATATTTTCTTTCGAAGAGAATTATGTCAACAAGAACAAAACCAACACCAATCTGTGTCACACACATTAATGGAATTGGAATTGAAATTGGAAGCAAGTGTCATTTGGAGGAGTGCTGGTAGTACATCGTGTTCTACATAAATACGAGTATGTCCGTTTCAAAAATGTGCGTACGAGCACATTCTTCTAATATTGACAAATCGGTTTATTTTCGAAACACAAATAAGCAATTGGTTTGTGATTTTGCGACAGTTCACAGAATGGCAGATCCGAAGAAGTTTTTGATCTTTCTATAGATTAAATAAATTTTCCCATTTTCCAACGAAACGCTGAATGTTTTGAGGGCCGTCCATCTGACATTGGTTAGCAGCATTATTTTTATGTAGGCACACAGGGGCCATGATACAAACTAGACTTTTATGCTTTTTGTCATTCGTGTTTTGCCAGAGCAAACGATAAATCGTTTTCAAAAACGCACATGTACAAGTTATATGGACAAACTTCACAACTTTTGTAAAGGGAAATTCAGTTCACCCTTTCAAAAATGTTCAACCTACTACAAACAGGTGTAGAACTATAAATAATTTAAACGACAGTTCAGAGGTGACTTGACGCGGACTAATAGTTTTTGTTGGTTTTTAATGATCCTTAGCCACAAACAAAATAAATGTGTCACTGCTTGGGCAGTAAAAACGTTTAGGTATTCAGAATAAGTATCGGAAGTATTTGTTAACATGAGAAAATCATGCGATGATTTTAAGTGCGGGTCCAAATTCTGATTGTAAAGCTAAGGGAGACACGCTTTTACACTTTCTATACGAGATAAATTTAAATTTAGGGTTTAACGCGGCTTGATTACTATTAAATGTAACTTATAAAACAGTACCTTAGGTGAGTTTTGCGTTTTATGATCTTCACACCTTTTCACTTTATTTGAGCACTATATTGACATACCGACGATCTTGGGAGGTTTTGCGATGATCAGTGATCTATACTAGTCTTCTTTGTTTGCTGGTTTTGAGACAGTCCACTAATCTAGCTCTTATGTAGTGTGAGCTTCATACCGTTAACTTGTTACTCAGATATTATCTGATCTTTGCAAAGATCGAAAACCCCGATTTTTACATTTTTCTAGTTTAAATATAGCCCGCTGATTTTACCCGATCTTTAGATTTTTCTTGTTTTAAGAGAGTCCGCTGATCTTCCAATGTTGCTAGTTCTAATATAGCCCGCTGATCTTCCCCGATCTTTAGATTTTTCTAGTTTAAATAAAGACCGCTGGTCCTTCCTGATCGTTAGATTTTTCTAGTTTTAGTCCGCTGATGTTCCCCGATCTTTAGATTTTTCTTGTTTTAAGAGATTCCGCTGATCTTCCCCGATCTTTAGATTTTTCTTGTTTTAAGAGAGTCCGCTGATCTTCAACTATTCTAGTTTAAATATAGCCCGCTGATTTGCACCGATCTTTACATTTTTCTAGTTTTAATAAATCCCACTGATCTTGTGTCAATTTCGTTTTCATTTTCCATTTTCATTTTATTTGCGATACTTTGGTACATATAAATACACTCTCTATTGACTTCCGTGCTATGTCGTCGTAGATTCTGAAGGATCTCCAAATAAATCCAGTGATCGTCAACGTCAATGAAAAAAGTCAACATTTTGGAAAAAATAAAATGGATTATTTTGAGCGTACCTACTAACTAACGGTCAACGATAAGTACGAATAAGGTCAAAACTTCGATGGCTCAATTTTTTAACCAAACCCCAAATTTTTGATAAACACTTGCGGTAAACATTTAATCTCACCGCAAGAGTTGCTAATTCCATGGTTAAATATTTTTGCCAACAAAATCTGGTCCACATAAATTTAGTCCCACTAATAAATATGAATTAGTTCCAATGGCAAGGCAACCATTATCTATGTTAATGATCAATTACAAACTCTTTGATCCGTTTTGCCACAAGGTGTAGCAGGTTCAGTTGGCTTCCCCAGACCGTCCAACTACACATCTTTAACATAATTTATATCGCAACAAGTTATTACTACACCCTCGAAGCAATTAATTAATTATCTCTCCCCCGAACCGCAACGCCTATAAAAATCCACCTACTATTTACATAGTTTCTCCATCTAAATAATGTGCGAACGCGCACAAACTGACAGGCGACATTCGTCGCCAAAACTATTAAACATTTATGGAGATCAACTCGAGGCATTTTCAAGCAAACATTTTCATTACCGTGTGCCGAACGGGAAAAACAAGCTACCACCCATTAGATTGTGTTGGTGCTTGGTGCCCCATCGAATCGATGGAGGAACGTCATCAAATGCCAATACCAGAGCGCAATTTTGGCCAAAAGCCAACGCTCCTCTGACTGGATAGAATGTCTCTGTTTTGTTGCCGGCAAGGCAGGTGGCTGGCTGGCTAACTCGGTAAAGTTTTTCGCTTCCTGACCACATTCCCGTATTGGACATTCGAAACGACGGAATCAATCGGCTAACCGCAAAATTATTTTCCAATCCAAACGAACGAAATAAATTTTAATTCAGATACAGATACTGAACCGGAGAAGTGTTGTGCGAGTGTGTGTCGCCCATGTTGTATATGGTTGCGGGAGAGATAAGGTAATTTGAATTTATTTGAATTGGGCCAACTAGGTGGTCTCTGCAACAACTAAGCAACACCATGTTAGGATAGTAACGTATCGACGGTGCTTTATGAGAATATGCCATAGGCGCGCATTCAATTAGTCGGACGGAGAGCTTCTTATCAGGGAACGGTATGTTGCGCGGGGATATTAACGCGCAATAAATGTTGCCAGTGGCTCGGGGTATATTGTGATGTGCGATGTCATTTCTGGGGTTCTAATAAATAGCCGTTTGATGTGCTGGCTTTTTGCCCTTCACGCATGCATATACGTAGTATATGCAGTTAGAAACGCGATGCATCCGACTTAATGCACAAACGCACTTGTGACGCGTACTGAAGTGGATTTGAATGTTCCATCTAGGAGGCAATCCAGTCGATGTTCTGGCTATTTTTCCGGCCATTTGGTCTGTTGGCATCGGCGTCAGGCACGCGTTGCATAGAACTGCAACATGACCCACATTATGTCGTCGAAGGCATAATGCATTTAAAAATATATTTGAACACTTTAGGAAAATGTTTCACAAGTGCTTTCCGAGTCAAGATGACAATAATTCTTTGCGGCGTTTGATTAGACAGGCGCTTGCATGCGATAAATCTCATCGTAATCGGGAGTAGCTCTATCTATTAAATACGTTTTAACACAAACCCTGTAGGTACTCGTAGGCTGATGCGAATTTATTAAGACGATACAAAATATGTTTGCCGCTGTGAAAATCTTGCTTTTGGTGTGTTTGGTGAGTCTTGTTGGCGGTTGCTTTCCATTTCAACAGATTTGTGAAATATTTCCCTCTTTCCGAATTTAGGCAGTCCACAAAAGTGGTGCAATCCGAGGGGCAACTACAAACGATGTGAAGACGAAATGCGGATCGGTGCTGTGTCGACCGGTTTCGGAGATATTCAGTAAAGCGACATTGCCGCATGGCTATTTCTACATAACCACGATTGGAAGTGGTGCAACGAATATCACTGTCAAGCAAATGGCGTCGAGTGAGAATCGACTAGGTGAGTGAATGCGACACGATCACTATAGCAGTGATCCCAATTTTTTTTTTATCATTGACAAAGTGAAATAAAATGAATAGTTGGTGCATCAGGTCCATTGTCACAATTTCACGAACCAAAATTGAAAGAAAACTCTGTAGAACTGTCTTTAATTTCCAGCCATCCGATCGGTGGACAACAAGTTTATAATCAACGGAAACAACCACATTTCGGAGAGTGGCACCTTCGAGTACAACGGTGACGCATACGACTATGACAAGGACCTACAAACGATTGTGGCCAGGGGCCCCATTACAAAATCAATTGACATATTGGTAAGTCAGTTATAGGTGCAATTTATAATAGACTTTGACAAATCCCCTTGCAGCTGCTGGTGCGTGGCGTGAACCCCGGTATCAAGTACGACTACAATATACCCATCGCGTCCGCTGGCATCACCGATTCGGAGGAAAGCGAAACGCAGTGGAACGAACTGGGCGTTCCATTGGACGACGTGGAGGACAACAAGATTCCCGACACAAATGAAGTCCAAATCGCCAAGGCGAAGGACCGCAAACGCAGAAAATTTTCATGGAAGCTACTCGGCTTTGGGCCATGCAATCGATCATGCGGAGCAGGTGTACGATCACCGATCTTCAGATGCATCAGGGATTCTCCGACTCGCTTCTATACGCCTCGAAGGTGTATGTTCGCTGAGAAACCAGTCTTCAGCGAGGACATTTACAAGTGTAATCTGCAACTGTGTCCGGCGTCCTGGCAAACACAGGAATACGGAGAATGTGTCTGTACCGATGGAGTTGGAACACATAACCGTACCGTGAAATGCGTCCAGGAGCAGGCTTCGGGGGTGGTGGAGTTCACCGACGATTCTCAGTGCGCAGATACAAAGCCAGACGAAAGTGAGAGTTGTGACTGTCCGAAGAAGATTCGAAGGAGGATCTACGCGCACAGGTCTGATAAGTCAGCGAGGATCTATTCGAGACTGATTGGATCTTCGGCCAATGTGTACAACTCGTTTAACCAGACGTTGAACCTGCGCAAGGGGTTCAGAGATGATCGCGACAAGTCTGGCGTTTGGCTGATGTCCGAATGGAATGAGCAATGTTCAGAGGAGTGTGGATCGGGTCTGGAACATCGATCGATCTACTGCGATCGTACTGCGCCTTACACGGACTTGTGTGACTTGAGGATCACGCCAGAACTGTCTCGTCCATGTGACCAAAGCAATAAGTGCACAGAGGGAATATGGTTCACTTCACCGTGGAGCAATTGCACAGGTGACTGCTTCAATACCGTGCGACGAAGGACGGTACTGTGTATCGTTGACGGACTAGTGATAGAGGACGAGGGATGTAACAAAGACGAGAAGCCATTGGAATTTAAGAACTGCACTCATCGCGAAGTGGGTTACTGTGGACCTAAGTGGCATTACTCTGAGTGGTCTGAGGTAACTTCAATCCCATACTTAACAATGCATGCAATAACCATATGTCCTCCTTTTAGTGCTCCCGGTCCTGTGGCGAGGGCATTCAGAGACGTTACACCAGGTGTTTGGAGTTCGATTGGAAGGAGAACTCTTTGCAGGAATCGAACAACTGCAAGTATAGCGAACGTCAGCCAGTCTATGGGACATGTAACACACATGATTGTGATGGTAAGTCTGCTGTAATAATATAAAGCATAGCTTTACCACTTTCTGACTTTAGAAATCGATTCCCATGCGGATTCCCTGCAAAACGACCTCGAAACCTCTTCATGCAAGGATGAGTTCCCCAGCTGTAAGAGGATAAACAAATCGAGGTTATGCAAGGTGCACTACTACCAAAAGAACTGCTGTCAGACCTGCGGCGGCAATTACTCATAGGATACCATTAAGTTACATTCTTAAATGCGTACACGAGCATTGTCTTCATGCGAGAATGTCATTTACATCTCTGTCAACAAATTTAGATCTAAGCGCAATGGAAATAAGTTCATTTAACTGTAAGTTAAGCCGAGTGTTTCTGTAACGCTCTGTTATTCTATTTATTAGTAAAGCTGATTTAATCATTATCTGTGCCTTTGAATGGATGCGGTCTTGCTTGCGGCAAAAACCAGGAAATTAAAATGCAAAACCCAATCGCCATATACATAGAAGAGCGATGACAAATGTCCACAAAGATAATCAGATTTTATAAATACATATCCTCCTCTGGCTGGGGCATATCCCATAAAACTCACAGACCATTAGTTCGCCAATAAATCATTCACCAATTTCGCGTGCAACGTTCATCAGGTTGGTTCATTGCACACGCACTGTTTGACTCTTTTATCGGTCCATTGTTGCCGGCCACAAAGCTGGCTAGTTCGCGTATAGATAAACGCGATAAGCGCGATTCCACTGGACCCGATTCTCGATTGTGTGTGCGCTCATCCTCTGCGCTATATGATCGCACAAACTTGCGATTGTATTTGCCGCCGCCGGTTCGGTCGTAAAGTCATATACCAACTCACTGATGGGCGATGTGTCAGTGCGTTCAATAGATTCCAATGCAGTTAACCCTAATGACCCAGAAACAGAGCATTCGCATAGGCATTACAGCCAAAACAATAAATACAAAAATGGGGGACAAACAATGGACAAAAGTCGACAATCATCCTTATGGCCCTTTTGTGATATGCAAATAACAATGGTTGACGGACCGCTGGCTGGACCGACGGGGGATTATGCTTCGCCGGATTTTCATTTCAATTGTGCGGGTTGGTGAAAGCCGCGAAAGGAGAATTGTGGAAAAATATGCTCCCGAAATTTGCTTTCTACTCAAAAACTGAAAAATTTGACAGCCACAATTAAAATACTTGGACCAGAAATTGGAGGTACTTACCACAGTCTTACTGCAAAACACTTTCCGACTTTAAATTTAATCTACGATACTAAAAATCACTTCTAGTAGCTAGGCTAAATTTTTCGAACTCACAATGGCGAAAATTTCAATACAAAATGGCATATTGTGACCTATTTAGTGTGAAGGTTAAAAATGATTATAAGTAATGCCGAATAATAATCAACTTAAATATTTTATAGGTCACAATGGATATTTTTGTATAAAAAACCTCGCCATTGTGAGTTCATAGAATATAAACTGTATTTAAAAAACGATTTTTCGTACGTGCGCAAGGAGTTTACAAAAGCTTTTTATTTTCCGCGCAAGTTTTCCTGTACCTACTGATTTTCCGAAAGCTTAAAGTCGGGAATTTCTTGTAACGAGAAAGGCTCAGTGAACTGACATTCTGGTTGAAAATCTCGTGTCAAAATTGTAAATTTCGTAAGTTGTTTTATCAAACTATTTCGCCTCTCTCACAATTTGACATTCTACGGATTTAACTGGAAAAAAAAGAAGAATAAACGAAGGTTATGTAGTCTCAACTCAATCAGGTTCATTTGTCTATTCAATTCGATTCACTTTCCGATAGCCATACAAGAGATCAAACGAGTCAGCTAATACATAAGTCTATCAACTGTCGTCTCGGCTTCGTTACCGACTGTACATAAATTGGGTAAAAAAACAAAACCCAAATTAAATACCTAAATGACTTCCACTCGGAGTAGTGATTAGTGTGTTGGACTACAAAGCGAGGGGTCCCATTTTCTAATACCGAAGAAAACCCAAATTTCAACTTAAGGTTTTTTTCACTGCGCCACCTCTCGCCAACGTCTGACAAACATCCGAGAGTATAACTGTCATGAAAGAGCTCTCAATTGGCCGTTTGGACTCGGCATAAATGTGTAGATTCCTTCCATTCGTCCTAAAAAGAAAAATTCAAACAAGACCAAAACCAGTCCCCACGGACCTGTTGCGCCAACTATTTATTTTTTTTATGACTTCCATAATTTGCAAGTCAATGGAATAAAATGAAAGTCATTTGCTAAAGAAACATTTAGAAATTTAGCACAACCGACATGCAATATTTTAAGTGCTAACTTTCATTTACTTCATTACCGACACGCGCTTTTAAATTGAGTAGGTAATGTAGCATCACGGTGAACTATTCACTGATCCAATTATACGGTTTTTTCGTTTTCGAAAGACTAACTACCTCAGTCGAATATTGAAAACAATAAACTGCAAAAAGCCGGCAACTAGCATTTTAAAAAAATTCACCTTACCGACGTATTCAGAGATGTTTTTGGAACAATTTTCCAATTGGTAGGATTAGAAATCCGGAAACAAATCAATTCCGATCAAAATTTAAGCCAGAACATGAATCCTTGCTTTCTCGCATTCAATGAGCCTAGATGTTCATTAAAAATAATAAACAGCTGTTTCTTTCTCGGTAAAAATTTGTAAAACATCAATTCGGAAGGGCGAGGGACAATTTTCTTAGTCCGCGGCAAAAATAAGAAGAACTATGAAAAAGGTTTGAGGAAACAACTTGCTAAATTTTAAGTTTCGAAGTGAGGAAATGGAAACGTCAAATCATTTGCTTTATTTGACATATAACGAAAAGTTGTCAATAGAAAATTGTTTGAACAAAATTTTCTTTCATGTTATTTATGAATGAGACATTTTTCGCTTCCTAATCGGTTGGTTTGCTCTTTTATTTGTGAAACTAAAGCCTCTGCCACATGATTTAGTAAAAATCCCACAAATTTAGAGAATAAAATTTCATTTTTAAAACATTTGCAAGAAACTTCACTTTTTCCTGCTAATTCCCCGCCGACAACAAAATAAACCAAGTTCCACATGCGAGTTGCATACTTTTCGGCTGATGTGAATTTTATTTACATATTGATTCCATTCACAATTACATGATTACCCTTTCATTCGGCAGCAATCAACTGTTGCTGTATACAAAATACAGTTCTCGCTGCCCCATCTCATGCAAGACTTCCAATTCAACTTGTTGCTTCACGCGCCGTCAACAAAGTATTACTTCGTCGGTAACTGGGGAGCTTGGGTGCTGGCTGCTGGCACCATATGGATTGCTGTTGAAACCTCCATGCTCCACCACCAAACCATTTGAAATGGTATCATCCTCTCTCAAGGTTTTTTTTGTTTTCTCTGTATGAATACAGAAACAGATCTAGCGCCATTGAATACGTCTGGGCTGGGGGAGCACAGATTTTTCGCTTTTCCCGAATGCCAAGTGGTTGATGGGCTGTGCTTGGTGGTTGCTTCAATTCCCCGTGGATTATTTTGGCGGTTGGTAGTGTTGTGTATATGTGCGCTCGTCGGTCTGGAGTAGAGTTTTGAGCGTGAGTTTTCCTTGGGACTTTTCAGTTGAATTTTGCGAACGGTGGTGTTAAGATCGACTTTTCCGGACTAGCACGGGTTCAAACGTTTTCTTAATTTTTTTTTTGCAAACGATATTAATTTTTGTAAAAGGTGTGGATTTGAAAAAAATTCTGTTTGTGAAAATTAAAAGAAAATATTTAAATAAGCGACTTCATGTGCGATATTTTGCTATCCAAACGATGCTCGGATGATAAAAGAACGATTTGAACAGATTCTACATTTTGTTGGAGGAGTCTTTCCGCGACGCTTCTTTTATTGCTTCTCGAAAATAAAAATAAAAAAAAACTTGTGTTTAAGTGGATAGTGGTGGAGGAGATATGCGGAATATGAATTTAAATGACTGTGCTGTTTAAGTGATTACAATTTTTAGCTATTGGCAATCTTTTCGATCGAAAACGAAAGTAATTGGATTTTTAAAGGATTTCGCAATTTAACGAAACAAAGGATCTTTAAATGTATCGAAAATATTTCACAACGTTATCTGGTTTTACTGGTCTGCTGTGGATTCATTCTAGTGTCGGCAAATAGAAGGAAATAACGTGAACGTTAGGGAAGGCGAATTGAATTGTTATTTTTAAGGGTGACTTTTCGAACTTTTTGAAACTCTGTCAGTTAGTTGTGGGGACTTACTCTGAAGTGTTTTTGTGGCTTTCGCGATTTGTTTAGCCAACTGCATACATTTTTTTTGGGCCATGAAGTGGTAGAGAAATTCAATTCGAATTAAATATTTGTAGTTATCCTTTTGAATAATTGTCTGCTGTGACCCTAAATAAAAAGTTACTCGGAGAATAGGCTTTAAAAGTGGATTTTAGGAGTCGTCATCGAAAACCGCCGAGAAGTTCTTAATTTTAGTTCAAAAATCGTATCTTCGACATGCATGTTTGCGGTGTAAACACGGATCCTGGGTATGTGACTAAACAAATTGGGAAATCAGTCAAGCTTGCATTTATTTAAAGAGTGACAAAAATTTGTTTCGAACTCTCCTACACATTTTTTCCTGGTTCACACCCCTTTAGACAGCAAACGAAAAATCATTTCTGTCAGCTCAAAACGGAATTAAGATCGCTTAAAATCTGTCAAATCAAGTTGTTTATTTGTATATTTATTGGTTCTTACCAAACAGCTTATCTTGTGTGTTTCTACGAAAGTGTTCTCAATTCGCACAGCGCCAAAACTTGTTTTCGAGCCTACACCTCAAGGCCAATTACATAGGAATAACAGCAAGTTACAAATAAATGTTTCTTTGGACACTACATAACTTTGTCAACTTCAAGACCAGAAATTTCAATTGACACAGTCAACAATGAGCCGGATAAAGAGTGAACACCACACTGAGGAAAAGGTCCGAATTCTTACCCAATTACCACTACAACACGTGGAATGAGTATCACATTTACAACATTCTCCCGAGGCTAATATTGTTGTTACACACAGAGGCGTATAATGGCGCGAAACTTGCAGCATCATCCGAAAATGACCTCCCTAATTCCGTCGCTTTGTCCACTTAATGTACACACTCCACTTCGAGGTTTGTGTAGTCCACCCATGCCCATTTGTACCGATCTGTCGCATGTTGGAAAATCCTCACATATGTATACATAGAAAGATGAATTTGGGTTCTTCCCAGGTGGTATGTTAAATATCTGACTGCCTCTACCCAAAATTCCAAGCACCCATATCAAGCGGTGCCAAATCGTCCAGACGACTTTAGCCAACCTTTATCAACCTTTTAATCAGATTAAGATCGCGAGTTCGCACACAGTGCTATCATGATTCGATCGTACATTGCAACCAAACCGATGGTTATCTGCGATCTACAATTAAACACAGGAGGAGACAGCCGAGTTACCAATTTTAAAAGAACAACCATCAGGTTCATTTGGGAACGGGGGCGGTGGGTGGGGAGGCAAATTATTAGTTCCTGCATCCAATGGCGTGCTACGGCGATGTTTGACATCAAGTGCAATTACTTTCTTAGTTAGGTTTGGCTGTTCGGATGTAAACAGCTTTCAAGGTCAAGCAGAAGGTAAAATTAAAATCAAGTTCAGTCTTCATTTGCATGCGCTGTTTCTCTGTTGCTGACTCCATCATCCATCGAACATGTGGTCCGAGTCCGAGACCATGCTGCTGACGATGATGATGGCATCTGTGGGCCAGATATCTCTTTTATTCTTTGGTGCCTGCCTTTGGAACACTCTTTTGATGAAGGGTGCAATTAAAGTCAGGAGGTATTTGTTTTGTGGCTGTTGTTGGTTTTTGTCTGTTTCTTTGTTTTTATTTTTTTCTGGATGTCTCTTCGTGTGTCTTGTTCAATGTTATTAGTTTTGATTTGAGGAGATGGATTGCAGCTGATTGACGGGTGATTGGTTGTGACAAGTTGTAGGGTTCTTGTTGTGCAGTGCATGGGCTTGGGTTGTTGCTAAATAGGTGTTGGGCTTACATTAGTCCATGTCGTGTTACACTTAGCCGACAATTGGGATTGATTTGTGGGGGTTTTCCTTTACGGATTCGACGGAAACGGAGGCGATTAAGCAAGTTAAGTTTGCTGTAGCGGAAGTGTCCGCTTGGTTTAGAATTAACCGATCTGATGAGCAATAATTTTAATAAAAACTCCGTAACAAGTAGGCCTAATTAGGCTTCATAAGGACTACCAGAATTCAACTGTTCAACAGAAATCTGTCTGCTGATGAATTAGTAGTTTAATTCGAAATTATTGTAAGAGTCATCTACCACAGCGACTGTTTCTAAGAGCTGCCATTGTGGTTCTCCTAAAAACCCATTGGTCGATAAGACTTGACAAACATTTTCCACCAGAAACTGTCAGGGAAAAACCCATTCCTAGTTGGTAAAAAGTTCCCTATCGGATCGGACAATCGTTTTGATCAATTGATCCTGATATGATCGTGATGGCTGATCAGAAGAGTGTAACGAATGTTCGGCGGATCAGGATCTTTCCACAAACAACTGTTGGGAGACATTTTTCTATTTAATGTCGAATCCGGATGGTTGAATTGAGAAGGTGTCTAGGACAGAGAAGGACAGCATTCTCTTACAGAAATTTGTCAGACATCCTCGAAAGGTAGAAAATAAAATCGAAGGTGTTGAGTTATGTTCGTCTGAAGCTTTCCCTCTCGTTGAGTCCAATCGAACAGACACATGAGACACTGTCCATCAACGTTTGACTAATAGTTGAACATAAACACCTTAGAAGAGATTTTGAAAATTTATCAAAAAATGTCCACAACTCAAGAAGCAAATTTTCTGTGTCCTAATAGACCGTTTACAGGTATAGTCACATTTTTGATCAGTTGAGCCAACATCTCTTCAACAAAACCTTTATATTTTATTGGCCGTTTTATTTTAAAACTTCAAAATCCGTCTAAAAAACTGCGCACAACTAGCGTGCATTCGTATAGACGCTCCTGGCACATGTAGCGCATGTCTTTCGCTTTGAAAAACATGTGTATTTCTCATTGAGACTGTTTAAATTCAGTTTTTGTACACTAGACCATTCAAAACTGATTTAAAAATCAAGAGCATTCAATTGACATACCAACGCTTAGTGCAGGCTCTTTCAAACTTCGTACAACCACCTATGAGTCCAACCTAACCTATTCAACAACAATGACCAAAGCCAACTGTTTAAAGCAACCACTCCTCCCATCGTAGAAGAGTTTTTAATTTTTTTTTGTTGAAGCCTTGTGCGGTCATAAGAGGAGCTCGCATCCATTCAATCAAAACGGAAATCAATTACTCGTACTATACTTACAATAGTCGACTCGAAAATGGTCATAGGTAATTAGTAGATCTTTCCAAGCCTAGTATCGAATATGCGTCCATGCGATACCATAAACAGAACCCAACCAGATGGGACAAAAATATGTCACATGAGAATCTGCTTCGATTTTATGGGATATTTGTAATAAATTTTCATCGCAGCGCATAAAATTGATGTCGAAGATAATCCATATAAACGTATACGCATAAAGATCACCAGTGATCGCCACATAGACGTTTAGATAGGCAAATTAGCCGCGAACGTGTTGACGTACTCCCGGTGGGCTTCAAATGGCTGGCTATCAATTAAAGTTCATCGATCTACGCGTTGGGCTGAAGTGAGAGTGTCGAAATTGGGAAAGATGACTTGCGGCGGAAAAAGCAAACCCATTCGTCTTTGGATCATTAAATGGTTAGAAGTCTTAAGGGAACTTGATTGATGGCGTATGCCCATCTAATGAGATCTGCTTAAACCAGCATTCAAAGTCACCCTCTTAATGTGTTTGTATAGTTGATCTCGCTGTCAACCCTTTGAGTGATCTAATTAAATTGTTAACAAAAGTGCGGGCGGATATTTTACAATTATTATTTTCAATCAAAGTCATTTAACGAAAATGTCAAAGATCCCAAAGATCTACTGCAGGTTACTCCATGAAGGTCGCTCGCAAACTTTATTGGACGCTCCAAAGAGACAGTGACGTCTCTACGTCAATCTCGCGTTGCGGACGATCGCAATTTCGATAGCAAATAGAGAGCAGTGCACGCAAGCTCACCGGAACGATCTTCAACATTTGAAATGGGGATACACTGCGATTTATGATCGCGATCGGACTCCCTTACATGCCGATCGGTATGTCGTCAGCATTGGCATAGTTGCACATATGTTTGTTGCAGAGCAAACGAAAATAAAAAAAACAATCACAGATCACCGATCGACATTTCGGTTTCGGACCGGCAGATCGCAGTTTTAGAACTATTTCTGGGGAGTGTCAGGGCTTTTGTTATTTTTTGCGGTTGTTTTTTGTTTTTGGATGGGATGATGTCAAGTTTTACCAACTGTTCTAAGATAGAGTTTTTTTTTCCCCGATTAAATGATGGATGGTCGATCGGTAGGGTAATGTTTGGAGAATCTGAACTGGGTCAGGGACTTTTTGGCTCGGATTTGCTTCCCCAATTGATAAATCATATTGTTTATGTGCATGTGAAAATATTGTACCAAGTCGTTACACTCTGGTGATTTTTCCAAGCGATCATCACAGGCGAGGAAAAGATCAGACTACTGTTCGGAAGGGGGCATTTTGGCCGTGAATGGGTGCAGACTTGTTGATCAGTTAATTAATTGTTTGGATTTGCTGGCAAATTGATAGCTAACATTCGGCACAGAGTATTCGATTATCGAGTTTCCCAGATATTGTCTGTTTATTTTTAGAACTTACGTTTCGTTTGGGATTAGTCATTGGTACAACGGAAATCTGATCGAATCTATTATGTTTTGATGGGAATTGGCGAATATGTAATCTCTGGAAAAAATAATTTCCCATGACCCGGTACCCAGTTAAGTGTGTTAAGCTTCCCCCAGATGTGATTACAAAATTCCTACATATTGCTTATAGATATTACTTCACCACCAGCTCACTTATTGGCGTGTCAGCATTTTAATAAGTTACAAGTCCAAAAGGTTGCCATTATGCTGCGGATGTTCTTATCATCGATAGCCTCCAAATGCCACCCGCCCTTCTTACAAACTTTTACGAGCGCAATAAAAGAAAAAAACTCTCGTAGAATTCGTCGCGCCGAAAACGAATTTCATTCATAAGATTTCATCTCTTTATAATTAGTACTGAACCAGCAACTTACAGATAGTCCAACAACCAAATAAGAAATAACACTGGTAAATGATTCAACTGACGAACATCTAATCTACAAACTGGAGACACAATGATGCTCTTAATCAGGTAAGTTGCGTGTTTGAAATTTTTATTATTTCCATTTAGGAGTCGCCATAAATCATCATCATAAATTAATTACCCACCCACCCAAAATGTGCAACGCACCCCCCTAAAATTCTAATTCGCCCATATAGTGAATTGTGTTGTATGTGCTCATTCAATTGGGCTTAATTGAACAAAAATTTGATACTTAGGGTTTTTTTTTGTGTTTCTTGTCCGTGCTGGTTGAGGGGAAATTATGATGCGCGGATCTATTTGAAAGCCATTTAAAGCTGCGTTAATGGTCATAAAATGTGGTAAAATTTAGTTTATGAATGACGGGATTGGGCCAAGCCGAAATGTTTGAGAGAATAAATTCATAAAGTTGATGGTGATGCGAGTGTGTGATGGCGCCATTAGCAAAATATGTGGAAAAACTTTACGACTGTAAATCAGTAAATTAATACTCATTTAAGGGGATGCTTTTGTCTTAACAAAACGCAAGATTTCTTGTTAAAGATTAATTGTACGCTTGAGCTGTGGTGAAGCTTTGTGTTACCAATTAAAAAGGAAACACAAAAAAAAAAAAAAAAAAAACAAAAATGTTAATGACTGGTGTCATGCGGTGTTTGAACCTATGTGTTAAAAGAGATTTTACAAATGCACTTAAAGTTTTTGGTTCACAGATAATTGGCAATAGGCACACGCACATTAGATGGTTTTAGTGAAAGATTTCCACGCCATGACAGACGGTCTTGTTAGAGAGAGTTGGCGCATGACTGGGTCGCACGTAACTGGGCTTCTAAACAGAATAATGTAAACCCTGGGATTCATGCAGCCGGTTGAAGCTGAAAACTCTACATCCGAGTATCGGGTGAATAAGTTGACAGACTCCGATAAAATTGCCACTAAAAGTTGCTGCAATAAGCCCGCGTCTGAGAAATCCATATAGAGGGTGTCATGCAAAATGTAATTTTGATAGAAAAAACAGATTTTTAATTAGAAAGATTTAATTTTTTATTGATTCATAGAGTATACAGATGGAATGGATGTATTGCTGGCAAGTACGTACTCTTTTATTGAAATTTTCTACGACCATTTCGAATAAATGTGGCTGAATTTTTAATAATCAATCATTTTATATGATCTGTTTGTACCCCACATCAGATTCTTCTTTGTTTTCTTCGTAGCTGAGGGCCATTCACGCTGACTTTATGTTAAGAATGGTCTCTTTTTTTCTTTCCGCTACTTAATTTAGCACTATTTATTAAGTAATCTTAAGCTTTATTGCTATTTGTGTTGTATAAGTGGAATGAATAAATATATATAATAATAATAATAATTGATACACCTCCCAATTTCCTCGTTGGTGGTCGTGGGCTTGTTTGCATAGACCTTTGACTTCACAAAAACCCCAAAGAAAAAAATCCAATTGCGTTAAATCGCAAAATCTGGGGTCGAATCGCCACTTCCGTGAACGAGCTATACGTTCACGGAATGATGTTGATTTTACATGTGAAACAAAAACAAATTCCGTCACGTAATGCTCGTTCACGAACGACGCGATTCGACCCCTGGATATGAAAATTAGCTTCATCAGTGAAAATGATTTTGTTGGAAAAATCAGCATCCACTTGTTGATGTTCCAAAATCTATTCAACTAACTCTTTTCGCCCTGTATGGTCAATAGTCTTCAGTTGTTGAATCAATTGAAATTTGTAAGCATGAAGTTTCAAGTCTTTCGTGAGAATCCCCCGTAGAGAGCTTCTCTAAATGTCCAATTCTTGACAACGGTGTCGAATTAATGTTCCTGGACTGTCAGCAATACTCTCGCGAACTGCCTCAATGTTTTCTGTTGAACGACTTGTGACAGAGCACCGAGAGTGTTTAAGATCACTAATCGATCCAGTCTCCCTGCATTTTTCAATTGTTCTCTGCACAATTGATGACTATGAAGGCCATCTTTTGAACGAAAATTGCAGACTGTGCTAATAAATCTTCACTATTTTTAAAACATTGCTCAACAATCAAAATGCGTTGTTCTTTCGTATAGCGCTGTATTTTTACTAACCCCCAACTGTCAGCTGTCACATTATTATCTCTTTCCTTTGGCATCACTGTTCTATTAAATGGCGCAGAATTAAAATTTTGCGTGAATTATGGGACACCCTTTAAAAGTGATGCGGTAACAAGCCCAAACTGACATAAAAACAGACCTTCCTTGTCATTCTTTTTGCAGGAACTCCATCACTGACAGTGGCGGCTTAAATCTCCATACAGACGTGACTAACAATCACCTCTCGTGACTCTAATTAACTATACCTCGCTACAATTTTGCAACTCAGTTAAATTGATCAATTTAAACAGTCCCCATTCCTGTCAATTACTTCTACGAAGTGTGATTTCGATCTAAATGTCCAGTTCCCCTCTGACTAATTCCACAAAATTTATAGATGATCATATAAAAAAAAACAAAACGCCCCCCAAACTGGCAGATGCTTCTTCAAACCAATGACACTTCATCTATACGATTCACAAATTAGAAAATGATTTTGCAAAAAAAAAAATGGTTCAATCAAATTAAAATACATTAACCACTAGATCGCGTTAGTAATTGTTGCCGATGATGACAATGGCAGCTTCGTTTAAGTAGCCAAACAAAATATAAAATAAAACCAAAACAAAGTAACCAATGTAGCAATGTTCTCTATAGTAGGTACTACAAAAACATACACACAACATGACACAGTAAAACAAAGTTGCTGTGTTACTCAATCGCTGTGCTCGCAGCACAACTGATAAGACAATGTCGAGCGTCCAAAGAGAATGTAGTTGTCAGTGTCGGAGGAATCGATGTCGATGCTCGCAACAGAGTCATCAACATGATCGTCATCGAAGTGGATCGACAACATAAAAACAAGCGCACAGAAAAAGAGATGACAACAAACGGCAATCTAGAACCTTTAGTTCAATGCGAATCGTTTTGAATCATTTTTTTTTTGTTTTCTGTGAGAAATGGGCCACCGACGACCTAGATACGCGTGTTACCCTATGTGGTGGGCTAGGCTGTGATATATTCAGAACAAACTATATATTGGAAGATGGGAGTATCATCATCATAATTTTTCTGTCGTCACTTCTATGTGTGGAATCTGCACTTACGAACAAAGTTGAATTCGGTCTTTGTGTTGGAGGAGCACTTTTTTCGTGTTTTCATATCGAGTTGTTTAGGGCATACTTGTTAAGTATCTGCCGAAAGCTATAAGAGTGGCTAGGGATATTTGGAAGAGTGTATACGCGTACTTGGACGAGGAATGTAATTTTATTGATATTGCTTTAAATAAATGTGTGTTGTTGCATGTGGGGGCGCTGGCGCTGGTGCGCAGTCATATACCAATTATCGGAATGACAAAGTTTCGGTGTGCGTTTGGACCGTTGGCTTTGTCAGGAATGTTTGACAGACATTGTTGAGGAATTGGGCAGGCTGGTGGGAGCACCGAGTTCGATATTTGAATGATCAATTTGATGGACCTAGTACCAGTCGTGATATATTCGCAACAAATTATTAAATAGTTGGTTGAAGTAGGCCAATGTTCGCTTTTTGTGAGGTTTTACTGCTTTGCAAAATTGGACCTTCGAGCGGCATAATTCTCGAGGAGTGTTACTGTTAAAAAAAAAACGCAAAAATTATGAAATGGGGGTGGAAAAATAAATCACTGAGCGATAATATTTATGAACCGATTTGGCGTTGGACCTGAATGTCTATTCTTTGTTTAACCGTTTGTATATATTAATTTTCTAGCTCAAGGAAAATTCAAATGTTTAAACAAACACACCTGCCGAAGTCCGTAATATCCATCCGTCGGCTTCTGTTAAGGGCACAGTTTGGTGTCATCTGCAAGAAAACAAAAAACAAAATAATAATCAAATTGCTCAGGGCACTCATTCCATAACTTTTCAAACGATTATCGTCGAAACAATAGACCTCCAAAACTAGCAACCGAGTGCTAAAATTACATGTATAGGGTGATTTTTTAAGAGGTTTAGAACTTTTTTTAAAAAAAAAACACAAAAAAATCGAAAAAATGAATGAAATATTTATTTGAATCGATAGTTTGAACCATGCAATTTAATGTTTAAAGATAATTTCATGCAAATGTTGACCGCGGCTGCGTCTCAGGTAGCCCATCCGCTGAGTCCAATTTTGGCATACTCTTTCACACATATCGGCCGGTATCTCACGAATGAATGCATGGATGTTGGCTTCCAGTGCGTCAATCGAAGCGGGCTTGTCCCTATACACATTAGCCTTGGCATACCCCCACAAAAAATAATCTAATGGTGTCAAATCGCACGATCTAGGCGGCCAATTGACCGGCCCGAAACGTGAAATTAACTGTTCACCAAACTCGCCTCGCAATTGCGCCATTGTTTCGGTCGGCTGGCTTTAGTTCTTGCACCAGCTGTATCTTAAAAGGCTTTACGCCCAAATCCTTCCGCAAAATTTTCCACGTAGTGCTGTAACAAAGGCCTAACTGCTGGGAACGGCGCCGAATCGACATTTCGCGGTCTTCTGTCACACTAGCTGATATGGCCGCAATATTTTCTTCACTACGCACAGTACGTAAACGTGTTGGTGGTTTAATGTCCAACAAAGTAAATTTGGTGCGAAATTTGGTCACAATCTTCCGAATAGACTGCTCAGAAGGTCGAGAATGCCGATCATAAAATGGAAGCAGCGCGCGATGAACATTTCGAACCGAGCACGAATTTTGATAGTAAAATTCAATAATTTGCAAGCGTTGTTCATTTGTAAGACGATCCATGGTTAAATTGCAAACCAAACTGAAGCTGTTTGACAGTGACACAAGGTACTAAACACACGTCAGCTGTCAAAACCGATGTTGCCAAAACCAAACCAGCTAAAAAATCACCCTTTATAAGCGCTTAATCCAGTTTATTTTTCAAAAATATAATAAAAGCTGACGTTTGTCAAACAAATTCGACCGAATTATGACTTATTTTGGTGATCAAAGTTTCAAAAACGATATCGTTTAGACAATCGTTGATATACGGAATCTGCCCCCAGATCAAATTCAGATAAAATTTGAAAGTAAAAATTTAAGGAAACTTAAGGAAAATTAACTAAGATATGTAAAAAAATTTGCATACCATCAACAACAAATTCTATCCGTAGATTCTCACGAGAACATTTTATCTCAACTTTTTGGTGAAGGAATAACAAAAACTGTTTGAAAACAGAAACTTTGGTTGGAATTACAGCTAAACCAACCAAAGTGATGATTTACAAGACTTAATCAGTCTAAAAAAACAACACTCTTTAATTCTAAACCAACTTTATGGAGGTTGAAAGTACAACAGATGATTTCGCTTCAAATGCAACCGAACGGAGCTGCATTTGGTTGCTTTCGCTGTAATCCTAACCAATGGTTTCTTTTCAAACTGATTGGAATCATTTTTCAAGAATTTTCTTATTGTTCAGTAATGTTCGTCACGCTTTTGTAAATAAATTACCCACGGTAGAACGACTCCGTATTATATAAAATTACTTATATAACGACATAATATTTAAAGGACAAAGTCATAAATCATTTTCCAAATCGAACATTTCCAATTCAACTTCATTCTTAAACAAAATCATTTACCCCCCGTATTTATAAACAAATGGCCACAAGCAAATTTAATTAAATAGCAGATGTCAGATAGCATACAAATATTTGACGTAACTGCTGAGTAACGAGTTGATAACTTTTACGCAGTGTTTTTTCATACGACGGTTAGATGTTAAATTTCGAACAGTAATGATTGGGTCTGCTCTTTTATTTGCGGTAAACGTTGCTAAGAAAGATGTCTGGGGTGGGTGTGGGTGTAGTTGCTACTTGAGTCTACATGGCCGGCATTTTTAGTTTCGACATTTTTAGTTTCAACTCCAAATTTTAGTAGTTCACAGTGGCCATGTTTTCCATACAAATTTCGCAACTGGATCTAAGCTTTCGTAAATTTTAAGTCGATTCTAAAATTTGGTACTAGGACGGCGAATTGTTTTTGTTATTGAATTTAAGGGGTCCTTAATAATCGTCGGCCTTAGTTATTAGGTGGACTACTGATTAATTTTATTTGTATTCGTTAAAGGAATTATTTTGTTGTTTTGCCGGGGATTTTAACACTTCCATCATCAACTCAGCATGCAAATATATCACTACTGCGCCACGGCAACGCGCAATTTACTCTCCGATATCGTTGGACTTTGGATCCTGTCAATCGAAATGTAATACAATATCGAACCGAAGTCGGAAATAATCATACTTTAGTGCATTTAGTACCGCTTTGTTCAATAATCGAACGACTTTTACGACTGTGAAAATTAACGATTTATCTATCCATACTCCCTTTATGACACCACTTAATGCTTTCACAATCTGTCAAGTTCCGCTGCCATTCCATGCAAAAGCAGTGTCGATGACATTTGGCAAAAACCCGTTCACAATTAAGTGATCTGCATAATTAAACAGACAAGAAGCTTTGTGTGTGGCACACTTAGTAAAATAACAATAAACATTTGCTGCGCCATGTTTCCTTCTTTCGTCATACTAACAAAAAGAGAAATAATAACCAATGGATATAACATTCTTCGCCTATGATATTAGCGAGCCGCGGATAGTCCAAGTGAAGTCAGCAAAAAAGCAAAACAAAAAAAAAATTCATCATACAACAATATTATCAATTTGACCAAAGCAGTACAAATTTGAAATTTCCTCTCGCGTGCTCTTAAAATTCCCCATCTCATCCAATTGGAGTCAATTGGAAAAAAAAAATTAAAGAATTCCAAATAGTGCTCTACTTTCTATGAATCATACACAGGAAAAAAATAACAAATGTGTGAGATATACAAGCAAATACGTCCTAGTCCCGCAGCAGCAGTCGGCAGCATCTTTACACATGCAGAAACGTTTGTTGGACAACACCAAAGAGTTTGGGTGATTCTTCCAAGAGATATGACCGAAAATCTCATAATTCAATTAGGCCCCCGCCAAACCCATAAATTAATTTCAATTTATAGGGAAACGATAGAGAGAGAAGATCTTTCAATTCGCGCAATCCCGATGGAGTGGGTACATTCGCCTGTGCGTTATCACATCGCATCGACGACCCTGTTCCACCTAAGGCTAGATGCGAAATAAAATTATGCAAATGTGCAGGAAAATAGGGAAACAAACCGTATGTACGGAACCTCCTTCTCCAACTGTAGAAAAAAGGGACTAATCCGATATATTGAATTACCATTTCGGTTAATCATCGAAACCACAAACCAAGCGATCACACAATAGTGAAGAGGTGAAAAGGGTGCAGCGATGTGGGGTAAATGGCGGTGCACAAGTGCACAACCGTACAAGACCTTATCTTGTCACACTCTCTGTGCAAGACGTCAACTGTTGAGACCATGACCAAAATACCCGGTCGTGTTGTGGTCTCGAATAAAATGGAAGTGAAGTTGCGTAATTAAGTTATGACGGCTTATGGAATTTTCATTAAAAAATTGATTTTTACGCTTCAAGGGATGATTTGCAGAAGTCTTGTGGTGCAGAAGCTGCAGCTGCACAATGTTGCCCAGCACAAGAGTGTGGATTTCAATTCGTAAGACGCATGTGGCTTGATGTGTAGTTAGAAACGATTAAAACTGAACTAAAATGTTGGTATAAGTGTCTATTGAGTGTGATCTATATAATTGAGGCGCGGTTAAAATGTAATAGCTAGACTGTGATGAGATTGGTTGCCAAATGGGGGAAGTTTGTTGTGATGAAGCTTGCGAGAGTTATGTAAGAATTAAAAGTCGTATGGGGTCGCGTTTCAGGCAGACAATATGAAACTTATATCACAGACAAATGGAAGAGAGATCTGTTTCCACAATCTGTCAAAATGTACGCATAGTCTGTCAAAAAATGGTTGAATAATTGCATTTGAGACAGTAGCAGGGGGTTGTTGAAGCTTGTTTTCTTAAAAATAATGCTGGAATGACATTGAAAAAAATACGTATCCTTACTAAAATAAAAATAGTTGGTGCAACAGGACCATATAGGACAAAAGGCTTAAGTTGACCCATGATCGACAAACTGTAAGGCTCTTCGCAGCAAACCCTTTAAGCAAGCAGGTGTACTCCGGGCTCGGGCCATTAACTCCCCAGCTCACAGTAGTATGTCCACATTTTCACCGAAACGTTTTGCTCAAAACAGGCGTGGAAAAGCAAGGATTCGCTGTTCTCTTTCGACAGCTTATAGGTTACGATTTCCCAAGTTATTGGGCTCAGTCAGACTTAGCAGGTGATTAAAAGTTTCAACTCCATTAGAAGCAGTCTTTAAAATAAGTTTACTGTGGAACAGTGTTTTTAGCCCAATGGAATTTTTTTCCCTCCGAAAGATGCTAAAATTCCCACAAATTTCCCGCTACGTTATATCTGCATAGAAATCAGAAAAAAAAAAAAAATTAATGGCTACCACTGCAGAGAATCATGTTTGTAATTATTTATTTCAACCAGGCTTGTTTCATGTTTGAAATGTCAGTGAGATTCTAAATGTCGAACGTTATACATTTTAAGTTCTAAGAATAACTATTACGAATACGCAACTTTTGGCAGGGAGTTAAATGTTTAATAAATTTCCACACCCAATAAACAAATAATAATACAGCAAAACAATAACCAAGGAAATAAAGAGTTCGTTAAAGTACGAAGCAGAAAACAGCGGTCGAATCGCCACTTCCGTGAACGAGCTATACGTTCACGGAATGAGGTTGATTTTACATGTGAAACTAAAAAAAAATTCCGTCACGTAATGCTCGTTCACGGACGAAGCGATTTGACCTAAGGCTATAAACTGTATATAGTAAAAAGCTGAATCAGTTTGTTACCTAAATATAAAACAAATCGCTCGCAAGATCCGTTTAAATATTACAGAGAATGAGTTTGTAAATTTCCCACGACCCTTTAACACTCCATTACGAGTACATTTTTGGGCAAATGCGTGTTTTGCGCTCAATATTTTGAATTCGGTGGTGTTTTGGCTCTTAGAGAGGATGTAATACAGTGAAGTGTCAACATAAATCGACTTTACGTCAAACATGTGACATTTGTCAAACAATCTAATAAAAGGTACATCATTTGCTTGAACGGGTAGCGAAAAATGACTTGACAAAGTCACTACAGCACGAATTAAAGTCCTCGGTTAAATGAATTCGCCTATCATATCTATAATGTCTGCTGTTTGGTAGTTTGCATCAGGAGAACTTTTATTTTCTTGTACTTTACATAAATGCTTAGTCTAATGTTACATACAACTATATGAACTTATTTCTACTGTAGCTACTGTGCCATAGATGGTGTTGCTTCTTTAATAATATTTGTATGACACTTCGATGGCGCCATACTACAATATCTGTGCGGGTTTAATTTTTAACGTCGCACTGATTATTGGCAGTTGATAAGTAAATTCGACGCCCTCCAACTTGAGTGCTTGAACCTGTCAGAAGACAATCAATTAAGTAAACTTATAAATCCGATCTGTTTTGGATGCAAAATCATAACTTATCGAGTCCCCCGTCAATCTCCCTCATTTTACACGTTAAATAAAAAAACAATCGTTGATGGTAAGGCAAACTCCACTCGTTCTTTGGCTAATCGCACTTTTGTGCTTCAATTCTGTAGATATTTTTGAATATTATTGATCTCGCTTGTGATACACCGTCCTTTGTTTACTTTCAGATTATTTCTGATTATTTTCGCATTCCATACATTAGCAGCACATGCCGAAGAGTCGACTATTGAACGAATAAAGGTAAGTATCTAATGCCAACTTGTTTCTCCTAAAGAGCTTTAATATGTTCTACATTCAAATAGTTGTAACGGCAAATATTTGCCCCCCCCTCTCTCGCAAGAGAAAAACAGCGGAACAAACACACCTAAATAAGGTGCATTTGTACAGAGTTAAGTCATGTCAAATCTGGGCACAAATGGGACTTCTTATCAGGAAGAAAAAGTCGGTGCCCATTCATCTGGGCAGGGGGAGATTTCGAAATTTGTTCAAGCTGACACAGTGGCGAGAGGAAAAGTTTGAAGATGCAAACAAAACGAAACCCTAAGAGACACAGAAACGCTCGGGGGTGCAAGCATAACCGAATTTATTGTTCCCAAGTTACCCGCCATACACACATGCCGCGGCCACAAAACGAAACAATATTTGAAGAGTGCAATTGTTTTTCTAAGATACACCCCACAAAAATTGAGCAACTACTTTGTTGAGTACTTAAGCAACTTGTGATACTTCAGCTTGAAATCTTAAGCATTATCTCGTTTATCTTGATAGCCCTAATTTGTTTGTTTATCAGGAGAGCAGTATAAAATTTTCCCGTTTAGTATCTGCCTTAAAGTTTTCTAATTGTATTGTTTAATAGTTTTTTTTTTCGACACACAGTTTCCGACCTAATTTCGTCGAACAAGGGTGTGTAGTGTGTACGTTCTATGACCCAGTTGATGCGCAAGAAAGCAGTATACGCTTGTGCAAATCACAACTAAATTTGGGTCGAAAACTCACTCGAATCTAATGAGCTAAGAAGTAATTACCCAAAACTGCACCTCCAAGTTGCGACCGCAATTTTCAACAGCAGTTGACCTTATTCCAGTTGATCAGTGAGGCCTGACCAAGCTGAATTCGAAAAGGGAATTTATAGCGATGGGTTAACGATGTAATAATTAACCGCCAAATGGCATGAAACAATGAGGCGACCTTGGGGAGCATCTTTGCGTGGAGCACATGTGTGTTTGGAAATCGATTACATTCATCAAAAAGTGTCGAAAAATCTACACCAGGGGTTGTTACGCTTCATTGGCGGGGGGAAATTTATGCATTCTTGCAATCTAACATGAAATCTCTTCTACTCTTCTATGTAGAAACATCAGGAATGGCTAAGGCAACGTGGTCTTATGACGCAACCACCTTGGAGTGCAGCTTCTGCATTGGATGATTTTCGGAAAATCAAGGAACCAGCGAGAACTGCATGGCAGAAAACTAAGAACCAAGTCGACGATCCACGAAAGAATGATGTGTATCCGGAGAATGAAACCACGATCGAACCGACTCAGTCCTCGAGTTCTTCTTCCAGCAAAGTGCAGATTTTTATGACGACTACACCACTCCCGGTGACAGTGGTCAGCACAACTACAAGTAGTACGACACACCGGCCGCCTAGTACCGTTCCAACAACTCCGCGAACAACAACAACAACTAAAAAAACAGTGTCGACAACTACAGCTAAAACCATTCCAACCCCTACGACATCGGAGGAGTCCACAACAACCACAACGACAACCACCCTTAGACCGAAGCCAAAGCCCAAGCCATATCCCCGTTGGGGTACATGGAGCCAATGGAGTGCATGCTCACGCTCGTGCGGCGGCGGGGTTAATTGGCAGCAACGAAAGTGTATTTCCAAGTGAGTTAGATTCTTTTTTTGTACAGGTATACTTAAGTATAATCGGCCACCCGTAGTGGCACACCCTATCGGCGGCAGTGATTAGTTTTATGAGCGACTCGCACGGGCATCTGCATGGCGCTTAACAGGTGACATGCATTGAAATTGCACATAATACCGTTGCCCCTTTACAGTGACTGCGCTTAGCCCAATTTTTCACAATGCAAACTTTATGCATTCGATAAGGCTAATTGTGTGTGGAATGTGCGGCGCATATTTGCATCTATCACAGAAGTGAAGAGCGGACGTACACAGAGGTGAAAGCGAAACGAACGTTATTCGAAATAGTCTGGTGAAACAGGTGATAATTGGTTTTGACGTTGACATATGGCATTGCATGGAAGTAATCCAGCTTAAGCCGGAGTTGTGCTGGTATTGAGATTGTACAATGTTCTTGTCGTGGCCATAATAATAATCGGAGCAACCCTGAGTTGATTATTGACAATAGCTTAAACCCGAAAACTTCTATTATGGTTGACAGTTGACACTTAAGTATTGCATTAGAATTAAATCAGTTCAGTAAATCGAATACATACTTATTTGAATACATAATAAATAAGACAAAGTGACGTTCGCTAAATCTGTAAAGAGTGGAATTCACGTTTGACTTTCGAAAACCATTTTCAAAACTGACTTCCCTTTTCAATACCAAACTCTTTAATTAGTCCCGAACTGCAGACTACAAATCCGACTGTGATTTTTGATCCAGACGAAGTTGAGTGCTTTGGTATAAATGTCTTCATAGATCTGTCATTCAAATTTGTCACATTTCGAAGAAGGACAGTGTGCGTTCAGTGGGCGTCAGCGCTTTTATATTTTTAATTGAGCGATTCGGTAAAAATTGGAACGAGAAAGAAACTATACCGCGCTATTTCCGTCGCAAATATTGATGGCCACAATTATTACGAAATTACTTCAATGGAATACTGTGTGACACGTTGAGGACAAAATAAATATAATTTCTTGTGTTTAACTGTTGAAATTGCGCCACCACTCACAACAAGAGTAGTAAAACACTACCTCAATTCAATTTCATTCATAAAAAGAAACCCCATTCGACTGAGTCCTTTTACCGCGCCCATAAATCTCTCGTTTGACGTTTCGAATTACACAACTGCATGCTGTCAGTTGAACTTCCTATCCACATGCATATGAACCTCCTCACAGCCATTCCTAATGTCAGTCGTTTACGTCACACGCAACGAGTAGTTCGCACAACATTCGTCACATAACAGCAATAATAATAAATTCCCTCACTCCTTTAACTGCGTCAAAATGACAGTCAACACCTTGCATTGTGGCAGCCAGCCACAGCAATATTATTCCTAAAATCATAATTTCCATGCTTAATTTGCTGATTTCGATGCGTCGACACGATTCCTTGATGAGTTATTCCCTGCTCGTTCGCTGCACCGTCACTCTATCTCTCTCTCTAACTCTCTGTGTCAAATTGCATGACGAACTGTGTCAAATTAAAAGCGAGGCCAAAAGTAATTAACAACCAAACGGCCTAATGATGGCGCCCCCAAATCACTTAGTGCGGCAAATTCGCAAATTACTGCCGACAGTATGTCATCGTTGATGAGTCAAACTTTGATCTGAAATTATTACGAGAGCTGTCTTATAATTCCAGGCGGCCGACAACTGGAAAGCGCTACATCAGCAACGATTGCATTGGCATCTATCGGCGATACCATCTATGCAATGAGCAAGTGAGTTTCAGACCAAATGACAGTATACACGCTGTTTATAATTGGAATACATCTCTTATCTCAACTTAGGCCTGTCCGACAACTGTGGATTTCCGTCAGCAGCAGTGCTCCGAATTCAACGATGTGGAGTTTCAGGAAAGAAAGTATACGTGGGAGCCCTATATCAAAGGTGAGTAAGTTGTCATCTCACAGAGGGCAGCGTGCTGTCAACAAACGATGTGTGTTCTTTTAACCCCCCAGATGATGCTGAATGCGAGTTGAACTGCAAGCCAATGGGTATGAAGTATTTCGCTACGCTGAATAACACTGTCATAGATGGTACTGCGTGCTTCCGTCCAGCAGAGTACTATCGCTCAAACTATCGTGGACGTGCGATATGCGTTGGTGGGATTTGTAAGGTAAGAAGCGTGCACGTATTTCATTCGTTTTCGCGTGGTGTTTGGAAAGCCAACTGAATGCGTGTCAGGAGAAGGAGTGTATATATGATTGATGATTACGTCATTGATATGGTCTTAGCCGCAATGAAAACCGCACTAATTAATGCGGTCGGGTCGGTGTCTGATGGGTTCTTTGGTGTGCAATCATTTTCAGATCAGAATTCAATGAAAATGTGATTTCGGTATTAAATGCTTGTGGGAAAAGATTTGTATGCAGTTCGATGCGTGATGCGTCGATGAGACCCGGAAGAAAAGCCAATCACGGTAGATTTTTGTGGCGAGCAGACCTTATGACCTTCGTCTACATATATAAATATTCTGTGCGCGGATGGTTCTCGTATTGCGGGTTCTATGAAGAGACAATTACCTCTTTAACGAGGTTCAAAAGTCGGTCGCCGCGAGAAAAGATGCCTGTCGACGCTCGATTGACTTTGATGAATCATTTCAATTAGTTACCCATGGTGTTTTGAATTGTTTATATGAGAAGTGAACGGGTGTAACCACGAAAATCTGTTCTACGCTGCATTCATTCCGAAAGCAATTTGCTCCTGGTTATGGTTTATTTTAATGTCCGTTGCAACATATTTGTTGCCTTTCCAAGTCTTCTATTCGCGCTGATGAAAAAGTTCTTCTGTCAGAAAAGTCATAAGCGAGAAATAGATCAACGTCAACAAAAATTGATACCAGGAACAATTTCAAACAGATTGCAAACATTGACAGCAACCTTACGAAGGGTCGACTCCAAAACAAAGCGACCAAATAATTTTTTCCTGTACCTAAACATTTTTTTACTAAAATATCGAGGTCCTGATCCATTTGGGACAGGAACCAAATACTTCGGAGCAGTGGTCCCAGACTGTGAAGACTGTTTCCCTTTTTTTCAGCAAAGGCAATCATTTTCCACTGAAGTCGAAAAAAATTCCCTTTTTTTCCCTAAGTGAAATTTGCATTTATTTTTATATGAAAAAATTAAAAAAAATTGAAGTCGTCTTTATTAACAAGACAAGCTATAGGAACTATAAAAATATACATATTATGCAAGGATCAGTTAGCTAATTCTATAAAAACTTCATTAAGAAATAAAAAATAAATTCATAAATTAAATCACAAAATTTCTTACGCAGACGTTCGATGGGCTCTTTTTTATGTCATATTTGGTGTGAACATTTCATTCTGAGTAAACTTTTAAATTTATTTGTAATGGAAATGCGTTTAAATTTTACTTTTAAACAATTTAGGTGTCAAAGAGATTTTAAATTTTTTCCCCTTTTTTTAAGCTTCCCCCTTTTTCATTGAAAAATTGTCAAAATTGGCGCTTTTCCCCTGAATCTAGGACCACTGCTTCTGAGGGCGAGCATTTGAAATACTTAATCGTAAACGTACTACGTACCTCGGGCATTCGCAGAATAGTAGCACGATTTAGGAATCAATTTTAAAAATATATGAAACGCAGTAGAAGAGAGGACTTAACCCTGAGGGACACTAGGATTAGTTGAGGAGGCAGAAGAACATTGAGAAAGTTCTACCAAGCTATACCTATAAAGAACGAGGAGAGTTTACGGGGTCTGTATTGGATAGCAAACGTTCAAATTTCAGAATGAGAGGTATTTTCGTTACTTTTATAGAATTGGCAGCACCTGTGCATATTTCAATACCACAAGAGCTTGTAAAGGCTTTGCGTCAGAGTTGAAGAGAATCTCTTCAAATTATGGCGGCGAAATTTCATCTCGACCTGAAGATTTGTTGGAGTGGAACTACTGAACAATCTTGGCATAATATTTGCCTTCGGGAAGATTAAACCGGGTTCAAAACAGGGCAGAGAAAGAAACAGGAAGCTGACGCATAAGTCGTAACTCGGTGTTGTCCTTTAAGAAGCGTGCATAAATTTCCCCCCTAAAGTGCTAGTAGATCGTATGAAGCTATAAACATTTCATTGCATTTTTATGGCTATTTTGAGCTGCAAATATAAAAATGTGGATTGGCAAAAATCTGACGTACAAAGTTCTCCTTTTGAATTTGTTATTGTATTTGCAACGATTTCTCATTTCAATTTATGTCAAAATTATCGAAAGATGCATAGAAATTTGCATGAAATCAAGCTCTGGGAGTAAAAAAAAAGTCATAGGGAAGACTGGAATCTCTCAGTTTTTTTTTTGAAAATTCTACACCTGACTGCATAGAAACTTTCCACATCACCGCAATAATCGTTCTTAGTGTCCAAAATATATAAGGTGAAGGTTGAAATTGATTTATTGGTAAGGCCCTTTATTAACCGTCCAAATAAAGTTCTACTCACAGCGCGATACCAATAACAAATTTTAGTTTCGACTTTAAATTTACGGAAGCTCACAATTGCGAAATTTGTATAGCCACTGTGAACTATCAAAATTTAGAGTCAAAACTACAAATATTTATTGGTAAGACCCACAGTGAATTAAATTGCAAAAGATGGACCAGCAAATGTCCTCCGTATTCACTGGAGTAACCTTCAAAATACCCACTCAAATGCAATAAATATGCCCAGCTTAGGCCAGCGAATTCTAATTTAAATTCACTACGCACTTGCGATCGTATCTGGAATCTAATTACTGGCATACTTTTAGGCGGCCAATGAAAAACTCCACCCACAAAATACCAACTCATCGGCGAGTGCTTACACCGATGCAAAGCACACTCCACTCAACGGAGCTTTCAACAATAATTCTATCTACGACATTAGCACCAAAACGATCGTGACCTCGCGTACACGCCGCAGTTGTTCATACGGCAACAAAAGTAAGCAAATGAACTCCCATTTCCGATGATGCACCGCTTACAAATGATATAAACACGTGAATAACCGATGCAAACCATTTTCCCGAAGCGAGACATTTGCCAGGCGAACTATTTCAAACCAGGAAACGCTGTTACGATCCTCTCCAACTTAATTGATTAAAGATGCGTGCGCCACAAAGTTGGATAAATTAGAAAGATCTTTTGATCAGTGAACCAAACACAGAAGTTGGCCATTTCGAAAAGCGAACCAGACACCAATCACACATAGACTCAGAGTGACAGAGAAACCAACGAATCATGTCAAGTTGACATGATCACTTGCGCACTATTCTGCGGTCTGTCGAACTGTCATCAAAATCGAAGATTATTTTGAAAAAATAGCAATGTAAATGTCCCCCAATTCCCACAGACGTGCGCTTCATATTTCACGTGCGTAATGTGGGCCAATTTGTGTGCCTTCCTCACCGCAATCACGTCAGTTAGATATCACACATTCGGTCGGATCAGCAGATTGGTCGATGCGATTGTTTTGCAGTTTGAATGCGGCGCGCGGCGGCTACTCTTTGGGCAATTTGATCCTTTTACTGTTCACACTGATCTGCCAATATGGCATAGGGCTTGTGTGTGTTAATATAGATGATTCTTTGCCTTTGCACTACAGTGATCTGTTCTCAATTTACCTCAATTTTGATCGAGTGGCGGTAATTACTTAATTGGTGTGGTTGCGACCAGGCTCACCCTCAACAAAAAAACAAAAAAAAATATCGAATCAAACGGCTTGCTGTTTGGATTGGGTTTGATTTTTTTTTGTACGCGACGAGGCGAAGCTTCAAGGAAGTTGCCCCATTGTAACGCAAACGCATACGCACAGTCTTGCGGTTCGCGGTGAGTGTTCCATAGTGATGACGGCTGCGGTATGGTGTAATTAATTAATCAAGCAGAATGTGATGAATCCGCGAATGAATATCCGCACGTCGTTCTCCTTCTCCGCGGGTCGTGTCTCCCATGGGACATACAAAATCTGGATCGTTCAGGCGGGCATGAGTCCGAGTTAATTACGAAAGTGATTTGGCTGCCATGGTGGGTCTTCTTCGCCACTTGAGTGATGATGTGTTGTGATCGTTGCGACAATTGATGAGGTGACAATTCAATTGGAAGCGATACGATTACGACTGTCAGCAGGGTGTTAAAGGTTGTGCGTAATTGATCGGAGACTAATTAAATGTGTTGCTTTTTTGTTTTGTTTGTGCCATGAAGACGCCAGCTAGATGTGATAAATTGCCCGGCAATTGACAATAGATTGTCGCCAATTGAAAGTGAATTATACAATTTATGGCATTTTGGGCGAACAAAAAATAGCAGATGACGCGCAAGGCCCATTCATATTGGGGCCACTGCGTGACAGCTGAGTCAGAATTGGGTAATCGATTGCTGGTCCAGCGAAACGCGACAGTAATTGATCGGCAGAACTATTTTACTTTAGGAAATTTGATATTATGCCTAGGAAGGGCGCGAAAATTAGATTGATGGGGTAACAGCTAAAAACGTTGTTTATGATGGATTAAAGCGCTATGGGTGATAGGCTTCCGCTTTTGGATCAAATTTCAGTGTCGATTTGGGCAGTGTCCTATACTATGCTTCTCTCTTTTCATCGTTCAATTTATTTTGAGAGAACAGCACACCCTACGCGCTATTGGAAGCGCATTAATCGTCCCATTCAATCCCAGCTCCACACACGATCACTTCGAAGAGTGACTTACGGCTGGAAGATAAGAAGTTCATTTGGACCTACTCCCCCACTAAAGTATGTTCTGTGTGTGACATTCACACTGACGTTTGTTTGTTTCGCATGTGTGTGGGATTCACCTCGTTTTATCGCGAGGAATAAATAAGATGTTACTCCGGCGCAGCTAGACACTTCCAGAAGTTTTGCGATAGGATTCAGGAGTTTATTAGGTAGGTGAATGTGTCAGCTGGGACGATTGTGAGTTCTCTGGAGAGAGTTTGTCGTGATTTTTTTTTTTTGTATGAATAAAATATTTGTACATTTAACGTGGAGGAGCTTTGTGACGTTGGGAAATTGTGCGATCATGTATGTAGTACATCCCAAAGAATCCTTGGGTTGGCTGGAAGAAGACGCACCGTCAATATATTCCAGGAGACGAAAGGTTGAATTGCGAATTCTTTTTTTCTGGAGAGTTGTAATCTTGGATGTTTATCGAAACTACAAAAGAGGTGGAACAGTGAAAGAAAACCGTGGATTCTAAGTCGAACGTGGATACCTTAGTTCAGTTCTCTGCAAGACTTTCCACTAACGTCACCCATTGAAACCACGAAACCATACCCGCAAGTAGGCACACCCTATATACGTAAGCCAAGCTAAATAATGAGGATCGCCAGTGATCTTAATTAGGCATACCTACGAAGGCCTAAATTGTCCGAATCGAGTGTTAAGAGTTCTGATTGTGAATGCTGAATTTGAGTGCTCCGAAACAGGGAATTTACTTGAACTCGCGCTAGAATTATGCCAAAGTGATCGCGCATGATCGCGCAATACGGATTTTTATATACGAAACAAAATTGTGTAACGCTATTTGAGCCAAGGAATGTCGACCTAGCTGATACCCATCGGGGGAGATCCTAGTGATCCCATTTAAGTTACAAATTTCAGATTATGTGACTTACTATGATGATCGCATCTCCAAAATGTTGTTCCGCAACACTGAAACAACCAGACATCGTTTCTAGAAACTTCCTTCTCAGCTCTCTGACATTCCTCAGTGGAAAAAATTCCGAATTTGGCGCAGGCTCCCTTGCCACTACACAAATCTCATTTTTGCAACATGAAATCATTCGCGTTAATGCACAACATATGGCTACGAAGAATCTACCCTCTAACTCTATGAATCTGTGTGACGCATCATATGTGCCTGAGAGGGAAATCCAGCCCGAAACAAAAACAAGCAATCAATTTAGTTTTATCTATGTTTGAATACCTGGAACCTGGCAGAGAAGAAACATGAAAAAAAACGAAGCATTTCTCACCCCCAAACAATCGTCGGAGCAACCGAAAATGTATTTTTCGAGATACCACTGCGACAGAACCAACAAAAAAAAACGAAAAAAAACCCCAACAACATCATCATACAGAACAGAACAGAGCATAACCACCTCTTTAGCTAGACTCTAGATAGCTGCTCCTCTCGCTAGCTTTAGAATATACAATATTTGCGTTAGCACATACAAGGGGATACCGCGATACAGCACATACGCGACACGACCAACGATCGTAACAAAACCAAACCGTCCAATGGGACCATCCACCAGTCTGGGGCAAAGTGTTCACCAAGTCGAGTCGATCGGCTTTTTATTAAGTTTGTTTTTTGTTTTGTGTTTTGAATCAGTTAGTCGTTGCGTTGTGTTGATCGGGTCGGTTTTGAGATATAGAATTTTTGGAATTTGCATTTTCGATTTGCAATATATTGGTGGCGGCAGCCGCGGCGATCGTAGTCAATCGTGCGTCCGTTCCTTGGGCGGATATCATCAAAATTCTTTGCTCCCCATCTCTATATCGTGTGCGGTGCTAATTGATTTATTGAGAGAGTCGTTTGTGCGCCGAACTAAGTGTACAAGATGAAGCAGACGTAGAGACACATAGATACGTTACAGGCAATTAGTTGTGAAGATTTCGTGAACGGTGTCTGTTGGCTCCAGCCCGTATAAATACTATAGGGGGAGTTGCGATCGGTAATCGAATTAGTTGACAAATTTGTGCATCAAATTGGGGTCGTATGGGGAGTGTGAGAGTGCAAGAGTGTAAGAGTGCTTTCGAGTGGTTTTATTACGAATATATAGGTCCTTAATATGAGTAAATGTTGAAGCTGTATGTTTGTTGTTTTTTTTTTTTTTTTGAAAATAATATGAGTAATGCCAGAGGTAGATCCGTTGTGGGAAAAACATGCTTGCGTTGAAGTGGTTCCATTAGCTGTTACTTTGTAATGTGTTTAAGTAGTTAACTTCAATTTTAAACCGATAAAACAAGCAGAAGGACAACTTTCGTATTTAGAGATCGATTTGATAAGCGATCGATCTCATTGGGTTTTTTTATTTTGTGCCACTGTTGACTGTCAAACTTCAAACAGTTTGCTACTTTTAAAGTGTGTCTGCGGGAAGAAATATTTGTTATTACAGTTATCAGTTGGACTGTGTACTAAGTATACAACTTAACGTATTTTACAATTGATTTTGTGTGACTTATCGACGTTAAACATAAGTTTATATTTTATCTGTGACATTGAATTAAGTGGGTACTTCTGAAATAAGTGTTCTAGTCTGAAAATATTAATTTTAAATTGTGGACTCATCTGTGGGTATCTCTGTTGGATTGTCCATCTGTTGTATTTTTCTGTAATTAAATAAAAAGAGTTAATATTTGTTCAAGTTTTGTGCTTTAGTAAGGAGATCACACGTTCCGACTATCATTTGGTAAATAGTTTCGTGGAAATTGTTGCCGCATTTGGATTGCCACTAACAAAATTTTGGAGTGTATTTCCAAAGGCATGCAAAAAAATAGTAGGTTTAAATGTGTCGATTTGTCATTTACTAACTTTAACACGGTTACTTAAATGCTATCGAGAAAAATTGTTTCTTCTAGAATGTTTCCCATTCAGCAATCTGATTGTCACTGGTAATATTTCTATAGAGATTTATTTGTTATATACATTTTTATATTACACAAAATTGTTTTGAAGGCGAAAGGGCGTTCAAGAACCTTCGAATTTTGCGCAATTGAATTTGCTATATAAACGATGTGTGTTCGGAATCATAGGTTCGAATCGCACCATCCAAAAACGAGCAATTTTTGTTTTATATGAAAAATCGACTTAACTCCGTCAATGTTAAGCTCATTCTCAGCTGTGGCGACTCGAACTCTGCATTTGGCAAAATTTCGCAGACTACATGGTTTAGAAAAATCATCGTCCCCGACGGGAGTACAAGAGCTCTGCTCAAAAAAATAACAATGAATACCCAAATAAAAAAATATTAAATAAAAAAGTTTCGCCGAACAGGTCAGAACGAATATTTAAACAAAAAAAATCCAAGCTGGCTATGAACAGAATAAATACCCAAATAAAATTAGGTATGTTAAATAAAAAACTTCCGCCGAACAGGTCCCAACAAATATTCAGATGAAAAAAAAAATCAAAGCTGGCTATAAATATATCTAAACATGACTTTTGTACTTATGTTATTTATGTTTATGTTTCCACCGACAGAATAAAAAAAAAAAAAACAATTTAAAAAGCTCTACAGGTATTTTGACATTTTTTTGAATATACAAACTTTACCACGAAATTTACCGTAAATTCTCACTCTTTTGACTATTTTGCACTTTATAGTAATTGTTTCGTAACAATAAAACTGTCTTCAATTAGGTATTAAACAAAAGGCAAACAATTCCCGAAATACTCACAAATGTAAGCACTGAGCAATTTGTCACTCTGTTCGTTTGTGCTGAATGACGCGCTGAATTGAATAATAGATACAAACATACGATTGACATTTATTTTCTGCATGAAAGGCGATGACAGATACATGATTTGTAATAAATCTTCTGATTGATGTGAAGTTTTAACTAAATTTAGCAACATTTCGTCAGCGGAAACGTGCTATAATAAGCAACCACTATTCGATATCTTTTCGCGGTACTATTCATAATTGGTTGTGTTCACGTCAGAGCTTTAGGCGAAATTTTCCAAATCAAGTCATCTATTGTGATCGATAGTATTATGTATTTAAGAGGACATGCGGCAGCATGACGTCTATAAAGCTAAATTTTATATTAAATATGTAAAAGTGAGCTCATCGCTACTTAGGTCAATTTACGGCAAAGTGCAGGTTCACTTCCTGAAAGGAAAAAAAACAGCAATGCGCGATACTAATAATGATTTTTAGTCCTGACTTAATCACCCCTATCGAGGTATCCGTTCGGAAAAAATTCCGATACGAAAGTCAAATCTGATCGGAGCTCAAATTACGTTCGAAGTACACGTTTCGGAACAAAATAAATGAAGCATATAAACGCGTTCATTTCACATTAAAATATTCCGCAGCAATAAGTTGTCGGAGAGCTTCGGAAAAAATGTGCAGCGTGGCTGTCAAAAGTAAGTGGTATAATATGTCATCGCAGAATTTTTCCGAAAGTTTTATCGGAACGGATTCCTCGATTGGATTTTCTCCGATTTGTACGAAATTCCGTTCCCAACGGATACCTCGACAGGGGTGAATTTTACAAACTCAAAATGGCGAAATTTTCCGTATAAATTAACCCATTGTGCGACCTGATATCAGTATCAGAAAACTCCAAAGATGTAGTGGAGATGTAGCTTCCAGCTCATTCTACTGAAATTTTTCGGTTAATAGTGACGTCCTACATCGTGATTAGTTCTGTGGAATATCTACCGAGAATTGCCCGTCAGAATTCAACTGAAAAATCTTCTTTCAAGTTCGACTGTACAAATTTAGCAAATTCCGCAATTGAGCTTGGCGCCAAAGTGCCCAATAATGCACTTCTCAGTAATTGAAACCATGTTTCCCCCCTTTTGCATTTGAAAATCGACATAAACCAGAGTTTAGCCACATCATTTATAGTGCTCTAAAAATACCTGACCCAATTGTGTCGGTATTCGTGACCGAAATAAAGCAATTTCTGCACAAATTTGCCAGGAAATCTGACTTCATACTATGCAATCGTAATCAGCAATTATTCAACGATTTGATAACGAGCTCCAAGCATTTTTTGTTTTCATTTCTAAATCAAAGTATTTGCATGCGACATATCTAATCTTTTGCAATATAAACAATAAAACAATCAACATTCTTTTTGCGGCATCACTTTTGCGTGATAAGAAAAGGATCAGTGCAAATAACATAATAATTGTTAATGAACTTCATCTATCATAATCAGAGTTCAAATATTTATTTTTAAGAATTATTTCATAGTTTTTCTTAGGGAGAAGACAAACAATTTGTGATTAGAAAAGTAAATTGCATTTCTGGGGGATGATTCGGGGGTTATTTTTGGCAGCGAGTGTTATTCTTCCACCTTTTATCACCTGGCTAATTGATGAATTCAAGAGCGCTGTATTGAGTTTGTAAAATCCTTCGAATCAACCAGATCTGTTTGTTTAATTCACAGTTTTGGGATCTCAAATGAGACCACCTTGGGATGTGTACTGATAAAAAGTGACACCAAGAGTGTTCATCAATGAGGAAACCTGTGTGCTGTTTATGTTATTTTCTGTGTAGCTTGCATTTATGTTATGTTTTTTGTATCGATTCTGGTAATCGACGCGATTTTTTTTTTAATTCATCTACAAGCAAGTGGAATGTGGCTTTGGTTTTTCCAAATTCCTTCATAGAAATGGGGTAGACTACCGTGAATAGTTTAATGGTCTTCCGAAGGAAATATGGACTGAGTTTAAAATTACTTTGGAAGACTCGTTTGTTACATTATCGAAAAGTTTGCTTACAGTATTGAGGAGGAAGTTATAGGTTGAGTTGCATAATTTTTGAAGAAAAATAGATCAGCACTGAACCCATAAATCAGTGAATTTTTGAGCTTTTTACTAAAAAATAGGCCTCATCGATGAGCAACATTTTGCAACTAAAACGAGGATCAATGGAATGGGCCTTACCAATAATCATTTTTAACCTTCACACTAAATAATTTTTAGGTCACAATATGCAATTTTGTATGACTAATTTCGCCATTGCGAGTTCGAAGAATTTAGCGTGGATACTAAGAATGATTATTGGTATCGCGGAATATCATTTGCACAAATTACAAGCATTGTCCACGTGGAAGTCCGTTCGTGGTGTAATGACAAAGCGTACAGAGAAAAATTCTTCAACAGTGATCTGCCAAAAGTAGCTGCTTCTGTAAAAAAGTCTTGGCAATTGAAAAAAACAGACCTCTAAGAACAACCTGTATGATGAAGACCAAGAAGACTTGCAAGCTAATAAAGGATCATTCATTTTTCGTTTGCGAAAGTAAATCTAAATAAAACACACACAGCGATACATTTTTGATGAACATTTTATTTCATTTTAAAGTTTGGACTTTGCCGTTAAGAGTTAAGTATAATATCATTCAAATGGCCGCCTCGGGAATAGTCGCAGCATGCGATTCCTTTGAGGTCGTTTTTAACCACTTTTTCGCACATTTCGGGCGGTATCTCGGCCATAACTTGAGTAATGTTGGTTTTTAATGCGTCGAGAGTTCGGTGATTTTTTGCGTAACGTAACGGCGTAACCCTACAGACAGACAAATTGCATGATCTTGGTAGCCAACTGACGTCGCCAAAACGTGAAATTAAGCTAACAGGAAACTTCTCACGCAATAAGGCCATAATTGCGGTCGTGTTGTGTGGCTTGTTGCCCCGCCTTGCAGTAAGTTTTAATAATTTTAACGCGTTGTTCGATTGATAAGCGATCCATTATCGCAAATGGCAAACATTCAACTAATATTATGAATGACACTTCAAATGACAGCTGAGTTGGACAGGTGTCAAACCAACTTGAAACCGTGAAATGAATGACCCTTTATTTTCACAAGAATGAGACGGTGGTGAGGTGCTGCAGCGACATAGAATCGATCGCACAGGATACCACTTAATGCATACACTTAAGCTTGACTTTTACCATCTTGAAAACGATTCATGACTTGTTTAGGACCGACTTTTATAAGACATTCCTTTGTGCACATCCATATTTCACAAGGGCTTTCCCCCTATTATTGCTACCGAGTGCTACGTATCAACAACAACTTATTTGCATATAATTACAATGGACTTTTTACGCCCTCCTTTTGTTTACATATATAATAACCAGTCAAACACCAATTACCCACAAAGTGAATTGCTGAGCCCCCTATTTGTTTAGATTTTAACAAATATTATCTGCCAACACTCTGGCCACAAGTATGGGAATCTCGTCGCGCAGCACTACTGACTCAACCTACCCCGTTCTTCGGTTTGTAAATATTTACCAAACTAATATCATAATCCACTCAGAATATAGCCCGCGAAATCTCCTCCATAAATATTGTTTCCTCTATTTACTTAATAAATTTGTAAATTTACTCACAGCCAGACAATCGAAAGGCATTTCAAATAAGTACTTAAAGTATTTGCTGAAAATAAACCGGCAGGCACAATTAACTGATCATAAAAGCCTATTATCGGCTCAAACTCATATGGTTAAAACGATCAATGCGATCACGATCAAGGTTATGTCAGCAGATCACTATGATCAATGAAAACAACTTCGGGGGAGACACTTGTATGCCGAGTCCATTATCACCTGCTTCACTTTCGATCGTTATCGCCAGAAGTAGGTATCACTTTTTGTGGCGACACATTAGCCCCACCGATCGTTCCATATATATAATTAAGTAGTTTAACTGCGCGCCCACCGACCGCTTGGAATGGCAGGGAAAAAGAAATCATATTTCTTTCATTTTTGGAAATCGATCGTAAAAACAAATCTGTTAGCGAAAGGCGCTAATGATTACTATACTACTTTGAGAAATCTTAATTGGAGTGTTGGCAAGCATTTTACGATCAATGCGATGCTCTAAAAATAACAAATTCACTTTGTTTAGTTGCGGGACACGGTGGTTAGACGCTACCATTTGCATGCAAATTATTGTTTAAGATCCATGCGGCGGATCACTTAAGATCTCTCCAAATACAGATGCTAGGATGGAGAATTCACTTTGTCCACTAATTGATATTAATCCGCGAAGACTGTATTTGGACAGAGATACATCGTGTTTGTTTAATTTATTTTGATCGAAATTTATGGTCATGGCAATCGATTTAGAGCAAAAGTGGAACAATCATTAAATAACAAAGTGTAAAACAGATTTATCGACCGAGTGTTTATCGTATTTTTAGTTGTAATTTTTGGCCATAATCGTTGAATTACAAACAATACACAAGTTTCTTTTTTGTACGTTTTACATCCGATCATGAGATCGTAGCTAATGGCTCCTAATCAAACGTTTACGATAATGATGATAATTTAATCATTTGCTTTCGAGATTGTGCGAGCGATTTGATTTTTTCAAGGACAACTAATTGTAGGCATTGAATACACTCTAAGCCGTGTATGGAATGTGTTAGCAATGAGGCCCTTTTACGTTGACAGTTCGGGAAGTGTTTTCTTGTCGTTTGAATGTGACCGATGGACTTAGGTGTGGAATGATCTTTCGGTACTGATCGCGGAAATCCCAAAACAGGGTTCACAACTGAATTCCATTGCGATGACTTCATGTCCAAAATCGACTGATCTATATGTTTTGTTTTTTCTGGCTAAATTGAATTCCGTCACATGCTATTGTGTATTGACTTTGTGCCATTGTATATATCTTCATTTACTTAACGAACTAACAAATGACAGAAACCGAACAGGCGAACATTTTCAAATTACTTTGCAAGTTCAATTCAGAAGGCGAATTCGATTGTTGGAAATCGAGACTGAAAGCAATGGTAACAAAATACTCGAAAATTCAATTATTGTTCAATTAATGTCAATGGAAATTTAAAATGTTATCGAAGTGCGATCGGCGGTAGTTAATGTGACGTAAGAGCTGGAGTCTACTTTTGGGACTGAAACAGTACGAGTATGAAGCAAGAGCTGACATAAATTTGCGATTAAACAGCGTCAATGGAAGCGAAAGTGAGTAAATGTAGAACTGAAGGGCGTTTATGAACATAAACTCATCGGTTAGAGAATACTGTCAAACTAATTTGTGTTTAACTGCTTGTTGGCGGTTAAACATTGCACCCCTTGACATTGAACAAAGGTTGGTCTGGACTAGATGTATCCTAAACGCAAGAATTTTGGGACTTTCGGATTAGGACATCTAGTTCACGTACAACAACGTCAACTTGATTTGTCTGAACGACTTGGCAAATCAACTTGAGTTGTTATTGTATCAATTTTGAATTTTGACACTTGGAAATGTCAACTGAGTATGCAGGCAGGATTTTTCTTACTACCCCTTCATAAACGTCAATTGAAAATAAAAGATTCACGTGACCAATCTGGGCGAATAAAAATTAAAATACATCCAGTCAGCCAGCTGTCAGATTTCACTCCTTTGGCTTTAGGTCGATGTCACTGTACTGCTCGTTGCATCTCCTCCTTTATTCACCTTCAACGCAGATGGGACCAAAAATGACTGCAAGAATTTTCCCAAGAGTAGCTCCATCCGCTTTTGAAAGAGTCCATGCCCCTTGTTTAGCCAATTGCCTACTAATAGCTATTTACAACTCACCGGGTCGCAGAACTTCCACATAGAACTGTTTTACAAAAGGGTGTTTTCTTTTTAAATCATAGGTTATTTTGACACTGACAGCTGTTTGCCGCTCAAAATCTTAACAGAAAGTCGGTATCATACCTCCGCGGAATGAAATGATTCGCTTTACGCTTGAACAACGTTTGGGAAATATTAAAAATGTATGCTGAGTGCTGTGTAACCGAAACAGTGCGTTTTTTGAAAAAGTTTTGGCCGAAATGAATCACCCTCCGCTGCTGCTGTACGCAAGTTTGTGCAAAAAGTTCGAGACACTCGTGGTCCCCGTCGAGAAGCCAATGCAACCACCAGAGAGTGACAGTTTGGTGCGGATTGTGGAGTGGTGGCATCATTGGAGCATTTTTCTTATTTTCATATTAACCGAAGTTTTTGTTTTTACTGAAATTGACGACACTAATTTGGGCGCCCTCTGGTTCATGCATGATGGCACGCCATGCCATCCACAATCGATCTTTTGAGCACCAAATTTCCAAATCGTGTTATCAGCCGTCTTGGCGATGCCAATTGGCCGCCTCGGAGCTGCGATTTTACCCCTTTGGACTTTTTTTTTCGTTGCGAACCTTGAAGGACCGATGTTATGCCAATAATCCGGAAACGATTTATCCAAGCAATCCGTGAGCTACTGCCCGAAACCATCAGATCTTCGAAAGTTGGAGTGACAGAATATGCTACTGAGAAGCCAGCCACTTCCATAATTAATGGAAATGTTTGCTCTTACTAATAAAGTCATAATACATGGAATAAATGTGATTTTGTTCATTTTATTGCATTTTGAAAATGAAACTTGTAGGTATTTGGTTCACCCTGTGTTATCCACAATGCACAACCAACAGTTTTCTTATTTTCACAATTCAGCACAAAAAAAAAACAAAATACAACACCCGAAAATCACGAAACTCGAAAATTCATCACACAAAAACTAAATTTCTTTTTAATTTTACAAGCAAGCAAAGCCAGAGACTACTTTCCAAAAAGATAAGTAACATACAAACTTCCATTATGTGCTGAAATTCCAATCAGTGAAAGCGAACAGAATAGTTTGTTTTGTTTCACATTCCACTAGAAGGCGCCTCTCCGCCTTACACTTTTGAAGTGAATTTGGTTGCATCGCGAAATTGCAATAACTGTCCTCACTTATTCACACCTAATTCTCATTTGCATTGTTTATTTATTACGCATATTGCGCATTCGCTTTGCATATCAAATTTCACCTCTTTTAATCGTCATTCATCAACCGGAAAGCCGAAAGCTAAGCGCGGTATCGGCCGCTTGCACCGCACATCAGCACTTGTCGTTGCGCTGATTTATTTATTGATCCTCTCAATTGGGTGCTGACATATCGTGGTGTGCGCAGCATGCTGCATAGCGCAGTCCAACATAACTCAATGACAGTGGTGGAACGGTGGCCAATTCGCCATGACGGATGCTACCGATAAACGGATAGTTAAGCAAAACGACCACCATCATCATCTCGGTTGACATTTGAAATGATTCAACCGATAGAGTTTGACACAAATTAATCAGTGAAAAAAAAACCTATGAATATCGGTTTTCATTGTGAATTAATTTATTAGTGTGATTTTGTTTTTTTCTGTTTTTTAATTTCTTCAGAAAGAGGGGCGTCTAGTTAGCAAAACGTTGGCATTGGACAGAAAATAAAAATTGAAAAGGAAAAGAAGCAGCAGCAGCGCGGTGACAAATTTAATTGCCTGTGGCCCCGTTTCCAAGAGAGAAGCACTTAATCGGCGAACCGATGTGCATTTGCATCTACTCTTGCACTCTTGAGGAAATGCTGCTTCGGCTTCGGGTGGATTTTTGTTTTGCCTTTCTTTATGGTTGTGTTCATTGATTTGATGTGTTGTTGATGTTGTGTGTGAATACTGGTTGTGTCAGACGTTTTGGTTGGCAATGGCAAATTGTTTTGTATGCTCAACATATTAGGTACCTAGTCGTATCGTAAATCGGTTTTACAAGATGTGTGCAAAGTGATATTAATTGATTTGATCTTGTGGTAGGTATAGGAAGGCAGGTATGACAAACCAAATGGATTAGGGTGCATTTTACGTTAGTGACATGTACCGCAGGAAAGGCACAGACGGTAATGTTGTGTAAATGAAATGAAAGAAATGACGCAGAGCCAAATAGAGGTTAAAAAATGAAGTCATCTTTTCGTTGCAGTTTAAATTTTCCCGTCTTTATGACCGTGTGTCAGTTGCGTTAATTACCGGAGTAATTGATTGACATTTATGTGTAAAGTGAAAAGTTCACCAAACTTTTGTCTTGAAAAAGAGAGTTGTTTTGTGCATTTAGTCTACGTCAGTGTTTTCTTGTCGTAAGTTAATGCATGTGAAACTTTTAATCAAATTAAGTGAAAATTGATGTTAATTAGAGTGTCACTTTTGGAGTAGACAACTGATTAATTGTTCTGAAGCAAGTGGCGAATTGGAAGTTGTAAATAAGGATGATAGTTATGTTTTATATTTTTAAATGAATTTCGTAGAGCGTCTACCTTTCATTTTAAGGAATGTACTGAAGGGCCAACAATACGTCAAAACGAGGAAGTGATTGGTGGGTTTGCTGCAGATTATCACGCAGCTAGAAAATGTCCAATTACGAAGTGCATAGTAAATCAACTTTGGAATGAGTAGCTTTTCTTGTAGCAGTCAACATTTGACACGAAAAGTGCTGCCAAGTTTCTTAAAAGTCGAAAAAAAACACATATTTTGGGAAATTTATAAAAATTTGCCATAAAAACCATGAACTAAAGAAATGTACTTTTTTGACATCTCGTCGGTGCATAGTAAAATCTTATGTGGTGACATATTTTCGCAGAGTGACAGAAGAGACTAAACACTCGTTAACACAATACAACTTTATATACCTGTTTTCTCTTTTTATTAAGCCCCTTGGAACGAGCAAGAATATGCAAATAGTACTAGATGGAACACGGAAACTGGTACAGAAACGAAATGCCCAACATGATCTTATACCCCCCGCACACTAAGATTACAACTACTATGCAATCACTTTGCTTACCACGCGCTCATTAAATAAGTACTCGTATATGTGTAAATATAAACTAGAAATCAGCCTCGAAGCGAAAGTAGACAATTTCGGTTCATTCCAAGTCAAACAAGCCATAAATCCCAATAGTTCTACATACCCGTGCACTCCACAAAGACCTTAGAAAAATTTACCTCCAACCGTGAATAGGTATGCATCCTCAAACGCATAACGATATCCATTTTTCCCAACCTGTAACACACCGTTTATCTTATCTGTAACCATCTTTGACTTAAAACTGCACTGAAGTAGCTTTATGCAACCATGCATCCGTATCCAGCATTTTCATCTTCCTTAAACCACCCTATTCGTTAGTGGTAACCATTATGCTCCAACGTCATGAAAGTGAGAACTCAAAACATTTGTGACTTTATCGCTGCATGTTTATCTTGCGCACGGAGATACTTCCTGTGTTTGGAGTGCAACGGTGTGATATGTGTTTTATTTTTACAAATACTTGTATCTGTCAAATTGTTACAATTACATTGTTCTGACTTCTGAGTGTGTTACTGGCAGTAGGTACTGTTATCGTCCAGCCACATATATCTCGTCTGTTTGCAGACTTTAAATTGACTCAAGGTTTTGTGGGTTATTCCCCACTGATGACAGCAATCCCATTCAAATAGAGGTTAAATTTAATCGAATTTAAATTGCTTGTATAGCTATAGGAAGATCTAACACTACTGTCTCTGATTCTTGTACTTTAGAGTTTAATTGGAAGCGAAATTGGAATTTATTGTTCCATCGAGTTGGGATTTTAAAATTAAGTGAATTGGTATTTAATTTGTCGGACTTCGTATTTAATAAAGTGCACCATGATTGGATTAATGAATAAAGTGCTGGTTGCGCTGCTGGTAAGGCCATCACGGGTCAAGAGCTCACTTTAAAAACGCGCACCCAACTGTTGAGATTTTAAAAGCTTCCCCGTTGTCGATTTTCAGGCAATTCACAGCAGTGGAGTGATTACTGGACTTTCGGCCAACAGTGGAACAGTGAGTTGTGGCGGACTGATTTGCCGATCGATAACAGGGATTTTCACAAGGAACCCTCTGCCCGAGGATGCGTACGTACATGTGGCTTCGATCCCAGCTGGAGCATCGAATATATCCATAACAGAGCTGAAGAATAGCATAAACCTGTTAGGTAAGTTTCCACATTCAAATTAACCGATTTTATGTTGGACTCTCATTTGCTCTGTTATAGTGCTACGAACTACGGATCAGAAATATCTCTTCAATGGAGATAACACCGAGTCCCCGAATGGAGCTTATGACGCTGTTGGCGCCGTCTTTGACTATCGACGGATAGACGGTCTGCAGGATGGAGAGGGTGTCACCGAGTGGATAACGTGCACTGGCCCGGTTCGAGAAATGTTGGAACTTTTGGTAAGTCTCCGTGAATCTAGGAGTATTATCAGAGGAAAATATATTCCGCTCTTCTATGCAGGTATACTCCAGAGACGTCAATCCAGGCATCAAGTACGAGTACCTTCTGCCGATAGGCTCCGAGTCCGAAGAAAACGAAGTCTCCGTCGAAAGCGACATGAATTTCAAATCCGGCAACGAGGACACCAACGGTCGGCCCGCACGCAAGCGAAAATTCAACTGGAAGGTTGTCGGTTTCAGCCCGTGCAGTAAGTCCTGTGGCGGTGGCACTCAAACTCCGGTCATCCGTTGCGTTCGTGAGAATCCAACTCGCTACTTCTCGCAACGTCGCTGCAGCCACTCCGAGAAGCCAGTTCTCAACGAAAACCTACTGCGCTGCAACACCCAACCGTGCCCGGCCTTCTGGAGGGTAGACGACTGGGGTGAATGTAAATGTGCGCTGAGCGAGGGTACCCGAGACCGCGAAATCAGCTGTGTCCAAGAGCTAGCCAGTGGCATCGTTATCCAAGTGAACAACGTCGCATGCCTTGAAGAACAACCTGTTGGCAATAAGTCCTGTGACTGTCCTAAGTCGAACAGACGTCGCAATCATCATCGTCATCGAACCGTCAATGGAAGATTACAACACTCCATCGCTGCGAATAGTACCGCTATAAATCGCCGGATAGTTGCTGACAAGGAGAAGGCTGGCAGCTGGTTGGTCTCCGAGTGGAACAACTACTGTTCGGCATCGTGTGGCCCGGGCGTGGAGTATCGCTCCATCTTTTGCGATCGTTCCAAACCAAACACAGACAGATGTGATCTCAGATTCACTCCAGATGCGACGAGGCCATGTGAAAAGGAAATCGAATGCGAGACCGGTGAATGGTTTTCGGGACCGTGGTCGAATTGCAGTGGAAGTTGTTTCGATTTGTCAAAAACTAGACAAGTCCTTTGTATACAGAACCAGTTGATAGTGGACGAGGATGATTGCAGGGCAAATACCAGACCGGAATCGACGCAAAAATGCAAACTAAGCGATGTGGAGTATTGCACACCAAGGTGGCACTATTCAGTTTGGACTGAGGTAAGTCGTATTTTTTTTTATGGAAACATTGAAGTTTGACACATGTCGAAATTGGATCTGTTGTTTACTCAGACTGACTGAAGTTGTTGTCCAAACTTGATTACTTAGCATTCCACACCAGTCTATTCTTTTTTTCGATGCAACAGCTTTCCAAACAATTTTTTATGTTCATGAAGACGCATCGCGTTAGCAATGCTCAAAGAAGTTCTAGTACAATTTGGTTTGTGGTTGTGATATCAAGCTTTTCGTTTATGGAACATTAAATTACGATCTGAACAAAATTGCCAATCATAATAGTGTCAAGCAAAAAGCAGAGCGTATTGTAGAAGATTTTAAAAAGTGACAGGTGTTTCCTAGCAGTATAACATTTTCAAAGAAACGCTTCATCAATCCGCGTTAGAAATAAACAGTTCAACAATAAATTCTTGACAAAATGCAATCGATACAGTGTTGATCAGAACAGAGTTGTGCGGAGGACTTCTAGTACAATTGAACGATTCGCTTTGTTCAAAATAGCAAATTCCAAGTTTGGAAAGACTCGGGAGTAATTGATTTTCTCCCTTAAATGTCACATTCGAAAGAGCGTTGAAAAATCTGTCTTTAAGAAGCTACCTAAATTACATTCGAAAACGGTAACTTTTTTAAACACAAAGTACGTAAATGTCAGTTCATTTAATCCATTTGAATGGTTGCTTAAACTTACCAGTTGAAATCGTTTGGATAGTTTTGTTTGTTGTAGAAAATCCTTTCCACTTTTCCTTCTCGAATATGCTAGCAGAATTTAGAAAATCTAGTACAATTTCAAAAATGTAGCATTCAAACCCCTTTCGACAGGAATCAAACTTCAGACTTTCAGAAACACATTCTAAAAATAACAACAATGTTTTTGTTTTTTGTTATTTCCAGTGTACAAAGAGCTGTGATGGGGGAACACAACGGCGCAACGTAAAATGTCTCGAATTCGACGAAATCGAGAATACACTGAAAGAATCTACGAAATGTCGTTACTCGAAACGAGAACCGATTTATCGTAGCTGTAATTCGAACAAGTGCAGCGGTAAGTTATATCGCATATACCTCATTCTCAATTTCGACTGTCATTTACCTGATTCCATTTCTAAATTAGAACCCCGAGTGGATCTCATACAGAACGACATCGCCCCGACATGTGTCGACGAATTCTCCAACTGTCAACTGGCGGTTAAAGCGAAACTGTGCAGCTACGAATATTACCAACAAAACTGCTGTTATTCCTGTGGAGCGGAAGGAGCCTGATAGGATTTCTAATTATTTCTACTTTGTAATTTCCATATTTTGTATTGTTAAAAAAAAAAAAATAAGTTAAGCACTGACCACTGAGTTGTAGGAGCAAACGAAGATGGGTGTCCTTAGTTTTCTTTGTGATTCAATACCGACTACACTTTGAAACTTCCCAGATCTGCTGTCCAGGCGATCTTGAACGAAAAAGCCGCTTAATTTTAAATACTAAAGCTGAACTAACCCGCATTCATCTTCTTTATCTTACGGGAAAAGAAACAAAAAAAAAAAAACCTATTTATTGAAGTTGCATCGTAAGCTAAATTCTTAAATGTAAAAATGAACTATACTTAAGTATTATTGTAAGGAAAAGGAATAAAAATGTGTTACGGCCATTGTAAGGCATCTATGATAATTTAAATGTATTTCTAGACCTAGAGTTTTATTTTTTTCGTAAGAGTTATTCTTTTTCTACTTGCTTTTTCATACAAATGTATTATTTTACTTGCTCTATATATACTTAACGTGTATGCCTAGTTCTATAGATTAAAAATAGTCAATGAATATAGTTGCACCACGAATGCCACTCGCTTAGTCCTTTCGGTTTTTCCTCACTGTACAATTTGAATGTAAACTAAAACCCGTAGCTATAGTCTATCCATACGTAATAAATGTCCTAACGCAGAGAGACAGAGCAACTGTTGAGAACTTTCGAAAGGGACCTGTTATTAATAAATATTAACAAATAATTTTTTTTTACAAATTAACTTGAGATTGTTTTCGTTTTGTTGGCAATAGCCTTGGAAAGTTTTCCTTCTGTTGATTCGTACTTATTTCCATATTCTGGAGGGCGTCTTCTGTTTGTCAACAGTCATCAGTGAATACCAAATTAGCAGGCTATAAAAGGCACCTGCGGGCGATCAAGTCATTCAAAATCAATACAGCCTTCGGCATGGCGTTTTGGGAGCAAGGAAAAACCTCGAAAGTTGCACCAATCCTCAATCCCAACCAGAAGCAGTTCCTCGAGGACGAGATACGATACCGGGATCAGCTGCATGTGCTGGCGAGGAAAGAAGGCATAACGGGGATAAACATCCACCAGGAGGAGAACGTCGACGACCCTGCACTGTTGGATAAGCACGACTCGTTCTACAAGACCACTGCCAGCCTGTTGGTTTTGTTTCAAATAATGGGCGTCATGCCGATACATCGGAATCCTGCGGTGGCGAAAATGCCAAGGACGGGATACTCCTGGACATCGAAGCAGTTTTTTTGGGCCTTGTTTATCTACTCGTTGGAAACAGTGATTGTTGTGATGGTGCTGAAAGCGAGGGTTCTTCAGTTCATCAATAATTCGGACAAACGCTTCGACGAGGCTATTTACAATGTGATTTTTATAAGCTTGCTATTCACGCATTTCCTGTTGCCGGTGGCATCGTGGAGGCATGGACCGCAGGTGGCTATTTTCAAGAACATGTGGACAAACTATCAGCTAAAGTTTTTAAAAGTTACCGGAACGCCAATTGTGTTTCCGAATTTGTACCCACTGACATGGGCGTTGTGTATCTTTTCGTGGACGCTGAGTATAGCAGTCAATTTGTCGCAGTACTACTTGCAGCCGGACTTTGAGTTGTGGTACACGGTGGCGTACTACCCGATAATTGCGATGCTGAACTGCTTTTGCAGCTTGTGGTAAGCTTAATCGGTTTTTAGTCCATCCAAAGTCTTAATAGCTGCAGGTGAACACAAAAATATTTTGGCAAAAAGTTCACAATGGGCCTTACTAATAATCATTTTTAACCTCCACACTAAATATTTTGTAGGTCACAATGTGCAATTTTGTGTGGAAAATTTTGCCTTTAGGAGTTCGAAATATTTAGCCTGCAAACTAAAAATGGTTATTAGTATGGCGGAATAGCTATATTTACGTAAAAATGTCACAATAGATTGGAAGATTCCATATCTCGTCTTTTTTAAAGTCTAAAAAACGCATTAACTTCAACTGTTGATTGTTATTGTGTAAAGCGGCCCCTTCAATAGCGTTTTAGTTTTCCTTACGCCCCTCCTTTTATAACAAAGCAACTTATAATGCAAGACTCACATTTTTCGTTATGAAATTATATATTGTGACCTATAAAGAACGTAAAATGATTATAAGTATAGCCCAAGGCAAACTCTTGACTTCCCATTTACTCCTCAATAATAAGTGCGTTTGAAAAATGTTAATCGATTTATCAAATGACGTCTCTAATTTTGACACTTGCAAAACACCTCGTTAACACCCTTCCTCACTTTACAGGTACATAAATTGCAATGCTTTTGGAACAGCCAGCAAGGCGCTTGCCAATTTTCTACAAGACACCTTACAAAGTGAGAAGCCAGCACAAAAGTTGACCGAATACCGCCATCTATGGGTTGATCTCAGCCACATGATGCAACAACTCGGTATGTTTGTGCATTCCCCATCTCGCCCAATCCATTAGATATAACAACTTCTATTAAATTTCCCCAGGTCGTGCCTACTCCAATATGTACGGCATCTACTGCTTGGTTATATTCTTCACGACAATTATCGCAACTTATGGCTCGTTGAGTGAGATTATTGACCACGGTGCTACGTACAAAGAAGTTGGTCTTTTCGTAATAGTTTTCTACTGCATGGGACTGCTTTATATTATTTGTAATGAAGCCCATCACGCTTCGTTGAGGGTTGGCTTGGACTTTCAAACAAAGCTTCTAAACGTCAATCTGACAGCTGTCGATGCATCAACACAAAAAGAAGTGGAAATGTTTTTGGTGGCGATCGCCAAAAACCCACCGATAATGAATTTAGACGGATATGCGAATATAAATCGGGAGTTAATTACATCGGTAAGTTGTTCTAGTACTGAATTGAATTGTACTTTAAAATATATTTTTCTTATTCAATAGAACGTTTCATTTATGGCCACTTATTTGGTGGTATTGTTGCAGTTCAAAATCACAGAACAGCGAGGCTTACGATTGCAACAGGGATGAAGTTATGCTTGCGCAAAATGGAGTTGGTAGCGACATCTATATTGAATTCGTGCTGTGTTTCGGCTCTGGTGTGGATACAGGAAATACAATTAAATACATACTTCAGTATATCGTTGGTTTTATTCTAGTAGTTTGATAATGGTTCCGAACTTGAGTGGAATACTTTTATATCACGTAAGTAAACGAATTAAGTATTTCTCAGTAGATGGCGATCAAATCATTAAGGAAAAGTGAGTCTACTGAAGTTTGACACTTCACAGTTGTGCAGAATACTCAAATTTATGTGTCGTTGCTGTATGAAAAAGGGGGAAAAGGCGATACAATATAAATAAGAACATAAACTTACGGTGACGAGGTAGACTGAACCCCACTTCCACTGATGTACGCTCTTGGACATAAGCTTCCTGTTTCTTTATTTTTGACCTACATTGACTTTTAATTTTCGTGTTTTCTATTATTTACTGGCTAAACTTTGTGTTTAATTATTTGAAATTGATTTAAAAACGTTTGCCCACTAATAATTAACACAAAGAACTCCACTAACTTCAGAGTCGGACAAAAACGCTCTCGTCTCGCAGTGGCGATTTATTACAACATCATTCTGCCTTGCAAGGTATTGGAAAAGTGTAAAACGAGAAAAAAATGAAACAACGCAACTGACATCTCTAATGCGAGATTGTTTTGGAGTAGAAAAATGGCGGTTACTCTGGAGTTGCATAGCAATTCGTGGTTGGCATTTATCGTAATCCAAAATTCAACTGAGTCGTCCGTTGGTAAGGAAAATTTTTATTGGAATAATTTTTTAGCAACACTCCTCAATGAGAAAATATATTTTTGAGACCACGGAGGTTCCAGAAAAAACGTCAACTGCTTTATTTGAAGAAATTAAATTTTATGTTCCAAATACAAAATGAATGTACGAATTTGCATTGGCTCCATAATAATGATAAAGTCGTCATCATCGTCTTTCAGGTCTAGGCTATTTATGTCCACATCGATCTTCATGCGGGACAATTCCTCGGAACGCAGTTTGTTCAGCTCCAATCGCTCAGTGCCACGTCTCAGTCGATTGGACACCGGGGCGTACTCGTCGGTGTATTCTGTTCCAATTAGAGGCTTCTTGGCGGACTGCAGACGAATATTGACATGTGACTTTGAGGCTTTGAAAAACGTCTTATACACCGTGGTTTCTGGGTCTGGTTGGAACTCCATTCGTCGGGTTTCCGCCAGCCATTGGTTACCATCGAGAGTGGTTTCTTGAATGCCTGTAACGCTCATACCGCGAAGCACGTCCTTTAGATAGAAGGTGACAGTCTTCGAGTATTCGGGGTCTTCGTCCTTTTCGAGGATGTGTTCGAAACGAATGAGAATCTCATTCTCGTGCCACGGCTCAAAGGTCATCAGGTTGATGTTCTGCGGCAGAGACAGCGCTAGCCCGGAGAACTGTGGACGGCGAAAAAATTACTAAACTTTGACAGCTATACCCGTCCTAAAGATACTTACAATATTCGTGTAGTTCATTCTCCATTCATCATAGGGAAATTGTGCTGCGTCGTTGAAGAACTTCCACGTGGGCAGCAGCTTTTGTAGCTGGGTGAAGCGCTCTCGAGCCCTAGCCGTCGGAGATAGCTTGCTCTGTGACGATCCAACAAAGAGGTAGTGATGACCACGGGCTACCAAACCACTGCCATAGGCGGTCTCATTCAAAGACTCCTCCACACCAAAGGCGTCGTCATGCAGCAATCTACGGTGAACCATTAGCTCGAGCGACCCGTCAGATAAACTAGCTCCCCCCTGAGCTCGGTCTACGAGCACTGCCATGCGTGCCTCGTCATCTTCAAGTGCGATCTTGGTCGTTATTGGGTAATAATTGCCGGAAACATTTTCGAAAAGCTTCACGTTCCAGGTGTCCCGGTGATTGCGCTTCCGCTTAATCATTTCGCGGCCATTCGAATCTGTGTAGAAAATGCCACCGGACTTGATGTCGGAAGTGAATCGCGATATGACTTCCTTGCCAATGCCGTCGTCGATGGGTATGGGCCCGACCAGCCACTCGAACTCGGCGAAATTCTCCTTGCTGTATACCCGAACCACCTGCGTAATCCAGTCGTTGAAGACCTGATGCACTTCGTCTACAATTGCCCCTCGATAGACCTTTATTTCAGGGCTGGGTGTAATCACGCGGACAGTGTTGTTGGCAGGCCGGAAAATGTAGGCACCCGACGACCGGTTACGGAACTCGTGATTGTTGCCGACTGCCGCTTCGTAGTAAAGGAACTCTTGCGAGATCTGTCGACTGACACCGTCGGTCTCAACAGCGGTTAGGAACCCATTGGTGTCGAAGGTGATCATGATGTACTCATTGCCGATTCGGGTCATGCTGGATCGCTTCACCTTTGTAACGAATGGCTGCGGCTCCATGCGGAAACTCGGGGTTCTAGTGATATAGTACGACTTGTACCCAAGCGGCGGCAGTTCACTTGCCAGGAACACCAACTCATTTTTCGCGTTCGAGTTGCGGAACTTCAGAGCGTTGACTGCGTCGGGAATCGGCACTATCTGGGATTCTATCGATACCTCTGTTGGGGGAATACAATAAGTGTCAGTTTTGAGGGGGTGTACTGTGGACTTACCTCTGTAGTCGGTGACTTCATAACTCTCTCCAGTGACGGGCACCCTCACATACTCAAAAGTCGAATGGGACAGCGGATTGTAAAGCGTCAAGATGAAGCTATCGCTTTGCTCCGACACATCGCAGATACTTATATTCAGCAGATCGCAAGATTGGAACTCAAACTTGTAGTTTCGCTTAGTGGGCTCCTCAGCGCTTGTTGGGGCGTCCTCGCCAGTGGTGATCCGATTCAAGACGTCCTTCGTGTTCGTTTCGCAGGCCCTTATTCCGACACTCATTCGCTTCGCGTAGTCGAAGGCGACCTTCTGCTTCTCGGTACCGGTGACAGCGTCGTGATGTTGCATGATACCCATTGTCTCTCTCATGAAAGACAGGTGTGGCTCCATTGCCGGCGATTTATTTGGCGACATAGCGGTCAACTGTTTGCACACTTGTAGGAAGTGATTGCCCACCCGTTCATAGCGCTTGAGAGTCGGTCGAGAGGTGAAGTAGCCCGTCCAGTAGGCATGCGGATCCGAGGCGTACGGGAAGAAGTCGTCGTCCTTCGTTGGCCACGTTATACCCGCGTTGTGAAGCGCCTTCAAATAACACGACGGCGTGGAGTAAATAAGATTAATGTCCGATCCATTGACCTGACGTTCGTTACCATATCTGCAGAGGACAAGTTTGATTAGAAAAAAAAATGCATCTGTCGAATGAGAACAATTCCAATGTCAGGGGTTGCATGCAGGATGGTATATGTTTTACGTGTTCGACTCACTTAATCAGTTTATCAAGATTTTTGTACCACGAATTGGCGTTCTGGTAGTGAAAGTCTTCGCCCATAGTTATCAAGACATTGTTGGTGCGATAAGCCTGCACCATGTTCTCAACAAACTTAAAGAACTCATCCACCTAAAACGGAGAGAGAGAGAGGACACACTTTAAGATCTTTCCTGCAATGCAGCCCCCAAAACTGATAATTGTCGCTCTGATCGCAGGCCCGCACCTAATGAGCTTTTCCAAATTTTTAAAGTACACATTCGCATCCTGGAAGGTAAAATCTCCTCCCATCGTGAGTATGATGTTCTTGGTGCGATAGAACTTCCGCTGGCCGTTGATAAAGTCGAAGAACTCATCTACCTGTGTTCGATCTTAGATCTCAAGACCTTTACACGTTTTCATGATAGAATACTCACCCTGCGTTTGACATTATTGTCGGGGCTGTGCTTTCCATCGATGATCGGCTCATCTGCACAGAGGATGTCGAAGCAAAAGCCTGGTGGAGGCTGGTATTGGTTGTAGAGTGCTCCGGTGAACAGGTGAGCAGCTTCTCCTGCAAAAACAAATATTTTAAAGGATTCTTTCGATGGAAGTCTTGGCAGTTCTTACCCAAATTTGCACTAGCTCGCCATATCATTTCGGCTCTCTGATCCAGCAGACGATCGGTCTTATCCTGGTAGTCCAAGCGGCCAAAGAACAGTCCGTCATATCCCATTTGAGCGAAGATCGAAGCCATTTCACGCGAGTGACCAAACGGATCAATTTGCCAGCCGATTCGAGGCCGGCCGCACTCGCCAAAGGTGTCATTAAGGCGTCTGTTTATAAAATTACTTATATTAGTCTGGGAAGATTTAGATTTTGAATTCCTACCTCAATCCCCAGGAGAACTGATCGATAATACTTTGGTAATGAGTTGTGGCCTCGTCGTTCATACTCCATGCACCGCCAATGAACTCCAGGCGGCCCTCGTTAACCAGCTCTTTTACTTGTTCTTGCAGCTCGGCTGTCTGTTCCTTCCACCACTTGAAGAAGAACGCCGACTCAACGTAGATGAACCTGCAAAAGAGCCACTTAGGATCGGCACTGATTGGAGGCCAATTTGCTTACCTCTTTGCGGGATCCCTGATAAGCTCCTGCACAACCGAGTCCAGGATGTACTGCACTCCAGCCTTTTGGATTAGAGTTTGACTGCCGTAGTAATACTGATCGACGGTCTTCAGCCAGCCGACGTCGTCATGACTGTGCGCCACCAAGTGCACGTTGAGCATGTTCGGTTTCGTGGGATGGCAACTCTGTAATGGTGTTGAAGTGTCATATAATTGGCCCATGTTTCGAAGACAATTGAAAAAAAAAAAACACTTTTTATTTAGAGCTTCTGGTTGGCCCAAAACTATAAAAATTCAGGGCATCAATTTTACCCGTAAGCTAATAAATCTCACTTCAAGACCTATAAATGCTAAAATTGTTTACAAACTGTGGGTATATTTCGATGCATGAAAATAGCGCGTAAGTCAAGCAAACAAATTCTCACTTTGTTATAATAATTCTTTTATTATCTATCCCGCAGTTTGTCGGTTGAAATGTGTGGACAAAGAAAAACAATCAACGACCTAAACTCCAGTCTAGAAAAACACCATCTGGAGGCAGAACAGCATTATATTCGGCATCGCAATCGCCGCACAAAATGCGAATACGATTAACTAAAACTAAAATTTATTGGCAAACGAAGAAGCAATGAATCGAATAAATCTCTCTGACGATCGCTGTTGCAGATAGCAGATTAATTAATTCGCATGCTCTCATCAGAGTAGCTAAGGGTTTAGAAAAGCGAATAAATAATTTGAACTGGCGCTACCGTCAGCGTCAGCAAACAGTGGGCCATTTGTCTGATGTTAAGACAGAAATCGAATGCGACTATACTGAAGTACATAAGGTTTTTTAAGCTTTTTTTTTAAAAAAATTCTTTAGCGCATAGTTCCAAAACAGCAGTTCCAAAGCGGCAGCAGAAAGTAAAATTTTATCTGAACTGGGAAAATGGATTATTGCAACACCACGGTAACCCTGAACAAAGAAGAAAAGCTACTCAAACCAGCTTCAATAATATAAGAGTCAGTTCGCGATTATCTAAAAAATAAGTAAATACATAAATATTTTGCGCAACAGGTCCGTAGGGACCCTAGGCCTAGCTTCTCAAATGTGAATTTTTCCATTTTTGGGACGAATGGAAGGGATCTACAATTTTGTGCCGAGTCCAAACGGCAAATTTGAGAAGCTCTTTCATGACAGTTATACTCTCGGATGCTTGGAAGAGGTGACGCAGTGGAAAAAAAACCTTAAGTTGGAATTTGGGTTATCATCTAAAAATCATTTTTAGTGTCCTGGGGAAATTTTTTGAACTCACAATTGCAAAAATTTTCAAAATTTTCATTCAAAATTGCATATTGTGACCTATAACATATTCAGTGTGAAGGTAAAAAAATATTATTAGTAAGACGTAGTATAAAAAAGATAAAATTTAAAAATTAATTTCCTTGATAAATAATAATAAATAATTTTAAGTTTATTCATTTTTAAAAGGCTTAATTATTGATGGTAGAATTCTATATACTCTTAAGCAAAAACCTGCTGCCTGTCCCGTTTAAATCCGTCTCAAGAACAAAAGAAATCATCAAAATTAAGAGCAAAGTTATATAATAATTTATTTTAATATTTTAAATTGTCGGACACAAGAAAGATCTATAAAAAGTAAATGTCAGTAAAAGCCGCATCTAAATCTCTCCGCGGACTTCGAAGGTAATTTATTTCCTTTTCCTTTATAGACTTCGATTATTTTTTTAGTACATAAAAAGGGTATTCCAAAGGCTAGATCATTTCAGGCTTGAATTCCCGTCCATTGGACTACCAAAAATAAACCCCTTTTACGGCTTCCTTAAGTAGTTAAGCAAATTCTTCGTCTGCTATCTGAAACGGTAGATTCCTATTGATTTGAGTTTTTGATCATCCTTAAATAAATGACAAATTAACACCTTTTAAAGTTAATTGCAATTTTAGGGAAATTCATTTATTTTTAGCGGTTAGATATTGTATAGCCTAAAGCCGTCTTGTAAATGTGGATGTCGAAGTGATAAGTCCAAATCCCAATCAATTTCTGTCGTCCATCTGCTCTATATCGACCACTGTCAATCTAATTCGAATTTTTATTCAATTTTTTTCATCTTTTCAAAGTATGAACTCAGTGGGCCTTAGCAATAAACATTTTTAGTTTTGACTTTAAATTTTATTACCTCACAGTGCGCAATAGTTAATAACCATTTTCAGTGTCCTGGCTATATTTTTCGAACTCACAATGGCGAAATTCTCCATAAAAAATCACCCATTGTTACCTAAAAAATATTTAGTGTGAAGGTTGGTTAAAAACCATTTTTAAAAAGACCTAGTGGGTATATTTCCCGTACAAGTAAATGCTGACAAAAAGTGATGCTATTGAATTTACCATTTTTTCATTATTTAATGCATTTATTTAAAAAAAAGATTGATAATTCTATAACGAAAACTAAAAAACGTGGGGAATTTAATTTCTGTCAGATTATATTTGCGTTCTTAAAAAACGTATTTGTGGTTGGAAATTCGCATATTTTGATTAGAAAAACTTTTGAATTATTAAAAAAATTGTGTTAAAAATTCGCTTTCAAAAAACACGAATTTTGTGTAAATAAAATCTTGCCACTATGAGGTGAATTTGTTGCAAGGTTAAGAAAAATGTTATCGAATCACAACAAACCTCACAAGAGCTTGCGACTTGTGAGGCCTCACAACGACCTAATCGGGCTGTTGAAAATTTGTTATTAGTACTTCGCAATGTTACCAACTCCAAAGTAATAAAACCTAGTTCTAGAAAAAAAAAATGTAGGTCAAGTGGCATCTACCGACTTTATCTTGAGTAGCACATTTCACTTGTCTAATGCTAATCTAATCGGGGTTTCAAAAGTTTACCTATTAAATCGCACACCATCCTTTTCGGATCAGATTTCTCTCACTAATTTAACACTTGCGCAGTAACAAATTCGAAAAGGTTAACAACCGCGTTGCGCATGATAATAAATCTCACTAAATGAACGCCCTGGTAAGTATGGACTAAATTAAGTTTGATTGAACACATCGGGGGGTCGTCTTCATCTTCAAACTCACCTCGTATCCACATTTGTTACCCAAATATCCCGACGTACTTCTAAGCTCATCCGGGGGCCGGCCTGTAACGCACAACGCGAAGGCAAGTATCCCAACTAAGTTCTCAATTTTCCAGTTCATTTTGGAACAATCACTTGATATTTTGCCCGAAAGACCAGTCTCAAAGTTAAATAAAACGTCCGCCCAAACCGAGAAGTCAATCGAAACTAAAATACAACATTCAACGCCCGGCTTACGTTGACTGCTGCGGCTGCCCCGATGACTTCAGTGAGAGGTATGTCGGTACACATGTGTAGGTATACAGATTATCAGTGAATTGTTACTTTTCTTTCGTATATGGGACGGCTATCAGGGGACTTTGTTTACATGTAGGTTACTTAGGCTGTCCCGCCGCGCTGGCCGCACACCATTAGTTTGTCCCCTTGGCGGTCTTTAAGTTCCCAAACCGAACCAAGCGACTTGAGAAGATTTATCAGCGAATTGCACTCGCTATCGGATGAGTGTTGGCCGTTGGGTTGACCGGGCTGAGGTAGAGAGATTTTAGTCGTCTTACTCCTGGTTTGAAATACGAATGTGCGGCTTGTGCTACTTGGCATGCAAGACAAAACAGTGCGCAATGAAAACAAGAACAAATTGGTGTTGTTACGTATCTTAGCTGTCAGCGTCGCTTCGCGTTCCTTGGAGGGCAATGTCAAAGTTATAGTAAAATCATAATTAGCCGCAGCACATTTTGAGAGAAAATGTGTTGAATGATTTACGACATTTTTCCGTGGGGATAATCTTGACAGTTTGAGTCTTGATTGTATTTGAAATAAATGATGCAATTTGTATCGCTCTCAGAGAGGTATTCCACTTTAAATTTATAGCTCAATTAAGATTGGTTCCAATTTGTTGATGTACCTATTTTTTTTTTTTTTGAATGAAACATTTCCTTTTTTCAAATACATAAAGGTGGTTGCAATCGTCTTTGAAAACACTCAAGCTTCAGTAAGATTTATTTCTTTTTAGGTCCGTCTTTTAACAGAACTCTTTGAGGGTGAGCCATGCCTTAGTCCTTTAATTTTGATATGTTTGGCTAGGGTGGAAGCTCAACATGAACCTTTTAATACCTTTTTCAATTATATTTCTGACTGACAAATATACACAGCCCCCTCCATTCAAATTGAGACTTTTCTCAATATTGTAACAAGAAAATTACCTGCGGTGTGGGATTTTTGAAAAAAAATTCCATAATTTCTAAATTAAAAGTCTGATCGCCTTATTGACTTAGGCCTAGGTGTGGTCATTTCCACTCCGCACATATGTTGGCTTATCCAAAAATTTCCGCCATACTTTTGTTTGCTCAACAGGAGATTTTGCTGACCTACAACCCATCAAACATTTCCCATATTTTTGCGAAATGTTTGCTGCAATCACCCCACTGTCCGTTGTTTCCTCCAGAATTATTTCTTACGTAGGAAGGTATGCAGATTCTTGAAATGCAATGGCTCGACAAGCTGATAATGAATTTGCAGTGTGCATTTATTCGAGCACCAAGAACGATCAATCGTTCACAAGGCAGCGGTTTGTTTCGGTTCCAAAATTTCCACACAAGTGTCATTAATTCTAAAGAGTGGTTTGCGGGAAAGAAATTTCGATTTCATAGATTCCGATATAAAATAGGGCATCTCATTGGGTCACAATAAATCTCTCATAGGATGAAGGTTACGAACTAAATATAATAATCAGTCGATATCAGATTACAAGCCGTAGCAGATATAAAAGTTGGTAAATATTTTTTTCAAACGCCCGACAGCAATCTAAAAATAAATTTTATTGTGATTCTTTATTTATTGTTTGTTCTGATAAAATTGACAGAAATAAATTCAGAAGTTGGATACAGTCGACTGGAATAGGGGTTGCCATTGTTTTCACTAGATAGTAAAGCGACTTTGTTTTATGATCGTAGTAACTAAATCTATTAAAATTTTTGTCAATAAAAGAAGTGAAAATATGTTAGAGTTAAAGCCGAATGACACTACATTTTTTTCATGTTGAAAAGTCAGCGATGTGTAAAAGACACTGAAAGTGTATTACGAAAGGGGTAGCAATTGTTTGCAAAGCAACCACAAATTTTCAAACGAATTTATTTTCAAATAATCCTGAAATGTCAAAAAAAAAAACTGCCAGCGGCTGAAAAATGTAATTTGAATACATTCTTAGTGAATTTTGTTTGATGTTTCTACATTTATAAAATTGGTGTGTACGTACTCACTCCTATCGGAAATTTTAGTTCTAAATTTTCGTACTGTTTCATTTTTAAAGTCTGAAAAATCCAAAAATATTTGTATCTAGTTTCATACGGGCTTAAGGAACTTTCTGCGGAAAGGGCAATGAAATTTGTAGGTTTTAAGCTTTGTTTTTGATTGAAAAAAGGACTTAATTTCATTGTCAGTGAGACAGTTAATTTTGATAAAAATTGTGCAGGAAAATAATCGTTTTATTTGAAGCTAAAAATTATTCCACATCAGTTAAGAGAAGTGTCTAAAAAATGTGTATTTGGCATCACCGCTAAAGAAAATATGTCTTAAAATCAATTTTTGGAAAAAAAAAAACTAAGAAAACACTGTTATGATATTTAAAAGACGAAAAATAAAGTTATAGTGATAATCCAACTCAAACTCTGATATTTGAAAGGCGATAAAAGGTAAAGGGTCATTACTTGTTCGGTTCCGAAAGTAAAGCCAAATAAAACACACCCAGCGATACATTTTTGATGAAAAATATATTTCATTATAAAGTTTGGACTTTGCCATTAAGTTTGAAGTGCAATGTCATTCAAATGGTCGCCGTGGGAAGATTCGCAGTATGCGATTTTTTTGAGGTAATTTTTAACCACTTTTTCGCACATTTCGGGCGGTATCTCGGCCATAACTTGAGTAATGTTGGTTTTTAATGCGGCAAGAGTTCGGAGATTATTCGTGTAAATGCGGTCCTTTGCATAGCCCCACAGAAAAAAAATCGAATGGTGTCAAATCGCATGATCTTGGTGACCAATTGACGTCGATAAAACGTGAAACTACGCGACCAGGAAACTTCTCACGCAATAAGGCCGTAATTGGTCGAGTTGTGTGGCTTGTTGCCCCTCTTGTAGTAAGTTTTAATAATTTAAACACGTTGTTCGATTGTTAAGCGATCCATTATCGTAAACGGCGTACATTCAACGAATATTATGACACTTCAAATGACAGCTGAGTTTGACAGGTGTCAAAAGTCAGCGCTACCAACTTGGAGCAACGAAATGAATGACCCTGTACGACATTCGTTGCGACGTTAACTGTTTCAACACCCGAAAGATGTATCGCATGTGATTCTTAGATGAACACAATGGCGAATGAAGTCTTCTTCCGGGTAACTCAAGGCGAATGAAATGCGAATTTCCTGGTTAGCGCGCTACTTCGTTTTCAAATGATAGTGTTTTCAATATAGGCCGCCTGGATGGTGCGCTGCTTCATTTTTAAATGATTGTATTCTCACTGTATGCCTCAAAATCAATGGAGGCAAGTGCGTCACAGCACATAAACGTTAGCGAATTCGACATGAAAGCAGAAATGCATCCATGTTTCATTTAAGTTAAGTTAAACACCTTAAATGAAAATTAAAAATTAATAGTATTAAAGATTGAAATCGCACTTCGGCTTAAGCTGGATTACTCCCAGATTAGTCGGAAATAGTTTTAAAAATTTAAATTTTTCGAATTTGAAATGAAAAGTTCCCGAAAATTGAGCAAAAAAGATCAGAAGAAGGTCCGGTTTGTGAGGATCGATTCCAATTCTAAGAAGGCCCACTGATTTATTATAGGGTCGCATTAATCATCATAATCTTTTGGACAAAATACTCACTAATTGCATTCCGCGTTGCCAGTTGTTATTAAAAGTTTAAACTCAATGACTCATGCCACCTAATCTTCCCTATCATAATAGCCAGTAATTAACTACCGCGTATAAATTAGTTGCTAAAATAATCGTCAGCCCCCCGCCTCCTCTATTTAAGTTGACGTTCGGTGAATGAATAATAAATAATAAATCTATATCTCAAGTTTCTCAAGAAATCTTATTGCAATCTTTCGACAGTTCCCAGCCGATAACAAAACCCTCAAAAACCACATTCAAACTATGTCGCTGTTAATATGGCAATTGAGTGATTTTTTTTTGCTTTTTTATCAGAGCGCTCCGAGCGAATGGAGTCCAGTTGACGATCACAACCAGCCGTGAATACACAAGTTTTTTTAAAGTGAAGAGCCGAGCCCCTCCAAACGCAAGTCGTGTAGAACTTATATACAAAAAAAATAGAAAGAACAAAAAAACAATTAAACCGTGATAATGATGCAAAGGGTGCTCTCACCCCTTGCGGTTCTGTTGTGTGCGATAATATTCACTGTTGCAGATACCGAAGCAGCTTGTGGATACAAGGTAAGTGGGGAAATGTTCCTTTGACACGTTTTGGAAATGTCAAACGAGTTTCAAGTGGTTCCGCGTTTGTTTTAGTACTAAATAACTTCGTCGGGTCAGCTCCTTGGAGGCTGAAAAAATGCGAAATCCATGAATCGTCCTTCACAGAATTCGGTGAACCTCAAATATACGCCTACTTCAGAAATAAAATGTTTTTAAATCTTGAAACCTCGAAGGCTAGTCACCAATCAGTCAGCACCGCTCCATATCTTTGATTCAGGGGCCAGATCCGATCAGCGTGTGTTTCAAAGAGCCACTTCGTTATCGAAATTAAATTAATTACTCTATCTAATCTTGCTACTAATGGATTCATTAAAAACTACATTTTGAGTCTCTCTTCCCCCGAATAGGCATGTCCCGCGGCACCAGCAAATAAGATAAACGTCCACTTGGTACCACACTCCCACGACGATGTTGGCTGGCTGAAGACCGTTGATCAATATTACTACGGCAGCAAGACTGGCATTCAGCAGGCCGGAGTGCAGTACATTTTGGACTCTGTGGTTTCAGAGCTTCAAAAGAATTCCGCTAGAAGGTATTTTGTTTTATATGCACTTGAGAGTGTCAAAGCCTTGCAAGATTGACAGCTGAAAAGGGGCCTATACAACAGGCTTATCAGCGTCATCTATATTTTCTCTGATTGAAGGCTGTCAAGCGTCACTTGCGGCTACTCTGTTATCGGTACTGATGCCACTCTTTGCAGGTTTATTTATGTGGAGTCAGCGTTCTTCTTCAAGTGGTGGAGTGAACAGACGTCTGATACCCAAAAGAATGTGAAGAAACTGGTCGAGGATGGACGTCTGGAGTTTGCCGGCGGTGCGTGGAGCATGAACGACGAGGCGGCAGTTCACTATCAGAGTATTATCGATCAGTTCACCATCGGACTTAAGTAGAGGCGGTAGTATTGCCCCTAAAAGTATGTACTAAAGGGTGTGCTCTGATTTTAGGAAGCTCGACGAAACCTTTGGCGTTTGCGGTCGCCCTCGGGTAGGCTGGCAAATCGACCCGTTCGGCCACTCTAGGGAGATGGCTTCCATGTTCGCTCAGATGGGATTCGACGGAGAGTTCTTCGCTCGCATGGACTGGGTGGAGAAGAGCTTGAGATTGAAGAATACAACCGCTGAGATGGTCTGGAAGGCTAGTGGAAGCCTCGGCGAAAGCGCGGAGCTATTCACCGGACTGCTGTACAACCACTATTCGGCACCGCCCGGCTTCTGCTTCGACACCCTCTGTCAGGACGATCCTATTATCGACGGACAGAGCACAGAGAACAACGTCAACAGCAAGGTGGACGCATTCCTGAGCTATGTCCAAAACATGACCGTAGTCTACAGGACGAACAATATCATGGTACCCATGGGGGACGATTTCAACTACCAAAGCGCCGCAATTAACTTCAAGAACATGGACAAGCTGATCAAGTATGTCAACGAACGCCAGTCCTTTGGCTCGAAAGTGAATATCTTCTATTCGACGCCAGCGTGCTACTTGAAGTCGCTGTACGACAGCCAGGTAACGTGGCCCAACAAGACCCAAGACTTCCTACCCTACTCGACCGATTGGCACACCTACTGGACTGGTTATTACAGTTCGCGCCCCACTCAGAAGCGTTTTGAACGCGAAGGGAACCACTTCCTTCAGGTCTGCAAGCAATTGACCAGTTTCGGCAATTTGACAGGTGCCGCCGTCAAATCGAACCTGGATCAACTCCGCGAGGTCATGGGCATAATGCAGCATCATGACGCCATCACCGGCACCGAGAAGCAGCGCGTTGCCAATGACTATGATTACCTGCTCTCTGCTGGCCTCAACCGGTGCAGGGTAAATACGAAGACGGCTCTTCAAAAGCTGACTAACCTCACCCGAGGCGAGTTCGAGAGCTGCCACCTGTCGAACATCAGCGTGTGCGCTATTCCAGCTAAACAGGCCAACTTTGTGGTCACATTGTTCAATCCCCTGGGTCACGAGTCCGTGCAATTCGTGCGAATTCCCGTGATCAACGCTACTTATACGGTCAAGGACAAGGCGGGCAAAATTATTCCATCGCAGTTGGTGGTCGTGGCACAGCCAGTTCTGAGACTTCCCTATCGCCAGAATGACACCAGCCATGAGTTGGTCTTCGAGGCGTTTGTCAACAAGCTCGAGTCGTTCTACGTCAATCGTGTTCCAAATCCCAGAGTTGACTCCCGAGCAGCTCCGGCCTGGCTTAATAGGGTGCAGAGTGTCCGGCGAATCCGCAGGTCATCGCGTCCGTTCCTTATCGAGAGGGAGACTCCAACACCAGACGTGCCAGCAGCTCGAGCAACGTACACGATTGTGGAAAATGCTGTAAGCCCTTTGAGCTGCGTTTCGAATGCCATTTTCACTATGTTTCTATTTTCAGAATGTGCGACTGATCTTCAGTACCACGGGCCACCTGATCGCGGTTAAAATGAACGGAGTCAACCAGGAGGTGGAACAAGACTTCCTCTACTACCGTGGAGCTCTCGGCAACAATGGCGAGTTCAAAAATCGCTCTTCCGGCGCCTACATTTTCCGACCAAATGGCACTGAAATAAATGCTGCATCCCAAGTCCAGTTGACGATAATTCGTGGCAACATCGTCCAGGAGGTGCACCAGAAGTTCAACGATTGGATCAGTCAGGTAATTCGGATCTACAACGGCAACAACCGGGTCGAGTTCGAGTGGCTGATAGGTCCGATTCCCATCGCTGATGGATTTGGCAAGGAGGTCATAACGCGGTTCTCCAGCCCAGTCGCATCGAAGGGGGTATTCTACACAGATTCCAACGGACGCGAGATGCTGAAGAGGGTCCGCAACCAACGCGAGTCTTTCACGGCGAATCTTACAGAGAAAATCTCCGCCAACTACTACCCGATCACGGCCAAGATTGCCATCGAAGACGATAAGACCCGCATCGCGCTGCTCAACGATCGCGCTCAAGGCGGTTCGAGTGTGAGCGACGGCTCGGTGGAACTCATGCTGCACCGCAGACTGCTGAACGACGATGCCTTCGGAGTGGGAGAAGCTCTCAACGAGACCGCCTACGGCCAGGGGTTGGTTGCCCGCGGCAAGTACTACCTTGTTGTCAGTCCGGTGAAAAACAGATTCTCCGCAATGGAACGCTTAATGCAGCTCGAGACTCTGCTGCCCTTCCAGACGTTCTACAGCTCCAGCGGCACGGACACCAATGCCAAGCCGCCGGCAATTCCTTTCTTCAAATCACTGCCATCGAGCATCCATCTGCTTACGCTCGAACCATGGTCCGATACGGAGACCCTGCTGCGCCTTGAGAACTTCTTGGACGCCACCGAAGGCACCAACATCAGCTTCAACATGCGTGCCATATTTGACCAACTCGCCGGATCGAAGATCTCCGAAACCACTCTTGATGGTTCGATGGCGCTTGGCGATATGAAGCGCTTCAAGTTCTTCCAGTTCGGCAGCATTGTCAAGAAGGACACGTACATAAAGGCTAAGCAGGTGCCATTGAATGCGGTGAAGAAGGACAAGGACTCCCTGTTCAGCGTGACCTTCGAGCCCTTGCAAATCAGGACATTCATCATCAAGAAATAAAATCAAATCGACGTTGTGGATTTTTCTTTTTTATATAAATAAAACTATGTTTTGAGCAATTTAAAGTCCTTCTAAAGGACTCTGTGTAAAAGCTAAGGCAACTTGGTTTGTATTCTAAATTTCTACTGAGCTAAAAATCTGCGTCCCATCCAGTCATGTCGTCGGGAGGCACCTCAGGGTCCACGGGGAACTTGTCGAAGTAGGTGGTGTCTGTTGGGTGGCAGACTGGCCGCACAAATGGCGGTATCAGCAACTGACTGGCCAGGCCGTCCCAATCGAAGCCCAGGAACCATCTGCGAATAGATGAGAAAGTTAAAGAGCTGCTCAGCATATGGATGGTGGTGAGAACTCACTTGTGCTTCTTAATATCCTGAATACCGCCCTTCTGGTAGCCAAGGCGTTCGGCTGGCACGTCCCGGCAGAGCTTCTTGATCAACTGAATCGCTGAGCGGGACATGTGCTTGGGAAAGTCAATCATGTCGATGCCTTTGAGGATGATGTTGTAGGTTTTCATCGGGTCGTTCGACGTAAACGGTGGACTGAAATTGAAAGTTACTATCTGCGCACGCAAATGGGGCAGTCATAACCTACGCTCCGTTTAGAAGTTCATGGATGAGTATTCCTAGAGCCCAGTAGTCGACCGCCCTATCGTGCCCCTTGTTTAGAATGATTTCGGGCGCCACGTACTCGGGAGTGCCACAGAATGTCCAAGTCTTACTGCTGTTTCCAATGTACTTCGCAAAACCGAAGTCGACCTAGAAACAAACCCAATTAGTTACGGTTTTCGTGTTTTGTGGGCGGACTCACCAGCTTAACATAACCCTTCTCGTCCAGCATCAAATTCTCCGGCTTCAGGTCCCGGTAGATGATACCCCGCGCGTGTAGGTATTCGAAGGCCTGGAGCACACAGCCAATGATGAACTGTGTGGCGTTCTCGTCGAAACTACCGCGGTCCCGGAGCATGGTCCAGACCTCGCCACCCATACACGCCTCCAGCAGCATGTAGATGTACTTGGAGTCGCGGAACGTGCGATAGAGACGGCAAATAAACGGCGTGTTACAGGTGAGCATAATGGTGCGCTCACTGAAGACGTGCTCCTCTTGGCGGGTATCCAGTATGTGCTTCTTTTTAAGGCATTTCAAGGCAAAGGTTTCGACGCAGTTCTCCCGGTAGGCTTTGACAAGTTCCACTCGGCCAAAACCACCGATTCCAAGGGTCGCTACGACCTCCATATCACTTAGTTTCATATCGGGGAATTCTACAGGAGCAGGAGTTTTTTTTTTAGCAATTTATTTCAAATGGTTTTTGGTACCGACTAACCTTGTTTAACGTTGGCTCCGAAGATCTCTTTGGTCTGTTCGTATTTCATCGCCAAAACGCGATTCTCGTCACCGTAGTTCTTCTCCTTCAGCTCGCAGAGGTCCCCAATGAGGTGGGTGAAGGACTCTCGATCCAGTGTCAGACACTCGACTCCGGGCGCCAGAGCGATGATGTTCGCTGTTCGCTTGTCTTCATTGATCAAAGCCTGCTCACCGAAATAGTCACCGCGTTGCAGCGTCCGGATCTCCTTCTCCTCGCTCGAAGGACCGATCTTCTGCGTCACCTGAACGCTGCCTTGACTTATCAGGAAGAATGTATCGCCACTGGCACCCTGGCGGATGATGTACGTCCCAGCTGCGTAGAACTCCTAAAAGAATACACCAGTATAAAGTGTGATTTTCAAAATCAGCATTTGGTACTTACCACTTCTAGGACATCGGCAATCTTGGCCAGAACGTCGCCACTGAGATTCTTGAGTAATGGCACCGATTTCAGAAAGTTGACACTATTCTCGATTCTCTGCATGCCCGTGCGCATCATAATCTGCTGGAAGACGCGCCGGTCCAGCACCCAAACTCTAGCCTTTGACAGAACCCGAATCGATGCCGTGCGCGTGCAGTTGTACAGAATCGCCAGCTCTCCGAACGCCTTGCCGGGACCCATGACACCCAGAACCGTGTCGGCCTTCACAACCTCGAACTCTCCCTCTGCGGAGACATACAAGTGGGCGCCCGCGTCACCCTCCCTTATCACATATTCACCCTGAGCAACCTCTAGGCTGTACATAGATTCGACCAGCTCTCGGACTTGCGACGAATCTATATTCTTGAGGAAGTCATTGTCCATTATGGCGTCTTTGATGAGTTGTTTGGATCTGCAAAGTTAGGAAGGACATGTTAAGGAGCTCGCGGCGGCTTCGCGTATTCAATCACTTGCCTGAAATCCTTATCGAATTTCGGAATAGGAACATTTATCGATTGTTGGGCACTCGTTGAATCACAGCTCTCGCCAGACACACCCTGCTTCTTGAGCACTGGTGCCGCAGTGGCCTTGCTCGCCACCATTGGCTTGACTTTGTCTTCACCTTCGGCAGCCAGTGCACAGGCTGCATGGGTGGCCTGGCTGACAGAGACTGACGGCGGCGGCGGGGGATTGCCGTTCGTGATTGGTGGTGCTCTGTCAAGGGCCTTGGGCTGGCTCCTTTCACTGGAACTTGTCACCTCGGGGCATTGCTGTTGGCCCGTCGTCTGCAGCAGCTCATCGTTCTTGATGGGTATGTGGTTGGTTGTCTGTTGCAGCACGCTCTGGAAATATTAGCAAAATGGGTTAGGCTAGGTAAAGAGGGATGGATATAAATACAAAGGCGCGAGCTTATGGAATGTATCGAGCTGGTCCGTATAAACGGACTTTTTGCAACTTAAAAATGAGGCAAATCTCTCCCCGAAAGCAAGATATCGGATGACGCATGTTCAACAGTTAGTTGGGCAACTGTGTCTGCTTGGGAATCGCAAAGCGATTCCCGGAACCGATCTGTCACAAGGATGCACTCAATAAATTTTGGGACTAGGTCTCGATTTCAAAACCTACTCCGCACTGCCCAACACAACTGAGAAAAGCGGCGGCCATTTTGCTGCCACCTTGAAGATCTCGCCAACTTACACCGATCGTTGATCTGAAACCGGATAAAGCCGCTCCTGGTGCGATTCGATTTAAATAACAAACACATCGGCATACAGCCGCACGATATTGACTGAACCGATCAGCAGATTTTGGCTACCGATCAACACGTCGATCTTAATAACCAAAACTATTCCGTATCCACAAGTCGTGCGTATCTAATTGCCCGATCAAATAAACAGCCGCAGAGCAAAGAGCGCCCGTGCATGTTGGCGAGAGCTTAACTCGTACTTCGTATATATCGTTCTAAAAATAAACCCAACTCACCTTCAACTTGTGTATCTCACGTCTGAGTTTGGTTATCTCCGAGTCCCGACACTTGAGTACGTCCTTGAGCGAGACAATCTCGCCCTGGAGACCCTTGATTTTTGCATCCCGATCATCCATGTTCGGTCTTATGTCTCTGTCCTGATGAGGTCTAGCTTTGGGCGGTGACTTGGGCAATGATTCCAGTGGCGGCGTTGGTGAGTCTGTATCGTCATAACCCTTCTGTGATGCGCACGATGATGTAACCGAGATTTTCGACGAATTCCGAATGATCATAGACGTTTTACGTATCTAAACAAAGTGAGAACACAGTGTCATTGTGAGGAGGGATGGACACAAATCACCTACCTGGTCGATGACGGTGGCGTCTTGGAGGATTTTCGAAGTCTTGCGGATGAGATTTGACGAAGCCGATGCAATTGGTCCGAGGATACCGGATTCTTGGAAATATTTCTGTGCTGCGTTAAAGCTCTCGTCGGTCTTGCGCACGTGTGTCGGGCTCAACGGCAGCGGGCATTTCAATTCGATTGGTTTCGAGGGAGATCGCGGGTCAGTGGAGTTCTCCGAGTCAGAAGTGGAACCCGATTCGAATTCTTCACTGCGTTTCAGCAGTCTCCGTCGCTGTTGGAGACTGCGAGCGGATAATGGCGTTTGTGGGCGGTCGTCCCTTTCCTTTCGCAACTCCTTCGGCGAGTGCTTGGGGGAGATTTTCACCAAAATATCCGGATGTACGGCCACGTCCAACACCGTGAACTGGCCAATATTGGGCGAGGATGAGCGCTTCGGGTGTTTGATTTCGACCTTTCCACTGCGGGTTGTTATCGTCTGGACCGTGCTGTAGCGAACGCTTAGAGTGTCCTTGGTAGGATTCTTGTTCTCGTCGGTGAATATAAAGTCCGTGTCGGGATGCGAGTACGATTGGAAGAGGCGTTTTATTTTGCGTTGATCTCGATTGCCGCAAGTCGGCGAAGAGATTCTCGGTACACGTTCGCTGTGCAACTGCTGTTGACTACAACTGATGTCGATGGGACTGCTCGAGCTCGTGACATTCTCCATAGAGAGCGGCGCCCCCCCATCAACACTACTATCATGCGACAAGCCCGTCGTTGACGTGTTCGTGTTAGGCGTAGAAACCGTAGACGAAGTCGACTGGCTGTAGTTGTGATAGAGCTTTGCATTGGTCATTTCTATGCTAGCGCTGTCCCCCATCAAAGGGGTGAGTGGCAGATGTAGACCCACACCAACACCGACAGGCGATGGGGGACTACAACTACACTTGGCAAAGAGACTGCCGCATGTGTGACTCTTGCGGAATTTCGAACGAAAATTCATCGCTCGCTTCGCACCGATGGTACTTATCGCCGGACCAACACTACCAAAGTCATTTTCGTCCTTCTCATCGGCATCGTCGCAATCGTTGTTTGCCCTTTCGATGTGATGACGATCGATTTGGACTTTTAGCAGGTTGTCTCTGGATTGCGTGCTACTGAAGCCATCGCTGTTGGCCCTTACCATGCTGGGCGGACCCAAGGGGGCCACCTCACGTTTGGGCGATTTATGCGTCTGTGTTGGTGATTTCTCCATCTGACTGAATGCCTTTTGAAAAGTCTGCGTTTTGCCTGGCGTCTTGATTATAATTCCATCGCTCGGCGCTTGTATGTGTTGAGCTGCACAAAGAAGAGAAGAAGATTTAATTAAGCAATTATCATATCAAGCATACGAGATCGCGGATGTTTTTGTTTATTGTGTTTACTCATAGTTGATCTGTCAATTTTAGCGGATATGTAAAATACTCTGTTTGACAACAACAGCGGGGTTTTTAAATTGTCTTAGTTATATCTACTGATAAACAGTGGAATGCGTAGCTGAAGAAAGAACTGGCGGGAACGTTTTTCTCCCTGAACTCTGGGTCTTGTGATAAATGTGCTAATGAGTGTTTCTCACGCGATAAGTTGCCCTTAAAGTCTAGTTCGACACCAAGTGATTTGTAGCGAAGAGAGACGGCAAGTAAATTGTGTGTGGACTTTTCCTCGTCATTTCAAGGACACTGGGGCAGGGGTGCATGGGCGCGATGAATTTTGGTTATGTAGGTCAGAGGAAGCTCTCTCTCTGACTAGGGATGATTTGTGGTATTGAAAGGTTAATGTGCGGCATAGAAATTGAGTTGACGGAGGGGGGTAATTTATGGCCAATTAATTGTGTAGGTGTTCGAAGAAAAGCGAAGCGGCTATATGTGCCTTTTTACGGTAGGCAGTTCTCGGAAGTCCGTAAATGAAAGGGACATTAAAATTAAGTGCGATATACCCTTTGATCAATATATCAAATTGTTCAATGACTGCACGTGTGAGAGGTCTAAATCGTTGATATTAATTTAATCAATGTGCACCAAGGTGCTTAGAGAAATTCACTCTCCTTTGACACCTCATTTGGTAGGATTGGTTGAGTTTGAGCTGTAGAGCACTCGTACGACCTGCCAAAAACGCCCGCGGTTGAGTTTGAGCTGTAGAACACTCGTACGACTTCCCAAAAACCCCCGCGGAAGAACATAATGCGAATCTCTGGAGGAATATAACTGAATCTTATCCAAAGACTCGTACGACTTGCCAAAAACCCCCGCGGAAGAACATTATGCGAATCTCTGGAGGAATATAACTGAATCTTATCCAAAGACTCGTACGACTTGCCAAAAACCCCCGCGGAAGAACATTATGCGAATCTCTGGAGCAATATAACTGAATCTTATCCAAAGACTCGTACGACTTGCCAAAAACCCCTGCGGAAGAACATAATACGAATTTCTGGAGGAATATAACTGAATCTTATCCAAAGACTCGTACGACTTGCCAAAAACCCCCGTGGAAGAACACAATGCGAATTTCTGGAGGTATATAACTGAATCTTATCCAAAGACTTCAGCCAACTTCCTTAACGGGGGTTTGAGTAAATGATTTATTTACCTATTTTATTAAAAAAATAAAACCAACAGAGTTAATCATTTTTTTTTTTATATTTAAGTGTCACCCCCCGGACATCCAAAGTACATAATGTTCAAAGAAAAAATGCACAGTCTGGCATTGGCCCTGTGTCATCACAAATCCCACTTCCCTATGAACCGCTAAATAAATGTCAAAGTTAAATTCCGTCAGTAAAGTGGCATTAATTACCAACCGTCCAAAAAAAAATCCCAAAGCTTGCTGTCAACTTCCAAATGCCGCTATACCAACCATCATTTGACCGTCACGAAGGCACTATTTTTAGACAAAAACAACTGAAAATATTTACCAACTCCATAATATCCTTGAACGAAATAACATTCAGGCCCAAAATAGCACCTACTACTGGGAAATCGACTGCAGAGGCGCTTTCAAAAATCGCCCTTTAAGTTTCATCATAACTCCATAAAATGCACGCGTACTTTCCCCGAATCACAGATATATAGCGCGACTGATTGCTCCATTTATCTAAGCGCGATTATCTATCTATTCATGTCTTATCAATGACGATGACTATTTATGTGCTCATATTGGACGTTAACCGACGCTCTTTCTGTGCGCATTATGACCTAGTCAAGGGTATGCACGCTTAATTTGGGTTGGCCCAATGTGCGACCTCTGCTACCCTTGTACTTTCAAGAATTGTAAAACACATTCGGACTGTAGTGCCCAACCGACATTGCTGGAAGCATAAATCTTCCACTAAAACGAGAGCTGGACGCGCTATACGCGCAATCGGTGCGCACGGAATCATAACGAACGCTCCGCGAGCAATTGCTCATGTGTTTATTGCGAGCTCACATCTAATTGTACGTTAGTGCTTGTGTATCTTATCAAATTCAATTAGGAAATATTACAATACAAGTGCTCGGCAAAAGCCTAATACAAGTAAAGCCCGCAGTGCAAAGCATGTCAGCGAGGCAAACTTGTATACACTACGATGAGTAGGTATGACACACGATATTAACATTCGTTGGGGTTGTAAAATGGATTTTGAAAACATTAAGCGAGCGGTTTACTTTTTACACTGAGTCAGGTGACTGGCACGTGTTTGAAGTTGGACAATAGCCGTTGCGCAGGTTAGTGCGGTAGTATAAACTCGATTTAAAAAGGTTTGCTGAGTTGAAGTGGATATGAGTCCTTTTCCAGAGGGTTTTATTTTTTATACAGTTTGTGTAAACCACCACCCATTTGATTCTGCAAGAGTCCCGACAAAGTCAATGCAAGTTTCAAAATGCAGCAAAGAAAACGAGGTCAGGAACCATAAACAATACAACTGCGTCGGTGGTTTACCTTCTGTGAGGGGTTATATTAACTCCCTTATCAGTATCACTAGGCTTAGTAAGTATTGCATCATCCTACGCGACACATTGCACTATGCACGACTGGAAGGTAATCGTTCGGGGAAGACTTGGAATATTGCGGGTGCATGCTAGTTTTTATTACGTACGGTTCTAATAATATGTTGCTGTGTTCGTCTTAGATCTATGAACTCGCGGTGGTAAAATTTTAAGTGGATACTGTGAGCTACAGTAAACTTGAAGGGAAGTTTGTCTAAATGGGGATTCAGGTCGAACGAGTTCTAATTTAAGAAAGCCTATTTCAGAAGTGACACCTTCCCAAATACAGCCAGACATTTTTAACATCTAGCCGGTCTCATGCTCCACTACCTCTGCCAGCTGTAGATTTAATTTTTTTTTCCATTTTGTACTAGCACTTCGGTCAGGAATCTGTAAACATTGTCATGGATTTCAAATTTGACAGCCTGTCATGGTGAAATGCAAATTGTGGTGAATGAGTCGGTTTTTCCTATGCTGTAAGTCGTGACGTATCAACTGCTAGTGGCGGAATTGTGAATATAAAATTGAGACAAGCACACGTTTGTTCTTCCGGCTGTGCAGATCATCCAAAAAATGTGTAACCCTAAGTGCCCTAGATCATAATCTTGTATTTTCTTTATACATTTATGAGTGGAGTCCGTATCGTCGGAGACTGTTCCCTACATGTCATAAGACTGTCAGTGAAGCTTCTAAAAATGCACGACTCCCATCTCCCATCTATACATATACCTATTACGTTTACGACTGCGACGGGCATATTTCTACCGCGAATTCACACCTTTCACATGACCCATGGACCCGGACACCTCTTAAGTCTATTTGCTAGCCTATAATGAGCCATTATGACAACACTTAATTGAGGCAATTATAAATCTTATGATTATCTCATCAGTCTGACAGCTGTCTTCATTTTTATCACAAACTTAGTTATAACAATCGCCACTCCTTAAGTGTTTCACATATTTCATTCCCTATGTCGCTGCAGAATGATGTTTGCTAATATATGTGCGAGGCAAGACATCTTTCTTGGCATCGCATGAAGTGTCTTTTGGTAGTACGTCAGCATGTAGAGATTAAAAATTTGAATTACAAAACGCCTGCATTATTATTTAAATATGCTCACCTCTTGTCGCTTCAGTGTTATTCACTCGACATGTGCTAATTTGTAAGCGTATACTCGAATCTAAAGTAGCAAACTCGGAGTCTGGCAGAGAAAGAAGAGTAAACATCCTATGGAGTTAAAAATAAAACAACTTTTGTTGTATATCATTGTTTTCGTGCCTTTTTCAAAAGATAACAAAACAAAGTGCTGAAAATTATCATGATTTTATTTAAAAAAAAATACAAGGTAGCCTTGTTTGAAAACCTTTCCCAGGGTTATCGTTGAATCTTGCAAAATTACGATTGGACCGAACTGTCAGCTTAGATGGGATTTCAATTTGAAAGGTCTAGTTTGTTCGCCTGAAGTTTGGACGAGTAATTTTGTCACACTTGTCAGCTGTTTTCGAGTGGCTGTTGTTGTGTACTAGATAAGACCAGTTGAATAGGAAGGGGGTCGTTCAGATATGGTCAGAGATACAGATAAGCGAAAGTGGAAAGGTTGAAATTGGTGTAGTATTTCGTCTTTACATAAATAGTGCTTTTGATTGTTTATTTTGTGTTTTGGTTCTGTGTATGCCTGACCACATCTGTCCTTCAAAAGAATGGGGTATATCCACGTGAGGGTTGTTGTTTTTAAGCTAATTATAGTGACGCCCCCGCTGCTAGAACGACATGTTGTTTGGTTAGAAGTTACCTGAGTTTGAAGTGTTATCATGCCATCCCTGACCTCTATCTTTATTATCTCGGTTACGGGATCATGTTTATGCTTTAAAGCCGACAACAGGCCTATTCATTTTTCAGTAGTTTATTTTATCGAGAATTTTCCCCATAGAATATGTGTTCAGTAAGTACCGCACCGACCTACCCTAGTTGACAATTGTCTCTTTATTTCAACCGCTGACGTTATCGCAAGCGATTTTTCCATGTTACTTGTCATTGCATTGACAAGCTGTCTGTGGATGTGAATTATCGTGTTTCTTTTTTTATTGTTTTTGGTTGGAATGCGTTGTTCTTTATGTTTAGAAGATAAATAAATTCACCCAAACTGACAGTTGAAAATGGTATGTCATTGTCATGACTCAGAAGGTTCGGCACGTTTAGGAATTACTACCATTGTCTATATATGGATGTTTTAATTTGGGAACTTATGGCGGGAAGTATCTACTGTATGGAAAGTTCCTAAGCAGCAATTATAAACATAGTTTGTTTTGCGGAGGTGTCAAATTCTTTTTAGTCATGTCAGCAAGTTCATTAATAATTTTGGGACAGACTTAAGAATGAAAAATGTTTTTTTTTATTTAAAACTAACATACTTCGAAATAAATGGCTGTCATGTTTTTGAAAAATGTATCAACGCGAAGAAATACGGTGGGCTTTTTAGAGCAAAGATGGGTAGGTACTACTCGCTACTTGACTAATTTCAAGTTGAAGAGGAATGTTTGTATCATTTGTTTATGTTTATATTGTTTTTATTGTTTATATATTTATATTGATGAGTTAAACAATAAATTATTATTCCTAGAAAGGATCATTGTTTTGTTTTATAAAAAAAATATGAGCTACATCTAATTTACAACTCACACGCAAAAATGCTTTGCTGCTCCAACGATAAGTGGGAGTGATTTAATAATGCTGTCAAAAGGTGTATTTTTTTTTTAAATTGTTGTTAAAAGATTCACCTCCGTCATCAATCGAATGTAATTAGTTTGAAACCATCGCAAAAGCAACCTTCCCATCAACAGTCACTGGAAAAAGGGAACATTTTCAGTACAACGAGTAACGAGTAACGATTTAATTTCATTAACTGCGATTTAAAAACAGCGGCGCAAAACTTTTGCTAGTTCTTTAACAGATAGCCATAAAAAAAAAGTTTATGCAGTGAAAGGGATTAAGTATATAGAACAAAAGTGCAAATTCCATTAAATGTCGGGATAGTAGTTTAAAGTGCATCCAAGCGGTTTAAGCTGTTTTTTTAGTTCCTGGCTCGGAAAAGTGCGCGATTTGATCTCGTTTTAAAGTAAAGTAAATATTGTTCGTCGAAAATTCTCATGAATGTCCGTTTATAATATTTAATTGCTATACATTTGCTGACTTTGTTTCCATAATTCCTGCAGAGGAAATACACAGTTTTTCTAAGCAATCACTCACTCGGGTAAAAGATCTAAAATTGTGTTCTTTTCTTATTTTTTTTTTGTTGTAGAAAATTATTTATGATGGCTTTTAGCAGCTGCTGCTGATGAATGTCCGTAGTTTTTCTTTCTCTCTATATTTATTTTAGACCAGAGGTTCTTAAGTGGTATTTTGAGCAATTCGAATGTATTGATTTAGATAAATAGATCTTGGAAGCAATACCAATAGCAGCAACCTGTAACAAAAAGATATCTGTTTCTTTAGAGACATATATTTTATGGAAGTTGCAATTCAGAGTAAAATTTCAGTTCTTATAAGACAAGAATAAGTCGGTTCCCTATTGACAGATAATGCATTCGAACACATAAGTCAACACAAATGTTGGGAAGAAGGCAACGAAGTTTGACTAATTTTGACTAATCTGTTCGAATGCACTATCGTTACGGAACAGACCTATTGCGATCTCACTATTTAAGAGCTTATTCGAGTGTCAGTCATTTGCGCTTACAAGACAACACTGCAGTCGATGACCACTAGAAATGTTTCTGCACGAATTTGTGTATCAATTGTTGTAGCCTTTCAAGATCAATGCCAATGAAGTGTAATAAATTATTTTCTTTACTATTGCTTATAGATCAGAAATTCCTTTGATTTCGTCTATTTTTAGACTCCCGTGCTCGTTTTTTATATCCATCATTCAGAGGCTATCACATTCGGCATGTAAAAAAAGCTCCAAATTACTGTTCTTCAAACGCCTGTCTCAGAGGTCTCAATTTGACTTAATCCCGCAGTAGGTAATTCCTAATTAATGTCCAACACATCTGGATGTGTTTATGACGATGTGTCACATTTTTTTCTTCTGTTCATTTCAGATGTCAGTCAAACACTGCCAGACATTGTTTAATTTTTTCTTTGTCAATATGTGGTAATGATTTTCGATTTTTTTTTATTTTAAAAGAATTTTTATTTCTGTTCACTAAACTTTTTTGTTGTCACAACACGTTTCGTGTGTGTTCTCTAAATAAAATATTATAACCGAAATGATCGATGTGGGAAATTAAAACAGAATTCTTTTAGACACTTTGTGAGTAGGTATGTATATATTTTTATTTTTATTTTTGAAAAAAGTCATGTGCGAATCAGACGGCGGAGGAAGATTAATTTGCCATTTCCTCACAAACTTCAATAACTTGGCTTTTCATTTATATATTTATGAATCCGTTTTTTAATGGCGATGTTGTGAGCTCTTTTTGATTGCTGGAAGCATTTTTCAATTTAAGTAAGATATTTCTGGGGCTGCTCAAAATTATGCGTAACCCCCTCTGGTGCGTCAAAATGATTAGTGGTTTAATGTTTTTTAATAAAATTCATGATATTAACGAGCTGTCAATTGGATATGGGATTTTATGGCAATATGGGTTATGCTAATGGTATCCATGGGCATTAATAAAATTCACTGGCCAAACAAACAAATTGTGCCAGCAATTTGAAGGCAAAACCATAATCTAAGTAGAAATAGACTGACAGCTTTCCTGTGTCTCACCGATTTATCCCGCTTTTTTTTTTCAATATTGCCGCCCTCTCTCCCGCTCTCAATTGTACTGCCTTCGCCATCGCGAAACTAATAATCGTTTTTAGTTTCCAGGCTAAATTTTGCGAACTCACAATGGCGAATTGTATGGAAAATACAAAATTGCAAATTTTGTATGAGGTGCAGTTTAAAAATGATTATTAGCAAGGACCTCTGTGAATACGTCGTATGAAGCAGCAAAAAGATAAAATCCTTAATGGCCGAAGGTTTAAAAAGCTACTGACACTCAGCAGTGTTCCTACATCGTGGTACCTCTACCTTTTGTATGAATTTCAATTTTCGAAAAACTTTCCGTGAATAAAAGGAAAAACCTATCAAAATTGTGGGAATATCAATAATCTGACAGAAAAACATTCAAACTACATTTTACCATGAATATTAATGTACTAACAGTTTATAAAAAGGAGATTTAATTTTTAGGAAAAATTATTTATACCAAAAATAATATTAGCAAACTGCGATTTTTATACTGAAGATTAGTTGAATGTTATTTTCTTTCCCAACAATACAAATTTTACTTTTAAAAGTATGGTTTTTTTCTTTCATAAATAAATCGAGGGAATTTGAGTGAAGAGGCAAAAATGGAGACGTTTCGTGGGAAAAATAAAGAGAGAGTGCTAAGAACACTGACTGCGAGTTAGTGTATTAGGTGAGTTTCTGTCAGCTGATGGATGCGTTCTGAGAGTTTAAATTTCACCACGAAAACATGTAATCTACAAAATGTATAATAGCGATAAATAAATAAAGAAATAAAGTGTGAAACATTCATTCGTTGAATTTAATGAGATATTTTTTTTCCTATAATTATTGTGTCTTTTTTCGTTTGTTGTTTTTGACGAGAAAATTATTGAATACGAATATTAAGATATGAATTATTATTTTTGAATCTTAATCTTTTCATGAACATTCCGTTTATTAACGGAAAACAACAACAAAAAAACACAAATTAAATTTATTAGAAAATTTGAAATAATTGACAGTTTTGCTACAAAAAAAAAACACAACTGAAAAGTTGTTGGTAGACATTTTATGAATGAAAATAATGTCATTATTTATGTTCAAAGTAAAATAAAGTTGCAAAATGATGACTGCACATTTGTTATTGTTTCTTCCCACAATTTATTCTAGGAAACTGACTTTTTTAACTTTTTTTTTTTTCTATTTTCTCTTACACTTTTTTAAGTGACACTACAGTTGTCAGTTTAGTTAAATACTGTTGTTAATTGCTTAACCAAATCGATCATTAAAAAAAAATGTGAATGTGAAAGGAGAAATTTTTTGCGAAACTTAAAGGAAATTCTATGGTGAACATGCGAATCATTTTTTATATCGATATCATAAAAATAAAAAAATAAAAAAATATCCAAAATTTATTATCTATAAAACGACTTAAACAAAAATATTCTTTGTCTTTATATTCTGTAATTTAAACATTCATTGTTATTAAATGCTTGTTTTAAGTATAGTTTCTTTTTTGGTAAATGAATGTGCGTTGATTTCTATTTGGATGGTGTCTAGCTACATAATTCGTTTAACTTGATACCAGAAAATACAAAGAACGAACCACTAATTATGTAGGTAAAAATGTAGCGAACAAATTTCAACTTTGGACTAAGAAAAACTATTATTTTCAACACAGCCCCACACCAGGACTGACGTTTGATGGTTTCGTTGAGGAGTATATATCCAGTTTTTTTTTGGGGGATATACCAGGGTGTACAAAACAAAAACAAAGAAATTAATTTATATGCAATGTGTTTTTCAAGTGGATGTTGGCAGAATGTGCCATTTTGTTTTGGTGGCATCCGTCTAATCCGGTGTTAATTATTCAGTCGCTATTGCCATCATCAATCACCAAAATGGGAGTACAATTTGTATTTGGGGAGTACGGGAGTACGAGTATAATATTCCTATTGTAGAATTTCGGCAGCGCTGCCCTATACTCGATATTAAAACGAGAATCCACCTCAGGCTACCTGACTTTCGGTTTAAACCGGAAGTGTAGCCTGGTTTTTTTCAAGTATGCGTGTGACCCTTTTGATTAACATGGCACAAATACATAAATCAAACCTACATCCAAAGTCAAATTAAGATCTTAGTTAGTTTAGTTTATTTGACTTTTATTTTCATCTTTAATTCAATACAGTCTTCGTAAAAAGAAAGAAATATATATATATATACTTAAGTCTATTATGGTTTGGCCTATGGCCGTCTACCAGAAAAATTAAGATCTTTTATGGCTAAAGCTGTCAGTCTATTTAATACTTAAGCTTAGTATCCTGCTCGCGCTAAATTTTAGCGTCCCTAGTCTCTACTACGATTCTCCACACCAAAGATAAATTGTCGCTAAATAATTAATAATTATTTTGAATTTTGGTTTTGCGTTTTTTTTTCATTTATCACGCTAACGTACTCTGCGGTTTCCTCCGAAAAATCCATAATAATCACAACACAAACTTTTCCCTCCTTTTTCTTCTGTCAACATTTATCTTTGATTTAATGTACCGGACATTTATTTCGCTTTAATCTTCCATGTTAGGAATGTGTGCTGGTGTAAATGCAGCATAGTTTATGGGCAAACCTGATTTAAATCGAACCCCAAAAACTTATCTTAGTTTATAAAAAATATTGCTGAATTTTTAAAGACTGACAGCCCAAAGGCGAATTTGAAATCTCAAAGGCAAATCCTAAAACTTAAATCTTAAACATAAACTTCACTCACTTCCATATCGTCTGACAAAATATGCCTCCATCTTGTTTACCACCAAATTACACCGATAGCTTCCAAGTTTTGTAGCTCAAATTGCGCATATGTCGCATCAAAACTCAAATTTGCACTTAAAATCGTTTGACGCGACAGCCGTGTTTCCAAATATTTAGCTTCTCACATTATTAAAACGCTTCTAGGTAAATAGCGTTTGCTCAAACAAAAAAGTGTTGCTGGCACACGAAAAAAAAAACCCCCCAAACTCCAATTATCACTCTAAGGTCTACTTAAGACCCGACCGAACATACGACTGCTCTAAATCACTCAAAGTGTCTCGGCAAACAATAAAGATTTATATTAGCCGAACCTCTCTGTTGTCCGTTGATTTTTATTCCTCGTTGCTGTCATGTTTTTGACTCATATAATTTTGAATATATATTTTATAGATACAATCTTCGTTTGAAATTTTAATTATGGGAATCGCGTGGAGATAATGAAAAAAATAATAATGACAGAACAAATAGGGCAGCATTAATTGATAATTTTTACGATCAAGAATAAAAACAAAAAAAAAATCAATTGTATGAATGAAAGTCGTTCCGATACACAAGCGTTCGTAGGTGGTTCCGCGTTGAAGTTTCTCACGTAAACTCCAGCGACATTTATGTAAAATGGGGGTGAGTTTTTATCAATTATTTAGGGATTACAAGGTGAGCAAGGTTATTGGGGGCGAGTGGAAAATCAAGGACACAATTCATTGATAACTACCCCGCATGGAGTCTATTTTTATCCATTAACATTCAATATGAGTAATGATTAAGTGGCGACATTTAAGTATTTTCCAAATGTCTCCGTCATTGACGTATCCGAAACACTTTTACTTGTGACGCAGGTGTAGAGCGTACAAGACAAAGCCCACCTTGGCTGTCGTCCAAAAAACACCCTGTGAACTAGTTTGTTATGCGCCAATTGAAAATATCCGAAGCAATTTCCATAATACCAACATACACATGAGTTTGTGGCGTATGTGGGACCACCAAAGTGCCTTAAATTACCGCTAATTAGCGCTTCAAATCAGCAGGCCGGCACATTCATCAAGAAGTGTTTTTGTTGCCAGAGTCTTCTTCGAATGCATCCACTAATTGTTGTTTACCTAAATTGATTTCTTATCTCAAAGGTGAGAGATATCTGTTTTTTTTTCGCGCAAGATCATTGTAACTTGCACAATTGGGGGTGAGTTGGTTGTTGGAATACAGATAGCAGGCATCAGGGCTTAAGCAAGGGAACTTTCAAGTCTGGAGAAGAGTAAATAGCTTGCCGACGATCTTGAGATATATTTTTTTATTTTGAGAATTACGCGCATAATTGCGCAAAGTTATTGGAAGTTCGTTTGCTCTTATAATTCAAAGTAATTGTGGAGGATATTTGTTGTTGATAAAGATAATTAAGTCGCATGCAAATGGTCTAGCATTCAAGGGCGACGATAATTTAGTGAAGGCGAAATTAATATTCTTGGGAAAATGCTTCCGAAAATAAGTGCAAACAAGGAAGACATGCGTCATGGGAGTACTGATATGCAAACCTGTTTGCGATAAGCTCTGCAATACAAAGATGAGGCAACAGATTGCTGTAAGAGTCAGTACGCAAAGGAGGGTGAGTATTTCCACTGTAGGTGTTCTCAAGAGAAGAACACTTTCTGGAGAATTTGTAAGTTATTTAAGAACAAAGTGACAGAAGTGAAGAGTCAAAAATTCAGCAGCATTTTTGAACACACTTGCCATTCGTTGATGCTATGTACTGAGTCCGCACAGTGGCTTAGTGGTTAGTGTGTTGGACTACTAAGCGAGGGGTCCCAGGTTCGAATCCCGAAAAAAACCAAATTCCAACTTAAGGTTTTTTCACTGCGCCAAAAACGAACGCCTGACAAACATCCGAGAGTATAATTGTCATAAAAGAGCTTTTCAATTTGGACTCTGCATAAATTTGTAAACCCCTTCCATTCTTACTAAAAATGAAAAAAAACTCACACAAGTCGAATGGTTGTGAGAAGCTAGGCCTAGGATCGCTACGCGCCTGTTGCGCCAACTATTTATTTTTATTTATTGTGATGAGTCTTAATATCGAGTGTTTTAAGACATTAGTTTAGAGATTTTGCCTTTTCACCACTGACATAAATGTTATTATTACTTCATATAATTATAATCCACAATTTGTTACAATTTTTGGTTCACTTGTTCAAATTCATCTGCTCATTAGAGCACACCAAAGAAAACATTCACGATATTTACCTACTGTCAAGCTTTGAATATACAAAAAAATACGTGTCATGTTATTAATTACTGTCAAACTTGGAATATATAAAAAAAAGACTTGTCAAACCCATAGCCTCAATTAAAATCGTTCTATGACCCCAAGAGTAGCCAGTTCAACAATACCATTTCCTCTAACTCATTATGTCGTGTCCTGACTGTCCATTCACCAATATGAGTCATTTTTCAAAGCGAAAAATAAAACGCCTCGTCAAGGCTTCCACACACCGACAATAAGCTTATCTTGAGCTATTCTCGTAGTAACTATTTACACATTAATAAAACAAATTGTTTACTAATACGGTTGTGTGCCCAAAAGACACAAAATAAAAAAAAAACTCTCTATTCTTCTTAGTACTCGGAGACTATTTATGATTATTTTTTTTTATTATAATGTGTATCTTATTAAGGCAGTCATGACTTTTGCTATCTGTTTTATCTGGCTACTGATTATTTATCTTTATTGGCCCAAAGCTTTAGTGAAATGTGGATATGGGGAAAAAATGATTCTCGTTTCATTTTGTTTAACTCCCGAAGTAATACAATTTGGTGTCAGAAAATTGAGTCAAAACTTTTGTCGTCAATTCTGGTAGTTGTGGCAACATTTCATTATAAATTGACAGATTTATTTTTAGAGACATTGCAATAAAAATTTCAAGTCACGTGTGAATGAAATCGATCGACAAGTCAATAACTAGGTAATATGAATTTTGGACTCTTGCTATAAACAAATCCAGTTTTTATTTTTTTTTGTCGATGTGCATACGCAGAAGTTTGCGTTGTTGTTTTCAGTAATTGAAATTTTAAGCAGGGATTGTTTGTTTATTACTTAGGCGAACCATGTGTTTGATGGATTTATAAAAGAAGCAAATTCAGTTTCATGGCAGATGGTAGCAATATTTATTTGCTTTACTTAAGCGTATAAAGGTGGCGCAAAAATAGACAGTCCTTGGCTGAGTGACATTTCAAAGCAAACTGAGCCAAGGTTAGAATTAAAATTTGTAATGGGACTTTGATAAATAATTTGACCAAAGTTGCTTCTAAATTTGAAATACAACCGACAACCAACTTCTCAAACCATTATATATAATACCGAATTATGGCGCTGATTTGACACAGACCTCACTTAACACTACATCTGCATCAGTGTAAAGCATCAAACACAAGGGAATTATGTGGGCTAAAGCAAGTGTCAAAATATGAACGAAAATCCATTTAAATTCAATCACACAAGTGCACAAAATGGGACGCTAATCCTATTACAGACACAATTTACAATTATTTTAGTGTATCGATCATTGGCTTAAGCTGGATTACTCCCAAGCTATCCTAATTATTTGGGTCTTACTTAAGAAGTGGCAGCTTTGGCATTTCCGATGACAGTGAACGACCAATTTATTATATTTTTTAGAATTTATTAAATTTGGTTTTCTTAACATTACTCTAGATCTACCACAGAGAGAGTTATAGAGTTGAAGCATAATAAAAGTCGAAAACAAACAGAACCAAAAGCTAGTGTCGTACTCATTATTCTCCAATAAGTTTTCTTCAATCTTCCTCTGTCAACGACTTACTTGACTACAGGCGACTGACAATGACAAGTTGGTTTGTCGAATTCAACTTGTCGTATAAGTCCTTTGCAATTCCTAGGCAATTACAAAATTCATATATTTTGCCTTCAAAATATTTTCCAATATGCCAAAAATGCATAAATATTCCTCACTTAACATCCCTGTTGCTATAAATGTCAATTGTCTCGTTCATTTTGATTGAAATTTGCATGCGTTATTTTAGGAACTGCTACAAATATTCTCAAAGTGCGGAAGACCGCCACAACCTGGTATCACTAGTTTAAAGACGAATTTTATGAGAACTTTCATTTTTGAAACAGTTCTGATTCGTTTTTTAGGCTGTTTACATTTAGCAGTTGATCGGTAGCAACTTGATGAGGTTTAGGATCTCCTTAGAGTCTTGCAACAAAATTGTCCTCTAAGCCCAAAGTAACAGCCATAATTAGCAAGAGTTGTTCGTTGTTTTAAATCTGCCGGTTTTTGGAAAAAAAATGCTTTCGAACTTTTTCAGACACCAAAATTAAATGACGTATGGTTAGCATTTTTGAATGTCTTATTGTCGATTGGTGGAACGTACAACTCCATGCGTTGGTGTGAAAAAGGTATTTATTTTAAAATTAATTGTTGTGGTCAATAAAATTTGTGTAAACAAAACAATTACACAATATCAGGAAAAAATTAATGATGCGATGTTTGGCGGCAACCCAATACAGAAGAAAAACAAACAAATTCATTTCGGTTTTCACTTTCGATTGTGCAACAAAAATCTAACATCAAAATTTCTGGTGACGTTTTTCCAAGAAAATTGAAGTGAATTTATTTCTGTTCGGTAGGATGCGCCTTCCTTTTTATATCCCCCACGGGAAGGTATTCACTTTGTCATTACATTTGTAACGCCAAGAAGGAGTCACCGGAGACCTCATAAAGTATATATATTCTGAATCAGGATCACATTCTGAATTGATTTAGCCATGTCCGTCTGTCTGTCTGTCTGTCTGTCTGTTGAAAGCACGATAGCGCCCAAAGGAATTGACGTAGGCGAATGAAATTTGGTGAAAGGACTTCTTTTTATCGTCGTCAGGTTGGTATTGAAAATGGGCTGTGTCGGTCAAGTAGTTCGGGTACCTCCCATACAAAATCAATATTAGACCCATGTGTCTCTCTGTCGGTTGAAAACACGATAGCGTGCAAAGGAATCAACCTAGGCGAATGAAGTTTGGTGAAAGGACTTAGTTTTATAGTCGTTAGGTTGGTATTAAAAATGGACTATGTCGATTAAGTAGTTCGGGTACCTCCCGTACAAAATCAATATTAGACCCATATGTCTCTCTGTCGGTTGAAAACACGATAAAGTCCAAAAGAATCTACATAGGCAAGTGAAATTTTGTGAGTGGACTTCTTTTTATTATCGTCAAGTTGTTACTGAAAATGGGCTATGTCGGTCGAGTAGTTCTGGTGGCTCCCATACAAAATCAATATTAGGCCTATTTGTCTCTCTGTCTGTTCAAAACAGGATATCGTCAAAACAAAACGACCTAGGTAAGTGTAATTTTGTAAAAGGACTTACTTTTATCGTCATCAGGTTTATATTACTATTTTGGACTATATCGGTCAAGTAGTTCTGGTACATCCCATACAAAACCAGTTTTGCATGACTTGTATGCAGTGGAGGGTATCAAAGCATCGGCCAGACCGATGATAACACTTTTATTTGTTTGTTTTCAAGAAGTAAAATTATTTTTTCTTTGTCGACACAATTAACTAATAGAACTTGATTTGTCTTATAACGTTGCGCTTTTTACACATTAGACACCAAGCATAAACTAGATTTCTAAAGCACTTTTTAAAAATACTTTTATGATAACAAATTTTCGTATTTTGAAGAGAGCCTCTGCAACATATGCAGATTTAGAAAGTTAGAGATAAAATGCGCCCATATTCGACTTATAAATATTTTTGTTAAATTATCAAAAGCTTTGCATTTGCTGACCCAAAAATGACTGCAGAGATTAGTTGTTCAATCAATTGTTAAACAAAGAGTGATAATTCGATTATCTGATCGGAAAAGTTTACACGTGGAATCAGTTTCGCGTTTTCTTTCCAAGCAAGTAATCTCAGAAAGAGCATTATCAATTATGACACAAGCATAGTTGTTGCATCGACATAGTCTCCTATTTAATTAGGTTCGAATTTATATAAACAGGGCACTGTTAATGTTATATCAGGAAATGCATAAAAACACGAGGCAGTAGGTACGTATTGAAACATTTTACTGAAAGGCGTTTGTGGACAAATCTTTAGTAGCCAATCCGAAGCAACAAATCGACTGCAAGAACAATATTTTGGACAATTTTTGGAATCGTAAAAAAATCAAACATTACAGTGGAACAATTAGTTCCATTTCTATAAATTAACTAATTAATCTGGAAAAATGAATAAAATCGTTTTCTAGAAAATCTAAAACTTTATTTGCTTTGTAATATTTTTTTATAATTCAAGAGATAAATTTGAAGTCCAATTTGGACTTAAACTCTCAAGTTTAAGTGTCTCAAATGAACCATAGCAACCTTTTCCCGGTTGCATCTCACTTTACTTTAATCGCTTTTACTTTACTTTATGGCTTTAATTGGAGTCCAGCTATTTTGTTGAGCAGTATAAATAATCGGTTGACGACAACATCTTCAGTTTCTCATGAAACTACAATGTTTATCTGATGAAAAGATTTAAAACAAACTCAATTTATGCCGTGTTTACTAGCTAATTACATTCATTAAGTCAACCGCGAGCATTGCTTTTTTATAACATTGTAAACATAGTCGTAAACCACTTAATCAATGCACCCATTGAGTTGTTGTTGTCATGAGAAGTAAAATAAATTTAAAACTATTTGCAAAAATAACAGAAAAAAACCACAGCTCACCTGCAACTTCCATGACGTCGTCGATTATATCGCTTTTTAGCTTCAGCCAAAAAAATAGAAATATAAAAATAAAATACTTTTGTCTTATCACACTCGAGAAGTATAAGCAACAAATTGGGCCACTAATCACAAAACTAAAATATGCATACAGCAAAGCTGTTTGTTTTAAGGAATATCTGTGAAATCACTGTTAAATACTTGAGGACTTGACCAGTTCCTTCTTTTTTCCGCCGCCGCGATACGCTTTGATTCGAACTAAATAACTATCACCGTCGTCCTTGCAGTGCACCGTTGACACTTTCACATGGGAATAGCTGACGGGCGTATTGCCGTGACCTTCAATTCGAATGGTACGCCTGCGAGAGTACAATACCAGTTGTTTATTAACACGATCGACACGTTCCTCAATAATCACCACATTCAAGTCAAGCATGACCACGAGAGTACCCAAAAAATTGGCCGAAAATTACCCTCAAACGTTTTGGTCCCAAAGCGCAAAACAAATCTCAGTGGAATCCAATTCGATAATTCCTCTCTATCTGTGAAAGGTGTGCCGGGTCAGTATATAAATAAATCACTGTCAACACTCACACCAATTAGCGAACATCAAATCATCAAATGCGTCTTCAACGGAATTGTAGGTCACTATTGTCTTCACACTGGCGGTAGACTGTAGACAAAAGGTAGACGATGCTAATCACGCACAAATTTAATCACTATGGTCAGGGCGTATCAGCTGACAACGAGCAAACCGCACATAAAAGATACAACTGCGACGAGGTGGTGCATTCAAATGACGCTGACGTTCAGCTACCACTTCTATTGGCAACCCTTAGACCAATTGCCATCCACTTGCTGCTGAGGAAGCTCAAGCACATACACGACACTGAGATTATTGGCTAAATCTCTGCGACAGATTTTAACGCTCGCGGAAGTTCACAACGAACGCGTCTACCTTATTAGCCGTCTGCTGTGGAACTGATCTATGCTGGCCTCATATCGTATACGACGCTAGTCGGTAGCAAAAGCTCAAGTTCTCCCTTGTCACCATACACTGAGAGACAGATACAGCTGTGCCCCTATACACCCTCTGTCTCTGTACTCTAAGTTACGTGCGGCGAGCTTTGTTCGTACAGTGTCCGTTTATTAACCTTCTTGAGGGGGGTGTCTCTGTCCATACCCATCTCTTTACGTTTTGTTGGGGTTGGTGTTACTCCCCTGTGAATGAAAGCTCGTGGGGGGTTGAATCGCAGCACATGTGTGCCCGCTCTAGGACCAAGGCCTTTTGTTTACACTTTTGTGTTCCCCCTCACTGTAAATTGATTAACCTTTGTCACCAGATGGCAATGAATGCATTTGCTTATAGGGAATACTTCTATGGGGAATAAATTTACGTTGGCGGCGAGAATGAATGTTTTCCAACATGGGGTGGGTGGCAATAATACCAACGAACAGAGATTTGGATTTTCGACTGTTTGCAGTGGAATAACGTTATTATTGAATTGTCGGGGTTGTTTGTTGTATTTCGATGGAGTAAAAGCAAATTCTCCCCAAAGCATAAAGAGGTGTCAATCGGTTGAGAGTTTCTATATCGTGTGGTGTGATTTTTGCCTCACAAGAATTTCTCTAATACATTTGCATACATTTTCGAACAAGCGGTTTGAGTGATCTGATAGATTGATATATTCGATTGATATGTAATGAATTCAGAAAATGTAGTTTCTGTCTAACTCGTCGCCGAGCTCTAGCAGAACGTGGTGGCGGTAAAATTAAATAAATTATTCACTGACTTGTTAAACACATAATATAATGATGGCATGAGGAATGCTAATGATGATATATGAGTTTTTTTTTTGCTATGATGATGTAGATTTGTGGGTAACAGTGGAGACTGGCCACTTGCTTACTTAATGGGCTACCGAACCGTTAATAGCCTCTGCCTGTGACACTGCGGTCAAAAAAAGAAAGCAATTCTGGCCTTTGATAAGGGGTAGGTTGTGTGCAGTGTGATGGAGTTCCTGCTTTGTTTTTTCTGCAGCAGTTCTAGGGTTGATGGGTGGCTGCTGCAGTAGCTCTTCAGTGATGCATGCTTTACCACTGATTGAGGTGTCCTAGGTTGCACAACGGTAAATAAAATAAAATTAGTCCATGACATTATTTTACACTTCAGCACGTACTCGTCTTATAAACGGCTTAGGATTTAGCTTTTAAAGTTTTAAGTTCTTTGAAGTACATATGGTCAGTTAATTATAGTTTTTTATGTGTATGCGTTTGATCGACTTTAAATCAGGGAAAATTTGACAAAAAAAAATCGCTTTATCTGCCACCCTATTTGTCCAGATTGGATAATTGTGAGAGCCGCCAGCTTGACCTATACCTACTACAGAAAAAATGTTTCAGATTATTTAACAGCTCATTTTATATGTTTGTCTGTAAAAATATATTGGGGCTGGCTGATTTTACACCAATCGATTTATTTTGGAAAAGGAAAACTACGGAAATAAATTTATATCCAAAATTTTTAATTCTTTTTGTGTATTTTTGATGGCATTTAAAAAAATTTAGATTGCGTTGCATGTTTCTTTCTATTTCTATTCAATCCTCTGATCAGTGCAAAGGATTTGATATATTACTACCTCGTCTGTGTTCCTTGAACCGAAGTAGTAAGCTACGTGCAGGACCCAGTGGATGATTTTTCTCCTGCCTTGGAATCTGTGTTTCTTCTCAGATCCATCTGTCTTATAATAGCTAAAATAAGCCTGAAAGAGGTAGAAGTTCTTGGGAATTTAGGCAGCTAATTTTCTTCATGTCGGAACAGATTTTTGTTGCAGAGGAAACTTGAAGCTTTCATTGATTATTGGATTTAAATTTTAAAACATATATATATATATATAAACGATGACTTTATGTACAAATGTTGAAATTTGAATTCCCAGTCCATACAGGCTCAGAGTAGTTTTTAATTAGATAGAGAATAGAAAGCAAATGATGGAACTAATCCCATCATAGCTCGCTTGCTTAAGTAAATTAATATAAATACAATTGTGCGAGAAATGTGCTTTGTTATCATCGGTATATTAAAAAGTGTCCGTTGTCCGTTCGATCGGTCTATTAAAAAGTGTCCGTTGTCTAGACTCAATAGCCTCCTAAAACCCTTTTTTTAAAATCGGACAAAGGATTGGTAGCAGAGCACATAAATTGGCTCCTAAAACAATACAACGATTTCCACTTCTTTTTTTTAAAACAAAACTTCAGTTATATACCTCATGAGGGTTTGTCTACACCCGTATAAGGAAGCTCGTCGAGTTCAGTTGCAAAAATCTACCCAAAAATCATAATATTCTTTTTAAGACTAGAATTTATATTTAAAACAATTTAAAAACCGTGATTTAAACTTAAATATGGTATTATATTTAACAACCGTATTTTTAACAGAAATAAAATAGCTATTGATCACTTCTTACACTTTAAGGAACACTTGACAGATTCTTTAAATTAGAGCCAAACGCTTGTTAAACCTCATGTGTAGTACCACAGGATCTTACACAAAACAATAAGAAATACGTTTCGACACTTACTCGACTACAGACGAAAGGTTTTAACATTTTTCCCGAGGTTTCCCAGAAGTCTCTCTCAATTTGGATGTTTTCAAATATTTTTTTATAAAATTGGGTGCTTTTTAACTTTGATTTTATAAAAATACAAATTTTAAAACTAGTACTTGATACGGAAAATTTAAGACTCCGTTGGACAACACAGAAATAAAAATTCACCAAAATTTCTAACCCCAACGAGCACCTCACAAACAGTCACTATTATTCAAATAATTAACATTCAAACAAAAATCTATATCTAGTTACTTTAAATTCAAAATAAATCACAGCACAAATTGGGTCAACTGTATGCGAAATTAATTCAGTAAACGTTTAGGTATCACCACCGGAAAATCATTATTCTCTAATATAAGCCGCACTACAATCACCAACCAACGTTGCAATCGTCGTCCTATTTCAAAACTAAAAACAACTCTAGCCCCACTGTTCGGGAAAACCAATGTTCAATACAAACAATTTGCATATATACCCACTGGTGTACATTTAAAATGCTAACAAAAAATAAACAGCCTCTCGAAAAGACCAAACTATTTATTGCAATTCCAATTACCGTCAGGGGCACGGACAAAAATACACTTGAACTCGTGCAGCAAGAAGGCATCCACGACAACAACGACAAATCCATTCGACCTGACAACGACCCACAGCCAATACAGAAGGGCAGACGCAGAGCCTTTGTAGTGCACCAAAAGGAATTCACTAGCCGCATTGATTGGCTGCGTCATGCGAACTCAATGTCTATAAAGTTGTCAGCGGATTTTGGCCTACAACAATTTTGTACTCGTACCTACACCAAACACCATTAGCGTCTAAAATTAGAACGTAAGTATAACGAGCAAATGGATTTGTAGTCGCTGATGACCGCTTACTTAAACCGTTGCCCTCATGCGACTGAATTAGACCAGCGAAGGAAGCCCGACCTGTAGTTGAGTCCACCTTAATTGTCTTAAACTGTCAACTTTCGAGGGGTTGACAAATGCTGGTGCACTGTTTACTCCCATGGGGGGGCAGATAAAAATACCCAAATGCAAAAATAAATAAAAGGCTTCCGCCCGCACCTGTAATGCGTATCCGAAACTAGTCCCAGAACTTTGTAATGAACGAGCACCAATGCATAGATGAAAAGACTAAACTGAATTAAAAAAAAAAAAAACAGTTTATACAAAACTAGCCAAAGCAACCCTTTGGGCTGTGAGTCAACGCCCACCTTTTTTCCGTCTAAACATAGGTTTCATGGCTTTAGCGTTTTATTTAAGCAACTATGGCCGCAAAATAGTTTTCAGTCACGCAAGGGCTTTTTTGTTTAATCCTATTTCGGTTCCATCTACATAACCGTTTTTTTTTTCTTTTATAGAGCAGCTCCTAGCCTAGTTGGAATGTGTTCCGGTAAATTGTTATTGAATTGAATGAATTTCCAGAACTCGAACTCGGCACAAACTTCAGACAAAACAAAGAAATTGCTTTATATCGGACATGTCCTTGGGCTGACGTATGCGAGTGACCTTCATTCATGTTTTTGCACACGGACGATTCGGGTGAGCGATGGGGAAAATTATAATTTACATGGCGCGGTATAAGGTTTCGCTTTTTGCGAGTTTGAAATAACCAGGAATACATATTTCCATTGGCTTAAAATGAAACGAGGACAGCTTAGACGAATGCAATAATAACGGGCAGGACAGGAAGTATTTAGTTAGTCGGAGACAGGTATGCCAAAGGGTGGCAGTGGTAGCCTGCTAGCCTTTGTGGGCTTGGGGATTGATTGCTTCGGCCGAATTCCGAATTAGCCGATTCACTCCATACTATTGGACGAAATATGTGACAAATGCTTATTGATTATTGTTCAAACAGTAATGAATAAAATGTGAACGGAATGTCCTTCATCAATCATATCTATTGCTAAGACAAATGACATGATTTCCAAATTATATTAGTACGAAAACTGACAACTACCCCACCACATATAAATATTGTTTTAGCCATAACAAGAGTTATGTAAGAACCCAGTTCTGAATTAAAAGAGACATAGGTTGCTAGTGACGAAAATTAATATCCCTGAGAAAACCTTTAGAATTGGAATAGAATTTATTAAGCAACAAAAACTTTTTGAAAACAATTCGTAAAACCGGCACATCCAATTTAGTTGGCCCTATATCCGATACTTCAATTTGTTAACGTTCTCTTTGCTTAAGACATAATTAAAACAAATAAAATGTGTATGACGTTGTGTTATGTCAAAAACTCCGCCACAAGTGTTTTGCATTTAATTTTACCCTGCGCAAAAACGTCACAATATCATAAATAATTGCGGTACAATATAAAATTCGAAACATTTGGGCGTCGACTAACCATCAAAATTTAAATGAATCGTAATCTTGTATTACTTCGCTTCTTGACTGCATAAAATGTTTTTCAAATTGAAAAACTTTCACTACCGAAACTAAGAAACTCTGTCAATAAACATGCACCGTCTTAGCATTAATTACCCAATGGTATTAAATATTTTTATTTGTTTTTAGCTCCCTGCGTCAGATTGAGCAAATGTTTACACAAAACTGAATGCCATTAGTAAAATATAAAAAAAAAAAAACAGTCAAGTTTGCTTAATTTTCGCTGATCTTATCACTTCATCTCATTTATTTTTCAGACAAGGATCACATTTTTAATCCGAAAGTACTTTCCGATTCTTTGCTCAATTGACATTGCGCGACACTTATAATCATATTTAGTGTCCAGGCTATATTTTATGAACTCACAATGGTGAAATTTTTCATATAAAAGCACCCATTGTGACCTAAAAAATATTTAGTTTGAAGGCTATGAATGATTATTGGTAACTAAACTTCGCCCAGTGGTAGATATTCCACCATTATAGTGACCGGGCTTATACGTAAAACATAAGAAAATAAATTACACACAGCATTAGATACATCTCATTTATGAATCTCTCACATTTTTGGAAAAAAAAATCAAACGAATATGTTGTGTTTAAGGCAGCGAAAGTGGTTCTTAACTATTTGCTCTGCCTATTTCTATATAACATGCCCATTGACACACTAACGCTGCAAAAAACTACCTAACCAGAATCTAGAGCCAGCACTCGTTCGTCTAAAACACCGATTGCCAATTAGACTGTAGCGATTTCCTCATATCGTTTCGTTTATTGCCCTTTGGGAAAATGTCAAGTGTTAGTCATCGAAATGTCAACAACTCAAAGCTCTGTGGAATATGTGCGTTACTCGATTTGATTGCATATTTCTTGATATTTGCATTTGACAATTAATTCGTTCTAATTGTACCAAGCGGCGTATGGTTGCCTTTTGTTTTGTTATTAATTCAAGTTCAGTATGAATAAATGAGGTCAGTTATTGGGTTATTGTGTGTAAAACTCCTGCACAACTCCAGCAGATTTTTTTGAAGTGAAAACTTCTTTAGGCGCGTTGGTCATTTTTAAGATGGGATAAAACCATCGTTACCAATGTTCCGACACCAGTTTTTACGTTGCTAACAACTTTTGACGAAAAAACGTCTAACTTGAAAAAAAAGATGCCTTCTTACCCGACTGCATACAGAGAGGGTTATGTGTTTCGCGCGTATCCTATGTTCGTTCCATCGGGACACCTTGTGGCCTAAACGGCTTGACCGATTTTGAAGAGTGAAGTGTCATAAGATTCGTATTCTTCCCCGGAGTGTCATAGGCTAAAAAAATCTAAATTTAAAGAAAAACGATAAAAACCCAATTGTCACACAAATGTCAGTGAGAAATGTCAAGATATGGAATACATTGAACTGTGAAATAAATTACGTTCTGATCTATTCACAATAGCAGCGCAACTCACACCCACCCAAGTTTCGCACCTAGCGGCATCTACATTTCAACTCAACATCGCAACTGACAGCCAGAAATCGCATCATTTATTTTTAGTGGATAGTGTTACCATCAAACGAATATTATGTTGAATGTAAGGTTCAAGTTTAGACAGTCAGTTTTTTTTTTTTTAAACTAACTTTTTTTTATTCAATAATATAATGAATATAATGCTAAAAATATTTTTGTTTTGGTAAAGTAGAACAATAAATAAAATATTAAACACAAATATAAAAAGTAAACATAAATAAGTTATATTCTGCTCGAATGTTTTTGACAAACGTCAGCTTTCATTATACTTTTGGAATGAACTGGATTAGGCTCTCAAATTTTTAGTTGTTGTTAGTTTTGGAGGTCTATCAATTCGACGATAATCGTCTGAAAAGTTACGGAATGAGTGCCCAGCTTTCAAATTTGCTTCCAATTTTACTCCACTCGCTGGAATTAATTGGAATGACAGATAAAATGTTCGGAAAATGGACAGAGTTTGAAAATGGAAACATATTCTTTAAGACCAAGGTTACATATAATTTTTTTTTTGGCAAAGATGTTTTAAGAATGTTTAAAAATTTAAAAAGTCAGTATGTAGAATCAAAAAAAATTAAAAACATATTTAAAATAAAAAAAGATGCCTTTAAAAAAAACTAGTCTTAAAGCCTTAGCTAATGAAATGATGCCTAAAAGGCATGAAAAAGCCTTAGTTGGCAATTTTTTTGTAGTAGTGGCCTATAATAATGAATAAAAAAAAATCGTTTCAAAGTATTTCCTACACAATTAAATATTTCTTGAAGGTGCAAAAAAAAATACACACAAGTTCAAGTTTTCACTTCTGTCGTCACTCCGGGAGTGACACTTTTTTTTATTAAAAGAAACCCATTGAAGAATGTAAGCACGGTTCGGATCGCAAATGACAACTTTTTACTCTGCCCTGCCAAGTATTTTGCACGTTTTTTTTCAAATACTCAGATCTGATCTCGGAATATCGTTTTTATTGAAATGAAGTCAGTTTTGCTCTTGACTCACTCATGTAACTGTGTTTTCAAAGCCAATTCGCACCAAACAGTGATATTAACCAGGCAGCGCTAAATACTGCTCACTGTCCACGATTTTTAGTTCAGGGATAGTCCATTTTCCGGTTCTACACTGACTTTTAAGTGAGCTACACTGGCTTTTAAGTGAGCTACACTGGCTTTTAAGTGAGCAAGCCAATCGAGTGATTTACTTTTCTAAACAAATAGCTCAAATTCTGCGTATAATTAAACTGCTAATGCCTCAAATTATTCGCAAATACTGTTCGTCTTCGCACCACACGTGCCAGGTGGTATTTGAATGGGATCTGCAATGCAGGAATGCTACTAAAAAAGCCTGCCCCTTTGTGTTGTACCCTATGTATGGTTTTCAAACAATATTTAAATGAAGTTGCAGAGTCTGCTTGTGGGGTTTGGATAACCTGCCAACAACATTTAGGTTCAGCTTTTGGAACTACCCGGCCCGCTTTGGCTACAATTACTTTTGACTGCTACGGTTGTACAACACAAACCCATCCGCATTGCATCGGACATGCGGTTTCCACTGTACTTACGTCAATACGACATTCGACTTTATTTATCAGAGTTGCAAAGCACGTTGTCAAACCAACATACCCTACAAAACGGATCAGATATAAGAAGTGTAACAAATTCCTCATGCCGATCATGGACAAAAGGCAAATAGCTTTTTATCACCTTGCTGCTAACAAACAAATCATATATTACCCACTTACATACGATATCTATCTGTGTATTGCCACAAACGATGGTACAGTCTGTAAAAGAAGATCGCGCTGTCAAAACGCAAATTTTGTTTTCAAGAAGTCCGACATGAGATTAAGTATAGTTAGCAAAAAAATAAATGCATCATTCGTATGCGGTTCGTGCTTCTCGCATTTAAAGAATATCAACCGCTGGGATTCTTGGGACGGTATTTACTTTTATGGGTGTACTATTGACAAATTATTTTTATTTGCTTTTTGGCGTGTGACGTTTTTCAAACACCATCTACCACTCGTGGCACTTGTGGTCTTGCTAAGTGACGATGGGCTCGAAAATTTAGAGAGCTTTTTGCGGGGGAAAACAAAAATAGCTGGATTTTGTATTTCATGTCATGTTTTCGAGTCATGAATGATTAAAAGGTTAAATGTAAAAGCTCCGGGTTTTAAAATTTTATCGATCGAACGTGACCGCCATGAATGGCGCGGAACTATTTATTATTCAAGGCATGGCTGAATATGACCATGGCGAGAGGAGAGTAACATTTTGTAGGAAACGCCTTTCAGGTATATTATATTATTTATTCCTTTTGGACATTTCGGTTCATACTGCCGAAAAGAAATTATGAGTTCGGTATGTTTTGGGCACCGCCCGAAAGCGTTGCATACTTTTCGCTGATCACTCCCGTGGCCAAACCTAGGTTCGTGTCACGGATGGTCATGATCAACACCCAACTGCAGATGGTGCTTAAAAGGGTAAGGAGTGCATATGGTGGTGTTATTGGGATTTGAAACCCCTGATCAGAACCTAAAAGAAATGCACCTCAGATTTGTCATTGTTGGTATACCAGCTGATAATCTGTTTCGTAGTTTGCATTTTCATATGCGATGGGTGTAATCACCAAAACAAAACCAAGAAAGTGAGGGAAAGGGTACGCAGATTGGTTTGTAGTATGGTGGTGTGGGACATCTGGCTCGTCAACAGAAATCGAGTCGGAATTATTTTTTTCTCTTTTCTCTGTTGCCGTTGGCTTGGTTTTTTTTTTATGAATTGTCGCGTGATGGGACATGTACATAATCCTCTACGGTACAATTTTTGTTCAAGAAGTTTTCCATGTTTAATTGCGCGTCGCATATTTTGTGTGGCTCAAGTATACCTGTTCGGCTGTATCATGATGGTAGAGAGAGTTGGATTTGGGAATTGGCAGTGGCCGGAACCGTAGCAGAGCGCGCTCAGTCGCTGGGCGACAGCAATTCGTTGGTAGTAACCGCGGTGGTGAAATAAATTTATTCAGTTCGTGACCACAAAATTAATTAATATAATAAAGTTAATCTTGTCTTTGCGTATGTGAGAAGGTGGTGTTATTGCGAGTATGTCGAAGTAATGCGTAGGCGCAGTGAAATTAAACTTTCTTTGGTTCTTAACGCCTCCGCGCCCCCAAGAACTGTAAAAATGAACCCCCCACGCGCATTGTGAATATAGAATTGACACTACTCGCGGTCCCCAAACACTTCACCATTTATATCCAGTGATTCCAACGAGCCCTAACTGTGAATTGCGCTTGTCCGTACCAACTCTTGCCGCATTGGTGTTCTCCAGAGTGTCTTAATTGTCATCGCAAGTGACTCCCACGTGCGTTCATGTGCTTTTGACCCACGTCCATAAAACTTGGCCACGCTCGTGTTCCCAAGAGCGGCATAGTTACCATCAGTGCTCCCTCGTGCCCAAAGTGATATGCCCCTAACCGAACCATTTAATTGTTTAAGACCCAGACCCCCCCCCCCCAAGGGTTGTGATTTGCGGTAAATTTTGGCGCCAGTCAGGCGATCTAATGACGTCAGCACGTGAGTGGCCTAACGACCCGCCACGGCACCGCAACCCCCCATGCGGAAGTGCAGCATCATCAGACGTCCCCTCCAGCTCAACTTTAACTTAGATTTAGTCTATATTTTTTGTTTTGTATTTTTCCGGTGTAAACATCTAATTAAATTGTTTTTTAACTCTTGCATTGAATTAGTATATCTTTCTTTAAGCTAACTTTCTCCCTGCGGGTATAGATCAGCAACAACATAATATAATATTGTTTATGTAATCGGTTTACCATACCGTAATAAAAACCGCACGTGTAATTCTCGACGCTCGAAATATGTTTTATCGGCACTAAAGAGAAAGACTTAAATATGATCGTTCAAATCAATATAACCAAAGATTGAATCACTAACCTAACTCTTCGCGATCTCTAGCTAGGTAAATTGCCGCGTAATCCTCAGGACGATGCTGTGCACACCATCCCCCCTGCAGACGACAACGAATCTCCGGTGTACCCTAAGGGTAATTGTGTGGTAAGTCCATATATATTAGTCCATAAGCACATATCTTTTGTCATATGGTTAATGAACGAAACGAGTATCTCTTCCAAAACACCTAGTGCCTAGCTGATAGATTATATATTTTTATACCAGTAGCGCGGAAGCTGATCCATATTTTGCATCGTGGATGCATTTGTTTTTCTTAGCATAAGTATTATTTTACTATTTCATGAAACTGTAGGTTAAGATTATCTCGTTTTAGTATTTCGCGGAAATGTCCGGTAGCGTAGGCGATGTAAATCATAAGAAAGGAATTTAGGCTTAATTAGCGATACCCATTTACTTGATGATATCCTGTAATAATGAGTTAAAGCAACTGGGATTGTATGCATGAGATTAATTTTAAGTTACATTAAAGATTGCATACCTCTGGGTGAGGTGGTTTGAATTACAATTGTGTCTCGTATTTTGTTTTTTTTTCGGTGAAATTAGTTCTTCGGTAATTATTGATGGTCGCTGACCTGACGCTGCCACCAGCAGTTTACGTTCACTCCAACATCAAGATGTCTCGAAGAGGTTAAGTAATTTAGGGAAGTGCGGCCTGCGTTAAGCGGATCAGATGTGGTGAGTCAGGGCAACTAAGGGAGTTGTCCCGTCGGTTTTCATAAGGGGTGGCTAATCAACAGTAGGAGGTATTTGGTCACCAAGGTGGTCGATCTGGGGCCTGATGCTCCCCAATCGCCATAGGGGTGGGTTCTCCTCCGAGAGAGGTTCACCATCTCCCTCTCTTGCTCTAAACTATGAGCGGAAATTATAGGAAACCAGGATACTTAGTGGGACCAGTCCCGCAATATGAAGAATGTTCGACCAGTGTTAGCTAATCGTTCGCGATTTTCGAGGCCCCAATCGTAATAACAGAAATTCGCAAATTCCAGCCGGAGATAGGCATGAAAACAGGTAACACGGTTCGATAGGTAAGCGGCAAGAACCCCCCCATTCCGACGAGCTGAGGACGGAGCACGACTAGCATGCCTGAGCTGCATTGCCCATCGAACACCCTCCTACCTGGTAGCCCGGACTGACCCAGAGCAGGTCCTGTAGTGCTGGGGTCATAGGGGTTGCTGAGGGTAGGAGGTCTAGAGTATTAGCCGCGTGGGTCATCTAAGTCTTTTGTTACTCGCGGCCCATATATCAGCATATGTCGACGCGGAATCGATTTCTCGGTGAAATCGACGAAGTAAATCTATGCGAACGCGCAGGTATTTCCACTTGGCGCTTCGCTCGATACATATGTATATGGTAATACAGATTTTTTCCCGTTACAGGATGGCGCCCAACGTGGAGCCGATTTTCCCGTTACAGGATGGCGCCCAACGTGGGGTCGATTTTCCCGTTACAGGATGATCTTTTTCCCGTTACAATTTCTTTAAAATTGATAAAGGGACCTACAAGACGTCTATAAGAACGGAATAAATTAGCATAGTTTGGGTGCGTGGGTGTCCGGTTTCTTGTTGCTGTGACAAACGTTTTGTACGAATTCTGGACACAAAAAAAGAACGATCATTGTTTTCTCTTGGATGGACATAAGGAAATTAAAAGAAGCTTGTTATGGTGGAGACGTAAAAAGATTTTATTTATTTATTACACGTTAATGGAGTTTATTGCGGTTATGGACATTTAAATTAGAACAGGTGATTGGGGAGGCTGTTTTTGTTTGAAAATACAAAAAACTATGGAGTGATGTTCCGAATATCAGATGGAGCTATGAACTCAGACGTCAAACATTCAAACTGATGTACAAAAAGTACCAATCCCAGTGGTAAACACACCGCATCTTTAGTGCAGTCGTGCGAAGTTAATTTAATATTATTTGCAAAATATTTTCGATTTTCTAGGCAAAGCATTCAATAGTGAAAGCGTTGTTTAATTAATTTTAACGGGTTGGTATTTATTATTAGTAGTAATTTATTTATTATATTTTGAATGCCAGGGGACAGATTCCATAAATCCACGATCGTCTAAACGATATCGGTTTTGAAACTTTGATCACCTAAATAAGTCATTATCTGCTTGATTTTTTTTTGACAAACGTCAGCTTTCATTATATTTGTGGAAAATGAGCTGGGAACTCATTCCGTAATTTTTCGGACGATTATCGTCGAAACAATGGACCTCCAAATTAACAACTAAGTGGCAAAATCACGAGTTTGAGACCTTAATCCAGCTGACGATAGTGAAACAAAGTGCCCGAATATAAGTACCTATGGTCATGAAAGTTTGAAAAACGATATCGCCCCGACGATTATTGTTATACGGATTAAGCTCTCAAACTTCTAATTTTAGCACTTAGTTGCTAGTTTTGGAGGTCTGTCGTTTGGACGATAATCGTCTGAAAAGTTACAGAATGAGTGCCCAGTTTTTTACCCGTAAGATTAAAATTGCTCTAAAAAATTACATTTTGTGTGTGAAAATTGTACTGAGGAAACTTCAAAGACCGTTTCCTATTAACACATTCTGAACTTGTTTATGTTAACTTGACACCTTTTTGGTAGGATGACCTCATGATACTGGTTTTAGCCTGCGGGTTGTAGTTTGTCAGTTTGATAATATTTGAGGGTTCAGAAATAAATTTAGCATTTAAATAGAAAAATAAGCACGCATAGTTAACGAAACACTTTTCTAGAATTCACACTAAAAGTTTAGTTAAGAACTTGTTATAGCAGGGGTCTATAACTACCTTATAAAATGATGCAATACTCAATTGGGTCAATCGATTTTTTAGCATGCTTCTGAATGATATTGAAATATTGACTTTGGTTTTCCTAGACACGAAATACAGAGATCAGTCCTTTTTTTGAAAGCTGTGTATTTTTTTTAATTCAATTCACAGAATTTGTTGAAAGCTGTGTATTTTTTTTAATTCAATTCACAGATATTTCATTGTTCCTCTGGGACACAAAATACAAATAATTCACAATAAAGTTGATCGCTGAGAACTCCTAAGGCGAATACATACTTCACCCTTATATATTTAAGTGTCCTTATTTATTATTCCATTTTATTTGATTGAAAAAAAAACGTTACTTATTATTGTAGGAATATAATATAAAAGTTTATAAAATGTATATACAGTCAATGAACTAAGTTAATATTAAAGCGGTTGTTGGTTTTACTCCCGGCAGCAGATGAAAATTCCAGTCTCACCGCACCTTAGCCGCAATGATCGCATATGAAGAGAGAAAAGAAAACGATTAATGTCTATCACGCAAAATATATCGTATAAAGCATATTTTAGTTGCCGCTTAACCTTGTTAGAGCAACGCCTTATATTTTTCATTTACCAAATAAAACTAAATGCATTTAACTATTAGTTTGAATTTCTTTCATTTTTATTTTTATCAAGAAAAATTGTATTGAATCTTTTTGAAATATTCAGTATTCATTCTTTTTGTTTTTCCATTTATAATTATTATAATTATAATTTCATTCTTATTTTTTTTTTAATAACTAGTTTTTGAAATTACTACTAAATTGTTTGTTTTCCTCTGTTTTGTTTTACAAGTAAATTACAAATTACACTTTATTTAAATCATATAATTGATGATTTTTGTTTTTTTTTTACTCATACATACATACTTTCATATATTTTGTTTATTCTTTAAAAAAAGTCTTTGTGCTGTTTTCATTATATTTAAATTTTCATGTATATGTAATTATTTGTAATTACAATAATAATTAGAATTACTATTATAATTTGTCTATTTTTTTTTCTTTTTTTGTTATGTAAGTAGTTTCATTTTCATATTAATACTAAACAATTTATAGCTATTCACAATGTTTTGGTTTTCTTTTTTTCTTTTAATTTCTTTAACTACAACTATTTATTTTATAGGTATTAATTAGCTGGGTTTGCTAAAGTTTCTCTTTAATATGAGTGTGTATGTGTGAATTGGAATTGTATTCTCTTAAAATTTACTGATTTCTATGCTTAGTCTAGTCGAATGGAAAAAACGTATTTATAATAAGCAAATATTTATACTTATGTTGTCTAATATGACTTCTGTTTGAATTTTATCTTAATCAGCAGTATTTAAAATAATTCTGTATTTGATGTTATGTAAGTGAGTGAAGTTGAACATAATTTGTTTGTCGTAGAAGAAAAGGCTGACAGTTATGTGTTCATTGTTATTTTGTACACTTTAATTTAAATGGTATTGCGTGATGTACTGTAAAAAAAAGTTACACTTTCGAAAAGTATTTTTAACTAATATGGATATTGTAGTACAGTTATATTTTTTATAATTAAAATTTTATATAAATATTTCTTTCAACCTTTAGAGATTTGTCTTTCTTATGTCTTACGTTATTGTTGAGTTTTATTTTTTTTTTGTCAAATGTTATATATTTTCCAAAAATTTATTGTGTTTCTTGAGATGAAAATTTTATGAAACGTATTTATTTTATAGGTTATCTATATATCCAGTCAGCGAGTTTCGCTTTTAGTTTACTTTTCAAGTTATATTTATTTTCATTTAATTATTTTTCTCAAGTTGTGCTGAATTTAGCGTAAAAAAATTAACTTAGTTTAAACTTATTCGTATAGCTTATTGGTTTAATTGTATTGTTTTTTGTTTATTTTGTAAAAATCTTGTGAGTGAATCTATTTTAGTGAATTGCGAAATATTTTCGTCACTATGCGGAGTTGTCTGTTAATGAAATGATATATATCAAATCGCTTGGCTTACTTTTATTTGGTATTGAAACTGTGAATGGTGAAAGCCTTTTGAAGATACAGTCAACTGAACTGAGTTGTATGGCTGAAAAAATGTCTGTATGTTTTGGGGGAATAGGCTTTGCGTGATGGAGTTTCTATGGAGTTGTTATTCCATTTCCAGAGGCAACTTAGCTCAAGTCACTTACTGTATTCTTGTGTAAATTATATAACAGATTATCAAGTAAAATGTATATCTTTAAATAACTCTGCTTCTATTTGACGAAAATGAATTATTATGCTTGTTATGACGTCTTACTTACCGACGCATGTATTTTTATGATTGTGAATCGTAGTTTTCTTCAGGAAATATACGAGATGGTTAAACTACTTACTGAGGGGCTAGGTCATCTTTTATTATTTTGTTGGCTTGGTATCTAGCATACTTTATTTTTTGATGTTGTTATATTTTTCGCAGAGACACTTAACACTGGGCTAAATTACGCTCATAATTAAGTAGACGTAGGGAATTAGAGAGAGGCCAATGCAAACTTATCCACAGCCACGTCATCTCTTGTCATTTTATATCAGTATCGATCAGCCTTCTCTAAGTCTCTTCAAGACAAATGTTCGTGGCTTTCCAGGCTAAAAGCCTTTTCGTAATTGGACAGAATTGTGCTGTGATTTGACCAAAATATATATAAATAAAACTCCGTGTCAACTGCCCAAATTATGACACTTTCTGGTGGTATACTCGCTGTCATAATAACGTCAAGTAGTCCAGGCTTACTTTGACAGATAATGACCTAAAGTCAAATATGAAATTACTTGAAATTTGGGGGCGGGATTTTCGTAATTTTAGTCAATCAATCTTCATCGGACTTTATACAGAGTGGTTATGTTTTCCTTTGAATGTTTGCATTTCTAAGGATTGCTGCTGTTTTTTTTGTTTGTGTAAATATACCATTTGCATTTTTGCTGTAAATAGCCGCAGTCCACTTCAATCATTTTAGTCAAATATAATTGACAATCTATGGACAATTTGTATGCAGTCTAATCTTACCTTTAGCAGCTTTTAAAAATTTGATCTTGTACCCGGCAAGTTTCCAAAGAAATCGCCTCGAAAGCAACTTACATCTGCGATTAACAACAGCCTTCCTTATTAAAAAAAAAACCCCTAGGTTTAAATTTTCTTTTCCACAGCAAAGCGCGTTTCTTTCCCGCAACAAATCTCATCTCAACTGAAAGAAAACTACGATTCACACTACAAAATGTGATGAAACATGCAGTAACAAAATTACAAAAGCAATTAGTTTTCATGACTGAGGATGATATCATGCAGTCAAAATAAAAGTTAAGAAAAATTTCGTATAGAATGACCAATTGGTAGAGAGAAGATGTATATACCTATATAAAAATTTAAGAGCTCGACTACATGCGCTAAAAATATTCATACGGAAAGGCAAAGTGCAAAATTTTCAGTATAAAAATGAAATTATTTTTACTATAAGTCTTGTCGCATTTTTATTTAAAAAAAAATTACAGAACATTTGTTTTTATTTATTAAATGCAATCAATATTATTGTAGGGAAAAGTGCAAGTGATAGTCTATTGTTATGATTTAAAAAAGAAATGATTGTAGATATATTTGGTTGCTGTACTTGGATTTTGTACAAGTTTGGTTTATACATACGGTTTTTGTTTTTTTTTGAATCGTTTTGTAATTATGGCGCTGGAGGGTAGATTTCTTTGTATTTCGTCGTTTACTATGAGAAAATATTATCTTTTATTATGGACGTTGACAAACTGCGCAACATCAGAATTTTTTGCGTAAAACTTTGAATATATTTGTATTTATTTTCATTCTATTGAAATGACCCATTGCACTATATGATTTAGTTACAATATTTTTCTTGGAATAAGTTTGAGGGAGTTTATGGCCATTTTAAGTTTTTAAATTATAATAGAAAATAAATTATAAAAAAAAGTGTTTTTTTTTTTGTTTTTAATGCTACAACATTTTCCTTTATTTAGTTTTTATGAGAGTGAATGGGTGATGAGGAAATAATGACAAATAATAAAAGTACAAGTAAATGGACATGATTGTTGGAATGGAATGAAGGTGTGGTATGATTTTTTTTTTATGACTAACAATGATGAATACACTTTTACTACAAATAAACAATTTTTTTACATATAACATTTAGCTCTATAAAAAAAAAGTTAGGTATCTTTTCAACAAGAAATGGGCTGAAAACTTTGTGCCTTGTTTTTGAAAATTTGAACATTTTTTTCTCTCTTTTAAATGATCACTCTAATTTTTTTTAATTCATTCGAACTTATTCAGACATCTGCTCGGATTTGAAACTTTTGAGACGCGAATTCTAACGCAGGCCGAAAAAGGGGCGTTTTTACTTTGTAAGTAGAAAACTCTTTTTGTTAATTGTTGAAAGGCTTTGAGGCTATTACATAAAAGCCTTACTTAAAAATAATTCTTTCAGATACCGATTCCAAAAGCAGAAGATATGAAGCAGTAATATAGTCCTCGAATCATATATTTGCGCACTGGCTGTAAACCCATATTTGCTTTGAAGATGTTCGATTTTTATAACAGACAGGAGAGCTCTTAACAGTCTGCCAATGAATGCAGACTCATTTCTGTTTCGTACTGCATCTTGATCTCCTTTAAATTACTGAAACAAAGCAGTACAAATGTGAAAAATTCCAATCCTTGGCGAAAAAAATTTGCAGCCCCTCGACAGCGATGCAAAATAAAATACATAACTAGATCTCCATCCCACTCCATAGAAAATCAGCGTTCGTGCCCTTTACAGCCCTAATAAGCAAATATTGCTAGAATGCAATTTTTAAAAATATTCAATTTCTTATTTAACTTCTTTTTTTTTTAAATAGAAAAATTGAAGAAGTTTTTTTTGAATAATTTTTTCCTTAGTTCGAATTACTTTTAAGTCTAATTTATTTATATCTCTTCTAATTCAACCGACACAAAATAAAAACAATAATATTTTACAGAATACCTACCACGAAGTGCATGTTGGTTGAATGCAATGCAAATGATCTGCCTTTGTATATAACACAAGGGCCTAAGATTTCATTTAAATTTAATCGTCATCAATTTAATTGAAATTTAAATTTTTTTATTTACTACTAAACTCGCTTTCAACTAACAATTTAAATTTAATTAAATATCTTGCTCAGTTAATTCTCAGTTTAAATAAAAATTAATTTTGACCCCAATGTACCTATGTGTTAAGTTTTATTTTTTTTATTTACCTTTAATTTCTCTTGTTTTAAACGATATTGTTTTATGTAATTTTTTCTCATTTTTTTTTTGTTTATATTTTGTTTTTATCTTTAAAATATATATCACAGTCATGCTGCTGATAATAGTATTGGTTTTTATTTTTTTTTCTTGTTTAAAATAAACAGAAACAAATCATTCTTTTCGTCATTAATCAAAAAGGACTCGAATTAAAGGTTTAGTTTGAATGAGAAGAAAACAAATAAAAATGCAAGTGAAAACGAAAATACGGTTTTAATTTTTTCGTATTTCAATTTTAATTTCGATTTTTGTTTGTTTATTCTAAATTTCGAATACAAATTACATAACTATTTAAGTAGAGGGAGAGAAGATTTTCATTTATGAAATTTTTTTTTATAATGTAATTTATTAATATTAATAATAACTATTATTATTATTTTTTATGCAACTAGATGAGGAAAAGTGTACGATTTTGTTTTGTTTTTATTCAAAGTTTTATTAAATGTATTGCATTCTTTTACCATTAAATATGCTATGAATTTAAATAGTAATATTAAGTTTAATGATTAATGATATTTGTGTTTTTTTTTTATATTTTTAAATGCAAATACTTATTGTTTGCTATAAAAATATTCGCCAAGAATGAAAGGGGTATCGTTCTTATTTCCACGGATTTGAAATCCATCGAAAAAAGAACGGAATGCCTTTGTTTAGTATCCTTGCGATTTATGTACTCTTATTAATTTAGAATTATGGCTTTTTCGTTTTTTTCGTATATAAGAAAAATGTTTTCTTTTCGAAAAAAATTAAGAAATAAATAATAAAATGTATTTACTATATTTTCATTTATTTTAATTTATTTTAGCTATGCTGGTGTGAATTTTGGTATGTGATTTGATCATTGTCGGGGTTTGCGGTTATGCGTGGGATGTGGGAACGGGCTTTGCGTGTTTTGGATCTATATATAAATTGATTTGCTTATACTCACTCTTATATATTTTATGTCATGGGTGAGAAAGTAGGGTCTTAAATTATACAATTAATTGAATAAAAAAAAAACCCAGTGGGATATATAAAATATTCACTTTGTAAGGTTCACAATGGCCATTCTGTGTGTGGGGTTTGAATTAAAAAAAAAATATTAAAATTTTTGCTTCTATATTCAAAGAAAATTCTGAATTATCTATCGCACAAGATTTACAATGAATAGACAAATAGACTGTAACTGAAAAATATAAATTCTTAGACCGTGTGTGATTTTTTATTTTTCATTCGATTTATATACTCTTTTTTTGGTTTAATATGTTTGGTGTAGGGATCGTTTTAGTTTAAATATTTAACTTTATTTTTAGTATTTATTTATTTGATTTCTTGTTGGGGGAAGTGAACTTATGTTTGTTGCGTGTTTCGTTATTAAATACTAAAAATGCTGTTTCTGAGTGACTAGAGGATCTCTTGTTGGACATGTTGTGGTGAATATATTAACACAAAAAAATATAAAATTATTGAAAGAAAAAAATTAAAACACTTATCAACTACCCACCACTGACAAGAATCCAGCAATATATCGAATAACCACTTTTATCGAAATTGTATCAACACGCAGATATTATTGCTCGCAACCAATTCGTTTTTCGTTTTCATAACAATCGTTTTTCGAAATCTTTCACTATTTTCATTTATTTTTGGCCTTCTAATTTGTGTCGTAATATTTGTCGTTTACATTAACTTTTGTGTTTTGGGGAATCTATCGTTTTGAATTATGTTACAAGGTGTCTTACCATTTTCCTGGGTTATTTCTATTGGTTTTGTAGTTTAGTTTAGAGAAAGATTTAGTTAATATTTATACTATGTGGTTTTGCTTAGTATAGAGTGTAATATTGTTTATGTTTTTGAAAAGTGATTTATTGTTATTACCTGTTTTCCTCACTCAAAGTGTAGTTTTGTAGCGTTTTTTTTTTCTTTATTTATGGTAAAATTTTCACTAGCTCCTAATATATTAATTGCAATTTTATTTTATTGTACAAAAATAAATGAAAAAACGGCAGTAAAATTCGCGGAAACCTTTGTCCGAAAATATATTTTCCTAAGAGGAAAGAAAACACTTAGAGGCTCTTAGAGCGAGATGTTCTTTTAAATGCTCACTGGGATTGAATGGAATAAGGACCGAAAACTTAGTTATGGGTATGCAATTAGAACTTGGGAATAATGCAATCAGTATACTAAAAGTTTTCAAAATTATTCAGTTGCTATCGGAAAATTTAAGTTTCTAATATCAGTACTGTGATTTGGGAGGATCTTAACAAAATGCATGCAAACGTATTTGCAGCCCGCTCAACTGTTGTTTGATATCATTTTGAAGATCGAAAGAGCCCGATATATCTACAGATCTTCGCGATCTTGTATTGCTAACTATTTTCACGATCTTCTATTGCCGATTCAAACCGATCGAACTTCATCAACAACTGATCTTTACGATATTGCTTTGAGAGTCATTTTCACGACTTTCTGTTGTCGATCACAATGGGTTGGTTGAACGTATTTGGTTTACTAATCTTGCCGATCTTGTATGGAGAATAATTTGGATGAGCTTCTATTGGTGGCTCCATTCGATAGCATGGAAGCGATTCTTAAACAGATCTTCACGATCTTGTCTTGGTGGACATTTTCACCCAGACGGTTATCGATCGATAGAAATTAGTTTCTATACCCACTGATCTTCAAGATCACAACGCCGTGCTTTTACGAATTTCTACAGCCGATCACTATCACTAGATTTCTCAAACGTATTTCATATTCTGATCTTTATGATCTTGCTTTAATAGTATTTTTTAGGATTTCGACGATGATAACAATTTGCAAATAATAAATTATCGATCACAAGATTAAGTGTGAAATAGCACTGCATTTAGAGTCTTCTATCAAATTAGTGATCGTAAGCTTTTGAGCTCCATACCGATCAAAAGAAGATCAAGAGTTTATTAGTGAATTTGATTTTAACAGGATCTTGTTCATGCAGTGCATCCGATAAGAATGCGAAAATTGTTCCATTATGCTCATTGATCGAGTGCATATATTTGATGATGTCACGATCGGTGAAAAATCGATTCTCGCTCTAGATTTGAGCTTGTGATATGATTTCAAACATAGAAACATACGATTTAGTCAAAAGTTGTATTTAAAAAAAATATTGTAACCATTACAAAAGAGTACATATACAAGTCCAAGGTAAACAGAACAGTAGGTGAATGTATAATGGAATCTGAACAGAAATCCTCCTAGCTTAGCCAATATTCATCGAGACTAATGGATAAAGACGCGACTAAGAAAGCACCAGTGCTGTGCGAGTATTGAATTGATTTTTTTCCATATTTTATTTATTTTCCTATAAATATATTTTATTTCGGTTTCGGTTATTTTTTTGTTCTCTAAAACAAGTTTAACTATGTACAAGTTGCATTATTACTAATAGACCTATTTTTTTTTATTTTAATTTTCACTTAGTGTTTATTAGCGTTTTGCTTTACGGTTTCTGTTCTTCGAAATGAAACTTGTATTTCTTTTTTTGTAGGTTTTCTGAATATTTGTTTGTTTTTTTTTTCGATTTTTTTGCGATTTTTTTCTATATTTTTTGTATTTTTTTGCGAATTAATAAAAAATATCTCCTTCGGTACAAAATGAAAATAGTGTGAATGTGTTGTTAATTTGTGTTTTCTGTGTTTGTTATATGGTTGGGTATATTTTTTTTCTTGTATTTATTGGAAGAGGGTCGTACTTTTATTTTCTTGTTTAAATTAATTTAATTATTAATTTTTTTTTTTGTTAAATTTTTGCAGATCAAAAATTTGATTTTTTTTTTCATTTAAAAAGTTTCGATATTAATTTAATAATTAACAAATTGATTTTATGATAAAACCAATAACAATAACCTCTCTCATATGGCTACGAGACAATAATATGTGGTGCTGAAAGTAATACAGCTATTGTGGCTAATATTGTGAACATTGTGAATATGATAAGGCACAGTCTGTCAACGACCATAGCTGCGAATTTCCAATCATTGGCAATGTCATTGTCCTCGTCTTCTTTACGGAGCTATTTTTGGTTGTTGTTTATATATATTTTGTTTATTATACGATTTTTATGTAGGTTATATATATATTTCAAAGAAAAAGAAAGAAAAAGAAACAGAATCGAATTTGTTGGCATCATTTTTTGAATATGTTGATTTTCTTAACACTAAATAGCATGCGATTGATCGTGGTTCAGATGGAAAGAGGTTTAACATTCAAAAAGAGTAATATATTCCAAAGGAAACTAAATTTTCAAATTTAAATGTATGGCGAACGAACAAACTCACCTGATCTGTTATAAAACGTATTTCCTTCAGAATCAGTCCTAGTTCATATTCCGTTGAGGATTTCATACATGTGTGATGCGTGACTGCGTCCGGCATTCGTGTGCTGCCGATCGGTCCGATGCTACCGTCATCACCTTGACTGCAAATTCAAATGGTCGTTGCATTAATTTCGATTTTTTCACCCATGTAACTGCAACCATTGTGCATTGACACTCTTACCCGTATACAGTTCTATAAAATGCAGTATTATGTGGCAGTGTTCCCCCTGGCGTCATTGGTCTGCAATTGTGCCGAAAATCATCATCGATGTCCAGCACATTTGCGAGTAACGATTTTGAGGATCTAAAGATAAGGCTGCTTAGTCTGGATTTGGAATTCATGCCGTCACTTACCTCTCTTTGAGTTCCACATCGGATAGTATTTGGTGTTTCCTTTCGGATGATGTATCAGAACACGGTGTTGGTGGAAATTCCAATATTAATGGCCTACCGGGTCGGCTCATTCGTAGAATCCATGGTAGCCAGCATAAAAAAACTATTCGTACCTGTGAAGGAACGAGTTCAGTATTCAATTAGAGCAGAAGTAATATTTAAGCGGCCATTTATCATAACTGTTCGCGCCGGCGGAAGTAGCGAAATGTGTTCAGAGGGTCAATGTGTGTATAGTAAAGTGGTGTTTCTAGGTTAACGATGGGACGAGAATATCTATTATTCCTTCTTAGGAAGCGAATGATAAATCATGCGAATTTGTAAAATTGGACTACACAAGGAGTGCGCCATATATCACTTTTCGCTTAATGCACTTGTCGGCGGTGAAAAATTCGCTGTGTCGAAAAGTATCTCTTGACTTCGTTCGTATCTGCAATGTGTGCATAATTCTATGGCTTGTTCAACATCGAAACTCACATATTCGTTTGTCTATGCGGGCTGCTTAGGTGGGCCGTAATCGCTTGGGAATCCCTTTGGGAATAGTTGCATTGGCAAATGGTACTTATAGGAAAATATTTTAATGTAAGAAATATGTCCTTTATGTGAAGAAATGAAGTCTGAAGATGTGAGAGAACATTTTAGATGCGCCAGTGAATTTTAATAATTTTCTGTAGAAGTTTGCAAATTTGTCTAAGCACTGAATGAAGTTCTCGCAGTATTTCTGAGTTTTTTTTTTATTTTTAATTTGACAACAACCAAGCTGCAAACAGATTGAGAAGACTGTCCGTGATTGTTGTTTCCGTCCCTTTGCGACTCTCACTCAAACCCATTTTAACAAGTGAAGACATTTTCCTACTGCGTCGAACGATTGAATTTTTACTTTTAAAACAAAAGTGAATAAAATAAAATCGTAGAACTGCTGGACACCCAACAAATTTTGTAAAAAAAACATCATGCGGAAGTTACGCTAGTTTCAGATTAAAATTTGAAAAATATTTTTCACACTCATGCGATTTTTTACCCAATCGCAAAGTTTCATATAAGGGCGACAGCGAATTTTGAGTCAATATTGCCCTTATAGGCTTTCACTTTACTGCCTGAAGTACAACTTGACGTGGCTCTTCTTTAATGAATCCGGCTCGAAGGACCTACTAATAACATGCGGGTTGGGTTAGAAAAAAGTACTCAATTGCTTGTTCAAGTTCAACTCCCATAAGCTCGTCCGATTTTGTTGTAAATTTTGACTTTACGGTTTATGCTGTTGCCTTGATAGGGATTTTTAGAGATTCGATTCAGAATATAATTGCTTTTCCACAAAGCCCGGATGAGCTCGTATTTTGTGGTCGATATCGATGATTTTTTTCTAATGGAATAGGAGATCACTGACTCTTTTGTTCTGATAAAGATTTGCCAAAATCTAAAAGCTGCCATTTTAAATCAACCGCAATTTTACTCTAACACACTGAAGGCCACCGTTTTCTTTAAATTCTAACTACAAATTTAAATGTTTCACCTGTGCAATGTACACACAAAAATACATCTAAAGCCACAGTTAGATGTTGGAATTTTCCCCAAATGTAATCACCTCTCCTGTCAGTGGGTATATATGCTGAAATATTGATCAGTGGCCACCTCCACTTCCAAGTACTTTTCTAATAATTCCTCCAACTGTCAAAACCACACAGAGAAGCAATTTAATTCACCCGAATCGTAATGCAGGAAAACCAGCAACAGTCGCACCATTCCTTTAGTAGTGAGAGCCGAAAATCCACATTGTCCAACATTGACATAAATCAATCTTTTTCCAGCTACAGCTCCCTTACGATCCATTTCTCTTGCTGCCGTCTGCCGCCGTCAACATCGCCACCACCGCCACCATCGCCACCATCGCCACCATCGCCACCACCGTCATCGCCATCGTCACCGTCGCCGACGCTCAACATATTGCATTTTTCACACTTATTCTGACCCATTTATCAACGACAATTGCAATGAAACGTGCCGCATGCTCTCTTCCTCTCTCTGGATAAATAAATTTTCTTTCATATTGGAAAATAAAAGCAAACAAGCAAGAAGGACATTCGGTTTTTGTGTTTGCAATGAATTCAGATTAATAGTATTCTATTGATCCCGTTTTCTATGTCTCCTTTGGACGGTGGTACTGCTCTCTCAATTCGAATATAAAAAATGATAATTTTTGAAATGAAAATCTGTGTCCTGCTCATATTTTATGTTTTTTATTTTTGTTTGCTTTTTAGTAAATTGATATCCTTTTATGCATCGGTTTCGGTCATCACATCAACATATCCTGCATTATTATCCAACGCAGTGAAAGAGTTGAAAGTATTATATGTACATTGAAATCAATTCGTTATCGCATCGAATGGGAAAGCGGAAAGCTAATCCATTAGACCAAATCGCAAAGGATAACATTCATCGGTGTGCGAGTTCGTGAGCATGTTAACTGAATTGATGCTTATGAATTATGAAATGATTGCAATAAAGGCGAGGTAGTGGCTTTGTGAATGTTCTTGGGTCCTGGGAGTTTGTTTTATTTTATTTTTGAGCTAGAAATGATATTTTGCTATTTATGGTAAAACTTATCAACCTGTTACGCAGTGGTTTTGTTAAATTTGACTGATTTCTGCAAGCTAACAGAATTGTGGAGATTTTTTTACTTATATGATGGCAATACTTGACAACAGGTTTAGTGGAAATTGACGTCGCTTGGACAGGCCTTTTTCATTTTAATTTGTTTTTTTTTCTCGACAAACTATTGCGGACGTATTTCCAGGGGGCTTTAGAAAAATTCAAACTGCAAGTGTTTTGGCACATTTTACATACACAAGTCGGCAGACGAAAAAGAAGATTTGAATCTCTGAAAAGAGTGTTTCTCAGCAGCACTTTTTTCAAGAGGCAGTCGTTTGACAGTCGAAAGCTGTTTCGTTTTGACTTTAGTTTGCGATTTCACTATGAAAAGACCTACGTTTGTAATTTGCTTGCATAGACCTACGACGAATGGTCCAAGCTGCTCGAAAACTAGCCGAATATTAGACTTCTGTACACCTAAAGACACACTGAAGCAGCAATGGCATAGGTTCATATTTCTCAATCACAGAGACCATGGCACTGCGATTTAATTGAAAAATTCCTGTACCCCCATACAATGTAACTCGATCAACTATAGCTTTCGTGCACCGAGTAATCCCATTCAACTGGATATGAGCAATTGTGTGCGACGCACCCCTCCACTTAATATCTTGTTCTCGGATATAAGGGACACAGCCATCCAATTATTGCATTCTGTTTCGGATATTTTTCTTATATTAAATTTCTAATATCGAGAGATAAGGACTCAGCCACACACACAATGCTTGCATTCATATGGTTTATGTAGTGTTAGCGAATGTGTGTCTGTGGTTATCTATGGAGGGAACATTTCTTCGGAGTCTTTGAATTCGATTCGACTTCTCCAAAGGGACGACGACGACGATGACGATGGATTAAAGGAATATGCAAACAAATGCTGTATACCATGCCGTCCGTATATGCAACGTTGGTTTGGCAATTTGATCGTTTATTGCATACAGTACGCGCTCACATTTCATATATGATATTATGCGCACACATATCCCGTACCAGTGCCAAGGATATTCTTGTTTTGATCGCTGCAGGAACTCCGCCAAGTACTATGGTTCGATGCATCGCCAACGTCTTTACCTGGGGAGTATCTATTTATATATCAGTTTGCCGTTGTTGATATGGCTGCGTGGAGGAGGGTGAATTGCGGTAACTGACACGATTGTGTCCTAGAGTTAATCGTGAATTTTGAACGCATTTGCTGGTAGGGGGTTGTCAGTCCTTTGGTTATATGGTTGCAGCAATTTAAATGATGACGAAGTCATTGATCTGGGTGAGGTTTACCAATCGGCTGACGAGGATAGCCAATTACATTAATATGTCCTTGGGAGTGTGTTGTTGGGCTTCGTCATCGGGATTAGCGTAATACTGTGGCAGCAGGATTGGATTTAGGTTCATGTTGGCTTTGGAATAAGCTATCTTGATGCATATCTCTGTTTGAATTAATTTACTATATGAGATGAGAGTGATAGTAGTCAATTGAATGTAACATTCCTATTACGATTCCCTTGCATAGGCGCACGAGGTACACAAATCAAATCGACAATAAAGAGGTAACAATTAAAGCCGCTTCTATTCCAAAATCCACCTCAACTATGCCTCCATCTGTTCACTACAATCCACTGTGGTATTTTCCAAATCAGGACTCAAATATCAGTTTTACCGCTGGGCAAATGTAATTTTCACATACGCAGTTATATTTACTGAATAATGAGTAAAGTTCTTTCAATTCGAAATCCAACCAATTACCACCGACAACAACCACACAAAACCATATATATAATTGGCCATTGGCCGCTGAAAAGCTATGCGAATGTGCTGAGCAAAACACCACAATTCCACTTCCGGAACAACTTAAACTTTTATTAATTTTCCGGTTGCATAATTTACATTCGATCATGTTCACCAGCCCCCCCCCCCCCCTCCAATCGAAACACAGAAAACCACCTGCCCATTATGCGCCTTGTGTTTTGCATGCCTCTGACAACACAATAAAATTCGATTAACCCACTTCCGCCGCCGGCCGTATAGTTAATAATAAATAATTAAAAAGGATTTACTGTGGCGCAAAAACAAAAAGACTCACCCATTCGGACATTTCATGAGTATTAGCGTTTCGATGATGATAATTTAATATTAATATCGTTGACACAACGGATGACGCTACCATAAACATTATGCAATTGAAATATGTACCTGCAAACAGAAGGAATACACAAGTTAATATAAAATATAAATCCATCACAAATATTGATGGGATGAGTTGATTATATCCATTCGTTACCTAAAAGTGGAACAGCATCGGATGTCGCAGGCATCGTTTCTGCTACCATATTAAGGAAGACAGTAAGTGAGAGGAGAATTGTTACACCTGCAACAGAGAGAGAGAGAGAGAGAGAGAGAGATGAATAAAAAATTACGAATTATACATCACTTTGGAGGAGATTAATTATTTATCCCGATGCATACAAACCCACAGTCGAAAGTGCATCGAAACTGGGTCACAGGCAATTAGCAAGTTAGCCCCCGTCTTGTGTGAGTACAATAATCATCTTCACAGAGTCAAGGCTAATATACCAGTGGATTTCCAATTGGAGCAATTACTCAAATAATTACTGCCACAGGGGTTGGCAAAAGAACAAATATATCAGCCGATGTATGCGGGGGTGGGTGTTTTCAGGTTGGCAGTGATATGGTTTTCCTTTTTGGCTAAGCAACCAACAATGCGGAGTATAAATGAGTAATTGTATTGGATTGACCTGCCCTGTGTCGGCAAATTGAGATTGAATGATGTGGGAAAGTGGAGAGGAATGTTAAAAGTTTTTTTTTTTTTGATTTTTTTAGACTAAGCTGGTGGAATTTGAAAACTACGCTTCTTCAATGGGACGCTGATGCTGATTGCTAGTTATCTAAATGAGGTTTAAGACCTTAGGCTATGATTACACATGTCACTTTTCATGTCAAATTTTAACACGCCGAGGTCATCATGACAAATATCTTTCCCAAATTTGTCACTACGTGGGATTGTCTGTCAAGCGTCTGGTCACGCTGGCTGTCGCAACGCACACTCACAAAAGACACACGAGTGACCACCGAATGGCCGAATTTTTCTGACGTCAGCATGTCAAAATTTGCCTCGAAAAATGGCACGTGTAATGCTAGCTTTTATGGTAGTAGGAGCGACTAAAACTAGGGGAGTCTAGATAAAATTGTAGGCAGCGTAAGTTCACTGACTTACCGTCTACAAGGCACTGAAAGGTCCTGTCGTTTAAGATGCTGAAATTATTTACCCTTTGCCAACCACGCCTCACTTCTCATTCCGAGAGAAAAATATTTTTCAGCTTCCCGATACGTCAACTACAGAAAGTTCTTTATTTTATTGGACAGCTCCATTCGCAACTGACCTCAAGTTTGAGTTTTCCAAAAGCTCTTGAAAAGTCCTTCAGCTGCAATAGCAAGGGCAGAAAACCATTGGCAGCACTGAACCAACAATCGAACAAACTCTCCACGGAGGTGTTAAATTCTATAAATTCAAAGCAATCGAGGTCGATACTTTCATACTTTCCCCAATAATACAGCTGAAGAGACTTCAATGTTTTTCAAGGCTTGTATTCAAAATTAATTTCACAAAATACGATTTAATCGACACGTCAATGATGCAATAGATTTTTGCCAAACTGTCCCAAATCTCTGGCGTTTTCTGCTAAATCATTCTTGCATTTTTAGGGACAATTCTTCTGACTATTTTTTCACGCCTTTTCTTGCGACCAAAATGTTTTAGCGTATTTTACAAACAATAATCAGTGACACAAATATTTTCATCTTTCTGTCATTTTTGTACAAGATGCTGACAAAAAATTCTTCTTCCAATAAAAAAAGTTGAGAGATGTGCACACAATTGAGAAATTTTTATGAAAAATATTTATAGTCACTGTGAGCTACCAAAATTTAAAGTCCAAGGCAAAAATCTTTATTTGTAAGGCCCAAGGTTTTTTACGCTATTGTCAATTGCGATATTTGTATGAACAATATTTATAGCTACCAAAATTAAAGGTTCAAGGCAAAAATCTTTATTGGTAAGGCCCGAGGTTTTTTTTTTTGTAATCTTTTCAGAATTTTGACATTTTTTTTCCGGAAAGATTTCTGTTCTTAGATAATGCTTTAAAATTGGATAGCAGTTTTATTTCCTGGTTGACAAAATTTGCAACAATTAGAAATTTGAAACAGCAAATATAACATCTCTGTCGAATTCTTTCGAAATATTTAAGAACAGAAATCTTTCTGGGAAATTTCGAAATTTTTAAATCAAAATTAAGGAGTTGACAGATGGTACGATAGATCTTTCAGGTCGCAGTGTCAGCCATCAGGGCATGGGATGTTTAAAAAAAAAAGAAAAGGAGTTGACAGAGTTCTTTTTTTCCAAACAGAGAGCAACTTCGCATTTTACGGGTTAACCACACTTTCCAAAACTGTCTGCATGCTTCGGAAAAAATTGTGTGTCTTTGAAGGCAAACTATTCAAACACTAGCCCATTGGGAATACAACATCAGCCAACAAATTCGACCTGAATTTCCTAGTTCGACACAAAGTAAACATCCCAGCCAAATTCGATTCGATTTAAGAAATGCATCACAATCACATGTGAAGCATTTTATTATCCATTCAACGGGAATGGGAAAACATTTGTTATTTCAAATGCAAGCCTGTGCATTTGTTTGGTCTATTTTCAGTGGAATTTGGGTACCTTCCACTCTGGTGAACGCCATTAGAGGTAGATGAGCCAATAGCAACATAAAAAGTATATACCTTGCGGAGGATATGTGCTCTTGCTCAATATTGTTGTGCTGATTGTACGCGAAGTGCAAATATTGACAAGTTTTCGCCTTCGGAACATTTTGCGCAAAGGATGTTGTCCTTCGCCTCCTGTTCCAACTGGCAGTGAATTATTAACGAAAAACACGTCTCACAGGACAAGGACTGAAAGTGCGCCACAACGATGCAGTTTCTTGTTTATTTAACTTTAAATGGTGTTTTTTTCACTTTTTTAATTTATTTTAAATTGTTTATGATTGTCATGGGCCATTGTGTTCAGCTAATTAAATCCGAGCAGACGGCTAACAGGTCCCCAGTTGTTGACTGTGCGGAGTTGGAAAATTTATCGCCTCAGCAGTAAATTTGTACGCTGAACTGCATCTTCTGTTACGTTGTGATTTTAATGATTTCGCCTCGCATCCTTCTATACGGGCGTGGAATTTCAATGAGCTCTATCCCGCCCTCCTTCGAATTTGCTGCAAGAATGCAATTGCCAATTTAACTGCTAAGTACCTACCGCATATATTTTACGTTGTATAATCGATGAAAGGACTTTTCTCCCTTTCTTTTTGTATATTTGAAATGGAATTCAGAAATGGATCTATGGGCGCAAACAAACAGTTGGAAAAGCAGCTACCCGTGCAGTATTTCTCCGTCGTCGTCTTCCAATCTCTGGCAGATAGTTTGCCTTTGGGGGGTTTAAAAGTTTTTTTCGATTTTTTTTTCGGGGCAAAACTCGAGCAATTGCAAGTTTCAACAGAACCAAAAAAAAGAAAAAGAAAAAAAGACTTAAACCAACTAATTTGGTAAAAGTGGATAAGTTTAGATGGAGAAAGAAACTCTCAGAAGTTTCTCCTACCCTCAACTGAACCGAGTTCAATTAGCAATCGAAGAGAAGGAATGAGACAACTTCTGTCTTGTGTGTTTGATTCTTCTTTTTTTTTTTTTGTACATCACGCAGGGGATTTAATGTGTATTTACAAACCTAATGATAATTTCTCTCCAGAATCGGGTGGCAGTGTGAATCCCAGCAATGCCATTGATGCAATTAGAACACACGGAATAATTAAGTTAAAAAAATAATACAACGTTCGTCGACGAATAATGATGGCGAATGTAATATCGATATATGGTTCCGGGCAGCAGTTGTAGTAGATTTCGTTACGTTTGCCAGGAACACCTGTGGGAGAAAGTTTATTAAATACAAATGGAAAATAGTTTATTTGTAGTTTTAGGAAAATCACAGTTGGAAATTGCAACAGGGGTTACTTGAGAAAGGCCGATGTAGGAAATGTATGACATTCAGAAAGCACTATCGGAGGTAGGAAAACTGCCGGCGAGAGTTTTTCTATTCGCCATTTGTTCCCGAAGCTAAATAAAATGAAAAACTCTTCCACCTGAAGACGGTAGATCTAGAAAACACTTTTTTGTTTAGAAACGATGGCACTGCCAGTAAATTATGCAAATGATGGCTCTTTCGTTCGAAAATGTTTCCTCTACTTGAGGTCGTATGATATAAACTGAATTTAGAAGGATTATTAAATGCAATCAAGCAGCTCGAAAACTGGATCAATATATTCGGGCATCGTTTATCTACCATTGAAAATAAGATACCAGGTCATACTGACCAAATTCGATTGTAAAATTTCAACAAAAATAGTTCTGTTGAACTGAAAAAAAAAATATTCTAATGATAAATGACATAGAGGGAGCTTAAATTGACAATCAAAGTCACAGAAACCTGTCAACTAGGAAGACTAGGCGTGTAAGGCTGAAGCAGTGTTATGATATCGCGGGATTTTACCCTTTTTGTGGGAATTCGAACAACGGCAAAGCCATCGAAAAAGTGAAAAAAGCAGGAAAAAATTAACTTAAGTTTTATCAATTTGAACGATATTTTGTCAAACAGATAAAATGTTAACTTTGTCAGATTAACAAAAGACAATTTTCGGTTTAATAAATCGATATTGTGACAATTGAACAATTTTATTTTTGGATTAGCGAGATTTTTGTTATATCCATTAAAACAGAACCAAAAATCACTTTTGTGAAATTGACAAAACTTATGCAAAATGTTTGTTAGCCCAACCAAATACAGATTTTAAATACTACAAACATTCTGTTGAAATTAAAATTTTTGTTTGGAGATTTGACATAAATTTTGTTCAATTAATAACACAAGTGTTGAATTGAAAAAAATAAAATCTAAACAGGGTAATCCTTTCAAAACAATCCCTTTATGAATGAGGACAGGACAAACGGACAACCCCTTATATATAAATTGGTAAGAATTGCAATTTGGTAATCATAAATTAAATAGATCAAATTTGACATCAACGCTGTGTTCCCGGATTCTTTAACCAAAACTAAAACACAACTTTAAATAGTGAAGGCGATGACTACATTTTCTTCGTTGTTGGTGTTTAAGGTATAGCGGATCTTTTTATTTTCATCTTAGATAAAGACATTCGGTATCATTATGTGTTGAAAGTGATAGACTTTTTTTAATTTTCTAATTTTACATATGCATATTTTGATATTTTCTAAGATAATGTTATGTAATTTCTATAGTTCCTTTTTTGTAATAAATCTATTTTGCGAAGTGTGTTTAGCTAGCCGCCAATGAGTAAAGACGTGTAAGAGAGAGCAGTGAATTAACATAAAACGAAAATGAGTTGTAATATCTGTACATTAAGAATCGGAAGAGACGCGTGCAATATAAAATGCAGTGATTGTCAACTTCTAATGCATGCGGAGTGTGTCAAACTTAAACCTACGGATGTTGACTTCATATCCAAATCGAAAAAACCGTGGACCTGTAACACCTGTTTACAACAAAAAAGAAACAACCCGCGTCGACTCTCGATATCATCATGTATGAATAGTGAGGGAGATGAAAGCGAAAAATGCAAAATAACTCTAGAGGGCATTCACCTTAACGTTATCGAAATAAAAAAAACACTTGATAACACTGTGAAGACATTGCTTCTTATGCAGCAACAAATCAGTGCACTAGAGAAGACGACTCAAATGTTGACAGAGGTTAAAAAGGAAAACGAAATAATAAAAGCTGAGCTCAAAGCAACAAAAAAGAGACTTGAGAGCGCAGAATATATGTGTCACTCAAATTACATTGAACTGCGTGAAGTGCCTCTTTTGGAGAACGAAAATGTGCGTGCAACGGCTGTCCAAATCATCAACAAAGGCGTCGATGTACAAGTAGCTGAGAACGATTTGGATGTATGCTATAGGAAGAAGATCAGGGGAAAAACATCAGGCGCTATGATCGTGCAACTTCGCAGCAGGAGAGTGAAGGAGGAAATCTTGGCTGCTTCATATGCCAAGAAAGCGCCGATCAAAGCTGAAAAATGTTTTTCTTCGTGCAAAGGTAACATATATATAAACGATTGGCTATCACATGATACGAAAATGTTGCTGAGGGAGGCGAAAATGGCAAAACGAAATCACAAATATGAATTCCTCTGGGTGAGACAAGGAAAAATAATGATGCGTAAAGCTGCTGGTATGGAGATCAAGTTCATCAGATGCATTGATGATCTTAACCATTTATGATTAAGATTTTCATTAAACTAATTAATTTTTAGCAATGTTAGCTCAACATAATGAATTATTTGATCCCTGTAGTAGTAGTACAAGTAGTAATATCTTTACTGGCTCTAGCTATTATGATTCATCCTTAAACGATCTGACAGTTTTTCATCTAAATATCAGAAGTATGAGAAAAAATTTTGATAGCTTTTGCCTGTATTTAAACAATTCTTTTAAAATATTTCCTGATGTAATCGTTTTATCTGAAATTTGGATATTTGACCATGAATTTAGCTACTATTCAATTCCGGGTTACATACCATATGCTGAATGCAATGATAAATATCCGTCAGGCGGAATCGCAATTTTTGTGAAAGACAATATTGTTGTTGAGGACGTTCTTTCACCTGATTTGGGAAGTGCTGATAGCATTATTGTAAAACTGAAACTTCATAGTAATGTTTTTATTGACATTCTCTGCATATATCGGCTCCAGTTTGTCCACCAAGATATATTTTTAAAAGATATTGAAGATCTTCTTACCGGAATGACCAGTCAAAATATTTGTATGGTTGGCGATATAAATATTGATATACTTGGCTTTCCTTCTGGCTGTGATAAATATTTGCTCCTTTTGTCTTCTCTGGGCTTTGAATCTCTAATAAATGTGCCAACGAGAGTAACTCCAAGTACTAAAACATGTATTGACCATATTTTTATTCGGACTAAAAACCATGATAATGTCCGTCCAATCGTGCTTGATTGGGATATAACTGACCATTTTGCTACTGGTATATCCTTCCTAGATCTATTCTCAAACTTTGAACGAACAAACAGAAACCCAGAAACTCAAATCTTTCAAAAAATTAATTACTCGGTGCTGCGCGAATGTCTCTCTATGGAAAGTTGGAGTAATGTATATAGTTGTAACTGTCCTTCAAACGCTTTTGGTAACTTCGTTAATACTCTCTCTGCCCATGTTTCTGCAAGCAGGTTTGTAAATCAAAATCGTCAATACAAAAAAATCAAGCCGTGGATGACTGACTATATCTGTCAAAAAACTAATGCTAAAAATATTTATTATGCTAAGAACAAGAACAATTTGCACTTACCACGTATAAGAAACGCATATAAACAAATGCAAAAGGATATTCATGAACTTATTAGTACACAAAAAGAAATATACTACAAAAGAAAGTTTGACGAAAATAGGTTTAATCCTAAGCAACAATGGAATACTATAAATAATCTGTTAGGCAAAAAGATTGAAGACCATGGCCTAAAAAATATAAAGTTTTCAGAAAATATGTTATCTGAAAATGATAAGGAAATAGGTAATGGATTTAATATGTTTTTTAAAAATGTGGCCGAAAGTCATAGACCTAGTCCCTCAAGCAACTTTGACAATTTCCATCAGGAATCTCATCTTGATAACAGAATCTTATCGTCGTTCTTCTTTAATGTAGTGACTGAAGCTGATATACTTCAAGTGATCTCCAATCTCAAATCAAAGAACACGTGTGGAATAGATGGCATAAGTAGCATTGTCATAAAAAATATTAGTAATTTCATCATTGAACCCTTAACATATCTTGTTAACCTTAGTTTTGAAAGCGGCATATTCCCAGAGTACTTGAAAACAGCAATAATAATTCCAATACATAAAAAAGGTAGCAAAAGTGACCCAAATAATTACAGACCAATTTCCTTACTATCAGTCTTTTCCAAAATTTTTGAAAAAATCATTACTAAAAGAATGGTGACCTTTTGTGATAAATATCAAATCCTTAGTCCATCCCAATTTGGGTTTATGAAAAGCAAATCTACTGAAGATGCCTTACAATCATTTTTGGAAAAAATAAACCTGGCATTAGATAAAAGCAAAAAGACCGCTGCTCTATTTCTCGATCTGACAAAGGCATTTGATCTCGTCAATCATAATTTGTTGTTGAAGATTCTCTACAGTTATGGATTCAGAGATAATATTTTGAACTGGTTCTCATCTTATCTGCAAAACAGAATACAGCTTGTTCGTGCAAATACAACCTTGAGTGATGCAATTTCTTGTCCTAATTCAGGGGTTCCTCAAGGATCAGTCCTTGGACCATTGCTCTTCCTTATTTATATAAATCCCATATTTAAACTGACCCTAAACGGGTACATTATCGCTTTTGCTGACGATCTAGTTCTATCGTATGCTGCTTCCTCTCTAGAAACGGTAAAAACCCAAATGAATACTGACCTAGCTATTTTGACAAGGTGGTTGAGGCAACATCAAATGATCCTTAGCAGCAAGTCCAAAGTTATGTGTTTTTCTCTTTCAAATGAGTTATCAATCCAAGGAGTTGGCCTACATAACGCAAATTGTGACTACCATAACTGCAATGATTCCTGCATGCAGCTAGAATCTGTTTCAGAATTTAAATATCTAGGAGTTACTCTTGATTCAAAACTAAATTGGAAAGCACATATTAAAAATTTAAAAAAATACATATATTTTGCTCTAAGTAAAATATTTCACTTACGGAAACTTTTGCCACCAAATCTACTTACATCAGTTTACTACGCGTTAGTCAATTCTCGTTTGGAATATGGCATTTCTTGCTGGGGTTGTGCTTACATCAGTACTTTGAAGCCTGTCATTACTGCTCAAAAGAAGATAATCAGAGTAATGTTGTTCAAGCCAAGATGGGAGCCATCATTCCCACTGTTTAAATCAGTTAAAGTATTGCCACTCAGGCATTTATACGTCTATAAAGTACTGAGACTGTTTTACCTGCGGGGTGGTTATAACAATTTAATTGGAAATAATGTAACTTATTCACTTAGATCAACAAATAATGTTGTAGTTCCAAGAGCTATAACAGAACACTTTAGACGTTCCTACACTGTTATAGCGCCACACATATATAACAAACTTCCTGCTGATTTATGCAGTAATGTCGGATTTAATAAGTTCTTTAAAAATCTCAGAAATTGGCTATTATCCAGATCAGGTGTAGAGGATTTGATTCTAATAGTAACTTAACAAGATATTTTTGCTTGCATTAGAAATATTTCTTTGTCTCCATGTTAAACCCATGTTAAATTCTAATTTGCCGACCAATCTAACTCAATCAACTTTGGTTAAACTTTTATTTTTCTCTTTCACTTCTCAACTTCTTCCCTATTTTTTTTATTTTTTTTTTCATAGCTCTTTCTTACTTTTCTCAGTGCGGCTCTCCTTATCCTTTTTTTTATGAATAGTACACTTGAAACTGGTACTCTTACCACAAAGTGTATAAGTCACTTCATTTCAGTTCACAATTCACAATTCATGGTTCACAATAACAATTTATTTGTTGAATCTATCTACAAATTAAAATTATGAAACTGAGAGAACAGTTGTCTACAACCAGCAATATTCTTATAGATTCAACAAAAGACAACTGTAGTACTGACATATTGTTTCTCTGTTGATTTAACAAAATGACAAACAATTTCAATGGTATTATGTTCTACTGTAAACGACCAACTCTTAATGTATACCTTGTTTTTATAAATAAACTTTGGTAAACTTAAACTTAAAAAATAAAATAAAATTGACAACTTTTATTTGTTAATTTAATTTAAAAAGATTACAGCATTTTGGTAAACCGCGACTTCGTCTGCGTTGAATAAGAACTTTGAGTAACTCAATTAAAATATTTATATGAACAATATCGACACTTATCGGGCCCAAAACTATCTCTCTCTTTTAAGCCACCCAATCAGCCCCGCACATTTAAATTCATTGTTAAAATACGGAGCAAATGTATTTATTTCTTACCAAAAGTATCATGAATTTTATTAACCCTATCTACTTCCTCATTTAAATTTGCATCCCCTTCACGTTTCATTTTCGCGACAAAAGGTAGCCTATGTCATTCTCAGAGGTCCCATCTATCATAAAAAAAAAAAACAAAATAGTTGGCGCGACAGTTCCAGTTTTCCATTTTTGGGACAAATAGGAGGGATCTACAACTTTATGCCGAGTCCAACCGCCTCGCTTAGTAGTGCAACACGCTAAAATTTACTAAAATTCATGAGAATTGGTTTTGCGGTCGTTAAAAGGTAACAATCTTGCTTTTGCATTTATAATATTAGGATTACTTCAGGGCTACCTTGAATTTTCTGTGCAAAAATGACAACTAATAACAAAACTATGGGGACGTTCAAGTATCTAGTTTAGTAAGTCTGACAGCTCTCTCACTAAGGGCCGTTTGCTCATACGACTCTTAAGGATTTAAGTTAAACTTAACTCTTAAACTTTTTACTTTTCTGCTTAAATACTTAAGGGCTACTTTTTTCAGGGCATAAACTGTCACGAGTTTATGTCACGAGTTTATTAAGCATTAATAGACCGTCAGCTCTCATACCCAATTCCCCCGCAAAATTTTGAGAATAAAATTCTCTCTTAGATTTCCCATCTGTGCTCTGATCTGTGAACTGTAAATACGTGTGAAGAGTCATAAGAGTATTATGTTTTCACTATAATACCCTGATGAAAGTATTTCACTGAATGAAACTGCGTATTTGAAATTTAATGCAGTAAAATTCAACTTTTTCAATTGTTAATAATTTAAAAAAGTAAAAATCCAAAAATAAGCACCTGAAAATCTCTTATTTTTGACACTTCATTTGTTAAGATTGGCTGAGCGTGTGAATCGCAAGATGTAAATATACTTCTACACAAATAATATAGAGTGGATGGATTTAACAAAAAAAAAAATGCATACGAACAAATAAACAATAATTTTTGTCACAATAACAATTTTTTTTGTTATGACAACAAAAGTTTTAAGACAAGATAAAACTTATTGAAATTTTGTCAATTTGATAGAAACATTTTGTTGGACAAAAAAAAGTTGAATCAGGGCAAAATCTTTAGACTTGGTAGGGTTCACTTGATTTTGCTAATATTAATCTTGTCGGACAACTGACTTCGTAGAAAGCACACCAAATGAATCGGGTTTTCGTGCACAGATTCGTGTGTTTCCTGCAAAGAGAAGAATATCACACATATCGTTGTGCGGACTTCGGGAATGTGAGTTAAAATTCGTAGAATTCTTCTCTTCACCTAAAAACTGGTGATTCTCCTCAAGGCTCGTGATGGGACCGCTAAGTTGTCTATTTTTTTGTGAGAAGTTCGCCAAACCTATCTCTGTACCAACGTGTACAAAATCAGATTTCTCGCATTGAGCAAATGACTTAAATGGAACGTGTTCTGATTGAACGCTCCTCATCTAGTTGATCAACTAGTGAATACTCTCAGCCCAGTGTTGTTAGCCCTCTCTCGTCATTAATCCCACGAAGTGTGGTAATTTTTCCCTTTACCGAAAACTCTTCGGACATCGAAATTCCCAAAAAAGGTTATAATCCAACGATATCACAACACTGCCTAAGCCTTACACGCCTAGTTGACCAGTTTTTGTGACTTTGAGTCAATTACAGCTCTTCCCATGCCTTTTACTTGCTTTTTTGTTTCTCATCAGTCCAGCAGTCATATACCCTTCCATTATTTGTGGCAGTGACTTTCACCTATTTCCACGCCACTTCCCAACCATCGATTCCCACTATTCATCGACTTTGCCGCGAACAAAACTTAAGCACTTATAGCTGCGCATAAACTGCACTGCATAAAATTAAACAAAATTTATTAAATTTGCTGCATTGGAAAAGTTTTCCAAGAATTTTATGCCGCAACCCTACCCTGCACCCCTATAATAAACGAACATAATAAAGTCGAAGTGTTCATGTCTTAATTTTCATAAACGACTTTGAACGAACAACAAAAATTACTTGCACATTGTAGTGCGGTCGCCGCGAAACCTATTTCCTGGATACACTACACCACACTCAATTTAATCCAACATTAGCTTGTGTAAGTTGAGCACGAGCAAGTGTATGTGCAATCCTTTTGTCTTAGCCACACCGATGTGGCAGTGTATACAACGAATGGGGGGCGGCGGACAAAAAGTATGCAGCTTGAGTGCTGCCAACTGCGGGAGGTTATAGAACCGATTCTAGACTATAAGTACCTTTAAATTTAGATTCTCGGCCAAATGCAGTGCAATTAACAAATTAAACGGCAAACTAAGAGTACGAGGCGTGCAGCTTCATGACATCTTGAGCAAGTTTAAAGAGTGTTCCCCGACCATGGACTGGGCATCTTAAACTTGGCAACTTTTTTGCTGGTTGTTGCTCCAGTTGTCTGGTTGCTGTACAATACACTTTTGAGTGTCAGGCTGTAGTGGGTGGTTCTGGGGATACTTGAGGATCAAGTCTCCTTGAATATGCAAAGAGACACTGCGGGAGGTCACACGCAGAGCAGATGCTGCAGCTGAGTTGGACATGTTTTCTTTTTTCTTCTCTCCTTCGCTGAAGTAATGCGGTTTTATTTTTTATTTTTATTTTCATAATTAGATTTTAGTTTTAAGGATATGGTGCATGCAAAAAAAAAGCAATTTAATTAAATCGCAGAGTGGCTGCAGATTTTCGGTAAACTATGCGCCTTGGGTCTTCTCTTTGCAATGGAAGTTTGACATCGATTTAGGTATCAACGGAATTGGTTCTCCATTTTTGGGGCTGTACGAGCAGATCTAATGAATGCAAATCGCATTCACAGACGGGGGACTTGTTCGCAATCGCGATTTTCCGAGATAAGTGGATTTGTGAACATCCTGAGGAAAACAGTGTAGGCAGGTGCATTCGTGTGAGTGAAAGTTGGGACGGAAAATTTGACACTAATTTGACTGAATGATTGTTTGCAATTCTTGTTAGCAGCAACGATATGAAAGGAGACTCCTTGAAATCGGATAGGAGGAAGCGGATGGTTGCTTTTCTGAGGAATTTCCGATAGATTCTTTCGTGACAATAGTTGCATTGTGTTAGGTGTGAAGAAACTCTGTCTCTACGCTGCGAATAGGGGTTGCATTACATAAGACAGATTGAATCTGTTGGACGAGGTATCTGGTAGTCGATGACACATTTCCACAGGTAAATGAAACTGACCTAAATTTGAATACAGCTACCAATGAGTGGGATTTTTTTTTGCCGATAGTAGAATTGTTATCGTCGAATAGTTGAAATTTGTCCGAACTTTCTCCTTCCCAAATGGAGATACAACTACTGGTCTACGAACATGAGACTTACCTGCATTTTAATCGCATTCCTATCCCTGCTTTTGTTGGTGGAACGCACTTTTGTACATTTCTCCACCGCCCTGTCATGAATTATCATGTAAAGGTATACACAATGGGTAAACAAGAACAAACAGAAAACCCACTTCTATTGGAGTCGCCCTTTAAAAAACGCATCAGGGTTATCTGTATCGCTTGCACGTTATCCAACCAATTCCCACCTTCTTCATCATCATCCGGGTCACGAGCATCCCACTTGCTTAAGTGGCAAATTGGCCATACGAGAGCGAGAACTACACAGTAAGTGATCCTTCCGTGATGCAGCCATCGCACACAAACCCATACCCCGGACATGCATCCATCTATCTATTAAGACTCAATCCCAAAGTGGGTTGTAGTGGAAAATCCACCATCCACCGCCTACACAGTATACTTGTTGCAATTCCCAGCAAATTAATTTTTATAGAACACACACAGAAACAGCGGAGCTGCGAAAAATATAAGGATACATACCCAGCAGCTCCCATTCACCATTGAGCACGTAACTACTGATATCTCCTCCAGTCTCATCTTGCAATTGCAAATCCAGCTACACACCATCCACGAGGACACATAAAGAAGGGCGACAAAAGAGAGAGAGAAAAAGAAAACACATTTAAAAAGACCAAACACAAGAGCGCGGGCAAAGTTCAAACCTGAAAGCCATCATAGGTCCAGCTGCCGAATTTCATTTCGCATCGTTGGTCATCGAACGGAAACCATGTTATGTCGATTTTGCATGTCGATTTGAATATGCCAGGCGGCACATACAGACACGATCCGTTGCTGCGTACAACAACATTCGTTTGATATGTCCCATCGAAACCTTCGTCCGCGCTATTATACATCAGAACATCCGGTTTCCATATCCGATGTGGTGGTATACGTAAATCCTTTACACCGCCGTAGTCTGATGTGTTCCATCTAAGATTCATATCGTTCCATTCCTGTTCGTACCGCCGCCGCCGGAATACACCCGCACACCAGGGATCACCATTTTATTTATATTTTTTCCATACGTTCACACAGGAAGGTTTTTCCAAGGGTTGAAGGATGTGTTTCCACATTTGTTTTTTGTTTTTTTTTTTTGTTCGTTCGTGTTTTATCGTTCGTTGATTTCCATATTCGATGATGTTTGAGGTTGTTGTGTTGTTGTTATTTTGCATATTTGTAATATTTTTTTTTGTTTTTGTTGTCGTTGTGATAAATGATGACATGAAATACACACGGGAGAGATGCAAATATTAAAACGAGGCAGAAATATGAAATAAAGTAAAAAAAAAATCATATTCGTGGCATAAAAGGATGCTAAAAAAGGATAACTGGGTATGTTTATTATTTCATGTCCATGATTTATTAATTTTCTGTTGCTGCGAGTTTTCCGATGGTTCGCAGTTGCTACTGCCTTAACTAGGATATTTTTCGTTTGTCTTGTGTTTTTTGTTTGTTGGATAGTGTTGGGAATTGTGGTTTGGAGGGTTTTTTGCTTTGACAGTGTATACATAGGAAACGATGACACTTACCAGTTTCAGCCAGACATTTGTGACGAGCAATTGATTTTTTTCATCCTGAAAAAAAAGAGACGATTACAATTTGAGGCACAAGTTGAATGAGATTCCTACGAGATTTAGTTGGACATTTGACAGGGCGCTATATCGGTTTAGTTACGAGATGCAGTTTGACCAAAGGGGTAGGTATATTCAGGGGTTTCAAGTTGCCGATGGAAATGTTTCCCTTGTTAGAAATGTAAATCAGACTGCTGAATTGAAAACATTCCGTGGGAAATATTATATCCGATGGGGATTATGAAACAAAATGTTGCGTATACGACAGAGTGTGCGGGTAATTTTGTTGGTCGCTGGGGTGACAACATTTTGGCAGAAGTTGTGGCGTGGACTGACAGGCATTTTATTTGTACTCTTTGCGTCAGTAAGAGTGACACGATAATTAATAATAGCGACCGCTCGTTTCTTACACTATTTTTTATTGAAACACTCGCTGATTCAAGCGCTAGTTTCGATTAAAATTATTCATCTACACAACGATTTGTTGTTTCTTTCGCATAAGGTTAAGAAAATGTCCCGAAAGGGGTGAGTTACAGTCGGCTATAACGATGGTGAAGGAACCGAGGAAATAAGGTCGTTATAACCGGCGGTCGCTCTTTCCGACTGGCTTCCACAAATATATATATATATAATGAAACTAATCAAATGAAAGTGGGCGTTGTAAGCGACTTCCACTGTAGATACATTTTTCCTGAGCAACTTTCTACAATTTGAACTTGCATTTAATACAAAAAATAATTCAATTCTCGGGGACTTTTCTCCACTTTATTAGGGAAAGCGCTCACTATCCTTCCGACATCTTTCCTTTCTTAAATATTTCTTACTTCTGCAGAGAAGTAATGCGTTCCAAAATTGCCAAGCCAGTCTTACAGAGTCTGGTGTCAAATGCTTTAAAACGGGCAACATTAATACTTCTTCAGTGAACTGGAGTCTACTCTTAGGCGCGGAGGGAGACAATTTTCGATAGATCAGGGGGCAGATCATATAATTCATTATCGTTTTTGAGAACTTGGTCAAACAAATTATTTTCTGGCCGAATTTCTTGGTATTATTGTCAGTTGTCTTTACATTTACGAATATTGAACTGGAAGATGCTTCTTTTGAAGGACTATCGATTTGAAGACTGTCGTCTGAGAAGTTTCGATATCAGGGCCCACTACTAGGATATGGGGGACTTCAAAAGAGTTTTCATAAACTTTATTGGTTGGCTTATCATAAACATTTCCTTTCTTAAGCTGTTTGTCTTGAATTCAATGGAAATGGACAATTGCAGCTCTTCGATGAATTTCAAATGTAGAGTGATTGTTATAACTTAGCCCGGCGACTTTGTCCACTAACTGCCTGAAATTATAAGCAAATGTATGTCCTTCATAATTTTATTATGTCTACTAAGGCGTTAGTTTTATTCGTCGATATTGTATATCCCTTTCGATAGTTTTGTCGCTTGTGTGGCAATTTTTCCAATCACGGTGATGTCTGACTATATAATCATCATCAGCGTGTGCAAATCTACAGAATTTGAAATGGTTTTTCCAACCAAGAACCACTTTTAAATTCCATACAACACGCCAAATTCTACAGAACTCGAAAATTGTTTTCCAACCAACAATCAACTTTAAATTCCATACAGCAACGCGCTGAACGCGGTTATTGACAGCGACAAGGTTCCACACTCGTTTGGAATGAGTTCCACTCACTTTTTCTGTTTCCAACCGTCGCAAGAAACCAGCACCATGGCGCCAAAGCCTAACTAAAAAGGTCTCCTTATGATAGTGTAAAAACTGACTTGTGCCTATTTTAAAGGGACCTAGTCTATGTACTACGTCGCCAATTTAACGACTACATGATGCTTGAAATTTATTTGAAAGCGCTTCCATTAAAAGGGCTCTACACTAAATACCACCAAAAACCTTCCAACGTCTGTCAAAAGGCAAAAATAAATCCCCCCATACCAAGGACATTCTATATCTGCACACATTCATGACCGTGTAACATCAACTTTGGCGTATCCATCTGGATGTGGCCATAAAAATCCGCAATCGAGTCTGTAATGCGGATATAATTTCTGTGGGCTCCTTTCATTTCCTCATCCATATATCATCATCGTTGGCAGATATATCTTTCGCTCCGTTATCAAGTGAATACGTATATCTTTTCACCCATCCATATGCAATGCATTAGATGGCTTTTCCGTTGGAGAAATTAGGTCAGTTCCGCAGTTACGGTTCATGGGAATTTATACGTTCTTACTGGTGCAGCTCGAATGGTAAATGTCCGAATGTTTGCTTCATTTTTGACTCGCAGTCAAATTGTGATGGCGCGTCAACCAATGCAATTAGCGACAAAAACCTTCCCACATCGAACAATTTACAAAATTCAATCTGTTCGTCGATAAAAGTGTCAGCACTGCTGGCAAGTCCATGCTCGATGGAATTTAATAATTCACTCTCCCGCAGCCCGAAATCACTTTTAACCCATTTTCCACTTGTCCCAGTCTAACCAGATTATGTCAAATCTATCAATTTGCTACTAACTGCATCCACATGGCTAAAAAGCCAAAACGCCAATGGCTGTCAGTTCAATAAACGAAAAATTGTGTTTCGATGCTGCATCCATTAAAAGTGCGATGATGCTTAATGGAGAATGGGACTTGTCAGCCGTTTTATAGCTGGTGCAGTGCCATCTGTTATCTGTATATGAGAGGGTATACAATTTTTCTCCTTTTTTTTTTCGACAGCAAATTTGTTGGCAACATCTTGCGACACAAAGCACAGGCAGGGGCTATGGAATTAAGAGGGGTAGCACAAGGCTGTTCGTATGTGAAAATGACACTGAGCCTTGAATGGGTTATGGGACTTGTTTCTCACGTGCGAGAGACTACACTACCGCCAAAGGACTAGATCTTATGCCTCGACTGTGGTAGAGACAGCGTTTATATCCACACGTTTCGTGACCTCTGTACTCGAATAAAAATGAGAAGAAGACTGAAATTCCCACATGGAATGATGATGATGATGATCACCGTTCCGCCGTAATGCGTATCAAATGTCCCATCGTCACGCCACAGTTTCGCGACAAATTGCAATATTTATGAACATCCCATATGGGCTAGAGAGCGAGGCGAATAAATTATAAATAAACGAAATCAAGCGGATTACGACTACCAATGCGTCTGTCGATGATAAAGTTCAAAGAACTGTACTTAAGCTTCAGTCGCACACTTATCGAAACATATTTCCAAGTATAATTCCTATTTCAGTGTGGTGCTCGAAAGTTTCATAACTCATCCGACACACTGCCAAATGTGTAGATGCCTTCCCTCCACGGAATGCAGTTTTGAATATTTAAGAGGATCCAGGAAGTCAGACCTTTCTCGTTTCGCTCATAAATCCATCCACCTCAGACAAACTACAGGGCTCCGGCTCGCTCTGTATATATTCCGTGTGCCGTGTGCACCGGAAGCCGGAGGAACTCCCTTAAGATTCATTTATCATAGAAAGTTTAAGTACAATTAAACCCTATCGCATGTAAGCGGGAAATTTAAATGAGTTCTGCGTTCTGGGATAGCGACGATGGTTGGGTGGGCTCTGGTACCGTATGCACGGTAGTTGCTGCTTCTGGCCTTGACGTTGTGTTTCATTCATTAGACACTTTCGCTATACGACATGTTCCAGTGGTGGTTTCTCAAATTCAATTTTATCCATTCCGAGGAAGGAAAATGTCTCGCGGTTGAGTATGGCGATGGTGGGTCGTGGGTGTATGTGTCACACAATTGGGCGAGTGTTTAAGACGTTGCCAAGCGATGGGGGAATATTTTGCTCTCCGATACATGAAATGGTTATTTGGTATTTTAAAACTATCGGACGACTGACTCATACATTTCGTTAAACTTGACATCTTAAAAAAATAAAAAAATAAAAATTTTAAGTGAGGAATTTTAAGAATTTTCAAAAACTGTAACCTCGCTTATACCGACCAGTGGCTTATAGCGTCCACCTTCCTTCCTTTCATTTGGTTAGTGTCAATCTATATATATATATTAGTGGAAGGCAGTCGGATAGTGATTTAAATTTCCCGCCGGTTATAACGACCTTATTTCCTCTAACCGTCGTTATAACCGACTTCTTCTTTTTTCAAAAAAAATAACTCGTTTTTAAGATTGCAAGAATCCAGTGTTCAGCGCAAGAAGGATATTCTATCTATAAATATTTTCTTCCATCAATGCCAACTGAAATTGTTATTTTTGATTATTTTTAATCAGACAATTTGATATTTCGGTTCATTTTAATCAACAAAAGTTGTTGGCAATTCCTGACATTTTTTTTCTTTCTTTCTTTCTTTTTTAAGTTTTAAAGTCGATTTTTCGGTTCCTCCTCGGGGCACACTGCATTTTTGGCAAATGCCAGTGTCAATAGACATGGGAAATTTATAAGTTTTCCCTAGAATTTTGATAGTTAAATCCCGTCTTGGGGGAACAAGGACGTTTTTCAGTGTTATTCCGTGGATTAATTTTGAGAAAATCGAATATTCCTCAGATGTGTATACGGTGAGTTGAATTTTATACAAATTGTCTAATACTTCAGTTTATTTTCCCTGGTTTTGCCTTGGACGCAGTGGTAAAAGATTGTGAATTTCAACAATATGATAAGGGAACAAATAACGATGTCAGAAGGGAAAATCCATCCCAATGATATGCGAACACTGGACGCATTTAAATTGGCCAAAAATTGGACGCACACTCTGCGAATTGCTTGCACTAAGCTTTTAAACAAAAATTCTCTGTTTGGTCGTGTCAAATAATCGCATCTTCGACTTTGAAAGTTGTACAATTTTTAGTAGGTAGAAAATCCAAATTTTGCCAAATGTCGCCCAGTTGCACGCTTTGGACTTTTCTCTCCAACAAAATGGTAACTCTTAAAAATGCTAAACAGAAAATACCAAAAGCCTGTCAATAGGCAAGCTGGGTTCTCAGACTATCGCCACGACTGGCAATACTGACTCTTATTGTCACCATGAATAGGAAACAAAAAAAATACAAACAAATTCAGCCCATGCATGCATGTGAGGATATAACTTGTTTCGTAAATTAACAAGTACAGACAGGCTTCCGTCCTAATGAACAGAAAAAAAAACTACAAAACTCACACACTCCAATCCTTGCCGAAAATAAAATCACCAACACCACCCGTACGTTTAGTCGTGAACAGTTGCTGTTGTATTGCCACGGAGTAACCTCTCAGTTGAGGTTAGGTAAGATTGAATTTCCACTCCTTTCGTTCTCTACCGCACAGCTCCCCGATGGTAGAATGCAAATAGATTGTTTGGCAGTGAGACCGAGACGAACACAGACTCCAACCTCACAATCTATTTTGCTTCTTCCTGCTCACGTGTGTTGTCGCCCACTTGACGTTGTTACGCTCTGCATATCTAACACTATTTAACAGGAAAATTGGGGTTGATTTTTTGGCGGAGGTATAATTAAAATGTCATCTCCGTGTATACACGTATGAATGTATTTGACTCAATTTATTCCATTTCGCACTTTCTGCCAAGCGCTTCCCGCAACAGTTGGATGCAGCACCGTATCCACGGACTCGCGTGAATGTTTTGCAATCAAACCCCACCCCGGTTTTTCCGCAAACTGCGAACGAAAGGAATCGCTTTTATAATTCGAGAATGTATGTCAATGAACTGGTGTTCTGTTGCAAACTATGAACTCGCGGCTTGCTTTTGCGACTGACTATCCGTATCCAAACCAACATTCATGGCCCAAACGAGGACGGAGGTGTGAAATTGATACTCGTGTGAAAATGCTGTTAAATTTGCCAGCATGTATTTTTTTTTCTCGTTTTCCTTCCCCGACGATGTGAAAGTTTCCCGGGAGAAGTTGCAACAAACTTGGATGGAAAGTTTTGTAGTTTAGTGTGTGGTTGGTTGCTGGAGCAAGAAAAGGATTTAAGGAAATTTTATAAATGGTTTATGGGGTTTCGTTTTCTTTTTGCACACACTTTTGCATCCTTAATGAAATTAAATCAAGGCAAATATTGTGGGATTTCTGAATTGGCAGGTTGGCCTTAATGAGGGGAACGCAATCGGCAGGCGGAAGGTGAGTGGATACCCACACTTGAGATGGGAATTTCCTCAATTAACGCCGTGCTGTGTTCGGAATTAAAATGTCAAAATACCGAGCGGCATGCAATGAACTCTTTAGGAGCTTGTCAGGATGTGGGGGCAGTATTCGATGCACGTTTCATCGGTTTGAATATGCCAACCAGATTGGGGCTAGGTCTTGTATGCCCATCTCCAGTGGAGTACGGAACTAAACTTTTCTTTCACACGACACTGACAGATGCATGGAAGTTGTCGGGCTGGCGTGAATCCCCCAATTCTGCCCATATCCACTACTGACATGCAGATTATACATTGCCGGCGACACCATCCTTGACCCCATCTGCACGACAAGCACACCACGTCCTCTGCAGGCACTCAAAACTCCTCTATCTTTTGGACGCCTAAAATGAGCACCTCTCCAACCATTAACATGTCCTCATCCCTAATTTTGAACTTTACGAGGCGATGAAATCCTTGATTTCTGCACTCGTTTATAGATACGAGTACACAGGTTAACCCGTCTATGCCACATACACAACATCTCATGTTCTGAATAGCCCCCCTCCTTCATATCGAAGATGATGACGATTATCCTCTATTTCGCATGTCTTATTGTTGCACACCCACCAGAAAGCCAAGTTGTCTTGTTGCGAGCGCATTGCTTGTGCTTTTTGCCAAGTCAAGGATTCTGTCAGCTAAAAGCCATAGCATCATGGAACTCAACGAGACACCCTACGTGACTTATTAAAACGAATTTCCTTAACGATTATGACGACGGCAACAGTGTACGAAGGAAGAGCCAACAAGCACAAGCAGCTACTTCTCTGGATAAACCTATACATCCGCTCAAGGGATGCATTCGGCATTGTTTTGCTTTCTAAACGGAAAGATTAGTCACCTGCTGGCTCTTCGCCCTGTCTAGTGTTATATGCTGGAGAATGTGCATGAAAACTTCTTAAGTGCGGCCATTATCTTGGGTGCATCCAATTTTCAGCAGCAGTAGCTTTATGTGTGTAGATATAGCATAGGAGAATATTAAAAATTAAACTTTGATGCACTTTTCGTTGTGTTCTACAAACGCGAACATATGATTCAAAAGGATTAATCCCAGGATCAAAATATTCACTGGAATAGGTCTGAGGTTTAGGGAATCTATTTTGTTAGCAAATCCCGGAAAGTAACTCCCCGCGTATATGTGCAAAAGGAAGAAACCCAAAGGAGTAGAGTAAGTACATTTAGCTCTCTCCCTATACCCAAAGCGTCCATTTCGTATAATCCAGAAGGAGATCCCACTGACACCAAATTGTTATGTAGGTTATGTTGGGTAACCTCTTTGTCGCAGCAGCAGCGCCAGTGCCACCACCAGCGCTAATGTCTTCTCTCTTACACTGAGTGTGACCCAGTTTTCGGTCGGTCACAAACATACCAACGTGTTATTGGATCCCGCTGTCTCTGTATAGCACACGCTGTCCCCTGGGAAAGACCCTCTGCGTGGTGCGCATTCACTGTGCTGTGCGAGCGTGTTATTTACATTTGAACCCTTTTATTGCGATAGAGTAAGGTTTCGAATCCTGTAAATATACGGACGCTAGTTATATAGGAGATGTGACGTGGGAACTGGGTAAATGGGATATGCATGCAAATCCCGGTGAGCATCCTGGCTCCCCCCGGACCAACTACGGAGCAATTGATCATGGGGAGGAATAAAAACAAAAAAAAAAAAGAAGCATACCTGGAAAATTCATCCCATATACACACACGAGAGTCGGAGAGAATCACAGTCACAGCCATTGAATGCACTTTTCCGAGTAGTAGAGCAGGGAAAATAAATTTCCAGTGATTCTGTTTACACTCTTGAACTCCGAGTTGGCATACTCGTTGGTTTGTTCTCGTTTGCATGCGAATATGTTTTATACGTATGTATGGTTGTTAATAATTTTCACTTTGGATGCAAATTTAAGCCAACCGAACGGTTGTGCGAAGCGCACAGACTGTCAATAGCTGGCAGGAGCACACGGCAAACAGATGTAGATAGCCTGCTTTTATGGGTTACAACTTGAGGTGCGCATATACCGACACAAGCACCGATGATGGTAGAATTTATCGTAATGTGCAATGATAGTTGTTTACTAATGGGAATTGAACGGCGGAGTATATCCTTTTTTTATAGGACAACTAACTCTGGGGATATGACCTCGCTGTAGTCTTGGGATTCGGTTGATGACATTTTTGCACTAAAACTTGAGGCGTTAAAAGTGAGAGTGACACTTGAATGAGATTATACGAGAAGGTGAGTATGTATCTTGGGGGTGTGACCAGGACTGCACTTTTTTGTATATTCATAAGGAGATCTTGGTTTTGGCCGGTAGGGCCAATAGTTTCGTTACAGAGCGACAATTTCCAAAATCCGGTCTTTTTTTTTCCAAGTAATATAGACCTCGCTGGAAAGCCATTTAAAGGTGTAATTCCATCCATAGAACCAGCTTTTTTGTGTTTGTTTTAAGTGAACTATCACAGGTCCAATTTAACTGCCTTGAGGTATATCTGTTTGGAAGATAGGTGAGAATAGACGCACAACTAGTTCAAACTTCCCAAGTAACTAGATTCTAGAATTATATTTTTCAAGAAACAAATATAGGTCCACACAGGTCTAAACTAAACTAATCTAATTGCCTCAATTCAAATCTATGGAAGAACTATTCAAAAGCAGATGAGAATAGACGCACAGCTAGTTCATGTAGTCCAAACGTCGTGACTTACTAGATTCTAGTTTTCAAGACACAAGTGTAGGCCCACACTTGCTCTCTTGTGGTAAGCCTCAAGTAAATTATACCACAAGGTGCTAGGTGTAAATTTAATCACCGACAACTAATAAATATATTTCTTTAAGGCTCTGGTTTTAGTTTTCGAGTTTTCAAAATCGAATTTGTGGTTTTAGAGCTATTAGCTTCCAAAATATTGGATTTCTTGATGCTTTGTTGAAGCTAAATTTAAACGCCATTTGCAATGAGCAAGTCAGCACCAGTGATCCCAGTTTGGGGGGAAAAGCGCCAATTTTGGTCAATTTTGTCGCTTTTTCAATGAAAAAGTGGAAAACGAGTAGAAAGCTTAAAAAAAGGTAAAAATCAAAAATCTCTATGAAATTTAAATTTCTTAAAAGTCAAATTTAAACGCCTTTCGATTGCAAATAAATTTCAGAATGAAATGTTTACACTAAAAATGAAAGAAAACAGCCCATCGAACGTCTACGTAAGAATTTTTCTGATTTAATTTATGAAAAAAATCATCCTTGATCAAGGCAAAAAGCAGCAGCACCACCAAACGACAGCACTGATCTGGAGGGCATACAATTTTCGAGGGAAGATCGTTTTGGAAATTTTAGCAAACGGTTTTTTTTTTAGCGCATTCATTTTCTAAAAGAAGAAACTAAAGGACTGATGTGAAGTTCAAAATTTGTTACAGTGGGTTATTTTTTCTTGCCGTGTGACCACTTAGAAAGAATTTTTAATGCACGAACCACGAAGGGTGTGGTTCCTTCATCCTTATGACAAATTAATACATATTAACACAAATTTCTAGTCAACCTTGGACGGTTACAATGCCTCGGCCGTGACTTGTTAATAGAAATCTATTCTGAACTATACATTTCAAATATATTTGGCACAAATTATAGGGTGTCCCATAATTCAAGCAAAATGTAATTTTTATAGAAAATACAGACTTTTAAAGGTTAAATTTTTTAATGATTCATAGAGTATACAGATTGGGGTTATGTATAGAATAGCACATCGGATAAATGGCCGCCACGGCTTTGCTGGCAAGTACGTACTCTTTTATTGAAATTTTCTACCACCATTTCGCATAAATGTGGCTGAAATTTTATTGATACACCTCCCAATTTCCTCTTTCAAGGCATAGGTGGTCGTGGGCTTGTTTGCAAGCTTCAAAAAATCCAAAGGCCATAAATCGCAAGATCTGCACATGAAAATGAGCTTCTTCACTGAAGACGATTTGGTCGAAAAATCCACTTGTTGATATTCCAAAATCCATTCAACGAACTCTCTTCAAACTGCATGATCAGTAGTCTTCAGTTCTTGAGTCAATTGAACTTTGTAAGTATGAAGTTTCAAGTCTTTCGTGAGAATTCGCTGTAGAGAGCTTCTTGAAATGCCCAATTTTTGACAACGGTGTCGAATTGATGTTCCTGGACTGTCGCAATACTCTCACGAACTGCTGCGATGTTTTCTGTTGAACGACTTGTGACAGAGCACCCAGAGTGTTTAATATCACTAATCGATCCAGTCTCCCTGAATTTTTCAATTGTTATCATCACAGTTGAACACTTTGACGGCCATATTTTTAACGAAAATTGCGGCCTGTAGCTGGCAAACCTTCATTGTTTTTTTAAATATTGCTCAACAATGAAAATGCGTTGTTCTTTCGTATAGCGCTCCATTTTTAATAACCCCCAACTGTCAGCTGTCACATTGTTATAATTTTTTTCTGTTGACATCACTGTACTATTAAATGGCGCCAAATTAAAATTTTGCGTGAATTATGGAACACCCTTTACAAATCCAATCAAATTCAGCGGATGCAACGTGTTTCGTGGTAAGGGCAACAGCCTTACATCGTTAATCGAATTGCAACCATCCCGTAGCTCAGTGATGGCAATTTAAGCTGAGGATCTCAGTTCACGTTATCGGATCCCAACATGCAGGGCGGTTCGTTTGTCTTTCCAAACAACACAACGATGAAGTTCTGCCGCCAAACGTCATAAATGTGGTTCGCTGGACTAGCACCGTTGTGCGAAATCTAAATTTTCATTCCACCTTAAATGGAATTGCGTGATAGAGCACGATTATGAATTTCAATTGTAACTGGTACGCTGTAGATAAAGTAGGGCGGTTCCGCTGATAGGCGCAACTGATGATACTTCGACCTACTGTTGGCATACATCCTCATTTGAATTAGTGAGCCTTGGTGGCAAAAGTGAATTACAGTGTGGAAACTGCGTTGAATAATCGCATCGCTATAGTAATAAAATTGAGCGCAAATGTCGCAAATGATTTTTATTTGCCAACCAAACACTTTACCCAGCATTACCGACATTAGTCGCCTTTAGTCTGCAATGGGCTAGTTTTTTAATTTTCTAATTTGTGATCTGTGTTTTGCCTTGTTAGTTTTGTTTATTGTTTTTTTTTTTAAATTCTGGGCCACTTCTATTGGCGACTTTACCGCTGTGGCCATCGGTAACGTTGACATCAGCAAATCGAGTCTCGAATCCCTGTTCGACGACACTGATTTGTGTCAAACTCCATTTCGCAGCCTATTCAGCACTCACTTGATCTATAAAGACGCCTTTGTATCGTGACCATCAATTTAAGCCAAATTTACCAAGGATCTACTTTTGGCAGAGGAAAACTTCCCAAACTCGCAAATCTCCCATAAAATTCTGTCTTCTCCGTCATCCGTCCGATGACCAAAGCCACACACATCGGTGTGTAACTATGTGGTAAAAGTATTTAAAGCCGGACATTGCCGCAGGAAATATTTGCGGACAGCACAAAGGAGCTGCGCTGCATACGAGCAAAAATCCTCTCCTTCCTCTAGTACTAAAAGCCGATCTACGGCATAGCAACCGCAATATTTGGTCTCAGTGTGCATTCCGATTCGGAAGTCGTGCCTTGTTAGTGTGTCGGCCAGAGTCGTGGCCAAGTGAATGCATATTTCAAACATTGACAAGCCATTCTAATTTTTAGTTTAATTTAATTCGTCCTGTAAGAGGGAAAACGGTCAACAACAACAACTACACCCAGCCGCTGTGTGGCTGTTCCTGTTGTCTGTCGGTACTCGTGGCACGTATTAAGGGGGGCAAAAATCTCAAATTCCAATTACTCTGCAATTTTTATCTTCTTCTGGAGCTTTTGGAATAGAAATAGATACACAGCAAGGTAGAGCGACGAGTGCATGCACATGCACACTCTAGTTCCCATGGAGTACGAGTGTGTTTATCTTTTCGTCGTTATTCCGTTGCTCGTTGGCTGGGGCTTCTTCAGTGTCTTTGTTTTATATGGAAGTGGATATGGCAAATAAATTTGAAGCTCCTTTTGGTGTAGTTAAGTGCAACAATGTGAGAAGGAATTTTGAAGGGAAACGATGATATGATGACGGTTAAGAAATTAGATTGCTTTCGGTTTCACTTCACGTCAGCCTTAAAGGGATTTAAGTGGACGTCTTCCTAGAACCGATTTATTATTAATCACAATGCCAATGACTGATGGCGCGCCCATAAAGAGTGACGGTCCACTCTCAGTGGTAGCAATAAACTCGAGCAAGTATCCGTCCAAGTATTTCCCAACCCTAGTCCTGCATAATACAATTAAAACTATAAACCCCACGGCCTCCATAAATCCTCAATATGGATGGAGGAAGAACGCCTTAAATTCTAACGACTTCAATGTTGTTTCCTGACAGACAGGATGGCAGAAAAAAAATAAAAAAATTGAAGAGAAATACATCAACAGTCAGCCCGATGAACTTGTCATTTATCATTCGCCTTCTCTATCTCGTTCTTAGATTCCATTCCGATATTTGAACAAAAGATGAGTTGTTGATGATGGCGCGGCTTGCAAAGTTGACGCTTCTTAAACAACCCTACACCATCCGAGACAAGGAAGTCGCTTAATGAGTTTCGCCTCACTGTAGTACTCTTTGTCGGTCGTGCCTTCCCTAACCCTTTGCGTATTTATATCCTTCCACTGTGTTCAAGTTTAAGTTTCGTCTTAATCGACTTTTTCCACACTTTGTCGCACATTAATAGTTCAATGGGGGGGGGGGGGGGGGGTTGTTATTTAAAGTTTCCGGGTAAGAGATGGGAAATTGAAATTAGAATTTATTATCCTTGCACTTGGCTGCACTGTGCACTGTATAGTGCTCCTCGTCTGGGTGAGCAGATAAAAGGGAATTATTCATTTTTGTTTGTTTATACTTACGACATCGATTATCTGCATCAGTGTTAGTCCAAAGCTTAATTGTAATGGATCCGATTCGTTAAGTACCGGTCGTTCGAGAGTATTATATGGATCTAGTAGATCGTGTAAGAGTTTCTTTTCATGATATCCTGCTATACAAACTGAAAGTAAAGAGGAAGGACATTTTTATAAGATTAGTTTAGTGGCAAAAGGTTTTATGGGTTTATAGCTGGCTGCGTTCTAAAAACAATTATTTGCGCTTGGACACATAATGGCATTTCAATGTGACAGCGTGTGACAATAGTGAGTGCTAACAACATGCCTAAGTAGTTTAAACGGCTTTTTGGCTTTTTAATATTACAATTTCTAGCTTGTGTGGGATATTTAGGCAAACTTAAAGAGTTTAAATCCGCTCAAGTCTCGGTTCATTTGGGACATTCGTTGGTGGCATCTGATGCAGTTTCGAACCCTATTTTTAAAAAATGCAGAACTCAATTGGGGCGCAAATTATAAGACTGCAGAATTAATAACAGTCCCTAAAATGTTGTCCTATGTCCGAGGCAAATGCAAAAAAATCTAGTGGCAGCTAAAGGTACCACGAGAGTCTCACGTAAGACTCTGATGTGGTTAACGAAATAAATGTGCGGAAGAAAAAGCTAATAAGCTGACAGGAAATGGATCTAAATTACCCCTTTTTTATTATGCTCATATGATCTTTATAGATCAATGATTTTCACAGTACAAGATCCAACTATTGTTGTATACCATGGAAATCAATGATCCATACAGATCATGTGAACATAATAAAAAAGGCCTATTGTAACTATAGCTATCCCATTCGTCAGTCTTAAAAAAGCGATTGGAAAAATTGTAGTTGGAGCCAATTAGGGGAGAAAGGCGACTGTGTCAGGTTCCCTTGGAAGGTTTTTTTTTCAAAACTCTGTTTGTATCGAATTACTCACACATGAGTTACATTGTTTACTCATGTGTGGGCTTTTTTCTCTCAAATATGAGCAAGCTGGCGGTTCTCCACTCTTCGAGTGAAAATCTGTCAGGCAGTTCAGTTCCTATCGAGCCATAGAGCTGTACAGATGTACAGAATCGAAGTAACGTAGAGCTAGAAGTAGAGGCAATAAAGAATTAACAATAGTCGGGTGTTTATATATTTTAGTTTTAGCAAGTCACATGTTTTATTTCCGAAATATACACTGGGGTCGAATCGCCGCATCCATAAGCCGTGTCGTTTTTGCACACGAAGCGGAAACTCATTTCGTTTCGGTCCCTTATTAATTGCCCTGTGCGTAAGAGAACACAACACCGGGACCGGAGTCCTTATGACTAAGAGTGGCGAAATTCTGCAGATTCTGTTTGGAGGTTGTCGAACACATTTTCTGTGACTGCCTGGCTTTTCATTGGTAAGGAAAACGTGTCTTTTAGTAGAGAGACTCGTTCGCCAGCAGATATAGCGCACTCTGCTACTACGGACTTATTGACCTTCATTAGGGAGGTCGCAGATTAACTTTTCCCCCTTGATAGCACCCCATCGGCAAGCCTGGTTTTGTGATGACCTTTACGACTAAGTTTGGGTTGAAAGAAAGCTGCCTAGAGAGAAACGAGAATAAGGACCGGAAACAGACAAACAACAGATCGACTCTGTCCGGTAAGACCTATTTTCAGGAGAACGATTAAGCAGCCAAAAATTCAGAATGCCGACCAAAGTTGATTCTGATATCTGCTGCACCACTCAAGAAAGATCTCTTCCGAAGTGCGCTCACTTTCTGGTACTCATCATGAGTCTGTCTAATTTCGGTTGGAATGACATTCGACTCGGATAACAGCCCTTGTGTTGCATCATCAAGCTGTTTAATCTGTGTATAATGAGCCTCTCAGAGCACAAAACGATGCCTGTTTGGAAATTTTAAGGTCCACATTGGTTCAGTGGTTAGCCTCAGGTCCCGGATAACGTAAACTACGTCTTAAAGTTCTTATTTCAAATCACTGGTGAACGCCTGACAAACATCCAAGGTATATATCCTGAAAGAGTTTCTCAACACAGCCGGTCCGTTTTGGCGCACAACGTAGGTTACTTTCACACATTTTTAAACAAAACATAAAACCCTACACAGAAGCGGATACTCAGGAGCTAGGTCCAGGGTCTAATACAGACCTTTGCCGCCAGATATTTATTTAGTTTTAACAAGCCATTCTCTGGGACTGAATTAGGCAATTTTTCAGACATGTGTCTTTGAGATAATAGGCCAAAAATATAGCCCCCCTCTGACGATCTTGAAAGTCGACTGATTCTATTACTTTTGCAAGGACTGTTCTCAAATTTCAGAAACACTAGGAGTCTGATACCATAGTCATCTCAGAAGTCAAGAGACTATCACTGGATGAGAACCTAGACATCCAAAAAAAAAAGCCGCTGAAATATTAAGCACGGAAATAAGTGGCCAAATCAAGTAGACCACCTCCATTGAGCATCCCACTTAGACAAACCATTTTTTTGTCATTCATCCCCACGGCTTTTCTGCAAGCTTTTCGTTCGTATCCCTAGAGGAACTCACTTCGATTTGCTGGATTAATTTGAAAGATTCACCTCGGTGTCTGTTTTCGCAATTACCTTCGGTCCACTTGAACGCTGATTATCTCAACCAGGGCGCACCACCGGCGGATGTACACTTTTTAAATGGCCACTTTCCTTATCGAATAATTAGCATCCTCACGAGGGTTGGCCCCCCACCACCACCAGTAGTAAATATTCAGCTCGGGGAGTTGAAGGCCCAATTCTGTATGACTGCATGTGAAACCTGACCGGATTCAGAACCATCTCTAGACAAACAACACCTGATACAATAAAACTCTCACCAACCATCACGTACTGAATACCCGCAGTCTGGAATAATTACAGAACAGTATACGAGTAGGCACCATGATGGCAGAGGCCATTGCCACCATGATATCTTGTAGGCAACCGAAAACGACAACGTCAAAGGAAATCCCAAGTAGCCCAAAACTAGAGAGATTCCCGTACATTTTCAGTTGGCTCTGCATGGCTTCGTCCTTTTCTGAGGCAAGCCTCAATCGGACGTGATGTGTTTGTGAACGAAACACAAAAAAAAAAAAAATGCACACTCCTGGGGATTATATGTGTCCGATTCGAGTAGGCGAATGTATCTGCTCTCGATTCTTATTTTTTTTGTATCCAAAACTCGGTGTTGTTGTCACCCCCTGAAATTTGTACATAAGGCGAATGAATGGCAAAAGTTTACGGCTCTACATTCCTTAAGCGATTATCCTATGCAAAGTAGGAAAACGGGCGGATCGTCCTCCCATTTATTTGTTTTGTTTTTTTGTTCCTTCCCATTGCCGCCTTACTTCTTCGTTAAATGTGCAATATTAAAATTTAATTTCGGTTCAAAAGAGAGCACGGAGATAGTTCACAACAACATCGATTACGGTTCTCAAGAGCACAAGGCTATAGAATCAAATGGGAATAGTTTTCGTATATAATATGCGACATCCTTGAGTTTTCTTCTTACGAATTCGATTTGGGGGAACTTTCTGTAACAACAGATTGTTTCAGCCGATAGCAGATGAATTGATTGCCAAACAAACAAACAAACAAATAATATCCATTGGACACAAGCATGTTCCTAAATTGAAGATTAGAAGCAAACAATTGCTCCGCCCCCAAAACAAAAACCAAACTTTCCACTACCTCGTCGCTGGGATAATTCTTGCAAATCTACGAGTGGAGCAAGGAGCAGACGTTAATGTTGGGAATTGTTCGCCCCCACTGCCGCTGCGGTGATAATTTATCGAGAAGAAGCAGCAATCCGCCCAACGCAACGCCCAGAATCAATCGAGCTGAAAACTTTATCCAGTGACTTCTTAAATTATCACGAACTAAATTGAAGACAGAGAGCTTGGCGCAGTCCTTTTCCTAGGATGACTTTCGTTCAGTGCCCGGGTGTTGTTCGCATCAAATCCAATAAAAACCCACCCCCCCCATATCATCCCCGCGAATCGAGTTTCACAAGGGGACCTAGTGTGTACATGGGAGCTCACGTTTTTCATTGCCTTTTCTGTTTGTCGCTGTGGCGGGGGGTGTTTTGTTCAGCTCCCTTTATGGGACGAGCAAACGCCTAAAAGAAGTTAAAATAAGATAAACAAGAACGCAGTGTCACTCTCTGCCATCGGCCCCCAGATTAATGATTTACGTGATCCTGTGGAGCAGCATACGACTGCTTTAAAATTTGTTGTTGAGCCACAGACGTGAGCACCATTTCGGCTGCCTCATTCCGGCGATAACAATGAGGCAATTTCAACAAATTTTAAATTTTGTGCATGGGTGTCCGCGTCCAAATGTTACGAGGCAACATGTTGCCAGCGGGCGAATCTTTTGGCCAATATAAATGCAACACTGCGCTCGAATAATCAGTAAAAGCTCCACAGGTTAGAGCGACGAAGTCAATGGCTTAGATGGGTGTGTGTTTATTTTTATTTTTGTGCTGAGTAGCCTAAGGACGTGCTGTCATTTATGCTGACTGTTTGTGCAGTCAAGTGGATGCATATGAGAAAGTGTTTACGTTTTACTTTTGCTGGTGTTAAAAGAAATACCCTCTGCAGAGGACAATGGCTTCGGTTGACGAGCGGTGTCATGAATGTACAATGAGACAGGATTAGAATAGGACTAGGAAAGTGTGCATCTGAAATTGGATCATTTATTCTTTCTGAGAGTGCTTGAGCATCAGGTGGAGAATGCTCGTGACGCAGAAGCGCCGTCGTAAATGGGAAGAACGAACGCCTTAGTTACTTCGTCTCAGACAGGACCCTCTGGCACTGTCGACAGAAGGAGATTTCTCTCATCCCAGATCCTAGATAGACAGTTGTTGGGCGCACTTTGTGATCTAGTGGAGTATTGCAATTCCACAATCAATTAATTCCTTTTGGTAGCCTACTACAAACCTCCCATCAAAGACATTCAAAAAAGCACACCAAAAGCGAACCAAAATTCATTTCGGAAATACCTCCAATTGTTCGATTGTTTATTGTGTTTTTTTTTTCCCGCCACTTTAATTGCATCTGCAGCGGAAAAAGCGTTCCAATTACTTTCCCAGAATTCTTTTCTCGTTTGGAGCAGTGTAAATTTGGAAACAGCATCTGTTCCATGGGTAGTAGAACAAACAGAAAGAGGGCAAAACCCCTCACCCTTTGGACGCAAATTACATTCCCGAACAAGAAAACGCGACCGAAATCAAACAGACTAAAGCTGGACTAAAAGCACTTTATTTTTTATTGATTTTTGAGCGTCCTGTGTGCTCTGCCCTGGCTGCATCCTAGCTCGCAAAAAAAAAGAAAAAAATGCGCATGCAGAGGAATCACATTCCGCACAGAATAACCGAATGTTTTGAAGCGCAGCAGTGTGTATGTTTTTTTTTTAGAGATCTGCGTAAATTTGAAAGGACCCCCTTTTGGAAAACACTTCCGCTCCCATGCCAACTAAATTATCCCCAATTGTGCGGTTGTTGTAAATTGTAGGCCAGTAGCCCCGCGACTAGGTCAGTGGTGTTCATTTTGCGCTTATTTTAGTTTCGCTGGGGTGACTGGCATTCTGTAGTAATGCTCAGTCGAGCGCGCTCATCCACCTGTATGTGTGTGCGTCCAGTATGCCATCAACCTGACCATCACAGACAATCTCACTGTATATTAATTGTGAAAATTGCGGACAGCAATGAGCACACGGCGCCCCAACCACTGTAATTCATTTGCTAGACCGCAGCTATGGAGCTTGTCGATGTGTGCCTTTTTTTTTGTCATGGGGAGCAGGACATCATGTGAGGGTTAGTTATGCGCTTGAATATTTTAAAAGGGTGGGTGCCCACCATTTTATAGAAATCTAAAAATAGCTCTGACGGCGGCAATGGGTGAATAATTTTAATTTAAATTTTTAACGAATTTTTTTCTTGTAATGGATTACAGGAGACACGTCGGACAGAGGTTATAATGCACCCACTAGATGTATGTGCGGCAGCAGGACGAAAATAGTAATCACTGACCAAAATGAGTGGTCGTTAATGGAGGGCTTAGGCATAATGCACATAGAATTCGTGCTGAGGCGTGCTTTTTGCAGTTGCAAACATGCACTGCGTGCCTCTGTGCATAAATAAATTTTGCATTTTGTGATAACGCATAATGAAGCACAACGAACAAGTCGGGAGTTTTAGTGCAGAGTACGAGCATTTATTACGACATGGGCTGACAGTGGGAGTACAAGACGAACTTTAGTATTTGTTCGACTAGAATAACGAGATAAACGGAGAGGAGTTCGGTAACTCTAAGGATTTGTTTTTCCGCACTGCGGAGGCGGACTTTATTTTGCCGGGGAGTTTTCATTTCTCTTGCGTTTTGGTTTCAAGTTGGTAGCGAAAGTGTGCTTTGGTCGTGATTTGTCAGAAGAAAATGCTCCATATACAGTTGGCACTTAAGAGTTGGATGTCTTTAATTGTGAGCAGTAGTTAATTTTATTGGAGTTGTTCTAGCTCTAAGGATCGGACGAACAGTTTGAAATCCAGTTCTTGTGCTATGCAGGGTCGAATGATTTTTTTTTGTAACGCTAACCAAGCTATTTAAAACAAATTTCCTACATCAACAACTTGAGTTTCTGAGCTGTCAAATGTTTGCAAGCTTGTAGGTGAAAAACTTATGATCAGAAGAGGGATGCAACAGCAGGAGCAATTTTTAATAGTCCTACGAGAGAGTAAAACGATCTTACCAATGCCGAACCGAAGTCTGCAGAGCTGAGCATGGAAATACAGGGTGGGCCAAATACAAGTTTCTTTTTTAAAAATGCAATAAAATGAACAAAATTAAATTTTTACCATGCATTATGGCTTTATTAGTAAGAGCAAACATTCGCATTAACTATGGAATACAACGTCGTTCAAGTGGCTGCCTCGGCTGGCTTCGCAGTAGCGCATTCTGTCACTCAAATTTTCTATTTTGATGATTTCGGGCTGTAGCTCACGGATTGCTTGGATGATATTGGCCATAAGTGCTTGAATCGTTTCCGAAATGTTGACAAAACACCGGTCCTTCACGGTTCCCAACTAAAATAAAAGTCCAAAGGGGCCAAATCGCAGCTCCGAGGCGGCCACGCCGGAAAAGATTATTTTTTGCCCATTTCATTCTATATCCGTACAAATAAAGGCAGCTGGTCCTATATCCGTGCTGTTTTAGATGAGGAAATTCAACCAAATTCAAGTAAAAGTCCCAGTGATATCGACACCAACTCGCTCTACCGATTTTAAAGTCACCTACGACATCGTATATAGTGGGACGAACTGCACAAACCCAGCGAGCTGTCTGGCGCTCGATGAGTTCCGGGCAGACCGCCATCGAGCAATGAGTCTCAACACCGCCTACACCGGACAAAACGCCTCTATAAACAGAGATGACTCTCAACTCTTTCAATCGATTGAGTTAGCGTTTTTAAGGACCAAAGCGCCTCTAGAAACAGAAATAACTTTGAACTCATTCCGTTTTGTATGCGGTTTTCCAGACCAAACACATCGACTGGCAAGTGCATATAGGTAGGTGCAGGTGCAGGTCTGTTTCTCCCAATATTCCTGACAGCTCACGTAACTTTTTCGCGAGAGTTAGCTCGGTGTCAAAACTCGATCAAACAAATATGTCAACTTCAACGCGACATAGGCATGCGAAACTTACCCCCAATCTAACAACACTTCAGTACGGATGGTGTTTTAATCAATTGATTTATGATTGGCTGATTGGCGTTTATTGAAATGCCTTGCAAACGCACACCCGCACCAAAATGTAATTCAATTTCCTCCCGACTCTGCTCATAGCACGTTGTACTCCTTAATTGCGATTTCTTGGCCCACCTCCCGCCCAAAATTCAAACAACAATCGACATAAAACTCATTATACATCAAAAACAAAATGGAATAAGCACTCAGACTCACGCCCACTCCACCACTGGTTACCAGAGCTAAAACAATTTCCTATTGAAAACCGCACACATAATATTAGCTCGGTGAATTTCTTCATTAAAATTTATTACAGCACCCTATTTGTGCCGTATTCCGCCATCATTCCCTCGTATAGTGGAAGAGCTCCCGGCCGTGCCACCTACAATCACTAAGTAAAATCAGTTAAAATTGCACACAAACAAAAATTGCTTCAATATATCTCTCCAAACGATTATAAGGGTAAAATAATTGCACGAAGTAAGTTAAAGTAAACGGTGCTAAGGTGAAAAATAAATTTCCCCAAGGAGATCAGGCATCCACCTAACTTTCCCCCCTACAACATACGCCCCGCATGTTTTCTGTGTGTGATGTTCTTTGCACATATTTCTTTTTTGTAAGACAATGAAAAACTTGGAAGGCAAGGCGAACGTACACAACATACACCCGCGTGCGCTACAGCAAACACCGCATCCGGCGAGCTATCCTTTTCCACGGTGAAAATTATTGTTCGCTCCATTGTGAAAATTGTTTGTCCTGTTGGAAGGGAGGGTGGTGGTGGTTGAAAAATCGATTACGATTTTATAAATGAACAAGCAGCGAGACTGCACACTTTTTTCTCCACAACGGGGGTAGTTTAACCATCCCCAACACGTTACAGGCGAGAAGAATATAAACCAAGGGAGAGGATGATGTTGGCTTCTGCTTTAGATTATCAACATGTTTGCGCTGGGAATGGCGAGCATGTTCTTATGTCCTTATTTAGTACAGGATCAAGTGGCACTATGATAAGAGAGGGAATGTAGTAGAGAAAACTTTGTGCTAACCGAAAGTATCTTTTGTTCAAAAAAACGAAAAAAAAAAAAACAAAAACAAACTGTTTATCTAGAGTGCAGAGAATTCCGTGCTCATCGCCCCCTGTTGTGTGACGATGCCGCAACATGACATGTCTCTGAGCATATGTACACGAATGTGGGGGCTCCACGTTTGTTGGCTGAAACACGCCAAACGGGGGATGTTTTCGTTTGGAAGAAGCTTGGTAAAATATTTTGGAATTTAAATTGTCAAGTTAATTAAGGTGGAAGAGGATGATACCGAAGTGAACAACACTGAAAGCAAGCACACATACCCAACACAGCACAACACAACACATCGCTGTGGGGTGGCTTCTAAGCAGGATGGGAGGGGTAACATTTGGGAGACAGAACGGATTTAATTGCAACAATAGAAAGACAGCAAGTGATTACACAAGCGAAGTGGTTACGAGTATATCTGTGTGCTTTCGCTGAGAGGAGAACACAGTTTTTTGTGCCTCCGAAGTTGAAGGGTATCTGGTGGCTTTTGTTTTCCATCTGAGGGTGTTTTTATTTATTTTTTTTCCCCAGAATACACATGCAGATTGATCTGTTGTGATAATATCCTGCGCTTGTTGGAGCGCTGATACGAAGTTGGACTATTTGAGGCAATCAAAGGTTGCTACGTGAGAACCGAGCCAAAGGAAGCAGCTTGAAAACACCTTAACTCGTAAAGAGGACGCGAGCATGTTGTGACTGTCCGTCAAACTTCAATGAACACCCGAAGATTATTTTGTTACGAGAAGGATATATATTATAAGATAATTTTATGTCTTAATGTGTAAGCATACAATTAAAATAAATGCAATGTAATGAATGAAGAAATGTTGTAAAATTGTGTAATGATAAAAAATGGATGGATACAAGACTTCTCAGAGGCAAAAATGATATCGTTCAAAGTTTGAATGACTTTTTGACGCTTCTGGACACCGTCCTGGCTGCCCCCATATTTTCAAACACAAAGGCAACTAAAACGCCTCTGACTAGATCCATTTGAACAAGAATTTCCCGAATTCTCCTCCTTCTACATTTTTAAATGTAACCAATTTAGAGCCGCACCTAAAACTCTTGTTACAATTCGTTTTCCTTATATATAGCTAGCCCCAGTGAAATGCCCTTTCCACCTCGTGAACTGCACAAGATGACCGCAAACCGCAGCGACCCCTGGGCCAGGCAGTTTAAATTATTTTTAACTTCACTTTGCCACCGAAATGCAATTCATTCTACAAACTGTTTCGCCCCTGAGGTCAGCCACAAAGCGGCGAAGGAGAGTCGAAACTATTTTTTTTTCCTCCACCAAACTACTTCTGGTGTCGTCGCTGTCCGAACGCGGATAGGGCAATATTTTTTATCTGACTTTTCTTTTGTACATCTTTACACATTTCTCGGAGTTTTTATGTAAAAAAATATATAAGCTCACACAGACAAAGGGCAACAAATGAAATAATGCTCTGCATCTGCACCCAGGCAACGGGGTCGAGCGAGACACTCTCACAGGACATTCCTCCATTATTTTCATTTCATTGCATTTGCATAACATAAAAGCAAATGCATCCTTAAACGGAATCTGTCATTACAGCAGTTCTTCTTTTTCCCTGCATGGCATGGCGCGCAGACATTTTTTTGTTTTGACCATTCGTCATTCCCTTGTTCTTCTCGCAGAGGAGCCCATTCTCTAATTGTGTTTCTAGCGTACATTGTCGGCGAAACAGGTCAGCAGAAGTGTTGAAAAGTCCAATGATGTATAGGGAAAAGGAGCAGAAACAACCGCAAATCAACAGCAGCAATACTTCCGTTTCGAATAAATTTTACTGCGCACGGTAGAACATATTGAGGACACGAAGTATTCCGGAAATCTGTTGTGTTTTTGTGTGTGTGTGAATCGACATAAATCAAAGTTAAATGCAGAACACGACAAACACAACACACGATATACGGCGGAATGCCTTTCACAATTTGCGAAAGTCGAAATCTTCTGTCGTTTTCTTACCCTGGCTGGATTGACATGGTGAACACTGAACACTTTTGCGAGTGAGCTATCCAGCTGTGCTGGCGGCAGGAAAGTTGAAGGGTAAATACTGCATTTCTCGGCGGGAGAGTGCGGATATTTATTTTTGCTGAGGAACTTGAAAGCAGAACTGAATCGAGTTGACAGTTTATTTCTGTCAAATAAACATAGACAAGACGTTTGTAAAAAAGTCAGGTCAACTGGAGGAGTAACAGGGTAGCTCCGCATTTATTTACATCTAAGATTAGTTGCAAAAAAGTATGAGTTGTTGCGATATATCAATCCTTCTGTTTCTCTCTGTAAAGTTTTGTTTTATTTTCATCACCAACGAGGACAAATTGCAATCATGTGGTCAGCGTTACTCTTGGGACGCTTTCGAGTCATTTTGACTCCTTTTTGAATGCCTGGACTGCGGACTCATCTTTTTGAAAATCATTGGGCCTTACCAATAAACATTTTAAGCTGCAACTCTAAATTTTAGTAATTCAAAGTTGCTATATTTTCCATACAAATTTCGCACTTGTGAGCTTCCGTAAATTTAAAGTCGAGACTAAAATTAACTGTTAGTTCGGCGCATTGAATTCAGACCCCTTTTGAAAATGTTAAACATTTTTGCTATAATTCAAAATTGTTCAGCCTATTTAGTTGAGTTCGAAAGAATTTGGTTTTTCCTGAATTAGAATTTCAATTATATTAGTGAAAAATAATTTTTCTTGAAAAAAGAAAAGAAAATATTAAGATCCGATATTATAGGACTCCTTTTCCATCCGGCGCTCTTTTTTTGACTCTTTCTGAAAATGGTCACAGGTAACACTGCATGTGGTATCTCTGTCTTTGCCAGAAAAATGCAAAACAACTGTCAATTTTCAAACAGAACAATAGTGTCGCCGTTGACTGTAATCACATGAGCAAATTCTCATTTCTCTTTCGTTCCGTTCCATCAGTGGAAACGACATACACATTGCTTTTGATGTTCCGCCTACTTAGTTAAACAAGAACCGCGATCATTTATTATATTTGCTTAATACAAGTGTAAAAAAAAGAGGAAACTTAAGATTAAAATACAAATATTGATGGTTAAATTGCATAACTTCACGTTGCTTATACTATGCGATTTGAAGCAATAAATTTATTTCGATCTTGCTAGATATTGGTCTGCAGCAAAGCTTTTGGATGAAGCTGATTGGAAGGTTTAAATATTTAGCAAAGTGTTGGCTCGTATAAATATGCCAAAACAAAATAAATATTACTAAAAAATCTATTCCCAAAAGTAGGCGTGGCAATAAAAACGTAGCTTTAGGATACGTCTCGGAGTCTTGAGAAACACTTAAAAAAAAGTTTCATCGAAAAATCTGGCGCTTCTGTGGACGAATGCACAGGTGGACGGCATGGACGCCATTATGCGAAACTAATCATCTTTTTTAGTGTGCAGGCAACATTTTTTGAACTCCCCCATTTTTCAAACAAAATTGTATATTGTGACCTTTAAAACATTTAGTGTGGAGGTTAAAAATGATTATTGTTAAGGCCCATAGTGTTTTTTCATTCGAAACACAACGAAGTTTTGTCACGTATTGCGGAGCATATTTCTCATTCACGGTGAAATTTTGAATGGGTGGCTTTAGACAATTCCAGTTCGAGAAAATTGACTGTAGACAGCAAAGACTAAGTAGAAATATACTGACAGCTTTCCGAAGTCTCCCCGATTTCACAAATAAGAGCGCCACCGTCTCAAAAATCAAAATTCTCTCAATAGTGAGCTCAATTTTAAAATCAGTTTTGATATTTATTCTTTTGAACCAAAACCTTTGAAAAAAGACCGTGGGTAAGACTGGCCTTAGTTTTAAACCATCGGCATACAATTGCAATGCCTCATAATCTGTGCTATGTTTGTTATTATAGGGAGGCAAGCCTCTGGATGCTTCAGGACATCGAAATCAAATGTAGGTGACTGAAATTTTGTTTTGCTTCCTAAAAATAAATATTTTGTACAAACGGTCCATGCGATCCTGAAGCAGTATAAGAGGGGTCTTCTATGGGTTTGTCATTTCCAATTAAATAAAGACACTTGCTTTCGGTGGTAGCGGAGGATATTTTACCTGCAAGCTAGTAAGCGGGAAGTTGTTTCACCATGGGTATTTGCTTCTATATTTTAATAGCTGAATTCAAAAGCGTTCTTATATGACAGACGTTTGGGGTTACTGTGAGCAAAAGAAGTCTTAAGCTGGATTTTTTGTTTCTGATAGTTTCTGTGCTTTTAACTTTATTTCGATTTTTATGTTATTTTTTCTTAAATAGATCCGAAAACTCGAAGTAGCGTTTTCAACATATTAGTAGATTTTCTAAAAATTTAAAAAACATTTTAAAATAAAACTTGACGTTTGAGATTTTTGAACTCAATTTTGAGGTGTATTAAAAGACGAGCGTAAGCATTATTTTGACGTTGAATGTTGAATGCTCACCCTGATACAACTCATTCATGGCCAACTCATTCAAACCCCACAACTCAATTACGCATCAGCTGAACTTCTAGCCACCTCAATTTTTTAAACATAAATTTGATGCGGATATTGTGTACACAATTTTACCCAACAAGCAGTCCCGGAATTTTTCCTTATACACTATTCACACCGAGCCGAAAACCGGGTTCTCGACAAAAAACACTCGAAAACTTAATCGTAAACGGAAGTTTTCCCATACGTATTTCAGTTTCGATGTGAAGGCATCGGCGAGTTTTCGACAAAAACAAGGTTTTCGGTGCGATGTGAGTAGGGTATTAGGAAGAATTATTCAAGAATGAGTTGGACTGTAGATCGGTTTATTCGAAGATGAGCTGTGTGGCCGTATGCTTATGAAGCGATCATGTATGACCTGACTGCAGGATAAGTTGCGATATGCATTTTTTCCAGTCAAAACTATTTTTTATAACTATATTCAAAACCACACCTACAGACTAAAATTTGCTCTATTCAGATTTGTTTTCTATTTAAATAAAAAATTCAAATAAAGTGCCAAACAACGATTTTGAGAGTTTAAACGTCGCAATACAAAAATTAGTTTTGCCACTCTATTTTCGATAGTGAGCTGTACTACTGAGCGAGGTGTTTCATGCTCGATCCCTGGAAAAACAAAAATTACATCTTAAGGTTTTTATCTTCCACAGCGCCATCTCTTGCGAAAGGTCTGACAAACAATCGAGAGTATTTCTGTCATGAAAGAGCCGATCGGATCGGACTGGACATAAAACTATAGACCCCTTCCATTCGTTCCTAAAATGAAAAACTCACAAAAAACGACCAATTTATCTCTTTACTCTATTTTTACAATCGGTCAACTTAATCATTTCACCAAAACCTTAGAGATAAACCCAGTTTAAAAAAAAAAGCTTCTCAGGACTTGTAGAACCGCCCTTGAGTATTTCCTGTCTTTCATTTCAAAATGTCAGTTGGAACATTCTCGTACAATTCCCACCCAACTTTTCATAAAAAAAGAAAACCCCCGCACAATCTAAATATTCGTCCAGCTTTATCCTTCTATTCCTCGCCTTCACAAACTGCTGTAGTTCCTAATGCGCCAAAAGAAACACTTTTCGTACTTGCTCCTTTATCAAAAAAACCAACACAAAAATTACAAAGGCTGTACATGCACTTGAATGCTAATCCCTTAACGGGAAATACACACATGAACATTGGTGAGCAAAAAAAAAAAATGCATTTTCTACTGCAGCTGCTATTGGACGCGAGCCAATCCTCGTATCCTTTGTGTGTAGGCGAATTAAATTAACACCCTCTACATAATTGCAGGAGGAAAAAATACGAAAAAATTAAAAAGGATCTACTGTGTACAGTAAATGTAATCCTGACGCAAGTTATAACGTTTGTGATGATATTCTAGTGAAAAGACTCGACAACAATTAGAACTTGGCAATTGAAGGAATGTCGCACGTCGTCCTTTTTTCCCTCCTTGCCTAATGCATTTCTTGCCTTTGGGAAGTTGGATGCAAAGCGTACAATAGAGAGCCAGGCTCAGGATGTTTACTTTCTACAACGGGCCCTACTACGATGGGTTGGCGACGCGACAGGCCAACACAAGGCAAAACGCCACTTGTGAGTTTATTCACCAGGACATATTGCAGAAGGAACGGTTCCCTTTATGTTGTTATGTGTAACTTAGTTAGGGGCATAAATGACACAGATGGGGGAAAAAAACCAAGACTGTTACAATTTAATTTTGTGCTTTGCATTCTTGAGGAATTTAATTTGGAAATCCTTTTTGGGGTATTCGTTGTTTTTCTTTATTTTGTGTCCTGCTGCAGTGAACAGTTTTGTTGGGTTTGCTGGTAGTAGGAAAGAGGAATTCCCCGAGACGTAATGCTTAACTTCGACCATGCATTGTGGTTAGATTTTGCTAAATGGCATTTATTTTTATTTACTCATGCAGTATGCAATGAAAGAAAAGTTGGGTGTGGTCACTCGGGCAGAAACAAAAATTATTTTCGGATGTCATCGACCTTTTGGTGGGTGTTTATTTTTTTTTTTTACAAAAGCGGGCGCAACATGGCCTTTTTGCATTGTAGAGGTAGACCTAGCTTTAACGATTGGTTTGTGTGGGTTTTATTCGTTGGACGTTGGGAGAGTCCCAAAAAAGTTCGTCGGGTCTACCCGACGAAGGAAAGTTCTACCTAGACAAGTAAGAGTAGGGTTTACTCGAAACATTTTCTAATCGTTTGAGAAAGTGTCCGAAAGTATATAAAGTATAACAAAAATAGACCGCTGTAAACCTAGCAACAAATATTCAAGCAATAAGTTGCACTCGGTGCGATAAATATTCCCGATTACATAGGTAAACTGAAAAAAATGTGATTGCTTTGGGTCACATTCAAAAACTATTCTCTCATACTCACATTTAGCAGATAAATTCAAATAGATTAATAAAAATATCCATGAGTATTTATTAAGTCCGTAAATCCCTCGCTGTATCCGTATCAGTGGCGGCAGTGTTGTCACAGCAGCTAAGGCAACAACTCTTATCGCTGATACAGAAGCCGGTATTAGGCATTTGCTCCAAGATGTAGATTTCCGAGGCGATGACACACATACCGCTGCTGCTGTTGCTGATGCTGCTGCTGCTGCTACCGGTGATGATGTTGATGCTGTTGCTATTCTGGATGAAGATGACGCTGAAATTGTTGCTATGGATTGTTGTGGTGTAGGTGAATTGTGCGCGATTTTCCGTCGTCGTCGCGTTCGACGTTTGCGTTCGTGCAGTCTTCTGTTTGAACAACAACTCGCCCAATCATCAGCCGGCAAACTGTGTACCGCTTCGTGGTGATCTTTCTTCTGAATATAGTACTGACTATCGTTATCGCTACCACTGTCGTTGTATGTTGAATCCGCACCCTCACTGTCGCCGGGTCTTATTGGAATTTGTTGTTGTTCTTGTTGATTGTTTACTATTACACTATGTTTACTAATACAAATGCGGTTGTAATTATTATTGCTATTACCTAATACTGCCGTATTGTGCAAATGCTTATTGTTGCTGGTTTGGTTGTTGTCTTTGCTAATACAACTATGGCTAGTGTTGCTGCTACTTCTACGTTTACTACTTTTGCTAGTACTCCTACTCGTGCTGATGGTGTTGGTGGTGTCGCAACTTTTGAGTAGTGCGACTGGGTAGGCTTTTCTTCGCTTTGTGTAGTCACTGTAGTTGTTGTTGTTGATGTTTTGTCTAAGGTTGCTGTCATTGATGTGACTGTTATTGCTACTCCTGTTGCTGCTTGCTGTTGTAAAGTATTTTGCTAAATTGAAAGTGGTTGCTGTTGTTGTTGCTGGGGTAGTGTAACCATATTGACTACTGTTGCTGCCATTTGAAAATTTTAATAGTACATCGTCATCGTCGGGCAACACCATATTTCCATGAGTATGTGTTGAAGTGTTAGTTATGACATGAACTACTAAAACTTAATGTGCGCCGCGATGTGGTCTTGATTTGGCAAAGTTTCTAGGATAAGTCCGTTCGCACAGGCGAGCTCCAGATGTGTGCGTATCACCAAGGCATTGTGCGTGGGCGATTTGATTTCTTAAGCGTCTTAGATTTGGTGCCGTCGTCTTATTATCCGATAGTCAAGAATGGATTATTTGATAAAATGCTTGCATAATTGACTGGATATAGTGGGTCTTATCCTAGGGATCAGTAAAATCTCTGATATGTACCAACGCCATTGCTGTCTAATCAGTAAATGTTTGTCAGTAAATTTCCTTCATTCGGTCGGTTGGTAGATGGCGCCTAGTTCTGCAAGGAGAAAGAAATTCTTTTGTTAGGAAGTACATTTTAAAGAAATCTTATATATAAATAGGCGAAGGCAAATGGTTAGGAACCACTTTCGCTGCCTTAACCGAAACATATTCGCTTGATTTTTTTTTGTGGAAAAGATAATGCTGATATGCTGTCTGTAATTTGTTTACCAGTATGGTGCGTATAAGCCAGGGCAATATAATGGTAAAATGTCTACCACTGTGCGAACTGTAGTAGTTATAATTTCACTTGCACTTCACTTTATAATTTCAAAAATAAGTGTCGCGCTAACGACCATATTTGGTGTTTTTTTTTCAGTCAGGTTTTTGCTATAATTCAGCTGCTTAAAAATGTAATATTTTTTTCAAATTCCATGCTTTTTCGCTTACGCCTAGTACGCACCTTTTCCGGAACGAAAAATCCCATACAAAAATGACAACGAAATTATGAACGAACAATTTCGCTTTATTTTCGTTTTTCAGTAGGCAGCTGCTGCGAAATGATGGCGGAAAACTGGGTAATTGTAGTAGATATCTGTTGTCCGGGACATTATTTGCTTGTGAAAATTTTATATTTGTACTGCAGTGTTTTTTATAAGAGGTATGGAACAAAATTTGAAAAATTTTGGAGCCAAAACAAAACTTCAAAAATAAAGATCGAAAGTGCGGCTTTCGCATTGTTTTAAAAGGCGACAGTATTAAATTGTAATAAAAACAATGTTGTGGCATAATTGAGAGACTTTTATAGTTTTCATTTTTCAATGTTAAAAATGTTAAAAAAAAAAAGAAACGCCTATGGAAAAAATTTTAATTTTAAATTATTTCGAAATGGGTTTGGTTAAATGTGTGAAAATCAATTGAAATGGACTTCCAACTTTCAAAGTGAAACACAAAAATTTGTTTGCGGCCAACTCAATCCAAACAAGAACCAATAAAATTCGGATTTAATGTTCGATTTTGTTCTGCTGCCATCTGAAATTTCAGATAAAAATCTGAAAAGCGATATCGAAAACGACATGACCTAGTCAGACGATATGAGACGTTCGCAAAGAATAGCATAGTATGCATTTAATAAATTCCTAAGGAGCCTAAAAAATCGTCAAACTTTAAAGTGAATTACGTAAATTAGAAAAAATCTTAAATGACAATTTTAAAGTATGTTTTTTTAGAGGTATACAACTTTAAGATGGCAACACTATTTTAACTGGCGGCCATTTTGTCAGCTGTCAAGTGATTTATTTTTAGTTTGGTTTGGCATTTCCACATAAATAGACCGACGCCTGAACAACTCTTCGAAATTGTGTAAATTTATTTTGAAAATCATGATTATGTTCGAAATACGTATCAGCATTTTACGGTCAACATAATCCTCCATCAGAGCAATTGATTCGATCAACAATGGAACGTTTTCGCACTACGTTTACTCTTAATGATAATACGCATCCACAGAGACGTCGTACAGTGCGAACAGCAGAAGTCATTGCTGCTGTGGAGCGTTGCCTAGAGCAAGACCCGAATCAGTCTATCCACCGTCGTCCAGAATGTTACAGTCAATGGCGCCCGCTATACAGCCATTAAGCCATTATTACTGACTTTTTCGTTCATCAATTGAACAAAAACGATGAGCAGGAGCTTTGGTTTCAACAAGACGGCGCAACATGTCACACAGCTCGTGCCAAAATTGATTTATTGAAGGAAACGTTTGGTAACCGCATAGTTTCACGTTGCGGACCCGTGAATTGGCCTCCAAGATCGTGCGATTTAACACTGCTTGACTATTTTCTGTGGGGATATGTGGAGTCGCCAGTCTACGCTGATAAGCCCAAAACGATTGACCAATTGGAGAACAATATTTGCCGCGTTATTGCCGATAAGTATACGGCCACAAATGTTGGAAAAAGTCATCGAAAATTGGACCTCCAGATTAGACTACGCCCGAGCCAGCCGTGACGGTCATATGCCAGAAACCATATTTAAATTATAATGCCGGGAGATTATCTTTCGAATAAAGTAAATTCCATGTCAATTTAAAAAAAATCATCTTTCTTTTATTCCATTTCAAAAGCCAGTGCTGGTAACACTGCTACTTTTGTATCAGCTGATGAAACTCTCCACAAATTTAAGAAATACCTGCGCTATAACTTTTTTGTTCCACATTCAAGTAATCCATTTAAAGGGCTGTCAAACTTCATCGGGTAACAGACTCATATTTGGACTCATTCAGACATTCAAATTATGAAATTTCTTGACTAAGTTTCGTTCAGAAATTTTTTATATTTATATATATTTTTTTAAACAATTATAAGTACTTTTATCTTAAAATCGAGTCTCGAATAATAGTTCTCTCCAAAAGAAAGAAATGATCTTCACCACGTTACGTAACATTTTTTTTACAATCGCTTTGAATTTTAACGCATTTTCCAACCGATCAAGCTTTGCAAACCCTCCAAATGAACAAAACCCTAAAAACACACTTCAAATCTCAAGAATTGATGGCCTTGATTGAATAAAAAATTAGTTTTAGTGCAACTAAGTGCGCCTTCAATTACTCACACCCAATCGGATCGGTGCAGATTCGTTTCAAAAGCCATTCCCCTTCGAACAAAAGTATCAGCATCAACAGCGCTATAAAATGTCCTCATCCATTGTGCCTGTTAATTAAATGCACCGACTTTACAATCAAATCTGTTATCCAAATCCTCGCTTTCATTCGAAAATTGCACGCTTATCCGTCGACTCACTCGTCATTAATATATTACACCAAAATCCCATCACTTAGCGCTTTATGTTCGCCACTTTAATCCTTCGATTTATTTTCGTTTCATTTGGGCCGTTTCGCTTTATTCTCACCCTTCATTGTTCTTCTTCCTTGCTTTCAATTAAAACGAAAAGGAAACATGCAATGTCCTGCTAGAGCCAATTTGATTCCATATGGCCCCGCCACCGACAGCCGCCCCATTTGTTCGTTCTGCAAGAGTTCTAATTACTTTATCCATTATCATAGTGTGTTCTTGAGCTTGTTCGGGGCCTGCATCAGTCGGAATATGTAAATTTTCTCCTCCATTTTGGAAAGACGAAAGAGGAGTACCTTTGTCCTTTTTTCGTTTATACTACCGCACAAATATGCAACGACGAATGGGAATGGAGAAAAAATCTAGATAACTTGTTAATTCGAATTGGTCAGTTAGTTCTGCCAGGTCCTTTTGTCAATTTCTTAAACTTGCTCTAAATTCGGTCATTCACATCGCATCGGAGTTTTAAATCTAGGATTTCCTTTTTCTTTTTTGCTTGTTTGACAATTTTCTTTATATTCCCTGCTGGGGCCTTTTTTTATCGCTCATTTAATGTAACAGAGGACGACGCACATTCCACGAAGGAGCGTCAATTTGAAAATGTGTCCTCCCGCGCTCGTACACTGTACACTGTGATTTGGCGACGGAAGAAAAATATAAAATAGAAAAGAAAGAGTGGCGAAAACATTTTTTTTGTCGTTCTTCTGATATGCCTCCGTTCATGTTTTGATCGTTTGGAATATTCTATTCAGCCACATCCCCACACATAGCGCGTATGTGTGTGGTCGGGGAATAGTGATGGCATCGGCGAAAGTGGGTTAATTTCGAGTGATAAAAATAACGTATCTGAAAAAATTAAGTTGTGAATAAATTATGACGCAGGAAGGAAGATAACAAAATAAAGTAATTTCGCGAATAACCGAAATAATCAGGATACTCGTTGGCGGATCATTGGTTTTTAATGTTATTGCTAGTCGCGGAGTGGTATTGTTTATAAATTTTGGATGCTTTAAGCGGGTTTGAGGTTGTCCAAACGTCAGAGGGGATAATTGTTATTCAATTTGGCAGCGGGAGTGTACCTCTATGGGCTGCGGGTGGGGAGTTGAATGTCTTTTTAAAAAAGAAAACTTTAAACTCATGAAATTCATTGCATATGTTTAAAGGCTAAACGTTTTTTTGTAGTCGTAGGGGCTAGAGTGTTGTACGATTAAAAGAGGGTTCCCGAGTTCGAGTACGACTTTTTCCACTGCGCCATCTCTCGCGAACGTCTGACAATCCGAGAGTATAACTGTCATGACAGAGAGCTTCTCAATTGTCCGTTTGGAACCGGCATAAAATTGTAGATCCCTTCCATTTGTGCCAAAAATGAAAAAAAAAACTTAGACCAAACGAAAGGTTGTGAGAAGTTAGATCCCTACGGAGCCGTTGTGCCAACTATTTATTTTTGTTTCTGAACGGCTTTTTGCCGTTCCGATTGCGGCTTTATTTCAAAACCGAATCACATGAAATATGAACCAAATGAAAGGCGAATTTTCGTAGGAGGGAAGATTGCAAGTTCTTTCATAAATTTTACTCACAAACGATGCAATTTAGCACAAAGTTGTTGATTAATTTACTTGCAAAATACGTTGCATAGTAATAGGCTATGCGTTCTTTTCGACATCCAACTTTTCCTCTAGGGTGCGGCCACGTAGGGAGCGATGAGCGCCTGCGTGACTTCCTCGCGGAGAGTCTTAACCACTGCTCTACTGTTGAGCGTTCTTTTCTGAACCGTCTCACAAAACTTTCGCCTTAAATTGTGGGTATATCAACTTCACTAAGAGGCTTTCAGCCATATCAAAGATTCGTTTGACTATGTAATGAACAAGTCGCTTTTAATAGTCCTTATTGAAAATCCATTCCTATAGGCGGAGGTACAAACTCAGCCAGAAGACCTGGGTGATTCTAGCGATCTTTTCCAAGACTTCTGTCTTGGGTGATTCTAGGGATCTTTCACAAGACTCCTGCAGGCGTCCTCTTTGATCAAGCGATCTTCTTGTTGCAGTGAGTGACAGTTTTTAATCGATCAGCGTTTCTTCAATTTCTCCGATTCATCCTAATTGTTCCCTCCAAGTCTGGTCAATTTAGGGCGGCTAGCAGAAAAAAATCCTCCGACTATATAATTAATTTCACAGGGACTTGCTCTCAATCGCTTCTGTGTCCATTTTTCAATTAGCAATTAAGAAATCCCATGGCTGATGTGAAAATACGACCAGAAGACTCTGTCGTAGACCATCAACCCTAACTTGTCCGAATGTCAACAATGTGGTGGCACTGGCCGCTGGACCACCTCAAACTGAACGCCGTCCATTATCTAGAAGTCTGTTTATCAGGGAAAAATAAAGGATAAAACTCCTCTGCCTTTGTATTCAATCAATAATATCCTCGATTCCTGCTCATAATGCGCCAACAGGAACTGACTACCCCCACGAACATGTTGTTATAGCAGAATTTCGGATACGTACCCACTGCGGGTGGTGGACGGAAACTAAACAAACGCGAGTGCATCCCACAAGGACATTCAGTCACTCTCCCTTTTTTTCACTCACGATAGTCCGATTGTTTGTCGTTTGTGTTCGTGTTATCCGGAAGATATAAATATATTTTGCTCAGCTAAATGGGTATAATGGATGATCGAATGGATGCGCGATGACCATCTGACCGCTTACTTCGTTTCCTTCGCCCTATACAGAAGAGCGCACGAAAATCTATCCTGTTTCAGCATGTATTCCATTCCATTTGATCCAAAGTGTCTATATCAACCATACACGAGTGGACTCGCTTTCAAAGAAAATTCTTTGGGAGTTTCGGTGCGAGAAACGATATCCCTCGTCTTTGTGAGCCCGTTATCTAACTAAGGCACACAGAATGAATACATTTGAATGGCCAAACACGCATGTGTGGGTTCCTGGCGCTGTGTGTATACCTTACGATATCGTTCTTCTTTATCACAATGCTGGGGTTCACAGGACCGAGACCGAGAGTGGCGTTGTCGTAGGGCGCCCAGCCACCACCCTGGAGAGTTCCTGTTACTCGCACACGAGGGCTGCTATGTACACCAGCGCATACACCCATACAGAGAGACACGCCAGGCTGATAATCAAGTCCTGGGAATGAATGAATGGAATATGCTCATGTAGGTTCGGCGCGCAAGTAATGTGGAGCACTAGCGCAGCATCCAGGAACCGTATACATTTTTTTTTTTTTTGTTTGCTTTTGCTTTTCTGAAGTAACACACCATGGATGGTATATCCGATTCGCCAGTCTTTTTGCGCTGCTTTCATTATTTATTTCATTCATCTCTTGGCTCGAAAAACACCACTGTATCCTGCGTTGTCTGTGTCAGGCTATAGGCACCTACTACCTATGCCTATATAAGATTTCGTTTATGTGTGTATGCTATTTTGTTTTATTGCTGCAGCAGCAGCGCTCCCACGGGATGAAATGAGGTTAGTGGGTGAAATTAATTCAGGGATAATGATTTCTTTCCTTTTTGTTTATTTCTTGTTTTTTTTTCTTTTCTTTGCTTTATATTTTTATTTCTTCTCACGTTTCCTTTGCCGGAGAGATCTAATTTGTTTCAATGATTTTTGTTGCGTATTCATATATTCTTTTATTTACGTTTGGTTTATACCTCGGCGAGGTGTGACGTTGGCATGTCGACTTTTAGATCTGATGAATAGCAGGGCAGGCTTGCCTGTTTGTATATCCATGCGTGTGTGCCTATAGTTAAGGTATGTCTCTGTGTTTGGAGCAGTTTTTATCGCAGTTAAGGTTTCCAGCTGGGCGGGTCTGAATTCTTTGCCTTTCCGAAGCAGAAGTCAGTGTTCGTAGAGTTTAAGTGTAGCTCTTATTACTGTGGCCTTCATGGGGCAATTCAGTTTGAAATGTTTCGGACCGAAATCCAGGAATCACAACTTCTTATAATATGAATTTGTTTTGGAGCTTGATCTCTATCCCAGTGGTCCCCAATTTTGTTCGCCCACGGAACCCCAAATGATCAAACTTTTTTTGGCGGACCCCCATGTTGATATTGACAGAAAACATCGTTCCTTGAAGTGCCTTTTATGTTTGACAAGATAAGAAAGAATAAATGATATAAAAATAATTATTTTAAGTTTTTTAAAACATTGTACAACAAAAAAAACCGTTTTTAGTGTGAAGAATGAAATTTTTTCACACATTTACTTGAAATATCCTTAATGTCCGACAACTGAATGCGAAGGTCTGGAGCTGCGTCCAGTCTGTTTCTGTATTTGGTTTTTGTGCAAGTGCAAGCCGAAAATCCAGCCTCGAATCGGTAAGTTGTTACAAATGGAAGGAGAACCTTTTTCTGCTACTGCAGGGTATTCATCTTTCAGTCCAACCCAATTTGTATTCAAATTAGAATCTTCTGATTCAAAATTTTATTTAAAAAGGCATGAACATTTGATATTGATCAAATTTTAATACTGTGGCACAGTTTGCATCGATGGTTTGCTATAATTTGCAAATGGATTCTGTACATCGACTATGTCGTCATTTTTCTTTTCCCCGAGAAAGATTTCCAAGGATTTTTTTAAGGCTAACTAAATTTTGGTGTATACTTCTTTCATCATCTGAAGTACCCTGCAACATATTTGATTTCAAAAATCTGTTTAAATTCAAAATATTTTTTTCACGGATGTTTAGATGTACGAATTTGTTGGATGATGCGACGCGATGGCACGATTATTTGACCCTTTGACCCTTCCACGGAACCCCAGGGTGCCGGGGAACACAATTTGGAAAACGCTGTACTATCCAACAGTGATTGATCTTAATTTACCAAAAAAACGAGTGACTTTTGATGATCCTTGCAAGAAAGATCTTTAATTTCTGAGGGGTCTTTGCTATGCAATCGGTGCCATATCTGGAGTCCACAGCAGGAGCCCAGGTAAGACACTTCCTTAAAAAATCATATGTACACATATTTTCAACCTCCCCAAGTCCCCGATTCATCAAGCATATGAAACAATCCTTAAACTAAACAAATCGAATTAACTTAAGCCAGTTCCACGTGTAACTCTCAGGCGATATTCGCCCCTACGCATTGAAGAAAAGTGCCACACACATTACTCGCTCTCCTTTCCATCGCTTTCGTTTAAGCGAATCCCCTGTCAAATAAAATTCAATTACACGGTCACCCTTCTCCCTCTGTCCGAGTCAAAAGGAATTAATTCGCACTTCATACAGAGCGCTGCCGACTACAAATCCTTTCCATAAAGCTGAAAGGATTAAAGTCCGCAAAAGGCAAAAATTCCACCTAGTTGCAGCGACAAGACATATCGATTAATCCCTCTGTACCTCATCACTATCAATTAGATTTGATACTCTCACGTATATATACAAAGCCAGGAAACGTGAATTTGCCCTTCATAGGGGGTTAACAACACCAACGGGGATTGCCCAACGCACAGCGACCATATAATAAAAAGAGGGAGAATAATCCTAAACTCGTCGCCATTAAAAAATATGTCAAACTAAAGCTTCAGAGCATGCTCTTTGTCTCCACCAAACACAATGGGACAGGGATGTGTTTTTCGCAATCCGTGTTCTATGTGCGGCTTTTATTATTTGTTTCTAACCCGGTTAGTCATATAGGTTAAAAAAGAGACCTGTACAAAGGACGCATGGGTGTGAAGCGATGGAGTTCTGTGTTGTGTGATTTTTTTTTTCGTGAAAGGTATATCTGAGCCAATTACGTATCCCTTCCGGGAGTTTAACCTAATTTTTTCGTCAGTTTTCCCCTTGTTTGGATCCTGAAAGAAAGGCGAAAATATAGAAATTGTCACCCGTTTAAGAGGAGCGAAACTAAGCCTCCAACAATCCTTGAGATATCCTCCGCCCGTAATTTGATTAAAAACTATGCCGCGTCTGATTTCGAGCAAAAGTGAAAAACGAAAACTTCCTCTCGCAGTGTAAAAGTAACACCGATAATTAGATCCGTCGCGTTGCACATTCGCGTGGTATGCCAACGTTGCGCTTGGCTCAAACGAAAGCCCCCTCGAAAATGCAGCAACACTTTTCCGCTCCAAAACGTCAACATTTCTTTGGAAAATGCAAATGGAATTTCTCTTTCTCTCTCTCGGTTGGTAAACGATGAACGACGAAAAAGCAAAATGCCTTTTGCTCAAGCCTCCCAACAGGAAGCTCTCTTGAAGGCAGGCACAACATCATCATCATCATCACCGCATCAGCAGCAACATCACCATCATCGTCATCAGCGCAGAAGAAGAACTATGGTAAAATAGCTGAAAATTTTAATTTTTGCTCCAAATAGCTGGCAAGGACATTTTGTAGTTACAGTCTTACGCATATCCACATCCAAGTGGTTTGTGCCCGACCGCCATAAACTTGCCACGCCACCATACCACGTACGGATACGCTATGTTCGAATGTCAGCATATTTTACGGTCATTACGCTTTGAATCCTTTTGCTGTAGCTTTTGGTCTTTTTTTTTGTTCTCATTCTGTGGGTGCTTAGATTGTACATATGGCTCTAGTAACGCATTCTCGCAAAACATTCATAGAGGTCGTAAAGTTGTCAACGAAAAAGAAAGAAGAATAGTACGAGCGAATAGAGAATTCTTCCGGATGCGGATGCGGGTGGATAGTTTGGTTTTATTGAAATTGGTTTTGCGGTCATATTTAGATTTTTCTTCTTCGTTTGTGTTATATCCAAAAGGTAGAGAACTGTTGCGGAAAATCGGTTTTGCTTTTGATTTGCACAGATTTGTGCACAATAATGGACAACTGGTGTTGGCTGAAATGGCTGAAACGAGTAGCAGTTACTTTAAGTTATGTGATTTCGAACAATAATCCGAAAGGGGAGGACGTTTTAAGGGCACTGGTTGCGGTGAGTTGTTGTTACAATTGCGTTGGAAATGTCGCTCTATCTGTTATGCGACCAAATATCAGTTTATATTTGTAGAAAATGTTGAACTCTTTTTATAAGGTGGCTAATATTTTTTTTATATCACCGACTCCTACAAGTATGCAGCGATATTAAAAAGAAAAAGTGCTGATGGAGAATGTTATGTAATAGATTTTTGCTTACTCCAAAATAGTGGTTCCAAACTACAGATGACTGTAAAAGGGATGTAGGATGAGAGTTTTAAATCTGACAGGAGGGCGAAACACGATTCGGAACCACTCTTTTTTTAGTAAAGACGGATTGAGCAACTGTTTTGGTTTTGGATGAATGAACAGGGCAAAGGAAGCGAATTTTCCAATTATTGACAAGAACAGATAGGGTGACACAACCGCAATAATTTTTCATAGCCCCAGGACTTTTTTTATTGGTCTTTCGAGTCTGATTTGTGTTTTAAGTTGCTATGAATCTCTTCTCCAAGGCTCGGTTAACCACTCACTCGGTTAATCGAGAACACCTCCTGTGACTTCCAAACATTCAGCCTAAAATTGCTAAAGTTACCAATTCATGCAGTCACAGAAAGAGTAACAAATTCTAGTACTTTTTCGTGGCTAAATCGCATCCACTCACGTAGCTCTGCGCAATCAATAATTCATTATTTAAAATACCTCTTTAAATTCCCATCATTCGGAATCAATAAAACGGCCGCCGCCCCTTTCACTTCGTCTATCGAAACCCGGCCCGCATTGTGTATGCTGCCCAACCTCATTTTCATATCGTGATTGATTTCATGTGTCACCCATTCTCTAGAATGCAACAGCTTGCCGAACAGCGTTGATGATAGAAATCGTTATGAATGCAAAATAGAAAAAAAAAAAAAACAGTGAACGGTGGAAAATGATTGATGTTGACGATGAAATGGGGTAGGGGGCCACGATAACCGTGTCAAGATTTTGCCTGACAATGTGCCACCACTAAGCGGTGCCCATTTTGGCCGCCTCTCCCCTCTCAGTCTGTATTTCGCCGTTCACCTATATTTTCTCTATGGTTGTGCATAATCATGACATAAAACATCAGTCATCCCTTTAATTAGTGGGTTAGCAGTGGAGCTTAGTTGGGTCGTGGGCCTGGGTATGGGTGTTTGGCTATGCTTGGAATGCATTTCTCCGCAAAATTAATATATACGAATGCCCAAACAAGTGGTTGACGTTTTCATGCGCGCTGTCCCATCCCGCTGTGCACCTTCCCATTATATCTTCTGCGGTGTATATTATGCTGTTTAAGCTTTTGTAGCCTCTCGAAAGCCTTTGAGTTGTCCTCGTCGACAAGTGAGAGAGGGTGTACATTCCCCCCCCATTTTTATATATAGCTACTACTTTTTTTTGTGTGTGTTTTTTTTTTTTTATTTTGCAGACGTCGACGTCTGTCGGCTTCGTCCTACTACGGCTCGTTGTCGACATCCTCTGTTGAGAGGAAAACACTATATGCGGCGAGTGTGAGTGGCGGGGATAGCGAACGGTTGTGAGGGTGTTAATTGTTAAACATTTCTTGTCATTTTTTTTTGTTGCTCTTGTTCTTGCCTGCACAATTTCAACATGTGGTTGTCGCATAATATAACAAAGGAGAATTTTGTATTCAACAAATGGCATAAAGGGGTTGTGTGTGATTTTAACAGTGGGTTGGTGGGTTGGGTGCTGATGCTGCATCTTGATTAAGTTTTGAAGGTGGGTGCCCGATGCATCGTGTCGTTGGTTTTTTTTTTTGTTTTAAATTATGCGAGAGGGTATATGAACCCATAGAATATATCGGGATCGATAAACTTTTGAAATGTGTATCAAGTGAATTTGTGCCGTTCGAATTAGACACGCCACCGGGTTATGGGTAAATATAGTATCCGTTTGGGTTGACAAATGTGTTACCATCGTAACTTTTAGGTTGCAATGGACTGTGAAAAAATACACAACACAATCGCACCGAAAAAGTATTTTTTGTTTTGAATTTTAATTTATACTCATTTACCGTTGGCAATAAAATATAATATAAGATACGACTCCTGGATAAACATCACCTCTTAAGGCACCAAGTGGTAAAGAACAGAAACAGAACTGCTGGAACTGTTGGAAAGTTAAACTCACAAGTGAAGTACAATGCAAATGAATCGTATTTTATTGTTCTCATTCTAACAAACATCTGTTTGACTTTATTCTTCTTACATATACATTATTTAATTATTTACTTGACTTGATTGTATCAAATACTTATTACTTAGTTTTTAGTTCTGAATAAACCATCAACAGATTCGAACTTGTTTCATTCCTCTAATAGGAACAGAACATTTTTTTTTCCAGCAACAGAATTTAACGACAGAAAAATGTCTGTTTCACGACAGAACGTAAACAAGTCTATATTGATTGTTTCTGTTGCTGCCAGCAACAGAAATGTCAATTTGTCATGATGGGGATGTTTTTTTTGTTTGGATCTTTCTGCATTTGTCATCTGGCTGCTTTTTTGGCATCGTACTATTTTATATTGTGATGACCACGTATTAATTACAAACGAAAGATGAAAAAATGAAAGCTTTAAGTAGACGAAGAGGAGAGTAATAAAACGAAACACAATTTGACAAAATAGGCGGCAGCCATGTTTTTATGGATCTGTTTCTGTTTCAGTTTTGTGTAGCTGAGCGAGCAACGCAAACAGAACTAGAATTTACTAAAAAACGAAAAAACTTTCTGTCCTGTTTCTGTTCTCTGTCACTTGGTGCCTTTAGTCTAAATTATAAGAAAGGGGGTAAGAGGGTCCGCTTGACCCTCGCCTGCGTTGCTAGATGTTAAAATTGTGAGTAAGTTAAATAAATGATGATGATATTTGATGCCGATTTTTTATTCAAAAACACACCATTTTCATCTTTGTGATCACTGATCAATTTGTATTAAAAAAATCAGTTTGAATGAATTTGACAGTCTCAGATTTATTTCCTGGTTGAAACTGAAATTTTGTAGTTTTATGAATTAAAATTCGGCAGAATTCACTCCCGTTGCCTCGCCAGATCATAATTTCCGTAAAACATTAACCAGTTCATTCCCCAGCTTCAGTGTGCCCATAGTATTCATTTCAAAAATTAAGTTGAAAGAATAAAAAAAAATGTTTTTCTTGACAACAGCGCCTCCTATCGCGTCGAAAACTATTCTATCTTTTAAGGTGTAACCAATATGCATATCCAAAAAATTTCATTAAAAATGCGCGAAAAATCTCGAGAAGAAACGCGTCAAAAAACTCGTCCAAAAACTCGTCAACAACGCTAGAAAAAACGGTAAAAAAACGCATGAAAAACGCGAAAACAACATTTCGGATGTCCTTTTATACTGCCGAAATGAAGTATAGAAAGAAAACAAATCCAATTATAATTAATTATCACGTAAGATGCTTCGCTTTTATTAGTTTATTACTTTCATTCACGTAGTGCAAAAAATCAAAAAAAATGGAAAATGGAAAATCAAAGTAATAAAGTAGCCTATCGCAATACTCCATCCCGTAGCTTTTTATTAGTGAAATCATTTTTGAAATCGTTTCAGTAGTTCCGGAAATTACCTTTAACAAACAAACATTACCTGTGATAACGCATTCAACTTGGTTCAACGATACTAGGCAATTTTCAGAAATCTCAACATTTCGCAGATTTGCATGTTACATGATTTACTTTCACTAATAAAAATATTTAAATATGGAAAAGAGTTTCAATTACAATGGATTTATACCAGTGCAAGTAAACACAAAGTAAAAACACGAGGCCAAATAAAATTCGGATTTAATGTTTGATTTGGCAGCAGAACCTCAGATCAAAATCTGAGGTACCAAATCGAAAGGCACGTTGGTCAAATCTAAGGTGGCATCTATCAAATTCAATTAGTTGAAATTCACACTGGGGAGAGTTCCAAGTTCCAAATTAGTGAAGTAAAGTAATATTTACTTTGGGAACTTAGGGCTTGCTACTTTTAATGTGCATGCATATGCATTTTTCCGAATGACTAAAGTGTTGTACGTCCATTTATTAGAGCAATCGAATAGCTTTAGGGTTGTATGTATTAAAAACTAAAAGTTACAAAAGTCCATTTTCAAATTTGTCATTGCTTTGACATAAGTCAAATAATAAAAATTGTTGTTCATATTGTGCACATAAACCACATCTTGAAGGGTGAAGATCGCCACCGGTGGAACAACAAAATTGAGTCGAAATAGCTAGCAGAAGTTGTTTTTTGTTAAATAAATTTATTACATTTCTATGAAATGCTAGGTGGGATTTAGAGTTCACTGCCTACCAAAAGGAAAACTAAATGGAATCTAATTGGTTTTCTTTTTCTAGGGTCAATGCATATTTAAATCGCTTTTTTTTATATGTGCTTACAGGTTCTGTATTAAAGGTTGGGCCATCTAGTGGTTTGTTTTTTAATTATAGGTTATTTTGACACTGACAGCTGTTTCCCGCACGAAATCGTGACAGAAAGTCAGTATCATACCTCCGCGGAACGAAATGAGTTGCTTTTCGATTGAAAAACGTTGCGAAATATTGAAAATTTATTTCCAAAGCGAGTGCTGTGTAGCCCAAACAGTGCGTTTTTTAAAAAGAAGTTTTGGCCGAAATGAAATTGGCCGAAAACGACGTTGTGTTCTATATTTAATGGGAATGTTTGCTCTTACTAATAAAGCCATAATGCGTCGAAAAAAATTTAGTTTTGTTAATTTTATAGAATTTTTAAAAAGAAACTTGTATTTGGGCCACCCTGTATAATGATAAAGATATACGAGTACACATTTTTGTAACTTTTGCATCTTACAAGATTTTCGAGTGAAATTGTTAATCCTTTCGGATTGAATGCCGATCATGAAATAAACAAGTTCAAAGTCAAATTGAGGACTTTTAGTGGACTTACATTTTTTTGATTTCTTTAAAAATGAAAGTATCTGATCGCAAATAAAGTCGGAGGACTTAATTGGATTCACAAAGTAGACTTCTTCAACTGTTAAGCTGAAAATTGAGTAAGTGCAACGTATTGTTGAGCATGCAAACATTTTTATCAAAACACAAAGCTTGCTGTTCGAGTGTTGATAAAAGTACCGGGTCAAAAACGAAATTTTAAAAATCTAAATTGCTCATGCATTTTGGATAAAATTGTTTTACCCGTTTATATGTAGATAACCTTTAGAAAATATTGTTTTCGAGAAAAATCCAAATTTTGAAATCGCCGTGCAAAATTAAAAAAAAGGGTCCGAAGATTTATGCCCACAAACTCTCAGGCCTCAGAAGATGAAAGCTGACTGACGGAATTGCTGATATAACATAAAATTAGTAAACATCTCGAAATGAAGCAAAATTTTGTAAGAAAACGATATCTTTCTCCGATATGTACACAAAAATAAATAATACAATTGAGCGCGAAAAAATACAATCGGAACTAAGATTTGCTTACAGTCCACACAATTCATTTTTCATCCCTGCGGGTATCCATTGGGGTATTTCGGTAGGTGAGACTTTTCATTATGCTTCGCATTGAAAAAGCATTTGCAAGCTATTTCTATGGAGCGTTTTAAGAGTTCGAAAATTTAAACTTCTTTGACAATTTCGTACTAATAGTTGAAGCTTTGCACACGTTTTATTCAGTGGCGGCCACTCTGAACGACCTGTTCAAGAACTTAGCTGCCATTGAAGTTGTCTTTATTTACGAACAGGCTTTGATAGGAGCCTATGTTCATGACTGTCTATATGGGCCTAGTATTTATACCTTGGTAAGTCGTCATTTCGCACAGAATATCATGTGATGATCGGAGACTAAAACAACGAGGCGACTGCAAATTTATCAATGAATATGTTAACAAAACCTGATCTAGACTTGATTCCCAATTGTTGATGTACGATTATAGAGGTTGCCACACCCATTCCATTTCATTTTCAATTTAAAACGTGTATGAAACTATTTGAGGTCGCGGATTACTTGTGTCCCAACTAAGTTCTCAGACGAACTTATAAATTACTAGACTCTCTAGGCTCGTATGCGTTAACACTTCCATGAAGGTCTGAACTTCTAAATACCTTTAAAAAGATGGCGATAATGTGCGTTTGCAATCTGGTTTTCTAAGGACTTGTGGGCATCCTCTTCAAATTGTCAAATAATAGGCTTTGATCTATTATTTCTTGTGGTGAGGATACAGACCTCTGCACAATTGACTCTCTGCTGCGAAAACAACATTCATTTTGACTCGCTTTCCGGTGAGACTCATCCATTCGGTGTGAATGCAGTTTACAGAGCCCTCACCGACCCAAATAACATTCAAAATTGCCAGCAATCGCACTCACACGAAAGCCCTACTCAAACACAGTCCCCATTCCCTCGGTTTTGTCATCAAACTCAAATCCCCTATCCTCAATGTTTACTGAGGGTTTTCATCGTTGCTTGAACCTAAAAAATTGCAATCACTCTTCCTCTGGAAACTAATATTTAAAATTCAACGAAAACAAATTACCCTCATCCTTTTTCCAGATCCTCGTACAGCTTGACCCATATTCTAGTTTCCATTGCGCGCACTCCAACAACAACAAAGTACTAGCTACCACATAAAATGCGGAAAAAAAATAGTCTCGGAAAGAAAAATGAACGAATTTAATTTTCTCTCTTCACGTATCCTTCGAATGCATTCCCACAGGATAATAATATAGAAGATTGAGAGGAAATAATAAAAAGAAAACAATTTGTTCCACGTTCAGCGAAGCCGCAAGGACTATTTCCACTCCCTAACCGACAAAAAAAAAAACAAAAAACACTTTCTGACACTGCATTCATACCGACGATACCACCTGCTGAAAGGATCCACACTAAACCGTCGCCCACGCCCTGGGTTTGGCAGCAACACAAAAATATCACGACATTATCCTTTATTCCTGCACTTTATTGTTGCACCGCAGCAAATGACACAATGGCAATGTTTGTAAAACGTGGGTACCGGAAGTTCACTTCAATTTCCCCTCTTAGACAGAAATGATTTCGAACACATGCTAAGGAATCCCATAAGGACAATTGAAAATTCACGTTTGACTTGCGGTAGCAAATTGAATGGGAACGTAATTTTATTACTTCCGATACATCCCGCCTGCTCTTGCTGTGTTTGCTATTCTTTTCTAATCAAAGCTAATTGGATGGCTTTCCAGTCTATCTAGCTATCGAGGATGTTTTTTTTTCCTTTCCCCCGTGCAGTGTTCTAAATGTCATAACAGAGCGAAATTTAATTGACCTCAATTTTAAGGTTGAAACGCACAACGGCCATTATGTGTTTGTTGTTCGCGAGTGCGGGTTACCTAGTCAATTCATTGGACTTATCTGCATAGCTGAGCGGTGTTTTATTTTACGGTTTTGTTTAAAGTTTTTATCAACACTACTCGTATGTCGGCGCTCGTGGTGTAGTTGTGCATTTTTTGTAAGGCTATATGCGAAATTAAATGGGTCAGCGATACTATCACAGTGACTATAATTAATGTTAAATACGTGTGGCATGGTCTCTCCTGACAGCGGACGGGACGGCGATAAATTTCGCGTGTGAAGTATTCCAAGGGATACGCGGAATTAATGAGATGCGACCAACAGCATATCCTTTCTCTGGGTGGATCGTAATTCATTTGTGCTGTGTAATTTGCTCAGCGATGAAATCAATATTAATTTTTCAGTTAAGAGTGGAAAACAGGTGAGCAGGAAGAGGAAACACACATATGTATCCTTTGTGGACGATATTAATATTTTTCCTTTAACCCTTCCTGCACTCGACTGTCTTGATGGCTGGCTGTGAAGAGTACTTGTCAAAGAGGATTACTACTTAATGTGTATGCTCTCTCACCTATGTCTACTTATCATCATTATGCTCATCATCGCGTTGTCGTGTGTCTTAAAACGGGTGTGAATCTGTGTGCTTTTGATGGGGCATGGGGCATGGGGCGAAGCGAAAATAAACGTACAAAATACGATCCTTGACATCGTGTGTACGGATGCTGTTTTTTTTTTCAATTTTCTAGAAAAATAAATCCTCACAGGCAAGCATACACACGCCACTGACTGCCTGCAAGGATACAACTTTTAAAAGGCTTAATTGTTACTTTGCATATTCCTCTCCCTCTCTCTCTATCTGTTTCTCTGTCTCTGTTTGAGTCCATCTTTTGCACACACAATGGCAAAATATGCATCCATTAAATGTTATTAAGTGCTTTCGCAGATTAAAGTGTCAAAATTCGAATTGACAGCGCTAATTCGTTCTCTGAGTATGTGTTGTGTTATGATAGTCGAAAATTGCTATTTTTATAATGTGTTCTTTATTAAGTAGACACTGCTGTCAGAATTTTAACATTTTGTTCAAGAGTATTTTTCTTGGCGAATATGGGTAAACTTTTGGTATAGTTTTGGCCTACACATCGCGTTGGCTTTGCTTTTAGATTAAAGGTGGACGTCCCGCCCTGTTTCGTTCCCATTTACAAGTTTTGAGTCAGTTTTTAAACTCTCATTTGATCTTTTGTCTTCGGACTAAGTCTTCAGCTAAAATCTCATTTATTTTATGTGCTTTAATCAAGGATGAAACTCAAAACCGCCAAGCGGCTTGCTATAAATTTACAGGGATATTTCGACCTGAGAAAAACCGCTCAAAATCGTCCACAATTTGACGATTTGTATGCGTTTTTTCCGCCCAGAGCTATATTGCTGAAGCTCGGTAGGGGTTACCAACATCAGTGACTGGGGGCCTTGTGTTTTTTACATCTACTGGTAGATCTTGACTTGAAAAAACCTCACTCGTGGTTCTTCCAATTATTCGCTTAAGGAAGACTTTCTTCTGTCAAAAGCAACATAAAGGGCGATAAAATAAAGATTATTCCAAACTATCGTGGCACTCATTCCGTAATTTTTCAGACGATTATCGTCGAAACGATAGACCTCCAAAAGTGGCAGCTAACTGCCAAAATTACGAATTTGAGACCTTAATCCAGTTCATTTACCACAAATGTAATGAAAGCTAGCGATAGTGAAACAAATTCTGGCAGAATATAATTTCTTTCGGTCATCAAAGTTTCAAAAAAGATATCGTCCCAACGATTATTGTTATACGGAATCTGCCGCCAGGAAAAGTTCATCTTGGGTCTTGAAACTCTTAAATTGTGTTTGGTGAATTTCTTTTTATTCATCAAGAGGTTTTCCGCTTAACAAAAACATGTTTTTTAGAAATTAATTTAAAATCTAGCCTGCCCACTGATTTTTTTTGAATCGTCACAGTATATCAACTGTGTAGTGGTTAATACGTTAATGCAGTTTCTAGTAGTTCTATTTAAACAAAATTTTAGCTGTTAAATTCTGAAAAAAAAAGAAAAATGTCCACTTAGTCTGTAATTTGTCGCCAGAGAACATCTTCTAAAATGAAAGCAAATTTAACTCCTTGGCACGCAGCCCCATCCCTTTGCAACCTCCCTTCGCTTAGATCAATGTTTATTCAATCTCAGCAAAAAAATGAGGTCCATATCCTGAAAAATACACCATGAAAGCGACATCTTTGTCGTTTTCTAAAACAAGTACCGCCCTCTGGACGACCGATCGGAGCGATGTTGAACTTCCCAGCGATCGCATAAGCTCTTGAATTTCCTTTACTAACGTAGCCATAGAGTCGACACTGAAGAAGATTTTATCCTAAGAGGCTTATTCTTTTGATTTTCAAGCACCCCATCGACAAAGGTATTCGTCTATTTTGCAGGTACACTCCGCAGGCTTTCATTGATGCCTAAGCTGGGAGAAGATTTAAAATAAACCGCAATATATGCAAAACGTGACCGTGTTTGTTGAATTAATTATTCAGTCCATGCCTGACGCGTTTACAAATTTTAGAGACCCTTTCTAGATATTCCTAGATATTATCGACCGCTGGTAATACAAGATGTTTCGGCCCACTTTAACGCAGGTAGATATGCCCCTAAATATTTTTTTATTTTGTCCGCATTCTGCATCCTTGCTTGTCCAATTACGTTATACATATCTCCAAAACATTTTTCCCTAAACACCTCAAGGACACTCAGTTCTTTTTCAAAGTAAGGAAATGACTGGTTCATCTTTGCGCTCAAGGACCATGATCCATAATGAATTTTAAACCATAAAGAAAAAAAAAAAAACCTCAAACTAAACACACCCGAAGGAGAGAAAACCTTGTCCCCAAATATGAGAGGCAGCCTAAAAAATGTTGCCCATGAAACTGCCCATTAAATTCCACAACTAAAAGCTAATATTACTCCACCTTTATGTATGCGAAACCTTACACAGCGAAGCCTTCCATTTCACCGTAAGCACTGTGAAACGAGCCATCCTTGCACATCTTTCACAAAGCCATCGATTCAATCCACTTTCGTTCTACAATCATTTATTTAATGCACTCCATGACTCTTTTATTAAGCCACACAGTATAAAAGCCACATTCGGCCATGGCTTCTGCTACGAACGTATAGAGTGTAAAAAGCGGAATCCACCTTTAACCGCATCCCGTTACAGTATAGACAGATCTCGTTCAGGATATTTTTTTTCCACCCCAATGACCCTCAAAAATACCATCCCACATATTTACTCTTTCTCTTTGCTATATACGAGTAGTCGTATGTGATGCAGATTTTAGTGTCTTTTTCTTTTTTCAAAAAAAAAAAGCAAACAACTTCCCATGGACACCAGACTCGTGTCAAAATAAATAAACAACAAGAATGTAAAAAAAAATGGATAAAAATGCAAAAATACTTAAAACCTCACAACCACTTAATTCAGAGAAAGAGAGAGCGAGCGAGACTTAAGAGAATGCCAGAACATTTGAACCGAAACATTTATCCTTTTTGGTACACCAGCACACATAATAGAAGTGTTTTTTGTTTTTGTTTTTTATAAATTCACCAAGATGCACAAAAGAAACTCAAATCCTTGGCTCAGCGCCAGGTTGGCTACACACAGAAAGGAACAACTGAACGGAAACATAAAAGGACATCTAATACGTTGGTGTAAGGATGATAGTTGTACTCTTGGCTACCTCGGTTTTTTTCACACCTAATGGCAATAACTTTATATGATCGTCTAACAAGGACATCCTCACCAGGCAGGACCATGTTTTTTTTGTCTCCATTCGTTTGTCTACTTGTTGTTTTAGTGAAACTGTCTCCAGGGCCTAATTAAGAGTGTAATTAGTGGCCTCACTTAGTTCTATCTGGAGAAACTTTTGAATAATTAAACGACTGCCTTTGCTATGCATCAAGGGTATTGAAAAACGCCACCGTCCAAGTTAAAAGGGTTGACATTTCGATGCAGTAAAAGGTGTCCTATAAATTACTGTGCAAACTTGGTCCACTTTCGTCCTGATGGCTAAATAATTCATTGAGAGCTCGCGCGCAGCATAAATGCTGGGGCAAGGTCTGTTCCAATGCCGGCCTTTCACAATCACTTCAAACGGATGGGACATACGACAGTGGTTAGAGGAGCGCATAGGACAGATAGAGCGAGCGAGAGCTTGTTGAAAAGCTAATTCGTGTGGCTGATGTGATGCGGAATGAAAGAGTTGGCACTGAAATTATTTGTTCACGTGCTCCTAATGAACGCTTTACTTTGGTACTCTGTCTTCTTCGGCGGTTCTCCGTCAACAGTGGCGAGAGTCGATTAATTAGAATTCTTCGTTGGACCTTACTTTGGAATGGCTGGCAAAGTTGCTGGGCTATTTCTAATGTGTATTACTTTTCCTTGTCACTTGAGAAACGTCGAAGCGTGTGTGGAAAAAGTTAGTTCCATGAATATAATTTCGAAAAGCACTCGAGAAAGTTTTGGACTTGAGGTTTTAACATGACATTTATGCCATATGAAGAGGTTGGCATATAAGGTTGTTGCAACTATTTTTGAGATTCCGATGTTATGCAATTTCGTTATAGAGAAACCTCGGCGTTTCAAACAACTATTCTGTTTATTTATGCGATGAATGATAGTTGCAGTTCCAGTTAATTTTTCGCAGTCCGCGATGCTAATATCATTTTTAGTGTCCAGTGTACATTTTTCGAACTCACAATTGCGAAATTTTCCATACATAATTTCAAATTGTGACCTACAAAATATTTAGTGTGGAGGTTAGAAATGATTATTAGTAGGGCCCAGTGTCTTTATCGGTACTTAGTCTTGAGCACTGCAAGTCTTGCTGTAATAACGATTCGGAGTTCCTCTTTTCCAAGAGTCCTTTCTATCTATTTTAAATGAGTGCTACCTTAATTCAACAGTTTTTGGTTAAGCTACTTGCAATTTTTGTCGAGAACTTTTTCGTTGGTAAGGTCAACCTTCAAAACTTTGTTAGTGACGCTCGAAATTTGAAATCTGAATAAACTTAGAACGATGGAATTTAAAACAAAGGTAGGTAAGGTCATCAAGAACCGCCTGACTTCACCTAGAGCAATTGAGAGGGCTTGTGATACCACTTGTGTCTGGGTGAAAGTGTTTTCCACAATTCCATGAACCTGTTTCATCTTCAAGTAAAGCGTCTGCATATTTTAAGTCTTTAAGGTCGTTATAAGGCCTGTTTTTGTTGAGCTTCGTTCTCAGCAAAGCAAAATAAAATAGGATTTTCAGCACGCAATCGCAACAACTACGCTCTACTTGACTGTTCGAGACCCACAGTAGTTATTGTAATTTGTGTGCTGAAAATCTTACTTTGCTTTGCTGAGAACGCAGCTCAAAAAACCACGCCTATAGTTGAAAGCTCGTAGACGGAGTTTTAATTTTTGAAATTGAAGCCGCTCATGTAAACAGAAAAACTGGACACTGGCATCGTTCTCGTCTTATGTCATACGACTTCTGCTTTGGCAATCGTGTGCATATTAGATAAACTTAATTGCAAGCTTGCTCGCAAGACACTGTGAAGTGACTTCTATTGTAACGCTAATGTAAAGACTGGGAAAGAGATCTCCGCATACCGTAAAAATTTGTAAACGCGTCAGGCATGGACTCAATAATTAATTCAACAAACACGGTCACGTTTTGCATATATTGCGGTTTATTTTAAATCTTCTCCCAGCTTAGGCATCACTGAAAGCCTGCGGAGTTTAAAATCCAGTTTTGGCCAAAGGTATTATTTTTTTTTCACAAGTTTGGAAATAGCGACCGAAATAACTGGACAACTTTATCTATTATAATATCTAGTGTTGCTCCATGTTAAGGGAGCCCTTATTATCTTTATGAAATGGCCATTTTTATTTCTGTAAGAGTTAAGTGACAGCTTGGGGCTACAATAGAGTTTTAAGCGACTAATTTGAAGGGTCGGACTGGCACTAGGCCATTCGAGAAGACCGGCATACCTTTAGCTGATATTGCGTATTCTTTCAGGACTATTTTTTATCGGCATTATTTCTGCCAGGGATTTTCTGTTGGGGTGCACATACTCAGCATCTATGTATTGGTTTAACGAGTTTCAAAAAATTTCCATCGCCTTTTTAAATGGGTGAATTTGAAAATGCAAATAGTGATAGCCTCTGCTCTTTTTCATGACCCCGGAAACGCCATTCTTATCCAAAGCAACATAAATTGCTAATACATTAGAATCTGCTTTTACAACACATTTCACCAGCAAAATCCATACCCTGTCGCAGCTCATACCTCCCATTTCCAACCAGCATATAATTAACACCTTGTCATGACAAAAACTCTTTCAATCAATTACGGTATCACGTAGGTAGTACCACAAAAACCTCCAAACCGAAAAGGAAAACCGAAAAAGACTCTTTAAAGTCTTATCGCCGCACGTCTCTGTTCTGTAGTTTTCTTCTCAATTTTTATTTTTTCCTCTTCTTCAAAATCATAGTCCCAAGTCCCAAGGATTCCTCCTCTTTCTACGAATAATAAAAAAAAAATTAGAAATGAAATCCTTAAAGTGAGAGAGCGAACTCGAATGAGCTATCCGCATTCATCTCATATAAATGGCTGTAAATGTAGTTGTCAAACCTCCAACGAGGCAGAGTAAACGAGACAGACGAATAAAAATTGCTTGTGTACGTGAACGGTCCCAGGATACTTACTCACTAAGATTTACTCGTTCACCCACTCGCATTCGGCTGGAATTTACTTGCTCTGTGCACGCTGCGGTCTCCATAAATTTTTTCTGCTACAGGAACACTGGAGTTGATCTTTCTACTTTTACTCCGCGAATATATTTGCATTTATGCGAGTGTATTTGTGTTAGCAAAAAAAAAAATAAATAAATAAAAACATACAATAAAGTCCTTAACGATTATTGGGGCAAAAATTAATTGAAAATGCTTGTCAATTACGCCTTAAATGTTGTGGAATGGCGATAGGCAAAGGATGCAGCCGGAAAATTGAATTTATTTCTTTTCCTCCTCTTTCCAGGGTGTAATTTCAAAGGATTACACGGAGTAACCGAGGCAGCTATTTATTCAAATGATACCTCTTTACGGTCTCTGTGTTGTTGGAACTATTTGTGTGTGCAATTGAAAGGTCCATTCAGATTTGCAGAGGATAACTTTTTCCTCCCAAAATTATTAGCATACCCAAAGTAGCGAAGAAGTGCACCCTATAGTCATTCGGAAAATTAAAAAAAAAAACCAACCCCACCACCAGCAGTCGGTATGTATAATGCACTCCGTCAGTGAACGAGGGTGTGTCCTTTTCAACTGAAGTGAAATAGGTCAAAAGCAGGTGTCGTGCAGCACACTCGCATACACATGCATTCGTGCATCTTTACTTTTCATTATCATTTTGGGGGCAGCGGAGTGCAGTGCAAACAACACAACACATCTACCCACATCCATACATGGAGATAGCAACTGGTGGTTTAGATGGGTGCGGGGGTGTATGGGTCTAAGGAAATACCGTGTTCATTGTCATCAAAGGATTCATATAACGTTCACCTACCCCCCGCTCATATATTTATAGAGGCACAACACTAAAGATGTCCTTTACTGATGATGGCGCCTGCTCGGGGCTACCAATAAACAATGGTGGCTTTAATGAGGTTTTCAAATCACTTGCAGTGCCTGTGCAGATCGTAACGATGATGATGTTAGTATGGGTACTCCGAAGCACACATGTGTGCTCGCTGATTGAAATAGGGTAGGTAGTTTGAGTTTCTTGCAAATTAACCTGCAGGAGTTCACATATTTAGGTCAACTCGATTCTAGTTCTGCAAATGCATGTGAATAATATTTTCCATCTTTTATTTGCCAGTCATAATTGAATTGAGGGACAACGGGTGGCTAAAGAATGCCAGCAACAAGGAAGCAGCAGGGTCGTACACTTTGTGTAATCTGTGTCAATCTTTACGCCTCACTGGCCGATTTGATGGTGCGTAAAAGATGTTGCAATCATTTGCGAACAAAGGCTTTAATCGACTGTTGGAGCAAGTGAATGTGTATGGCTTGGAATGGGTTTTGGTCGCAGGGAGATGGGCGTTATGCGGATTGACATGAGCAAGTAAGTTAAGGTTGATGTTGAGCTGGAAATTCAAAGTGTGATGTTGCCTTATGTGAAATTTAGGCAGACCATTGGCTGTAGCTTCAACGAAATAGAGTAGCTTGTATGGCTCCCCGGGTTTCATGATAAAAAGGTGAGCTTCTTTTTTTTATCGATTATTTTTCTGGTAACGTAGGTAGTAAATATTTTGTAAACCAATTCCTAAGCTAAAATGCAACACATTTTGAAAAAAATCGCTTTTGAGAGTCAAAAGGACCATGGTTCTTATATCCGAGCAGATAATCACCTTTCGTGTCCTCCCAAATAAGTGGAGCAGTGTGGAGCTCAATGAACATGAATTCAACTGGAGGCAGCTAGCCAAAGACCGCTGGGAAAGTTGTCAGGATTCGAACCGCGTTTTTATTTTTTTCATACAATTCTCAAAAACACCTGAAGAGCGTGTACTATTAGCGATTTGTATTAAATATTTTGCGAGTTTAATTTGATCCCGTTTAGAGTGTTCCCTCCTTTGGAAAAAGCGTTTTCGAACAGATTTTCGACAGCAACATGAGGGTTGTATGAGCAGCGCAAAGTTCATTTTGAGGCCAGGCGCCCACTCTTTTTTTTCCTCCCTTTACCCAATGTCATGGAATAGAAAAAAAAAATCCTACATGCGTTTGATGAAGGAACAGTTTTTTCGGATGAAATGTAAATACCGATTCGAGAGGACGAATGTTTGACCTATGAACTCTAAATCTACTTGAGGCACCTTCCGTATCATCCAACAGCCAAGTGAAAAGTCGTCCCCTGTCGAAAACCAATCGGAACTGAACATCTCCCATCTTCAACTGCTTCTACTGTCATTTAATCTAATTGAATGAGTTGACTGGGGGCCTTAGGGAAAAAGTGTGCGACGAAACTCTGATGACCTATACGCACGAAACGGGCTTGTCCCGTGTTTCCTTTTGAGTATTTTAAGGCGCATTCTCTCAAACCCTTGTCATTTTAGACTGCTCGACATCTGAAATGTGAAAATGGAAGGACCCCAGTCCGTCACTCTTATATTCTTAAACGAGATGACACATTTAACGTCGCCCGTGTTTTGAAACCATCCGAAGTTCATCCGCTCCATTTCACCCGCCGCAGTGCGAACGGAGAACGTGAAAATTTTGACACGAAAACAGGGGATAACTCACTAACTGTATGAGGGAGAGGAAAAAATAAAAATAACAGTTTCTATTTTCAGTGTTAGATGGCTTGTGGTTCTCTAGTTTACATGACTTTGTCCTTTCGATACGGCGATAGCAGGGATCTCTCGTTGCGTGCTTTTCTGCAAGTGATTGGATGACAACAACAACAACTTCAACGAAATGAGAGCTAAATGGTATACCGTACCGAGAGCGGTCCAAAGAGAGAGAGACAAAGATTACAGGGATGTGCGTGCGTTTGTGATTCAGCAATTGATAACCATTAGACGATGGGACGAAAAGGATATTCGGGGGAGCAAAGTACATGTATACACAAGTAACCTTTACACGACCACGAACGTCAAACAAACGTAACAGCGCGGAATATTGCCCAAGGACATGGATGGGATTTTTTCCCCCTCTTCGCAGTCTTTCATTTTTCTTGTTGCCCTGCCATTCCGTGTGTGCGTTTTTTATTTCAGGGATAAGTATGGTAAGTTTAAGGTCTGTTGGTTGAATTAGAATAAATGTACACAACCGAACTGAAGAGGCGGACAACAGTTTTCCATTTGAAAAAGTCTCGCTTTTGTTTGTCTTTTCTACACTGCTCTATTCAAATACTTTTGCAGCTTGTCCTCCGTGTTTGGTGTTCTTTTCTGTGACTCCTTTGCATTCTTCTATGTGGCTCATCAATTTTTTCATTATTTGAAATATAGGTTAATATTAACTGTAGAATGTCCCTCTTTCGTCCTTTTTCTTCCACACTTCCAGTGGGTTCGAAGAGACGGCAATAAAAACACACTGCTTCCAGTCGATTTTTGTTATCCCGGATGGAAAGCAGTACGTGGGTTGTTGTTGGCTCTCCACCCCGAAAGGAGTTGTGACGACGACGAAAGTAATTCACGTGAACACACGCACACAGTCAGCTCTATTCCCGTTGGAATGAAGTTTGTTCTGGTTAGGATTCCAATTCGTTTTTTCTTCACTCTGAATCTAAACATTCAATTGCTCGGTATATAGATTGTGTATCTATATGCTGGGCTAGAAAAGTGTGATGGTGTGGTTGGGTTTCCAATTGACGAAAGCTAAAAGTCTGGAATTCTGGATGACTGGATGTGTTGGATGCTGGAATCGAATAAAACTGCCTTTGTATGGATAGATGTAGATTCATGTGCACGCATTTACGCATGACCCATTTATTCGGTTTCACAGGAGTGAGAGTTCGATTCCTCTTCTTTGGGGATTGTTTCTTCTTTTTTTTGCGGAGCCATGACGGTGACGATGAAGTAGGTTTCGAGGGGGTAGGGGGCAGTCTTAGGCACAGAACACATTTTTGTGAATTGTCTTTAAGAATGGAGAGGATTTATGTTTTTTTTTTCTCGCAAGGAGATGGAAATGAGTTTTTTTTTTTTTGTGAAATTAATACTGGCAATGGGAAGAACCTATTTTCGTTTTATTTATATTGCGAAGGAAAGCTCGTAGTTTATTGTAAGAGGAACTAGGTATTTTAAATTTAATCATTATGAAATGTTTTCGTTGAGTCGTCCTTACAATGAGGAAGGAAATTGGAAGCTATTTTCACTCGGGCGTATGTGGAACAAAAATGTCCACCGATTTTAGTTATTTAGAAATTTTTTAAGGCACGTCGTGTCGGAAAAAAAAATTAGGATCTCTGTTAAAGGGTTGAAATTGACTGTTTCTTTGTGACTTAAATTGCACACTACATTCCGTTAGCTGAGAAGACCATAAGTATAGAAATAGTCAACCACAACATATCAGTTTTCCGGTTTAAGAGCCACTCTGGTAAAACTTTGAAAGCCGCAGACGTACTGAGTGGATCAATCTGTTGTTCGTTTCACAAGGCAATCGCTATCCAAAAGGTCGAAAATGCTCAAGTGTTTTTTTATTAAATTCATAAAATTTTAAGTTAAGTTAAGAAAAAGTTCAATGCGCCACGATGAATGTAAAATTTTGATATTCTAAAACTACGAAACTGAAACTTAATTACATTTCAGTTTCAAAGAAACAGGCCCAGTGCTTTAACAACTTTACGTCTTATTCACCGAATTTTTCTGTACCATTTGAGGCTGTAAAAAGAGTACTTTCCATGTTTATATGTTTTTTTTCTGAAAAGGCTTGAAAGGAGTTGTATTATATCAAATAAACCTCTTCTGCGTAGCGCATGAAAAGAATCGCACAAGTAATACTTTGCCTTCTGTTTCCATAGAGGAAATTGACTATCAAAATAGTTTAAATTAAATACTCAGTCTGATAGCAAGTCCAACTGAATACCGCACTTGTTTGCTAAAAGTCGTTGCTGTGGTCGTTCAACTAAAATTCCTACCTCTACAAGTATAAAATCTAATCTAAAAAAAAATTCTGTAAACCCACAACATAGAACTTCGAAAGGTCCTTATTCAAATATAATTAAAAAAAACAACACATAGATCAAGTTCACCAATTTAAACTCGCCTTCCCATCACAGCTTTTGCGATAGAATTATTCTTTCCCAAACTTAACTCCAAAAAAAAAGGAATGAAAAGGAATAGCATAACTAATGCTGCATAACCATTATCCATTGCCAGAGAAAATAAAATCCCTGTTGAAATGTCATGTAACCCCAACTTTTCTTCTTGCGCTATGAAAAGTGCAAACTCAATATGAATACCAAATGAACCTACTTGGACACAAATCATTGAAACGATGACAAGTCGTGGTATATGCTGTATAAGTTGTATGTAAATATTTATTTAAAATATACAAAAATATGCTTCTCTGTGGTGATATTCCTTTTATTTTATTTATCGGGGCCAGAGACAATTTCTATACGTGACATCGGTGGCATTTGTTTGATTGTCATGATACTTAAAAAACACGAACAAAAAGATAATAAATAACCATGTAGAGGAAATGTGATGTGGATATATTCGGTTTTGACAATTTGACTGTACTTGATTTGAATCTGAAACTGACAGTAGAGTGGGGAATTTATATGGACAAGTTATAGTTACGTACGTTGATATCCCACTGTGATTTGGAACATTGGTAATAGGTTTCGAACAAGGGGTTGTTGTACTCATAGGATGTAAGCATAATATTGGGTTTGAAATGCTGCCAAATTTTTATATGAATATGAATTTGTTCACCAAGTAGATTTAAGATTGTTAAATAAGTTTGATCTTCTCTAATGCGCCAATATATAAGCCTGATTGCGGGACTTCTGAATTGCCACCAACCATTAACTTTTTATCTTTAAAAAAACACAGTTATTAAAAATTTCAGAATGGCGAACTAAATATTAGTGAATCCTGCATTTGAATTTTGTATTCGAAAACAGGACTGAAAATACTGGTAAGTTGGGAATATTTCCAGGTCATTGTCTAATTCAATCAGGAAAGACCGAATCTTTAGAGACTTTTTAGATAAATAAAAAAGACGGTTAAATATGCTGGGCAGTGACGAACGTTTCGTAGAAAAAGGCGGGAGCAATATCAGTGGGATGGCAGCAATGTCAATTTAATCAAATTCAGTTGTTCTTAATAAAAAATAAAAAATAATATATGAATATAAGCTTTTTCAAAATGGAAAACGGGCCCCTTGTTCAAATTTGGTCACACTACCGAGGTGAGGAATATTTCTTTTAATTATTTAATTAATTATTTAGGTTATTGACTCAGTTCCTTACCAATAAAAAAAAATGCCCCGAAAAGTAAATTATGTGTCTAAAGTCAGATGTTCTAATAGATGTCGCAGCACATAAAATACACAATCACAATCTAGACGACGAATATGGGATTATCGTTATGAACGCCAACAAAAATTAAAAGATAATCATGTGCCAATAAATGTCGATTTAAATAAAGTTTTATACTCGGATAGGAGGTCCGTTTAGTGCGTGTAACTGAAGTGGGTTGCGGAGACTAGCTTAGTTCGATCAAAGTTGACCCAACAACTTTTACATCTAAGAAGAAGATTCATAAATAAAATAAGTTACTGTGCGACTTAAACTGAAAAGAAATGTTTTATAGTTTATGCACAATTTGTGAGCGAATAATTTAAAGTGCATACTTTTAGGAAGAACAATTCGAAAATTCCCAAATAAGCCGCAATTTTGAACAACTTTTGAATATTGTTCTCAAGACCGTTTTAAGTCTCGGTCTTTTTAATGACCATGAACTTTATGTAGCTCAAAATGAATTTATGGGACAGTTAAATCACTCAATGAAGGTCATTTGATGATCCCTTTCCAAAGGTAGAACGGTCATCGAAATTGGAACTGTGTGGCGCTAGTACTTTTTCAGAACTTATCGGTTTTAGGTCGAAAAACATTTATGCCTTAGCCGATATTTGTTTCATAAAACAAATGCGCACTCCTGGTTGCAAATAAATTTAGTTCTCTTGTTTAAATTGCGACCGAATTCTAGCGATTTTGCGTAGGAAATGATTTTAAAATTAATTCATTGGCCCAACACGATTTTGTCAAAGGACTTAAACACAAAGTAATCAAATAAGATTGATGTTTTGGCCGCAAGCCCTGGCAGCTAGTGCTATCTTAGTTATTCATATTGTCATTTACTTACTAATTAATAAAATTATAATAATAATAATAATAATAAGATCTTGTTTGTAGTGCTTCTGTCAAAACTGCCTCTGGATGCATAGAGAATGATGATCCCATGAGTAACAAACTCGCAAGTCTTTATAAAAGTTTATTTTATTTGAATCCTTACACATTAAGGCATCTTAAAATATATAGTGAAAGCTAATAATGCTAAATTAAATTTTTGTAAAGTTCTAAAATCGAAAAAGGTTTGAAAATATTTAATTTTTCAAAACGTTTACATTTTTTTTAAACTTTTTATCTCCCAATATACTTATATGTTGTACGATTTATTTTCAATATTCGCAGCTGCAACCTTTTCGAGGAATAAAGACAAATTCAAGTTCCGAAAGTATAGAAACTTTCAAAAATTGGTCCATTACACACAAAAAATGAACTGAGTATTTTTTGTACATAGTTAACTATTTTTATCGTGGGCAAGGGAAATCCTTGATCCGTTTTCAAGTGACCTACATATTTATTTTGTGCAGCACTTTCTGAAATTTTTTTTTATATCGTTCAAAGTCTTGAATTAACATTTCGAAATATATTGAATACTTAAATAATCCAACAGTTGATTTAATTTTTCAACAAAGATCGATTTTTTTTTAAATATATACCTCTGGAGAAAGGTGAACTTATAATCCTCAACTACGTCCCGAAATGCTCGGAGATTGATGCAAATGTCGCATTTAAATTGTCCCATAAAACCATATTCTTAAAAAATCCAAAGATATGTTTCTACTAAGCCTTCGATAAATTAACCATCAGACATTAAGTTTATTGAACCCTCACACAGCATGGTTGCAGAAACTCTCAAACTGCGCAATCGCGAAAAGTTTATGGCTTATTTGACAAAACAACTCTAAGCAAATGGACAGACCGCTGTCAAAAAATACTGATTCTTGTATGTTTAAAAAAAGATACTTACATCCTTGCATAGGTCGTCCCATATCCGGTACAATATCGCAGTCCTTCAAATAGCCGCTCTCCTACTTCTCGATATTCACAACGATTTATTAATTACAAATGGAAATATTAAAACGGTTCGCTAACTACGAAAATATGTTTGCTTAAAATTTTATTTTATCGCTCCCTTGAAACGAAGCTTTCAAGGACGCGAGTTTAACTTGTTGTTTCATTACATATTTTCTATATAATAGAAAATAGAAAATTTCGTTTTGGTTTCTCACAAATTTTCAAAAATTTTATGTACAGCTGATTTTTGTTTTTAATTTGTTTATTTATTTTACTTATGTTACAAATTATATTATGTACGAGTATATTGAACGATAACGACACGTAATTTTTTTTTTGCTTTCTTTTTATACTGCAAAACTATATGCGATTTATTTATTTTTTATTTATTTATTTGTTAGAAAATCTCGTAGGAAAAACAACAAAATAGAAATTCAAAAAACGTTTCTTGACTCTGGCACTTGTTAGCTTGTGCCACTTATGAATTTCTTCTCGTACAACGGACGACACAACGAATACACACTCATTTTGCAAGTTTTCTTTATTTTGGCTTTTTTTCTTTGTCGACTTCGCCTTGGTATCCTTATAGGTTTTTTTTTTTAACCCCAGCAAAATTTCACTTTTTCGCTAAATTTGTAAACCATTATTCATTTTAATTAATATTATGCAGCAAAGAAAAATAAAAACGTTGGCTCTACATGATGGTTGTTCCAAGATATTCCCACACACTGTTCACCATACCCAAAGCACCTGTTATACTGTTTGTTGTCCTTGAAGGGAAGCAATTGAAAAGAGCAAACGGAAAATCAAATTAACACCTAGTTTTAACAAAAAGAATAAAAAACACACTTTAACATTTAAGCCGAAGGAATTGTACTTCTTTTTACGAATAAAAAAAAAAGTGGTACTCGTACTCGGGTTTTTTTTTAACGGTTAGATATTTTGCTGATGGTCCCTTCAGCTACTGTATGCTGTATACAAACGCACGCACGCAAACATACACACTGACACAAAAGGAAATTGCGCTGGTGGTTCCCGTAATTCCCTGCTTTCCTTGTGAGTAGATACCACAGAAAAGAAAAGCAAAAGGAGAAACTTTCTCGTCCTGGGAAAATTTCGAATTTTGTGAATTTCAAATTTCGTTTGAAAATGTTGTAATTTTTGCTAACGTGCTGCTCCTTTTTTTGCGATTAACGTTTTTTTCTTCTCACGTGACTGGGACTCATGTAGCTGGTGGTAGTTGAGGAGCACTACCACTGTTGCGGGCTGCAATCAACATATGTGCGATGAGCAAGAAAAAAATTTAAATACCAAGAAAATGATGTTAAATATCACTTTGAGGCACTGCTGTCTGTAGTACCTTTCAGTCGCGTGTTGTAAAATATATTTTCGTTTACTTCTTTGTTGTTGTTGTTAATAACTTTCACTAAAATGTGTGTATAAATTGTATTTAGAAATTTATTTATTTTTTTTTTTCTCTTATTTTGTGAAGTATATGTATTTTTATGATGATGGTGAAAATAGGAGGAAAAGGCAACAAACAGCACAACCCGAAACCGGAACACCAACTAGAGGCAGGCAAATTTCAAAAATTCCCAATTGCCTGAGATTTTCTTGGCCTGGCTAGGGCCAGCGGGCCAGATACGGGTACACGAGCTGCTGGAGAGAATGGAATCTGCATGGAAAGTGGCCTGGAAGAGAGCCTAGATTGGAGAGAACGGTGAAATGTGGAAAGCTGCGCTTGGTAGGGACATTCTCTCTCACAAGTGGTGGATGTGGTATATTGGGACTTTTTGTGGGAGCTTTTCTTATTTTCAAGTGTAGGCGATGTGGCCTGTTTGACTGTGGTTAAGAGTGGTCGGTTGTGTCAGGATCTGTTTGTTTATAGTTTTTCCGATGAATCGGAAAGTTGCGAAGAGATTTCCTTTTTGCAATGAGGGAAGTATTGGACTGGGTTTTCGTAATTGCCTTTTGGTTCATTACGAGTCCTTTTCTTTAACCTTTTCCGCAGGTTGAGAGGTTTCGCTTTTTCCGCAAATTCGCTCCGTTTCAGTGAATCTTTTCCGCTGATTTCAATATATAGAAATAAAATGTTGTTCACGAAATTTTGTAGCCTCGACAGTACCAAAAGGCTAACTGCTTTCAACAGACTTCTCAGTACACCATCCGTCTGCTAAGTCCGTTTAAAATTGTACAGTTGTTGACGCCGCAATTTCCACAGGCTTTAACTGGCTGGATTTCACAAAAAAAAAGGTTAAGTACGGAGCTGCAGGGTAACGCCATTTTAAAGCAGTCAAGACGTAATATATTCGAACTCACTAGATGACTCTGGACGGTCACAAATAAACACAAACGCTATTAGACTTTATCAGTTTATGCCTGCCAAAATTCTCAAACAATACAATTTTTAAGCCTTATCCTTCTTATGACCCTCAATAGATTCAAAACTTGAATTTGTTACAGGTAACAACCGCCATCTGCCATTACCTAGTTTACCATTTCCTGTCCGCACTATACTCCGTCGGTTTCTAAAATCAACTTGTACACAATAAGGTAAATTTCTTCCCAGCTTACGTCCTATCGCAACTTGTTTTCTTGCTTATCGTTCCACTGGAACCGCCTTAAGTTTTGCCTTCTTCAGTTCTCCGAAAATGCGCTCATTTTCACTCACCCGTTCAAAAATGTCCGCCCCTCAAATAACTGTGCGTGCGCATTCCTCTCACAGGATATTCGAGCGAGAATTTCCCGAATAAAATCTGAACGAGCAAAACCCCCACACAAGGATTAGAAAATAGTAAAATCAACGAACAAAGTTCCACATCCGCTCAACGATTCGAACGATGGAAAATCCGTCCAAGAGAACCTGCTGAATTCGAAAGAGAAACTCAGCATCTGCTCATAAGTAGAGCTTTTATGCCAAAAAGGATATATTACAAAATTTATTTCACATTGACATCGAGAGATGGTGTTGCTACGATGTGGTGATGGAGATGGTGGAACGGGGCAAGTGATAGGAAATTTCCATTTTTGATTATCAAAAAAAAATTGCTTTTTTCGTGTACTCCTGGCAAATGTTTATTGTTAAGGGTCTCTGAGATGGTATGGGAACAATTGGCTAATGTCGATGAATACGGCAAACAGGGACACCCAGGTCCTAAATTGAATAGAATTTTTAGGGCATGTAGCACATTCCGCGAATGATAGCTAACGTCGTTGAGGGCAAACTGCTTTCAGGGGATAATTTCAGATTCAATTCATTATCTGGTGATTGGTTGTGGTTGTGCTGAATTCTGCAGCGACACGATGCAACGGCGAGGAGGTGCACCGATGTGGAGCTCGGAGTGGTTTGCTGATGGGCACAATAAATAGGTTAGCCCAGGTAATGGAGTTTGGTCGACTGGTTTGATGAATAATTAACTTTTACTCGGAGATGGATACCTAAGTGTATTTTGTGTCAAATGAGGGTAAAAGTGGGATAAGAATTCTGTCGAAAGTCGAACAGACCTGGACGTTGAAGATTGTGAAATTCATCCCCCGAGAGGAACAGTGCTAATGTAGATTATTATTGATTATTTATGCAAACGTCGACTCCCCTGTTGTTATTGCTTGCTAAACACCCCAACGACAAACGGACAAACTTATACGATACATACAGTCGTACTATTTTCGGGTATATACCCAACTATCCACATTCTCACCTTCAACCCTTGCATACCTGAGAAGGATGAGAGACAACCACCCCATGCACTGCCATTGTTGGTTTCCTCCATCATTTGTTCGGATTAACCCAAACCCATCCAGAGTGCACTTGCATTACAGATTGCAACTTCCTGTCTCTTGAAATTTCGGAACTCATTATCCACGAAAGTAGCCAAACAATTGCTCGTTGTTGCTGATATCCTTCAGAAAGTCAACAATGCATTATGTGCATTCCTTCCTGTGGCATCTCTCGTTTGTCTACCACTCTGTACATGAGAAAAGTAACTCCTCCTTCGTCTTTCTTTGCGAATCTCATTTTCACTAATGTAAGAACAAAACCGTGTACACCACAGTTCTATACCCATCTACGTTCGAGAACACTCTTAACCCGGTTTCTGTTGGCCTTTCCTTTCTTTTTTTTGTTATTGGAACCACAAATCCGTCAGTGGAATATGATATTCTAGCATTCTGCAACCGTAACGTTCGTGCATTCCATATCGTCCTGTGGGTCTTTTTGACGCTTCTTCGTGTGCATGACTTATGCAGAAGCCAAATGCGGTTTTTATACCCCCTGCGACATAGAGGACAGCCCTTTGGTCTTTTGCTATTCACCGCAGAGAAATAATAATGAAGACAAACCACTAAAAGTTCAGACGTCTGAAAAGCAATTCGCATTTTATTCGAGCAGAAAAATGTTGTCAGAATCAAGAGAGTGATGAAACTGTTTCAATGATAACTGTGATGAACTAAGTGAAAATTCTAGCTTACGATTGGCGATAACTAACGAGGACTTTACGATCTTAAGATGCTTACGAATTTAAGGCGTTGTCAATACAGAAATGAACATGGATCCTCCGAAGATGTTCGCAAGGTTGAAAAAGTTGATTTTTGATTTTTCTTTCTCAGTGGTACAATCCACTCACCGCTGCCCCGCAACGCAGTCAATAATTCTATTTTCAATACAAATATTTCTCTTGGATAGATTTTTTCGTTATCCCTCTGTCGGGAAGTGAACCTCGCACGCTTCGCTCTTAGTTGATCAATTGAATTTAGTGAATATCGCAAAGCGGGCTAGGACCGGAATTAAGTGACTCTTGTTCAGAAACCTAGCACACGAACTACTGATCTGATGCACCCTACCTCCCGCAGTAATGTTTGGTACATTTTTGTGCCATAAAAAAATCAAATCAACTCCATTTTTACACTTAAAGGAATGAATGACAATTTCCACCAAACACCTTGCCAACCTTGCTGTATGTTTTCCTCAGGTCTTGTGCCATCCCTTTTTTAATGCAACTATTCTCGGATGTAGAATAAATATACGTTTCACTTCCTCAAATAGACATCAAGGTGGAAAGTCCAATTGCAGTGGAACTCCTTTTATTTCGCAATTGATTTCCTTAGAAACAAGGCAAATGGATCGCAGCCCTTATTGGCGCAGCAGAAGAATATTCCTTTTGCCGACTTTGCAAATTTGCCACATTTGAGAGTTTGCATTTCGTATTAAGAACCAAACTCCGTCCTGCGAATTTTTCTCTGCAGTTTTCTTATATATGCATTTTTTTTTTGTGTGGATTCCTGCTGAGCGAACAAGTGCCAGGGAAAGCGACACGAGGTCATTGCTATTGGGTTTTGTTTTTATATTTTTATTTCTACGGTTTGGCTTGCTTGTAAAATAAGAGAATTATTTCAATAAGGATCAAGCGGATGGAGTTGGAAAATCTGTTATATTTTTTTTCCATTTTATTTGGTGATAGAAAACCTATATAAACAGTTCAAGGAAGGACTCGATTGGATGGTATGAACAATGCAGCAATATTGTCGATTGCTGTATACGGATATCCTTGGAGGAGCTGTCAAAGCGGTGATGCGGAAGTTTTTTACTTCTGTGTTTTTTCCCTTAAATGTTTTTGTGTTTTAAATTGAAGCAGCATCCTATACTATTCTTAGAGATTCGATGGTTGATAGCCCGGACATATTGATTACAATCTGTTCTGCGACTGAGTTCCGGCCAGCAGTCGTAGACAGAGTTCTGTGGAACTCCTTTGAGTGCATTTTTTCTCCTTAGATAAACATTCTCTAAAGAAGCTCTCATTGTTTTCGGTTGCACACGAATTTCTCCGACACAAAGTCATCTAACAGTTGTAGGTAGCCCCTTCAAAAATGTGTCGAGTTTCCCAATCTCGAAAGAAGTCTTCCCGAAAAATGTTCCCTCCTCATATTGCAGCACAACATCTGTGCTTTAACGACTACCAGTATCGATTTGTTGTTATTACACGCCCTAAAGTCAGAGATAAGGATAACAAACTGTTCTATCAAAAATATCGAATGACTTTGCCGTCATAAGTCTTAATCATTGCTCACATGATTCAAATCGCTCCCTGCTATTGCCGAACAAAACAATATTCATCATCCACCACTAGACTACCGCACTGCCAGCGCCGACAACTTTTTATCACTGCCACTGGAACATAAACCCCTCACTTTTTATCAACTTTGCTACACGAACACGACTCCATATCCTCGCTGCCATGCCGACAAAATGTTCACCATCACCGAAATGAGTTCCATTTATTTTAGCTCATAGCAGCCCGAACAAAACTCCCGCCTTTACATATAGTTCCACTTCCACATCGCATCGTTATCGTGTTGCCTTGCCGTCGAAAATTAATGCATAGGGATCATGGGCAACACAAATACACACCCAAACAAAAACTCCCACAACTATTAAAGCGCACCCGTACCGTGAACACTGGCTTTGCAACTCCAGACGTAATCAATCAATAAAGGAGCATAACTATGTGTCCTCCAAAGGATCAACTGGAAGGAAAACAACAGCATAAAAACAAAAGTTTCAAATCAAGAGTAATTACATTATACGTTACATATCCTTTTTCGAAAAGGGAGAATACCAATTGAAGAAAAAATAAAAGAATAAAAATCCGTTTGCATTGCCAACAAGGAAAAAGGCACAAAAGAACAAAATAGAAGAAGATCCTTATTATGCCGAACATGAAAAATGAATCCGTTTTCAATTCTCGTAATAAGCCGCATTACAAATTGTTTCCCATTTTCAATAACCAAAGCAAGAAGGCACAAATAAGGACATTTCAATCCCCCAATGAACGTGTGTGGCTATGTGCAAGGGGACTCCAAACTAAGCCCGATAAGGTGGCGTGGTGCAGATCCCACTACCATCCTTTGCAAGTTAACCGCCGAAAATGAAGCACTCAAGGGAAACTTTGTTTCCTCTTGGCAGGCATCCAATTGATGTCAACCCTCAAGGAATGCATATCCTATAGTTGGAAAAGATTCTTCTTCGTTTTCTTTTTATTGGGCTCACCACGAAATCCTATCAGCCTGAGTGTGTGTGTTTGTGTATGTGCAGCTCTGATGACAGTCTGTTGGATGTTGAATGTTGAATGTTGGATGCACCCGCATGCAATGACGCGGCGTGCTATTGTTTGTGGAAATTTATTACTTGTCATTTTCCGCACATCCCGCACAAAATGCATCCCTCGTCCTTAGAAGCGATCCAATTTTGTTTGGGGTATTTATTTATACGAGGTACGCCTTTATGGGGCTTAATTGTTTGACAGAATGGGATTTATTCAGTCTGATAACCGAATAGGGGATTATCCGGGTGGTGCCATTGTAAAGAGCTTGTTTACACGGATATCATGTTATCGGTTGATAAGTGGTGATACAGTGTAAAGAAGCTGCTCTCGTGAGCAGAGCAATTGAGTGGTTGCAGAGCTTCTTTGAGTGGATTGATGTAGTGTTTGTCGAATGGATGCAGTCATAAATCATTTTCAAGTGTCAAACTCAGGGACAATTCCAAGTGAACAACGGCCCGCCCAAAATATTGCCAAATATTCCCAAAATTTAATCATAAATTAACGCAAAACACACAATAAACTAATTTGTGCTCATGCAATTAGTATCGATAATGACCCGCCTTTCAGCTATTTAAATAGCGAGCAAATTCAATTTGCCTTTGCCAGAACAAAAATATTGACTCATCCCCCGCCCCCCTCCATGAAATTCCAATCAAACAGAATTTTCCTACCGTACATATGACAGAGGCGTAGTATCTGCACTCCCTCCTCTCGGCGGCCTTGTTTCATTCACTTATTTGAAATTTGATTAACAACTCCCTGTTTCGCTATTCATAATTAAATCCAACATGAATATCTAACGTACAAAATGAACGTTCAATTGTGCCATTCATTGATAGGTTTCGGCGATGGTCAAGGATATGGCCAAGTATGCGGGTGTGCAGCTCCGATGTAACTACCTTAGGTTAGACAAACATACCATGCACTCCCCAATTACAGGAAATATTCTTTTGTTGAAATCCAATTGGATCTAATGCGATATTCATTTGATTGCAATAGAGCTTGTACCCGATCGTATACCCATGCGGAGTGCAATCGAATTGAAAACTTGAATAAATTTATTTTCATTATTGCACTGTGCAATGGTTTCGAATCGGCCGACATCGTTGTGGAATTTCGAAAATACTAACATGTCTCGGCATATAGTCGGTCGCTTTCAACGGCAGAGTGTTACACTGCAATTTGCACACACAGCGGCGGCCATCCGCACCAATTCACGTACTTTGTCTCTATTGACTAAATAATAAATGTTACACATACGCCCGGGTGGCGCGGCGACGGCGGTTCTTACCATCCATACCAGCATTTGGCCGAGAGAATATTCCCCAACGGGTATACCACGGGGAGGGAACAACACTAAGCGGCACACACTGGCCTAGGGGAGTAATAAACACTATACCAAGGGTATCTCTGTCTATATGGTGGGATTTGGTATCTTGCGAGAGTGTGTGGATGATGTTTTTCGAGGTTTTATGTGGTTGTTTCGTTTTGCGAGGCTTGTATTTTGTTTTCCTTTTTCCTTTCCAGGGTCTGAAGCTCACGCTTATTTATAGGGTTGCCATTCAAATTTGGTCAGCTATTGGTCAGCGAAATTGACTCAAAAGTGCAGTTGAACCGTACCTATCACTGATTACAAACCTTTTTTTTTATTTTTAGTATGAAATTCACAGAGGGCCTTACTAATAATCAGTTTTAACTTTCATACTTAATATTTTGTAGGTCACAGTTTGAATGGAAAATTTCGCTTAGAAAAATTTAGCCTGGACACTAAAAATGGTTATTAGTATGACGGAGAAGCTCTACGAAAGCTAGACTAAACAGCCCGTTTACAATCTCGTTCACATTCGCAACTTGCCCACCGTCGTTCCGTCTAATAAAAGGAATTTTTAAACTCATTACAAATTTCACACTTGCATTCTTCAGCGTATCGACATTCTTCTGATTGTTTTCTATAGTTTTCAAGATCTAAATTATTAATATTTTCTGTCGAGTAGAAATCCTTTTTCAAAAATGTTGATATTTTCTGTTTCGCACTACCTACTATTCTCCACTGAGGCGCAGACCTGTCTACTACACCATCAGGCAACCGCCATTTTGAACATGTTTTGCTTATCATAAAGCCACTTAGCTGATTGCTCGAAAATGTTCAATCTTCATCAATAAAGAGATTGTTAGTGTTCTGTAACAAATTTAACGATACACTCTTTCGCATTAAAAAAAAAGCGAAAAATTTGTTCGTTTTTGATGCCACGTGAAGAGAAACGTTTTGGCGTTTCCATCATACCATACGGAATCCGACAGAATACCCAGTTTTCAGTCCGAGATTTTTATTGTTTAGAGTATATATTCAATGAGAAACTTTACCACATAAAACTTGGTAAACCAAGACTCAAGTTGGCAACGGAAAAGTCTTTCGTTCACACAAATGACTGCTGACGTTCAAAATATTTAAATTTAAAAATGACTGCTGACGTTCAAAATATTTAAATTTAAAAATGACTGCTGACGTTCAAAATATTTAAATTTAATTCATAATTTAATTAAATTAACAATTTTAAATTCAGTTTTAGCTATTCAACTTAAAAATAAATAAACAAAGAGTGATCGGCTGTCAGTGATGATAACTTTTAAAAATTGTTCTTTCTGAATTCATCCTGTAGTTCTGTCCTCTGTATTTCGTCACAGGCATTTAAAAATAATTTCACCTTCCACTTCCAGTAAGTGGAATGAAATTGAAAGCTTTTTTGTTCGTTATTTTGCTTCGGTGGCACATATCCTTGTTTCAAAAATCATTGCATGTTTTCAAAATCGATGCATGTTTACAAGGACCAAGACAGTCTGATGGACTATGTTTGTTTTGTTCATTACTTTGTACCTACTTTTGACACTAAAAGTCATGAATTTTTATAAGAATTTCTTCTGCGATTTATAATTAAAGTTACTTTCTGGAAATAAAAATTGTTTTTGTTTATTTTTTTATGTTTATGTTAAATTTTAGATTTATTGTTCCATTTTACCTAAAAAAATAATGCTATATTTTATTGAAAAGGGCAATAAAATTGTTGGCAACGCTGGTCACAGCCTTAGCTAGGAAAGCAACAATTTTGAATATTGGCAAGATCGTTTAGAAAATCGATGACGGGGTACATTTTAAGCTCATAATCGTATAGCCAAAGGTGCGAACAAAGGCTCAAAGTCACTGATTACAACTGTGCAATAAAACTTATTCAGATGTTATTGCTATTTATATCCAATACACACACCACACTCAATTTTATGGTACCAAGAGATCGGTGGCTTGAACCAAAAGTCGAGACATTCAACATCAGTTTCTCGCAAATGTCACTCCGCAATAGGTTCTAGAAATCATGTTTATTATCCACTCTAAATTTTTCAAACTCACAATGGCAAACTTTTTTTCCATACAAAATTGCATATTGTGACCTAAACATTATGTAAGGTGAAGGTTAAATTTGATAAGGCCCATTCTTAATGTTTTTATTTTACAATCATCCATTTTTATTCACTTTACCTAGACGTTAAATAAAATAAATTCACTACCCCTTTGCGATGGCAACCCTATAAACACCGCACACCAAAATAGTATTGGTGCACTTTCCAAAAATATATATGTATATACAAAAGTCCCTTTTAACACAGTTCACCATTCTCGGTCAACCCCATAGTCAGTGTTCCGCCGTTGCCGGGTTTTTGGGTTTCTATTTATATTTCATCCGAAATGCCTGTGTGTGTACAGCAATAGCAACTATAGTCGACGATGATGTATATAGGGAATTTTTCCGCACAGATTCGGTCGTCCAATTTGTGGGCTACACGACGAGAAATTAGGACTCGGACGTGAGGTCTGTATATCGGCATTGGAAAACATGATACAATATTAATGGCGTGACTAACCAGAAACCTAGATGAGATGTTGAATGGCTTAGTTGTGCTTCGGTTACTGGATATAACGGCGTTTGTTTGTGTGTATTTTTTTTTATTTTTATATCAATGTGTGAGAATGCTAGTATTGTTTCCCAACACAACCTACACAGGATGTGCAATATGCAATGAACCTTTCGAATGAACATTTTTAACCTTCACACTATATATTTTGTGGGTCACAATGGGTAATTTTATATGGAAAATTTCGCCATTGTGAGTTCGTCGAATCTATCCTGGACACTAAATACGATTATAGTATGATGGTTCGCGTTTTCGAGGGTAATTTTCGATCGAATGCAATATTTTTAAGACGATTGTGTGGACAGACTAGAAAGCACTAGAAAGGAACCGTACACCGCGGATAGTAATGGGTCATTCATTTTTCGGTTTCGAAAGCAAAGCTAAATAAAACACACACAGCGATATATTTTTGATGAATATATTATTTCATTATAAAGTTTGGACTTTGCCATTAAGTATGAGGCACAATATCATTCAAATGGCCGCCTTGGGAGGATTCGCAGTATGCGTTTCTTTTGAGGTCATTTTTAACCACTTTTTCGATGGTTTTTAATGCATCTAGAGTTCGGGGATTATTCTCGTAAACACGGTCCACAGAAAAAAATCGAACGGTGTCAAATCGCATGATCTTGGTGGCCAATTGACGTCGCCAAAACTTGAAATAACGCTACCAAGAAACTTCGCACGCAATAAAGCCACAATTGGTCGTGTTGTGTGGCCTTGTTGTCCCGCTTTGCAATAAGTTTGTATAAATTTTAATAATTTTAACACGTTGTTTGATTGTTCAGCAATCCATTATAGTAAATGGCAAACATCCAACTAATATTATGACACTTCAATTGACAGCTGAGTTTGGCAGGCGTCAAATTCCAGCGCCACCAACTAGACACCACGAAATGAATGACCCTGTATAATTATTTTCCATGAAAAAGTTATTGGCGGGAATGGGAGGCAGTTAATCAATCCTGAAGTACAAATTGATTGCAAGTTTGTAACGATAGAGACGAAGACGATTTTTTTTTTGAATATTAAAATTTGAAGTCGTAATTTTTGTTTTGTTTTCTGATTTATAAATTCCGCCAACATTTTCGGTATGCAGCTAATGAAAAAGCAGAGTACTGTGACTGGAACTTAAAGTAGCAAAAAGTTCTAAAACAAAAATAATAAGTTCTTAGAATAAAATTTAGAAATAACAAATCGGTAAACTACTCAAATGTTAAGGCCGTTTTTCAGTGACAGAAGCTTGTGCCAGTTTCCTATCATGTTTGCTAATTCAGCGAGTTACATTTTATCGTACGCGTGCATATAAAAGATTGCATGGCTTCTTTTCGATTTGTACTGCCCAGATACTCGTACCAGACCCCAAACGAACTTTTTGCAGGCTGACTTTATTTGATTCAATTCATGATTACACAAACAACATTTAAATGAAAAACTCCTGCTGACTCACATGCCTCCGTGTTAATTTAAGTTCCATAAAACTATGCCCTAAAAGAAAATCACCTGTGTCCTATAAAAACAAAACTTCGACCCGGTCTACCTGCATAAACCATCATCACATCCACACTCGTATATAACATTTTTCGAGCCAAGCAAAAGTATCTACCAATGTGAAAAGAAGTTTCCATCCTTCTGCCTTCTGTCTTACCATGAAAGATAAAACAAAAATTTTAATGGAACTTGCAGGGCACAAACTAGAACGAATGAACCAACTTCCTTGCAATGTTCCCATTCATTCGTCTGCATCACATCCTTATATCATTTAGAATGCAAGAGGCACGAAAAATAATGTTCGGTCATAGTTTTATGCGTTGCGTTTCAAAAATTAAATTAAAATGCGAGAAGAAAAAATTATGTTTAATAAGGATTCGGATGAAAATGCTAGGAAGACAAAAAAAATAAACTACTCTGCCTGACATTGTTGGGAAAGTTTTCCCATCGACTGGCCAATGTACCACGAGTCTATATCTTCTGGGCAGCAATGTGATAGGGATCATGAAAATTCGAACTCAAAAATAAACTACCGCCACTCTCAGAATGACACGTAAACTTGGATAGAGTCGAGGATAGGAATTCTTTCGTCGTGTCGTTTAGTATTCTCTGTGGGCGAGTTGATGTAATTTTTGTGTTTAATGAAATTTCGCTCTGGCCAGGCAAGTCAAGTGCGACCAAACGGATTGAGACGCGCATCATGTCGCCGGTTGACATACTTTGTGAAGTAGTGAATAATTATTTTTGTTGTTGCAAAGTATTTACCACTAGTTTCAATAAATAGAGTACTCGAAGCTTGTAACCCAATTTATGGCGGTACTTTGACGACTCTTTTTTTTAACGACGCACGCGACGTAGAAAACTTTTGCCAAGATATTTGATATTTTCCATCGCAGCTAAGTGATTACAGACTTTTATTAGACAAATTCCCCCGCAAAGATCTGAAATTTCCCTTTGCAAAGCACTATCTCAAAAATATACCTGATACCATTTGAAACTGATTTTCTAAAAGCATTCATAAGTCAATGAAATGATGTTTTGGTTAGTAAATAATTTTAGAAAGGACCACAAATGTTGTGTTTATTTTCCAAGTGAACAAAACATTTAAAAAATCTTTTGTATTCCAAATACAAAAAATTTTAATTGGGCGGTTGCGACGTTAGTTTTACCAATTTCCTGCCAGAGAACTTTACATAAGTCAGTCAGTGGCCGGTTGTGGTTTAAGTTTTACCAATTTCCTATTGGAGAACTTTACATAAGTCAGTCAGTGGCCGGTTGTGGTTTAAGTTTTACCAATTTCCTGTTGGAGTCTTGTTTACTTAAGTATTAATTTAAAACCCGATTTTTAAAATACCATGAGGGAATCTTTATCTTTTTGAAAAATTCAGCTTTCAGTAGTTGAATATCATTCATTTGTAAGTTGAGTTTTTAAAAATATTACAGCAGGCACAAAATGTCCCTTCTGATTCATATCGAAAAAAGGGAAACTTATCGCGGTCTGCTATCACTAAGCAGGATTTTTTTTCAATGTATCCATATTCCCAATGCCAACTAATTTGTGTGGATACAATTTATCGCTAAATGAGCTTGTTCTTTACGTATCAGGAATGTTTTAGAAAAACCTGATCCAGTTCAATCACAACTTCCCTCTTCTGCAACAGCACCTACCTCGTTAAACTATTTCATACCAAAAACCACTTCCTCCTGGTTCTTGCCCGAAGTACTCTCACAGGCTTTTTCAGTTCACCTTTGCATTGGATCTTTTCGTAATTCGTTTTATTTTCTACAAGCGTTCATTCAGTTTTTCACTCGCAACTCACATCGCTAGAAGATTGCGCGCTTCATTATCAGCCACCCACCTATTACTATTTGTCTTTTAATTAACACCCGATCGCAGACTCTCACCCTTTCGCTCGGCGAAATTGTTCGCACAGTTTTGCTTCTGAAGCCAGACGATGAAGATCACATTCTCCCGCTCGTGGCACGTATAAATCCATCCGAGTTATCTGTTCACGTTGCATCTATTTATAGGGTCAACTGATAAATACTTGTGCGAATGATAAGCTCTACAAAGACTTCATCAGCCCAGTGAATCTAGTGTAAAAATCAAACATGACGACCCCCTCGGTAGTGGTTTTGCTGCTAGTTTGCGTGCACTCAGTGTCATCGAATGTGAATTCGGGAAATGTCACCCTGTTTGGTTGCAATCTAAGCGATCTGAAGAACAAACACCTGCAAGACACCACCGAGCTTTACGCCCTTCACTGCTACATTCCCGCCCTGGAGAACACCATCTTTCTTCGGCATAGCAGGCTGACACTGCTCGAGATCTCGGACAGCATGCTGTCAACCCTAAACGACTTCGCGCTGAATGGACTGACAAGTCTGAAATCGCTGAATCTGGCAAGAAACAACATCTCAGAGGTGAAATCCTGGTCCGATTCGGATCTAACGACTGTCGTTTCGCTTGACCTGCGCAGGAATGCGATCAGGCAGATCTTCGCGGAGAGCTTCAGACGCTTCCCGAATCTGCAGAAACTCAACTTGGCTGTAAACCAGATCGAGAGCATCCCCTACGGTGCACTCCGCAGTATGACTCACCTCAAGTATGTCAACATTGGCAAGAACTTTCTGAAGCACATCGATTTTTACACGTTCCGCGGGCTGCACAAACTCTCCGCGCTGGCATTGCACTACAATCGAATTGAGGAGATCAACCCACAGGCGTTTGACACCAACAACCACCTGAGGTCGCTGCGATTGGAGTCGAACGAACTCACAGATCTGGAGTTTATGGCCGAGATGAATTTGGCGCGGCTCGTCCATTTGAATCTGAGCAACAACGCTATAGACAGCCTCAAGCGGCTGGCCTTTTCCAAGGACTACGAGTTGAGGACTTTGGACGTGAGCTTCAATCAGATTGACGAAATTTCCACCGACACGCTGTCCGGACTGGAATCACTCGAGGTAGGTTCTATTTACATCAAACAACACCAGATCACGAACATTGTTCGACATTCGTCAAAAGGGTGTTAATTGAATGGAATTGTAACTGCTCATGCATTGAAGCGATGTAAACGTATCCTATATACGTTTTGTTTCACAAGTGTGTACCGAAGTAGTTAGCGCTTGGTTTTCACCTCTTGTTTTGCTTCTTTGAATTAGCATTGTGTCTTGTCTTGCGATCTTGTTGAATTGCGAAACAGAACTGTTAAGAGTGACAAACTGGTCATCAGTGTTCCATTGGGGTTTTGGGTCTAAACAATTGAGCGGCATAAATATCACAGTGACAAGTTTTAATCATCAATTGTGTAGTCCTGATACTCCTTACAGTGAATTGAGCGACGGCATACAGGGAAGTCGAAGGGTTCCTAAGTTTATCTGAAATTTAGGAAAGTCCTCTGGTAAGAGTGACAACTTCTGTTCGATCGTTTTTACTTGTGCAATTTAATCTGAACATCAGATCGTGTTCGCATCATCAATTACTGGAGTCTAGCGACGCGAAATCTCAAATCCGAAAATCACCATCTAGAGAAATACTGGACAGTTTACACAACTTTCTTATATTTCCAGCAAACTCTTAAATGAAGAACGCACGCCTGAATTTCAGCTTCTTTTCATTTTTGTAACACACTGTATGGATCGGTGGCGAGAAAATGTTGTTTTTCTAAATAATTTGTGGCATCGTTTACTGAAAAACGCCCCCCAAAAAGTGGGCGTGGCAATCACCTTTGAAACAATGTCGTAAGATGAACATTTGTAGTTGCTGATAAAACGGCTTTTATCTACCAAACCCTTCTGCAGTCAGTTTGCAACAACATTTCCACCAATTGTCTGGTCTGAAAATGCGCATTCTGCCCCAAGCCGCATTTAACACCATTACCCTCGAACCATTATGAATTTTAAATGGCAATCTCGGTCTAGCACCTACATACACGTTATCCTTTTTGTTTCTCTTTGCAGATGCTGAACGCCAGTCATAACCGAATCCACACCATAGCAGCCGAAACATTCCTCGAACTGACCAGTCTCACTCACCTGGATATCTCGTCGAACAATTTGACCCGTCTGCCGGTGGACATTTTTAACTCGACCCGTCACCTACGCTACATCAACATGTCACACAACTCACTTGAGCACCTAGATTCCAATCATTTCGAACAAATGGGCCACCTCCAGCTGTTGGATCTCTCTATCAACCATCTAAATCGGGATAATTTTATTGAAGGACTTCTGGCAGACCACTCACCGTCGTCGTCGCTTCAACTGGATCTGAGCAACAACATGTACACGGGTTTCAATTTGTCGGCGCTGTATGAATTTGCGAGAGTGGATTTGTCAGGTAATTTATGGGACTGCAAATGGCTAATCCGGGAGATGATTCGTGGTCCTTGCACCATACATTTCGGTCGGAATTACATGGTGAAGGATAAGGAGGATGTTCTCAGTGTGCCTGGTGTGGATTGCTATGATGGACAAACCAGACGGAGTATTGTACTGCTGATTGCCGACTGGAATGCGGACCCAAGTGCCGAGGTTAGTTCTTGTTGACCAGTTGTAGTGTTTGTTCCTTAATTTGTTTTGTAGACTGCCAGAGGTCCGCTGTCGAATGGTTTTTGGTCAAAAATTCACTCGAATCGATTCGATGACAAGGAGATGGTGATTTGGATCCTGATTGCGGTGATTTTTGGGTTTGTGTTTGTCCGTGCCGTACAGATGGCGCTGGTTTGTTCGCTTTTCAAGAATAAGAGGCGCGACACAGAACATCGGACCGAGAAGGAACAGGACAAGTTGGAAATGATGTACTGTGCCGACGAAACGATGTCCGCTGCCTCGTTGCCGTCGGAGGGCAACAATGAACGCGGCACCAAGCCCAAGAAGTTAAAATGAATGAAACTGTCTGACAGCGTTTATTTGATTAAAACTTAACAAATTATTCTACACCTTTTAATTTCCTTTGTAAAAATTCTCAATAACGTCCGCATATTTGTCAAGAACAATGTTTCGTCGAAGCTTCAGCGTCGGTCCTGCAAAGAGAGAGGGAAGTACTTATTTAGTTGCTGCTTTTACCCATTCGGACGAACCCTTAAAGGACTAAAAAGTCGCCCGTTACCTCCACAGCATGCATTTGCATTCCATTACCTCATTCTCTCTTCGTCAGTGCAGACACTGACTGACATATGCGTGCATTAGGTCAACCCGTTGACCCGAACTGAACGTGTTTTCGAAATGACAATGACCCGATTTTGCCAACACCACTAACAAATTTTCTCAAAACACTTAAAAGGAATTGGCTCCGCCTGTAGTTTTGCCCCATAAGAAATCCATACACACACAGGCATGCACCTAACCCAAACTCACCCAGTTCCCCGGTTGGTATCGAGAAATCATGCGGTAAAATGGTGAACTTCTGCACTTTCTGTGCGTTCGAGATGGTATTTGCATTCGCCCGATCGATGCCCTCTTGAATTGACTGCAGCACTTTTGGACAGGGTCCAGCATTGAGGATATCCGTGAGTGTTTCGTACGCCACACCCAGCGACTTCATCCAGTCAAGTGATTCGGGCTGCAAGGTGTCACTTGGCCGCCCACTGTCCTGTTCGAAGTTGGTCTGCGAGAGAAGGAGTTTATCTTATTTTTGAAAGGGTCTTTAGCACGAGATCTTACCTTGATTGTCACTAGCATGGTAAGGAATTTGCGCTTGTCTCCGATTAGCATTGCATTACTCAGGCCAGGCAGCTCGTTAAGCACAAGCAGTTCAATGTGAGCGGGGGGAATGTTCTCGCCGCCGGATGTAACAATTAGCTCTTTTAGGCGTCCGGTGATGTGGAGACACTCGCTGGCGTCGATGTAGCCAATGTCACCGGTGTGCAACCATCCGTCGGCGGAAAGGGCTTCGTTTGTTTTCTCCGCATCGTTCAGGTATCCCATAAACACCATTCGGCTGCGGGTGCAGATCTACAAGGATGTTTAGTAATTTAATCATTGCGCCTCACAAATAAATATTTTCAGTCGTCGACTTTAGTATTTCGTAGCCTGCCATGGTACATTTTCCATTGCAAGTTCGTAAAACTTAACCTGGAGGGCAAAAAGTGATTTTTTCAGCACACACATTGACATTTTCGTAGATAAATTTATAGCAAACAGAGGGCGCCTTCGAATGGTCTTTTAAATTTGTTTCAAATACCTCAGATGGTCAGCAACGGATACTGACCACCGATCAATGAATATCAATCTCAAACTTCAGTTCAATATTGATACAGCTCCCATTTATAAAGGTCAAAGTTTTAAAGATAAAGTGGCGTTGGAGCTTCAAAAAATGCGCGCTCTTTTCACACTTTACCTGTTGAAATTGTTTGGGTGTGGATATATCCCCACGTCAGCTGAACTCCTGCGAGAAAGGTCAGAATTGACCTTCTTCGTTTCGCCAGGAAACCCTCTGACACAGCTAGTATTTCGACCGAGGATATTACATAAACGAGCCACACTCGTACGGGAACTCAGGCGTTTTTTTAGTCGGAACAAATATAACTGATTCGATTGTTGTATAACCTTTAGAAAATATAAACTCTGTGCAGGATCGAATGATTTTTGCGGTCGCTAAAACCGCTCTCGACACTCGAAAGCACCATTTCTAACCTCTTAATAAAAACAGAACCCTACCTCGCCATGTCCATTTTCATCGGCGTTGGCTATTTTCAGTTCGATTCTTGGCAACGTTTTGCCGCAACCCACCAGCGTCTCTAAGGGCAGAGCTAAATTCGTTGGTCCAGCCGACTCCGAAAGACCATATATCTCTGACAGCTTAATGTCATAGCTTAGGAAAAAGGTCTTAATCTCCAGTGGCGATGGTGCAGCGCCAATTAAAAAGCATTTGCATTTATTCAATCCCAGAGTGGTTTTAAACTTGTGTGTCACCATGGAACCCAGCCAGTATTTCCAGCTATCTATCGACTTATTTTCACCTGCCATCGTAGCCAGGTTATAGTGCCCTACTGAGCTTCGTGCCGTCTCAACAAGGTAACGTGCTATCGAAGTCATTTCACGTTCCGCTGACATCAATTTCTCCTGCATTTTTTCAAAAATCCGCGGCACACCAAAGAACACAGTTGGCTGCGCTTTGATGAGTGTCTTTATGAGAGTTCCCTTGAGAGCATTTCGATCGGCGAAGTAAACAGCCGCCCCCATCGTCATGCCCATGAAAAAGTCCAACACCTGACCTCCAACGTGGTTCAACGGCAGATAGCTGACTATAGTTTCGTGGCCGTATTCGATATTTGGTATGGCTTCGGTCATGGTGCGTGCCGAGTAGATGACGTTGTCGTGGCTCAGCATCACCCCCTTTGGCATTCCAACTGTTCCGGACTGAAAAAGAACACATTAAGCACGTTTTACCAAAGAAGCAGCGGTCGAATTACTGCATCCGTCAGTGAATTTTTGTGGTAGTTGTACTCAATCACGGATGCTTTAATTTAACCCCAGAATCTCCAAACTTACCGTGTAAATCAGGGTGACACATTCGTTGGCGGCAATTCTTCCAATTCTCCTCTCAACCTCGTGCTGCAATTCGACTTCTCTCTCGCCGAGGGCCACAACCTGCGGCCAACTGTGGTAGCCCTCCTCGCGGTCCACAAAATCGCCAAACGGGCCATGCATTTGAACGATCGACTTGAGCTTCGGCAGACGATCTTTGACTGACCTCACTTTAGCCATCTGTGCGGCGTCATCCACCACACAGATGGTGGCATTCGAACTTTCCAAGATGTAGTGACACGCTTCTGCGGAATTTGTCACATAGATCCCGGCGGAAACACCTCCAGCAAATACGGTCGCCATTTGAGTGAGAAACCACTCGGGACAGGAGAAAGCCAAGATTCCACATGAAGTCTTCGGCTGCAGTCCCAATTTTACGAATGCCCTGGCTAATTCCCGCGACTTGGTCCAGTAGTCCTGATAAGTTTGTGTTATCCAGTTTTGCGCCTTATCCTGCGACACCAATGCAGGACGGTCACCATAGTGTTTTACTGTCGTTTCGAAAAGCTGCGGCAGTGTGATGGGCGGGCTGTCATCGTCGCGCATTCGGACTTTTACCGCATCATCCAGCGATAGGCTGCTGTAGGACGAAGCCGGTTTACAATTTACAAGGGCGGCGGCGTTGGCCATTGTTAGTAGTTTTGGTGCGTGGTTGGGTCAACTGTTGAGCAGACAACACAATTAGATTAGTTATATAGCAGGAAGTTAATTAGGTATAAATGAAGTGCATTCATTTGTGAAGGCGCATACGTATTTGTTTGTTAATTAAATGTTTAAGCATGAGCCCTGTTTGGGTGGGAGCACTTCACTTAACACACAGTGGATGGGTTGGAAAAGTGCCGTCATTGGCAATAATTTCATAAATAATGGAGGAATGCAAAATTATAAACAGTAATTAAAGTATTTACTTCCTGATGGGAGAATGTGTACAACAGCGGAAGTTCTATTTTGGAAAGTTGAATGTGTGTTTTCGGACTGCGATTTTTGGTTTATATGACAGGCACAGAGGTCCATATACCCAACAGAGAAATGGCCAGTTTCATTAAATTTACCACTCAGACTGTTGAAAAAAAGGAAGCACACAACTGCGAGTATAAAAATTTATCCGCGAACTTGATTATGCCGATTTCACAGGCGGATCAAACACAAATTCAATCACAAACGGTTCATCACAGAACACGCTAAAAAGTCTATAATAACTGTCAACTATCCCCCGCGCTTTGAACGTCATTCAAGACAAACAAACTGGTACCTTTTATGGACAGGGTCGTTTCGAGAGATTTCCTGCACTCTATTGGAAATAATATTTCAAGCCACTTGACAATGTTCTTCGTCGAATGTCCACAATTGTCTGCCTTCGAGTATGATCCGAAGCGTTACAGAAAGCCGCCAGCCGTTTTACTTGGCCACCAACACTTTGAAAGTCATTACATTATCAGTTTAATAATTAAACATAGAGGATGAGCTTATTTTGAAAATGAAAGATAAAGCCTAAAAGCGTCATAAGGTCGACAGCAGAAAGCAATGAAGCTGTGTTTACTTTCTTGCGAGTTTGTGTGTGCTACCGTCTCATAACCTCAGTACGAATAGGTAACCTTTGACAGTAGTTTTAATTGATTTAACTAATTGTTTTTTTCTGTAATATCTATTTGGACTGTAGAGACAAGTTATGTTATTAACTTTTTAACCAGCTTAACCTCGAGATATTCGGTTGACTTTAGAGTCCCGAGATTAAGCGCAAAATATTATTCTTCTTCTGTCGTAGACGAAAGAGTGATAACTTTTGGGATTTTGGTTTCAGTTTTTTTTTTTCTTTTTATATTTAGGTTATTAGTTATTTTTAAATTAACGTAAAGATAAGGGCTTGTTGTACTTGAGGTCATAGACCTTAAGTGAGCTTAGATTTTGTGCAACGATTGGAGCGACGATGTTGTTATTGTGTTTATGACCGTGTGGTGTCAACAAGACCTTAAGAGACTGAGTAACAACACCGTTCAACAATTAGAAGGGACGAGGTTCATTCTACGACTCTTTGGGAAGAGGTTAACTGCATTTACAATTATCGGTCATGCGGAATATAAGTTAAGCTGAATTTAAAAAAAAATCATGGTTGCATAGTGCGAACTTCTTAATCTAAGCTGTCTTCTGCAGCAAATCGACGCGGTGGTGTTAATCTGGAATGACAAGACTCCTCCTCAACAATGGTTACTAGGAAGAGTAGCGAAACTAATAGAATCGGCAGATGGTAAGGTTAGAGTTGTCGATGTTAGGACCAAAAGAGGCATCCTGCGACGAGCTATTCGTCGTTTGGCGCCATTACCAGTAGAGGATTGAAGCCATCCGAGGATACTTCAAGGCGGGCAGAATGTTGCTTAATTAAATTTACTCTGTCGTCGACGAGAAGTTAACCCGACACACAGCAAGGAACTTTCTGTAAACTAGCAGAAACACCAATGTTGTCAGACGAGCCTTCGTCTGACAACATTTTCAAACAGCGAGTAGCTTGATGGGGAGCAGACGTAGTACCTTACGTGACTGTGTTCAGTTGGTAAACTTTCAGTGGTCTGCCTGCATCTGCTCTCCATAGCACGCATTGATACTTACGATCCCTTGAATCCATAAGTATCTGGCGGTACATTTTCGATATATCGGCTGTTAAGGCGAATTTATAACACCGATAGCGTAAAATTATTGAATAAAGATCATCCTGTGTTGCAGGAGACCTTTCAACAACATGTCGTTAAGGGATGTACCCGAGGATGTCCGAGCGCTACAATCAAATACGACCCTCAGTTTAGTGGATGAAGATTCACACATTTCTCATCTCTTCCCTTTTTACTTGCTCCATGTGTCCTAGACGTTTATATTCATTCATGAATTCAATATATTGCTTTCGAATTTCGCAATTTTTCTCTAATCTTCTTTCTAGAGACATAAATCTCCTCTTCGCTATCTCAAACGATTCTCCTAATATCGAAGGATCCTCTTTGAAGGATAGCCTAACAACAAATCGACCACTATTACTCCGTTTCACGGTTGTTAGAAAGTGTTTTTCACACCTTTCTTCCTCAGGGTTTAGCAATTTGACTCCTATATCAACGTTTTCTATTTCCCAAAACTTTGCCACAAGATCATGAAGGTTTGTGTCATCTTGAATGTCCTGACTTCCTATCAAACATACTTCAGATCTAGGTACAGAGGATAATTCATACCTTCCCGATACGACCCACCCGAATAGTGTCTTCTGGAGTGTGGGTTTTCCATCCAATTTAATCTGACCAATGGCTAATAGCTCAAAGAAGTGATCTGCGCCTATCAACAAATCTATTTTTGATGCCTGATTAAAGTTGGGATCCGCTAAGACAATGTTTTTAGGAATATTCCAGCTATCAACCTCAAATGAATACCTCGGTTGAGGATTAGTAATATTCTTTATTATGAGCAGCTCTAAATCAGTTTCGAATTCAGAAATTCTTGGCCTTCGTGGTGTAACGAATCTGCGAAACTTCGTTTCCTATTCCACTAACTTGCAATTCGGTTCCTGCTTTGACTAATTTAAGCCTTTGTGCCATTCCTTCCGTAATAAAATTAAGCTGAGATGCCGAATCCGATAAGGCACGAGCTGGCTGATATCTACCGAATGTCTTTAATCAGTATTTCAGCCGTCGCTAAAACTACCTGATTGCTAGAACTGCCAAGGAGAACTGCGGGATTTTCAGATCCTTGTTCGGCATTGCATCGCTAGTAGTTGCACTGTTCGCAGAAAATCTGTGTAAGAGCCTATGATGTGGTAACGTGCAGATACTGCATTTCGACTTCGTACAACGACGAACCGAATGCCCCTTTTCCAAACAATTTATACACAGGACCAATTTCTTTACTTCCTGGAACCTTCTGGCAACCGACAAATTTCGAAATTCTGAGCAAGAATCTACAACATGGTTATCAGCCTGACAGTATTCACACTGCACACGTTGTGCGGCTAACGAAGTGCCCCTAACATTTCTGTTTGATCTGCTTCTATCGTTCCTAGTACGTGGTTGTTGATCCGATCTCGAACTACTCTTGAACGCACCTTCCGAGGAAAGCAATTTCGGTTCTAGATTCTGACAACGACGGTCTAACACTACCGTAAAATCCTGCCAATCCGGCATTTTACTGTAGTCAATGGAATCCTGCCATTTGGCCTGAGTTTCTGCATCAACTCGATCTAACGCTAGCGAAATCAAAATGGCATTGGTAATATCTTTATAATTACCAATCGAGAGCATTGCCGTCAAATGAGTATTAAAACTATTCTCTAAATTTCTCAACGAAAATGCAGAAACCTTGTTGATTTTTTGGATTTCCAACAATAAATTTATGTGCTCTTGAAGTATGGGACTTTTATTATCAAAGCGCTTTTCTAATCGTTCTAATGCCTTACGGTAATTAGTGCCTATTATGTCGAACTCCTTGACGGCACCCAAAGCTGCACCCGAAAGACAACGACGAAGGTAAGTGAATTTTTGCAAGTTGTCCAGGCTATCATCTTTATTCACCAAATTATTAAATAAACCAATAAAATTGGGGTACTCGGAGAATTTTCCGGAGAAAGTTGGAAGCTTTATCTGTTCTAGCTTAGAACGAGTGGGTGCTTGATGTTGAAAATAAGTGGTATTTAACATTTCACCTCCGACAGCTGTAGTATTTTGTCTCGCCGCTGACAAAAGGCTGAATATTGCCGATTTTGTGCTCACGTAAATATCTTCCACTTCATCTCGAAAGTTGTAATTCGTGGCAACATCGTTCGCAATATTAAACCTTTCAATGGCTATCTGAACGTTTAATATTTGCTTGAAATACGACTCAAGTATGCCTAATCTACACTCTAGCTCAGTTGTGAATCGCCCTTTTCGCAAATGAGAGATTTAATTCTTCCCAGACTAGTCTTCGTAGTACCTCTCAACACTTTCAACTCCGATAAGGTTTTATTCGAACTGCTAGCATTCTCGACCTGTACTTCCTGTCTATCAACAAGTTCTTCCTGTACGTCTCCTAGCATCGTATTGATAATAATTAGCGGCCTCGACAAATCAGTCACAATACGGAAACGTGAAATACTATAATTTGCAACCCGATTGATGGTGAAATCAGTAACAACAACAAAAATTTCCTTTGTAATTCCAACAATAACTATGCTCGATGACGATGACTCGTCAGCAGCAAATGCAGCAACAACAACAACACGCCCTTGAATCTCCAACAACAATAATGTTCACTGGTAACTTTTCCTAGCAGCAGCAACGATCCTTTAAGTTTGTCAAGCAAGTCTAAACCAATTCCCCAAAGTTTCGCAACAAACTATCACGCAACAAATTTCCAGCAGCAAGACTTTTTTCACCACAAACAAATATAAAAAGCTTACTTGTCGTCCACAATGTTGATGACGATCACCGAATTCACCAAATTCACCTTATGGTCCAGAAGCTTTTTTCCTGGGCTGCTGCGAGATGAGTTGAGTGATGATTATTCGTTGAGTGCGATGAAACACGCTCTTCCGAATTAATTTCCTCTCTGCGGTCGTTTCCCTCTTCTGCTTTGATGTTTGAAGTCCACTACGTCGGACGATGTAAAGCTTTGCTTTCTACTGGTGGCTTAGAAATTTCGCTACCCCTCTGCAATCAGTGAAACTATTAATACATGTATTAATAAAATGTTACCATGGATTCTTTGGTGATGGATATTTGTGTAGCTCGAATTATTCTCAGCACTTCGTAGGGATGGCGGTTGATTATATGATGGGAATACGAATTATTCCCGGGTTTTCGGCACCAATGTTTTTTCTGCTAGTTTACAGAAAGTTCCTTGCTGTGCGTCGGGTTAACTTCTCGTCGACGACAGGGTAAATTTAATTTTTGCTTTTCACGAGACTTATTTAAACAACGAAAATCAAACGACTTTTTTCTCAAACGTTATAAATTTAATTATATCAATTATTTGTGCGTCTGCACTGTGCAACGACTGTTTTCCGACTCTATCGAGAACAAAGACTAATTTTCCTACTGTAATATAGGTACTCTCCTATCTTGGCATCTCTTTAGTACCAAGTTTCAATCTTAACTGAGATGCTAGTAATGCCATTGTAATTTAATTTAAGTATTAACATTTCAATATTTTATACTTCAACAACATATATATACTTCTTAATCTAAGCTGTCTTCTGCAGCAACTTAGAGACTGCAACCGACAGCGTGGTCTCTTTCCCTCTTCTCATTTTTGGGGTTCACATTGAATTTCCTTGGATTCAAGATGACTCTTATAACCGTCGATCCGTCGAACAAGTGTTTTTCATCAATTGAGCTTCACTTTGAAATCTACTCAACAGTTTCCACAATTTTTAAACATGTTTGAGGTGAATTGAAGCTCCCACTTAAGGTTTCGGACTTTCGCTCCAGGAAGAGTGATGCTTCAACTTTTTGTCTGGAACAGGAACCAGACCTCGCTGGGGATGAAGAATCATCTCTAGATTCGTCGTTTTTCAACCAAACTTCGGCACAGACTGAGCTCTGGCTGGTTGCCAAACAGTGAAAATTCCCTCAATGACCTCGTCTAAAACAGGTTATCTCTCAACAAGTTGTTTATGCAGTAAATTTGTGTTGCTATGATAATTGATAAGCCTTGCGATTCACTGTGCAAATTCTGGAAGGTCTATATTTATACTAAAAACAAAGCCGCACGGCCTTGGGAATGACGAGTTTTTAACCGGTTAGGCAATTTGAGATTTAAAAAATTGACGAACACTTGTCTTGGCGTGGGATATTTCTATTTGTGTGGACTAGGACTGGAAGTTAATTTGTTGCAGAATAGAAGAAACTTATTTTGACTATTTAAATAAACATAAATTATTTTTCTGCTTCTACAAACAATTCGAAATTAAATTAAATTAACCTGCCGCCATACTTGCCGGTAAAGAAGTTGTCGAATTTACCAAATTGCCTGTTCAACAGAGCTTCTCGAAATGCCCAATTCTTGACTACAGTGTCGAATAGATGTTTTTGGACTGTCAGCAATACTCTCGCGAACAACTTCGATGTTTACTGTTGAACGACTTGTGACAGGGCACCCAGAGTATTTAAGACAACTTATTGCTCCAGTCTCCCTGAATTTTTCAATTGTCCTCTACACAGTAGATGGTTTTAAATCACTATGGCGGCCATATTTTGTACGAAAATTGCAGACTGTAGCTGAGAAACCTTTAAAATATTGCTCAACATTGTTCTTTCCATTTTTACTAACCCCGAACTGTCAGCTGTCACATTATCATTTTGTTACGTTGGCATCACTGTACTAATAAATGGCGCAAAATTCAAATTTTGGGACACCCTTTAGTTCGTCGGACTCAACTCAGAACTGCTTTTATTTTTGTTAATAGTTGACCCAACAGGCTCATGACGAACGCTAGGCTTAGCTTCTCACAAACAATGGCTGCATTAAGAATCGTTGTTTGTTCACTTGTATTCTACATCTGTCTAGTCCACAAATGCCAAAACAGATTTGACATTGGCGGCCATTTGCAAAAATAAGAGCATCTTCCAATAGGGGATCTCTTTTGGTCCACCTTGTACATTTAACTAGAAAGGGTAGCTTTTCTTTATTGTTTTACATTTCGCAATGAGGAATCGAAGAGATGAGAAATGGAATCCCTTGCAACGTGCCGCAACTGGCGCTGTCCACAACGATCAACTAAATGTTATTTATCTTGCTCAATTTATATCAAAACAAGTTGAATAATGTTAAAAATAAAATAAGAGAAAGTCTCCCACATCTTCCTAAACTTTTTCAAGGTCAGTCTTGTTTCGAGTTCAAGTCTGCAAACATTCAAAAATCATGTCCTTTAAAAATAAAATACCAAAATCACCGTCTGTATTTTGAATACCACAAGCTGACGCGAGATTAAGTGAGTGAGTGCATCTGATCTACTTCATTTGTGCACCGCGCCAACAACACAAACGCAGAATAAAATTATATAAATAAAACTTTTCCGCCAACAACGTTGCAAAGTGCCCTAAGTTCCGCTGAAAACACCAGGCGAACAGAATATCCCACAAAACAGATGGCGAGATGAAAGATGACACGCACTCTCCAAGAACTCGATTCACATTTTTTCCATAAATTCCATTCATTCCCCTGGCGTTCGGTATTGGTTTTGTTTTGTTTTTACTACACCACCAACCAACCAACAACAGCGCAAGTATTATAACAATTATTGCACTCAGCGTTCACAGATTAGCTGATAAGAGAGCACACACACTCACACCTCGCTGGCTGCTCCCTCCTCTCCGCCGCCTTCTTTCGAGAAGCTTCGCTTTCTCACGACTTTCTGCGATTAGCGAACCTGCTCTTTCGGCTGGGCGCTGGGTAAAACGAGTGACGTTGACGTTCATATGTGGGAAACAATTTTTCGTGGCCGACTGCCTTGCGTTGTCGCCTGCGAGCCTCTTCCTAGTGTAGTTTGAATATTTCGAGTCAAACAGTTTTCTCAATCGGCGGCATCTTTCTGCAAAAGAGAAAGACGGCGAAAACTTGACTCTGACAGCCTGACTGTGTCAACTGTCAAGTGTCACTGTGTATTCTGTTTTCTGTACTGTGTTGGTGTTGTTGCGTTAAAGAGAACATATTTGTTGTGTGTTTATTGGTTAAGTAACTTTACACACTGTACAAACTATGAATCTCGTTTACTAGGCGAGCAGAGCGTTCTGCTGGCTGTAGGAATGCATGACAGACAGCAGCTGTTGTTTTGTTACTGCGGGACGGAGTGGGAGTGGGTAATTGAGTGAGCTTGTTACTCAGCCAGAGATGCCAGTGCGCGCTTCTGATTCCTGATAGAGTTCTACTTGCGGACGTCATGTTCTCTTATCATGAGACTGGTTGGGGGGCATTGGCCTTATGCGAGCGTCACCTGTTATCTGTGAGGAAGTTGCGTATAGGGTACAATTTGTATGGTCGTTGTGTATGTGCACCTAACGCGACTGCAACTAAGCGACGCACGATTCGGAGATATTTTATGATTGAGTATCATATCAGAAACGAATGATTGATTCATTTTTCATAACAATGACGACTTTTAAATAAATAAATAAATTTACAATAAATAAAGTCACCTCGGTAAGCTAAAAATTGCTGGCATTTTAACGTCAACTGAAGTAGCGATATAAAAATGGGTAAGCTGTCAAAGGGAACTTATGATTCACATCAGTGTGCGGCAAGTACATAACTGTTTCTTTGCTGTAGCAGGAAGGTGGGTAATCTTGTTGCGTTATATTGCAATGGAAAATACGGCTTATCTCGAACAGTTCGATTAAATTGAGTGTCGTAAATAAGCGATGAACTTTTTACTTCATGGTAGAGTTTTGTTGCACAGCTAAGTCATATCCCACATTTGAATGGCCCTAAAGGACTAAAGGGTGCCCCATAATTTACGCAAAAGTTGAATTTTGCGCCATTTAATAGTACAGTGATGTCAACAAAAACAGATAACAATGTGACAGTTGACAGTTTGGAGTTAGTAAAAATCGAGCGCTGTACGAAAGAACAATGCATTTTCATTATTGAGCAATGTTTTAAAAATAGTGAAGTTTTATTAGCACAGTCTGCAATTTTCGTTCAAAAGATGGCCGTCAAAGTGTTCAACTGTGCAGAGAACAATTGAAAACTGCAGGGAGACGGGATCGATTAGTGATCTTAAACACTCTGGGTGCTCTGTCACAAGTCGTTCAACAGTAAGCATTGAAGCAGTTCACGAGAGCATTGCTGACAGTCCAGGAACACCAATTCGACACTGTAGTCAAGAATTGGGCTCGAGAAGCTCTCTACAACGATTTCTCACGAAAGACTTGAAACTTCATGCTTACAAAGTCCAATTGATTCAAGAACTGAACCATGCAGCGCGAAGAGAGTTCGTTGAATGGCTTTTGGAACAACAAGTGGATGCTGATTTTTCGAAAAAAATTATCTTCAGTGATGATGCTCATTTTCATAACCAGATTTTGTGATTTAACGCCATTTGACTTCTTTCCTTTAAGGTGTTTTTGAAGCTTGCAAGCAAGCCCGACTACCACCAACGCCTTGAAAAAGGAAATTGGAAGGTGTATTAATGAAATTCAGCCACATTTATGCGAAATGGGCATAGAAAATTTCAATAAAAGAGTATGTACTTGCCAGCAAGACCATTTATCCGATGTGCTATTCCATAAGCTTAAAAATCGATATTTTCTATCAAAATTATATTTTGCTTGAATTATGGAACACCCTTTATATAGATGATGAAGATGGGGGAGTAGGTAGGCACCTATCCATCAACCCAACACTTTTAACTAGGTAATGCAAAATTGGTTTTGTATGGGAGGTACCCGAACTACTTGACCGACATATCCCGTTTTTAATACCTAACGACAATAAAAAGAAGTCCTTTCACCAAATTTCATTCTCCAATGTCAATTCCTTTGGGCGCTATCGTGCTTTCAACAGACAGACGGACGGACAGACAGACAGACGGACATGGCTTAATCGAATCAGAATGTAATCCTGATATAGAATATATATGCTTTATGAGGTCTCCGCTGATTCCTTCTTGGCGTTACAAATGTAATGACAAAGTGAATACACCTTCCTGTGTACCTATAATAAAAATAAAATAATGGCACGGATTAAATTATGGACTTTAATTATATTTGCATGTTTTTAAAATATGTTTTTTTTTTTTTGGAAAAACACACACGATACCTTAAAAACAAAAGAAACCGATGTATTACTTTAAACGGAAATTGAGCTGTCAAATGAGTGGGTGTGTTCAGACAATTTTTTAGAAAAATCGAAAAATACCAGAAAGATGCAGAAAGTTTCTGAATTATTTAAAAATTGAAAATTTGTTGCAGTTTTGTGGTGGCGAAAAATGAAGTAAACTGAGAAATCTCAGAAAGAGGACGAATTGCATATTTTTTTTCAAAAAGATACCGGACATTTTTGTTTTAGATAAAAAGAGGACGTCTGGTCAGCCCATGTTCTGTAACTCACGAGATCGATTTTCGCTTCGAAAACTTGGAAACATTTTCTTTCAATTCATATAAAAAATATCGATGTAATAATTACAGAACATGGACCCAGATTGCCATTTCCTGGATCCTATTGCTACCCCCGTGATCGAGCAACGCAACCCTCTCCCATTCGACCCCGAACAAAATTTCCAACTCCATCCAATTGCAAACAAAATTCGATTCAATCTAAGTAAATCTTTCGTTTATTTACAAAAAAAAAGAAGAGAAGAAGTGCACTTCCTCGTTCTTTAAACAAACTATACTTAATCAGTAACAAAACAAAAAAAAAAAAAAGGAAAAACAGATTTAGGTACACGGCTTAGTTTATCATATTCCTCCATACATGCGCTTGTATATCAACTTATACAAAAGGTACATCAATGTCTTCAATTGCTTTAGGTTTCCTTGTTTCTTTTTGGATTACAATAACAAATGTAAAAATGTTATAATATTTACTAAATTCACAGTGTAAATAGTCTAAGTACATACTCTAGGGCTAACTAATTTTCCTAGATTTAAATATAAATGTGTATGTGCGTATTTTATGTTTGTTTTAAATAAATTCCTCCGTTTTGATTATACAATTTGCTAGCTATTTTCTCTTTCCTTAATGTATACAACAAAAAAAATTATATAATAATAATAATAAGAAGAAAAGAAGAAGGAGGACAAAAACAAAAAAATAGGAAAAGTCTACTTCGGTTCCGTTTGGATTAGTAAAGGGTTTCGATGGTAGCCTCGTACATTTGGTTGACAACGTTGCGTTTCACCTTGAGAGTTGGCCCTGCAAGGAAAGGTAAATTATCGAAAACGTTTGTAGGGGGAAACGTGTGCGGTGACACCTACCTAACTCTCCGGTGGGAATGGAGAAATCGTGCGGCAAGATGCAGAACTTCTGTACTTTTTGTGCGTTTGAAATCGCGACTTTATTTGCCCGCTTGATGCCATCCTCAATGGACTTGTAGACTTTCGGGCAGGGTCCAGCGTTAAGGATCTCCGACAGTGTTTTGTGCTCCACTCCAAGTGTTTTCATCCACTGCAGCGACTCGAGGCTGAGTTCATCGAGTGGAGCGCCTGTGTCTTTGTCTATTTCAGTCTAGAAAATAATTTGTATTTCTCCAAATTTTTCACTGGGCATGGTTAAAGGCGCAAACCTACCTTAATGGTGATTAAAATCGTAAGGTACTTCCTCTTCTCGCCGATCAGGAAGGCGTTACTCACTGAAGGCAGCTCCTTTTTGACCAGATTTTCAATGTGAACGGGAGGGATATTTTCACCACCAGCTGTAATGATGATCTCCTTCGAGCGGCCGGTAATGTACACGTATCCCTTCTCGTCGACATAGCCCACATCGCCAGAGTGCAGCCAACCTTCGTCGTCCAAGGCCTCTTCTGTCTTCTCTGGTTGGTTAATATAACCCATAAGCACGTGGCGACCTCGAATGCAAATCTAAAACAAAATAAATACTATAACCCGTGTCTACAGAAAACTCTTCTTGTACCAACCTCTCCATGGCCCTTTTCATCCTTGTTGATGATCTTTGTTTCACAACCGCTCAGAGTCTTGCCGATAGAATCCAACGAAGTACTGTCCGGCGTGCACAGAGTGTGACAGCCAGCTGTTTCAGACATACCGAACGCATCAAGAATCTTCAAGTCCAAGCTGAGGAAATACTTTTTGGTTTCGGGCGACATTGGTGCAGCTGCACTGACTAAAGTCACACACCTATCAAAGCCTAAGGCAAGCTTAACCTTGGACATGATCAGCGACTTGGCAATCTTGTAACCAATACCCTCAGCGTTTTTCCTGAAATCACACAAAATAAATTTCCAATTCAAGTCGACTCCATGTTAGCTCTACTGACCGGCCGTTCTTATTTTCCAAGTAGTGCCGCAAGGTGACACCCTTCGCCCAGTCGGCCAACATTGTCTTGAAGCTGCCATTTGATGCGCCAACTGCGACCATTCGCTCTTGGAATTTCTCGAACACACGTGGAACACCCATGAATCTGGTTGGTCGTGCGTCTTGCAGCGACTTGACTAGTGTGCCCTTAAGCGCGTCTTTGTCAGCAAAGTAAATTGTTCCAGCAATTGTTATCATAGTGTAGATGTCTACTGTTTGAGCGGCAACGTGACTGAGCGGCAGATACGACACAATGACTTCATTGCCGGGAGTTACTTGACTCAGCGATTTGACAATAGTACGGCAGTCGAACGAGATATTGTCGTGGTTCAGCATGACACCCTTGGGCATGCCAACTGTTCCGGACTGCAGGAAGATAAATCAATTTATTGAACTTGGATGGCTGTGGGTATACTTACGGTGTAGACCAAGCAGCAGCAATCGTTGATGCCAATGTTCTCCAGGCGACGTTTGTACTCATCTTCGACATCCTTAACTTCGAGGCTTTCGATCTCAGACCACTAAAATGGGAAAAACTTTTATTTTTCAGTGTTTCAAGGGTATAGGTCGCTAGCCTAACTGTGGGTGACACGTAAGCCTAGGTTGACTAGATTAAAGATCTCATCTGCGAACGGCAGAGGTTTTTTGGTCGAATTTATCCGAATGTGTGAAGCCTGCCATTGAAATTTGCTAAAAAGACGAGTGTATGAGTACATATGATCTAGGATTTCGGCATTTGTGGGTATAAGGTGATGTTTTGGATGATATCCTTGTCGAAACTTGACTTTTTCTGGTTGGCAATCTTTTAGATGGCGGCGGAATTGATCATGTTTGAGAAGACTGAAGTGGAAACTGCTTTCAAACTCTTATTTCCAACACTCAGTAGACCCCTTGGAGGCCTTCTTTCAACCCTCTTTCTAACCTCCATCCATTTCGAAATCCTTTTTCTACACCAATCAAAGAGGTATTAAATGTTGTTATGATGCCTGCATTTGCATTTATTTTTCTTAGTCTTTGGGGGGGAACTAAAATATGTACAGAAATTAATTCAAATACTGCTTAAGAAAAATAAACGATTCGCTGTTCCTAATCGAATCATGAACCGCCTGAAGTGCTTGTGCAGCTCTGCCGTCTAACCCGCTCCCAAATGCAAATCTCTGAGAATTCCCAGATTTAAATATAAAGACAATCCAATTGCAAAAGCCAAACAATCCGACCATAGTTTCCTGTGCACTTCTTCAAACTTCTTCGCTTTGCGAGTGCAAAACTAAACGCAAACAGAGAAGGGGTAAATCTAATCACCGTCAAAGCATATTTCCCGAACCGGAAACAAAAACTCAAACTTCATCATAATTTTCAGCTAAAAAAATTCTCAAAATTGTATAGAATCCTCGTTTGTGTGTGCGACAAAGCTCTTTGGAAATTCCACTGGCAGCCCACTCACCCTATAGTATCCATCCTCCCTCTTCATGAACGGCAAATATGGCTCCTGGATTTGTATGGCTGCCTTTAAATTCGGCAGCTTATCCCTAATCTGATGAATCTTCTCCATTTGCTTTGAATCATCTACCACAACAATATTCGCTCCCGAATCCTGCAGCACATGCAGAACTGCTTCCGCAGAATTTGTCGTATAAATGCCAGCAATGATGCCGCCGGCATGGATTGCACCCACTGCGGAGTAGAACCACTCGGCGCAATTGAAGGCGAGCACACCCACCGAGTGATGCCGCTCGAGACCCAGTTTAATGAATGCCTTTGCCACATGGTGAACCTTTTCCTCATATTGTCTGCAAAAAAAAAAGGAAATAGTTAAAAGATCTTTAAATCGCAAAGAGCAACTCACTTGTATGTGACGGTGGCGTAGTCCTTGTTTGGGGTTTTGTACTTGATGGCCGCTGTATTGGGATAGTTGTTGGCGGTGCGCTTCAGCAAGCTGGGAATAGAGACGGGCTCTTCGGCACCTAGACCTTCCTTGGCGATGCGCAGTTTAACGGGTATCGCTGGATCTGTGCTCTTGTAGACATCTGAGGGCTTCACCCAGTTGGGGCCAACTCGTTCAGATGACATTGTTCACTGTAGTTTGCACTGCAAAGTGAAAACGATAGGTTAAACAGATGGCATGAGGTCAAAATGGTGCCATCGCGCGATCAAAGCGAAAATGATGCACGGGTAGTTTCTTTTTTCTTTCTGTTCAACACGAACAAGCAGCAAAACATCAATTAACCAACTTAATCATGCCTGCCTGTGTCATAAACATTTAGCGCTCATGTTAGAGTGTAGCGATTACTGTCTCGAACAGGCAATGTAAGCATATGAACACAATATCGGAACCTACGGCCCTGGTTGGGGTACAAAGTGCCATCAGATACAGCTGGTCGGGTTGGGAGACTTTAAACTATCAGCTGGTAGGCAAGTGGCGAGCAACTCATAATTAAGCTTCACAGATAAGCAAAGCATAAATGTATGAAGAAAAGTCACCTCATTCTCCGACAAAAATTCGACGCGCAGCGTTTGAAGCCACACCGCTGATAAGGTTTTGTTTTTAACTTAATGGGAGCATAAACATTTTTTAAGTTTTACGGTGCTAGTGGGCTTTTATAAACACGTTATCAGCAACCGCCAAGACGTCAAACTCAAATCAACTTAAACAGAGAGATGAACCTTTGACCTCTCTGAATATATATAGGAAGCACGTCCAACCAAATCTAGAGGGGCTGCACACGACAGTGTGATATATTGGACTCGGTGCAGCGTGTTTTCAATTTAATTTGGGTAATTCGAAGCATTTGTGTGACAGATAAGGGAGTAGCTATTCCGAGTGATTGGGTATGAACGGGTTTTTTTACTATTTCCCAATATGCGATCGAATGGCATTAAATTGATTGGATTACGTTGGGGATCAGTGGGAGATTAGGTTATCGAATAAAAGGAGGAAACGATAGAAATCATTTATAAAGTGAAATAATTTCAATACCTTTCAAGTGGACGATTGGGTGTCAGTGATACGTAAAGAATCAGTTGATAAGCAAAAGATAGCTTGCCACGTATGTCAGGTTTTTACATTTTTATTCGAATGAGTTGATAAATGCAGACAATTTTGTAAAATACTATTCGTTCCCCTTCAAATAAATGCTAAATGTAATATTCCTCTAAGTTCCTCTCAAGCGGTGAGACACGCTTGACAAAAAAAGGAGTAAAGTACGGGAACGCCCTCAAACACAAATATGTAAAATGCCCTGTCTTCGGCACAATATTTAGCAACCCGCTAAAATAGATTGTGTTGCATTATTTTGTTGCAAAACTATCACCAAAATCAAAAATTAAATCAGTAGTAACTTTGACAGTTGAAAACAAAAACTGTCCCAAACCAACGAGCACATTTGAAAGTCTAGTCGCCTCTAGGCTTAATTAACAATTCCTATATCAGAATGAGCCAACTATTTCGTAATTTAAGTCACAGTTTTACGCATTAAAAAGTCAACTGTCAAACTGACTATAGATACGTCAACTTTTGCGAGATCAATACTGGGACAGGCAAACAAAAACGGAGACAAATCTAAGGCACACATTTAATATCAGACGAAGCAAACTATTTCGTAATTTAACTGACAGTTTGACGCAGTAAAATGGCAACTGTCAACCTGATTACAACTGTCCAAGTTGTTCGCGCGATCAATACTGGGACAGGCAAACAAAAACGGAGACATATCCAAGGCACACATTTAATATCAGACGAAGCAAACTATTTCGTAATTTAACTGACAGTTTGGACACAGTAAAATGGCAACTGTCAACCTGATTACAACTGTCCAAGTTGTTCGCGCGATCAATACTGGGACAGGCAAACAAAAACGGAGACATATCCAAGGCACACATTTAATATCAGACGAAGCAAACTATTTCGTAATTTAAGTGACAGTTTGACGCAGTAAAATGGCAACTGTCAACTTGTCTACATACGTCAACTGACTGATCAGTACAAAGTTAAAAAAAAAAAAACTGAGTCAAATCTCCACAACCAACTACCAATTTCCTTTTTTTTGTGACAGCCTCCATGTCATCTTTTGCATAGATACCTACCGGAACGGCGATTCACAGTAAATATGACTAAAGTGTTCGATCTACAGTAAGTTATAATTGTCATTGACAAAAAACTGAGCAAGTTTCTGCTGTAAGAAATGAATGTCAACAAGGCAATTCTATAAAGCAACAATTAATTTACTTAAAGTCAAACAAAAACACTACTTGGGAAGATTAACCTTAGATGTGCCTTTTTTACGCCAGAAAGCTCATGGTCTCCATCAACACAGGTCATCGATTGTTCGCAGTATCGAAACAGATTAGATACTAAATTTATTCAACTGAGTCGACCGTGGAGTCCCAGGTCCAACTCCACTGCGGCTTAGAACGTTTGACAAGGGTCCGAGAGTATAGCTTCTCAGTTCAGCCGTTCGGATAAAACAGAACGTAGGCAGCAACACTTGTGGGAACTTAGGTTACTTATTTATTTGAACGCAAATTTACACAACAAATTAGCACGCTGAGTGTTGATCAGCATGTTTATGAATGAAAATACGTTCACAAGTTGTTCGAGTAGTTTTTTTCTTTACTATGAATAAAAAATTTACTCAAATTAATTTACGTGAACTTTTAGTTGTTTCTGGTCTTTTTTTTTAACTTGAATGAATTTTTTTATCTTCATAAAAGGTAAAACGGCGCATGTAAGATTTTGATGAGTCATATGTATCAGTGGCTGTGGGTGCATCATCCCCAAACACACGTAGACTGTTGCGTAGCGTGGAATAAATATTTTTGAAAGCATATACATGAATCACTGACTAACTTTTATTAGTTAAGGCGGTAAATGACATACGGGCAGTTTGGAAACTGACCGTTTCTACGATCTGCTTGTAAATACAACAACATTTATTTTATGTGCGCTACAGAGGAAGTAATCCAATTTCAAAATCAATTGATTTAGGGTTCGCCACATCAGGGTAGGTCGTCAATTTAACAAAATTGAGGTTGACTGCTACGAGTATACTGCAATTATGAGAAACGAAAAGAGCAGTCGAGGACCCGTATTTCTATTGCCTGTTCGAGTGATAACTGTCAGTTGCAGTGGGTATGTTTTCAGCATTAGTGTGAAACATATGCATAAATTCGTTGAGAAACCTCTGAAGACGGGTGTAGGATGATCCCGGCGTTGAATAGGAAATGCTCGACTAAATTTTGCAGTAGGCGAAAGGGGACCACCCAAAAGAGAGATCACTATCGATCACAGCTTGTTTTGGATCAAACTAAACTATTATTTATCAAAATGTGCGTGAATCTCTGTGAATCGATTAAAAATATGGCCATAAAACTAGACTTGATAAAAGAAACATACAGGCTGGATAACATTTTTTACAAAGCGAAGATATCAACGATCATATTCGAGTGACATTTCCGCTGATTAGGAATTAAATGCGAACCAGGACTAAAATGCAATCACGTTCTGCCTGATTCAATTATGTGGTCACTGCATACAATTCATGCGCCAGCGCACAGCTAATGTTAGATAAATATTTTCGAAAAGAAAACAGAAAACAAATCAGACAGATGATGTAATTTTCAAAACTAAAAGTGGAAACCCTTCATCCACACAGCATCAATAACTGATCAACTGATTTTTCACTGACTATTCTGGGGAAGCATGTAGGTTGTAGGTCGCTTGCACCCTAAAGCTTAGTATCCTGCTCACGCTAAATTGTATCGTCCCTAGTCTCCACTTCGATTCTCCACACCAAAGATAAATGGTCGCTAAATAATTATTTTGTGTTTTGGTTTTGGTTTTTTTTTTATTTATTACGCTAACGTTCTCTGCGATTTCCTCCGAAAAATCCATAATAATTGCAACACAAACTTTTCCCTCCTTTTTCTTCTGTCAACATTTATCTTCAATTTAATGTACCCGACATTTTGTTCGCGAGCTAAATGAGTGGAGACTTGTCATCGGTCCATCTATATGGAGTTAAGAATTCAGCGAGCGAACAGGATACTGCTTTGCTAAACTGCCTCGCTAAATTTTATCTTTGTAGACATTTTTGTATGGGAGGTAAAATTTAGCGCAAGCAGGATACTAAGCTATAGTACAAAAAAAAAATTCCTTGGCCTGAGTAATATTGGGACCAGCGTTGCCAAGTCATTCTGGCGTTTTTCAAATTGTCAGTGTTAATTTTGGGCACCAAAACAGTTTTTTTTTTAAACAGCTCCAAAATAGATAAAAAAAAATAAAAGTAAAAAAAAATATTGGTGCTTAAGTTACTTTGCCCTTTCAAATAATAAAGAGGTAGAAGAGATTATACCTTATGCAAGGCACTACAGTTGTTGACTTAAGCTATTTTACAAACAGTTATAACTTCCTCATTATTTGAAATTGTTTCACCTGGTTCGGCTTAAGACATAGAGTTAGGAGAAAACAATTCAAATAACGTTAAACAGTTAAAACTTAAGTCGACTTAGGCAGAGATATGGTGATTGCAAAGTAAAATAAAAATAAATACTCCAATAAAACTTAAAAAATAATAGTTACCTACATTTAATTTTTTTTTAAATTAGAGAGAAGGCAAACAGAAGAACGCATTTCATTTCAAGAGAAATGAACTGGTATAAAAGGATGGCAGCGTTAAAAAAAAAATCACTAAAATATTTGTTTAATTACTAAAAAACGCTCAAGCTTTTTTTTTCGGCACTAAAATTTAATTTTTGCAGCACTGACTGGGTAACGTTGATTGGGACTCGTAGCACCAACTATGAAGAGGTACCCATTAAAAAAAAATTGAATAGCCAAATGAAATAATCTTCTCTCGTGCTGATTTTAATGCGGTTTTCGAGACGAACATGAAAATTGCTCTGAGAGCAAAAAAGGTTTCTGAAAGTTAACCTTCTGCTGGCAGTGCCCCTCCTTCCCAGGAATCATCGATCGTGTGCCTATTTTGCATGTTCGACAATCGCCATGCACGTGTCCATCATGTGGTGAGTTGTGACGCATGGTGACGACTTTGCCGTATACCTCACATTTAAAATCTCGGGGGGTGTGTACCTGTACATCCAGAGTCGATAAAACCCCCGCAAATGCAACGTCGCGAAGGCGAGTTAGAAAGAAAGCCATTCACATTCACATTTAACTCACTCTTCCAATTAAGAGAAGAAAATAGCATCAAAGTGGAAACTAAAATAACATTTAAAAAAATGCTAAGAAATACACTTGTGCAGCTGTGTGGTGTTGTGTGTGCAGGCTATTTTGATGACTTGCATTACAAACGTACAATTGTCTATTCGATATACTGTCCGTACACAAACAGAATCCGTTATGGCGCGACGCACAGCAAACTACAAAGAGACGAGAAGAAGTTTTCGCTAAAATTGTACCGCTTTCACATTTAAGCCGACAACGCACAGTACAATTTCAGCTTGTTTATCTTATCTGAATTTTATTTCGCTTTTTGAAAGACACCATCGGATTATAAATGCAAATAAGCTTGATAGCAGTTAAAACTGCATTTCAAAGAAACCAAAAAAAAGGGGTGTGAGTTATCGAACAACAACACAAGATCAACAAACTTACGGGAAAGAATACAGAGAAGGGCAACAACTCCGTCATCGAACATCGTATGACACAGTTCAACATTCGTACACTACCGTTCTTCGTTCCTTTCCGCAGTTGTTGTTGACGATGCTTTACCTTCAGCATTTTTATCCATTTCTTTTACCTCTACCATTCCAAGTGGTAGGTATACCTGTCTTTATGGTTTCTTTTTGTTTTCTTTTTTTTTTGCCAGACACCGAGTGATTGTTGACGTTCTTTAACAAGATGCCATTGGAAAGGAGGCTGAGGAGAGCGAAAACTAGACCGATAAAACGCACCTGACCAACTCCATGGCCGAGGCCGCGGACATTTTTAGTTTTCGTTCCGAAAATATAGGTGAACAACAACAACGCAGAATGCCATCAACTAGACGTAACAGTGGGCAGTTGTGTGTTTTCCTCAGGGGTTTTCTTTTTCTTTTCCTCTTTCTTTCTTTGGGCACAATTTCCATAAGAAAAGCAAAAACAACAACCAACCAACCACCATCAAGCGATCGTATGATCTTTTTAAGGAATTCTCTCAAAAATATAACACGTCAGAGATTCCGTTCCGAATTTGTCCCAAGAACAAGGGGTGAAGGAGACGAGATCGGTGTAATTGTTTTGCTACTCGCTGGGTGAGCACATGGATTGCGCGACGGTTCATTTAAATTTTACGCGGTTTATTGTTATTTTCTTTTTCTATTTACCTTAAACACAAGGACAACAATTTAAGGACTCTCCGCTTCACTCACGACACCGAAAAAAATTTAGTTTTTTATTGAACAACGGTTAAATGTAATTTTTTTTGTTATGTATATTTTTTTTCTCTAAAACGTTAGTTTCTAAGAGAACCGAACCGGATTACACCAAAGCCCATCAATGACTGCCGATCTAGCTGGCGGGATTTGTTGAGTAGTGCTGTACGATGGAATGGAGAATAAAGTGCGCTGCTGGCTAAACTCAAAACTGATAGATAGTAGTGCGCGGTGCTCGCTGGTTCGTTTTTGGTTGGCGCGAGCGAGCACATAATTTCCGTTCTCTTTCGCATGCGTTTTCTATATAGTTTTCTCTTTCGACGCGATCGCTTGCGGACGATCGACGATGTCGATTTCGAGTGCAAGAGAAGTTGAGTGAGCTATTTTCGTTTGATATCAGCAATGATAGCGATAGACGTTTCGATAGTGCGCTTTCGAGATAAGATAGCGCGTTGCTTTGGCTGTAATCTTAAATTTATTTATTCAAAAAGAAAGGAAGAAAAAAAGACAACACAACACTTGAGATTTGGGTGACATGCACCCCTGACCCCTGAACGGGTATAACCGATCAGTACGAATGCCAGTCCATTTCAATTTCCTCAAAAATTGAAAACCTCTACCAAAAATATAAATATGAAAAGATAAATAACGTGGGCTTGTCGAAAAGCTATTTCATATTTAGAAATAAATCCAAGGTACTACTGGTGTATTCAAAAATAAACTGTTGTCGTTGGAACAAGGTCCTTTCATAATATTTTCAATATTATTTATATCGCATAAGCGTCTTACAAAACACACTTTAAGTCAGGCGTCGTCATCACCTATGGAGGAATTTGCGAACCTACGAAAACTAGTCCTAGACCGGCTAATGGTGGTTGCTGAGCTTAATTAATAGAAATTGTTGGCCAACCGAGCGCCCGTTCTGCCGCACATGTCTCTGTTTGCTCTTCAGTAATTGAGATGTGGGCATTGACAATGATACTTGGAAATTAATTACATATTTATATGCATTGAAGCGAATGGATACGAGTACCTGCGTGTCTGGGCAGTGATATGTGGAACACTTTTCTGACATTGATTTTATTGACTACAGCGATTTGTCAAAATGATCGTCTATTACTTCTCAGGTTTTTTATGGTAAGTAATTTTGCAGATTGTGGAACTAGTTTTTGATTTGCCTTTGTTAGCCATGCACAATAGGTTAAGAGGGGAGTTTTTTAAGAACTGTGTAGAACAGCGCCCGGAATCGAGTTTAACTTAAAAGTGTGGAATTATTTCTGTTTTAATCAGCATTTTAAGTTATAAGTTATAAGCGAAGCTGTGCAACCCTTCATTTCGAATAATATTGGCTTACAAGTCTTGAATTGCTTGCGACTTATCAGCAATGTTGCAGCAAAAACTTAACAAGCCTCACAAAAGTTGTCATAAGGCCCAAAATAAATCAGTTCTTAGATCTAAACTTCAACAACCTTTTGTGAGCTTCATTTGTTGAAATCTAAAGACGACTGCGCGCCATCTTGACTTGAAGGAGTTTATTGAATAACTCAGTAATTTTTACCAAATGTGTGGACCTGCATAGCATTGAATTCTGTACAACTCTGGTCTTAACAAAAACTTTTGTCGAATATCTATAGTTTTTGACTAAATTGTGAATTTTATCAATAGATCTTAAGGTCGATTTCACGTAAGTTTAAGATTTGTTTTAGCCAAGGTCGGAACCATTGAATTGAAGTAGCCTCGCTGGAAGTTGTTGTCTGTCATTATTGTTCGAGTTTGAGTATCACATAAGGCACAATAGGCTCCCTTTAGAAGCAGAGCCCCTTGAAGGCTCTCCCCGATTTATAATCATTTACACAAAATCTCAGGATATCGACAGACTGAACTAGTTTGTCTGAATATCTCCGTTTGCTCATACGAGTCTTAACGATTTAAGTTCTACTTAAATACTTATGGGCTACTTTTTTTCAGGGCATAAAGTATCACATAAGAGTTTATGTGGCACTTAAATTCGCTATGAGTCGTATCAGCAAACAGCCCTTAGAGCTGCTGTTATTGTTTTCCAGAGAGCACAGAGAGTTGTAGAAATCAGGGGGCGTTGGGACGATATCGTTTTTGAAACTTCTTGAAGTTATATTCTACTCGAATTTGTTTCCCTATCGTCTGATTTCATTACATTTGTGGAAAATTAACTGGATTAAGGTCTCAAACGCGTAATTTTTGCAGTTAGTGGCTACTTTTGGACGTCTATCGTTTCGACGATACGGAATGAGTGCCTAGTAAAAAACAAACAAATAAAACTTGCGCGGCACGTGTGACACCGATTTACTTTTCTAAACAAAAATATATCCTCTCGCAGAATAAGCTATCAATTTATAACAAACTTCCCCATCTTAAACTTCAATTTAAATTCATTAACTCATTAAAGTGACATGCAAAATTGTCATAAATAAAATACATCCTAAACTCGTTCACAAATTAACGTTAAACTTATTAAAAAAAACTCTTTTGAACTTGATTTTAATAATTCCTATTACCTGATACTATATATCAGAAATAATTTAACGATCTATCTGTATTCTGTATGTATTTTTGTTTATTAAATTAAAATTATCAGTTTATTAACGTTTGTAGATTCGATCTTATGAATATAATAAGAACTTTCACTTGCTTTATGTCAAAAGTCGTAAGTTGTCACAGAATAAAAGTCATTTATGGTAGTTGCTTCCAATCGCTATAAAAAAAAAACTTGATTTGCTGAAGTAAACAAGTTTGAAAAGCATTAACTTGACGTCCGTGTGTGCACTCATAAGTCGAGAACGGATCGTTTAATTTTCAAGATTTTGGGCCACAAATCTTAAAGAGGATGAAATAAGGGATACAAGTTTCTATGGGCAACCACATTTTGAAAAAAAAAAATAATTGACTGGACTGGAAAAAAACGTTGAGTGTCGCTTCCAACAAACATTTTTTTTTTAAATTTACATAGAATTACCTATATTATTGAACGAATTTGGGTGGAACTAAGTTCCCCATCAGGTCAGCTATATACCCATACAGTTGACAGCCTCCTTCATGTGGTTGCGTCTCTTTTGACGTCCCATTTTTAAATCAAATCTTAGCATGCCATGTCTTCTTTCATGCCCTTTAAAGCTGAACTAGTGATTGCGATGGTACCAAGAGTTTTATAAAAAAATCTTCGTTTCTCTTTTAAAGCTAATAAAAAACAGAACAAATATTGAATCCCCTAAGCCATGAGACGTTAAAAAGATCTTGTTTTGGCTTTTTGTTTGCGATGAAGATGCCTGCGAATCAAAAGAAAATCGATCTAAAGAGCTTATTATAGTGGCTAGAGTGACTATCCTTTTTTTCGGTCGCAGTTAATTTCTTTATAGAAGATGTAATTCAGAAAAAAAATATTTTCCATTTATATAACGCCTGACTTATTAACCTACCGTCGGTCTTTTGTTGTTAAAAGGAAATACTAGCTCATCAACAATTTGTTGTGCGTTCGACGGACGGATTTTGAAAAAGAGCTCATTTGCTAATCATATTTAAATGGCAGCTTTTCCCATACCAACTCAGTAATTGGACGATCTAAAATAAATTTTACTTCAAGATTAAGAATGATTGTTAAAGTAAGGTGGCTTTTCGTGTATCAAACTTGACTAGAGTTTCTCTGGTAGCCAACTACAATCAATAAAATTAAATAGTTGACGCAACTAGTCGTTTGTGTGAGTTCTTATCTTCTGGGACGAAGGGAAAATATTTACCAACCGAACGTCAGTCAGGAAAAGTCATTCATACAATATACAAGCCCATGCTGCTTATACAAGTCACATACACAACGCCACTTAAACTGGTCATTCCCCAAGATAATTCTGAATATTTCGGCCAGCCACAAATCAAATTCAAAACTATTTCCAGACCGGTATCGAGCACGAACTACCTGCAGCTTCTAAATATAATCTATTCTCTGCAAAACTAGTTTGGATCTGGTTCTGTTACAACCTGCTTCTATTAGAAAGTGCATTTCTTCTCAGATTCCATCAGGTACGTCGTATACAAACTGCAGTAAAGCACGTCAGATGTGAATGTAATTCACTCAGACAAATGTCTCTCTCTCTTCCGCTTTAAGTACTTTCCGATGAGTTCGACACTTGTGGGCCATTACTGTCATACAAACTTAATTCCAAAATGTCAACTATTTGCAAATTACGTATCACGCGAGGTAAATTATATCTTGCTTCTGATGTTAACCTTGAATTTTTGTTTACATCATTCGCGGCCACATCGCGCACTTTGATAATCACAACTCGTATAGATAACTGAAAATATTTTTTAACATCCCTATGCAAAAAAAAGCACGTCACATTGCAAAACCAATCATGGGTCATTCCGAGGTATAAAGTTCGACGATTTTAATTAAGTTTTAAATCAAAAATAGATTATAACCGTTGATAGGAATATTTTTCCTCACAGCAACAGACAGTAGAGTCCGACTTTCACTAAAATTTTGGTATTTTATCTGTCTTATCACAGGAAATAACATATTCCGAATGAAATTGAACCCAAGCCACAATGTATAGGTGACTTTTTTATTTGGTGCGTTGCATTTCAAGATTAGATAAATATTTATAATATTTAAGGGCTAATAACTACCCTACACTGTAAGCATTCATAAAAAAAACCCACCCCTTTCATTTGATTTGGATATATTCAAGACAAAATTATTTGGAATATACCAATAAAATTAAAACAACAAATTTCAATGATCTGGAAATAACAATAAAATCTAATTGCTGTTGTTTTTGATAGTACCACTTCCACAGTTACAATTCATTAAACTTGATCGTGATCATGATCAATGGCTGTCCATAATCCATGTGGACTATTTGTAATTGAACTTTGCTTCTAATCGATTGTAATTGAGGGCTTAAGCACCTATACCTACCTGCATGTCATATCAAGTATGGGACGTGTCGATATGTGCGCTGTGCATTTGGTTTTGTTAAATACCAACGCGTTTATGACAAATAGTAAGTTTATAATACAACACATTTAACAGATTAGAGCATTCCGTGCGATATAGATAAGTTTTCGTGATTTATACTTTAATACGAAGTACAAGCTTTAATCTGTGGGTATTAATCAAATCACAGATATAGGGTGACGGGACGGTGAGTGTTGCTCAAGCAAGAGGGACAAATTTATATACAATCCCGTCACTGATACTCTTAGACCGTGGCTACATGATCATGGCCATGATTGTCATTACGACGAAAGACAAATAAGTCCTCACTTTCCTTCAAAGCAAACACCAAATGAAAACTATATCAGAGGGCGTAATCAGTGGTGCCAGATCGTAGGTAATTACACCCATTTCGTGGGTATTGCCTTTCAAAATAAGATAAAAGGGCGAAAAAAGGTCTCCTGAGAAAAAAAATAGTGTTTAGTTTTGCATGGGTAAAAGGTGCATTTTTGGGTATTTTTGATAATCGTCTTGGGTATTCCAGTCCGAAAAGTCTGGCATCACTGACTCGTCAATTATATTCGAAATTGCTTTCCGTTCCGCTTCTTAGTGGGTGTTCTCTGCTCTGTTATACTTTCGAAATGAAAAAAATTATTTCAAACGTTCGTTTTCGAAGAATTGTACTTCGTAACGAGGCCACGATATGCCAAAGAAACTCTATGCGAAAGTATTTTTAAAAGAGAGCTTTCACTTCATGTAAAATTCACTTTTCTGCTCACGCAAAATCTCCACAACTTGATGGGTATGACGCTCATGCGAATGACTTTGCAACTACTCACTTAAAGATATAAAGGGTGGGCCATCTAGTGGTTTCTTTTTAAGTCTTAGGTTATTTTGACACTGACAGCTGTTTCCCGATCGAAATCTTGTCAGAAAGTCAGTATCATATGCCTCCGCGGAACTAAATGAGTCGCTTTACGCTTGAACAACGTTGGAAAATACTGAAAACTTATTTTCAAAGTGAGTGCTGTGTAGGCCGAACAGTGCGTTTTTGGCGATGTCAATTGGCCGCCTCGGAGCTGCGATTTGGATTTTTTTTTGTGGGAAATCGTGAAGGACCGATGTTATGCCAACAACACGGAAACGATTCAAGCACTTAAGCCCAATATCATTCAAGCAATCCGTGAGCTACAGCCCGAAACTATCAACAAGGTCTTGGAGAATTGGAGTGACAGAATGCGCTGCTGCGAAGCCAGCCGAGGCAGCCACTTGAACGACGTTGTGTTCCATAATTAATGAGAATACTTGACCTTACTAATAAAGCCATAATGAATGGAAAAAAATAATTTTGTTAATTTTATTGCATTTTTAAAAGGTAACTTGTATTTGGTCCACCCTGTAGACACTTCATTGGTGTTTTTAAGTTCTGGACTTTAATATTTTGTGTACGGGCTATCATTGGCACCTGGCATTGTTGTTTTTATGGGCCTTAATCGATAAATTCAACGTCAAGAAGTGGCGTGAGCTAAAGTCATTTTGGTTTATTGTTAACTTATCTCAAAAGGAGTATTCGAGCAGTCCACAGGGCAATTGGATTAAAATGGTTTGTTGGTATAGTTTTTTAACTTATTTAGAGTGATAAATCTGCCGTTGGAGGCGAGTAGTTACAAATAAAAGATAACGTACTTTTAAAGTTTGTTCAGATTTGTTTTGAATGCTTTCAGAAGCCATGTACACCTACCATCTGAATGTTTGGCAATTTAAAACTGTATAAGAGGAGAGAGATGACGCGACCAAAAAGGGATGACGAGCGTCATTCGAAAACGAACATTGGTTGCGAACAGTCGCTCACTTGCTTGTGATTAATTTATAAAATAAATAAAATATTCGAGGTTAATAAGTTTGGTCATTCATTTGCAAATTTGATCATTTTAACTGAAATTTCCTAGCAACACGGTCATTTAGTCCTAAGCGAGAAGACTTGTAGAACAAGTGAATTTCAACAAGTATCAACATATTTCTGTGTTCCGCTACAAACCACTTTTTCATGTTCTACCTACAAGCAGCTTTACCTACACCAAATACGTATTTCCAATTTAAATAAACAATTTCCCCGCCGGAATAATGGGTGAACCGGTTCTAGTTCTACCTGTGTTTTAATACCACTGACAAGCAAATTAAAGCAATTGCCTTTCCTTAGACACGCGCATCTTACATTCAGTTCCATCTACTCACTCAGTTCTTGACTTATTTTGGTAAACTAATTTTTTTCAAATAAATGCCATAACTGACCTTCGTTTCGCCAGATCTGTTGATGTCAATTCTCTTTGATATTGATTATTATTTTTAGACGTTTCTCTATTAATACACACGAAGAGTTCATTTTATCAGCTGTTTGCTTTTAATTTTTATTTTATTTTTTTTATAATAATAGCTATCATTTTTGAATCCATGTTTAAATGCCAAGTACTGATATATTTATATTTTCAATACCACTACTGATCACGTTCACTTGGTACGATTGCTGAAAAGATAGTTCATGACGTGGCAACTTCAGGTTCCTTATATGCATTGTTATGTTGGTTCATTTTGGGCTTTGTTGTTCCAAAAAGTCGGAGATTATTCAAGCAGGTCATTCATACGAATGAGTTAGATTTGGAAGATGCTCTGATTGAGGGATATATTTTTTTTAAATATGGGTAAAACTAATTAAGTGAGGTAAATTATTTGTTTGGTATTTTTAAGACCTAAGTGGATGCAAATATTGGTTCCAATTTTAATTTAAACTGTTCCAATACCTAGGAAGTTTTATATGTCCTTCAAAATGAGAAAAAAAAAATACGACTCCTACCAAACAGCGAAATGATAAACATAACCACAAATCAGTTGAGCAAAAGACATAAGAACAACTTCAAAAACAATCCCGGCAGACGATGTCAAACGACTGAATATGATGTCGACGATATGCGATTTTCTAAATCAACATCAACCGCATCGTTCTACTATCGTGAAGTATTGTAAAATATTAAAAATAAATTATCTAAACAGTTTTTGGAACACAAATAATAAAAATTGCTACAGTTTTCGTATAATTATTAATGTTCACTATTATTATAATTGCAACTCACCGTGAGCATATTAAAATTGGATACACATTAAGAGCGCCAAGTTTATTTCTGCGATGCCACCTAAAATTGTATTCCTAATATCTACATGCATGAGGTAAAGCAATTTTTAAAAATGTCTATGTCTAATGCGCACTAGACATCGTATTGCTTTTCATTATACCAATTAAACCATTTAATCAAAAAAAATAAAATTAAAAAAAAAAAAACAAAGAGAAAACCAAACTTTAACCCCTGAAAATCATAAACCTGCGAGCATAAAACAAAAAACGAAAAAAAAAACAAAGCTGTCCAAATAAAGTAATCGATTATAAAGTGCTGATAATATTTTAGATACCGCTGCCATGAAATTATACTCCAAGCCGCTTCCGACGAAGAAATTAATTCAGAAATTCAAAATAAATAATTGGTTAGTGACACTCGGAAGGCTCTCTAATCGCATGGTCGTTGCGATTAGAGAGCCTTGTGGATTTTCCATAAACCATGTCTCGTGGTTTCTCGTGGTTTGGCCAACCAACTTGCTCAAGGAGGTTAATATTGGTATATTTGGAAAATTTTTATTGGCCAGCTATCTGAATCGATCGATGGGAAATTCTATTCTCAAGAAATTGACCCTTGAATTTAAAGAGGTGATAACAAAAAAAATATACTTATCTCCAGATAAGGTCTAGGAGTGTGTTCATAATTTTCATATTCACAAAAGAATATCTTTTACATAATTTCTTGTTGAAAAGATGAAAGAAGCGGTTCAAACCAGGTAAGAACAACTGCTACTGCAATGGGAACTACAATCAAAAATATTCTAGTACATTCGAGTACTCTTCTAACTCAGTAAATATAATTATTGTTTGTATAGGAGCACATTTGTTGAACAGGTCCAATATTGTTGATTACATACATAGAATTTTATTTTTTATTTATAAATTTGAATTATCAACTTTACGATTGCTCTTTGCAGTTGCATTAAAAAAATAAATGAAGCCTATTACATCATCTGTATCCAGCGTATCACTAAGGTCAATGTCATCCTGCACTGCGACGTCCAGAAGCGTGTTTTAAAGATAACCCCAACGATCTTTGCTTGAACAAAAAAATATTCACTGCTGGAGATAGCATAATGTAGCGTAGTTATGCCAGGAGATGCTTTTCGTGTCACGTAGATTAGTTTGTTTTACTGAAGACTTTCTAATAATAAAATTGAAATGAGTTCTCTCTGTTTTTAAAATTGTTATCGCAATTTTTAAAACAAAGTGCATAATCAAAAAAAAAATCAGTACATCTTGGAATATTTATAAAATTGATTTTTGACTGTTTTCAAAACAACAAATACATTAACTTTTCATAACAAAATTTTTTTTTAATGCCTTACATAAACATTGTTCGGAAATTGCCACTAGTACACAGAAATATTTATTCCTCCATTCGGGTTGTCCCAAGAGAAATGTTAGAATGTGTTAAAAATATCAGGCCTATCCTGCTTGACATATCAACAAAATTCGGACAGTTTGGCAAAGAAAAATATAATTTTTCAACTCTTCAGAACGCGTAATGGAAGTGTCGCATTTATGCAATCGTGTTTTTTAAGTTTTCAGTAAATTTACTTATTTATTTATTTTTTGTCAACAAAGTATGTGGTCTTTTTTTTTGTCAAACAAATAAATAAATAAATTTACGATCATTTTACAAAAAAACAAGTTCAACAACTTATATTCGACTGTGGAAATTAAAAGTGACATTCATTTGACACAACAAGCGCTAGTTAAACCCGCCATAGCCCAGGCAATCATTTCTGTATCTAAAAAAAATATTTTCGCTTCCTAAAAAAATGTATAGAAGTCTTCTGGATGCAAAGCGAATCGAAGCGTCTTTTTCAGGTCTCAAATTTTTGAGCGCCAAATTGTTTGAAGAATTTGAATAATTCTGCGATACTAATAATCATTTTTATTGTCATTTCCAACTCACAATAAACCGAACAAACCAACTCTAAGGACATGCTAGGAAAACGCGCAGCTCGTAATGATGTTCCGCGATACCAAATATCATTTTTAGTAAATTTTTCGAGCTCACAATTTTCCATACAAAATTGCATATTGTGATGTGACCGAAAAAATATTTAGTGTCGTGGTTAAAAATGATTATTAGTAAGGCCCGATGTTGCCTTCTGTCAAAAATATGTTCATTCTTCGTAAAAGCAGTCCGCAAAGATTATAAGTGTAGGTACAGGCTATGGGTTTCGAGATCACAATGGTGAAATTTTCCATACAAAATTGCATATTGTGACCTAAAAAGTATTTAGTGTGAAGGTTGACAATGATAAATAAGCTTTCTTAAGAAAGACGTTATTAATAATCATTTTTAACCTTCATACAAAATATTTAATAGGTCACAATATGCAATAATATATGGAGAATTTCGCTACCTACTGTGAATTAAAAAAAATGTAGCCTGAACACTAGAAACGATTATAAGTAGGGCGGGTTTTCAAATAGTTTTGCAAGAAAAGTGAGCGCTTCAATTGCCTAATCAGTATTTCACTATATTCCCCAGTTGCATTTATCAATTTATTCTAATTATTTCTTAGAGTGCGTTCAGATTATATTCTGATAAGAAATCAAAATACAAAATTGCACCAATTCTGTTCACAAAATAGGATCTCATCTGGAAAACTCGTACAGAAACCTGTCAGCTTGTTAGGGTTTGGAATTTAGTCTATCCAAGTGAAAAATATTTAAACAAAACACCAACAGGCCTTGGGTTATTTTTAACAATACAGTTTAATTCAGAAAATCCTGTCTTGGGTAGTTCATGAAAGCCTGAGGTAGCAAAAGGAATAATAAAGCATCGGACAGTGTTTTTTCTCATGAAACGCAAGAACCTAAAATACTTTTCTGCATTTCAATAAATACGCACGCATTAATAAAAATAAATTGCTGAAGAAAGTATCTGTCAAACGCCAAATTGAACATACAAATTAGGTTCGTTCGCGTACGCGGTTTGAATCGAACGCAATCGATATAAATCTATCAAAAAATGACAGAAAAAGAGAGAAAATTAGCAAAATATCGAGTAACGAGTGGTTCCTCTCTTGGCTCGTAACAGCTCAGAGAATTTCAACCGGTAAGTACTGATAAATATGTCAAATGCACAAAGTTGTCAAGAAACAAATTCAAAATCCGTCATAAAAATGAATTGCACAGAGCAATAAAATCCGTAAACATAAAGAAAATTCGGTGGTGGTCAAATGTTGTCCTAGAACGTTTTATATGTTGCAAAAAGGTAAGTTGTATTATTTATTTATGATATGGATTAAATGTCAAAGATGAAAGTTGCTCAATGTAGCTCGAAGTTTATCCACGTACTTTGGCGGATATTTTCAGCTCTTTGAGAGAGTTTTTCTTAATTTTTTGAGTTAGACAGATTTGTAGGGTTTGGCTGGGGAAAGTACTCGAATAGACCTATTGACTTCACCTGCTGTGCAAGCAGTTCATAAATTCAGCGATTCTAATGTTTATCGGTAAGTACCTTTTCAAAAATATGTAACGTACAATTATTGTATCCAATACAAGCATCACCGCCATGGGATAGGTTTATGCATGGGCTAAAATTCCCTGTGCCTTGGCTATGGAAAACAGCTTTCAAAGCATTATTTCTCGTTGCCAAATCCGACAACCAGATGCAGCACTATTCGGTAGGGAGACTTGAAAATACATGCATTAAATTTTAAAGCAGACTCTGTATTTTTTCTGTAATTTATTTATCACCTAGCAACTGAATGGAAGGTAGTAAGCCTCTATTAATATCTTTCCGGAATGTAGGGGGGTTCGTGGATAGATGATTGTGTCGTTTTTTGTATCCACAATGAGTTGATTAAAAGTTCTATGTAATTGCCAAGTAAGCCCTTAGAATACCTCTACCTCTAAAGCAGTTATTGGGTTAAATCGTATAGGTATGGGCTTATGTCAGTCAGATGTGGAAACGATTAAATATAAACGAACCGTACACAGGACACCCCAGTCACCGGAAACGCCAAACGCCTTATAACCGATTTGATACGTCAAAAAGCAAAGACAGACATAATTCCATTGCCAGATATATAATTAAACTTTGATTGAATTTGAGTGCGACAAATGGGGAATTGGCATAATATTTCACGTCTGACATAATGTTCTCCGTCCGACAACATTGTCGGAAATCCCAATCGAAATCCGATGATGATGTTTGAAAATATAACAAACTGTGAGACACCCTTGTGACATAACCTATATATTTCCGGCCAAAGGGCGAGAGTTTAAATATTCCCCAGAACATTGCCGTAGTAAACCGAGAGGATTACGTATTCATGGACGGCTTAGATACACTCTAAAAGGACAATGAGTTTGACACGTAACAGATAGGATCCCAGCACAGAACACTGCTACATACTTAGTATCAATCGAGGGGATACCTTTTGGCATCAAGATCTAAACTTAGAAACGATTGGGGATGGTATTGTTCAGGGGGTGGAGGATTGACACTTTCATTGGATTAAGCATCTTAAATCAGATGTCAAAATAAAATAAATCTCTAGTCATAAAATCAAGGTCTTCACTTGGTGCTGCGATTTACTGCTTTTATCGTGTCATAAATTCTTCGGAAGATTAATCGTTGCCCAATGAAATCTACAGGCAGAGAGGGCTTTAACTTTGTTATTACACAGTTCGGTGTAATTCGGAGAAGTTGGGGTTTTATATCAATTCTAATGCACATGTGGGGGTATAGTAAAAGAAATATCCCCTCATCATCATGCCATTTATGATGGTTTCATTGCAGTTCAATTGCTCTATCTGTCTTTAGAGTTAGCGATTTGAACTGAGTGCAGTGAAGACTGCATGTATGGGATCGCCAATGTGCAGATAGTTCGTTTTAAAGGGACACAGTTACATTGTCCTTTGAAGTATATAAAAGGTTGGTACTCAAATTTCATGGAATGCGATGTTATAAGTGTCAACTGTGTGTAGCAAGAATTTTGACGCTATTTTCAGAGTAAGTTTCGACTGTCTGAAAATATGTGTTTTATGTCGATACGATTATTTTTAAATTTTTTAAAAGGCCCCTCTAAAATCGGTCTTGTTGCACCCCTTATGGTAATCATTTTGAAAAGTGCTCCACTTCTTAAATCATCGTTATCATAGTAGAACGCCATTCAAGTAAATTCGTTGAACATTTAAAATAATGCCCCTTAGGGGTCTAGCCCCTCAAGTTAATGGGCTAAAACTAAAATCTGCTGGAACACGTGTCCAATTATTTTTGATTTTCTATCGAGGTGTAAAATTTCACGTCACTGTGGTAATTGTTTAGCAAGTTATAGCCCTTAAGAAAAATATAGCCTTTCCCTAGTTAACCCCTTCAAAAACGACGAAGAGGGGTCATTAAAAAAATAAAAAACGAAAACATCATAAAACAATTCAATTTTTCTATTAGCGAATATTTAAGTTACTACGACTAACTTTTCGTGAGTTACATAGGTAAAAGCCCCCTGAAAAAAACCAGGAGGGGTCAAGTTCAAAAATTTTTTTTTAATTTCCCGTCTACTCAGTTAGTGGAATATTATTGAATTATCTATCAGTTACTGGTTTGTTTATAGAGATTTACATCCTTAAATAAACAAATAAATTAAAACACACTATAAAAAAAATACGTAAACTAAAGTTTATTCCGTACGAGGTCAATAATGTTTGTAGCTCCAATTTACGCTTAAATAAATAAATAAATTAAAATGATATTGTGCTAAGAAAATAAATTCAAATACATTTGTAGGTACATACCGCCTTAATTCGAAAATGTGTGATTTTTCTGAAATATTTTTATTAGATTCGTCTTAATATAGTATTTATATACATATTGGCCCTTACTAATAATCATTTTTAACCTTTAAATATTTTCTAGGTCACAATGGGTGATTTTATATGGAAAAATTTACCATTGTGTGTTCGTAAAATCTAGCCTGGACTGTTAATATGATTACGAGTATCGTGCACTGATTTTAAATAAAAAGTAGGTACCTTATATAAATAGTTACGCAAGCTGTCCCGCTTTCAAACCACATTTCACCGTGCCAACGAAGAAATTGTAAAAAACAAACTTCCTCCAACCAAAGACAGATACTTTTGCGTTCTCATTTGTTTATGCATCTCAGCTTTTGTCCAGGGAAATCAATCAAAACTATATACAAAGTTGGAAAGTAGGACAAACTTTCATCAAAACTTACACAATTTGACCTTATTCTCCCTTAGATATTTCCTTCAAAGTACACATTGCCATATTATTCATTCATTAGCACGGCGAAATAACTTTCCCGTCAAAAAGGAACATCGATTGCGGGGATGAAATTTGTACGTGACAAGTCATTGAACTGACAAGCGTGCCTGCGACTACGTTACAAATATGAATGATATTGAATTCTCGATAATTGATGGGATTATTTGCATTAATGACATTAGAAGATAATTTGTCTTGAGGAGGAAATAATTATAAAAATAATGCTGCCTCGCCTTGTACGAAGAAGTGTCATTTTTTTTGGTATACCTATTAGAGACTGTTTGTCTCAGAAAAATAACTTCTGGTCCAGTGTGTTCTTTTTTTGTGAATAACCCAAATGAACGGGTCACAAACATGTCAGTCAGTTTTATTTTTTTACACCTCGCCAGCAGTTGGCCTTTATCGACTTCCAACTAACGCAATAAATCCATATTTCGACAGTAAGTAATCGTCAACTTTGTAACTTGAAAACACCACAGAGTTGTTCAAGTTAACGGTGAACTAAATTGGCGGAGACAAGGATATTCACCGAATGAAAACAAACAAAGTATTCTCAAGTATGTGGAAAGCATTTCAAGAAAAACAAAAATCGAAGAGAGAAGTTCTAGCAAAATCAATACCAACTTGGGATGTGTCTTGATTTTTGTTGGACATTTCGTATGATGGCAAAGAAATTGAAAATTATATAGAACTCCTCATGAATACGTCAAGGAAATAAAAAGGGGAGAAAGGCTGTCACATTCATCCACTTTGTTTAAATCAAACCAAAATTTAAAAAAAAAATATATGTACCGACGGAATCTTGTTTACTCATCGAATGTTTACTCATTGATTGAGAACTTTCACAGTATCGTCCCTCAACAAAACTCACTTGATTTTTAAGGAACACCGGGAGAAAAACAAATCCAGATGGATGGGGACTTCGCCCGACTTGGTTTGCGAAGCCCGAGGCATTTAGAACAGGGTGGGACAAACTAAAGGCGATTTATGGTTGATACCCCAGTCTAGCTCGAAATTTAGAAAAGCCTTTGGAAATAAGTCTGCAACTTCTTCAAATTTAGCAAACAGTGTTTCAAATCTAAAAAGAAGTCGATTTTTTACCTCGACGTTAATCATTTAAATAGGAAAATCACATTAAATATGGGGCTCCACCGGGGTAGGACCAGCGTTTTGTGAAAAGGTACACATACTCAAAAATGAAGTACAAAATGGAATTTATTGCTTTTTAAACAAGGAGACATTTTGTTCTTTTAATGTAAACAAATCTATCAAAAAAATATGAAACATTTTTGGAGTGACCAGGGCACTCATTCTGTAATTTTCCAGATGATTATCGTCGAAATGATAGACTTCCAAAAGTACCAACTAAGTGCCAAAATTACGAGTTTGAGACCTTAACCCAGTTCACTCCCACAAATGTAATGAAAGCAGACGATAGTGAAACAAATTCGGGCAGAATATAACTTCATATGGTCATCAGAGTTTCAGAAACGATATCGTCCCAACGATTATTGTTATACGAAATCTGCCCCCAGTTCTTTTCAACAGAGCTCGTGTTGACATCAACAGCTTATATATGGAAGTGCAATTTGCTGGTAAAAATTTAATTTCTCTGTTATTTCCTATCAGCAGTGAGTCTTTAGACATTTTTGTTTTTAACTTCATAAATTTTATATATGCAGTCATCGTACTAAGGACACATTTTTATAACTCTGTTTTCAATGTAGTAACAAATCAAATGAAATCAGTACCTGATCCTAGTTTAAAAATAAACCACACCTCCACGAAAGATGCTAGTATGACAATTTCATCCCTGAACAAAAAGCAACACACAATAACGCGCTATCTCGACCAGCATACAAAAATAACTCCTAATCTCAGCAAGCCCACACAAGCCTTCCAAAAGCAAAGCCATATACCTAGTAGTTAATTCTAACGATGCCACTTGACAATTGCTTTAGACAGTTGCAATTGGCCGCATCGTTCGTATCGTCACTCATGTTCTCGCCATAAAACCAAACGACACTAAGTGTCCTCTCGAGTCATATAGACACAATGACGAGACAAACAATCCCGTACCTCTATTCCATGTGCCACGATTGCCATTTGCCACCCCCAAACAAAGGAGTGCACACCTTTTCATTCAACTATTGAATAGAGGTAAGAAAAAAAAACCCCCCTCCCACAACAATACTCGAAAGCAACTTAATTTGCATACACAAAACGCACACATTATCCTTAAAAGCACACAACTTGCAATCATGGCTGTTAGAGTCGCAAACGATTATATTCGCAAAAGATATCACGAACTCACATTCGCAGTCCCATATGCAAAAGTGAAAACAATTCAAATTTGTTGAGAGAGGCACTCAAATAAATCGGCGACAAAATATAAGCGCACAACGATGTTTCAACTTGAACTTCCATTGCAACGCATTAACTTGAAATGATTCCTCGAGCGAACAGAGTCTCGGATATTTGAGAGTTCACGAGACAAAATATGGTTTTAATCTTTTTTGTTTTTCTAATTTTTTTTTTTTTGAGAACACATCAAAAACTTATCAGGGACTTTACGGCGAGGAAAATTCCTTCAATGCGCATTGTTTTACTGGACGAAGGGCGAGTTGGAACAATGTTGCATTCGAACTTTGGGGCAGATTAAAGCAGATGACATACTTGGATGACGTCTGGCGTGGTCATGTTCACAATTTGTTATAAATCGAAGCAAAAGTGAAATGAATTGGAACAATGAACACGAAAGTTGTGGGGTGAATATTGGAAAAGGATACATTTGGGGGTGGTTGCATTTTTTGTCATTTTAGCGTATGGATAGGGTGGATAAATGAGGGAACAAATAGCGAGATAAGTATTTTTTAAGTTACCATCTGTGGCAAGAGAGAGATTGTCAAATGACAGGGTTTTATGAAAAACATAATTTGATTTATTATATTTATATTTTATAGTTCTTAGTTCAGATTTATAAATAAATTGCAACTACCTAAGAAATTATATATTGTCTTTAGCAAAGATAGCTCAACATTCCCCACATAACGTGGGAAATAGAAAGCATGTCAATTTTCTCCGGTTGGACCCCGAAGAAATAATCCATGCATGTCTTCCGCAGTAAAAAAACATACAGCGATTTATAGCTTTTCTTATATTTTTAAGGAACACTTTGAGTTCAGAGATTATACTGCCACTTTCTTCGACTTTTCTATAAGGGGGATCAACCGGAGTAAGGAAAAGGCCTTCATCAAATAATGCATGCTATAGGGAAGTAATTAATGCAAACAATGCCTAAAACTATTTCGTGTAGAATCAGATGAACCTTTTTAACATACTTAGATGGCGCTACAAGAAGTCAGGGGAAACCCTGATGGAAGGCCGAAACAGTTCTGACGTGCAAATCGATTGTCAGAATTGAGTATAGGGGCGAAAGACCAATCGCACCATCTAGTAGCTGGTTCCCTCCGAAGTTTCCCTCAGGATAGCCGGTGCATTTAAAAATTATTTAAAATAATCTTATCTGGTAAAGCGAATGATTAGAGGCATTAGGGTCGACTTGGCATAGGACTTCTAAGACGAGGTCTTAATTTACTGGTGTCTTTCCTAGGTCTCCCTCTCTAAACTTAGATTCTATTGAGTTTTTGCGGTCTTCTCTTATTAGAATTAAATATATCTAAATATTTATTAATTTTATCCCGGTTGAACCCTCATTCCTTTTACTAGAAACAACAAAAACGTGTAAAATGTTTGGATGTTGTTCACGAACAACGTAGGTTCAGTGGTTACCAATGTTTTATGGCAACTTACTGTGGTTTGATGAGCTGAACAAAAGACAAAAGATGGAGGCTCAACCGGGTGGAGGTCAGTAGGTTCTAATATGTAAATTTAAGTGAAGTTATTTGTATGAGTTAAAAAGCTTAAACTTGAAACTTACATAGTAATAGTCAAATAAAAGAGTGTTACCAGAGTTTTTTTTTCTAATAAAAAATTAAGATATTTATTCATAAAATAAAAATTTATTACAATATCACGTTTCATTTATTTTTTTTTCCATATAAAATAGGTTTTTAAATGACCTAACTGACTCAGCTTAAATCAGGGGATGGAGTACAGAAATATGAAAAATGTTCTCCATTTTCTTTTTTAACTTTACGACTTCGTACTATAAAATAAGTGCATTGTGATAAAAATCTGTTGACAGATAAAAAGAAATTGGTTAGCCATTCCCCAGTAGTTTCCCTTGAAAGGATTTCAAATTCCAATAACAAAGTCCAGTCCATCTACCGCCATCCATATATATTTCCTTCAAAAACTCAACCCCTACGAGCCACCCTGACTCCGACAATTTAAACATTTTCCACTCTTCATAAATTTTAAATGATTTCACAGAAATCAAAACGAGAGCACAATATCGCAAAGAAAAACTGAAAATAGAAACCAAACTGTCACCACACTCAGACTCCACCCCAGACATGAATTTGCACTCCTCCTCTTGGTCATTTTTGGAGTTTTCCATTCACAATCGTCGACTTATTGATTCCAACTGAAAAATAAATAAACAAAAAAAAACTCTCCATACGACCAGAGTGGATAATATTATTCTTGCCCTAACCTAATCGTTTGCAAAAACAGTTTCAATAAAACCCTCTATTATCCTTTCTCAAGAGCTAAGTCCAATAATCGGGTTTTCAAATTCATTTCCAAATGATTCATCGAGTCGTAGCATTCATTTATTTTTTTTTTATTTACTAAAACATTCGATTAACATCAAGTGATATGTATAGTCTCTCGATTGGAATCACAAAAATATGATAACAAGGAGCCTAATCCAATTAGGGAGTCGTGTTGGGGCGAATAAATCATGTCAGTGCGTTGATGGATGTGGTGGTTCTGTTTTGTTTGTTTAGAGAAAGTGATCACCGGTTGGAAATTAGTTTTGGGGTTGATGATGGGTGAGTGAGCGAGTGAGTAAACAGATCGCTTTCCCAAAACCTATTTAGAGGAAGAAATGGCAGACCAATGGGTATAAAGAAAATCCATTTTAATGGTAAGCGGCCATTAGAGTCCAATGGATTGTCTGATGGCATTTCGTTCTGCTGACTGCTACACAGTTAAATGTGATGACTGTCCCAGATGCGATCTGCAAAGGGAATTCCTTTAATCGTTCTTTAATGTTGGTTCGATGCAGTTAAATTGGGAATGCGAGTCGGATGAAAGGACTATCAGAGTTGAATGTAGTGTGCTCTGGTTAATCGGACTTGTAGTACTATTCGCAAATACTTGACAGAAACGGTTGTTATCGTAGTAAGTTTTCGGGTAAGCAGCAACGAATATTAACATCGCAATAAGTTCCGAATATAGGTAGATACCCTTGTAGATGCAATTTGCGATATCAAAACGCCAGCCAAGGTTTTAGTGAGCAAAAGGATTAAATGTGATTCCGCGGGCCTCCTTTCGACGGACACGTATTTATCACGTTACCAGATCGCACCATGCACAAAATCCACCAGTCACGAGTTGTTTTCGCGTCGATAAATTGAGCGCCCCAATTTAATCCTTGCGCTGTCAAGAACTCTGTGAAAATCGTATACCAGAGTTAATCCCAACCCATTATGCAATCACTAGTAACGAATTGATATACGTAATTTGCATCCCTTCAACCGTCGTCCGTGGATAATCCAATTTAAAAATCGAACCACCATCAACAACGCACAGAGAAGCGAAACCCCAGCTGTCGCCATTATCCTGTCATTTTCTCATTGACATTTTTATAGCGTCACTTTGCATTTATCTTGGTGCGCGCTCACACAAGAAAGGAAATAAACTAGACACGCGCTATAAAACGCTTAAAAACAATGGAAATCCCGTAAAAACTACTGCATCACACGCTTGTTGCTCCTGTCCTGCATATACTCATACGTCGGTATGTAACAATCCGCGCACTCATCCAATGAACCAGCACTGTGTCGTGTGTCCTTGTGTAAAAAGGTAATTGGAATCTGGCATCTAAGGGGTTGGGTTGTGGCTGCAACCAATAAGGAATGAAACGAAACGTTTTAGTTGTGTGCTTTAACCTTAGTGTCCTTTTTTTTTTATATCTATATAATGAATTCGTTTTCTGTGTCCTTAAGGCCATTAAACACTGCCAGCCAGCAAGGGTGAATTCAAGTCGTCTATTTAGTTTTTGTTCTTCTTTAGTTTTAACTAATTGTGTATGCAGAAAGCGATCTGACACAACGATTATGTTAAAGCACAATTATGTTTAGCAATCAGGATATTGTTGTCAGGCACCACCAACACCTACCCCTTATCAAGTGGCCTGTTTAGTATTCATAAAATGAGATAAAAGGAATGCAGCGCGCAAAAGATGATTATGATGATGATGGCGCTGATAATGTGACATGTGATTATGATCACACCTTATTTCACACAATGCGACCACAAACGACGGAAGGACATTCATGTGATAGTAAAGGGGAACTGCTTCAACTTTGTCCTGGGGTGGGTTTATTCCTGCTTCATTTTTTTGTTGCTGTAAAATGCGAAAAGTTTTCTGCGGAAGGGACACAAGATTGCGCAAAAAATTGAGTAAGTACAGTTTTATGTCTAAATGTTCGCTTGGAACTGCAAATGGTTGGGGCTCTGGAGCAGGTTATACGAAACACGCTGTGAAGTGCGGATAAATTAAGACAGTAGTGAAGGAACACAAGGGACTTTGAGTTGCAATGTGGACCTACAAATGAGATGCGTCTCCAGATTAAATAAATAAATAAGTCAGCTTCGGGTGACATATTGGGTTCGTGTACCTGCTAAAAGCACTCTTCTTTGGGAAATTTAAACGGCCCGGCGATCGTCGCTAAAATTATCAGGTGCAGTGCTTTTTTCAAACTCTCAAATTAAAAACGTTCCTTGTGAATGACAATCAGAATGGGTTCATGCACCTACTCAAAAACGCTCTACCTACTATGGGAGATTTAGACGATTGCCGGTGAAATTGCCAAGTCTGTATTGAAATTTATGGTACATCCTTATAAGAATATTAAAAAAAAATTTTAGCATAAAGAAATTGCTGTCACATTCAACGTGGGTTTGGGTACCTGCTAAATAAAAAGAGCCACCTGGGAATATTAAATTGACTGATGATATGACTGCATTTTTCCTTTCATTTATATGTGCATTTCGAGCAAAATAACGCTTCTGCCAACCCTGTTTTTTAAAAGCACTCAAAATAAACCTGTTGCTGTCAAAATCATCTTTCAGACTTCACCCTGCAAAATGTTTAATGATAAAAGTTTTACTCTCTTCGAAATTACTCATTTTTTACTTTTGCTTCCCCATATCCTACTACGCCATTTTGTTCACTTAACAACTTAAGTCTATTCTGAAATTGTTTTCAATTGCAGTAAAAAAAAATCCTGCAAATCTCCGCCTAAGCCTATACAGTACCATAATGTTCACCGTGAATTGCAATAAAAGTTTTAAAAGCAAATTAAGTGCGGACACATGTTACTGTGCACAGCACAATTTTACCTCTCACTCGTTCGGTTGTTCGTTGTTCCTTAAGAACATTAGGTTGCTATTTATACTCGCGTATAAATCTATGCAAATAGAATGGATATTCACGTTAATCCATTCGATGATTGCACATCTTTAACGTATTTCTTTATTTGTTTGTTCTTTGCTGATTTTTTTTTTTTTTTAAGAAAATTGGTTTAATGACTTTTCTCTTTTTTTTTTTTTGCTGTTGGATTTTTCATCACGTTGATGACTGTTTACTGTTTGAGAAGGTGTATAGTCATGTGCCACTCATAAATTAAATGATACATTGCTGTATTTGTTTAGGACGGAATTTGTTTTCGAAAATCCACCAAAGTAGTTAATTTCAAATTTAGTTTCTTAATTACTTGCATCGGGTTTTGGATCATTTTGGGTCAACCTATGGAAAGCATTCAATTTGGAATGGGCGCAATAAAAGCCCACGCATGCAGGTGGGAAGAATACGATTTTTAAATAGGCCGATTCTGTGTGTTTCAAGAGGTTCTTCTTTGGCAAAAAAGAGAATTGATTTTGTGTAGTCCTCTGCATTAAGTTGAGTTGGAAAAAATATTTTCTTATGGCAGCAAAATGCGCCTAATAAAAATTTAAAATAATAAAATTTAAAGCTTCACTGGCGCAATTTGTATGACAAAAATTTCCGGTTTAGAAAACGCCTCTTATTGGGTTCATATTCCATACAAAGTTTGTTGATTAAACCTCAATCTCAGCGAAGCTCCGTAAAGTAGAAAAATATTGAACAAATTTCGAGATTACATTTTTTTATTTTTTTTTGAATCATCTCGAAAGTATGCAATCATTTTGAATAAGGTGCTATAAACTGTCATATTTGACGTGTATTCCAACCTATGAATCTTTATGGTGCTCATTTAAACAGACGTATGTAAAGTAATAGCTAGAACTGAAGTAGAATGCAGTAACTAGCCCCAAAACAGCATTAAGGATAAGCCAACTGAAAAACCCAACCCAACTTTTGAGCACACACAGATTTAAAAAAAAAATACTTACGTTTGTCTTCTTCTCAGCACAGTAGACCAATATCTTGCTGTTTGCAGATCAAAAGAAAAATCAATTTAAATCCACTCAGATGGACTTTTCGAGAATAATTAAACAAACTCTGCTCCAGAAATTAATAAATTGAAAAGTTACAACGTGGCAATGCTAACAAGTCCATACAGTTTTGCATATTGTATATATGGGACTTTCACCTGCTGTTAGACACTCTCAACTGTAAATAGATGCTTTTATATTGACTTTTATTGCCTGTACATTTCTTTCTGCTGGTTTATTACTAATTTTTACGATCCAAGCAATAAGTGCACGATTTTATTACATTCAAAAACCAGAGTGCTGTGATGATACCAATTTCCTGTCAACATGGAAAACATTTTAGGATTCGTCTTGAAATATAGGCGGTGGGAATATTAATGCAAATGCATTTTTTTAAGGTCCACGAGAGTCGTTGAGTTGGTGGGCTTAGACTTTTTTTATTCAGCTAAAAGACTGTTGAATGTATATGAAGCAGTTTCGTTTTGAAAGTGTTTAGGAAGTGTTACTGCAAACTGGCTATTATAGAGAACTGGTACTTAGCTTTATGGTAGTGCAAATTTACTACAAGAAAATGCCAAAAGATTGTAAGATCTGTTAGTCAACGTATCGTGCGATTTAACACCATTCTTGTATTTTATTTAATTGGGTACCAATTCTGATATTCTAAACCATAATGAAATATAAAAAAAAAAATACAACACAATAAAGAAAACATCAGCGATGAATGAGACATTTTCGAGCGACCCATTTGTCCCCACGTTCCAACATCGAATGACTATCTTTGCAGAACTTAAAGATGAAATCGGGTTCCTCTAAAAAAAAACACTTGAATTGATCACCAGGCGTGAATAGTTTTCAACACTAATGACACCTTGTTCCTCGGCCTTAAAAAACGAATTTCTCTCTGACTTCATTTTTCGAAGTAAGCCAAAACTATTCCTCTTTCAAAGTAATTTTTTGACAAGCAATTTCTGTTGAAAAGCGCCACTTAAAAAGGTGTAGAATCCGTTTAAAAATACCACACACATATCTATTGATGAATTAAAATGATTAAAAAACAATTTATTTATCAATTTCTCCGTCTAAGGCTTTTCTCCTTTCGACTTTTAAGGATTCATCACTAATCATTCTCAATTATTTGATCGCATAAATTTTCCAAACTCAACTTCCTTTCACAACTCTACTACTAAACTCATCGTCTGGGTAGCTTCAAAAGAAATTTTATTTATTATCCCTATGAGGAGCATAACTCACACATTCCCCTCCCTCTACAGATAGATGAATGACCACGCAAGCAAAATAGCTTCACGGCTCTATTTTATGTGCATTTTAACACACCATAAAAAAAACAGTGTCACCATAAATTATTTTCCTTGAATTGCAGATAATTCAAGACAGATGTAGTATAAAACTCGTCGCCGGGTGAAGTTGTTTTTATTTTATTTACGTACATATTTTAAATCCTTCGCGAGGGAAATTAAATTCGTATTTTCTCATTGAACTACGTTTATTGTTAAAGAAAATATCCTTCGCATTTGAAAGAAACAATTTCGTGTTAGGAAATGTTAATCTCTAAGACACAATCACTATAGATACGCGCGGTTTAATTAAAACCGAATTAGGAAAGCGCTGGCACTGATGGAAGGGGATACACAACGTATCAATATACATTGAAAAATCCTTGACCCATATTCACAAATCCCCCTTTAGATACAAATGCGATATTATGCGAGAGGAAGTGCACTGAGCGTGTGGACTGAAATCAACGTATATTATCATTGTTTACATGCATGGGGAATCAGATAACATTCGAAAATTCTCGTTATCCTTTCACAGCGCTTGGGTTTGGTGTTGTTATTAATTCTAAAGCAAATGCAGCTTCTTTCGTGTTGATATGGTGGAATGAGGAGATCACGCCGATTGGCGTAGATAAACACCCTCGGGCGTATGAGTAACTTTTCTCTCAGTGTGGACGTTGCTATTAAGGTGATGTGGGGCCTTCTCCTGATAAGTTCTTCATTTAATGCACAAAAAACAAAAACGCGGAAGACCCCACTACGCACATGGTAAGTATATAATCTTTTTGAGTCAAACGAAAAGTATGTCCAGATGATTATGAGTGGACGTATAAAATTCGAAGGTTATCGGATCGCATTCCCTTTTAAGAAGGAGAGTGGATTTTATGGGCCTATAAACATTTTCATGCGAATCCAACTGTGGTGGGTGTTTATCTTTGAAATCTGAAAGTGTTCTGTTGTGAGGAGTCGGCGAATTGGAATTAACGTTTTATTGGACTGTTTGCGATCACAATATAATATTATTCGAGCTCAGTTTCAGTTGAGACAGAATTTCGATTCAAACTTTGCACTCCATCAATCATTCTTAAAATCTTTCCACATGTTTGGTTAAAGGACTATTTCGAACTCGTACCAATAGCAAATTTCAGTTTCAACTTTATATTTAATTAAATTAAATTAAATTTTACTCAAACTGTTCTGCAGTTTACAATATTTTTCCTGCAAAGTCTAAGTGGCTTGTCTGCAGAAGATTAGAAGCTAACAATTGCAAAATTTGTAAACTTAAAAGTCGCAACCAAAAATGTTTACTGGTGAGCAGTGTGACCGTTTCAGAATTGAAAAAAGTAGCAAAGAAAAAGGTCGAACGAAAAAAAGTGTCATTTCTGAAGCAGAATAGCTTATTCAGAATTTTTTAACGATATTTAACAACTACTGGTTCGCTAAATCCAATAATAGTGTTGGGACAGGCAACTGCCTGTTTTTGTTTGGAAAAAACAGAATTTGAAAATTTTTTCAAGCGCCTTCTCCAACTAAAAAAAGCGCCAAAATAGCAAAAAATTGCAACTTTAGTCGAGCTGTTGGAGAGCCTCATTGACAAGCTGGCACCAATCGTCACGGTTCTTTCTGTAACCAAGTCCCACTCTATCAGGTACCCAAATATAAAACGAATGGTAGCTAGAAATTCAATATTTTAACCATATTTAAATGCAAGTGCGAAGTATATTCCTTACAAAGTTTCCAAATTCCGTGCATTTTTCAAATTTGTTTCCCTTCATTTTAAAAATACCTCCATAAATGCTACAATTCATAAATAAATTCCCATCATCATGTACATTTCCAACAGAAATTCAATTAGTTGCAATACTCAACCACACACAACAACCATATCACGGTAGACTCTCTACCTACCATAGTTACTCGTATTTCGATGTCATTGCTCAACTCTTTACCTATTGCTTGGCAACCCATCATCATCGCTCTAATTAAATCACATTCACAATGCTTTGTCATTGTCAACGCGGTCTAGCTCTCTTTGATTATGTCTGGAATGGCCTCGTCATTGTCACAAATAAATTTTCAAAAGGACTATATCCGCACAAATCCATGCCGACAATAAACAGCGTTAGTATACCCATCAATCTGTAGGCACTATAATACATATGAGCAACTACATACGTCAGGAACTCAATGAATGTCTCTGATTAATTCCAAAAAAATAAAAATAAAAATAAAAATCCCATGACAGAGGTCCTTTTGAAAATGTGTCATAAATAAGGATTTTGTTATCATTTACAACATACGCACATGTGGGATGATGAAATGATGCGAATTGTGACAGGTCATATGCGTCTTTAATTTTTATCCGCAACTGAGTTTGTCGTAAACAAATCGTAATGCCGTCTGGCGGTGCACTTTAAAAGTCAATTTCTCTTGGAATTATGGACGGCCATTGTTGCATTTGGCTCAAAAGAATTGAGATTAAATTCACAAAAGGAAAACAAAACGCAAACAGATCACACTAATGGATCCATATTCCATATGCGCTCTGAGATTTACATGATGAATTGTTTTGTTTAATCACAAAGTGATCGGTTGGCAAAAGCGCCAGGGATGTTGTATATGTTGGCGGATTATTTATCTATAAATTATTTGAGACAGAAGAACATTTTCCCGAGTGATGGGATTTTTTTCAACGATGTAAAATGGGAAAACAAAGAAATAATTTTACAGGCTGTTGATATTTGGAACCGAGTAAATGCGGGTGACCCAGACGCGGTTGTAGGGTATTTACACGATGAGTAGCTATTACTATGGAGACAATAAATAACAAAAAAATTGCGGGAATTACAAGCCACTAAAATCAGTGGGTACTACAAAAAATCACTTTTTAAACCTTAAAATTGGAACTTAAAATCGAATGGATTTGTTACAGAATCATTAAAACTACTCCTCAACCTGTGTGAGTTTCTTAGAAACAACAAAGGGCTTGGGTTGAAGTGGCTTAGACGACACACTTCGACCATTATAAGGTATTACCCGTAGTGGTTAATATTGCTTTAAAAAAAAAACAAAAAAAAACAACCATTGACATTTAGTTTTGATTTTACCGCAATCGGCCAACAAATTTCGAAGTTTGGGGAATGGAATTCTAAAGATATATATTGTTCCTTTGAGTCTAAATCGATAGCTTTTTCGGGCGGAGCTTTAGACTGTTTCGATTTTGATATACTCGCAAGCGCATACCTTGCGAGTAGATGAAAAACTTGAATAGAATTTGGAACAAAAATCATATATACCAACATATAAGACCCGAGTCTCTCAAAAGGGCTAAAACAAATAACGGATCTGTCAAAATAATGTCCATAAGCGACAGAAAAAATAAAGTGTTTTGGCAAAGAAGGAGCTGATGAGCAAGCTCTTAAGCAGCATCGAACAAATTTTAAAATCTTAAATAAATATGGTTTTATAAAGCAAATAAACAAAGGGGATATCTAATTGAGACATTTAAAAAAAAACACCCCATTTTTAGTCTAATGAATTTAGTGTTAAATGCTTTAATGTGAGCATTACCCACGTTTGGGGTAACTTTGTGCCACTGACGAAATCCTTTGATAATCATGTCAAAATGTAAGTTGAATTTTACCCTACATACCATTAAACCACATGATTGCAATATTTTTTAAAGAAACAAATGAGGGATTTTTATTTGGGATAAAAAAAAACTAAAAGCCTTAACAAAAATTTTTTTTTAATAAAATGTTTCGGGGATGCTATAAAAACCATAAAGATTTGTGTCTATTCATAAATGATTTTGTCAATTCAGGGCCAGGCCCGTTGTTCCGGAAACGAGTTTCTTTCCTCTCTGATTTGTCGTCTTTTGAGAATTCGTTTTAAGTCAAGAGGAGTGACTTGAAAACCATAAGTAGATATACCAATATTTTGTGCTAAAAAAATTATGACTTCTTCGGCACTGAAAACGGTTTGAAGTCCCGGAACATTTGAATGAGCATCTTTTAATTTATTCTAGAGTATTTTTATGAATACCCGACCTTTCGTTCGCCTTTCAAATCGGAATTCGTCCACTTCGGACTTCCTGCTCGGCGGTTTTAATGATTCATGGGTGGAATTACCGAAGGGCCATTATCCTATCTTTTTTTATATATTTTCGAGGCATTTCGGCTCAATGCTCGAAGGTTTAAATTTAAGATTCAAAAGTAAGGGGCTACTTTGGACCCAGTGAAACTACAAGGACGGTGGTAAAAATGTACCCATGATCTTGCGACATTATTGAAAAGGGCACATACAAATTTAAATTTTACTTAAATTAATTTTAATATAACTCATAAATAAATCCTACAGAAAAATAACCCATCTTCAACTCAGTAGTGATTTTAATTTTTTGGTTGCAGATGAAATTTGTCGCACTAGAACTTTTCCGCCAAAATCTTGATTTTAAATTTCATGTCGTTATTCAAAAACATAAAAACAAAGAAATTACAGAATATTAGAGAATCACTGGGAAGCCTTTCCTGCAGCCTGCACAGTGAAAAAATGTGCATATTTTATGAAAAAGTGGTGGTAGAGTGAAATTGAATGTAGAAAAGCACGGTTGGCACAAAGTAACAAAGTAGGTGCACGAAACTCCCTCGTATATAAGGGTTTTAAACTATTTAATAACTTGCCAGTAAACATTAAAAGTACTTGCAGTCAAATAGTTTTCAAAAAAAAAAAACTGGTTATAATCTGTAAAATTAAAGTTCTAATAAATGAAACTCTTAACATCTTATTTAATGAAATTTTGTAAATTTATAATTAATTTTAATTTTAAATAAATTTACATAATTTTAAATAATAGCTAATAAAATGCTTAATAAATTTCTTTCATACAGAATTACTAACTACTCAACTGATTGCCAAGTTTCACCCGTTTTAGGGACTCATTTTGGTCAAAGTTTACAAGCAAGCTTACGAAAACGTAATGAATTTAATTTCAAAAGATCCTAAAACGTGCAGGATTGGTACATTTTCAGTAAAAGTCAATAAATTGTACACGAAATTATTACAATAAAATAACACATCAGCGATACAACAATACCACTTGATAAATATACCATCTGACAATGATGGCAGTTCGTCAACTTGGGAGGTTGCCAACGCATTCAAAAAATATCGTCAATATTTTACTACTCTCCAGCGGAATGACACACGACCCGCGTCAACGTCTTCACTTCGAACTGGATGACTTGTTCATTGTCCTTAGGACATCATAATTTCATTTTCAGTTCCATTTCATAAGGCGAATCATTAACGACTGGAAAAGAACATTGCAATTGGAGTGGCCAGCAAATGGTCGTTTTAGGAGATCCCCACCACAAGGCTATAAAAACGTGAAATATTCGTAAATCACCGAAAACAGTTCATTAACCTTTCAGATATAATATAAAAAATGTGTGGACCTTTCCCTGGGTTAATCTAGCACATCTAGGCTTTCTGGCTTTCTGAGATGGGTGTGACATTTTGTCGTTCATATATTGTTTGGTCATTCATTTTCTCCATAGTTACAATTTTGTTTTATTTTTTTGTGTTGCTAACATGTAAGAGGTGCGTCACCATTGTTTAGATTGAGATTATGTCCGTCTATTCATCAAAAGGATTTCATTTTGACTGACAATAGCCGTGACCTGACCTAATCGCTTATTTATTTAATTTCAGGACATTTAAGCTTATATGTAAGTAAAAATAATAAATTGTCGGTTGCTGTCACTTTAGAGGCGAAAAAAATATCCCAAGGACATTATCAACACTCATGCTGATTTGTTTAGCAAATCGTTTTGTTGTCGGTCGTCCTGGATTGTTTGTGTGCTTTTTGACAAATTCTTCTTCTTCGGCTGGAGTTGGAGCTTATGTGGGAAATAGAAATAAATGAACGATAATATTTCAAATGCATCGCAGGTTCTTGTCGCACATATCAGAAGCTCCAACGTCCATCCAAATGGTTTACATTTACCAAACGCTTAAAAGTCCCTTAAATGAGTCACATTATCCCCGGCTGTCATGGCACATCCAATTACTCATTTTCTTCTGCATAGAAACGCTGTAGGAATTTTGCGGTTAATAGCTCAGAAATATGATAGCGAATAAGCAAAAATTTACGAAAGCTTCTATACAGTGGCATCGGATAAGAAACCGCTCTTCAATTAGGCTACACAAGAATGTGCTTGTGCAATTCCCAAGGCGAATCGATATTTCCGAGGATTGTCATTGTCATCGTTCAACCCTTAGTGAAAGTGTCCCATTGTCAGGGTCGAAATACAAACCATGGCAGATACCATAATACAAAGAGCCACAAATTCCTAGCAATTGGCCCGGCCACAACCGCACAAGGCGCACACAACAAAACAACAGCACCGCGTTTGATTAGTTTCGTCTGGTAGCCACAAACACAAAATTGCACCAATTATATTCGTCTGAATGGGAGGAACGCTTGGCCAAAAGCGAACGCACAGCAGAATACGGTTTTTTTTTTCCGGCGAAACAATCCGCCATCTCGAGGAGGGTTATTCTGTGTTTTTCTGTGTTCTTACCCTGCTTAGCATGATTACAATTATGGGCAATGTGTCTGGAATCTTTATGCGAATTAATTCACAATGGAACAGTTTCTTGGATGATAGTCGAAGGAGTACTGTTGATGGCGGCGCCACCATCACCGCACCACAAACACTACCAACTTCCAGGCGAAACAAAGAATCATCCAGAAATCTATGGCCATATTAATGCGCTGCATTTAATTCGTGAACAAGTTATTACCTCTGGGACAGATGACCAGAGGCTAAATGTCTTTGTCAGTACGCCCGGTGGCGCTCTTGACAATATGGCGAGGGGTTGGACGGAGCCAAACCGATGTTGACAACAAATTTTGGAAATTAATTGCCCCAGCCGTTTGCGTTGAAAAGGTCATAAACTTTCAAGAGGTGTTGAGTTATGAGCACGGCTGGGAACGAGTACGACATTCCGTTGCGCCTATGAATCGAGATATACGTATTCCTGCCTTTGGCGACGTGCGGCGGGGTGGATAAAAATAAATTTTTGATTGTTTTTTAATTGCCTGGCGATGGCATCAAGTGGCCGTGTGGCGACCACTTGGGAGTCCTACGCAAAGACGATTTTATGATTGAGCGGATGGATTGAAAGGGGTTGAAGGCAATGGGAGGCCAGTACAATATGTGGTTGAGTTGTGGAATGGAGCTGCTGCTTCAGCCGCACCTCGTGTGCAGCTGTATGGAATTGTGAATTGTAATTATGAAGATTTGTAGAATTTCAAAGAGTACCCTGTTGAATGCGCACCGCGGGAGATGGCACGGAGCATTTTGATTAATGAGATTTATGCTTTTGAAAGGGCTTTTGTCCGCAACGTTTTATTGTGTCGCCCTGAGGAAGGGTGGATGAGCTACTAAGGGTTGATTGGGAGTATAAAGCCGGAAAGAATAAGCTGTACCCATTTCAGCGTTCAAACTCCACCCTTCAAACAGTACCTGAGACTTATCAGGGATAGCATGAGGATTCTCATCAGGCAAGACCAAGCTCCATCAATAGGCCCATCGTTATCCCTTCGAACAGAATACCTTAGGGCAGCCATTTTTTTTAATACCTCTAGTAGTGCGGCATCTCTTTCTACAGCCACGCACATAAAGAACGCGCACACATATTTTATTGTAAAATCTATTTCGTGACGAGGCTCACATACATCTGCATTCAACTGCTCACAGGATACTCCCAGCTTACCGCATTAAAACCCCCATTACCATCGCTTACACACAACAATAATGAAATCCGTCTTTCAAATTTATGCCTCACCGTGCACTGTATACATTGTTTAAGTTCAGTGACTCCTTGATTCATAGCAGACGCTCCTCATTCGTGTTGGGTTTCAGTTTTCAGCCCATTCATGGTGAACCAACTTAAATTTGCACAAAACCTCATAGTCGGCTCGTTATGAGCAATTAAAATTCTCCTTTCATCTACAGTGCCTCGCCATTCATTCGTATGTTCGACAGCCCACTTTGGTTGCAATTTCACCCATTCCCTCATTCGCCCTTCATAACACCCTTCGGTGTATAAAAATAGCATTTCAAGGATCCGCGACCCGTATCTTTTTGCTATTTGACAAAACAAACAACATTTTCTTGGATGGGGAAAAACAGTTTGGTAAACATTTGCGGCGCACACATTTATCGCGAGTCCTCGTCCTAGTTTCAACTCCATCCTTCCTGTCATCATTAACTCCTTGTTAATTACTTTCCGCTACTTTCATTGCGTTTTCAGTCAGTTCGCTTATTGCATCTGATCCGATCCGATGCGCCAACCAACAACCCAGCAAACCATCAAACGGATGTTGAAGTTCCATCAAATTAATTGAAAAACATTTTCCTGCGTCACAGAGCTATAATGTTGGACCGTCGGTCGTCGTCGCTCGAGCTCATCATCATGTCCACTCTTCAGTCGTGCAGACAAATAAACAAACAGACAGACATCCTGAAGTGTGTTTATGAAAGAGGGACGTGGGCTGATGTGTAGTTTTGTCCTACAAAGTTTTGAAAAGAGTGCTCGGATGTTACTGCGTGGTGGATGGAAGGAGCCATGGAAAACTTTGTCAATGGGTATGTTTATATATCAACAAAGTGCTAGTGGTGGTGTATGCTTTACAGTAAACTTGGTGAATGATACTTTTTGCCGGGAGTGCAAGATGAGTGGAACAGTTAAATACATCTACTATGTAGGTAGCGTTGTGTTTTGAGGTGAATTGAAGCTGTTGCGAAAGGATTTATTAGATACGTGGGTATAGAAGACTCCGCACACGGGCTAGTCTGTGTTATTCGTATAGAAAAGTTCATTTTATCCCTCGGGGATAAGCTTCATAGCAACAACAACAAAAAATTCATAAACTTTTAAGTCGCAGGGTGAAGTTGGCAATATTTATTTTCTTACAATAAGGTTAGATAAGCCAGCCCCGTGGTCACAGGTTGTCTGTGGGACAGTTTTCATTTAATTTTCTACTCAGACGTAAAGGTGTGTAAAATAAAAGGAACAATCCGAGTCCGGAGGCTGCAATAACTGTACGATGAATGTTTGAGAAGTATATCGCATTGGCACACATAATCTGCAGTCCTTGTTGACTTCAAAACGTCAGGAAAAATAAGTCTGCCTTCCGAAAAACGGGAGAAATTTAAATAAAACCAAGGCTAAGCGACTTGGAATGAAGAAAATTTGTTGGATGACGACATAATGCAGCGCGAAAGATGTTCATTTCTGAATAGCATAGCGCTCGACTTTAAGTGTCAAAACGTCAATTGGCTTTCCACTTTAGAAGACCGCTATTGAAGCCCAATAACACGAACTATTTTAGAGATGTATGTTTTGACCTTGCCATCGTACGGTGGGTCCAATTTTATGCTTGGATAATATACAAAACCCGCATCTTTTAAGTTTCTAATTTGAAAAGCTTTTAGTTGTAGAAGTTTTTTTTCAAATACACTCTTACACCCTGCGTCAATCAAATTTATATTGAAAATAAGGCCACTAATATATTGAAATAAGTTATTAAATTAAAAGCGCTAGAAATTTCACCGGGAGCTAGAATTTTTAAACGCGCGCTAAAACTGTAAAAAAAAGAAGCGCCAGATATAGCTCCGAAAGCGCTGATCTGACACTGACAGCACTGGCGTCTAAATAGTAGGTTCGAAGCTTTTTTAAACGCTGTTTCTATTAAAAGAATTTTGCTGTTGGAAAATTTTTGAAAAGATTACTTCTTTTTGCTAGAATATAAAAACAAAAATTGTGGACGCGTTACAAGAATACGCTGATTAAATTTAGTATTGAGACATTGAGCCTTTTCGACAGCTCACTGGAAGAGGTTCACCGTTCACCTGCTATTTTTAGCGTATACATAAGAAGATAAGAAAAAAGAGCTTTATCAGAACAAACGCCAATGAAACAGGATAAAACTTCTACTATCGTACAGCTACAATTACAGCACAAGCAGTTACATTTTTACCAAACCGAGCTGCATGGTTAGAGGCGATTTGTTGCTTGTTAATCATTCAAAGCATCACTTATAAAAAATATCGCAAGCTAAATTCTAGTCCGATCTTATTCTTAATGTTCTTTATTCTTACGTCATCAATCTCAAAGTAAGTCGAATGATTCTTAAAACAATAACAAAAATCAAGCTTCTTAATTTTAAATCATGCAATATTAAAATCTGAACCAAATCACCTGAATAATGTTTTTGCACTCAAATACAGGAATAAGAACTATATTCTCCAATCAAGCTGAAATAATCTTACACTTACATGATGGATTAATGTGCATACCAATTAAGATGTAAACGCTCATGATATACGAATTTATATTCTCGAATCAAACGCAACCAATGTCAAACTACGATCGAAACATTACCGATACAAGAATTGAATTCTCCATTCAAGCTGCACAATGTAAAACTTGCGTGATGGATAAAGAAAGTGCAATCTTAAATTTTGATCTGACATTCTTAAAGCATTCCAACAAATTTAATATAAGGATAACTTGTTCTTATTTAAATTTTTGAAAGTTTATTTCAAGGGTAATTATTTTGGGCTTTATGGAGCATTATTTCTACAGTTGATTAATAGGTGAACAATAAGGTGATTCTGAGCTCACATATTCTTCACTTGTTAAGAATAAATAATCGTATTTTAAGTTTATAATGATTTGAAATCAAGTTGTTGCATTCTTAGAATGAAACAACTTCCGGCTTATTTTAAGCTCACACATTCTTCATTGCGCTGTGTAAGATTTTTTGCACTTGGATTAAGAATTTCCGAACTTAACAGACTTTCGTCAACGAATAGGCTTGATCTGACACTGATTATCTTGATTTTATATCGTTGTTTCTTTGAGTGTACTGGTTCAATCATTCAAAGCATGTTCGTTCCATTTTTAGGTTTAGTCAGGTTTAGTTTGCCTTTGGCACTTTTTTGTTTACAAAATTTAAAGCATTTACAATTGTTTATGTTTTACCAATTTTTGTCAATCTTTCCAAAACTTGAAGTTAAATTGTTGGCTTTGAAGCCGTTCAAATATTAAATGGCGCATCGAAAAAGCTCGTTTAGCTAGAACCCTTCTCGCAAAGCCCTGGTAATATAAATAGCTCTTTATTTTGAACAAATCTCTGAATCTATTCTGATTTTAATTTTTGCAAGATCTGAGAAAATCATCAAACTCCGGAAGATGTTTTTGGGCCTTAGTAATTATAATTTTTAAACCTCGCCTCATATATTTTGTAGGTCGCAATATGCAATTTTGAATGTAAAAATTTGCCATTGTGAGCTCGAAAAATTTAGCTTGGATAGTGTCCAAAATGGTAATTAGTATTACGGTTTGAAAATAAACTGGAGGACAGTTAAATTATTTAGAAACTGCGTACGCTTTTCTGAGAAATGATTTTATACCTATTAAAAAATAACAACATTTTTAGTTTCTCAAGTTTCTACAACTTCTCTTTGGCTTTGATTTGACTTAAAATATCAAACACTTATTGCTGTAGGTATACAAAAATGGTGAAGGCAAGATATGAGAAGTTTTCCAAGGACAATGCATTTGCCATCTCGTTTTGTCAAAAAATATCCTAAGAATTTACCTAATTTGTCTAAAATCATTTTTCTAAACTATGAGAGAACGTTAAAAGAAATAATTTAAAACCTCCTCAAAAACTTATCAGGACGTTAAAAAAAATGACTAAAAACCTCCTTAAAAACGTCTCATATAATGAATCAATCAAAGTCCTCACAACCTATCTTCCTACTCCCTTAGCACTCCTATACGTTATGGAAAAAATCTTTTCGATTGACACAAAGTTTTGTGAGCTTAATGCTTAGTCAATATCCTTGTCGACTCTTATCCTCTACGGACTGCACATGGAATTGTCACACGTATTTCTATGAACTACGTGCTGGGGAAGGTAAATGGCAACGTCTAATTTATCCCTCAAGTCAGGGTTTCACTTTCAGTTGATTGTGTGTGTGTGTGTGTGTGCAGAGAACACGATAATCTTGTTCTCATATGAGTTGTCATTGTCAATTGTTCTGAACTTCAGACACATGCTGGCATCAGGCCATCAGAGTCAGGTGGCGCGACAGTTCAAGAAACCCACTTGACAAAATGATGTGCATAGATTTTTCGTAAATTTTTTCCTATAGCGAGAAATATCGACGAAGGATTTGACGTTTAACCACTCGAAAACGGGTTCTATGAATTTATATATTGCAATAGAATGGATTACTAAGATAATTATAGTTATGGTTGGAAGTAAGTCGTTGCTTCCATTGTCTTTATACCACGTTTTTCAATTTAACTGCTTAATTACACGTCCTACATCGGTGAATGAGATTTTTTTTATGCGCCCTACATCTAGGTGTAATGAAGGTATCACCGCACAAGAGAAACGTATTTTTCTTGGGCGACATGGACAAGTGGATATCGCGCTTTTGAGAAGGGACGTTACCTAGATTGCATTCAAGCCACGTATCGCGAGGGTAGTTACCCACTTATAATTATAATTTACAAGAGAAGTTGGAGGTTGGAATGAAGGCTTTTCACAGAACAACTTTGGTTGCTTTAAAGAATCGTTAAGACGCGATTTATTGTGCGAAGACGGGGAAAGAGAAGCCACAAAGTGAGAAATTAAAACAGCCTTAAGTGGAATGGAATAAAATGAATGACAGTATTTTGTTGTATCACCGGAAAAAGAGAGATAGAATGGGAAGTTTATTGAAAATAGCTTTGCGTTCACTAAAGTTCCGTTGCCATTTTCGTCGTCGAATAGTAAAGGGTGGGTTTCTTTTTAAATCATTGATTATTTTGACACTGACAGCTGTTTCCCGATCGAAATCTTGACAGAAAGTCAGTATCATATACCTCCGCGGAACGAAATGAGTGGCTAAACGCTTGAACAACGTTGGGAAATATTGATTCCATATTATTTCCAAAGTGAGTGCTGTGTAGCCCGGATAGTGCGTTTTTGGAAAGAAGTTTTGGCCGAAATGAAGCACCCACCGCGCCATCTCGGCGGCTATACGTTAACAAAGAAAATTGCCGCATCTGGGGCTCGGAAAACCCGCATGTTATTGTCGAGAAGGCAATGCATCCACAGAAAGTGACAGTTTGGTGCGGATTGTGGAGTGGTGGAACATTGGACCATTTTTCTTCGAAAATGAGGCTGGAAACAACGTTTCGGTCACCGGTGGGCGTTACAGAGCCACGTTGTCCGACTTTTTTTTACTGAAATTGAAGAAATGGATTCGGACAACCTATGGTTCATGCAGGATAGCGCGCCATGTCACACAGCCCATGCCGCAATCCGTCTTTGGCGCAGCAAATTCCCAAATCGTGTTATCAGCTATCTTGGCGATGTCAATTGGCCGCCACGGAGCTGCAATTTGAACCCTGTGGACTTTTTTTTAGCAGGGAACAGTGAAGGACCGGTATCAACAATCCGGAAACGATTCAAGCACTTAAGGCAAATATTACCCAAGCAATCCGTGAGCTACAGCCCGAATTGACAAGGTCTTGGAAAATTTGAGGGACAGAATGCGCTACTGCGAAGCTAGGCGAGGCAGCCCATTGGATGACGTTGTGTTCCATAATTAATGGGAATGCTTGCTCTTACTAATAATGTCATAGTACATGGAAAAAAATTAATTTTGTTCATTTTATTGCACTTGTATTTGGCCCACCCTGTATTGTGTCCATTGGAGACTGTACTATTCTCTGATAGGGATAATTAAAAAAATATGGGTGTATCAGAAAATTAAGGCTTTCACAGATCCATGGTTGCTGCAAGATATTCTGAGAGGTCAGTTGGAATTTTTGCTCCAATTTCAAAAAATCTGGTGAGAAAGTTTCGCCCGACCCAGTCGTGCACATTAACAAAGTCTTCTGTATCTAATTTTTCGTTAAAAGATGCAAGTAAAACTTATTTTGAATCAAGATGTCAGCGGGAACAAATTTCAACAAAAAAATGCATCTCAAGACCTTCTGTATTTTAACACAGCTTTACGTCTCAATCAGCTAGGTAGTTCCCTTTCAAATGACTCTACCAAACGCAAGTTATTCGTAATTCTTCAAGACTCTCATACGCTGACAGTTTCAGTGAAAATTACCATTCAAACAACTCCTACCCCATTTGGTTTTTAAATCTCATTTGGCAACTTCCCTTAACGGCGCATCGTACATATATGAAGCCGAAAATGTGAAAATGTGCACCCCATAAACAGAGTGCATCGAACGTTAAACTACTTCCTTATTTAAATCCTCCATCACAGAGCAAACACAATTTGTCTCCATTTAGGTGCTTACAGCTCTCTCGCCCCCCGCATGAAGTTTCACATTCATAACCATTTGCCGTCAAGGCGAAAGCTTCGCATGTACAACGCACAAAATTATCTGAATTTAATTTTCAAGTGGAACACAAGCAAATGAAATAGAGAAACACATATCCATTTCAGTTGAACGTGCACAAATATGTAGTCGGTAATCGGCTTTAGCATCAGATATCCCATACACCCGGAGACCGACAAAAAGTCATTAGCAATACTAAGCGCATGGAAATATTTATCTTTTGCAGTCAGAGAGGACTTTGCTCTTGAACAAACAAAAGTCGATTTATAGTTCCTTTTGCAACTATAAATATGCCACTACAGATTAGGACAGAGAAAGAGAGAGAGAATGTCAGCTCAAAGGACCATTTAGTGGAGTCATAGTGCAGTCGACTGTTTGTCCAAGAGTAGCGTCAGTATCTAACCGAAGTCATGTTAAACATACTCCGTGTTTATTACCCCATTTGGTGGGATAATTAATTAACTCCTGGGACAGTGAAACACACTTGCTCACGCCGCCGCCATTATGGGGTAGCGCCTAATCAAATAAATAATTTCGCATACCTAAATATTGCGGCCGTAGAAAAATGAGCATATCTCAGCGAATAAATTACTTATTCCAACGGAATCGTAGAGTCTGTTTGATCAGCTGAAATTTATTCGATGCAGATGGCGCACATGGAATATTGTGCGGGACCGTGTGACTGTGCTGTGTGCTGCGACTGCTGAGGTGTGAATTAAATTCCAGGCGGCGCGATAGCAAAACAATTTAGGTCACACCATTGGACGTCTGTCGTTGCAGCCGATATTTATATAGTTGTACTCGTAGTTATGCTATATGCAACCAATTGCATTTGTATGACCGAATGTGCAGCAGATATACGCGCGACGCATGAGACATGGCTGCCGCATGTAGGTGGTGTTTTGATTGCGTTCTTTCACATTGCGTTATGATATTCATTATGAAATGTGCCACAGGAAATTGGCAAATTTTCGGCCTTGGTGGTGAAAGCGAGACCTTGAAACCCAGGCCCTTCTGCGCGAATTCATAAAATTGTCAAACTAAAGTTGACCCACTGATTGTCGCTGTTTTTTAAATGTTCACACAGCTAACAACTGGAATACAAATCAACGCATTTTAATTTGTCTACCTCAGCGAGCGATCGGAATTTAATTTGAATAATTTTCTCATTCGCTGAGTAGGCATTTTCGGATCCATACGTATAGAGAGATTTAATCGTATCACAAAAAAAAAAAAACAAATCTCTGGTTTGATATAAATAAAGTCAAGTGGGGGATGGGAGCTAAAGTGGGGCGTTTCACTATTCATAACATCATGTCCTTTGTGTCGTATAGGAATCGCAGCTCAATATTGTCACATGCAGTACCTAACACTCGCATGTGTTTGACAAACAAAACGCTGATGGACCAGACCGAAGCACATGTGTCTATGTTTATTTTTGGATGCAAAACAATAGAGCGCGTCGGACAATGGCGATGTAGGTATACCTTTCCCGCTGAGTGTCTATTTCTGGTGTGACAAGCTATTTGTAGGGCGGTAGGTGAGACGATGTTTTCGATGGGTCTGGCAGCATAGTTTACACACCGGTTCTATGGTGTAATGGTTAGCACTCTGGACTTTGAATCCAGCGATCCGAGTTCAAATCTCGGTAGAACCTGTCCTCCTTTTTGGTTGTTGGTGAACCGGTTGCATTTTTATTTAAAAAAATTAAATTTACACCGCCTAGTTAAGTGCTGTTTGATGGATTAGGATGGCACTCATTAAGGGTGGCAAGTTGAGTTGAGTATGACCAAGTGGTTGGGCACATGTTGTTCAATACTAAATAAATTTTCATGAATCAGGAGTTGAAAGGATTCTTATTTTAATTCATGTCTTGCGGATGAAGGAGGCCAAGTTTTTCCACAAGGGTGTAGCCAGGCCGGCCGGTGTGACCAATTTAGCATAATTCCTGCTAAATTTAGCAGAATTATTTTATTTTTAGATTCCTTTTTTTTTTAATTCGTGCCAGCATAATAATAAAATAAAATCATAGCAGACGAACCTTAGTGTGAACAAACCATTGCAATTCTCATTTGACAGCGAACACTGAAAACAGCTATTCAAAGAATAATAATAATAATATTTATTTTTATTCAACGAACAGAGGCTGAACCTAATTGAAGTGAAATATTTTTGTAGACATAATATATTATAGGAAGCGCAACGATGTGATTTTTATTTAATGATATTTTTGTGAAAAAGGTATATCTTATTTTTCCTTAAAAGCTTCTATTTTTTTGAAATTTGCCAGGTTTTAATTTAAAAAAAAATATTAAGCATGATTTTTAGCACATTTTTATACAAAAACAATGCTATAACTGCTGATCTTAGCATGATTTTAAATATTGAATTGGTCACACTGAGTCAGGCTTGTGCAAATGAGACTCATAATAAAAAATAACATGTTTCCCAAAACAACAATATTTGCGCAACACATTAATTTACGGCGACCAGATGTCCCGTATTTCCCGGGACAGTCTCGTACTTCAATAGCCTGTCCCGTTTTTTTTTTTTTTTTATTAATACGGGACATTCCAATACGAATTTTTGTGTTATTTTTGACCATTGGTGTGCTGTTATGTATTTTCACATTTTTGCCGTTTCGCTCTAAAAAATATGGTCACCGTACATTAATAGCGATTTCAAAGCATTCAACTCGAGTTTACAAAAACGAAGTTTTGCTTCTCAACCAACGCGTTTGAGATCGGACAACTCGAATGGAATTACAATTTAAATCTGAGACATTTTTAATATAACAATATATTTTACAATATTTTGGTATGTCCCGGGACAGTTAAAACAGCTTCAGGCGGTAGAGTTTCACACTAACTACTGGAAAATTTAGCACCCCTATGCAACGATGCCAAATCCTGGATATTTACAAATTTCGTGGGGATTTCGCCTTTCAATAGGGCGAAAAAGGACATTTTTTATCTATCAAAACAAAAAAGTGCGTTTTATTGTTTGTTAACGTCGGCAAAAATGCAATTTTCGGGTATTTTTGATAATCATTTAGTCCGAAAAGTCTGTCATCATTAGCCATTAGCCAGTCAATCGTTATAAAAAACAATCTCCACACAAATTACAAATTGATCAATAACAGTGTTAAAGTCAGCATTGCCAACTATAAAAAAAAAAAAAATTGCCAACTATGTACTTAGTAAAAATCATACGCTTTTATAAAAATAATTCCCAGTGACATCATACATTCGTCTGCTTCGTTAAAAAATGTTATTCATTTTGGACTATAAATATGGTGACCATTCGTCCTCTTTTTGAGGGGACAGTCCACTTTTTTCCCACTATGTCCTCTCTGATTTTTACTAAAAGAAAACAATACACCGTGTTCTCCTTTCCACAATGTCGTCTTTTTCCCTAAAGACCATCCTTCCTAAATAAGAAACATGCGAAATTGCGAGTAGGTACCTTCTCAATTCTTCCAAAGCTGTAAATCTTTTATTGATTTTCAACGGCCAAGTAAATTCCTTTTATTAAATCTACAAAAACCTAAAAATTTTGATAGTTCAAATGTGCTTTAACCATTTTTTGACGCATTTTTTTTAAATTTCCTCTTTTATGTGATTGAAAAAATGGTCACTCTAACCATAAAATAAAAATATTGGAAAAATCATTTCGAAAAGGCTAAAAAAAAAATTGAAAAATTCACTGAATCCTAAAACAAGCTTTGACATGGTGGTATTACCAACCAGAAAATTTCTACAAAACTTAAAATGACATACTTAGTTCAGTGCCACCTTTTTGAGAACCAACCCCCGTGGCCCGTACTTTTCAAAAAATGATAGCCCTTTTTTCAGTTTGAGAAGAATTTTATTGTTTATTGAGCGAAAACGAAGGCAAAAATATACATTTTTTTGTTGATAATAGATAAATAAATGTTTTTTTTTTGTGCTATTTACGTAGGTATTTTATGTGGAGGCTCCTTTTTTGAATCAGGTCCAGTCGTGCACTTTATTTTCTATTATTTTAAATATTCACATTAGTTGTTGGCAACACTGTTTTCGGATGGGTTAGCTATTTTTGACATTTCAGTAACACATCAGAGGAGTTCTTGGACCTAAGTTGCAATTTAAAATGTAAATCAACAAGAAAGCGACTTTGTTCTTCTGGTACCTATGAGCTTCAGGTTATTACCACTTATTCCCATGGGAGTGTCTTGCGATTGGAAAGTCGACACGGTTACACCTACGTAATATTTGTATTGATTCTGTGGCAAAAAGGAAGAACAGCATAAGTCGACTTGTGTCAAAATTGAGTTAATGTTACGATCGGATGCACCGCACTCTGTTCTATACGTCACATTTTTTTTTATTCAAATATCTCTTGCGGTTGGTGTGTTATGCATCAGGAAAAAACGCATAAGTCGTCTACCCACATCTGAAGTCAAACCTTTAACCTGCGCTCCTGAAAAGTGGCTAAAAATTACTTATGCTGTTTTTCCTTATTGACCCAGAATTATAGAGGGGGAAATATTTATTTTCCAAGGACGTCCGAATTGTGGTCGCATCACCTTGATTTTTGACAGACGGTTGACATAACGGTTCTATGGTGTAATGGTTAGCACTCTGGACTCTGAATCCAGCGATCCGAGTTCAAATCTCGGTAGAACCTGAAGTTTTTTTTTTTTATTTTTATATTTTTTTCAACCAAAACTGTTTTCACTTCTTATCACATACGTCAACAGAAATTGTATCGGAGTTAACAAATTATGAACAGATTGAGAAATCCATTGTTTTCGTCGAACAGACAAAAATATGTATTAAATTTTTTGGTGAAGTGGTGAGTCTTTTCATATTAACTTGCAAGAGTACATTTCATTGACAGGTTGTTTCAAAAGTGTGTTCTGTCTTCTGTCTACTAGAAAAAATATGAATTTTCTTTAGAAAAGCATATTTCCCCTTTCTTTTCCAAGAACAAAACCACTTTACCTTAGCTATTGCAATTTGCGACTACAAAAAATGGGACTGTGTGAAAACTTAGAAAAAAAGAGATGGGAAATGACATCTGAAGGGTGTGGACAATTGTTTTAATTTTTTGACTTTCGACATAAATTATTCATGGAATCTACAACCGATTGTATAAAGTGCCTAATAACCTGAAAACCACTGTTTCATGGTCTCGATACTGAGATAAAATGGCCCTTTACACATTTGCACTGCATCGTGGCCACCCGCTAGTAATTTGTTTTATTGTTCTGTTAATTGGAGCAGACAGATTTTAAATAAATTCCATTAATTTTACCATAGCTTTAGGGCCCGCGAACTGTGCTTCGCAAGCATTTTGTGGGCGCGATGATAAGTTGGTTTTATTGGGCCGCTAAGCAAGAGGTTTTTTTTTTCAATAGCCAAACAAACAAGTTAAGCACTCACAGCTTTTTTTCCCCACTCTCCGAATTTATGAGTCTTGAAAATGAAAAAAGCAAAATAGAGCAGATATGAAGTTTTCTAAAAATATTGAAATGCGGTGCCAATTGCGATTCGAACGCCACTAAAATGTGTCAAAAATTACGTACTCTATTAATGGTTTTAAGATAAGAAATCTTTGAATACATTTTGAACTGTTGGAAACGACGGGAGTACCTAAGAAATATTTTGTATCTTCAATTTAACTTTTTGGAAATCAGCAAAGACAAAATGTGTCTGTTTCTAAGAAAATCGTTCTTTCGGGGCGAAAAAATATTTTGCCAAAACTTTTTTCTCATCACAGTATCAAAGTTACTGCGACACGCTGATTTCCCACATTTTTCCGTTTGGTTTTATTTCTGTTAAAAGGCCTGATTTTTACTTGAAAAAGGACAGAGTTTACCAACGACAAATATCCATAAAAACTTGGAATTTCTGAGTAAGATTTTGAACGACCTCTTCAAAGTAAAAGGTCATTCATTTTTCGGTTTCGAAAGTTAAGCTAAATAAAAAATATACAGCGATACATTTTTGATGAACATTTTATTTCAGTATAAAGTTAGGACTTTGCCATTAAGTGTGAAATATAATATCATTCAAATGGCCTCCTCGGGAACGTAATTTTTAACCACTTTTTAGCACATTTCGGGCGGAGAATGGCCGAGAATATCTTGAGTAATGTTTCAATGTTTGTTTTTAATGCGTCTGGAGTTCGGGGATTATTCGCGTAAACACGGTCTTTAGCGTAGCCCCACAGAAAAAAATGTAATTGCGTCAAATCGCATGATATTGGTGGCCAATTGACGTCGACAAAACGTGAAATTACGCGACCAGGAAATGAACGATTGGTCGTGTTGTGTTGCTTGTTGCCCCGACTTCTAGTAAGTTTTAATAATTTTAACGCGTTGTTCGATTGTTAAGCGATCCATTATCAGAAATGGCAAACATTCAACTAATATTATGACACTTCAAATGACAGATGAGTTTGACAGGTGTCAAATGCTCTTGCTACCAAATTGAAACCACGAAATGAATGACCCTATATATGTCTCTAGCTTAACTTGCTGAGGGCTTCCCATATCCAGACTCGTGGATTTTATGCAACAGAATATTATACCTGACCAAATGAAACATAGTCAAGTAAATAAAACGAGCTATCGTCATATTTTTACTTTGTTTTACCTGTCTTAAAATTATCAAATTTCAAGTCGAACTTCGTAGTCATTTTCTACATTTTATAGAGATTTGCTAGTACCATACGTGCCCAAACATTCGAGAGTCTGTCAGCAAACCTCATACGCTCTTCACATTTGACCAACGAGTTAATTTTGAACAATCCCAAGGCTAAGACAAATAAAACGAGGCCAAGCAAACGCCCATCAGATTCACAACGCAGATTACCCAACATCTTATCAACAAATCACGTTCCTGCAAATATCGCCTGTTAGTCGTTAAGTCATCTCAACCCATCAACTCAGCATAATTTCCTCCGGCATATATCATTCGTCATGTTTGCTTCTCACCTCATTTCTAATTGTAATGATGTATGGCTGTCAAATTAAATCTTACACGCACTTTTTCACATCCCCAAAAAGTAAAAAAAAAAAAACAAAAACAAAAACACTTTCGTGACAGATTTCCTTTCAGCAAACAAAAATAGACCCAACGTCGTGCAAAATTCGCGCTCGAATTTATGATTGTTTTCGATTTTTTGAATGTTTTTTTTTTCGTTATTTTTTTTGCAGCTGTCATCGTCTTGGCAGCGCAAGAATATTTATCCACCCGAGTACATTTGAAAGGCCTTAAAATTTGAAACATTTAAAAATAGCTTTTGTCAGCAGTCTGCTACCAACGATCAAAGGGAGGCATGTACCTGCGTGTAGTTTCAGTTCCACCTGCAAATCAGTTGGCAGCGGAATTTATGAGCTATTTAACGCCGAAAATGCACTCCTACAGGTGGTCTGGTCGATTGTCTCTATACAGAGAGCTTTTTAGTCGGTAAAAATGTATCTGCGCATGGCGATGTGGAGTCGGTAGAGCAACATGTTGGCAAGCAGTTTACATGGGATGCAGTGCAGAATGCATTTGCATGATTCAGATGTAAATTTTGGGACTTATTAGAGGGCTTCTGTGCTCAAAGGAGTGTCGCCTATTAATTAGACGACGGTTGAATTAGAGAGATGTTTACACACTTGCCAATTCGTAATTGTCCAACTGGCATCCAAAATGAGATGCAAATACTCCGACTAACAAATTTATGTGTGGCCAGTGTCCGCAAAGCGCCGCACCCATGTCCACCCTTAATTGCGCCTTCTATTTATTCCGTTCAATTTCCTGTCGACAACTACATTTTATTTTTCGTTTTTAATAATCCGCAGGCAACACAATAGAGACACAAATCCCAAGCAGAGTAATAAGCCCACTCGGCTATACAGACAGTAAACCCTAATCCCCCTGCTTAGGGGTGAAATTAAAGGTTACCCACATCGTAGAACAAAATTATTCAAAGGAACTGAAATCCACGCCCCAGGGGGATATGGCTACTCTCGCCGTGGGAGCACAGCAATGACTTCCATTCCACAGCATTAGATTGGGAGACTATGAAATCAGGTCAGTACCGTTGTTAAAAACGTTCGTAAATATTTACAAGAAATTAATTACCCTGTCCGTCGTTGGAGCGTCTGGACAAGTGTGATGCCCTGCATTGTAAATCGTTGCCACTTGGCACAAGATCAACACCCGCTCCACCCTTCTTATGGTTGCTTCGAGTCTCATTGCTGTTTAAACGATAAATTCCTCCTGTGCACGCGGTGACATAATTTCCAACGACACAGCGTTTGGTTTGGTGGTGTCCTTTTTCTATATCCTGCATAAATAATTCATCTGTGCACAGAAAAAAAAAGAAGTAGAAGAAGACCCATACCCTTCCGCAGGAGGTGCACTCCACCAAGAAGAAGACCCCCAGTTAAGTATTGCTATCCGGAGAGGAGTGCCGCTCCACACCGTGCAAGAATTTGGCGTCATTTGTAAACAATTTATGACATGAAGGGTGCAAGAGTCAAGTCAGCAACGCGGTACTGTTTGGTCACACGAAACCTCCGACTCTACGTTCAGGAATCTTGTCGCACTTGAGTACACACTCGACGACGCTGGCAGGAAATGCTAAAGTTAGATTGCGTGGGCGACTGTTGTTGTGCTCGTGTGTTTCTTATTCACGTGTCAAAAGTGAATGGCCTAGATTTTTTGTTTTGCAAATTATCCTCGCGCTAACGACATCCAAATGGACAGAATGTGAGAAGCTCTAATTTTGGGTGCTGAATACTGCATATTATCTTATCTCTCCCATTTTGACAAATCGAAGTCTGTCACTGTTGAATTATACAGAATAAATGGAGTAAGTTGTTATTATGAAAAATGAAAGACATATACATAATTCGAGGGGTTCGCGTGACACCAACACGAGTACAAGATAATGCCTTTCATTTCAATATTTGTTTTCCGGACACCTTCAGAGATTTCTGCAGACTTTTCTTCTAACATCGCATGAAATTAGTGAGTTTCTTAAAATAAAGGTTTATCACTTTCTACTTGTACCCTTATCCAATGAACAAAGTTTTGGGGTGGTAATAACAAATTTACATCAAAAAGTTATTTATCTACTTTTCCCATCCTCAAAAGGCTTACGGGAAAAAAATTGCTGAGCAAATTTACTCATGCTGCCTCGTCTGTTATGTAGAATTTTATAAGGAAGACACATCGAAGTTAAAGACGTCTGGGGAATTTAATTTTAGGGCGGTATGTCTAGTTCCGAAACCAATGGTGTACCCATTCGTCTGCGTGAAAAACGCGCGGTGGCCTATTTCCTATGGTAAGAAATGGTTTCGGCAAAATATAACATCAAATCATATTTGTGTGCTCTGCTTACTCCATGGGTGGATTGAGGTTAGTTGAAGGAGCATTTGTAGGAAATGTGGGGGGCTCTTTTTTGTGTCTAGTCAATTTTAAGAATTTTCGTTTCAGCAAAACTTAAATTAAATTCCATTTGTGACAAACAGTACATACGAAGTTATCCTACCAAAACTAATCTTGCACTTGTTTAACGTTTCGTAAAACTCTGTAAAAATTAGTAACCTATTATTATAAAGATATAAGAAATATGAATCTACATCCAACGCCATCTATGGAGAAATCACGGAACAGTCAAGAAAAAGAACTACACCGACTATAGAATGGATCTGGAAAAAGTTGGCACTAAAAACGAGAAGTGTAGTGATAAGCCACCAAGCGGAAAGAAGTTGTTCTCACATTGCAAATACCAATAGTTCTTTGTTAAACTTTTATAAATTCCAGATGTTATTGAATGAATGAATGTCTTAAATATATCTGTTATAAAATCTGTATTTTAGAGGTAAAACCCGACTAAAGTTGAGCTTTCAAGTGTATGACACAACAAAAAAAAATCAATTGAATCATATCCCATGTTGCCACCAAACGAAACCTCCGAGGTTTTGCCATACATTTTAGAGGTGTCGAAACCTCGGGATTTCAGCGAAACCTCTGAGTTCATCCGAGAGAGGTTATCAAAGCGAACATGCCTACAGCGTGAACTTTTGTTTATTTTGTGTTCATTTGTGGATGTCAAAATATTAAACGCCAAAGCAATTGTGACAATCAAAGAAATTAAAGAAGAAATAAATTTTAATCATATAAGAGGTAAGTAATATTTTTAAGAGAAATATTTATAAATGCTTTAATTACTTCCTAAATTTTTTCAAAAATCATTTTTAGTAATTTCTCTTTCCAACACTATTATTTTGCATCAACAAACAGCTGTTGATGTACTCGGTGGGAACGACTTACAAGGTTTCGGTTAAAGTTTGGTGGGCACATGGCAATAGGTTCATTTAAGCTAAGGGAACAAAATTCAGTTTCTGTCCTACCGCAGATCGGGAATTTTGAATACCTCGACCTCCTCCTTGATCTTCTTGTAGTATAATTTTGTAGTGAAGTAAAAAGCCCCTAAATTATTAGACGAAAAAAATTGAATGAGGCAGCTCTTTGAGGGCTTCAGATGGGATGTAGTGCAGGGCTCAGAAAGGAAAGTTGTTTCATAGTTCCTAGTCGATAAAAAACAAATTTGAATTCGTTCTTAGACAGTATTCGTATTCCCCTTATAAATTACCAAACAAAAATCTCTAAGTTCCGAAAGAATACACTAATGTTAGGGTGTAATTTTGTCGACTTCTAAAAATGCTTTTAAGTTGAAGTTAAACGTGTTAAAAAGAGTCCGTGGTCGGCTTTATTTTATTATAAAGTATAAGGTGCCGCAGAAGAAACAAAACGGGCTTATTAGTTTTTCTTTTAATTGTTTAAATAAGTAAATCATGGGCATCTTGTTCAGTCAAATTTTCAAAATTATCTCGAGTGGGTGGTGTCCCTATCCATCTCAAATCAGCTTCGCAAGATTGCACTCTTTTAAATATTAACTTACAAAATAAATACTAAATCTTCGGTACCACCCTGTATGATTCCTCTGTATTCCCTGTCAGGAAACAAACCATGCAGTTCACCGACATTTGACTCAGCACTCATCAGTTCCTCCAACGACAACAATTATTGTCGAGAGCAAGAGGTCGATAGAACCAAAATGGAATTTTGTTTTATGCAGTTCGCTAGTACCATCTTCTGTTCTTTTACACAAGCTGTGAGATTTTACCAGTTACAAATAAGAGACTTATTTTTGATTTGCCAAATAATAAAAAAATGGATGCTAATGAATGAAATAAAACAATATATTTACGTACAAAGCCAAGAGACCAACAGTGCTCACATAAAACATCAAATACGAAATTAGCTTGGCCAACATTTTGGGAGACCGATAAAACTTGACAAGAAAACAAAATATAAACAATAATACATACCCACTCTAATTCAGATTATTGGCCAGACACCACGCACTACCCGCGAACGCGCACTAGTCATTCAAACAGCACGGCCATGGATAAACAGGGTAAACACAAAATGATCTTGTGGAACAATTAAAAAAAATAATCGTATTTTAAATGCAATTTTATGGCAAAAAGATAGGGGAGCACCAAAACACAAATTATTATTCATTTATAACTTTCGCAAATGATGTACAAATTTTAATAGTGAGTAAAAATGAGAAACGAATTTTTTAGATTTTAGCAGACGAAATATTAGAAATGATTGAAACAGGCACTGAAAGACAAATTATTTAACTAGTTACAGTTGGTAGTTGGTAGATTTTTAATATTAATTTAATGCTGTTTGAAATGGAAATTTTATTTAATGCAAAAGTTGAATTTAAAAAGAGACGCGATCTACATGTTTTCGACAAATTTTACGGGCTTCGAAGGGACATTTAAGACACAAATTCGAGTGTATTGACATAGGAAACACGCACTCAGATTGCACCGCACTTTTAAATAATTGAGGTGTGATTTGTTTATTTTTAGTGACATGTATTTTACTTGAGGAATTTTTATCACATTATTTGGAGTTTTGGACGGAGATTTGTTGAGATAGAAATTATCCACATCGACGGATTTTTATGTTAATCTCTTTTTTTATAATGCGATGGTTTAGTATCGCAGATGAAGTGAATGGCTGGAGTAGTAATCCGCAAATTTCTGGATCTGAAAAGAAGGAAGAAAACAAACCAAAAATGTAAAATTGGAAGACTTTATTTTCCGATCAAGTGTCTACAACCGGACATTTTCGATTTTAACAAAATATATTGGGGCCTGGTGAGAGCTAAAGTTTTCAAAACAGACCTTTGTGGATTTCGATTTTCATTTATTTTTTTTTAGAAGAGGGTACAACTATTGCATATTCGAAAACAGCGATCTGATAGATTCAAAGACATTTTAAAAATCCTTTAAGTCACCCGAACAAAACAACAAAAGTCCTCTCAGTTTAAACTTTCGCCACAGACTTCATCTGTGCAAACAAAAATTATCCACAATTATAAAATGAGATTTCAACACTACGTCCACCAGCAACGACACATAGCTCCTGCAGTATAAATGTAATGTAAACGAACAAACTTTAAGAACACCAAAAGAGACACAGCTCAATGTCTCAATTTATACAATGCACTTCACATCCCCAGCCCTCTTTCCCTCTCTACATGGGAACATTCCTACCACCAGTTAGTTTTATTACCAAGAGCTTTTAGAAAGGATACACTCGCCGTTGTCTCGCATATGAAGTATTTAAGCATGTGAGGCGGTGGTATAGCGTAGCGAGCGACTACCCCCGCCCACCGTATGTCGACAAAAACTGTTGAATTATTTGTATAACAGCAGGAGCTCTCTGTGTCGTAAATCAGATTCCCATGTTTGCGTTTTATTATCCCCGAAAAATACAAAAAAAAAAAAAACGACGAATCCTCCTAAAGAACGCCAAATCTTGCAAAACGATGGATAATTTTATTTTTGTCTAAAACGGATCTCTGTTTGTTTTGACTGCAGAGCGCGTAGGGTGATAACGCTGAACTTGAAGTGTATATTACGATAAAACTTATTCGGCAATAAAATATGAAGAATACAGATTGATAAATTAAGAGAGACGGAGAGAGAGAGAGAGAGATATTTTGAGTTTATGCAATAATCCGCTGACGTTGCTGTCTCCGGTCTTTGTTTTAGAAAATTTCAATTTGCGAAATAAATTGGGCTCTGGCGGATGGGAGTTGGTTGAGAACCTCTTCTCAACTCGGTTAGCATAGTCCGCGGCAAAAGTTTCGGTCTTGTGCGGTCGTTGGTTTGGCCAATAAAAAAGTTGTTAACTATGCTGTTGGCGTTTCGTTGGGTTGCTAATGGCTAGAGTTGTTTCTTTAAGTTGTCTAACTGTTGAATGGTTGCAAAAATTGCCAGAGATAAAGATGCAAGATGGAGCGCAGTTTAGTTCCCCTTTTGCTGGATAGCTTAGTTGTTCTAGAGTTTTATAGTGCGAGTCATCATGAGAGTCCTTGGTGGAAATTTAAACCTTGAACTTGTCCAATAGAAACATTCAACTGGGACAATAGTTTAAATTATATCCATGGTTGTGGGACGTTCAACCCGTTTTCTTATTTTTTACAGAAAGTGTCCTTCAATTAGAGGGAACTTGTAAAGAATTTTAAAATAAACAAGCCCTTGGAAAGAAAATAGTTTATAGTAAGAAAAAGATCGCCTGCAAAGCCAGAAATGTTGCGACGAATAATATTTTTTTCAAGACAGTATGTTAAGCACAAGAATTTGGGGCGAAATTTCTAGCTCAAGATTTTGGAACGAATAACATTTTTTCCCTAAGGCTAACAAGCTTATAAATTGAATCAAAAATCGAAGTCAAACAAATGTCCTAAATCAGCTGAAAATGGATGTCTGTTTCTAAGCTTAAAATGTTCTTTGACAATGTTGCGCTTTTCTGGCAGAATAACAAATAATGAGCATTGGAGAAACCCCAGAAGGGGTTAAGAGCTCTGATACATAAAAAGGAGGCAAATATTGAGAGACTGCGCTAGCTTCCGAAATGTATTGTTTGAAAGCCGGGCTCATACTGTAGCTCCTTTGGACATGAATGTAGGTTTTCTTTGACGGAGGCTAGGGGAGAAAACAACTACTGTTGAACTAATTCACTTTTTTTTTCAATAGAAATAATACAAACTAAATGGTAAATTATAACAAAGTTAAATAATTAAGTTGACGTTTCCTTTCCCCGTCGTCATCGTTATCTTTCTTCTTGCTTCCTTTTTCATCTCCTTTGCAGCTTCTTTTTTTTTATCTCCTCTTCCTTCTATTTTTTGTGTTGCCGGCCCTGAATATGGGGTGTGTTCCGTATCCCACATAATTATTTCAAATATGAGACTGAAGCTGGACCTCGGAACGCTGATCAGTAATTGCTTTACGATTTAGCTAGAGATCGGACTTGTTTCAGAGACGTATTGGTTGAGACCCAGGCCTATCCTATAGCGCCTTTGAACCTTATTTGCTCAAAACTGAAAAGGCTGGTAACGTCGATCAGCGGTTGTTGTTTCACAGTTTCTATGAACAGGAAGACTGAAAAGGGTGCAGTCAATTGACAGCCAAAATCAAAGGATTTAGTATAATTTTCAAATATTCCATCTATCTATATGCAAAAAAGAGTGGAGGATTTTGAGTTTTAGAGCTTCCGCAAGTTGAATCTTCAAAGCACTCTAATTGTACTACTTTTACATCATCAGTCAGTTCCCTTATGTAAAGAGAAGAGATGTTGGACTTGAACAACCATGTTTTGGAAAGCCTTCCTGATTACACGGATTCCGTAACACGGCTTGGAGTTATAAGATAATTTTGGTCTAAATGTCGGCGCAGTGGCTTAGTGGTTAGTGTGTTGGACTACTAAGCGAGGGGTCCCAGGCTCGAATCCCGAAAAAACCCAAATTCCAACTTAAGTTTTTTTTCACTGCGCCACCTCTCGCGAACGTCTGACAAACATCCGAGAGTATAACTGTCATGAAAGAGCTTCTCAATTGGCCGTTTGGACTCGGCATAAAATTGTAGATCCCTTCCATTATAATAAAAACTCACACAAGACAAATGGTTGTAAGAAGCTAGTCCTAGGGTCCCTACGGACCTGTTGTGCCGTATGTATTTATTTATTTTTTAAATGTTTAAGCGTTCAAAATAAATAAATAAAATAAAATAAAACTAAGTTCTAAAATGGGGAACAATGGCAGTATAAACCTGCCCGACATTGAGTAGTTCACGTATGTGATTTTTCGCCACTGAATTATTTTTGCGGGAAATATTTTCAAAGAAGTCTCAACATAGAGTGACTATTTTATTTTCAAAACAAGTAAAATGCCAACTTGGCTATACCTCTGGGCCTACTAATAAAAAATTCTAGTACCATCTCAAAACTTGAATTATCAACTCCTCTGCCTCTCATAAAAACAGCACCACAACAAAGCTCGTCTTCTTATCACCCCGCAACATTAATTCCCAGCAACACTTGCACTCCACTTGCAACATTACACGGACAAAAAGAAAAAAAAACACCTGCCACTATCAGCTGCAGCTCGGCACCACCTGACTTCGCACACAAGTAGCAACATTCCCCCATCGACCGGGCACCGGCTAAAAAAATGTTCCTAAGCACTTAAATCCAAACACCATCATGGGAAAACTCGCACTTTCAAGACAATTCGTTTTTTTTTTTTTTGGAAGCTTTTCTTCTCGTCTCGTCCATATCGAAAATCAGTCGACGCCGAAGGAGGAAAACATAATTTTCGCCCGCTCGGCTACGTTCAGTCGCTGTCGTGTATTCATCGCATTCGGTTGTAAATACGAGTAGATACTTTCGTGCAAGTCAATCTACTTGAGGACAACTTTTTCTGTTTTTTTTTTTTTTGTTTTCTGCGTAATTATTATTCTGTGTACCTCGAAAACAAGAAAATTATTTTCAACGGTTTTTCTGTTTTGATTGTATTTTTGGAAAAGAAGGTGATTAACCTTCTTCAGAAAAGAAAAACAACAACCCACCACTTGATGATGGTTCGAAACCGAAAGTGACAGTGGAAAATTCGAATTCACACAGATGCAATGTATCTGTAGGTCAGTTAATGTGCATTTATTTTTTTTTAGGCCAAAAAGCGGTTGTCATTCAATTTTCAAGCTCAGATATTTGGTCATACGAATGCGTTTGGTGTGAAGATAGATTGCACTCTAAAATATTGATACCGTGCCTTTGCATAAAATATGTTATAGTAAATAGTTTTGTGGAATTCTGTTTATGACTTTATAATTTTCTCGTTTAATTAACCGTGTTTTCATCTTGTTTTTTTTGCTGTTTTTTTTTTATATTTTTTTTGACAAAACTCGTTTACCAATCTGTGCTGCGTGATGATGCACTAGTTTGTGGTAGATCTTGATCGCACTGGCTGCATCTAGAGATGATTAAAGTGCATTAAAGTTACGTAATAAATAGTTATTACTTCTTAACTGGGATATAGTGAAATTTAACCAAAACACCAGCAGTGTGTGGAAAAAAACGAAAATACAAAAAAAAAAAACACCAAAGTATGTAATGCGAATTCAAAAGGCATGATCGGCACTTCAAGGAGATCAAGAATTTTCTGTTCAGCTGATGGTGTGTTGCTGGTGCGGAGTGCGTACATGAAAAAAATCACCACAAAATGAGAAATAATGCTAAAAAAGTACTAAAACTTATACAACGACCAATTGGTTCGATTTTCGATTTATAATAAAAGAAACGACAACAAAACGTAAGCCATATCAATTACATTTTCTTTAAACTCTAAGGGGAAAAGTAATATTGTTGAAATTGTTGGTATCTATAGTTTTTTTTTTTTTAATTAAGTGGGCGGTTGGTAATTATCAGCGGTTTTTACAGAAATGTTTATTTTATTTCATATTGAATATGCTGGTACCTACTGTTAGAACGATTGACCCAATTTTGTGGTAGCAATAATGTTCGTTTTTATGCTGAACACAATTTGTTGTACTGTGTGAAATTTACGACTCTATGCATACCTGGCAGTCGATAGATGTTGGAGGATAATAAATCATAATAAGCATGTACCTACTGTTCCTTTTGAAGTTCCAGCGAAGTTGTTGGATTTTCTTTTAGACAGCATGAGATCACGATTGAATCGGTGGAGACGATGAAATCTGAGATCTTGTACAATTGGGTGGTGTTTTGCTTTTCTCGAATATGTAGGTACATATTGTGAAAATTATTGTTGTTAGGCGATGTATTTGATGTAAATTTTAATTAATTTCGGATGTGACATGTGAATTTGAGTATAATGAATGATATGGGGTCCGGTTTAATTAATTAATTGAATTTAGAACGAAGTAGCGAATGTTGATGTGGGGTAGAGATTGAGATGAAAAATGAACTGAGATCCTTATATGTAAAACGCATTTATAATGGTATTCCTATGGCGTATTTTTGCGAAAGTTAGTCAGGCCGGTCTTGGGTGGGAACACACTTATGAACAGAATTATATAAAATACAATCTAAATGGGACCAACAATTTTTTAAAGCGGAATTGTGCAGAAAAGAAAAATCCTTCCAAAACTAGTATTCAATTTTTACGTAAATCTGAACATTAGCTATTGCCATTAGCTATTTTCAAGAGGTGTTCATGTGGTTTTTCATTCATACTCGAGCTCCGTTGGTATCGAGTAAAAATCACCGGGATAGAAGATGAAATGCTAAATCAACGAACTGGAAGCAAATCCTCGTTTTCACTTACCTATCAGTGTGACCGTTGCAGAATTATGAAAAGTCGCAAGAAAAAGTGACAATGAGAAAAAAAAGTGCTATTTCAGAAGCAGAATTGCTTATTTAAAATTTTTCAACGATATTTAACAAGTATTGGTTCGCTAAACTCTATTATAGTGTGGTGATAGGCAACTGCGTTACATTTAAAAGGTTTTTATTTGGAAATAACAGCATTTAAAAAATGTTTGAAGCGCCTTCTCCAACTAAAATAAATTGCACGACTGGGTCGAACGAAACTTTCTCGTTCATCTAAAGTTTGGTTTGTTGTTTTCTTATTTTATTAAGTAGCTAGTATCTGAGAACCGATGCTGGATAAAAGAAACTGTGAATAGAATATAGGAAAAGGAATATGTAGTGTTAAATAAAATTCGCTTTTGGGTTATTCATCTGATAGACAGTACATAAATATGAATACCAATTGGAGTTTTTATAAGTTGAAGCTGTCGGTAACAGGCAATTGTCCCAAGTTATGGTTAAAAAGTTCGAAGCGTCTACAGTACTATTTCATAAGTTCTTACACTTGGGCATCACAATGGATCCACATTGATCAATGTGCGGCGGGGCAGGTTTCCCCTGTCTCGCTAACCTATCCTTAAGTTCTTACACTTTACAAGGCAAAGTGTGGCAGTGGTTTCTGTACTCAGATCTCCATATTTTTATTTTCGACAATAATATATTAGTAACGCTGGTTGAAGGTGTCTATAATTGGAAATAGCGTTCGTGTTAGATCGATATCTTTACGTAGATATTTATGTAAGTTTTCAAAGGATTGTTTTTGAGTTAGCAGCTATAAAGCGAATATGTCGATGGACGTGTGTGCTGTGTGGGGGTGCAATTGAAGTGTGAGTTTCTGATTGTGTAAGTAAGTGTTTGTAATTATTTTAAAGTGTACATTTAACAAGTTTGAAAAAAAATATATTTTCTGAAATGAAATTTTGCGTAGGTACCTAGCTGTTATTGCATTTTTATCGGAAGTGGGGAGATTATAACAAAAATATAGCATAGATATGTGAAAATAGATCGAGAAATATAAATAATTAAAAAAACTGATTTTTTCAAACTTTTTGAGGAATACTAAGTACAGGATCTTATTTCGAATACTGATTTCATCTTTACTTTGTATTTAAATCAAAATCGTTCGAGCGGTTTTTGTAAAATTTATCAGACAAAATAGTTGCAAATATTGCAATGTTTATAGTTTAAAAAATTCTATTGCTTCACAACCTAACTGAAAACCGAGTACAAGTTATTGTTCGGGATGTAAGCATTATTTGCTTTTAAAGTTTTATCGAAATCAAAAAGGGGGTTTTCGAGATATGAGCAGTTCTTAAAATAAGGTATTCGAATTGAATATTAAGGACGCAATAATTTTGAAAACAAGAATTTTATTCTAATTTTGCATTTTGGTCAAAATCGTTATTAAAAATTAGCGTTTTCGGTGATTTTGAAAACATCAATTTTGCTCTAAGTTGCATTTTGGTCAAAATCATTATTAAAAATTAGCGTTTTCAGTGATTTGAATTGAAATTTAAGGACGCAAACATTTTGAAAACATTAATTTTGCTTCCATTTTGAATTTTGGTCAAAATTGTTATTGCTGTTTTCAGTTAAACTAAAGAAAACTAAATTTTTCAAAAATTACTTTTTTTCAAAAATCCATTTTACGATAATACAGAGAAAAACAGAGTTTGCCATTAGGTTAGAAATGACCATATTACCTTAGAAATGCATTTTTTTTACAAAACGGTCCATTTTCGATATATGTCCAAATATCAAAAGTACCGTTATTCGATTTTTAGCGGAAAACTAAGTATACAGTCATGTTAACCTCCCATACTTAAGCTTAAATATCAATTTTGGTTGAAATCGTTGGAGCCGTTTTCAGGTAAACTAAAGAAAACTAAATTTTTCAAAAATGACTTTTTTCAAAAATCCATTTTACGATAATACAGAGAAAAACTGAGTCTTTCATTAGGTTAGAAAGTACCATATTATATAAGAAATGAATTTTTGTTACAATCGTATGGACCGTTTTCGAGATATGTCCAAATATCAAAAGTACCGTTATTCGAAAACTGAGTATACCTATACAGTCATGTTAACCTTACCCACTACAGCTTAAATATCAATTTTGGTTGAAATTGTTAGAGCCGTTTTCGAACAAATCAAACTGATCTGCAAATTTGGGAAGTACCATTAATATTGAGGTTACCGTGCAAAAAAAAAACGGCCCCCAAACTCCAAATCCGTAGTTTGAACGAAATCCGGGTAGCCGTTAAGACCGTAGCCCTCGGGAAATACAGACAGACAGACGGACATACGGACAGATTGACAATTTTGCGACCCACCTTTTTGAGTTCCTCTGTCATCGTAATGTCAGAATTGATTACCAACTCGAGTTCGAAATTTTGTACGAATGCTATACCTTTCTCTTACTACGTAATGGAGGGAGAAATTTGAAAAGGGCCAAAATAGCAAAAAATTGTGGCAGGCTCTCGAGAAAAATGCCAAATTGCAACCTTAGTCGCACAACTGTCACGCTCTTACCTATTGCTCTTCAAGAAATATTAAAATTCCACCACAGGATTTCACCATCCTTTTTTGTTATTTTTGCAATTTTGCGGAACATAAAATGTTATGGATAAATAGGATAAATAAAAACTTGCAAAAGCTACCCAATGAACTTCCAAAATGTGTACCTAAACACATTCCATTTTAAAAAAAAACAAAACAGTTTTACCACCTACCCACCATCAGTCGTTACTTTGCAACTTAACTGTTTCACCAAGCACATTAATTTTTGGCGATAACTCAAACAGAACGTGCCTACTCTTCTTTCGTTTTTATTTGCAAAAAAAAACCCACTCAACTCGATAGCACTAATCTGTTTAAACCGATCGCCGGCGGAGTGTTGATTGAAGTTTTTGCCAGATTTATGAAGATGAAGATACTCTATTCTATTAATCGTACAATAGATACTTGACCTGCACTTTCAAATTTGAACTAAAGAGTTTGCAATAAAGGTATACCCCTCTCACCTACATACACGTAGATATTTTTGTTTGAAGTAAATTTGATCGTTTATATATATTTTTTTTTTCGTGGGTTAATAGTGGACGTCAATCGTCTGTCTAGTATTGATGGTGTGTAGAAAAGAAAAACGAATGTAAGGTTTAAATACAGGGTGATTCAGCTCTAGATGTCGCGGTAGATTTGGTTGTGCCAGAAAAAGAAACCTTTTGAAGAGCTTTTGCGAATAAAGTTCTTGTAAATCTCGGACTGGGTTTAGGACAAATGGTGGACCGATTTTTTTCCATTAACTTGTCATTGCAACATCTGCAACAGCAGAGCGAATGAGTGTATGTTTTTCTTAAGATCAACAAGAGAGGTATACATTTTTTAACTGAGAGTTGGAAACTTAAACTGTTTTCGATCACTAAATTTAAAAATTTCGATAGATAAATTAAAAAAAAAATATAAAATTTAATGATACAGTGGAAGTCGCTTATAACGTCCACTTTCCTTTCATTTGGTTAGTTTCATTTTATATATTTAATATATTTGTGGCAGGCAGTCGGATATAGGGACCGTCGGTTATAACGACTTTTACTGTAATTTGTTTACTTTTTCATAAACTAACATAAGCAACATTTTAAAACCGAGATTAACTTCAGACATTTATGCAGTTTAAGTGGTAAAAAAAGTAGAAGAAAATTTTTAGGGTTTCGTTTTATCGAACAAAAAACAGAGCATATTGACTTATAGTTTTCAATGCGAACGAAGGTACATGTCAAAGTAGGATTAAACATTTGGTCTTTTAAAAAAACTGAGAATTTTCTTAAGAAGTGGACACTGAAATGAGTTTTAAAGCGGGAACAACCAGCTTGTTACTGGTAGTCAAACACGGTTGATGTAAACAAGAAGAGAAAGAAACTGAATGCCGTAGGAATTTTTGTTTTCTACCTGCGGTTTCTTATTAATTTTAGTATTCGCTTATAATTCCCTGATTTTTTTTTCCACATAGCCAGTTTACCTATAGCTGAGATTCCACTGGACGTCGTTTCGTGGTACACATCACCAATGTGCCACATTAAGCACCGTTCTTTCGTACTGTGTTGCAGGTGTATTTTTTTCGGAGTTAAATATTACCACTTTTAAGGGCTAAAAAAGGCCGCCTTTAAGAACAGGCCACCTTAACACTCTCAGACGCGATTTTGCGTATTGGTTACACGGTTTATTTGTTGCTTCAATTATAAAAGTAAATTCCTCCAGAGCATATAGACACAACTGTGCCTGACCGTCATCGGTGTCAACAATAGCCAACTGCAGGAGCTGATATTTTAACAAAGTTTAGTTGGTATGACAAAATCGGAATAAGTCTGAAGAAGTTATCGATCTTAGCAATACAAAGTTTAGGTTAACAAGAGTGATAGACTCTGGGCATGTCTACTTTGAGGTCTAAGCTAACACGGATGCATGCAGTTACCTACTGTGAGGACCTACAAGTCGCGAAGGATAATATCTCCCACCTTCTCTGTGAAAGTCCAGCCATTGCGCGAAATAAAAGAAAGTACCTCGATAGGTACCTATTTCTTCAACAACGTAGAGGAGGTTGGCTTCTGAAACAAAATTGAGACCAAACTGAAATTTTGAATTGAAATTTCTAACTAACCTAGAATAGGTTACTACGGGTAAGGGACAAACATTTTCCCCCGACGGGTATCACAATGGGTCGATTTTGACCTGAGTGTAGCGCGGAACTCTCCACGCCAGCCCACTAACCTAACCCTACCTTAGATGGTATAATGCGAGGCAATTTAAAATTTGTCAAAAAAAGCCCCCAAAAATTAAATGTGTGTCGGAAGCTATACTTTAAACTGTTCTAATCCGTTTTACAAAAGTCGATGAAAGATGCCAACTTAGGCGCTGGGTAAGTCCTTATTTTATCGGAAGAAAAGAAAAGGCTTCCATTGCTAAATGACTTGTAAGATCGTAAGTTTTGCAGAACCGCAGTCATTTAAAAGAGATCGTAAGCTATTGACTTTGAAAGTAAAAAATCTATATTTCGTTAATCGACGCATTGAAAAATACGTCGTGCACATTATTACTCACTTGCCTTCAAATTTTAATCCTTATCACAACAAGTAATAGTTTTCTGGTTTTGCAACCGATCTGTAGGTTCTCATGGCTGGTCTCATTTGCTATCGCTTTGGTGGTGAACATTGAAATGTATAATTAATTTTATCTCGTCGACTTCCCCTTCATTGTGACTGTCTAAGAATACTAGATATCCAAACCATTGATTGTTTTGCAACCAAACAAAGGCATCGCCTCCGATATAATCAGCATGAAATTAGACAGCATCTACCAAAGGGCCGGAAAAGATAACCATCGGCGGATTTGGGAAATAATCCAAAGCCGATTAATAAACGAAGGACGGTGCTGTACCTAAAACTATGATTTATGTTCCCCTCGATTAATCGATACCGTCACGTTAAAAATAGCTTTCCCAATACCCAGACCAATCGTTGCAAGTCTCAAAACAACCTCCCATTACCCCTAATTATAGGCACCAATTAACAGATCATTTTCAATATACAACATATCCAACTACCGAATTCTTCCCAACGAAATTTACATAAAAAAGGCAGTCCGAAGTTAATTATGGCAACATAACAATTACTGTCACTTGATCCACTCGATCCGATATTATTAAACTTTACTGGCGGGTGTTGGTGTTAAATGAGACGTTTTTTTGTTTATAGCCGGAAATATAAAATGTAATTTTCCATATAGCGAAATGTCATTTTCAGCGTTTATCGTTCTTTTATTAACAATTAACTTTATTGCGTTGGCAATATCCAATTCATGAAAAAAGAAAAATAAAAAAAAGAAAAAAACCCTCAACACCCATCGGTTAGTCCCACGTAAGTGTTTAAACTCGAGTTACACTTCAATGAACTGCTCTTCCTCGTAATACCCGTGAACTTTCTTTTAAGACAAACAAAGTGACAGAAGCAAAATAAAAGCAGAAATAACTGTTGGCGCATTGATTGCAAATTTTCGTATTCCGATCGCATTTTGGTCAAAATTGACCTTTAACTGTGTTTTTTTTTTTGCGTTCGGGTAGTGTCTGCATGGTGGAGTTTTTGGGTGGCGCGATTTAAATGGTTGGGTGGAATATCAATCAATCGGATAATGGGGAAATTTATAATCAAGTCGAGGCTTTTGGAGGTTTTCCATTGTATTTGCAACAAGTCTCGCTGTTTTGTTGTAACAATTTGAGTTAGCCTTCGCTATGTTGAAGGGGACGCATTTTTTTGTCGTTTTTAATTGACACTGTTTTTTTTTTTGACGTTTTGGCAAATGAAATGTAAGGGAATTTGTATGCAAATAGATTTTTTTATGCGGTTTATAGTGTAACGACAACATACGGCGAATTGTGATTGGTAAAGTGCTTCTTTAAAATATTTCGTATTTGTGACAGGTATGGGCTTTTGGAGTGTGTAGTCAGTTAAATAAAAAGAAATAAAATGTCACATTTATGGGGAACCAAAAAATCGAAAACGTTTTTAATTCAATTTCAGTTTGGAAGAGCGACAAACTATACTAGCAAAATAGACCGGCAGCTTTGAAGTCAAATAACTCCATTTCAAAGGCAAATTTGTCATAAAATTCTTTACAGAAAAATAAAAATTGCTGGACACTCATTCCGTAATTTTTCAGACGATTATTGTCGAAACGAAAGACCGCCAAAAGTAGCCACTAAGTGCCAAAATTGCGAGTTTAAGACCATAATCGAGTTCATTTCAAACAAATGTAATGACGATAGTGAAATAAATTCTAGCAGAATATAACTTCTTATGGTCATCAAAGTTTCAAAAAAAATATCGTCCCGACGATTATTGTTATACGGAATCTGCTCCCTAATTTGCGAACTCGCATAGTCTACCCTCTTACTCTCGTGAAATCCTTTCTTAGAAGTATACAAATTATATTAGATTCGTAAATACTTCTTCTACATGTTTACACTTACCACTTACTTCTGTCGCGAGTGTTTCAGTGATTCGCCAGCGATTCTTCTTCCCACATTGGCAACGCAGGGAACTATTTTCTATGAAATTTATATCGTCTCGGATTCTCAGATGAACTCGGCTAGATATTTGCATTTCGTTCTCTCGCGAGCGTTTCAGTGATTCGCCAGCGATTCTTCTTCCACATTGGCAACGCCGGGAACTATTTTCTATGAAATATGTATCGTCTCGGATTCTCAGATGAACTCGGCTAGATATTTGCTTTTCGTTCTCTCGCGAGCGTTTCAGTGATTCGCCAGCGATTCTTCTTTCGACATTGGCAAAGCCGACTACTATTTTCTATGAATTATGTATCGTCTCGGATTCTCAGATGAACTCAGATAGATATTTGCATTTCATTCTCTCGCGAACGTTTCAGCGATTCTGCTTAATATGTCAACCGCTTTTTTAAACTCTTTAAAAAGTGCACCTTTTCGCAGCATTTAGTCTTAAATTTAATTTAATTAGATAGATAATAAAAAACGCAGCGCTTTCCACAGACCTTTGTCCAACCAAACTATGTTGATGAGCAAAATGCTTCCGATATTTTTTTAATAGAACACTACGTCATCTGTTTGCATCCAACATTTATAATAACAATTAACTTCAGTTGGTTTTTGAACCGATAAACCCCCGGGCGAAAAATAAAAACAAATATAACACCCACCACAAGTATGGAATTTCACACCCAGTCCATTATGATGCGCTCCTTGGCTTGCAATTTTGTGCGTCATGAGAAGGGGGATGGCATGATGGCGGACATTGGTTTTGTTATTGTATTATGCGGAATCACCACAAAAATTGTTCCCACATCAGTTGCTGTTGCCGACTGTGTCACTGCACTGTCACTGGCGGTTGAGTTCGCACACTTTACACAGTGGCGGCGCTGCTACTTTGCTGTCGCAAATGGATAATAATTTGTCTCTAAATGTAACGAGCTATCAACTAAGCTTTCGCACATATAAATGCAATTTTGAGTATGTGGCGTTTTGGGGGGTTGTAGAAGATTAAAGCGCGTCTACAGTTAATATGGGGGGTTGGTCGTGGTATTGCTTCTGCAATTGATTGACGATATGAGCTGGGGTTTTCGCTTTCAGCAGACAGCTCTCTGCGTGAGGGTTGTGTGCGGTTAATGCGGTACATAAATTGCGTTTAGACGAGATTGATACTCGGGTAGTCGGCAACAATTTATGAATACGGGTATTAGGGATAATTTGATGTAATTTGAACGAGCTTATGCACTTTTGAAGATAAGTTGGAGAATTTAATTAACCGCAGATTGACTGGTGATCGGATGACAGATAATTAGTTGGGAATTTGCTTTGTCTGTGACTGATGTTGGAATATAATTTAAAAGGATTCAGCAAATCATGAGCGTATTGTGCTTCGCTGAGTGACTTATCGACATTCAGAGGGAGCTAAAATTTGTGGGTCCACTCTGTTGAAAATATTTTTTTCCACTGAATTGTCTATGAGGAAAGTGCCACTTGCTTGAAATGGGTTTTCCAAAATGTACATCCACCCATTCGTGTTGTGACAGCGTGTAGCCACATTAGTTACCTCAGAATGCCATTTCGTTCAAAAGAGGACGACACTTGCCTTGTTTCGTATACTTTCCCACTCACTACAAGAGGACACGTTGGCGATAACTATTTGTTTGCTGCACCCACATCACTTTATGTTACATCGTTGTCGCTCTGAGTAGGTACATCATTAGATGCGTGAAACTTAGCATGTGCCACCATATTCCTGGAGCATTTGTAAAACAGCAAAATACAACACTCCTTGTTTAAATAGCGATTTCCGCATTATTATCCTGCTTCTTTTTCGAGTGTGTACCTGTCCTACTTAACAAGTAGTCCATGCCGGGAAACACCTTTAACAGTTGCCCAAACTTTGCTTTAAGCGATGGCTTCCATTTCATTCAATTCCATCCATTGTTTGGGGTATCTATCATGGCCACAGAACTTCTGGCAAAGTCTTTCAATTTTTAGCCAACAGAAAAGAACGGAAATCCTCTCAATTACAGTCTGCTTGTTCGAGTCGAAGAGTTATGTGGTATATAACTGGGATTCTCGACGGAGGCGCATTTCTCTAAATTTGGGTCACAAATTGGCCAATAAATGTCCGAACGAACGGATGAATTCGTTTTATCCTCTTCAATGAGGAATTGAACGAGCGGATGCACATTTTCGGTGCCAGACTGATAAACGAGAGGATTTTCTTGGTGTGTGCCGACATTTTTATTTTTCTTTTTTGTGGTATGACTAGCGCCGAGATCATCGCGTACGTCATCCTCGCCGCTGCTGCGTTGGATGTGATTCGTAAATTAATTTTTTTCGGTTGGTTTGGAAATTTATGATACGGCAGCCGTCATGTGACGGTCAGATGCGTGATGTTCTCATAAACAAGTATACACTGCGTGGACGAGTAATCGCGAAAATTAATGATGCTGGCGCTGTACTTCCTGGAAAGATAATGAGGAACGAAAGTGCGAGACTTCGACGTGTGAATTTGGGGGTGTGCATTGCAAAAAATGTAGCGTCGTCCTTCACTTTCCCCCCCCGGATGTAGTGTTGCTATCGAAAGGACCTCGCTGAGGTAATTTATATGGACCCTGAGCTGTCAAAGATATCAGGAAGATTTGTAGACACGAACGAAATGAATGGAAAATGCAGCAAAGGAAGACACAAAATAATAGAAAACGGTCTAACGAGATTGTCTGCATGCTGTAAGAGGAAAAAAGGGAAAACCTCGGGGGTTTATAGACGGATTGTGGTGCAGTTTTAACGGAGTACAGCTGACTAGACAGAGTTGCATTTCTAGATGCAAGCCATCCATTTTCTTTATTTTTGGAAAAGTGATATCCTCGTAGTAAAAATCATACTGCAAAATTAAACTTCATATAAAAGGAAAAGGCCCACCACGCACCATCAAAACTAGTTAACCGGTAACCGCAGATTAAAAAGCCATCACTAACAACCCACTTAGTGCGGCCAAAAGCAAAGAGTGTGTTTGCCATAATTGTCAAAGCTATCAGTGCCGTCACTCGTTGCTTCAGCAATTACAACCACCAATGGGGGCAATTTACAATTATTATCCCATTCAAATGGTCACACACAAATGGTCATTGCCTTCGCACTCACCTGCGGGTTAATTCCCAGCAGCATGCAACATGTTAATTACAATTATCCGAAGCGGATTGTGTGTGTTTTTCTCCTTAGAAAACCGCGCGCATAGTCCGCAATCAACCACAATTAGCAACAATTTTTAATAAGGACTAACAAAAATAATACACAATCGACGAAAAATATAGAGAATTGCATTCCAATGCGTTAAACTGTGTACGCGGTCGACGAAAAAGGCTCGATTACAGTTGGCGGCACACCAGCACCCAGTGCTCGAAGATAATTGCCCAAAATGTCAAATGCGGTATCACACAGTGGGCGCGCTCTCATATATTACATCCATTCAGAAGTCAGATTGTTGACCACAACTGTATGACTATGATACTCACGTCCTGCCTGACTATCTAATGCGGCGGACAGTGCTACATGTGAGAAATTAATTCGCGGACCGCTCCCATTGCCGAGTTGGAGCTGGTAAATTATGACATCGCTTGAAGCTGGCCGCCAAAATTATTGAAAGATTTAACTGGCTGGATTTATATGCCCCGTCCGACTCGCAAGAGACAGAAGAGAGAGAGACAAACGTAAATTACGTGTAAGTAATTACAATTGACAGCGCTCGGAACATGGGTTTTTACGAATTATTGCGCCGGCTCCCTTTGGGCATTCTTGGTGTGCAGTCATAATTTGCACTCTTCGGGTATAGAGATCAGGGGAACACTAGGATGGCATGCCACAAGTGTGTTGTTTGGCTTTCTGTTTGCACTGCCTAATTGCTGACATTTCGATACAGCAAATAAGATAAATGCGTTTGTTTAACTGACAGCGATTTGATGAGGTGGACGAAGTTGTTTGTGGTTTTTTTTTCGGGCTCTTGTCAGGGCAATTAGTTCGTGCGAACACTTGAGAGGAGACAGGTTACAGTTGAGCATATGGTGGGGAAAAATCGCGGTACCCACTGATTGCGAACTCTTTTCGACACAAGATTGCAGTTGTGCGATTAGGGGTTGTACTGGGGACGTGATTTAGCAGTAACCAAGTGAAATTTCCACTCAACTCCATAGAAGGTAGGGTGACCAGATCCACACCCAGCAAAAAGAGGACACCTTCAAAAATTCAAAATGAAAAATTGAAGAACAGAAAACAACAACCAAAATAACGAATATTACAGTATTTCAAAACAATGTCCTTCCGTCAATCAAAACACTTTTCACCTTTTTTAAATTCTTTATTTAATAACTTCTCTCCAACAACCTCCCGTCTACAGCCGTACACATCGACTCACTCCTTTTTATTTCTTCTTCCTCTCGTCTATCCTGACAGCTGACAGAATGATTTTAGTGTTGCCGTGTAACACAAAAAAACTGCAATTTGAAGAAATTCAATAAAATAAATAAAAATCAATAAGTTATAAAAATTAATAAAGTCAATTATAACTTTAAATATGACATAATGGCACTGATTAAATTATTGACTTTCCGCGATACTAATAATAATTTTTAGTGTCTAGGCTTAATTGTTCGAACTAGGCTAAATTCGCCATACAAAATTGCATATTGTGACCTACAAATTATTTAGTGTGAAGGTTAACAATGATTATTAGTAAGGCCCTTTGATTATATTTGTCGTTTGACCGTTTTTTTTTCGAAAAACACACACGATACATTAATAAAAAAAAAACAAACCGATGTATTTACTTTACCTATATAGAAATTAAGCTGTCAAATAAGTGGGTGTGTTCAGACGATTGTTAAAAAAAAGATGGACTTGTGCTCAGAAGTGAATGAATTCGGGTACAAATACATTTAAGGTCGTGCTGATACCAGAAAGATGCAGAATATTTCTGATTTAGTGTTAAAAAAAGATTTCTTGTAGTTTTGTGGTGTCGAAAAATTCCGTAAACTGAGAAATCCCGAAAAAGAGGACAAATTGCATATTTTTTCAGAAAGATATCGGACATTTTTGTTTTCGATAAAAAAAAGGACAGCTGGTCACCATATATTGCCCTATGGTAAGCGATAAGCCAGTCTTCGTTGTAGATTATAGCAATAACCTAAATATTTAATTAATTAATTGAGACTTCCTCTAAAAATAAAGGTTTTCGTCGGTTTAAAAACAGTTTTTGGTGACAAGACAAGCAAAATTCAGACGTCACCTGGTGGCTGAGTACGACTTTCGAATACTGGTCATTTTTAAACCTCATCCTAGGCGATTACTGTCACAGGTCGATACGATATGGATCCCATAAATCAGTCACAAAGGTAGAAAAAGAGGAGTAGAGTGATTTTTGGAACGAGTAACATAGTCCGGGGAAGTCCACTTCAAAGTATAATCCCTCCCACTTCAACAAACCTATAAGCGCCTAACTGATGATGCAGTGTTCACTGTCACAAAAAGAATTAATCGTTTCCCATTTTTTAAGTGAAAACCACACATAAACTGTCGATTACAATTATTCAAAGGATCCATTCTTAAATACAACAAATCTACTAAATCGTCTTTAGTGACACTATTTAATCCTTCGGAATGAAAAACGCTCTCAAAAGATTTCTATATAATTGTAGTCCTTCTCCGTTAATCGAGCACATTTCCAATTAAGTCGGTCTAGCCACGAAAATCGTTTTTGTGAATATTTGCCACGCCAATGACAATCACGCCTTGCCACCCATGTCACTGATGCCGCACACAGCCACAGGGTCTAAAACTCAATTTATGTTAATGATTTGCTCGAATGTTCAGCATTATCGTTGCGTAAACCGCTACTACAGGAATAAGATAGGAAAACACCCACAATCTCTGGAACGGGCGATGTGTCCTACTGTTGGTTGCAGTGCCAAATGAGCGGATGTTCATCAGATGAGATTGTAGAGGATGTAACTTTTCACATCATTTTTGTGGTTTTCTCATGGCAACTATATACAGAGAACGAGGATACCATAACGACGCGTATATGAACGGGGATATGGATATAGCTCCCGCATGCTGCTTTTTTAAGTGAGTAGGATATTATCATTATGCCATCGACTAAACTGCGATTATTTTTAGAAAAGTAGGTAAGTATGACTGAAATTAGATGGGTGGAGTTTAATGGGATGGTGTTGGGTATTTTTATTTAAATTTAAAAGCTCACTTTGCACGGAAATAGTGTTCTTCTATAGGAAGTTTCCAGGGCGCCTTTTACTTGAATCACCTACGAATACGGTTGAACAGTTGCAGGAGGCAGGGACATCATCTTACAAACTAGAATCTCATCTCCAAAATTCACTGCAACTTGTTTACCACTTCCACAAAATTGTTTAGTTAAATGTTTATTCAAAACTATTCGATTATTTTGCAAGAGATATCCAATGGAAACTTACTGTTTATCAAGAGCCCAAACTGGAGAACACAATTCACAAACTGTTTAACTGCATTTACTGCGAAATATACAACAAACTTATAGCAAACGTAAAATCACAATCAAATTTGATCTCCCAATTCTACCGATTTTGTTATGTTTTGTTTTTGTCAGTGACAGCAGAGCAGATCGTCACCGTCGTCGGTAAGATCGTAGTGTCGGTAATATGGGGCTTATATTATAAAAATAATAATTGCAAATGAAATTCGTGGTGATATTTTTTGATTTGTAATAAAACAAGTAGGAAATAAAGAACATAAAAAAACGTATGCCAAAACATTAATACAATATTCAATTATTTTAATAGTTCCATTAATTGATACAATATTGAATTGTATTAATTAAACAAGAAAAAACTCGCAAAAATGTTGGAAAGCTCATATATCTCTCTATGGCTATGCTGTCGTATAAAGATATAACCAGATGGCCAAATCAGTTAAGTGTTAGAGTTTTAGTGCCGTTACAATGGCCGCATTCAAGAATCTAGTTATCTTAAGTCGACTCGATTGGTCTGGATGAGATGTAATCTGAACGCAAAAACTAGATTGGTCGGGAACCTCACTTTTCCTACGCCAGCCACGTACGCGTACTGTCAACTTAGTACTCATTCACGAATTTCTTCACTAGATTCGTCGGCTTCCCCTCCATGAACGTCAACTGAAACAGCTGCTCATATGACCGATTTCCCCCAATCAAAACCGAGATACATCTAGTCAGCGAACTGTCAGACTTACTAAACTAGTTTTTTGAACGTCCCAATGACAATTTGAGTAATTTTGTCAGTTTTTGAAAATTATAAAAAATCTATCACAAAATTAATTTTGATTTTAGTCAAAAACGTCATCTTCGGACAACAGGTCGATTAAAAAACAATTAAAAATCGCATGTCGTCCAAAAAATGTCCCGCTTAAAGTTAAAGGAAAGCCCAGAATCCCAAGAAAGTCATAACAAATCGTATTTGAAATCCAATCTTGTCATTCTAATTACAAATTACTTAAACTAGCGCCGGTTACCTGCGTTGACAATAATTCTTACAATTCACTGAATTGACGTATTGTAGTACGACAGTCCGTTGAGCTTCTGACGGGCACTCTGCGGCAGCGTAAAACGTCACCACGAATATAGCACGAACGTGACATCTGGCCTCAATTATAGTTCTGCAGTTCTTGATCTTTACTCGCTGTGCTCCAACTACTGAAGTAACATTTTTTGCCATAAGGCCCTGAGGCCTAGCCATTATAATTTTAAATTCAACTGGTCTGAGTAGACCGACATTAGCCACTTATTTCATTTATTTTTTTTAATCTCTCTATGAGAATGGATATTATTTTAGACACGCTCAAATTGACTTTCAATTGTTCATCAGAAAGATTTGGTTTTTCATTTTTCGCCACCTAAGGGCATGTTAAGTTAACCCTCCTCTCTTGATAGGTTGCTCAAAGCAACCTGTGTCAACAAAACAAAAAGCTTTTGCTGTCAAAAGATTCATCTCAACTCGTTGAATGATTTATACACAAGCGTAAAATCTTCGAACATGAATCACCACCTGCAACGTCGTTGTCGCCGGTCAACATCACAGCGCGACACAATGATGCTAGTGGCTTGATGTGACGTATTCACAGGTGGGTTTAATTAAGAAACTTGTTCTCGATTGATTTGGGTGATTCGACTGAGTATTATACGTTACGTGGTTACATATAGGTGCGCGCGAGTGCAGTTTGTTGTGCCTGGTTATGCATTGAATTGTCGGCGGCGGTAATAAATGCTTGTCTTGTTGTGGTTGTCACTGTTCATTGGCATCTGAGATTGCATAATGGCGCGAACATTTTGTTTTAACTTTTCGCATTCGCCCAATTCGACGAAACTGACCAAATGGAACTATTCAATTAAGACAGGGTGTTTGGTGTATATTTAGCATTTTAGTAGGTTATTTTAAGTATTTTAGTGACACAGCTGACTGTTCTGTCAGATCGGTGTCAATTTGTCGTGTTAGTGTTAAATGTTTTGCTTGTTAGCCCAGGTTTTTTTTGGGACACTGATCGATTTACAGCACATATGAGTATAGCCTTGCGTTGGCTTAAACAGCAAAAGTCTACGCACAATCCCACAGAAATTTGTAAAAGAGCTTGCTGTCATGGTTGGAATTTGTCATTTTGCTTAAGCAATCCGATAGAGGGCGAGGAGTGACTAAATTGAGTGTATATTGCTCAAGTGCAGTTTTCAAGTAGTAAAGTCTAAACGAATTATTGGGGACATCTACTGGAATGTGGGAAAGTCGATGGGTAACAACGATTCTCGCTTGAGTTCGGTTTTCCTGACAATTTCTGCACGCAAATCGTTGCCAGGTTAGGTTAGGATAAACTCAGGGATGTGAGGAGCAGCGTCACAAGATACAAGCCACTTCTAAACGATGTCAAATAACTACTAATAAATAAATAAAGAACTTAATTCATAATAATCAGAATAATTTCTCGTGATAGCCTTTACTCATAAGATGGCACACAGTTTCATGTTCATGTTTAAGCTTATTATAAACGTGCCCTATTTTAGAGGCTGTTTCACAGAGAAGCGTTTAGTCCTATTTCTTACCAGGCCTTGTTCCAATTGTTCATGACAACTCAAAACAACAGGCATCATATTTTTACAGCTTCAACAAGTTTATTAAGGTTTTTGACTCCATTTCTCAGGAAAATCTGTCTGTTAATTTATGAAAACAATTCTTTTACTCCCTTTCCAGAAAAAGGACACCAGTTGGACAATGAAATTCACAAAAGACGCCATCACACCACACCACTTCGATATGGCAAACGTTCGAAAATTCACAAAATCCTGAAGACCATCAACTCTGAATTCGACTTGCTATCCTTTCACCTAATCTCTTCATTCCGAATGCGTCGCCGCAACGACTAACAACAACCACAAAAGGAATGGCCGGCCGGAAAGCGCGCGCCTGTCGAACGCGTAGCTGGTTTCTTCTGAAGGATTCTGTGATCTTTGTTCTAGTTATGTGCCTGCTACAGTTACAAATTCAATTGGTGACAGCTGCCAAGGGCGACCTAGCGCCATCCAGTAGTCAGGAGCGTAAACTACATATTGATACAACGGCTGCAACATCATCATCAATGACACCGCCATCTGCAACATCAAAAGCAACAACATCGCCACAATTCGTTCGGCTCAACCCAACAATGACCAGTAAAAGTATTAATAGTGCTAGTAATAGTAGTAAAAGTAGCAATAGTACCGCAAAGAGTGTACAAAGTGTGAGTGAAAATGTGATACGTGAGAATGTCCTGCTACCGTCATCGGATTCCGAACGCGAAGCTCAGCTTCTTTATGAGAAATCCCTGCAGGAGTATCACGACAGTAGCAGTGGCAGCACTTCCACTACTACTGCGTCGGTGAACGGTGGCGAACGAACGTTACACAGTGTCTGTGAGGACTGGCTGGAGAGAAAATGCCACTGCCATGGGCATTTGGAACGCATATCTCTTGGATGCAAAGGTCTGGGTGTGCTAGCTGTGCCATTGGACATACCAGCGGAAGTTGTTAATTTGTGAGTGCCCCCATTTGAAGAAGTTCAACCTTTTTTATTTTATTCCATTTTATTCCATTTTATTCCATTGTGTGCTGTTGTTGAGTGTATTGAGATATTTTCCAACTCCGGCTCGTAAAGTGTAATGTAGCTAGTCCGTCCCTGGGGAAGGTGTTTATATGTTTTCCTTTTTTGGGTGGTAAATTCATTGTCCGTATGGCTTGGGCTTGGGATGTCCATAAATTCCAGGACTCGCTCTTCGAAATGGAAATGGCGCCGACATATAAAAACAAATCGATTGAAGTTGACTTGGCAGGGCAGGAGTGGATATGGTCTGCCCACATTAAAGTCGGCAGCTGAATTTAGTCCGGAAGTCGGTCAAGATACTTAAAGGGACGAATTGATTTCCATTTAAATTGCTGTCTGGCTTGGGTATTTCTTTCCCCCTTTTCTCTTCAATTTCCGAAACGAGCTTGAGCTGAAAGGAAATACCTGATAGCGTAATAAACTCAAGTAAAGATTATTAAGTTTGTCCCCTGATGCTTTTTACTTTCCGACGACCGGTCATTGGTTAAAGTTCTTTTGTTTAGGATTTCCAACGTAAAAATTCCATCAAAGTGGTAGAGGTATTCCTGTCATCTTGTTCTTTATGCCACTGTCTGTTTAAGTGGACAAATTTCAAAGTAATTGACGAGAAGTGAAGGACATTGAGGCAATATGTAATTTGGGAAAAATTACTCAAGCGAAATATTGCCGCATTTTAGTTGTATTGGACCCTCGTGTCCTTGCTATTATTTTTGTGTTTGCTCAAGGCGGCAATGCTGGGAAATTAGTGGAAATATGTTCACGAAATAACCTCAATTAAAGTGCGATTGTTGAGGAACGTCTACAGTAGTCGAACATGGATTTGGTTCACTCATTATAAATCTCGAATCAAGTTGGGGTACAGAGGCAGTTGTTTTTAGGGTAACTGCATTTAAAATTAAGGACTTGTTTTACATTTCCCATTAAAGGTAAAGGAATGCTAAAATTTTAAATTAAAATATTTATTGGACCTTAGCGCTCGAAGCGACAACAGTTTTAAAAGCGAGTAAACTGAATGCAAGCTGTAGGCTTCACTAACAAACTTACAGTCTGTTTCAAATGAACAATATTTTGACAAAAATTGCAAAGCAAGAACTCGTACAACCACATCCCCGTTCTACTAATAATCGATGAATTTTTTTGTCCGTTTGAATGTGGATTTGTTACTGCATTGCGTTCAAACTACTCACCGTATCCTCTACGACTTTGGCACACATAGCTGAGAACTTAATGGAGCAAAATTTAGTTTTTATTTCATTGCAATCGGCCGACTCTTTTCGAAGATAGGTATCCGGATTGCCAACAAAGGCCAGATTTTGTTTAGTTACAACTTATTTGCCCGCTTTGGTCAACAAAAAAATTATAAAAATAATTTGATAACATTCAAAAGAGAAAGACCAACCACAGCAAACTAATAGCAAACCTGACAAAGAGCGTTCCTTCTCAGTTCTCAAATGGCTCCTGGCAACGTTCAACCCAGCTAATTTCCATTTAAAAAAAACCGCCAACAATGCTCTCCAACAATACACACTCCACATGCCAGAAAGGTTGACAAAAGTCCAAAACAGAACTACTCATGAATATAGGAAAACAGCAACAGCCCAACCTTCTCAATATGGTAAACCACTTCCAAGCTATTTGCCACCAAATCGAATAAGCCACCACAAATTCAAACAAGAAAATAACTTTATACCTCCATCGTGCTCATATATACACCAACCATTGACATCTGCCAGAAGCCATCAGCGACGCACGTTTCCAAGTCCCAACTACACTTGCAACCGTTTGACGATGAGCTTCTGCAGAATATGTCAATCCGAACCGCTTGGGAGGCCTTACCTTGCCCATGCCGTGGGAAAAATGCACAACCCCCTCCCCCCACAACCGCTTTTGCGTGGAGACATATTTTCACACTCAGCGCACTTGGTTTGCGCTTCATTAGAATGCTTGAGGCAAAAACCGATTTCTCACAATGATCTCTGAGCCCAATCTAACCATAGATGCGGGTTGGCATTTTTAAAATGGCAAATCAACTTTATATTCTTTTATGAAAAATTAACCAGGCACTGTGCTTCTGGCCGTGTTAATTGGACGACGACACGACCATACGTGCTGGCATTTGGCTGAACAAGAAAAAAGAAAAAAGAGAAGCAAAATCTGATTGAATTTCGTCCACAAATGGAATTTCGCGGTGAAAGGATTCTTCCTGACCTAATTCGTTTTACAGAAATGGAACGAAACAAAAAAACAGGCATTTTGCAACACAATGCTGAACAATGTCCTCCTGGATGGTGCCAGTGTCAGGGGAGAAGCGAACAAGTTGGAAAGTGGCCATCATGCGGCGGAACATTATTGTTGTTTTGTTTTTGGTTAGGTGGTGTGCGGTGGCAATAAATTCTCCAAGATGGATAATGAATAAAATGTGCTCCAATTTGCCTGATGAATGAGGCAATTAATCTTAGAGTCGGCGTGATTGCGTAAAGTTGATTAGGCTGTTAGCTGCGGGGTCATGTGGGCGTGATTTTGTGGTACCGACTTATACATTCTCTCACTTTCTAATTGGGCAAAATGTTCTGGAATTGAATTGACAAATTGTTAATAAGAAGTCAACTTAGGACAAGGGAGGGTTAAGGCGTTAAGGAGCGGACCTAGGAATGGATTTTCTGATCCAGACAAATGCAGAACATTTGCAACAGAAGCAGGAGTCTATTCAACGATAATTCGCGTTTAAAATCAACCAAACTTGAATATGAATAGAGCTGAGTTCATAAAAGTAAATTATATCCGCCATCAAAAGCGATCCGCCGCCCATTTGAGAATAACCCCCCTGTTCATTATTGCATTGAATCAGTATTTTTTGCATGGCATGTGTAATAATGTTGCAATTATGAACTCATCCTAGCTTTTCACGTACCTATAGCCGTACATATAGAAGAATGTGTATTCTGGCAAAAAAATCCTAAAATCTAAAACCAGCTCGTAGCACTTATTGACAAGGATGCAGTTCTCAACGAGTTGTTAACCCAATCTGCTGACTTACGTTGCCAAAAACTGGCAGACCAATAAAGACTTCCATCACGATCGCATGTATAAGGCCGCTTTGCAATGTACAATGCTTTTCCGTCAAAAACCGCCTTATTAGGATGCCATGGCTCACATCAATCATTAACAACTGCAGCACCTTGCATAATACGGGTAGCTCACACCGAATACTTTGCATCTACTGAAAATGCCAAAGAAAAATAAATTAAAATTCATCCCATGCGGCATACAGACTTCGACTTTCCATAGCACTTTGAAACTTTTGGCGGCTAAAATTGATTTTACAAAACCCAATCAGCAATAATGAATCATCTTGACCATCAGCTGACTTTCATAACATATTCATCGCTAACACGACAAAGTGTTGCAGAGAGAATGAAAAATGGATTTAAATAAGCATAAGGACCCAAGGACCGTCTGCCAATGGAATATTAATCAGCTTGGATGCCACAAACATTGTCACATGATCAAAATAAATAAAAGAACAAAAAAAAAAAAAACCAAGCCACGTCAACATCTCAAGGGGAAGCCACAACTAAATATGCTCTCTGACAACATGAAAGACCATAAATCAAAAGCCTCGTGAGAAAACTGCCATTACCAGGAACACCACAAGTTTCCGATGAGACATCCTTGCCTCATTAAGCAACGTCTCGAGAACATTGGAACAATGGCGTTTATAAACTTCATTCATCTATTTAAACATCCAAGCTGTAAAGCACCGACTCCTGCTGTGTTCGTTCAATTTAATTTTAAGACCACAACCCTATTGCTGGCGGTTCCTTGAGCAGCGACCGTCGAATTGTCCTTATCAGTAGGCAACCAATTTGAAAGAAGATTTTTTATTGGGCATTATTATGACCAATAAATCAGTTTGTAAAATATATTTCATTCGATTATGTGTTCTGTTTCGTGGACACGTGGCGAGTGTATAAATTGTTTAGATAGTGAGTGAATAATGTATGCCAGAGTCCTTTTTTCTGTTTTCATTTTCACATACATTAGAACTGCTGCCGGTGTAATTTATGGCTAATATGTTCGTTTTTTTTTTTTCTTTCATTTTTTTCATTTCAGAGACTTAGGCAAAAATAATCTCACACACTTAGCGGAAAATTCATTTCATATGGTGGCAAATCTGGAGGAGCTGTAAGTATACATCAACAACGGAGATTTATATTTATTTGTTTCCGTTTTGAAAACTGCTTGCCACGACGACATTATAAAGTCAGTGACCTCTCTCTAATAGTGTGGAACAAAGGTTATGTGGTGCGCGCGTGTTGGTTAACGCTTAATCGGTCAAATACTTTCCGAGTCCGTTGTTTGTTTGTGAATTTATTTATGTCCTGCTGAATGATAATCCTTGGCTGTCGAATGGAAATTATATAGCACTGGGACTAAGTTGGGCGGTAAATTATTACCCTCAGCGAAAAAAAAGCCACACATTCGCATAGCGCCAAATTAATCACAGTAAGTGCCTCTGTGCCTGGACCGTGAAGTGATTGGAAAGAACACAATAATTAGAAAAACCATTAATCTTGACATCTTAATGAGACAATTTCCGAAATGCCGACAGAGTGAAATAATTATACTTAAACATATAACACGATCGCAATTTTTTTACAAATTCTTTTTATTACTGAATCAATAGGAATTGGCTAAAGCAACCCATACACTGGTGCACCGGACTTGTAAAAACGATGCGCGGCACTTATAATCGTTTTAATGTTTTTATTTGAACTAGAGTTCGCCCAGACGTGGAAATTCTACCAATATTGCGAACCAGCTTATATCCAACTGGCCTTACTAATAATCAAACACTAATGCCGACGATTAGCTGGTTGCCAGCTTTAGGAAAAATGTACAGCATTAGTGAAACGGTACCAATGAACAATTAGACCTCCACATTTGCTAGTGCGACAACTTTCATAGAATATATTACACTTTTAATCATCGCAGAATTAAAATTTTTCATAATTTGTTTTCGTGAAAAGCAAGGTCAATGTTTTATTTCGGAACGAGGATTTTATTCTAAGAAAAGGAATTTATAAATCGCAAATTAGGAGAGTTGTAGGTATTCGGGTATGAGCTGTCCAATCTTAAGACAGTCTTGGAAACATCGTAAACTTAAATCAAATTTATTTTTTACTACATATGCATACATAACTTGCAAACTATTAAAAAGGAAAACCAATCAAAAAGCAAGCACTAGCGGTTAAAAAAGATACAAAACATTTCATCAAAGGAAAATATTCGAAATATATATTAAGAAATAAAACAAAAATGCAATATTTTTCAATTTTGTGATTGTATTTGTAAAAAATTTGTCTTTGCTAAACAAATTGTTGTATTCCAACGATTAGAGTCCGAAAACATTTACAATTTACTAAAATTAGTTTATAATTGTAAACGTTCAAAAACGAACAAAAGTTTAATTAAATTCTGTCCTATTACGAAATTCCATACCACCATTTTGTGGTGGCTGGGCAACACACCTCTTCAAAATGACATAAATGGAGGATTTATTTAACTTATGCCCGAGATAGACATGATTTTCTGAACATTAACAGTTAACCAGTTGGCGATATTATGGCAACTATATTTGTTTATTGGTAAAGGGATTTTGGAAAGTGTGGAGTCTTTGTGTTAACCGCCAGACTAAAGTTGATTATTGGTAAGGCCGAACATCTCTGTGCATGTGCATCTCTGCACAACCCTCAACAAAGCCACTAAGTTGCGTGAAAGTGGTTCTCAACTATTTTCCATCGCCTATTTAAATATTTTTTTAAAAAATTTTACTTGAACTACACTTTAGAGTTTAATTAAAAACGCATACCAATCTGTTCTACTTGACAGGACCCTCTCTGACAATAATCTAGCTCACATCGACCAGCATGCATTTAATGGTTTAGGCAAATTGAAACGTTTATCTATGCAAAATTGTGGCCTTAAAATGATACCCGGCGATTCATTTCAAGGAATTCCAAATTTAATTTCACTGTAAGTATATTTTTTCGCAAACTTCTTTCCATATAGCTATACAAATCATTCTAATTTATTTACATTTTGTTTTAATTTTTTTATTTTTATTTTTTTGTTGACGCACTTCTTGATGTCATTTCACGTTCACTTCACAAAAAATAAAATAAAATAAATCTATCATTGTACACATAAATATTTGCTCGCACTGTTGCACAACAAAATCCAAACAAACAAACAAAAATATATATAAACCACTGTGCGTATACAGACATTTGAGTGGCAACTCACTAGCAAACATGGAAACAGATAGCATAAGGCATCTGCAAAATCTGAGGACACTGCGTTTGGAAGGAAATCTTTTCTACAGGATTCCAACGAATGCTTTGGCTGGACTTAAATCACTTGAAGCACTGTGAGCGAAAAGGCCTCGAATAAAAGGGGATTTTGTTTTAATTTGTTAATGTTTTTATTTTATGCATGTGGAATTCGGTGCGCACTTAAATTAAGTTCGAATTGGCCATCTAAAAGAGAATGTTTTTGCAATTGTATTGAGGCAGTTTTGTCCAGTTTTGTTTAGATTGGTAGAAAACTTCAAAATTACTAACATAAAACAAAAAACGAAAACTGGTCGCAACTGGTCTCCTGAGGTATGCGTTGAGTTTTTCAATGGATACCGTCAAAATTTATTGTTGCTCACACTGTTTTTATGGTTTTCTAAAAATGTTTGTATAAATACCCATATTGATGTCTAAATAACTAGCTTTATGTTTAAATTTTAAGGAATTTGGAGATGGCGCATTTTTTCTAAACTAAACTTTTAAACTTTTTTTTAAGAGCGAACTTTTCATAACCTAGAGTAAGTGAATTGGTTAACAGAGGTGGACTATGTTGACTTTGCTGCTGGTGTCCATAGATCCTAAAGAATATAAATGTTTACAATAACAAAATAATTAGAAGATCGCGATTTTAAGCTGCCAAAATAAGATCTATGCGTTTATGGGTCACTCGCAGAGACCTTAACGGTTCTTTTAGACTTTTTTACCAACAGATCTTTGAAATTGTTTCAACTTTTTGAAAGGTAGTCTCATGCCTTTGCTGTACCTATAAGAATGACTTTATGTAGACGCCGCGACTGGATCTAGTTAAGTGTCTTCCATTGAGGAATGGAAAGCAAAAGCAAGCACAAATCGGCTATTAGCTGTGAAAACACTTGTCACTGGTAAAAGTGCTGCCAATTCGAATTATCTAATATTCGTATGACATCTCTCAAAAACCAACAGTGACTTTTTTAAATTGAAAGGCTTCTCATATCTGTATTGCAGTTTTGAGATTTGACATTATGTACTTCTATACCGAAAGTAGGTAGACAGGTATGTTCACAAACAGTTGAACTGTATTGTCAAACTTTAGCTAAAAGCACCTATTTCTAAATCATTGGTCTTTGGAAAAAATGCGCCACCTACAAAAAAAAAAAACCCACTCGTACCTTCAAATTGCATTTAACTAATCATTCTCTATTTTACAGAAATCTTGGCAGCAACCTTTTGACAATAATTACCGAGGAGGACTTCCCTATAATGCCTAATCTCATCATCCTGTAAGTACACGAACATTGTCACAACTCTCGTCCTCATTTTCGCATTTTATTCAGGCTTTTAAGACGAAATCAAATCATGAAAATCTCACCGGGAGCATTCACCAACATAACAGCTTTAAAAGTGCTGTAAGTATTCGTTATTCGATTCAATTTGATCATCGTCGAAGCAATATAAACTTACAGCTCCCCCATAGGACGTTGACTAAATAAATAAAACGTTCTCGTATCACACATGCATGTATCTCGAATCTAGTAGCACTGGCTATAAATTTCAGCTGTTGTCGCCAAAGTTGTGCGATAAAATCGAAAATCAACTTTGATTTTGTGTACTGCAAAGACCACAAGCCGACCGGGTTACCCCACTTGGGTAGGTACCTAACTGCATCTGAAATTTTATTCAAATTCAGTGCACACAATTTTGAGATATTTCCTTTCGCAAAAAAAAAATACGACCTAAGCATAAACTTTAAAATTACCAATAGTAGGGCCAACCTTACCCTCTGTATCGCATCCGTTGCATCGCTACTATCATAACTTATGATGTAACCGGGGGTAGCTGTATGCTGTATGCAATATGTACACATTGCATTGTGTGTCCAGTCTTTTCGCACCAATTCTACAGAGTTTGTTGTTCCTCTGGCTATACTTCACTGCATCTTGCACGAAAACATAAAAGCGCAACTAGAGATTTCCTTTACAACAACTGTGTCGGGAGAAATTGATAAACAATGCAAGACATAACAAACACAAATGGAGCGCAGCATTCTGGTGGGTGGCATATATATAGAGAGAACAAAAAGAAACAGGGAGTGTCCTCTGTCCCGATGGTAATGTTTTTTATTGGAATTTAATTCGAATACTATGTTCAGTTGTCACCAATCGATGTGTAAGGAGCCCGCAAGGATTTTCATTCTGCTTTCACTCGATAATGGATTTTATGACATGGCCGCAAGAAGCCAGGACATTTGGACATTGAGTGTGGTATACCTACCAATAGATTAGCAAGTTGTGAAGCTGACCGATGACACCATTCATTTGTTCAAATACAGAGGAGGACTTATTTGTTGTGCTCTCAAAGTGGTTGCTTACATTTTTTGCTTACTTTGTTTATCTACCGTCTTCCTGGTTCATTGAAGAGATTATAAAAGCGGAAATGATATAATTCATTCGATGGCAGATCATTTTGTCAGTAAAAAAAATTAAATAATTGAATTGAATTGGAAAAAAATCGTCTCTTGTCCTTGGAAATATTCGCGTCTTTGTAGTCGGAACTTGCTCGTTTAGGAGAAGTCGTGATCTATCAAATCATATATCACTCAGCTAAGTCAGCGAGTTTCTCTGAGTTACAGTGTGACTTGAAAGTAACAAGCCATCTTCAATCTCGCCATTTTGACGTTCATTTAAAGCTTTTGTACAAATGGGGTCTAACTGAAAACCTAAACTAAACAGAAAACTAGAAACTTCAAAAGCAATCAAATTATTAAAAAAAAAAAAACTGTCAGTTATCTACTTGACAAGTGAGTTTAGTAATTTTTATTATTGATATAAAAAAGGTACGCCCAAATTACATGGTTCCTCTTCTCACTTCACCTCTCAACTCAATTGTAAACGTAAAGGCTTATTAATTTCGTGGTTTCAAGTTGGTAGCGCTGGCATTTGACACCTGTGAAACTCAGCTATCATTTGAAGTGTCATAATATTAGTTGAACGTTTGCCATTTACGATTATGGATCGCTTAAAAATTGAACAACGCGTTCAAATTATTAAAACCAACATTACTCAAGTTATGGCCGAGATGCCGCCCGAAATGTCCAAAAAATGGCTAAAAATTACCTCAAAAAAATCACAATCTTCCCAAGGCGGCCATTTGAATGATATTCTATTTCACACTTAATTGCAGAGTTCAAACTTTGTAATGAAATAAAATTTTCAGCAAAAATGTATCGCTGTGTGTGTTTTTAATTTAGCTTTACTTTCGAAACCGAAAAATGAATGACCCTTTATAAAGAGAAAGTTGGCTGAGGTCAATTTCAATGACAGCTAGATATAAGAAGTTCTGTCAATTTTTCTAGTCACTTCTAGCATTGTCGTCTATCAGTTATTAAGTTGACGTCGATAAAACCGATAGCGTGCTATAACCTGGTAATGTAAAAATTCAGTCCAGTTCAGTAAATTTTTTTTGACGATTTGACGTTTCCAACATTAGTGAGAAAAATGACATTTGAGGCGCATATCGTATACCCGTTGGAAGATCAGGGCCATTCGATGCTACTGATGAAGTTCCAAACAGTATATGATCCAGGCAAATGATATCTACTTTTCGCAAATGTTTGTTGCAGCTGTCACATGTATGTCATATCTCTCATCGCTGACAATTTTTAATTATTTGATGTGTTCTTGATATTTGCTATGCAATGAAACGAATACAACATGAGAATAAAGCAAGCATTAGGATGTGTGCTACAGCTGTCAAAAAATATGACATAAGGCTTTCTGTTGCTGTTATTTTTTATTCATCCAGCCACTGAAAACCGCACTTTTTTTCCTTGTGATAAAACCGTCCCCGTAAACTCTGGTTATATATTTTTTAAAGCAAAATTATGACATTTTAATTACGTAAAATGTCACAAACACAGTGGCGTTTGAAAACTAATAATGTTGAAAATGAATATAAGGCAAATTCGAAGTAGTTTTTGATTATTTTGTCCACAAGCAATTTATTTTTGAAAAAAAAACTTATTGTCCTCCCTCTTTGACTTACAGAGAACTGGATGACAATCTGTTAAGCAGCCTACCTGAAGGACTCAACAAATTGCCGAATCTCCACGACTTGTAAGTATTTCTTGATTAAAAATAAAACTATATTCATGCACTTGTCGCTGTCAAAAATGACTGTTTGAGTTCATTCAAGGACTGCAACGCTGTTTTGCAAATATTTCTCCTCCCTTTCCGTCGTTGTTCAGAGTTTCTTTCTAAATTCCCGCCTTTCATTTCATATTGGTACATAGATCCGTAATTATCCTGTTTACAGGAAATTCACTCTAGCGAACTGGAGTATATGCACGATTATCCTATATGACTTTGTGATGATGCGATGGGCCATCCGTATGCGTATGATGCTCAACTTGAAGTTCGTACACTCAAAATGAGGCAATGGAGCGAGCAGTCAATTTTAAGAACCTCTAAAGAACTTTACATGACTTTGATGTATGAAAATCCTTGCAGAATGTTGATGTTATAAACCGCACTAATAAAGTCACACACCACTTGACTGTGTTCGCATCGAATCGACCATATAACATAACCCATTTTTGGCCAAACACTTTCCGCTCTCACTCTCTATACGAAGGATATTACCTCATTCTGTGAAATTCGTGTATTCCGGATATGCTCGCACCGAATCAGCTCAGTTGCAACACAATCCAAGCAACTGCTGTTGCTGTCATTTGCTTGCAAATTGCGTTCGCATCGACTGCGGTAGTGTGGTTTCTTTTTCTTCTTCGTTTTGAGAAAATCATACTCGACACAGAAGCTAACATACACAGCGTACGCATGGAATGTCCTGGTGCAACATGACCCACAAATAAACAGGATTTTCCATTTTGCCTCGAATTGAATGGCTCATCGTCAAGGATAAAGCACATTTGAATATGTGCATCGGTTGTGTATGCTGGTTTTAATCGGAATTCAGAGAAATTCAAAGGATGTCGTGTCACATTCCCAAGGATCCGATCTGGATGAAACTTAATAAGTTTTCTCTAACCAACGCAACGATTTGTATCAAATTACAATTTGCTCTCTGCATGCGCTTTGTGCTTGATCTGGGAACGAGATACATAAGTTGTCAATCTGAGGCAAGATTGCAACTTATTTATCAGGACCCCCTTCGTATCATAAGTCAACGCGTCATACGGACAGTGGTGCTGGTGGTATTTTAACAAGAAATGCGTTTGGCATACTGAAAACGTTTTTAGGGTGAAGAGACAGTAGCCTTCACTTCAATTTATGCGTTTAAGTGATGAAGATAATCCTGGACACTATTCTTGTCCTGGATGTCCTCAAAACTGTTTATAGAAGATAAATGAATTTTTTTTTTTCATGAAAAACAAAAAAAAAAAAAGGATTCAGAAGGGCATAGGTTCTCAGCTTAAGGCTCATTAAAAACATTTTATCAAACCACGTTTTTAGGGATAACCATTTTCTCCCTTATATCTAACCCCGATCTTGACTGTCATTGCAGCTCCGCATCCAGCAATCGCATCAAATGGATCAACGAGACCGATCTGCCAAAGAGCCTGCACACGATTGACTTTCGAGCGAATCCTCTCGTTGGAATACGTCACGGCGCCCTCACCTATATGCCGCGCCTTCGTAAACTGTAGGTATACAAGAAATCAATACTATTTTAGATTCTTAAGCCATATTTCTATGTCTGCTGGGAGAACAATAAGAAATTTCGAGCAGTTGCTCAAAATTATTTCCATTCAAGGATCCTGTCCGATGTGAGAGCTCTGCAGAGGTTTCCCGACCTGGACGGCTGCTATTCACTCGAGGTGCTGAGACTGGATCGTGCCGGTCTGAGTGAGGTTCCAGAGAACTTGTGCAGGCAAATTCCCCGGTTAAGGAGCTTGTAAGTTTGTCGAACTATCGCCAGCGCCAGTATAGCCTAACACCTCTTCCCTTAGAGAGCTGAAAACCAATACGATGGACCGGATTCCCCCACTGGGCAATTGCAGAGAACTAAGACTGTTGTAAGTATTTTATTGCAAGAGACCGAAAAGGCACTGAGTGGCATCTTTCTTCACAGGGACTTATCGAACAATCGAATTGGGTCGTTGACTGGAAGGCCGTTTCAAGGCTTGAAGGCACTGCGCGACTTGCTGTTGTCTTATAACCGGATTCAGGCGATACCCCAAGATGCTTTCGCTGGCGTGCCAAAGCTTCAGCTGCTGTAAGTCGCATGCCACATCAAATCCCGTTCTTCTTTTAAAGAACCACTTTTCAGAGATCTAGAAGGTAACGAGATCACGTCGATCCACAAGGACGCATTTGCTCAATTCGCCGGGTTGGAGGACCTCAATCTGGGCAACAATATGTTTCCAACACTACCGCCCAGCGGGCTTCAACGTCTGCTCCATCTGAAGACTTTTAACAATCCCAAGCTGAAGGAGTTTCCCACCCCGGATACGTTTCCACGAATCCAGACTTTGGTGCTGTCCTATGCCTACCACTGTTGCCCGTTCTTGCCACTGGTCGCAATGAGCGCGACAAGGAAACCTCCATTGGTGCAGGAAGCTGTGCTTTTCCCATCGGACTCCGGCTTTGATATGAGTCTTTGGAACAACAGTATAATCGACATTTGGCCACAAACGCGTGAGTATCTTAGAACGATAGCCTTTGTGGAAATCTCACTATGTCCACTGTTTTAGATAACCTGAGTAAAAAGTTCGGGCCTCAAATAGCGGACCTGTGGAACAATTTTGGTCAAGACTTCAACTACCCGGCCAACCTGCCCGCCTACGTCGAGGAGTACTTTGAGGAGGACACCGCAAACGGTGGACCGATACGACCGCTTGGCTCAGATGTGACTCCCGGGTCTGTGCAATGCCTTCCAATGCCGGGACCATTCCTGCCCTGTGCAGATCTGTTCGACTGGTGGACGCTGCGATGTGGCGTCTGGGTGGTCTTTCTGCTGGCACTGCTCGGCAACGGAACTGTCGTGTTTGTGTTGATATTCTCGCGCTCGAAGATGGACGTGCCGAGGTTCTTGGTGTGCAACCTCTCGGCAGCCGACTTTTTTATGGGAATATACCTCGGGATCCTTGCCATTGTGGACGCCTCAACTCTGGGAGAGTTTCGAATGTTTGCGATTCCCTGGCAGATGAGTTTCGTTTGTCGAGTGGCGGGCTTTCTCGCGGTCCTGTCGTCCGAACTCTCGGTCTACACCCTGGCGGTGATAACCCTGGAGCGGAACTACGCAATTACCCACGCGATTCATCTCAACAAGAGGCTGTCGCTGAAGCAGGCCGCCTACATCATGCTGTTTGGGTGGATGTTTGCCTTGGGCATGGCCACCCTACCGCTGATAGGAGTGTCGGACTATAGAAAGTTCGCTGTCTGCCTACCCTTCGAGACGACAACAGGCATAGCCAGTCTCAGCTACGTCATTGGCCTGATGTTCATCAACGGGTGTGCATTCCTCACCCTGATGGGTTGCTATCTGAAAATGTACTGGGCCATACGAGGCTCTCAGGCATGGAACACCAACGACTCGAGGATAGCCAAGCGAATGGCTCTACTGGTATTTACGGACTTTCTGTGCTGGTCGCCGATCGCGTTCTTCTCGATCACAGCCATTTTCGGCCTGCAGCTGATATCGCTGGAACAGGCGAAGATCTTCACCGTATTCGTGCTGCCACTGAATTCCTGCTGCAATCCGTTTCTCTACGCCATCATGACCAAGCAATTCAAAAAAGACTGCGTAATGCTGTGCAAGGCCTTCGAAGAGACCCGCGTCACGCGGACTGTCGGTCGCTGTGAGCGAACACCGAAGGAGCTGCCACCTCTCCTGCCGTCTGCGCACCATCCACCGGGATGTCGATGCCTTCGCATGATGCCCAACGAGATGCCAACTTGGCATAAAATGCCAGTTCAAGCCGAGGGCACGAGCATCTGGTCCAGGACATGGCAGCGTGTGCTCTGCGCCAAGAAAAAGAAACGCAAATCAGAGAGCAGGCGTCGCGCGGCCAACGCCGATCCCTACACCTATCAATTCTCCGAGATAAAGAACAAGAAACAAACCAGAGCCAGTTCCATTTCCAGCGAGAACTTCTGCTCGTCCCGTTCGAGCAGTTGGCGCAATGGCCCACCATCGGCACACACGTGTGCCATCCCTTTGAAGATGATGGAACCCAGTGGCCGTCGCCGTCACTCGGCGTGGCTGATCACAAGAAAAACGTCCCAGGACTCGAATTTATCAAGTTCCAGGAACGACTCGTCGGCGTCCGCAACCACAGCGAGTACGTCCACTTTCAGGTTGTCCAGGTCGAGTGCGGGCAGCACAACCCCACTGCCTTCGATTATTGGTAAGTGCCGACTTTATCTGACGCCTCTAAATCAGGAATGACATTTCTTTTCAGCTCACAGCAGCAAAGCTGCGGTAGCTATCAAGCCACGTCTTGTGCGACAGGAAGCCGTCCAAGAGGAAGACGACTCATCGCCACCACGCCTAGGCGTGCGTTTTCTGCCAACCATCCCCTCAGCAGCTGACAGCAGCGTCGCCCTGGAAGATGACTCCATACAATCACAGTCAGGAAGTGCGACAAATTTCTACACCGTTCTGCAACAGACCGGCACCACCAAAGCGATGCTCTCTAGTCCCAACTGTCCGGCCAATGAGAGGCCGCCGTGAACGCATTAAACACGAAAACGAAAACCACACGCTAGGACCGTATATTTGTAGTATTCTTCAAGACCGTGATATTTTAGTTATTTCATTTTGTTTTTATATATATATTTTATTTTACAAACCACACACATACAAGTAGATGCGATTTTTTATTTCATTAAAATTAAAATTTACAATTAACACAAAATACAGAGAAAAAGGAAAAAAAACACATCCCATGTAGCTGTTAAATTTATAATTACTGTTTAAACATATGTTTACATATACATATATATTTATAGAAAAGATAAACAAGAGCAAAATGTGAAAGAAATACAAAGTATAATAATTAGTTTAAGTATATATGTAATATATATGAACGGACGTGTGTGTTTTGTTTTAACTCGTCTCCACCAACGGCACTTGGTCGTAATTGATGCTGAGGCCCTGGTCTTGCATCTCGGGACTTTCGACGAGACGCACCTGTGGTATCTTTCCGTCGCGGTAATGTTTTGAGACGCGCTTGACAATCAAAAGCATCGCGATAAAAGAGAGCGTAAGTACAATTATTAGGACGGTAGTGATGGTGCTTTTGCTGACCGCGTGCCTAAGGGGAATAATGATTTAGTACCCAAACATTTTTTTTTTTAACTATTTCCTTGCATTTTCAAAGATGTATTTGACATTTAGCGACAAGTGGGCTGTAACAACTGTCATCGTCATCAGCGGCGTCTCTGCCGCAGCATTGATAGTTCAAAAAATATTCTGTATGTAATAGAAATATGACGGACTCTATTTTCATTCGACTGTATACTTAAGTAGTGACAAATTTTCTGACGCAAGATTTAGCAACTTCTAACAGCAGAATGTCATTAGGTATTATTTTAATACACAAATTGGACATATTCAAAAATCTAGTTGTCCTTAAGTTGACATAAAAAAATAGTAAAGTCTCTTTTCTTTCGTCAGCGACGCGTTGCGAAATGTCAACTAGTACTCAGTCACAAAATTCCTGACCAGACGTTTTGGCTACCACTTCATAAACGTCAACTGATAGAACTATTGGCCGCATTCAAGAATCTAGTTATCGACTAGATTTGTCTGGATGAGATGTAACCTCAACGCAAAAACTAGATTGGTCGGAAACGTTACTTTTCCTACGTCAGCCACGTACGCGAACTGTCAACTTAGTATTCTACGCAGTCACGAATTTCTTGGCTAGATTGGTCGGCTATCCCTCCATAAACGTCAACTGAAACAGCTGCTCATATGACCGATTTCCCCCAATCAAAACCGAGATACATCTAGTCAGCGAGCTGTCAGGCTTACTAAACTAGATACTTGAACGTCCACATTCACTCGACCAATCTAGGCCGATCAAATTTGAAACACATCAAGTTAGACGAGTGTCAAACTTATTAAATTATATTCTTCAACGTGTCCAATCTACTTATTCTGCAAAAAGAAAAATACTCAGAAATGCTACGAAATGGATTTTCATATGACGTAAACGTTGACGTAATTACCGACCCAACAGATGGGACAAATGGGTCTCGAATATTAACCACAGAATGTCAGTAAAATTGTAAGAAGTCTGACATTCAGAAGAAGAAATTGAAATCTAATTTTTTTTAGTTTGTTACATTTTTTTTTCTCCATTTGTTAAACTTTTTGAAAAAAATTGTTACACTTTTAAAATGCGGCAACATTTAGTGTGAACTGTCAAAGAGGTTCGTTTCGTGCTTATTTAGCTCAGATTGTCTGTTTCTTCTATCATTCGTGATCAGTGCTAATAATAAATAAACTGAGCAAAGCAGTAAATCCAATTTAGGTGTTGTCTTTGTCGAAAAATTGACCAGTACAGTTTTTGGGTTAGGGAAAAATCTAGTCCAATCAAATTAAAGAGACTTAAAACAAATAAACTATTGAATATATTTATAAACACATTTACAAAGCCAGTGCGACGATTAGTGAGTTAAACTTGACACTTCACTTCTTTTTTGACACAAATTATAAATAAATGGATGTACATTGTACAATAAAAGTCCCTCGATTTGTACTACAATCAGAAAAAGTACTGCTCCAAAGAAAAAAAACACAACAGAAAGAAAATACCCCAATACCGAAAGAAAATACCAATAACAAGAAACATCTTGGCTAAATCAGCGTTGCCACTTAACTCCGAGTAGAAAAAAGCAAAAAGGTAGTAGATCATTGTTGGACCTAGTGAGCGGACACAAATCAAGTATAACTAAAACCTGACAGCAGAAAAAATGCTTACGCGTTTTTTTCTTTTCAATTTTAATGGCGAAACATTTGGTATGGGTCAATTAACGTCAATCTACTCTGAGAAAAAAAAAATAAATATTTATATGTCAAGTAAGATTGAATTGAAATCCCAGTTGAAATTTAAATGGAAAAAAGGTAGTAAATAGTTGGAGAAATATATATTTGTAGTAGAAGCAGCTGCACTGGCCCTTGGTTACATAGCTAACATTCGAAATGAAAACTAAAACTTTTTTGTCATTCTTTGTAGTTTGTAGGATGTAGCTGTCAAATGTTTGACAAGTCGAAAGCAATTTATTGCAACCACTAAAGAATGGGCCCGATATTATCCAATATTGGTTGAGTAACCGAACGCAGTCGCAAATAAATTGAAAATGCGTTCAAATCGTATGAACTCAGCTTGACGTCTGTAATGACTCACAAGAGTGATTAAAATATTGTTCTCGCGAAAATCAATAATTGTTATAAATTATCAGCGGACGTTGCTCCGACGTTGCAGATAGGACAGTTCTTTGTCTCTGATCATGGCATTGACCGTAATTATCAGCAATTTGTCGCTAAATGTCAAATAAAAGAATTCAAAATCAACTTACTTTTGCCCCAACTGAATTACACGATCGAATACTGGCAAACACGTCTTTTGCAACGGATCATAGAACAATCCAGGTGAACAGTCGCACACGTTCGGGCCGATGCATGTTCCATTGCCGCAAGACCCCCAACATATAGGCTGGCATCGCATTGTTGGTTCCTCGATCGACGTTGATCCCCAACTGTAGCCCTCGCCGCATTGGCACACATTCGGCAGGAGACAGGTGCCATTGCCGCATGGCTGCTCGCATACAGGACGGCACTCGGTTTGACTTCCGTTCAAGAACTCGTAGCCCTCCAAACAGGTGCAGGTGTTGGGCTGCTTGCATTCGGCATTGATGCAAATCTCCGAGCAGATAGGATCGCAGCGGTGCGGGGTTGATTCGACTGACACGCGATAGCCGTCATTGCAGATGCAACGGTCCGGAGCCACACACTTTCCATTCTCACAGTCAGGCCGGCATCGTGCTATACAAAGGTTGGGAGTTCTCGTATCCTCGTAGCCTGGCCAGCAGTCACACGTATTTGGGTCTACACACGTTCCGTTGATGCACCCAGGCTGGCAGACTGGGTCACAGATGTTGGTGTTATTCGCCCGGTGCCGGAAGCCCTCGAAACACTTGCAATTTGAGTCTGCGTCACAAAGACCATTTACGCACTTCAGCACGCAGAGGGGTTCACACTTTCCCGTCAGATGGCGCATTCGGTATCCCGGCAGGCACTTGCATATGTTATGTGCGATGCACTCGCCGAAGCCGCAGTCAAAGTCGCAAATCGGCTCACATCGATGGATCTCAGTGTCACTTGGCTTGTAGCCCCTAAAGCAGCGGCACGTGTCCGGTGCTACGCACATCCCATTGATGCAGGATCTTGCGCATTCCGGAAAACAGTGGTGTGCAAGCAGCTGTTGATATCCCTTGTCGCAAGTACAAATTCCGGGACTTGAACAGAATCCATGTGAACATCCATTCTGGCAAAAAGGCTCACAGATTTTTGTGCTTCCATTGGCGAAGACATAACCATCGTTGCATGCACAGATCCCTGGCCCTATACAGGATCCGTTTACACATTCCTCGGGACACTGTGGCGTGCACTTGTGGAGATCGGTTTTAACATACCCACTGTGGCATTCGCATCGTCCTGGCGTCTGACAGAACCCATTTTCGCATCCCTTAGGGCAAGTTGGCTCACACACAGATCGGCTGCCATTCCTAAAGCCGAATCCGGCGAAGCACGTACATTGATTGGGCTCAGTGCAAAAGGCGTTCACGCACGTGTCCTTGCATATCGGTGCACAACCTTGTGAAACACTATGCGCGAGATTCGTGTATCCAATCTTGCACACGCAAACCTCTGCTGCTCGACAAACCCCATTCACGCAGCCGCTGGAACAGATCGGATCACATTTCGAAATACTGCCAGGGCTAAGCCGATATCCCTGTGAACAGGTGCACTGATCCGGAGCAGTACAGACGCCATTCTCGCAGGGATCCTCACACATCGGCTCACATAGGGACGTGTTTCCATTGCGACTATACCCGAAGTCACAGGAGCAGATATCCGGTGCTGAACAGTGACTATTCGGTCCGCAGGGCTTGGTGCAGAAAGACTCGCAGATTGAAGTGCTGCCGTTTCGGAAGCCATATCCCGGCTTGCAGGTGCAAACATCCAGATCTGTACACTCTCCGTTGATGCACGGCTCGGTACACACCGGTTCGCATCGACTGCGGTTCCTCATGTTCGTGTATCCCTCGTCGCACAGGCAGATCCCAGGATGCAGGCATTTGCCACCACCGCAGTCACTGCACTGTGGAACACATGCGCTGGAATCAAACAATTGTTAGTCTATTACAACAAATCGGAAAGTATACTCACTCTGATCCGTTGGTCTTGGCGTAGCCATCACAGCACACCCACTGCATTTCCTGATAGGTCTAACAAGAGTTCTTTCATGAAAAGCTGACTCTAAAGTCTGACTTGTGTATCTACGTACCTCTTGCACAGCTCTCAACTTCAACGGACTCTTCGAAGGACTCGACTGGAACCCCCGAACGGTTACAAGGTTGTAACGATATTTTATCTGCCTGCAAAGGGTGTGAGTCTCGCAAAACACTTTTGGACTTTGTTAAACTTACGGAATCATCTCGGTGCAGGCGTAACATATCCCAATTTGTGCCGCCACAACCAGCAGTACTCCAATTCTAAGCGATGCCATGACTGCTAGTCTCATCCGAATCAAAGCAACAATTCTACTGAAATGAGCTAGCGATGCGATCGATGGGACTCTTATCGGACTCGTTTGCGGTCACGAACGCGGTAGCAATGAACCATTATCCCTTACTGAAATCTTTCCTGTGGCATCTTCAAGAAATGCGAATGCACTGGTGCGCGGAATCTTGTTCCTCTCAATCTTGTAAGTCATTGCCTATTGGGCGTTGCTGTGATTAATTTTATTTTGAATTGCCAGCGGAGATATAACACCAACGTGCACCGCAGCAATCAGTCGGTGGAGATAGCAGTATTGGGACCGAAACACATGCAATTTAAACAGGCTTTAAACAGAAATGTTTATGTGAGGTGTATGTGCATTTAATTAGAACGCGGGGCATCGCAGGTCAATTATTGTATGCAGTCAATTCAAGGAACGATGTATTTCAAATGATCAGCAACAGCATCAACAAAGTGTTTTAACTTTAGTTTGTTCTGTCGGAAAAATATGCAACGATTTGTCAATAACAATAAGCGATTCCGACCCAGCCGTCCAGGTAGGGTGTCTTATATCATGTTCTCACTTTATGGCCACCATTAGTCAAGAGCCCCTGTAGTGTGTCATTTTTTGTTGTGCCTTGCCTCTCCGCAAAATATGTCTAGTGTTCGACTTTTTCGAAGACAAATTATGTATTTGCCAATGGGAACGTTCAAGTATCTAGTTCAGTAAGTCTGACAGCTGTCTGAGTAGATGTATCTCGGTTTTGATTGGCTGAAATCGGTCATATAAGCAGCTGTTTCAGTTGACGTTTATGGAGGGGTAGCCATTGAATAGACAAGCATTTCGTGACTGAGTACGAAATTGACAGTTGGCATATGTGGCTGACATTGAAAAAGTGACGTTCAATACTGATCTAGTTTTTGCGTTCCGGTTACATCGTATCCAGACCAATCTAGTCGACTTAAGATGACTAGATTCTTGCCCCCATTGTTAATGTTTAGTTTTGACATACGCCTCAGCGAAAATAAAATTATCCGTTCGGAAAAAAATCCGATACGAAAGTCGAATCTGATCGGTACTCAGATTGCGTTCGAAGTATCCGTTACGGAACAAAATAAATGAACCATATAAACGCGTTCATTACCCATCAAAATATTTCACATCAATGAGTTGTTGGAGAACTTCGAAAAAGATGTGCCATGTAGCTGTCAAAGATAAGTGGAATAAAGCGGTTCCACGCAATGGACAATGTGCGATATTTATGTCATCGGAGAATGTTTCCGAAAATTGTATTGGAACGGATATTTCGAATGGAATTAGTACGAATTTGGAAAAAAATTCTGTTGGGAACGGATCGTACATTGGCTGCGGCTAGATTAGGCAATATATTTCCACTCACAACATTATTTATGCTTCGAAGTTTACTTTGCAGTGAATGACGGGAGAGGTATTCCAAAAATAAACACCGACAAAAATTAAGAAGAATGAACTCAAAATTGTACTATAATTGCGTCTATGGGATTTAAATAATGCAGGAAAGGAAATAACTCGTTCAATGTAGGTAGATTTATTTAAAAAAAAAGAAACTTATAATTATTTTTATACTAAACCCTAAATTTGGGTGCTCGTAGTTGCAGTATTTTCTCTACAAAATTGACTGTTGTGACTTGGAAAACAACGAAAGTCTACACTTGAAATTGTTTCTAGTGCACTGTACTGTTTCTGTTCAAGACTAGAAAAGGAATAAAATTACAAAAATACGATCATTTGATGCAAGTCATTGATACCGATTTAAAGTCCACACAAAACAAGAACTTCTTTCAAATTTCTCGTAATTGAATGTGATTACAGGAAAATGCGCAATGTTCTGGCTAAAAATTTAATAAACTTGAGCAAATCGCTGCAAAAATTATTAATAAAAGTCCCACATTAAAAATTAAAATACCCATGTAAATGCAGTATAGAATTCCCATAAAGTGGCAGCACTTCTGGCAACGTGTAATCTGATGTGTTAAATCCATATATTGACTGACTGAATTTGGATTTTTCTCTGTTTGGGTTTGGCTTTGGCTGCCTGCCGTCTTCCTCTTCATTCTTTACGCACGATTCTTCTTTGCTCTCTTAACTTTGCATTTTTCAATTGCAATTGTATTGCAATTTGCAACCTATCGAAACCGAAAGCGCATGATATAGGTCAAGCGTCAAGTTCAAGTTGTTGACTTGTTGTCATTTCGACTTGCCTTCGCTTGTCAACAGCAGTGTTGCCATTTTGACCGGAAACAATTTTGAAATCCGGTCTTACCGATTTTTAATCTAAACAAGAAAAATTCTTTAACCGGAAAAAACCTTTTTTGACCTGAAAAATAATATTGTTCTATGACCAGACATAAAGGATTGATTGCTAGCCCGTATGACACTACACTTTTTCCTCATTGGCCACATTCAAGAATCTAGTTATCTTAAGTCGACTAGATTGGTCTGGATGAGATGTAACCTGAACGCAAAAATCAAATTGGTCGGGAACGTCACTTTTCCTACGTCAGCCACGTACGCCAACTGTCAACTTAGTACTCAGTACGAATTTTTTGACTAAGATTCGTCGGCTACCCCTCCATAAACGTCAACTCAAAAAGCTGCTCATATGACCGATTTCCCCAAATCAAAACCGAGATACATCTAGTCAGAGACCTGTCAGACTTACTAAACTAGATACTTGAACGTCCCCATTTTTATCATGTTGAAAAATCAGCGTTGTGTAAAAGAGACTGAAAGTGTATTACGAAAGTGGTAGCAATTGTTTGCAAAACAAACCACAAATTTTCAAACGAATTTGTTAGCAAATAGAAATAATCTTGAAATGTCAAAAAAAAAGCGGAAAAATGTAATTTTAGTCCATTTTTAATGCATTTTTTGACGTTTCTACATTTATAAGGTTGGTGTGTGAGCACTCAATCTTATCGGGAATTTTGGTTCTAGTTTTTCGTTACTGCTCTAGTTTTATTTTAAAAGCAGAATAAATGCCAAATAAATGTAGTGTCATACGAGCTTAAATGAAGTGTGATATGCACAGGTCAAATTCGTTCACCGAAACCCGATCGGGTGGAAAAGAATTGCGCGGTTTCTTAGTGCATACGAAAAGCTCCTTAAATTATTTCATTGAATGAACCGAAAGCAAAATGTCGGCAAGGCAGTGTTAAGTTTATTTCGAGTTATTGAGCAAAAAGTGGAAAACAGAATTTAGTGCGGAAAAGTTTTCAATGCCGTGGTTGTGTGTGTGTTTTTTTCATGTTTAGGATGCATGCGCAATTGTGTTTTTATTTTTAACACAATTTTCCACGAGTGGAGGAAAGTAAAATTAGCTTTTTGAGAAATGGTCGGCTCGTAAATCGTCGATTAGGTGTGTATTGTGACTCGTGAGTGCTAATGGAGTTATACGTCATGTGGATTTATCTACTCAGTCAGCGTTTATCCTCAGCGTCAGGGGTATCTATTGGTCGCTGCGTTGTGTGACGTTGTCAAACGGTGAGTGCATTTCTTTTATTTATTTCTACTAACACTCTTTACACTGCCTACTGTCAGAATGCAAGGTTTTGTGAGGTTTGCAGAGTTAGGTAGGTTTACTTTTACCGTGGTTTATTTGCAAACTACTCGATTCTTTTATTTTTCCATTGCAGTCGAATTCTTTTGGCTCAGATTTTCTTGGATATTACACAGTCACTGACGTTGTTCCACTTCAAGTGGCCATTGAGAAAAAAATGGTGGGAAAGTGTTTGTCCGAAGCGTAAATGACCCCTGTAAGAGACTCCACCCTAGCCAGCGCATTTTTGTTTGGCTTGAATTAAAATTCAAGCATTAAAAGCGACGTTTAATATTCTTTATTAACCTCTGGATTAGGAGAACTCCTGTCACCTGTCACTGGACGATCCAGAGAGTTTTTGGCTATTATAGAGTCGGTATTTTGTATTTCATCTTATATAACACCAGTTGAGTTGTACTCGATGATACTGGCCTGTGGCAATAGACTTTTATTATAATCAAATTCTGTCGTGTACTCTCACTTGTCATCGAGGGCTAGTCCGCATAAGGGACTAACTCCAAGAGTTGGTCCGTCATAGAAGAGTCGACACGATTGGGCACTTGTACCACCGTTCTAGCACGGTCATACCCAAATTTCCCATCTAGGTATTAAAAAGAAAGCAGACGGGCGCAAAAAATCGCCTCTCTACTTAAAATTCGTTGTAATCCCCCCCTCGAGTATGCAATGCATTCTCCAACGGAATGATTCACTGTCGCCCTCCGCCATATGCTTTTTATTGCATAACTCCATATTAGCATACAGTCATCGGCGCCGGCTTTCTTGGAACAATGCTCACGTCCAGGCAGTGCGCGCACTGATATGGCGTTCCTTTCAACTCATCGCTTACATCATTCGTCGCACTAATTCGAATAGAGGTCGCCGTATAGCGACGATATACGCGCACATAAATGCTTACTAAGCGAATTCCGATTTGGATAAACGAAAAGAAAAACAACCTCTGCCAAGGTCTCGCGAATGTAGCCTGCCTTGGGCTCTTATCACCACAAGTCCAGTCTGGCGCTTGAATAATTCTAGACATTAAGACGTTCCCCGTCGTCCCCCAGCCCCTGTGGCATATTTGCAAGCCCTTTGAACTTTTTCTTGTGCTCTTTTATTCAAATCGAATACCAACAAACAAAACACGAACAGCATAACGTTCTGTGCGGAGCCTAGGATATCTAGAGCGGATGTTCCCACAGCGATAGTAGTTGCAAAAAAAAACAAATCTCAAACAAAGCGCGAGCGCGCTCGGCGTCGTCAGAGAGGGGGGTATAGATAATGCGCGAATAGAAATTTTATCGCACACCACCACCAAGTCATCCTAGGAGCCGTGCGGTCAGTTATAGTTATACCCTAGCATCATGCGAACGCAAATGAGACTTAGAATTCCCCACTGGCTGCTGTGGCTATTTTTGATTTCGGTGGTGATGGTGGATGCGCAGCAGCAGAACAAGTGCACAAAAAAGAAGCTGGTGGGTGTCCGAGTGTCCAAATTGAATGCGGAGGGCAAACGCGAAACCAAGGTAAGGCAGTGCAATTCGAGGCGGAGATGGTCAGGCAGTTCAAATTTTGCTTCCCCCCCCAGATCCAAGTGCGAACGAAAATCTATCATACGTGCTGTGAGGGATTCAGCGGGCCCAAGTGCAGCCCAGTGTGCGGGGAGGTGTGCGTCAATGGCAATTGCACGTCCCCGGATGTGTGTACCTGCAACCCTGGCTATCGGCAGTTCAATCAGTTTCGGTAAGGAATGATGCTCGTCCCTGAGATGCCCTGCTAATTGTTTCGTTGTTAGTTGTGTTCCAGAGTGCGCTGTCTGCGAGTATGGATACTGTTCCGCGCCGGGAATTTGCACGTGCTACTCCTACGCCGAGGGCGACGGCAAAGGAAGTTGCAGGCCGCTGTGCAAGCAGAGCTGCGAGAATGGGTACTGCGCCAAGCCGAATCAGTGTGCGTGCAACGATGGCTATGAAATGGACGGGGCTGGAATCTGCCAGCCGGTGTGTCTCAAGTCGTGTAAAAACGGATACTGCTCCGCACCGGGTGAATGCAGCTGCTTGAATGGCTACGCGGAGAACAGTGGAGGGGAGTGTGTGCCGGATTGCCCGGGAGGGTGCGGGCAGGGAATTTGTATCAGTCCAGGAGCCTGCGAATGTGACGCTGGCTACGAAGTGGGTTCGAAGGGCAGCTGTGAGCCAGTTTGCAGTAAAGGCTGTCCCAACGGTGTCTGTTCGGGCCCCGAGAAGTGCACCTGTGCGGTAGGATACGCGAAGTCCATGGGTAACGACACCTGCGGACCTGTTTGTGTGGATAGTTGTACAAACGGATTTTGCTCTGCACCGGATGTGTGTACGTGCAATGATGGCTACGCTAGGACCAATGATTCATCCACATGTGACCCAGTCTGTGGCGAAGGTTGTCCAAATGGATTTTGTTCAAGCCCAGGAAGTTGTTCCTGCGACAACGGCTACGAAAAGTCGGCTGAGAGTGGGAAATGCGATCCGGTGTGTGCAAATGGATGTCCGAACGGATTTTGTTCCAGCCCCGGCTTCTGTACCTGCAACGATGGCTATGGAAAAGCAGCGCTCAACGACTCGTGCATGCCTCTGTGCGAAGGTGGCTGCGAGAATGGATATTGTTTCAGTCCGGGCGTTTGTGCTTGCAGCGAAGGCTACACCAAGACCGAGAATTCCTGTGGGGCGGTCTGTGAAAATGGTTGTCCCAATGGGTACTGCTCCCAGCCGGAAGTCTGTTCTTGCAATGAGGGCTATGCCAAGGGTCTAGTAAACGACTCGTGTGAACCGGTTTGTGGGAATGGCTGTCCCAATGGATACTGCTCACAACCGGAAATGTGCTCCTGCAATGAGGGCTACGCTACGGGCCTTTTTAACGATCTCTGCGAGCCAGTGTGTGAAGATGGCTGTCCCAATGGATACTGCTCGAGTCCAAACATCTGTTCGTGCAACAGTGGCTACGCCAAGGGTCTCAACGAATCCTGTGAGCCAGTGTGTGAGAATGGATGTCCTAACGGGTACTGCTCTCAACCTGAGGTTTGCATTTGTCATACTGGTTATTCGAAGGGACCGCTCAATGACTCTTGTCTGCCGGTTTGTGAAGAAGGGTGTCCCAATGGATATTGTTCGCATCCGGGAGTGTGCAGCTGCAACGAAGGCTATGCCAAGGGTCTAGTTAACGACTCGTGTGAACCAGTTTGTGGGAATGGCTGTCCGAATGGGTACTGCTCCCAGCCGGAAGTCTGTACCTGCAATGAGGGCTATGCCAAGGGTCTAGTTAACGACTCGTGTGAACCAGTTTGTGGGAATGGCTGTCCCAATGGATACTGCTCGCAACCGGGAATCTGTTCTTGCAACGAGGGCTACGCTGAAAGCCCTAACAAAACGTGTGAGCCCGTGTGTGAAAACGGCTGTCCCAACGGCTACTGCTCGCAGCCAGGGGTCTGCATCTGTCACGAAGGCTACGCGAACAGTGTCCCCGCAGACTCCTGCGAACCGGTTTGCGAAAGTGGCTGCCCCAATGGACGGTGCTCCAGCCCAGAAGTGTGCGTCTGCAACGAGGGCTACGCTAAATCGGCAAATGACACTTGCGACCCATGGTGCGACGGCGGTTGCACAAACGGCTACTGTTCCCGCCCCAACATCTGTACCTGCATTGAGGGGTACATAAAGTCCTTGACAAGTGAAGCCTGTGTGCCATTCTGTGACGAGGGTTGCCCCAATGGATTTTGCTCTGCTCCCGGCTCCTGTTCTTGCGACAGCGGGTTTGAAAAATCAACTGACAGCAGCTCATGCGAGCCAATCTGCGAAGGTGGTTGCAGCAATGGCAACTGCACTCAGCCGAATGTTTGTCTGTGCCACGTAGGTTACAACGCGTCATCGGCAACAGGTGTTTGCGAACCAGTCTGCCGCAATGGATGCCCCAATGGGCTTTGCCTTCAGCCTGAGATGTGCTCCTGCAACTCGGGCTACGCTCACTCGGCACTGACCAACTCCTGCGACCCCATCTGTGAGGAGAGCTGTCCCAACGGTTATTGCTCAGCACCCAACGCATGTTCCTGTCACAACGGATATGCGATGTCGTCGAAAAGCGAGCTTTGTGAGCCCATCTGTGAACAGAACTGTTTGAACGGTCGTTGCACGGACCCGAATGTGTGTACCTGCGACGATGGATACACAAAGTCGCTCACCTCAAACTCCTGTGATCCAATTTGTGACCCAGCATGCATCAACGGACATTGCTCGGCCCCCGGAAAGTGCTCCTGCAATGTGGGATTCCAACAGTCATCCGAAACTAATGCTTGTGAGCCACTCTGTGAAGAGGCTTGCACAAATGGGACCTGCACCGCTCCAAATACGTGCTCCTGCGACGAAGGCTACCAGTTCGCCAACCACTCATGCCAGCCGACCTGCGACCCACCGTGCCTAAACGCCGATTGTGTCGCCCCAAACAAGTGTCAGTGCCTACCGGCCCACGAAGCTTCGTCACTCAACAACGAGTGCCTACCGGAGAGTAGAAACGGCAAAAATCTAAACCTTACCAACTGCACCCCCTTTTGTGTGTGTCCCGAAAATTTCACCTTGCACAATGGAGTATGCACCCCCAACGACCCGTGTCCGCCGGGCTACACCGACAACTCCGGAGACTGTCAACCGATTTGCAACAGCAACTGTCCCAACGGCACCTGTGTAGCACCCAACGACTGTGAATGCCTCAGCGGATACGTCCTCGACCTGACCTCCGAGTTTCGCAACGTCTGCATACCGCACTGCAGTTTCGACGACATCACCGAACCCGGCTGCCTAAACGGTGACTGCGTCGGTCCCAATCAGTGCGACTGCCACGAAGGTTTCACCACCAGTCCCACGAATCCCGTCCAATGCGATCCAATAAAGCTGCAACGCATCAACCCCAGCCGCACCCATCTGTCCACCGAACGCATAAAATCGATCTTCGTCTGGCCAGCGTTATATCTAATTGCAGCGCTAGTAATCGCTTTGTGCATAGCAAACTTTGTGATTGCACGCCAACGGACGTATAACGTCGACGAGCAAGGTAAGACCACAAATGCTTTCGAAATGACTCACTGACTTCGGTTTCCATTTGCAGAACGGCGCTACAGGCACGTGGGCGACTCATCCCCTAGTCAATCTGTCGAGTCCGTTTTTTGAGAGGAGCGAAATATTTGTGATTTGTTGCTTTAAAAATGTCTATAATTTAAATAAAACTCAAATAAGTTATTTATGTCAGCAAGAGTGTGTTTAGATGAGTCATTTCTCGTTTGGTTTCAGCCAGTGATGTATCCGACACAGCCATTTAAACAAAAGCGGTCTAGTTAACTTAACGTGGACTTTTGAACGGAGCAGACGTACGTGATGGAGAACTTGTCCCAAATCCGATGTAAGACAGCCGACATCTTTGGTTGGGGTGGGAGACAGAGCAAACTGCGGTCGGTTTTGACTGTGATATCAAACCTTGGACCTTGGTAGGCGGATACCAAATGGAGCTTAGAATCCAAGTCCGTCGACACTAAACTTACTTTAGGGAATGAGACTGTCAGGACTCTGAGGTGGAGCCTACTTGATAAGCCTTAACTGGTGCACCGCTCTCTGACGATAAAATATATCCAGGTATGGTTCAAATTCCGTCTAGTGACAGCAGTCAAAACAAGAGTACAATCTGTCGGAAAACCCTCCGCCGACTCCGTTTAGAAAGCCTTAAAGAACTAAAGACCTTATAGCTGGATCTGGACTCGTTCGTCATCAAATTTAGCAACCAGGTCATTGGAGGTTTGGTAACAGAATGCCACATGGCGCTTAAAGGGTTTTCTAAGACCGTCACCTTTATTCACATCTATCTACCAACATTGACATTCAAAAAATTCCTCTGTCGATGATTTTTTAAATCTCTTCACAAGTCCTCGATATAAAAAAGATCGATCTATCCATGGAAAGGTTGTGTTCAGCTCGAAATACGGAGAAAATATGCTTCCCAAATATTTGCCAAGATTACTATGCTTTCACCATGATTTTACCACGCCTCATTTTTATGGGCGATCGACAAAAATTAATTTTATTTAAATTGATTTTGTTCGAAAATGAATAGAAAACAATATTGCTTGTCCTTCGAAATAGTTTTTCCATGTAAATTCGTTTGACACGCCTACTTTTTGGGGGCGTTTTTTAAGGTAAAATTGTTATTCCAAAGGCCGACCTTATGTCCCACTGATCATCCAAGTCAGCCTTCATAAATAACTCTAGAGTCGATGTCAAATCGAAATCTCAAAAAACAACTTAAGCCTAATAAGTACTCGGCATGCATCCGGCTCCTCTTTAGATAACACAGTAGGGCTGCTCGTTGTTCATATACCGAACGGTCCCACGGTGTTTCTCTGAAAGCAAACAAACGACACAGTCATAGACAACTGCCGGTGTTTAGTGACAATTTAAATAACCTTACCAACGTTTTCCACGTCGTAACTATCTTGATGCATCTTCCGCAGTGCCAAGAGGCCAAGCACGCCCATAAGGAGAAGCAGCAACAGGCCCAGCAGCAGGTAGATGTACCAATAGCCACGAACCTTGAGTACGCACCTGAACCGATTGCCGGGATCGGGGGCGAATCCGGCCAGACACTGGCATTTGTTAACTGCCACACATGTCCCATTTAGGCAGCCCTCAAGGCTGTTGCACGTCGGTAGGCAAACATGCGCGGAACCGGGACCCACATTCGGAGTATACCCCTCGAGGCATTCGCAGCGGTTCGGATATATGCAGAAGCTGTTCACACAACCCCTGTCGCAGTGCGCGATGCATTCCTTGCCGTTGTCATGCACATAGCCGGGCAGGCATTGACAGACATTGTCCTGAGTACAGATGCCGTTCTTGCAGGCAGCCTCGCACGGCATTATGCAGTCGTTGTGCTTGTTTAGAACCAGACCTTCGGGACACTGACAAATGCCGTTGACGCGGGTACCTCCCCAGCAGATATCGGTGGAGTTCCTCGCCTCCACCGTTGTGGAGGGTTCACTTGTGGAGTATTCACTTGTGGTGGATTCAAATGTGGACGACGGACTATTAGTAGTGGACACCCCCACCCTTGTGGTCTGTTTGACCTCCATGGACCTTTGGCACACGCTCGCCTCGACACAGTCTCCAAGTTTGCAGTACTTACAGGCAAAGCTGCACCTAACGTCGACTTTGACAAACCCAACGCCACAGTGACAGGTGCCAGCGATGCAGGCACCATTTCCACAGTCATTCACGCAGGCAGCACTCACTTCTGTTGTGCGTTCGATCTCCAAGCTCTCCTGACACGATCCAGTCGAGTTGTTGTACACAAAGTCTGGCCAACACTGGCACACGCCCTCATCCAAGCAGTCGCCAAACTTACAGCCTGACTGACAGTCCGGAATGCACAGTCCGTCGACCTTGACAAAGCCCTGATAGCAAGCACAGTTGTTCGGCCCCAGGCATTGGCCGTTTTTACACTCCGACTTGCACCACGGCTGGCATATGTCGGACGCATTCCCGAAGAAGCGGTGATTACAGCTGCACACATCTGGCGCTGCACAGTAGGCGTTTACGCCACAACTCTGCTTGCAAATCGGTTCACAGCGATTGGTGACTGCACTCTCCACATAGCCTGGATTGCATTCGCACACATTCGGCGCCGCACAGAAGCCATTCGCACATTTTCGACTGCACAGAGGCTTGCAGGTGTTTTCGACGCGAACGTACATTGCGTTGCACTGGCAGATGCCCAAATCTGTGCATCGGCCGTTCTCACAATTGGCACAGTCCAAGCGGCACCTGAAGGTACACAATTTGGATTATGTCTTGGTCACAAATGACATTTACTTACGTCCCTTCGATGAGGCTGTACCCCGGGTGGCACCTGCAGGTATTTGGCTCCACGCACTCTGCCAACTTGGGGCAACTGTCTGCGCACACTGGAATACAGCCACGGCTCAGATCGTCCAGCACGTATCCCTCGCAGCATACCCTCGCTTCTTTTATCCTCGGAGTCCGTTCGACTATGCTGTAGGTTATGATTTTCTCGCTGGCACTGGTTACCCATGTGGCCGGTATTATCACTGACTTTGTAAGGACCTTTCGATTCTCGACGTGGGTTGTGGTCTTCTGGATGCACCATTTTGCTTCGGATAAGCTGGCGAACGTAAACGCGCAGAGAACTACTAGGGCACACTTCATGACTTCACAGTTGAATACAGATTCTGACTAACGCAACGCTGGCCCGCACGCCAACAGAAGTTGAATTCTCAAAATTCAAGGCCCTTGCTCAGCATAGGGTAGGTCGTCTGTCTGTATGCTTTATTCACGCATTTGACGACTGTGAATACGACTCAGCAAAGAAGTCGAAGAATTTCGATGGGGATGAGGTTTTTTTTTTGAAAATGACCGAACATTCTCTGTTACTTTGAGGAGCCCTAAAAAGCTTAGAAAGCAATTCTGTACTGGCAAATGTCTCGTTGTCAAATGTCATTGAAGAGGAGGAGAACGTCTCCATCCAAAATCGGCCATCACGCACCAGCACGATAGGGTACATCATCTCCACCACTTGTGGCATCGCATGCGCCGATATACACTCGCATGTGTGCGATAAAAAGAATTCAGCATAAGAAACACAATTGTTAAAGTTGAGACTTATGCTGCTCTTATCGCAGTCACCCTCGGGAGCAGCCTTGGCAAATGACTGCTTCGAAATTTATTTTAGTCCAATTATCTATCTGGGATATTGAATGCTGGGATGTGGCAAATTGTAAACTTTCGGTTATGGTCAATAGGGGTCACCAATTTCCATAAATCTGAAGACGGACTTAGTTCATGTCTTCCCAGACTTTGGGTCTTTTCATAGTTCTGTGGTCACAAGGCAAAACCGCTATGTCGACTTTAGACGAAATTGAGATTTTGATGCCATTAGATTCAGCGTACCCAAAACTATTTTGTACATTTTTTTCAGCTTTATATCTTTAAAAAAGTGGCCCCAATTTAAAAAAAAAACAACAGCTTAAGTCAATAGAGTACAACAATTTAAAACTCTCTCTCCTGAACAATGAGTAAAACAGACTTCAGAGGTTTTGCCTTGTGACCACAGAGCTATAAACGCTCTCCCTCATCTGTCCTTTTAAAGGTCTCAACGTAGGCAATGGAACTTTATTCCCCAGCGGAGCTATATGACCTTTGAAAGGCCTTAGGAAAGAGCGAAAGCCCCTTCACACCAACCAAAGAGTCGTATTGAAAATTGAAATGTTGGTAACACCGCTTGGATAAAATTTAACATTTGTTTCCTGTGAGTCATAATACAGCAGTTATAAATAATTCCAGCGGAAGTTGATAGGTTTCCCCTGTAACCATTGCGGCTTTCCCAGATGACAAGTCAGCTAGGTCAAGCTTTTGCTAATGTTTCGCTTTATGAAAGGTGCCACGCCTTGTGTTGCTGTTAAAAACATACCTCCATGTTCTAAATTGCGACAAATTTGTATGGGCATAGAGTTTTAAAAATGTTGGTGTATTCGATGTGCAGCGTTTTAGATGACTTTTTTGTATGCAAGGTGCCACGCCCATTTTTCCCAATGAGACGCACAATTTTAGACGATTTTACCTACCATTGTTGTCGAAAAATGGGTTTTTTCTTCCTTTTTTATTGTATGGGCTGCACCACGCCCCCTTTCTCTAATAACACATTTTTTCAATATACGTTGCACAATCCATAGAACCTATGGATACCAATCTTTGCAGCGATGGCTGACACAGGTACTGAGATATAAGAATATTTTCTCTTTTTAATGATTTTTTGAAGTGCCACGCCCTATTCGCAAGTCTATAAAATGCTCAAGAACACTCTCAGATAACCCACGAATGTTCAACAGTCCATGGATCGGATTGGGACTCTGCAGACGTTTAAAGGACGAGCAGACTTGTTGCTCTTTTGTAGCAGATTATACAAAATATTCACGAAAAAGTTCCAAACATTTATAAGCAGTATATTTGCGAAAAATAATTTCTACGTATTTATAATCAAGACGTTGCCATTCCTACGGATTGTCCCCTGACTGCCGATGGGATCGTCCATCAGATATTTCTCCTTGGAGCAGGCTTTTTGATAACCCTCAGTCGACGAGTGTTCATTCCTGGCGTTGTGAAAGCGCACTTCTGAGAAGGACTCTTCTAAAAAATGCAATCTTTTATTAGCACCAAATTTTTGGGAAGCCCGATCGTCAAATACCCACCTTGACCCTGTGCACGATTGGCCTTTGCGGTCTTCCACCGTGAAATGACAACGCAAAAGCTAGCCACCACTGCTACGACTGGTACCACTAGCAGCAGAAGAAACCACGGGGAGGCGCTGATTAATTGCACCCTGTCCCTGTCTACGCAATTAAATAGCTCGTCCTTTTGCAAAGCTGTCCCGTTGTCACAGCGGCACTGATTGTAGCCGACACAAGTTCCACGAATGCAACCATAGATTTTGCCATTGCACAGTGGCTTGCACTGAAGTGACTCCGAATCATATGAGTATCCTTCGATGCATTCGCAGCGATTGGGCTCTACACAGCGACCGTTCGAGCACGATTGCGAGCACACGGGGTGGCAACTACCCTCCTGCGTCGTTCTGTATCCTAAATAACAAACGCAGTTGCCATTCACACAGGTTCCTCGAACGCAGTTTGCGCAGTTTGTGGCAACCGTCCTCGACCGGCGAGTGGTTGCTGCCACGTAACGGTGCGTGGGCTGTTCAAAATTTACTCTCGTTGTATTTGGCTGCTTTGTTGTAGGGGTGCGTATATAGCGATCCGTGGGCTGTTCAAAATTGACTCTCGTTGTATTTGGCTGCTCTGTTGTAAGGGTGGGTATTGTGTAGCTTGCGAAAGTAGGTCCTGTTGGCTCGTTACTCTGTCCAATGTCTTCGGAATGGATTTTCTGGGCTGAATCTACCTGGTATGAGGACTGCTTAGCTATATTCACAACTGTAGCGGTTTTATCGGCCACACAACTTCCAGCCGCTGAGTGCGTGTAGCCCAATTCACAAGAGCACCTATTGGGGGCATAACAGGTCCCATTACCACACACAGGCTCACAGATTGGATCACACTTTGGTTGCAGTCCTCCAAATATCCTTCCAATCTCTCGATATCCCTTACAACAAACGAATGACGTTCTTTCTTTGAATTTCGTCTTAAATAAGAGACAACCTTTTACTTTTTGCTGCATTTATCAAGGACCAACAAAATCTTACCTCTGTAACGAGCCGTCCAGTTGATGCATTGATTTTATAAATAGAATAGGTGACAACTTTCAAATTAGGACAAACTTTTCCAGATGCAAACGTCCACAAGCCTAGGATAATCCACGATGATGCGGCCCATTTAATTGCTTTCGACATTATGAATAGCGAACCCGTTGAGGGCTTGGGAGGAACTGACATCCAGATGCTTATAGCATTACTTGCGAGTAGGGAGATTTTTTTTAAGATCGTTTTATCGCAGCTTCAGGGTATAACTGCGCATTTTTTAAATCTCTCTTCCGCACGCTTACTAATGGTATAATTTTTTGATTGCCCACTGCGTGGGAGGAGGTATGTAAGGTTGATAAGAGAACTACACCATACTGTGCTGGGAGTTGTTCGACATTTAGTACATCATGCAAAATGACGGCTACGATCAATTTTCCATATGACCATCATCCTTCTGTGACATTTTTTGGCGCCTAGCATTTTTGTGGATGAATACTCACAACTGGAAGTTCGGGGGTTCGACATAATTTTCCCGCTTGCGTTGCACTTAATTCCACCGCCTTACATTCGCTTCGCCTATCAGCAGTTTTATTCCCACTTTGTACTGGCAGTTCGTCAACATTCTTTTGAGGTTAGTCACTTGGGATTAGAACTCACAAAAAGTCTCAAAAATTTTGACGGTTTAGTTTGTTGTTTAAGTCCGATCAGTGGTGATGTGTTTAGTTGTCACCAGGACACAACAAAAAACTAAACTAAACTCAGATGTGATAGCAACAAGCTCAAATAGGAACCTTGGTCTGACCTCTAACAGAAACTCCTTTGTGTGGGTTTTATTCTTGGCACCTGCTATTCTATGTCGTTTCGAAGCAGCTTTCTCAGGACAGTAAGATCTCTTGACTTAAACCTGTTGAAAGCCTCGTTTCGTATAGTCCAATCAACATCCACACTTTTTTAAAAATGTATTTCCTTAACGAGCTCTAAAGGTTCTCTCCCTCGGTCTTCCATTTTCTCTTACCGACTTTGTGACACCCTTAAATCAGGTGTACTTACATATTTTCCCATCAAAACGAACTTATAGATAACATGAGGCTAATCTCACTTAAAGATCCCACGTGTTTGGCTCTTACCTTGAAAACAGGTACAACACCTCTAGATTGATCAATGACACAAACGAGTTTTCGATTCATTTGTAAAGATGTATACAATTTTGCTATCACAATGTTGGTAATGAACGAAACAGTTGGAAGCTGAGTAGCTTATATACAGAGACGAGGAAAATACTGTTTAAATTGCGGTACTTTACATTTGCGACGACTCCAATCCAATGCCGAGCTTGCGTTGTAAGTAGAATCAAAAATAGACTTTTAATTTATGATTGCCGTTGTCGTTGCAAGTTGGCATTTATAACCTTTTTAGTATTTTGTACGTTTCTATGTCTTCGGGGAGAATAGTCTCTAAAATACTACTCGCATGTGGATATGTTATTGCGGTAAAAAATATAGCGCCTTAGGAATAAACACTTGTAGTTTCGACTCTAAATTTTGGTAGTTCACAGTGGGTATATTTTCCATGCAAATTTCGGCATTGTGAGCTTCCCTTAATTAGAAATCGAGACCAAAATTTGTTATAAATACGGCGGAAAGAGTCTTTTCGAGGTATAGGCTTTTTGTGACATATCAAAGGAACAAAGGAACTTACAGACTGAATTTGATTTAAAGAAGCCCATTTTTTTATGGATAATTGCTTTCATCTCTTTAAAAATGCTGTCGTTAAAATTAGAAGTACATTCTTGTGATTTATATTTATGTCAACGATTACGCACAACTTTTTTCTAAAAAAAAAATTAAAACTTCGAACATCTTCTTTTAGTGTTTCTGCAGTGGGGAAGCTCTGAAATTATGCGTCAAAAAACAGTGTAACCACGGCTATAAATTTGAATATTTTATACCTTCAGATATTAGCGTGGGCAAGACCATAGGCTTTGTACAAAAAAGACAGCGTCGCACGACACTGGCTCGTTCATTGGAAGTTCGGTTGAAGTTTAATTTTTTTTTTTTTATTTTTAAAAGTTATCGCTCCAGAGCTCTACTTATAAAATAAGAATATTCTTAAACAAAGTACATTTAAAATGACAGTAAGTACCTCAAAGTCGCCTTTTCAAAGGTTATAGTAGCGCAGACAGTTTCGGTGAGTCCCCATCATAGCTTTGGCTTAATGTTTTTGTGTTCCCATCAAAGTCTTGTGATAAATCAGCCTTTATTTCCAGTGACTAGTTTTTATATCGACTTTCTTCGACAATGCAAAATATTCTTGGACCGCTCTGAGTGGGAGACTCATGCGGCCGCAGGATAGACGACTTTTTTGAGATTTCGCCTTAAGCATTCTCCGACACAGAGTTTAATTGAATAGACTTCATAGCTTGGAATATCATTGTTTTGTGTGTCGAAAAGGGGCCGGTATGTGACGACGACAAATTCCTGCCCCAACTTGTTCATTGACCACATGCCAGTTCCTTCCCGACACACAAAACAACGATCTTCCAAGCTAAGAAGTATATCCAATTAAACTCTGTGTCGGAGAATGTTTAAGGCGATATCTCAAAAGACCAAATATCAACATATTTTCAGAAACTCACGGTGTACCGAAAGGCAATAGAAAGCTAAATAGTCCCCTTACTGGATCAAGTCAAGCTAGGCTCTAAGACGGTTGAAATGAGACCTCGAATTCTAGACAAGATTCGTAGGTACTTCTAAAAACCTCTCCCCAGGCAAAAGCCATTCAAAAATCTTAAATGATTTAAATTGTCACGGCTCTGTCAACTACCATCTGTACAAAATTCGGTCAAAGTTTCAGCGACACTTTGCAGGCTTTGCCAAGAAGTACAAGAAACTTGGGAGCACATTCTCTGCGAACGCGCGGCAATAGTACAAATTCAAAAACTCATCAGCTAGGCTACCTTTCTGAGACTTTCCGGGAATGAACATAGGATCATGGCAATCACTAAGTCAATCTGATTCTCAGGGGTGTAGAAACAACCTTAAAACAGATACAGGGCTATGCTGAAAGCTAATAGCAGCAATCAATCGACCCCAATCTTAAGGCAAAGCAAAACAGAATTGTTAGGCCCAGTGTTTTTCTGACCTATTGAACGAAGGGTCTCACGTTCAAACCCCAGAAAATCACAAACCTCGCAACTGAACAGGTCCAAATTTCACTATAACCTATCTAGGTTGACAAAGACCCTAAAAAATCAAATTTGAACTATCCCAAACATTAAAAGTAGTTGTTTTGACTTCATGCGGAGATGACTTATGGATGGCATTGCGTTATTTTCAAGTTACGAAGCCAGTGACTGAAATGGCGGGTCTTAGTCTTTGCAATGGAATTTTTCGATTTTAGATAGAAAGGCTGTTCGCTGTTGAGACAAGCGTTCTCGTTACCCTCTCTGTCATCGTAATACCAAGATAATTAGAATCACGAATCACAAATTAAAATCAAATCAGAATCAAATTTTATTTACGAAGTCACTTCAAACCTACCGCTCATTTTAGCGGCCCCAGTGAAACTTGACTAACCCGCATCTTCACATCAAAACAAAGTGCGATTGCGATTGAAATAAAAAAAAATGGTTGTGTGCATGTGATTCCCGCAGATGAAGCTTTCTGCCGGCATGTGCCTTGGGTGAACCACCGAGCTATGAGCTGAAATGAGATCTTGTGCGATGTCGAAATACGACTTTTGTCCACAAAACAGATGACAGTTTTTCTTTCTTAAATTTTACGCATACAAAATTTATATTTTCTTGAACAGTTCGCGTTCCTATAACTAAGTCTTTTAAATAAATAAATTAATGAACATATGGCCTGGCGAGTTGTGAGTACTTCTTATCATCATCGTTTCAGTTAATGAAAGGCGTCTTTGTAGAACTGTGCCGTCCCGCTTCCGAATAGGCTACATCTGCAAAGTCATCACACATGTTAAGGAGGTAAAGTCGCCATAATCTTCTGCCATACTAACCTTGAAGGTCCAGGCGGTTGTTTTTCACCTTGCCCGCTTTGTACCGTCTCAATATCACGCCGATCCCGATGACTGCAGCAACAGCTAGCACCAATGACAGCCATATGTACCACGACCAGCTGGGCTTCTGTTGCAGGAACTCCCCCTCAACGCAGTGAAACAGTTCGTCATTCAGCAGAAGAGTGCCGTTATCACATTTGCACTGATCAAAGCCGACACAAGTTCCCCGAACGCAACCGTTGATTTTCCCATTGCATAAGGGCTGGCACACGAGTGCGTCCGAGTCATATGTGTAGCCGTCCTTGCAGCCGCAGCTATTGGGCGCGTTGCACCATCCGTTCAAGCACGATTGTAAGCACACCGGCTGGCAGTCTCCCGCCTTGTTGAGAAGGTAGCCACTTGGGCAAATACAAACCCCCGAATCATCACAAGTTCCCCGATCACACGTCGCACATCTGCCTACACTGGCAGGGTGTTTGAAAGACCTGATCACCGGGGTTGCCGTAGATGTCACCTGCTGCTCGTTTGGCACACAACTTCCTTCCATGGAGTGCCTATACCCGAAAGCACAGGCACACCGATTCGGACTGTAACAGTCGCCATTGCCACAGGGTGGGTCGCAGATCGGGTCGCAACTAGGTCCGTCGGCTGTACGCCGGATCTCTCGATACCCCTCACAGCACTCAGTTACATTCTGAAACACAAGACGACAACTATTTAGAACGCCCTCACAATCACCAGTCACAGGATGATGATCCGCTTACCTCTGCAGCCAACGTTTGGCTGTTTATGATCTCCTTGGTGCACCTTCTGCCAGAAGCGACAGTCAATAGACCCGCTAACAGTATGATTGGGGCGATTTCCTTCCACATTTTGCGCTGTATTCTCCCTGGCTGCTTGATCTGAACTGAGAAAAAGCCGATAATGTTGTGTGCTTTTTATATTCCATCTTATGGGGTAACCACAAACGCGATTGGAAATGCTTATTACTCACCCGTTTCTGGTTGACCGTTGGCAGCATGCCGGTGACGAAATGGCGCGCGATAGGGGTTGGTTGGTTGTATGAAAGTCAAACTCTACTGGCGTCAGAGTTCAGTTCGAGAAATACCACAGTTGTTATGTCCTCTCTATATAACTCTTAATTGAGGTCTGGGTAAAACATACCAAGTTTCCTTCTCGACCGTGCGTCAGATTGCATCTTTGGCTAAAGACGATCAAGTGAATAACCAGTTCGACAGATGATGACTTCATTATCAGAGTCACTACGAAAGCCACTAGCACAAAGACATCTAACCACACACAGAGCATAGATAAAAAATGATCTTCTGTCGATGATGAGTCACAAAATTGTTTTTTTCGGGGTAGGGAAAATTGATCAAAAGACGCTGTGGAGGCACGCGAGAAAATCTTCCAAATAGTTTGCGAAGCCAGTCTTCGTTTCGCTCGTTCGACTAATCAGCGAATGTGAGTCACTGCCATACGAGTTCGGCGGAGTGGGATTTTCTGTACTGAAGCATAATTGTGATCGTTGAACGGGTGTTCCCCTAGAGTAGCTTCTCCGTCGGCGGTGTGGTCAATTAAGGGGGCACGCGCGACGGCACCATCTGCTGCTGATTTGTTTGTAAACAAAAATCACCGCGTGTATAAATTTCTGAATAAGTCTGTTGTCTATTGTCTGTTGTCGGCGACAACATTTGAATGTTTTCACATGCAAAAGGGGACGACCAAGTGGTTCGGTGCGTCGCAAGATAAAAGATTCGGCGTTAAATCTCTTTACTTCAAAAATTAGCGTTAAAAACGTATGAAAGTCAACGAAATGATCAAGAGACCAGTGGCACTCACTTGATGTCTCGCGGTTTTGATGGATAATCGTGTCTAAAGAAGGAGTTGAGGCTTTGATATATGCAATATATGCAATATCACTGTCTGTTCATATTGCATATCGGAAGTACAACTTGGGCATAAGGCGGAAGAAGTAGAACTGAGTTAGTAAAAAGTTCTAAAAAGTTTTATATTCAAGTTGAACGGAAAACCGACGAAAAGAATATGAAAAGCGGTGTCATCCCTGCTCTGTCAGACTTTTCCGTCTGTCTCATATGACGATGGAGAAAAATCGCTTCTGCATCGAGGTTGTTAGCAACAGAACCGCGTCCATTTGGACCAGCGCCACAATGGTCAGCTATGACTTTATGAGGTAGTAAAGGAGTTTGTCCTCTCGGTCACTGAGTTCGCATTCAAAACGGAAAGCACATCAGAAATCGAACAGAGAATATAATTCTCTGGTTCTTTGCAGTTCTTTTGTCGCCACAACAAATGACTGTCTAGGTAAGGCCTTGACAATCCAAGTCCTGATCTAGGTATCTGACAATGAAGCTATAAAAGTTTTAACAGCTAAAGTCAAGCATATGTTGCTATGGCACTTAAAAAAATTACTATCGCGCCACCTATTGTACATTTTCTGTACGATTTTTGTTTTAGTAACCATTCTCGGGAGATGGGGAAAAAACACTCCAACGCTGCATCCCAATCGGGTGAATGGTATAGAAGCCTTCATGAAACAAATACTCGCTCTAAAGTTGGTCTGTCAAAGAAATGACCACCGCGCCATCTGTCCTCCAATAAGTCAATACAACTGATCTGAAGTATCTGAAGCATGAGCTTCTTGACAATGAAGATATTCTATACAGCTAAAGGCAGGCATATCTTGCTACGGCACTCAAAAAAAATACTCACGCGATAGCGCCACCTATTGTACATTTTATGTACTATTTTTGTTTTAGTTATTATTCCCGGGAGGTGGGGAAAAAACACTCCCACGTTGAATTCCAATCGGATGAATGGTAAAAAAAGCCTTCATGAAACAAATACTCGCTCTAAAGCTGGAAATGACAGTCGCGCCATCTTTCCTCAAATAAGTCAAACCAACTATCATCAAATCTCAGAATACAACAACAGAATTCTAAAGTTTAACTGCAATCGGATGAAGGCTAAAGGGTATTGGAGCCTTTATGAAACAAACACGCAGTCCTTGACTTTTATTCACGAAGAAATATGTTGATGGGTTTATGACGTCCCGATTGAACAACAAATAACATAGGTTGTATCTGGACATCGACTTAGTCAGAATACGGCGCATTTGGCGTGTGAACGCTCCGAACCGCAAAAACCTCTTTAACCAATTTTGAGTGCACAACTAACTAATCAGGTCGACTTATTAGTTAGAGTTGTGCTTCATTCCGAATTTTGGGGACTCTTTAGTGAGGAAGTTCGAACGCTGCTAATAAATTTAAGAAGTTAGGGTCCTCCCAAGAGAAAGTCGCAGAAAACGATGTCATTTGTTCTCTTTTTATAAACAGTATAACTCCAGCACAAAAATCCATATTTTTCAAAGAAATCGCCCCAAAAAAGTAGGCGTGGTCCAGCTAGCTGCTTTATTGTAATAGGTTTTTTATATCGTCTAAAGAATTTCTTGCTGCTGGTCATTCCAAAAGAACTGAGACCTGTGACCTTACACATTTTGAGTCCGACCCTGATTTTAGAAAATTTTGACGCAGTCCGCGCCCAATTTGGACTCACTTCAGGATACCAGTACAAAAAATGGTTCACCTTATATGCGTTCGCCATCCACACCTAATCAAAGACCAAAACAAGTGCAACACAAAATTTATTTTCCCAAAAATACACAGCCTACAACAGCTGATCCTGTCCAGGTTCCATGCGGTTGTACGGACGCAATAGACTGATCCAGTTCGGATGCTTTTGCCAAATGAACAATATCGCTCCCGTTACAAGAATAACCAACAAGAACGCGATGAGTAGCATGGTAATGTTATTGGGCAAGCCTATCTTTTCGGCAACCTTTTCCGCAAGCGGAGCGACGGTTGAACTCATGGTGTAGTTTGACTCTTCCTCTGCGTAGCACTTGTACATTTGCGCATGGCACACCAGGAACCCCTCATAGCACTGGCATTGCTTGTAGTTAATGCATTCCGAAGCGACCTCAATGGAATCATCTCCGTCGCATAGTGGCTGGCACTGGTGAGCACTGATTTCAGTCTCGTTCTTTTGCCACACGAACTTGGACCAGCAGTCGCAGTCATCCGGCTCCGAGAGAATGGCGTCGCCCGCCCAGATACACGCAGTTCCGTTGTTTAGGAAACCCCTCGCACAAACACACACACCGTCTTGATCGCAGTTGCCATAGTGGCACGATTGCTCGGAGCAGTGCAACCGGCAGGATGTGTCATTTGTTCGGTCGTAATTTGGCCAGCAGCTGCATGTGTTTGGGGCCACACAACTTGCATGTTGGCACTGCGGTTCACACTTTGGCTCACACATTGAGTTGCCGCGATGGTAACCATCGGTGCAGACGCACACACCATCCGATGAGCATTCTTCGTTAGTGCCGCAAGAAACGTTGCATGCCGGTGGCAAACTTGTCGTGCCTCTAGTAGTGTCTTTGATGTAAACTGTTGAAGACGTCCTCTTTGGTTCGACACATTCATTTGCGACGGATCGCTGAAAGCCGGTCACGCAGACACATGTATTTTCGGTTGCCGAGCATTTTTCGTGCAAGCCACAGGAACCGTTGCAGGGCAGCTGTGCAGTGGTAGGCTCCGGTGTTGTTGGCACTGCGTGCTCCTGCGTGGTTCGACGGTTGGGTGTGCAACCCATGCCAAAGAGGCTGTGGTACCCTTCATCGCAAGTGCATTCTCCCAGCTTACAGCTCGAATTCTTCGGACAGGGAGATTCGCAAGTTGGCTTGCAACCAAAGTCTGGATATCCGTGGAACTTATATCCCGGCTCACAGCAGCCGTATAAGCGCCTCGAACGGAGGCCAATCTAAAAAAGAAAAAATGCTCCAATATTTATATTTATATTTATATTTATATTTACATATATCAATTCGGTATTTTACCTTCGTTTGCTTTCGTGGTAGATAATGTCTGCGACTAAACCAGTCTCCCATCGATTCGAAGGGTGACATTTTGTAATCGCTGACCAAGTAGGTTTCATATCGAATGCACGTACCAATTTGTAGCGCGCAATAGATTCTCAAAAACGGGATGATAGACAGAAGGACTCGTCTGAGCGTGTTCATGATGGTGTCCGTTGGATGTGGAATTCAAGACTGAAAACAATTCCCTCGCACCAAAACAGTCTCTGGAAATCTGAATACATGTTTCTCTCGCACCAAATCAATGTCTCGAAGCCTCAAGCCAGTATCCGGTTGCGATAGGCAGCACTGCGTATTATATTATATGCACGAAGCAAAATGACCGCGATAGTGCTAAGTTGCCTTTCAAAGTTCAGATAAAAATGTACTTGCTGATTGCAATGAGTGCTTGAATGGTTTTCAGCAAAACACAAAACCATTTCTTTGTCGACACATGCACAAGCACATATGGGTGTGAACTCTTTCTTTTGTTTATTGTTTCGACAATTCAAGGAGGAAACAACGACTGGTATTTTTGAAATTTCTTTCTTAACTCCGCTGACAGATATCGGGGATTGTTTCTTAAGTTGCTTCAGTCATTTTCAAAGAATTTTAGTCTCCGGTCCTGTTTGAACTAAGATCGCTAAAAGCAGGCTGATGATGGAAATAATCTGTCTTTTTGAAGTTGTTGTTGCCAATCCCTTACATTATGTCTCTTGAAATTTGTTTTTATCGCTTGCATTGTAATACCCCGACGCGGTGTTGTCAGGCACAAAAAAAGCTGAAAAATACTAGCTCACTATTAAATAAATTTTGGAAAAGCAATTCCTCGAAATTGGACCGCATTTTAGGGAAAAGTTGTCAAAATAAATGTCGGAACTGAATAACAGGGATCCATCCTTCATTAGTACCATTTTCATAACTGTCGGGTCGGAAATTGTGTCCGAATTGGTACGACAAAACAGGGTAACCTATTAAAGAAGTAATGATATTTTCAGGTGCGAATCAGATCTGTTCGGAGACGGAATTAGTTTTTGCTTCGATACAATTTTGTAAACGTATATAGTCGGCTCTGTTTTGTAAAACAATAAAGCAAGAAATCTTCTCTTTAAAAAATGTTTATCAAGTAAGAACCGTGCTGGAGTGTTTGGTAAATTCAGAAAAAAAAAGTTGTTGCGAAAAGTTTTCACTTCTTGTGAGTGTGAGTGAAAAATTGTTGGTTAAAAAAAAAAACAAAAAAATTCTTCCATCAACAAGTCATTATTGATTTTTTCAAATTATTAGTTGAAAAATAAAAATTCTCGTAAAAACAATCTTAAAATTCTTAAATAATTGCAAAAACGAAAAATTATCTATTAAATTCTTGAGACACAAAAATCAAATTGTTGACTCAACAATTCGTTCTTCAGTTAATAATTCTTATCAAGAATTAAAAAAAAACTGACATACAAATGAAAAATGTTAACTATTTGTATGAAAATGTGATTTAACTGCATAGCCACCCCTCCAGTGGGCACTTGGTCAATGATCGCAGAGCACCCACCTAAGAAATGCCTTAAAAAAAGAACTTGCGCAAGATATTACTTTTAATATGTGTTACCTATACTTACAACACTATGTTAGATGTATCATTTTTTAGCCAAAAACATTTAAAACACAACCCTTCCCATTTTTCTTTAGTGCGACTTAATACCATGCTGCCAGAGTGACAAAACACTTTCCATGGTATCACAATGGCTTTCTTCGGAAACGTTGCTAACCAGCTCATCAACTTCTCCTCAAATTATTTATTGTGTCAAATTTTAAAACTCAGTATTGAAAATATAAAAAATCTTTTTGGATTCGGAAAGCAATTTTTTTTGCATATGGAAAGAATTCAAGTTTATTTTTTGACAAATGTCAGGCATATCAAATGGAAAAAAAATTAAGTATTATTAAATAAAAAGCTAGCTTGGCCAGGCCAAAAAAAAACCTTTTCCAATCATTTATTATAAAAAAATAACAAACATTTATTGCACTGCTTTTACGTAAACAACATTCTTGGTTCTTTTTTTTAACCATCGCTTGAATAAACAAATAGTGCAGATGGTTTTCCGACTCGGGAGCATGCAATGTAGAGTTGGCCATGCGAGACAAGAGGATTTTCCAAATTTATAGCGCACATTTGAAAAGATTGTCCTTGCGACTCATTAATGGTAACGGCGAATGCAAGGCGAATAGGGTATTGAAGACGCTTAAATTCGAATGGGACATCAGTTGGAATCATTGGTACACGGTTAAAAATCGTGGCGTTAAATTTAATATTTTTGTGGTTGTATATAAGTCAACGCCGAGAAAATATTAAAATTTAATATTTTGAATATATTCAAATTAAACAACTAATAAAATATTTATTGATTTTACAAAATATGTCTGAAATATTAAATTTTAATATAGACGGAGATGGGTTTCAATGCAAAAGTATTTAAATTCAACCCTTATTTATGTTGAAAAATTAAAGATCCTGTGCTTCCTTCAGCAGGTAAAGTTTTCTAAAAATTTAAATGAAGAATAACTCATGTATGCCCGAATTATCTTATAATTTATTCAGTCAATTACTTACTTTTTGGAATGTAATAGCTATATTTCTGAGGCGATGAACTTGAGTCTATCGACCGCCCTTATCTTAAAAAGCAAATCGACCGGGAACATCTCAGAGCTTAAGAAAAAAAAGCAAATATTATACACTCTTACAAGAATACTTTGACACTTAAGTTACTTACTTGTAAGAAGAATATTCTCATTGGATATTCATGTAACCCCGTTTTCAGCACGACTTTCACTTGTTTGTATTTTTAAAACATTTTTCTTATGAACTTTATCCAAATCATCCACTCCATTGAAGAGGACGCTCAAGCTAACCGTAAATTCTTAACCAAGCTACAAAATAATATATATTTGGGTTTAAAAGTAATACCGATATATTTAAATCTAATCACTTTGGTTCAAATCTTGTATTAAAACCAAATGCAAATGTATTGACGTTGATGTCTTTAATAAGTTCGTATTAAAATGTAATTAGAGTAGATGTTATATATCAGGTGAACTATAACTTAATTTTAATAAGTTCTTGATTGAAATATTATTTTAATATAGACTGGGTTAGATTGTAGAACAAAAATATTAGATTTTAATATTTAGAGATTAAATTTCAGAAAATTCGTATAAAAGTGAGAATTTCAATGAAAGAATTATTAAATTTAAATACAAATATATTACAGAAAAAGTTTCAATAAATTGGAAATATTCAAAACCAATTTTTCTCGTATTGCATAGACCTGTAACACTGCGGATGTATTAAAAAACACCCCCATATTTTTAACCGTGTATGCGGGGAATTAAAACTTCTTGAAAATATTATTACTACAAAATTCATACATTTATGCGCCTATTATCGTTAGCGAGTCGAAGAAAAAATCCTGCGAATGTGACTTACTTGTATAATGGTTAGCGAATGGAACAAAATTCATTACCAACTGTCAAACCGCTGGCGAATTTAAAGTCGCCTTATTGCGGTTTGCGAATTTGTGAAATGTCATTCGCCTTAAACTTCAAATTTTGTCGAACAAAACTATTTGGCGAATGGAATTTTTGAGGTAGAGAAAGGAATTAAAATTCAAGAAAAATGTATAAAACCCATTCAATTCATGTAGAAATATATATATAATGAAAATCGCCTTTTATAGTTCCAGTCAAAACCAGAAGCAAGTTGAGCTCATGGAACAAAACCCAGACATAGCCAACCCTTTGGCACAGTTTGGAGCTTCAAAAAAATCCAACAAAGATTATTGGGGTAATTCCGCTGTTGAAATAAGAAGAGTGCACAGGCCAATTTTATAATGGGAAGGATGAAGTGCGCATAGATATGAATTTGTCTTTTATTTGGTCCAATAAATGCACGAATGCTTCTTTGGTTAAACGAAAGCTGGATACAAATGCAAAAAAAAATCACTGAATCACTTCGTAAATTAAAGTGCTTAATGTATTTAGGGCTTTCAGATGGTTTGGGAGAGGATTGGAAAATGTCTTTCAAATGCAACGTAAACGTGTGTTAGCGAAATTTCGCTCCCACTTATGTATGAACAATAGAAAATGTACACATGCACTCACTGAAACTCATCCAAAACACACGTTTATTTAAGTAAAAAGTGTAACAAAGAAAGTTCGTAGCTTTTTTTGTTGTATTTCAAATTTCCAGAAGCAAAGAAGTGATAGGTATTAAGTGGATTTTTTTTTGGTTTTTTTTGAATTAAAATTTTTGTTTCTTACATTATTTTTGGCCTATCAGTTGATCACCGTAATTACCGACATTTTAATAAAAAAGTCAACTAAATTGGTTGAAAATTACGGGCGAAAAAGGGAAACATACACATTTTGCCACTTTGTTTTATATTAATAGAGAGAAGAGAGAAGTGAGAAGAGAAAATACAGAAGAGAGAAGAGAAGAGAAGATATTATTAATTTTTCTACATGTGTAAAAAGTGTCACTTTAAACAGCCCTGAAGAAGTTGTTCGATTAATGTGAACTATTTTTAAAAATTACTTATGAAAAAAATATATGTTTCGTTATAATTACCTACTTAATTTTGGGTGTTTCTTTTTTACTCGTCGTTGATCTTAAATATGTATTTCCAATTTAAGTTTTTGTAAATCTGACTGACTTATTATTATTATTATTTAAATCTGACTGACAATTTAAATATTTTAACCAACAATTTATTCTGACTAACCAACAGTTTGTTGACAATTTATTCTTGAGTCAACAATTTGTATTTTTAAAAGTTTCACATTTATTGTTTTTGAACCAAGAATGTTGTTTCTTAAAATTTTAAATATTTTCGCATTTGTCCGCACGATTTAAACTGTTGAGCTTTCTTAACAACTCGTTCTAATGACAACAGTTAACATTCTTAAAATTTTGACATTTTTCATCTTTATGTCAAGAATAAAAGTTCTTGTATCACGACTTACACTTGCCTTCTCAAATTAAGAATTTTAAGTACTTGGGTTCATTTTAAGGAACGAAATAAATTGTTGGGCCAAAGTATAAATTTTTTGGATATTACAATATTATTTTTCTGAGTGTAGTTTATAAGTTTTTTTCTGTTATAAGTTGTTGACACACTTTATGGGAAAATCATCATCCAGGCGACCAAAATTCTAGATCCAAACACACGCCGCACCACCTCCTTATTGACTCACAAGTCGTCTATTCGTATGTTTGTTGGTACGACCTTTTTTATTAAATCCATGCCAAGTTTTGGTACTCATTTCAAACTCATCAAACTCCATCCAAGTCGGGAAGAACCAAGACTTCCTATGATGTCAAACAGGTTTTTAGACAGGGCAAGGCGCCAGCATATAACACGTTCGAAACTAAAGCCAACATCGGATGCATATTTCCAAAATTTATCTATGACTATATATTCAGTAAAATTGTAGAGTTTGTCTCTTTGTGCGTGGATTCCAAACCCTTGTGGACTTCTTGGAAAAACTTAGGGCTTCTAATGGGGCAATATATAGTTTTTTTTTAGCATCGTATTTGGCTAACTAATTCAGAAGATATTCACTGTCGGTCGTTCAAGGTGCCTAAAATTTGCCGACTCTACATGTGTATCTGATGCAAATTCACTTAGGCCGGCTCTACATTTGAGATATAATATTTACGGACTTATGGGGAAGCCTACTGAAGTCTTATTTCTAAGATACCCACCAAGTAGTGCAATCCGGCCCCTGACAAGCTATATGCTGCTGATGGTTCGCCGTGAAACGACCCTCAGCCCATTTCTGAGTCACTGACGAAGACCACAAGTTTTTTCACATACGTTAGTATAGCGCCCTCTGTGGGTCAGGTTGGCATAGCCCTTTATTAAAAATCTACTTATGGTAACTACATTTTTAACAACAACCGACGTAGACTTTTAGGTTGGTATGCACGTCATCGTCTTCTCGTGATACTTAAAGCCCGCGTAGCAGATGCACCGATTTTTCGAGAGGCAAACCCCGTTGTCACACTTTCTGCAAACAAAACAAACACATAATCATCAACCGCAGTTGTGGCAAAGTCAGTCCCAAACTTACTGATAACAATTTGACTGGCAGACTCCATTCTTCAGGGTGAAATCGGCTCGGCAGGTGCAAATGTTGGGCTCGATGCACACACCGCCTGCTCCGCAGTCAGGACTACAAATGGGCGTGCATCCGCCCTCCTTCAACGTGTATCCCGTGCTGCAGCCACATGTCTCTGGCTCTGTGCAGTTGTGCATCCACCCGAAGCAGCCCTCCGAGCAAATGGGTCGGCAAAATTTCCTCGATTCGTCCAGCTTGTATCCAGGGTGGCACTTGCACGTTCCATCCAAGTAGCACTGTCCATTCAGGCAGCTGATGGGACAGGCGAACACGCAGTCTCCGCTGTCATTTTTCACGAAGCCATCGAAGCACTCGCATTCGTCCGGCCGTACACACTCTCCGTTGTAGCAGTTCTCACAGATAGGCCTGCAAATTGTTTCGCCATCTGTCAGCTTGTGTGCTCGGTAGCCAGCGCAGCACGTTTCAATAACCGACATGTGCGTTGAGGAGCCAGCTCGGATGGTCTTCGCATGTGGATAACCCCGCACGGCGACAGTTCTGCGCAAAAGAAACCCACTCGGGTAAAAGTGCAAACGGACTTCAAAAAGGACTACTTACGGCACCTCGATGATGCATTTCTTGTTCGGATCCTCCGACTGGGTGGGCGTCTTTTGGAGCTGCGGATGCTGATGGTGCACCCGCATCTGTTGGTCTGTACTGTAGTAGTGTCTATTGCGACCGTATTGCTGCTGCTCCGTCAAAGTCGCATCGCTTCCACTGAATGCGAGCGACGCAAGTACCGAGAGCGCTGTGAGCTTCCAATCGAGGTACATATTCGCAAGAGACTGGACCAAATAAACAGCACAAGTTGGTGGTGCTTATCGCCGAGTCGGAGTTCTCTGCGTTCTCGAGGCCCAGCGATAAGCCATGTTCCCTCTGGCTTATCAGCTTTGTATTCGTCACTGTGTTATGTTTCGGAGCTTCTGGAGATACGCTTGGAATGTAGGTTTCTGCTTTATTTTGTTTTACATTTTAATTCAAGAGTTGAAGGTCAAACGAATTCAAGGACTTCGGCTGCGAGAAGAAATGGATTATCTTTCCAGGAAGAGCCGGCGCGGTTGTATGTGGCGCAGCACGATTATTGTGAAACCGCTGGTGCAGATGGCTTAGGATGGCGCCAGACGCATGGCCTCAATGTGTCGATGTGTGTACTAAATTTAGACTATGACTCAGCTGGGGTAGCTTGAGGTATAGTGCCATTACATAAGCGGTCTCAAGCTTGCATAAACTTTTCCGAACTACTCACTGCATTCCGCGATAAACTTGGATAAACAATCTACACCGGAAAAGTGGCAAAAGTTAGACGAAGTCGTAGAGCCGCTTTGGTTTGAATGAATAGGCGATCTCAGTAGTTAAACGGTTGGCAAAGATGAAAGTTCTTTGGGTTATTATTCTATTGGCCTCACTGCAGGCGATTGTGGTCTACGGGCAAAAAGGCACTTGCACGCAAGTTCAGCACTACACAGAGCGGGAAACGCACTGGATAACGAATCGTCGGCAGGTAAAGGAGCGAGGTTTTCTCTGGACGTGGAAGTATCGATGGGTTGATGAGACTGTTCCGGTGGAATATGTAAGAACCGTTGAAGCCTTCCAGCGAAAGCGTTTTGAAGTTGTTTTATTTTGTAGGTGGTGCGAAAAACTCGCTCGATTATACAATGCTGCCCGGGATACCTTGGGCTGGTGCCGCCCTGCCAGCCGATTTGCTCATTCGGATGTAACAATGGTAGGTGTACTGAGCCGGAGCTGTGTACGTGCAACTTGGGGTACCAGAAGGCGCCCAACAACAGGTGTCAGCCGGTTTGTGCGAGTGGCTGCGCAAATGGCGTTTGTTCTGCACCGGATAAGTGTGTTTGCTTCAGAGGGTACAAACGCGATAAGGAGAACTTTTGCGTACCAGTTTGTGACGCCGGATGTCCCTTCGGGAAGTGTATCGCCCCAAACAAATGCGAATGCGACGTCGGCTACGAACTGAGCCCACTCGGCGACACTTGCGAACCGATTTGCGCGGATGGATGTAAGAATGGCGTCTGCTCGGCTCCAAACACCTGCAGCTGCTCCGAGGGATATCAAAGTGATGAGAGCAAGGCCTGTGTGCCCGTCTGTGTCGGCGGATGTCCCTTCGGGAAGTGTATCGCCCCAAACAAATGCGAATGCGACGTCGGCTATGAACTGAGCCCACTCGGCAACACTTGCGAACCGATTTGCGCGGATGGATGCAAGAATGGAGTCTGCTCGGCTCCAAACACCTGCAGCTGCTCCGAGGGATATCAAAGTGATGAGAGCAAGGCCTGTGTGCCCGTCTGTGTCGGCGGATGTCCCTTCGGGAAGTGTATCGCCCCAAACAAATGCGAATGCGACGTCGGCTATGAACTGAGCCCACTCGGCAACACTTGCGAACCGATTTGCGCGGATGGATGCAAGAATGGAGTCTGTTCGGCTCCAAACACCTGCAGCTGCTCCGAGGGATATCAAAGTGATGAGAGCAAGGCCTGTGTGCCCGTCTGTGTCGGCGGATGTCCCTTCGGGAAGTGTATCGCCCCAAACAAATGCGAATGCGACGTCGGCTATGAACTGAGCCCACTCGGCAACACTTGCGAACCGATTTGCGCGGATGGATGCAAGAATGGAGTCTGCTCGGCTCCAAACACCTGCAGCTGCTCCGAGGGATATCAAAGTGATGAGAGCAAGGCCTGTGTGCCCGTCTGTGTCGGCGGATGTCCTTTCGGGAAGTGTGTCGCCCCAAACAAATGCGAATGCGACGTCGGCTACGAACTGAGCCCACTCGGCAACACTTGCGAACCGATTTGCGCGGATGGATGTAAGAATGGCGTCTGCTCGGCTCCTAACACCTGCAGCTGCTCCGAGGGATATCAAAGAGACGAAAGTTACAGTTGTGTTCCCGTCTGTGTCGGCGGATGTCCTTTCGGGAAGTGTATCGCACCAAATACCTGTGAATGTCAGCCCGGCTACACTCTGAACTCAACCAACAGTGCCTGTGAGCCGAAATGCTCTCAGGGCTGTGGTAATGGTTTCTGCTTCCGGCCCGAAATGTGTGTGTGCCACCAGGGCTACCTAATGGGGCCGCAAAATAAGTGCGAACCGGTCTGCAGTGGAGGCTGCATCAATAGTATCTGTACAGAGCCGGAGATTTGCACTTGTTTGCCTGGATACCAAATGCCAACGAATTCGGTCAACGAGTGCGAACCCTTGTGCGAACCAGAGTGTCACAACTCACACTGCATGGAACCCAACGTGTGCCTATGTCTGATGGACTACTATCCGATTAACAGCACATCCTGTGCGCCACACTGTTCTAAGAAGTGCATCAATGGGTACTGCTCGGAGCCAAACAATTGCACCTGCAACGAGGGTTACGAGCCGCACGACTATGAGCCGAATGTGTGTACGCCCGCCTGCAGTGACTGTGACAATGGCGATTGCGTCTCACCGGGCAAATGCTTGTGCTGGCCAGGCTTTGAAAGGCATGAAACCGGGTCCTCGTGTTACTTGCCGTTATCCACCGAGGAGCCCACTACCTCGAAAGACGATACATCTGACACGACTTTTGAGTCGTCGCCCCCCAGTGACTCACCAAGCTCTACAGATGGTATGATTACAGATTACAGCGAATGGACGCAATCTTCCTCCATACAAACAACAACAGAGGACTTAACCTCCGAATGGGATTCCATGGAACACTCCACAACTGCAGACGAAGAAGTGTCTGAAGAGCCGGTCCGCGGATCATTCGAGCTACCGCCTTGCAATTGCTGGTTTGCGGCGATCAACTCCTCCCAACCCGATAATTGTGCGCCAATATGCAATGGCACTTCTGAAGTCTCATGCATAGACGCGGACACATGTGAACTTCATAAGGACCAAACCGAACTCGACTGCTATGGAACCGTCTACGTGTGTAAGGAATTGCTGCAAGGCTCCGCTCATGAGATGACTCCAAATTACCGCATTTGGATAGTAATAGCGGTCGTTCTAATAACCTCCCTGGTTGTCATCTTTTTCGTTGTGCATCGTTATCGGTATCAGGGAACAGCTGTCATCAGCGAAAAAAGTAAGTAGCCATCTCTGCGTTTGATATATGTTTCCTTACGCATTTTTGTCTCCTTACAGATGATCCTCAGTTCACGGTGCAATATGTCAAGTGATAGACACGTACTGAGCGCTCAGAAGTCTCCAGAGTCGTCGGCTGATTTTAGTATTACACAAACGTATTGTAAAAAGTATTTAAAAATAAACTTTATCTCAAAAATGTACGCTCTTGGGAGTAAGGAGTCGTATTAAATAAAGTTGGAAGTTATTATAATAGACCTTTGATGGGAAGTGTCGGTCGTACGTTGATGATGGGAAGGATCTTTTAAAACGCATATTACATGCTGAAGGCTTTTCAGACAACGCCAGAGATTCTAAAAGAAATTTAATCCACATATTGATATTGATGGTGCATTTTTTCAAATAAGGTTGGTATTTTAAAAAGCGTCAACGCCATTCCCAAAATTCACTGTCAAAAAGGAAAGGCGAATATAAATCTTTGACACTGCAAATAGATAGATCATGTCTTTTTGAAGATGTTGGCAACTCATGGAATCTAACTGACAGGTTGGTGAAAAAAAAAAACGCCAGCTTTTGGAAGCGTCCACAAAAACAACGCAATAGGACAGATAAAGTTGGTTGGTTCTATCCGTTGAGAGTTCTCACAAATAAAGATAAACCTCATTCATAAGGGTAAAAAAGCTAAGAGAATGAGAGACTTACAATAGTTTTTGGAATCTTTGAAATGCCGATTTGAGTTCAATCATATAAAACATTCTGTCTCTGGAATTTACATGTTTTGTGCAACTTGTCTGCGAAGGAACTTATTCGACAGTTCGTTAAATGCGTTAATGTTGGCGCGCTAATAACTTTAGAGAGTTATAGACATTTAACCCGCAAAGTGGTACCATCTTAGGAGCGCTGGACATAAATAAAATGTGAGTTTCTATTATATTCATCACACAAATAAAAGGCAATTGCGATTATTTAAAATTAAAGTCTAAAACAGACTTTTACTTTCTTATATTTTTAAAAATAAAAAATAAATAAAAAACCTCCTTGGTTTTAATTTCTGTTTCAATTTATTTATTTACTGTTTATTTTTTTCATTTCAGATAAGTCGAAAACTTTCTCATTGTCACTTTCGGAAATATTCAAGAAAGCTGAAAAAATTCTGACAGGTGAGTTTTTTTTTATTTTTTTAAACGGTTAGCAAATGGACCTTCTATTGGGAAGCGTTAAAAGTCAGGCATCAGCAGTTTGACCAATTCAACATTTGAAATCATTCTAAATTTAGCAGTATATCATTTTTTTTTGTATAAAAAGTGCTAAAAATCATGTTAAATATTTTTTTTTAAATCAAAACCAAAAAAAAATTAACAAAAAAGCAGCTTTTCAAGAAAAGTAAGATGTGTTTCACAAAAATAAAATTAAATAAAAATCACTTCGTGACGCTAACTATTATTAAGTCTTCGTTTCTGTTAAATAAAAATAAAAATTATTTTTATTAGTATTAAAATAAATTAATATTTTTGGGTTTCGCTTAAGGCCTCCTCAAAAACATCGCGCATAGCTCTCTCTTCTTCAGGTGGATAATAACATTTTGTTACTCCGACTTCTTTGATGATTTTGTCAGGAATGGCAAAACCGTGACAACACACTTCTGTCAAATTACCTGTCGTAAGGAGAGTACTATTAAGCATGTCTATTTTCACTATTCACACTCAAAACTAAAATCGGCACACTGCAAATTAAATCAATTTCCAAGTGACAAACAACAAAAAAAAATGTCACTATTTGTTAAATTTAACATTACGTAGGTTTAAAACGAATAAAAAACGGTTTAAAGTGTTTTAAATCCGCATTTAAATCCATTTTTAATCCAGCGGGTTTAGTGCATGTTTTTCAGTGAATAACATGGACATAGGTATAAATTGTCGGGTTTAAAATTAACTTAAATCTGCGTTACACCCGGAGTGAGGCGTAAGGTTCGTCTTGCTTGGTTTTATTTTATTATTTTAATTCATAATTAAGCTAAATCATGTTAAAAAAAATGCTGGCAAGATTTGAAAAGAAAAAAGGCTAAAAATAAAATAAACCTGATAAATTTAGCCAAATTGGTCACAGTTATCAGTAAAGCAAATTATATCACAAGATGCATTGAATTCAATATGGCGGTGTCCAAATTAGAGGCTGAATAAAGTGGAAGACTTTATATTCAGTAAGTCTCGTTTAAAATTTATTTACCACGGAGTTTTAAAATGTTTGTTTCGAAATTATGTTCGAATCATTTGACTGTTGTTGTCATTTTTCAGTCAGCAAATCGTCACATTAAGCGTCTGCAGATGCATATTTATCCTGAAATAGAAGGCGTCTTAAATGTTACGAAAAAATATTCGTAGATTAAGAAGAATTAAACCTCACGACCTTATAGTCTTAAGGAAAAATATTAGAACCTTCTCAAACGCAACTGAACGTTGAAACTAAAATCATTTGTCGATTTTCCTTGGATTGGTCATGATTAAGGAGGTGTTTTTAGTGCGGTTAGAGCCCCACACTATACTCTGGGTTTCTAGCCCCATTGTGCCTTTCAAGATTTTCACCTTCAATAACAAAAAAAATAAAAAAATTCAATAAAGTTTATATTTAAGAGAATTTAAGTCTTGGTGCCAATCACAAAATTACGATTATTTTGAGAACTTTCATCGATCGGCCTTGGGTTTGCATTTATTTTGGTATAAAAAATGTTGATTCACTCAAAACAAAGAACAGTCACACCGACAAGAAAAAAATAAGCAGATTTATGATAAAGCCAACCACTTAACAAATAAAAATATTTTATCTGCAGTATTACATGAAGTCGCGTAGCTAATCAAATGTATATGCAAAGTAAACTCAGAAACTGCTGAATGGATTTCATTGGAACCTTCACTTAAATATTTTGTAAGTTCCTCTGCACGAAGTAGGCCCTTTATTTCCTTGATTATACTGAAACGTTACATCACTGATAACGGCTACATTTATTCCAATGAGGTTATTTCTTTATATTGCCTTTAACTCATTCAACTTGTTGTTACAAGTCTCCATCAATGCAAGCTACAAACAAATTCCGAACTGATCTTATTTGATCAAATGCGAAAAAAAAATAAAAGAAGGATCGTTTTCGAGTGTAGCTCTATAAATGGGGATGGTGGGGGCACATTCGTCCCAAAAATGAAAAACAAACACAAAACAAATTGTTTGTGAGAAGCTAGGCCTAGGTAAGCTCTTTAGAGTCACTTTTAAGCTTGGTTTTTTTTGGTTTCTGAGATGCGAAAGCCATCTGCTGTATCAGGGGCGACGGTGTATTTATTTGTTGATATTGAAAAATTGAAATTAATATTTCAAAACCAGTCACGGAGTTTCAAATTCGGTAGTTATGACATCAGCGCCATCTGTTAGCGAAAAACATGTCTCCATCAATGCAAGCTACAAACAAATTCGGAACTGATCTTATTTGATCAAATGCGAAAAAAAAATAAAAGAAGGATCGTTTTCGAGTGTAGCTCTATAAATGGGGATGGTGGGGGCGCATTCGTCCCAAAAATGAAAAACAAACACAAAACAAATTGTTTGTGAGAAGCTAGGCCTAGGTAAGCTCTTTAGAGTCACTTTTAAGCTTGGTTTTTTTTGGTTTCTGAGATGCGAAAGCCATCTGCTGTATCAGGGGCGACGGTGTATTTATTTGTTGATATTGAAAAATTGAAATTAATATTTCAAAACCAGTCACGGAGCTTCAAATTCGGTAGTTATGACATCAGCGCCATCTGTTAGCGAAACTCAAAACTAATTTTATATAACTTTTACTCGTTTATTTATCACATTTTAGCCAATTTCATAATACAAATCTTATTATTGTCGCTGCTATTCCATCAGCATCGGCCTTTGCATTCGATAGAGTATATTTTCAACCTCAGCGCTTTTATATACCACACTCTCAGTCACAATTCCCGAGCATACTTTCGGGCTCATCAAGACTATCTATCTACTTTACTTACTCTCTCATTATCATTCTAACTACGTACTTACTTTAATCGATATGGATGACCATGAATCCAATCGATCATTCATATATTCGTACAACTTCGACTTGTAAACAGCTTCTCTCTGGGACTGGCTTTTCTGTTGAAGTTCATTAAACAAACAACCGAACCGATGATTCAAAGAAAAATCACAAACCTACGTCTCTTTCGGTGCGGTGCTTTTTTTCGCACATCGCAAATAATTTTGATTTATTTCGTGAATTGCTCTCCGAGGTGATATTGTGCCAGTTCCATATCAACCAGCTATCTCGTTGAGCGTGACCCCAAACCAAAGATTTTCGAAGAAACGAAATATAATTGCCCACGCTGTTGTTTGTGTATATTAAGTCGAACCTCTATCCGATTAAAATCTTCTGCGGGTCTCATATTTGTGGTGGTATTTTCGTGGGCTTACGTAATGGTGATAAGCCGAGAAGTGAGCACTGCGACGAATGCAGCTTTCGAAGTACACTAATGCGCTTGATTTTTTTTTATCAACTGCAACCAGATGCCTGGAATTCCATTTCTATCCTGAGACCCTAGGGAGCTTACTTTTTGTGCAAACAAAAGTGTCTAACCGCCCACTAGGAATTTTCTTCAAAAGATACACAAACCGCCGAGTTGAGCCAAGTTGGCTTTGAGTCGTCGGTGAATCGTCGTATTAGTTTATTAGGAGCGTTCGTCGTGAGAACACCGAACTTGAGTCGAGAAGATGATGAAGTATTTGATTGTTACACTGGCAGTGGTTGCTGTACTGCCGTACATTGTGTTGGGTCAGTTTAAGACCAGACAACCGGTTGCGTCGGGCAATCTGATTCGAGCTAGTAACTCCTCGAATTTGTACGCGTCGAGCTATGATAATAATTCGGCATATCCGCCATTGGCGCCACTAAACAATGGGCCTCCGGTTAGAGGTGGTCCCGTGTATGTGGACAAGACGGCTGAGTTTTTGAACGAGACACGGTCTAAGATGGCTTCCGGGATCTGCTTCACCGAAGTTCCGTAAGTACACCTGCACTGTACACCGATGGATAAGTGACTGATGGTTTATTTGTAGAACTGCATCGCTAGTGAAGAACCTGAACGGAGTGCCGAGTGGCAATGGATCTACGCCCACAATGAGCCGCATCCAGATCTGCTGTGATGGGTATGAGCGCAACCCGCACATATTCCGCAAGTGTGACCCAATCTGTAGGGACGACTGTCCCAATGGAGTGTGTACAGCTCCGAATACGTGCGTCTGTCTGCCAGGAAACGTTCGTGACTACGAAGACAACTGCGTGCCAACGTGTCCCATTGGCTGTCGCAATGGCAATTGCCAGCCCGACGGAACCTGCGTATGCAAGTCGGGCTACACCCTGGATAGTGTCACGAAACAGTTTTGCAAGCCGCACTGCAGCAAGGGATGCGACTTTGGCAGCTGCGTTGCTCCAGAGACTTGTCGATGTCTTCGGGACTACGAACTCACGACAGCTGGTGTTTGCCAGCCAAAGTGCGACAACTGCGCTCACGGAACTTGTACCGCACCAGGGCTGTGTAGTTGCGATCGGGGCTACCTCAGGCAGGGCAATGCCTGCGAGCCCATTTGCGTTAAGTAGGTCTTACCCTAGAGGTTGATTTGTTTTTTTTTTTTTTGTAATTTTTCTTTCGTTTCTAGTGGATGTGCCAAGGGCAGCTGTATCGCTCCGAATACCTGTAGCTGTAAGCCTGGATTTGCCTTGGACAGCACTGGCTCCAATTGCGTGCCCCATTGCGACAGGCCTTGTTTGAATGGCTTCTGCGACGGACACAACGTGTGCTCGTGCAACTACGGATATGTCCAAGACGAACAGCAGTCGAATGTCTGCAGGCCACATTGTCCATCCGGTTGTCCCAATGGATACTGCACCTCGCCGAATTTCTGCATTTGCAAGCCGGGCTTCATCAAGAGCGGCGTCAAGGGCAGACAGTCCTGCGTTCCCGTTTGAGGTTACCTCGGTTGGGGATTTTATTCCTTATTTTTTTTTTGAAACAAATAAAGTTTGTTCTTTAAAGTGATATGATTTGTTCGTTGGTTCTTCGTTTTCGTTGCTGAACAAGGATTAAAAGTCATAAGGGAAGGTTTTGTCAGACACTTTAATCAAGATCGTGAGGCTGCCTTTTGTTGAACGCCAGTTGTCTCTCTCAAAAATGTTTGTTTCAAAGATCAGCATAAGAAAACACAAATTCAGCTTGATCGGCAGTTTTCTAGCTCTCCTGATCTTTTAATGAAAATGTATTGGTTTCCAAAGGTCCTTCCGAGAAAATTAATTGCCGATCTACGAACAGTTTGGATTCTGAGGCGGAACCGATCACTCCAATAGAGATTGTGGCATGAAAATCATCCTCCGATTGGGTGATCTTCTGTGTAGATCAGCACCTAATTTTTTCTAGAAGGACCTTCAGCAGTTCTTGTCCTTATAAATTGAGGAACCGCTCGCTTTTCTCTGCTGATCTTGAAATTGCGATTTTTCTGCGCGGATCGGTAAGTAGTGGCATTTAGTGATCCTCGATGTATGATTGCCAACAAATCGGTTGCCTATCCACTTCCTTTGAATCCGTAGACTTTATAGGGACATAAACACAAGTGGCACAGGCAATAAAAAAAAAGTAGATCCTTTAAAAAATAGATGTAAAAAGATCTGCAAAAGCAAGACGCACCTTCGAGTGATCTGGGAAACCCTGTTGATCGATTTTGCCAAACAGATCTGCCACTTGTTTCACACAAGTGTGTCGCCACACATACCACTCTCTACTCTATCACTTCTCATTGGAATAAACGCCAACACACAACCGTACAGAAACAAAACACTGCCTTATCACTTACGCACAAATTTCTCAATACGGACCAGTTAGAGTGAGATTTGTGGGTCACCCTGCTCTGGAGTGATAAGAGACGTGTTTACAAAAACAGAACTGTGCTTCTGTGGAATATGACTTCAACATTTGACGTAGACTCTTTGTGAAGCGCAGTTCGTGGAGAAATGTCTTCTTTGTTGAATGTGCTTTTGCTGTGCGCCACACTGGTCGGCTTTGAATCAGTTCTCGCTGAGCCCGACGTCATTGGCGATATTTCCAATTCAGACAGTCGTGGGCTGTCTTATATATCCGTGGGGCCGCACAAATGTGCCAAGCAAGTGCCGTAAGTGTAGTTGTGATCATAGCCGTGCCAAACTGATTAATTTTTCATTATAGGGCGGTGCTTTTTCGCACAGAAAAGGACGAACAAGTGCAGGGCAACGGCACAAATATCTACTTCCATCACATCGAAGAGTGCTGCGAGGGATACAAGCGCACTAAGTACGACTGGAACCGCTGTGAGCCGGATTGTGGTGTGAAGTGCAAGAACGGATTCTGCCGAGCTCCTGGGCGATGTGAGTGCTTCGATGGATTTATATTCAACGACCGCGGCGAGTGTGTTTATGCGTGCCCCTTGGGGTGTGAAAATGGTCGATGCTATTTGAATGGGACGTGCCGGTGCAACCACGGTTACTATCTGAATCCGAACAAAGCCTTCTGCAAGCCATATTGCAGCTCCGAGTGTGGACACAATGAGGTTTGTGTTGCGCCAAATAAGTGCGACTGCAAGGAGGGCTACCAAATGACGAGGATAGGCTGTCAGCCGATTTGCACCCCAGACTGTGGACACGGCCGTTGCGTAGCCCCCAACCAATGTGAGTGCTTTGCAGGGTTCAGCATTAAACCGCCGAAGACAGTCTGTGAAACGGAGTGCTACATGTAGGTATGGTTATTCAGGAGCGTCTATAAAGATCTATTTGGTTCATTTTCTTCGTAGGACTTGCGAGAACGGCTTCTGTGAATCCCGCCATCGATGCCAGTGCTTCGACGGGTACAAGTATGACGGAAACACGTCGAGCTGCCTGCCGGACTGTGGCGACAAGTGTGAGAATGGTGTCTGCAAGAAGCCGGGCATCTGCGAATGCTTCGAGGGCTACGAGTTGAAGGGGCCAACTTGTGTGCCCGTCTGTGAGCAGTGAGTAACAAAACAGTGCGCCCTCGCCATTCTTTGATCTTTACTACTTTCATCGCAGCGGCTGTGGCTACTACGGCAAGTGTATCTCGCCGAATGTGTGCGGTTGTGGAATATCCAACCAGCAGTGCACCTTTGGCAACTGTGACGCCTTGGGTCGGTGTATTTGCAGCCACGGACTGATTCGGTTCGTCGACAAATGCGTGCATCCAAATCGCCTCGAAACACTGGTGAGCAACTACGACCAGAGGCAGGTATACAATCAGCAGCTGAAGGTCGAGTTCCACAACCTAATCGGAAGACACTTTGTCGACATCTACTCCTTTTGATATACGGTTTCCCTTTAATACTTAGAAGCTAATAAATTACAAAATTTGTGCACAGGCGTATGAGTGATGAGGCAAACGCGTGACTTTTACATGTGGGATATCTTGTGGGAGGCGGGGTAGCGTATTTCGTCGTACAGATGACTGTCTATGCTGCCCTTTCGGGACTTGGGCACCACCGAGTAGATTGACTCCTTCCTGGCGTAGCAGTACGGCGGCTTCACGGCAGCGTTGTTTGTCGGCGAGTCATAGAATTCCGGACCTTAAATTAAACCTATTTTCATTAAAACTGGCCGCAGGCTTACTCGCCTCTACCTACCCTCGACTTTGTTCCTCAGTATCTGCTTGAAGGCAGGCAAATCGGGCAGTGGCTTGGAGAAGGCCTTCGATCCGATCGACGCGTGATCGCCTTCTGCGTCAGTGTGAGTCGGCATCGCATGGCGCTTGAAATTGAACTTCTTGTAGACCGCCAGGAAGCCCAATGCCAGCACGACCATGATACACAACAGCACCACCAGCAACACTGTCAACAGTTGCGACTCGTGATCCAGCGATGGCGAGGCGACTTCGAGTCGGGTATCATTTGTATCGCCCTTCAACTGATCCTGCTGCCAATTGGTTATGACATGGATAACTTCTGGAGTCTTGTCGACTCCACCCGGCTGGTGGAGAATGATCGATGGCGTTGGATGATCTGACGGCTTGATCAGAATGACTTCCTGCAGAGTTTTCGGTGTGGTCACCTCGACAATTGTGTCCGACACAAGCAGCTTAACGGTTTCGGTGGTGCCAAGGTTCTTAGCAATCCGATCGAGATTCTGTGTGATATTCACAATCGTAGAGTTCAGTGTTTCGATCATCGACGAGGTGACATTGACTGGCAAGCTGCTTTCGTCGACGAGGCATTCGCCGGTCTGCGGATTGCACCGATTGGAGCTGCATTCGCATGTCTTTTTGCACATGACGCCATGGAATCCCTGTGGACAGGGCAATTCGCACCTGAAATTTAAATGGAAGTGGAAATATGTTTTGGGTAGTTAAAAAAGAAAATTTAAATTCACCTATCCCCAGTCCAACCAGATGTGCAGTGACAGATGCCCGATTTGTTGTCGCACACCGACTGATTGCGACAGCGGCATACGTTCCTGCAGGCCTCTCCCCAGCGATCGTGACGACATCCTAAATGAACATTTGAAACATTAAAAAATTATTTTGGCGCCAGCGGCAACTCACTCTGTGTGCAGTGCTTGCCAGTGTAGCCCGCATCGCAACTGCATTCGTTCGGTGACTGGCAGTAGCCACGGCCGCATCCGCCGCGACAAATCGGTTTGCAGATCGTTTCATTGACCGATGTTATCCCAGCATATCCATCGCAGCAATATCGTATCGTTCGGGTTTTCGTGACGTTCTGCGGGGAGAGACAAATAGATTGCTTGATAAAATCGGTGTTCCTAAAAATATGCAACACAATTGTAATAAATGCGGGTAGAAATTCGAAATAGTGATGCCACTTTGCCATATTAAGAGTTGCATAAATATTAAATCATCAGTCTCTAAATTATATTTGTCACGTTGAAATAATAGGAGTTTTTTATTTTGCCAACTGGATCTGTATAGATCATTGATTAACATGGTTTACAACAACAGTTGGAACGCATATTTTTGTTGTATGCCATAGGAAACTGATGTGGGAATCTGTTAAAAGAAGTCATTCATTTTCATCAGAGATGAATACAGAGTCAATATTTTCGATGATCACACTTTCAGACTGTTGACTCCGCGGTGGGGAATGTTAGAAATTTTCGATGGAAAACAAAATCATTTCCAGTGCCTTGCAATTAAAAAAATCTACTAGGTGTAAGTTGATTTTTTTATTTATTTATTAGGTATAAGTGGAAGATTTGTGGTTATCGATGAATGCAGTTCTCTACTTTTGGACGTTGAAAATAATCACTTTTACCAGTTCCTCTGATAACGACATATATCGACTTTACCCTAAGTCGTAAAATCGATAGATGTCGAACAATCAAGACGAAGTAGGGCGGAAAAGGATTTTTTAAGAAATATAAAATTAATTGGCATAGATTTTGTAGAAAAAGTTTTATAAAAAACACCTCACCGATCATTTTTTCTTAATTCAGGCAAGGGGAAGTGTTTGCGGCATATTTTATTGGTCGGCACTTGCTCTTTTTGGTTATAAAAAAAGTTGGCGCCCTCTGTGGGTCAAGAAGATATCCCCAAACTTTAGAAAATTCAATACACAAACCATTTCCAATAAATGGATCACGTTAGTGAAAGTAATTCGACTACAAATTTACAGTGCGCCTTAGTAAAAACAAAACCTAGTCTCGTCTTAAAATTGAAAGAAGCACACAGTTGCATAATCTCTATGGAAAATAAAGTTCAAAACTGTTTCTGCTCTCGGCCCACTCTCTACCTCTCCATTTATGACAGCCGAAATATACACAGATCGAGCAAAGCTTTGAGTAATAGCATGTATATTGGGCATGTTGGTATTTCAATTGATACCAACCCATTCCATAAAGTAAACTTTCCTTTCACTAAGTAGCGTAATTACTTCAACTGAATTCCAGTACCGCATAGCGCAGAAAATCCAGCGAAATTTCTATAGAATCTCCTCTACCATATATAGTTGGTTATTGCAGATGGACGCAGATTCGCTTGACCAGGAAGAGATCCATTCCTCTAAACACAAACAAAGAAATACAAAAATCCATTTGGTTAAACAAAGGCAACAATCAGATTGCTGCTGGTCCGAACAATTACCCAGGGAGTCGTCGCCTCGCGCCGCACACAATCGACAATTGACATCTACAATGGAATATTACGCGTTCGTTTTGTTTTTAAGTGTTTCAGCGGTAATCCAACAAGGAAACGAATCACAGAGACAATTAGCTTTAATGCGAGCCAATAATATAAATGCAGCATGTAGAGGAGTAAGCACTTGCAGCACCCGTAAACGGTCCACTTTCATTTGGTTCGCTAAAATAAAAGAGCGACTTGAATGTGGACTAATATGAAGGCGTAGTGGCAGAGACAGACTGACTGAATTATAACCAATGCGCTTATCACAGCATGGTACGGATATACCCATGAGAAGAGTGCGAACTATGAATGCGCACTGTGGGGTAACTTGTTCGTTACGGAGCTACCGGCATGGTACAGTTTTCTTGGGTGCAGGAGCAATGAGGACCTGCAAATGTCTTGAATAATCTATAAGTGTTTTAAGTGGGAATATACGAGTTCTTTATGCACCCTGAGATCGGTGACGATCACCTGTCAACTATGATTTGCAAGGCCTATCGACATACATCACTTAGGCAACTGAGGATCACTCAAATTCTGTCTAAATATCGAAAATTGTTGCCTCTGATATAATTTTTTTTTTGTCCAGTGTTTGAAGATCATCACTGCGATCGTTTCGGTTCGATTTGTATCTTTTTACTTAGGTCAATTCGATTTTTTGAATGACTGACAAAATATGAAGAATTAACAAGATCAACAGGTTCAAATAAGTATCTGCAACTTTTCCTAAAGATCACCACTGATCACTGCGATCGTCTGAAATAAATGTGTCAATAACTTTCTGGAAGAAATCAACGAAGATCAATGAATCCAAGTAAGGATTCGAAAGGTATCCGATCATTTTAAGCATATGATAGCCTATAGACAAATTTCTACCATCTTTTTGAAAGAAATGAGAAAAAATCATTCAAGCAAGAATTTTTAACTTTTTCCCAACATCACCATCAACTCAGCCCAATTATCATTTCAGTACCTACATGATGGTCTTATAGAAGAAATTGCATTATTTTTTTGAAGACATTACAGAAGATCATCAAACTCAAATAAAGGCTTGCAATTTGTTTCAAAAATCACTGATCGACTGAAAAAAAGTTCGACGAAGTCAGGGAAAATGAACGAATCTAGGTTAGGATTTACAACTTTTTCTTTAGATCACTTCTAATCAGTACACGGTGATCATAGGACAAGACTTTGCAAATATTTCCTAACACTGTTCACTTCGACAAGATCAAATTTAGAACAACAACAACTTAGAATAAATTGCCAAAGATCAACTCTTCAAATTCCAAAAGATCACCACTGATTACACTGATCATTTCATCATGATGATACTAAGAAAAGTTCAAAGAATGATCAGAAAAGATCAACGAGAGTGTGTTGTCAAGATCGATGATCTTCAGACAAGGGTTTGTTACTTTTTCGCAAGATCATCACTGATCACAATGCAAGTTTTTGAAGAAAAATCACCGATCTGTTGTCAAGATCGATGATCTTCAGACAAGAGTTTGTTACTTTTTCCCAAGATCATCACTGATCACAATGCAAGTTTTTGAAGAAAAATCACCGATCATGGCACAAAAATCTAAACATCCACTGCAGATCACCTTAGCGACTTTTCATTTTCGTCTGTCGATGCTTTCACGGTGTCGTTAATTAAAATTTCCTGCGTCCAAATGCGATCGCATCTTACGACCAATTGATCGCTGTTCTCACATTAACACAACACAACTTGCCACACTCTTATAAATCGAGCAATAAGAACAAAATGATTAATCACATCCACACACGAGAGTGCAAACTGTATACGCTCTTGAGGGCAATTGCTAGCGATTAATTTATTCATTCGTATAGGGTGGGGAACTGTAAGACTCGCGCAGAGTATTATAGCCCCGCGGCTATGAAGACGATCATCTTGAAGGGACACAATGATGATCGATTGCACGCAACCCCAGAGTGGGTGGTTAAGTGTGAGGCTGAATATTTCCTTCAATTAGATTGAGATTGGTTAAACAAATCGCACACACATACACACCCCGGATATTGACCAATCCAAAGTGTAGTGCGCTGATCTACTTTATTTCCCAGACTTTTACTGACGATAATCATGGACCAGTGATCATGGTCTGACATCGAAAGACCGTATGTGGCTGTTGCAAGTGTCCAAACTTCAAGTCGGACCAGTTTATTGGTCTCGGCGGTTGGTGAGCATTTAAAATTGCAATTTCTGTGCAACTTCCGTTTTGCACAAAATCGCACACACACACGCGGGGAATGCTCCTCTCACTTAGTTGCATAACCGGAAAATGTATCTTGAGTATAATGGGGGGCCTGTCAATGGCAAGAGTTTGGAGGGCTTCCGCTTTTCGGTCGAGAGTTTTTTTTTTGAGAGAATTCCTCAAGTGGGTGGTTGGTGGTCGCTGAAGTGATCAGGTCGTCGAAGAAATGATGGGAATTTGCTTTGGGCTGTTGATGCAGATGGCTGGCTGAAAGGAAGTGGTACTGGTTTTACTTGCTGTTGTGATTGAGGACATTTCGTTTGAAAGTGTTTTGCTTGGGTGGGGCGACTTGTTTGGGATCACCGTAGGATACTTTTTGGGATTCAATGATGAAAAATAAACAGTGAAACAGTGACTATTGGCACAGGAAAGCCGTACCACTTTTAGAGTTGGAACGGAAGGCAGCTTAGCTAAACATTAAAGAAGCTTTAGGCTAAATTGAAATGAAACCAAGAACTCAGTTAAAAATCATGCTCAGTAGACTCCGCTCAACCTCTGAAGCCCTTGCCCTCTATTAACGCTCTGTTGTTCAAGTCCGCTTTGTTCTTATAAAGTTCGCAACTTATATGACGCCCGCAGCTCATCTAAAAATAAATTCCAACCGCACTTGTCTCGATCAAGTCGATCTAATCAACTCTGCGCCTATAACTAGCACAGCAATTTTTTTGTAACCAATTCATCAAACTGCAATATTGGCTCACCTCGTCCTCATTATGAGGCTATACAACTGCAACTGCAGCTACATACGCGCCTACTTCTAAACGCGTTTTTAATTTCACTAATCCAGTTTTTTTTGTTTACCACTCGCCATTTCCTTCTTGGCTCGATCAAAATACATTTTATATAATTGATCTGAAAACCGGAGCGATCAAGTGACTCTTATGCCTCGCGCACTGAAGCAACGCAAGTTGCTCGCACCAAAAGCGCGACAAAACTGCAACACTTTGACTCAGATTGCCTACAAAGTTGCACACAATCGCTGTGGCGGAATTCTTGATCACTTAGTGCGATGTCGATTAATAGAACTCATCAATTTAAAAGCGGAGCAAAAGTGGACTTGTGTTACAGATGACACCGCACAAACCGTTCATATCGCACTCGCGTCCGTCATGCGCCCGCCATACATACCACCAACATGGCATCACGCATCCATAATGGAAAACCTGATTTTCCCTGAGATGATGGTGTGCCCGTCTTTCGTCGAACAGTAAACACGAACCTCTTCCATCACGCGCCGCACGAGGAGACTGAGACTCTCTTGCTCTCTTCGGCCGATATGAAAGTGAAAATGAAAATTGGATCGACATCTGAAACTGGAGGTGTTGCAGCGGAATGATGGTGCGCAACTATGGGTTTGGGTTGTTGGCGATGACTGCGACTGGTGAAGGAACTTTGCTTCATCTCATTGCGAATTGGCTTCGAATTTCAGGAAGCCTTTTATGATCGCGAGGTGGTATCGAATTCGTCTACCTATCCAGGGAGGATGAGGAAATCCCCACGGTATGCGGTGTCGTGGTACACATCGGATTGTGTAATTTTGTTGTGGGGCGGTGGCTGGCTGGCTGTCGCTCAACAGATGGATTTCAAGTCTGGGAACGAGATTTCGTTATTATTATTATGACAGCGTAATTAGTGTCAATTTCAATTTAGCCGGTGGTGTACGAGTATGAGCGCGACTCTGTGGTGCGCCGAGTTGGCTAAAGGGGTCTGGACAAATTTTATTTTTTCTTTATTTTTTTTGTTTATTTATTTAGCTTCTTTGAGGGTAGGGGGAGGACATTTTTCCTTAAACTTATATTGGGTCCAAGTCTTAAATAGCAACGTGTATTTAACTTAACCTAAAAGCTGAATAGAAAGATTTTTCAAACGGCAGCAGATCTTCTTGATCGTTTAGGATACGGTTAGTTTTAGGTCTTTGAAGAGGGCACTGTAATTTCTGACTTTCCGGAGATTGTTCACAAAACCCCTCGCTCAGAGGTCAAGCAGAAAAGGATATTCTCACTGGAAGCTCACTGAGGTCGAATTTTGTTCGACTCTATAAAAATAGCGACAAGAATTGTGTTCATAATTATCATAATTATACAGGCGTACTTAGCTGCTGCCATCTGTTAGTGAAACTTTGAAAAAGCTTCCAAAAATAGAGTGGGACAATTTTTTGGAACTAAAATAATTACTCTTGAAAATGCTTTGTTATATGTTTGTTTTATTTATGTGAAACGGGTCGCTATACTGCGATCTTTTGGTCTGTTGTACCCCCTGCTTAGCCTCAGAATTTTGTTTAAAGATATCTTCAAATTTTTGATAAACAAAAACTGGATACTTCAGCATTATTTGTGAATTAAATATAGTCAACACTTAACAATAGCAATTTGTTTTAAAGGGTGTCCCATAATTCACGAACAATTTGAATTTTGCGCCATTTAATAGTATAGTGATGCCAAAGCAAAAACAAGATAACAATATGACAGCTGACAGTTCGGGGTTAGTAGAAATGGAGCGCTGTATGAAAGAAGAACAGGGTTTTATTGTTGAGCAATTTTTTAAAAATAATTAAGGTTTGTCAGCTTTTTCAAACAAAATCATCTTCAGTGATGAAGGTCATTTTCATCTTGATGGCTTCGTAAATCGTCAATATTGTCGCATTTTGGGTTCAGAAAATCCACGAGTAATTGTTGAGAACAGCGTTGCCAGTTTGGGGGTTTTCCCCCAGTTCTATGGTTTTTTTTTTACCGACGGGGGGAAATCTGGGGATTTTTTTTTGAAATTGTGTTCAAATATTTTTTTTTCTCAAATAGAAAATAGCTATAAATCAGATTTGTCTTGGGGGAAATATTTGAACCGTCTGGCAACGCTGGTTGAGAAACAAATGCATCCACAACGCGTGACTGTTTGGTGCGGATTTTGGACGGTAGGCATTTTCAAACCATTCTTCTACGAAAATGCGGCTGGTCAGGCAGTAACAATAAATGTGACATCATAACCCAGTTTTTAGCGCCTAAATTACAAGATAAGGATGCGACCAATAAGTGGTTTCAACAAGAAGGTACCATATGCCATATATCAAGAGAAACAATTCAATTACTGCATTAGTCATTTCCTAATCGTGTATTCGGCCGTTTTTGTGATCAGAATTGGCCATCCAGATCTTGTGATTTAACGCCATTGGACTTTTTTCTTTGGGGGTTTTTTTTTAAGTCAAATGTCTACTTAAACAAGCTCACGATCACCAACGCCTTGAAAGAGGAATGAAATTAATGAAATTCAGGCATATTTATGCGAAATTTCAAAATTAAGGAGTACGTACTTGCCAGCCATTTATCCGATGTGCTATTCCATACATAACGCCAATCTATAAACTCTATGAATCAATAAAAAATATAAGCTTTCTTATTAAAAATCTGCATTTTCTATCAAAATTACATTTTGCGTGAATTATGGGACACCCTTTATAAGCTTAACAGAGCAGACTTTCGAAGCTCACTCAATTGGTTCAAATTCTATCTGAAAAATGTCACATAAAGCGAATACAGAAGGGAAGTATGTTGTGTTAAGATGGGTGTGCCACAAGGTTCGCCGTTGGGGCCAGTGGCTTTTTAATTTTTGTTTCTAAAGAATTTTTCTATATTTCCGTTTTTTTTTTTTAAAGGAGAGCTCAGTGCATTCGCTGCGGACTTAGAGTGCGTTAATGGCTCAGAAAGTCTCGTAGGTCTGACTGCAGATTGCACTCCACACAGGAGCGGTAACTAGAGCGGTTAATTTCTTAAGAAATTAATTTCTGCTCCCAAATTGGTTCTAGAGGTTTTCAGTTTGTCTGTTAAAAATCCTGCCCCAATGGAAATTCCTCCAATGCAAATATTTTCTTTCATGCAAAGAGTGTCTTAAATTTGAACTGATTAACTTCTTGCTATTGAACTGCTTTTTGTAGCGCTTTGAAATTGTTCTTGAAAATTTAACCAAGGTCTAGAAGCTTAATACTCAAATATTGTGCCTGTGAAGCCTTTCACCAGCTACGAAACGCCTTTCCACAATGTATCACTTCACTCATTTCCTTACACGCTTGCCTCCAATTACCGCGGAGATAAAGGCATTTCCACTTAGTCGCCATAGATACGCGATTGATGCCACAACAAAAAACATAAAGGACATTCAAACTCGTTCGATTGCGGTCCATTTATGTCAACCCACTTCCTGTATAGATCGAAGAAAACCAAATGCATACCTCACTCGACATTCCACTTAATTAGTGCATCATCTCGTAGATTTCCCACAGCGAATGATAGATGCAAGCAATTTACTTACCTCCAACTTGATGACTTCCCGAAATTCAGTCTTGTAGTTCGAGCACCTTGGGGGAAATTCGAGACACCAATTCGATGTGCGGACGCGAACCTGCTGCATCGATGGTGTTTGTATCTGTTCGATGTATTTTTCTTCACGCGTGCAGATGTGATTGGCGATCGTTAAAGTGGTGTTCACCCCATTAACAGAGGTAAGGGTGGTGGTGCTCGTGCGATTCGCGTTAACACTATTCGAATCGGCGGCACAGGTTGACAGGTGACATATCACCTCGGACACTAGTATCAGTATGGCTAAACGTAGCTGCAACATTTTTTTTTTTATTTTTTCAAGAGTGTATTCCCGTCTCGCGGTCGGAAGAAATTATTTTTACAAACAAATTGTTTGTGGGGTTTTTTTTTTAAGCAAGCGGATTCTTGAGTTTGATCGGTAAGGCGGAACAGCGATAACTGAACGATTCTGAAACTCTCCCCCGAAAACTCCCCAGAGATACACAAATTAGTCGACATTACTGCTACTGACAGCATGTTGTTGTGTATGTCTTACTCTATCGCATTCGGATGACAATTTGCGTTTGTGCGTTTGGTTGTTTTTCTGTCTGACTGACTGTTAGCTGGGAGACTCATTTGCAATGACGATGTCCTTAGTGGGAAGACCTTACTCCAAGTTTTTGTTGTTGCTGCTGCTGGACTACGATCGAGTTGATGTTTTGTTTCGTTGAAAGACCCTCGCATTTGTGTACAGAGTGTGGAGTGTATGTGCGCAGCAGTGCGCGCTGTGCATGCGGTAATTGATTGAGGCATGTACACAGAGTCGGTCGATTGACCCTCATCGTGTGCAGTGGTGGCGCATCGATTGCTGGCTTTGGGGGGGCAATCTCTATACCGAAGAGTATTTGTGTGATTTGTTTTAACTGTCCAACCATCTTACGTCCCAGAAGCTTCGTTCGTCTTAGGTTACCAAATATTCAAATATTTCGAGGTGTTGTTAACTTGGTTGGAGTTACACATAATAAAACTGAAAGGGCTCTTCTACTTACTTACTTACTTAGGTGGCGCTACAGTCCGGGTGGACCTGGTCCTCAACCAATACGCCTCTCCAGTTAGCGCGATCTTTGGCTCTTCAGTTGTTGTGAAAACCACAGCACATATTTTGTTTAAAATTTTTTAAAATGTTCCTCTAGCCTGTGGGTAGCCTATAGGCTATATCATTCACGGCCACGCCTACTTTTTGGGGGCATTTCAACCCCAAATGCATTTTTTCTCTGACTTCAAGTTCAACTTGTAATCACGCAATAGTTCTTAGTCGATATAAAAATGAAATACCTAAGAAAGCCGACAGTTTCTTGAATATTTTAAGATGTCACTCAGCTGTCTAATCTGACGCTTTTTTAAACATTTTAAGCCGTCACTTATATATCTGTTTTTTTTTCCGGAACCTGAGTAAAATACCAAAACCTAAGGCCTTATAAAACTGAATTCACTCAATGAGATTGAAAAAAAAACCATCGACTGATCCTTATTATGGTCCTGTTTTGAGCACAGAGGACCGCGATGGTGTGCTACACGCACATATGATGTGCCCACAGCGCTCGGGGTACTATACACGCACAGATGATGTGCCCCCAGCGCTCCACTGTGCTCACCGTTGCCTCAAGTTCATTTAGAATTCACTTTCACGTACAAAATTGTCTTGTTATTGTGTCCCGTAGTACAGCACCATTAACTCTCGTTTTGCCGTAAGCCCATGCGCTTGCTCTATCACATATTCACACAGTCAAAGGGGGAACTCTATTCGCCGAGAAACACTTTCTGAATGAAAAATTAACAAAGCAACAACTGGTCGGGAGTTTCTTGATTAATGTCTCAGCAAGACCCAGTTACATACTTAGACTCGTACACAAATTGAGTTAAATCGAATTAAATCGTTTATGACAGCTCATACCACCCCCAGCCGACTTGTTGTTGGATCCGCAGGTCCGATCAAAACGAGACGCCGCGTCGCTTCGTACATACAAATACAATACGTTGCGACTCAGTTTGATTAAGTTTCATATTATGGTACAGACGATTTATGTCAGATTCAAATTCGCTTTTATTGAATGTATCTTAGAATTAAAATGAAAATCAGAAGCCAGCTGGATAGGTCAGTTCTGGGGGTGGAGTTGTAGAACCCTCCGAAGACTTGCAGATTCGCCGTCTCAATGCTGCGCTTACAATAGTCGCCGTCGTAGCTCCAGCCGACGTACTCCTGGTTGCGGATGTTCTCCAAGCGCAGCCATTCGGTGAGGGGTGCAAAGTACTGGCGGAGCGCTGAACCGTCCAACCTGCCCTCGCCGAGTACTTCATCGAGCACCTCTTGCCAGGGCTGGGAGGAGCCTTTCTCCATGAGACGTCTGAAATGAGATGCAAATGCGTGTCAGTCAATAAAAGTCCACTTGTGGAATGTATACTCACTTTAGGAGATTCCCCGCCTCTGGCTGCCGATAGATGTCGCACTTGTGCAGTGGCTTGTTCGGGTCGGCTGGGTCGTATTGCTTCGAAACTTTGCACATAGCTCGATATATTTGGAACTGGAGAACGGTGGACACGAAGTATCTAAAAACAAAAAAAAAATAAACATTCCAACATGAGATATACATCACAAAAATGTGCAAGCCACTGACCCCTGGTTAACTGTTTCTTTTACAGCCAAGGTCAGGGCTGTGCTTGTGCATTTCGTAGCTTGGGTAAGATTTAATGAGGAGATATAGCAAGGTGGACCATAAAAGGTAATTTCCTGACCATCGATTTCCGTGGCGGTTTCCAGGGCATGAAGTGTCCATCACCAGCGGAAATGGAGTTTCGCCTCATGTCGATCACAACCGCACTTGTTTGAGTGTCGGTGCGTTGAAAGCGCGGTGCACACTTTTAGTCAAAAGCTAAGACGTGAGGCTATTTTTTACACCTCAAATACACGAGTGACGGGCTTGTGACATCTTCCAGCCAAATATGACGACTTGGACAAGTTATTCTTCTACAAACTGATGGCGAAAAAAAAGCGACACACGCTCTTGACCATAACCATGGTAATCGGATAGACTGCTAGTTCCGAGTCGAAGTTATGGCCAAATGCCAATAAAAGCGGGAAGTGTGTATGTGCGTATACCGTGCAGTGCGAGTGTACTACGACGAAACGTGAGGTTGATCAAAAATGCGCGGCGAGTGGGTTAGAGGTTTTTTGTTTTTCATTTTTGTCGTTGGTTTGTACAAAGCCGTTGCCTATTTTAGAGGGCAAGGTAGTTGGGGTGGTGCAACTGGAGTACTAATTGCCGTTCGATGGAATTTCACCCTCACTCTCTCTTTCATTTGAATTTACTAGTATATCGGAATTAGGTTTTGTTTTGGTCACATATTCGAGCCTAGTGCGAGCCAAAAGAATTCTATTACGCAACGTAACATTCTGATACGTGACTTTGTGGTTGCGTAACGTTGATTGATGATCGTGAATGTTACATGTGCAATTCCAAATAAGAATGTCACTTTTCACGGAGGCACAACAATTCGATGCAACCGCGATCTGTTGTGGTGACTGTCCATCGATCGTCGTCGGCTGTGATATTAATCTGAATTACATCTAGTTAAGAGTGCGTGCAGATCGACAGGTGGCTTCAGTTTGTGTCTCTGCCAGACGTCTGCCAATGTTTACTGTTGGATAAGCGTTTGAGGCTTGAGCCGGCTGTGTAATTGCGACAAGTGATTAAACTGGTTGAGATCTTCTAGTAAACTGGGTATATGTGTGATGTAATTTTATTGCCATTTGCAGGTAGCTGTGTATGATTGCTTTGTGGGCTTAGAAAATTGTTTATTAGATTCCCGGAGGGAAAGTATAATGCGCCATCTCAAGTGACTGCTGCTTTCCTTTTTCTCCAAATGGGATATAGATCTTGATAATGTGCGGAGTCACTGCCATAACAGGAAGTTGGTGGAATGCTCATTGAGAAGAGTTCAAGAATGACCTCACTGCAACGGTTTGAAGCTCTGTTATAAGATGGATGATTTCTAAATCCAGGTGTCCCAAGTTTATTTAAAACTACGACCAAGCTCCTCAAATATCGATATGCACGACGTAAAAAATTCGACAGCATCCCCATGAAAGATGTAATAGATGGGCCTTTTCAATACCAAATAAAGTCCATTGTTTTGTAAAATTCAAATTGGGTACTAAAAACAATGAACCGTGGCACTCACGAAGTAAATGGGGACGTCCAAGTGTCTAGTTTAGTAAGTCTGACAGCTTTCTCACTCAGTGAATCTCGGTTTTGATTCGTCGGAATCGGTCATGTGAGCAGCTGTTTCAGTTGACGTTTATGGAGGAGTAGCCGACGAATCTAGTCAAGGAATTCGTGACTGAGTACTAAGTTGACAGTTGACGTATGTGGATGACGTAGGAAAAGTGACATTCCCGACCAATCTAGTTTTTGCGTTCAGGTTACATCTCATCCAGACCAACCTAGTCGACTTATGATAACTAGATTAGATAGAATGCGGCCAATCTCTGATTAGTTTCAAAGTCTAAGTGAAAGAACCGCAATGAAAATAAATAAAATTTGGAACATGTTTCCGACTCCGTCGAGTGAGTTAAGAGCGTGTCAACTCGGTAACCCTAATTTTATTAAAAAATAGCTTTGTACAGCACAGTTTCGGATACAAGTTTTAAAATGTTTTGTTTTTAAGTTTCCCACTGACAGAAGTTTTTTCGAACTAACGAAAGTTCTTTTGAATACAAAAATATAAAAAAAATTAGAGGCACAACTGTCAGAACTTTAACAAATGAATATATTTTGGAGCTTGGATGTTGGAGGGCTTGGAAGCAGATTTTGATATATTAGTTATTTCCAGCACTTTTAGGAACCCTAATCAGAACTCATCAGAGCATTTTTCTAGATTTTTGGTTCATGGCAAACTTTTCTATATACGACCTAGCTGTTTACGACTTTTTTGTCAGAACTAAATTAGGACCTCACTAGATTTGGGTATAGATGGTTATTTTAGATGATTTTTGAGTTTAGTTCTTGAACTCTTATTAGAGCTCACAAGAACTCGGAACGATTTAAATTGTTTGTAATTTAAAAACCTGGCTTTGACAAATTGTTTGTAATTTTGACAATTTTTTCAAATGGATTTTTTTTTAAGTTTTCGTTGAGTTCTTGAACTCTTATTGGAACTCATAAGAACTCAAAAAAAAATAAAATTGTTTCTAATTTTGTATCTGTCTCTTCTTTTTTTTTATTATTTGATCTTTTGATGATTTTTTTGAAATGGATTTTTTGAAAAGTTTTCTTTGAGGACTTGAACTCCGAGAATATTAATTGTAATTTTGTATATTGCTTTTCCTTTTTTTTTTTTTTGACCTTTTGATGATTTTTTGAAAAGTTTACCAAGTTCTATCCAGAATTGTTACCAGAACTCATCGGAATTTTTAATTCGCGGCAAATACTTTTGGATTAGGTTTGGGAATGAGCTCCACGAGCTTATTTATTCGAACTTATGTGAACTACTAAGGGCCGTTTGTTCATATGACTCTTAACGATTTAAGTTCCACTTAAATAATTATAGGCTACTTTTTTTACGGCATAAACTGTCATTTTTATGTGGCACTTAATTCGCTATGAGTTGTGCCAGCAAACGGCCCGAAAGCAACTTTCTGAACTACTTTAGATTTGGGCAGAGAATATTTCTTATTTGAAGATCTCTTTGAGTACCGGAATTTCAGTCAGAATTTGTGAGAACTGCTGTACCATTTGTTTTGATTTAAACTTTAAAAATGTTTTGTAAACGATTTTTTAAGTCGAATGCTTCTTAGAACTGTCATCAGAACTCATCAGAATAATATTCTGGATTTTTTATTTGTGGTAAACTGTTTTAGATTGGGCTAAAGAGGTTCCATAAAAATTACTCCGATCCTCGAGCTATTTAAAGAACTAATGGAAACTGCCAAAAATTTATTCCAATTGGTCAACATTTTCACACATTTTTGAAAAGTTCTTCGAGTACTTTCTAGAGCTCGCGCAAGCTTAAATTAGCACTTTGCAGTTTTTCACTTGTGGCTCGAACTGTCTTGTGGTATGGCAGATTTTTTCTTCAGGGCTTTTTTCGATAGTTAGTCGATTGATTTTAGATCTCTAGTCAGAACTCATGGCAACTTCAAGAAATATTTTCCATACTTTTGCTGCTCTAATTTAATTGTTTTTTGTTTTGTAAATCTATTAAGAACTCCAAAACTATGTTGATTCAATTTAGAAATTAAAAAAAAATGTATGCGTGTGAAAAAATCTGAAATAAAATACTCAATCGCGAGAGCCTTTCATAAACTGTATCCGGAAATTTAGAAATGACGTCTTAGATATGCTTAAAAATAAAAAAATGGTTGGCGGAACAGGTTCGTAGGCACCCTTAGTCTAGCTCCTCACAACCATTCGTTTTGTGTGAGTTCTTATTTGTTTATTTTCGGAACGATTGAAAGGGGGATATAAAATGTCATGCCCAGTCCAAACGGCTACTCTCGGACGTTCGCGAGAGGTGGCGCAGTGGAAAACAAATTTAGGAGGGAATTTGTTTTTTTTTTTTGGGGGAATTGAACATAGGACCACTCGCTTAGTAGTTCAACTGACTAAACCCTAACCCACTGCGCCTACTCTAGAACTCTAAAAAAAAGCATAAACTTTGGAGTGCCAAGTTGATATGTCAGGGCTTGGAAAATGCACAAGTGCGTGGCTTCAATTTTTACAAGAACAGTCTTCTGAGCTCCTGTTGTTCACTTAAAAAATAGACGGTGTATTTTTGGGACGTTTAGAACAACGTAAGTGAATAGCAAATGCATGTCAACTATTCGTGGCCCGGTCAAAGACCGACAAAATAGAGGCGCCATTAAACAGGTTAAACGAGTTTGTTGCGATTGATTGTGAGTTTTTGTTCCCTCCACAGAAACCAAAGCATCGTTAACAAGATCGATATAAAGCAGCAACTTCAATCAAAAATCAATCTATGTATCCGCCCACAACAGAGTATACCGGGTGGTACATATATTTTTGCCTAAACGCCTCTTACAAAAATAAGTATTCCACTCCCCATCCATTCACACCAAATGGTGCAGTTTCAGTTCACCACCTGACTCATGTCCACACTTACTACCGCCCGGACTTGCAATCATCAGCTCGTTTGCCTATGGTAGTTTCCCACAGCGACACGACACAGTCATGTTCACTTCATCGGTCAATGAATAATTCCCGTTTGAGTAAATCTAGAGCAAGTGTGGAAACTGTACCAACTGTATGTTTGTTATTGTCTAATTGTCGTGTTCTAGAATGACAGAGTAAAAAAAAATCGTATGCATGCCCACATCCACATGCACATACTCCACAGCGTGCACCTGTTCCAAGGACGACCGGTTCTACAATTAAACCTGAGAAAAAACAAAAGGAAAACAATAAAATGTAATTACATCCATACCCTGGCATTTATTTAGATTAGCAAAAGTTCATACAGGCTTTTCCCTCTTATGGCACTTCCTCAACAGCCAGCAATTAGGCTTGAGCTACTCGTACACATATTAAGCCGTGTTTTGTCGGTTACCTAATACCCTCAATCGAGTGCTTCTGCAGTGCCGATTGTGACCTTTTTTGATCTGGGAAAATCGCTTAACCGATATTATACCTGCAACTGCAACAAGCTCTCTCGGCTTCACAATGACACAACACCACAAATCTCTTTGACATTTTGAAGTCGCCGAGTGCGAGCAGAAGAAGTGGATAATTGATGACCTTTTAGCATTTATAAGCTGGATAGAGGGTATCTCTCTCTCTTGAGAGCGATGGTGGTGGTTTGAGTTTGTATGCAAAGGATTTGTTGTTTTTTTTTGCCGTATGCATGTGGGTCGCGATCGCGATTTCAATCGCTGCTTGTAATGAATTTCGGAGTTTTTTTTTTTGCTAAGAATAAAATTATTCCAGTTTAGGGGTGTGTCAGACAGTGGCTGGGGTGTTGCCTTAAAATGTATAGGTGGCGAGAGGCCACTGTGTCGAGAGATAGGAAATTGAAATGGGAAAACGATTGAAGGTGGAGTCCGGAGGCGCATTATTTGCATGTTGAACTTCACGACATTAACTTGGCCGATGAGTGAATGGCTGCAGGCAATCGCCGTTTAGACATGGACAAACAAGATGTGTCAAGGAGTGGTATAGCTGTGGGCGCTGCTGTCAACAAATGAAATTATTCCAATGGAATGTTACTGTGGAAAGGGGATACCTATTTCTTGTATTTTCTCTGAACATCAAACAGAATTTGGGTTTTTTCTTAAACAGGGTTTTGACGAACTGGCACCATAGTCCGTCCCACAACTACATATACGACGAGCGAGTATATGAGGAAGTGAAACCTCAACAACCTCGTCGCCACAGTTGACGTCTTGTCCCATTCAAATAAATGCACACGCCTGGTGTTAAGTATAAGCTACCTCTCTCACTATAAACAACCTAAACATCCATCATATAACAACCAGGTGCACCTGTCCTAGGCTCACTAGCCTTCCAAGGTCATACACTACAACTATTTTTGTAGCTACCACACTGATTGTGAAACAGTAATTGCCTACAATCCACGGCAAACGTCGACCTTAAAGGTCGTTTCTATATGAAACTTCACACCACGCCTCATTTAACGCAAAGCTTTTGGTCAAGGACAACAAAGGAGAACAAAAGCATATTTTCGTTTGTACCTGTACATTTAATTACGCATCGCTACACAACTATTGTCGGTCAGAATGTCTTCTCTTTTTGTTGTTCGAGCGTGTTTTGCAGCAATTGCTCGTGTTAATGCGAAACAAAGGTCTACGGTAATTCATTATTTTAATACCATCTTAAACAAATTAACTATCTGTACACATTGCAATACAAATTTATGCAATAACGCCGGCTTTAATTATGATGAAAATGCGCCCGGTAATTGCCGTATAATTGGATTGGATTGGATTGCGCCAACGTTAGCCGGATGGAAAAACTGTACACAAACTTGAGTGCCCTCCAAGAACATTAGACCAGATCAAGGATCGATTTCATTGTCGTCGTCGTCGTCGACGATCGTTTGATCTCGATTGTTCGCACCACTTTCTAAATTACCATCGGACAACTGGGTATATTACAAAACAAACAAACGAACGAACGAACGAACGACCTACCTACCAGCGCAACTGGCGCACAATGCAACGCTGCAGAGAAGTCAAGGTCTTTCTGGGACCGACCTCTGTAATGTGTGCTGTAAGTATGTTTTACCTACCGGGTGGGGCAAGTTTTTCTTTTTCTTGCCTACTCCAATGCGCGTGAGGGACGTGTAGACGGGCATGAGTGCGACAAATCCCCAATAAAGGCGGATTTAAAATCCTGATTTGTGAGTCACTTGCAAGGGGTGACGTAGGACTTGATCTCAGGCATTATGAGTGCAACTGCAACTGTTCGCAATGTCATTATGCAATTGGGAAGGTTAATTGAGTGTTGGTTTTGCCCAATACGTAATGTACTGATGAAGTGAAAGTATGCTACGCACTGGGTTAAGTGTCGATATTTGCATCTGGATTTAATTTTGATTGAAGCATGGTCCGCAAATTTTTGCGTATACATTATGTCGGTCCATGTTGTGGATGCGGCGGGAAGTCTTGCTTATGACCTCCTTTTTTAACACCTCCTACATCGAGTTGTGTAATGCGGTGGCCAACATGATGGATGGACTACGGGGAGCTTTCATTTCGATTTCATGAAGAAGTCGCCACGAAACCCTGGTTTGAGGCATTGCTTCGCCGAAATGCAAAAGCCTATTCCCTCTCTCTCTCTCTCTCTGTTACATCAGTAGCCCAGTTGCACTTAAAAAAAATTAAATAAAATAAAATAACACACGACACAAATTATTTCACCTACTAACCATAGACCGCTCAATCCTCTCTTCTCTGTCGCAGCCGAACACGCCCGCGGTACAAATCATGATTATCCACCAGCAGTCACGACTGAAATGTACCCACCACTCGGTCTGCGGCAAGTTATGCAAAAGGACACACTTCCCGGGAGTTTTCCGCCAACAAACCCCACTCACTGTGAATGAATCATACATACAACTTCGGCGTCGTATCAGACTCAAATGCAAGATCAACGGTGCCCGCGGCTAGTTCCGCTTTTTCGCAATAAGAATGGTTTCTCATTGCCATCCATTTGGTTCTAATGAATATTATTTATTTCACAATCGACGATTGAAGTGGGTACCCCTTGCGCGATGCCCAAGTGTCGCCATTAAAACGCAAATTAGTACAGTCCACTCTGACTTATGTAAGCCGATCGGACGTTTTTATTGGCAAACATTTTCTTTGTTGGAATCTTGATTATCGCACCAATTAGTCCAATTTAAATGCCACAAATACAACTCCTTTGTCAGGTCGGTTCGACAAAATAATTAAGCTGCACATACATTATACTCGTAAGGCACACACAGCTGTGCTGCGTGCAGAGATTTCAAATCACTAACCAGATCAATCAAAATCGTTTTGGATCAGCGCAAATTGCATGAAGAATTACGTTCGTGTTAAATGCAATAAATGTATAAACTCAGCCAATTGCTGGTAATTAAACAATTTTATTATTTTGTTTCGTTTGGAGAATTGATTTATAACGGTGAAGCGTTGCGACACAATCTTCAGCAATGTCTCACGACCCCTTGTGTAATTCGATCATGGCCAGGCGATTGTATGACACGAGTGGGCTAGCTTGCTCGTATTCCATGGGGAGACGCACGGTTCGCAGGCTATCACCTTGATAGCGCGTACTCACAATGGGATTAAGAAATGTGCGATTTGAGACAACGCACGCCTCTTGTGTCCACATATAATTCATTCAGAGTACATCTTGTCAAGCTGCTATGGCTTGAACATTTTGGTCTGCTGCAGCACGCTGAGAAGGCGCGAATGTTTGTAGCTTATCTAAGAGTTTTGGCATCTACGGTATGTGGAATTGCCGCATTTGGGGGGCGCATCCAGTTTTGGTGATGTACATTCAAGAGAGTTCCGGGTTTCGATGCAAATGGGTCGAGCAAGTGCGGCGACCCAATAACTTAGATCTTCTTATAGAGAGGAAAAAAAGGAGGATTTTCCTAAAACGCGTGTGCGTATAGTGTGATCTAACTCGAATGTAGCGACATGCGTTTGGTAACGTAAGGTATTTTTCCTCAGTAAGGGGGATAGTTTATGGAAGAGCCGACCAAGTGGTAGGTAGATGTAAACATCGTAGAGTAAACGTACGTAGCACAAGTGTTTTTGTCATATTTTCATTTCTGGTAGTAAAAAATGTTTGCAGTCCGTAAATAAAGACAGCAAGCACTAAAGGGGCTCTTGTAGTCTGATTTACCTAGCACAGGGTGCGCATTTAGCTTAAATCCTAAGCAACAACTTACTTTACTTTTGATGGCGCTTACAGTCCGAAGTGGACCACGGATTCAATTTAAGCAAGAACTGCACGGGTTATTTTTACGATTCAGGGATATTAGCTCACAGATCTGACCTCTGTTTATGGGAAACACCCTAAAAAGTGGAATTTCCTCCGAATAACCATGTCCACCCAGTTAGCTTTAGTGAAGTGTCCTCGAATTTAATATTCTTAAGGGTATGCTGATTATTTGTATTTCGTTTAAAAACAAATCTAATCAACTTGAGTTTGCATATTTTTTACTAAACAACAACAAAGTCTCAAATACTAAAATGCGCCATCTGTTAGTGATATATGGTTTTAATTTTATTAAATACTTTTTTTGTTTTGTTTTCCTTTTCTCAGGGAGTGTCTATGCCAAAGCAATATTGTCGTGTTTATTATACTAAATGTGGAACGAATTAGATGGTTCAAGGGGGTCGGTTAGCTTCTACAACTATCCAGTGCCGGATTAAGCCAACAAATTCGACCAAAGGGCCCATGAAGTTTATGGTATTAAATAAAACAAAACAAACTTTTCTGGATTTAATTTGGGCAAATTTTTAAATAATGCAGTTCGTATCGACTTCCATAAGTAAATCGTATGCAATATTTATTAAACTGAGGTGATTAAGGGGCTTTTGGTTAAATAGAAATTCGGTCAGAATGTGTTGGTGCGCGGGGACCGTAGCATTTGCTACTATTGCTGCAACAAGCCAAAGATTTTGTTTCCAATCAACCTATTTTTTTTTGTTTTGAATAAGTTCATTCCTAAACCTTATTAATACGATTTTTTCACACCCTTTCCAGCGTACATTCCAAAGAAAAACGGCTCAAACATTGACGTTGGCTAGATCTTAAAAAAAAATTGCAAATAATTATTAAAGCTGCAACATAATGCGACCAATATCGAATCACAAGCAGTGTGACCAGATTTTCTTAAAAAAAAAAAAAAAAAAAACATGTCATTCTTAGAATAAAAACTAGAATAATAGTTGTAATCTATCCTCATTCAAATCGCACAATTCATTTGCAAAAAAATGTTAAAAATAAAGTAAATTGACTCAAAAGCTGATCTAAAAAATGATGTATAATTCGAAAAGACTTATTTGTGGTTCCAAAGTTTTAGCAGGAGTTGGAAAAATCGTTCTCTTTTGCTTTGTTTGGCTTGCATTTAAAAAAAATTGTATAATTGCAACTACATTAATTTAATTTATTTTTAAATATGAATTTTTTAAGCTTAATTCTCAAATTCAAAAATTAAGCTGATTGAAACTGAACATTTTTGAGAAAGTGTCGACTTCTTTTGATACTGCCTCTTTATTTATGCTGAAGAATGATTTTAATAATGACAAGTTGAAAGTGCGAAAAAATACATTGCAATCGAAAACGCCTACAAAAAGAAGGCGTGGTAATAACCGATAATTCAAATAGCTTGTCGTAGTATAAAAAAGCATTTAAAAATAGGTTTTCTTGATGTGTTTTCACGTCAATCGTGAAAAAAACATAATACCGGCTACAGGTGTGCTTACATTATTATTCCAAATTAAAAACACTTCATCTCAACTCTGGTCACACTGTCCACCAGTTCGCTGCTGCACCTAGCCTTCTCATCTATTCAAGTGTTGTTCATAGATCAAAAAAGTTGCATTACCTAGTACAGTCTTTGTGAATGGGGTATTAATTATTTTAAAAATGAATACCTCTATTTTAAACATTTCAATTTATATTTAACACATTTTAAATAGTTTGCCCTTCTTCTTTTCAGAGTATGACTTGGTTTAAATGGTGGGTTCACATCACACAGAATTAATACAGTTATTTTGTCCAAGGTTTCAAGGTCCCACGTTGTTTTAAGTTACACGCAAAACTTGCGTTTTAATTTTCTTTTTTTTTTCTGTTTAACATTTAAAACATCACTTTGCAGCGACAAGAGACAGAGTTGTTTTTATATTGTTTGTTCCAAACTGAAACCATTAATTATGGAAAATTACACCCTGACTCACTAATCACTGAACGTTAAATAAGATTATTAGTAACGCCCATTGTTTCATTGTTAACATTAAGTAAAACGGTAAATTCAAGAAAACCGGAAGAGATGTGTATCTTTGATGCCAAATATCTGCGGGCAACGTTCCATACAACTCAGTTCAGTGATTCCATTCCCACGACCATTTGTGCCGAACTGTAAGCAGAGCAAGGGCACACTCGAACTGGACTGAAATCTCAAATCAAATTTCGCTCACTAAATGATACAATTAATCAAGCCAAAACACCTGAACCGCATGACTGAGCCGTGTGCAATTAAGTGTTTATATCGTGCATATTCCGACTCCAGCCAAATATAGGAAACAAGTTGGTTTTGGAGCGTTTGGATGTTGAATGCATTCCATTGCTCTTCTCTGAGCTGGCTGGTGTGCATTTCTTCTCGGAAATGATGTATAGCTCTCATTTTCTGACACGGAAAGCAATATACTTTGTATCTGTGCTCCAATTTCTCTCCGCCGGAGTAGTGTGATAGATTGGGACGCGATAAGATACCCATCATGCACTTACTACGGCTACCATTCATTTCAAGGATTTTTTATCTCATTCACTGACCTTCAAATATCATTAAATAAAATCTCCTCCAACTTGAAGCCATTTAACGAGTTTTATCAAAACTCATCTAAACTGTCGAAAAAATCGCTATTTATGGCTATCGAAAGTGATCTCTTTAGCAATTTGCCAGCAAAAAAAAACAATTAAATAAACAAAAAAACTTGCGCTCAAATGAGTTTAGTGATGATATCGTCTCTATTATTAATCGCCGGCATTCAGGTGGACCTAGAAGAGTCATTAAAATCGAGTTATAACCAATCAACTGATTAAAATTCAAATGAAATTAATGACCACGAGAGGGGTGCTCCACATCCGGGTATTGAATGCCATAATAAATTAAAACAAAATGCAAACTCTCGTTCAGTGACCGATGCCGAAACGCCCAAGACAATTCCCGGAAAATCAAAGCGAATTTTCCGCTGGCATGTCATGAAAGTCTCTCGACCATAAACCAACTATGCAGACAGTACGCCCCGGACAAAAAGTGCCTCAAGACCTCTGGCAAATGGCATCTATTAATTCTGTGTTTTATACTACAGATACACGTGCACAGTCTCTGTAGGTAAATGTGTCAACTTTCTGCTCGGTTGAGAGCGTTTACATCATTTCACGTAGATGCACTCGTATGTGTGTGCTTGACTTGTATTCAGTTCCAATTCAGTGCGATATTGCACCAGATGTATCCGAATGCACGACGTATTTGCCCGTTTCTTTCTATTTTTTTTTTTTTTTGTCTGCATTTCGGTCTGAAAATCAATTGAATTTAGCATCCACCATTAGCAGCCGTTGTCGTTGTCGTCACTACCACCACACACCGTCACCGCATTGCACAATGCAGTATAGTGTATCTTTTCAAGTTGTTTCGAGGTAATTATACCGTTTTGTCGGCGAAACGGACTTCTTTTGCAGTTGTGGTCACAAAGACCTAACAATCGATTTGTGGTCATTGAAAAGAGTCTCAAATGTGATTTATTGTTGTTTATTTATTTATTTTTCTGTTGTCCTCTTCCACTTTGAGCTTTGGGGTTTCACAGATTGTTGACTGGAAATTAAGTCACAGCCACGGCGAATGGTTCCCACAGACACACCCTAGTGGCAGGCAGTTTTTGTTTCTACCGCGGTTGATAACAAATTGCAAACTCTTTCAATTGAACGTGTGTGGATTTGTTGTCTTTTTAATTGAATTCAATTAATTTTTAACCATCAATTTGCATTTTCTAGCTATTTTTTAAAAGTTCCTAATAAATTAAACCAGCACTCATAAAACTTGTTTAAAGTCGTTAAACCCTCCCAATGGATATCAGTTTGTGTGGCCTACCTGCTTGTTCTTTATTTGGGACCTTTTGACTTTTTGATTGCAAAGTGGCATCAACAAAAGATTCGTACAGGGATCTGCAATATGAACACAAATCTGTGATCGTTATGATGCGAAATTAGGTTTCTTTGTGAGAAATGTACTAATATTATTATATGATATCTAAAAGTTAAACAAACCGGACAGTTATTTGACAGGAGGAGTTTTCGAAGAGCCGACAACGCAATAAAATGTGCTAATTGCCGTGTGGCCTTGATCTGGCTTCGCTAGTGAATCCGGTAAATTAATACGAGGAAACGAGTTTCAAATGCATTAGGGCAGCGTAATACTGTTTGTTTAAGTGTAATTTTTTATTTCGAAATTACCCACTCCCTCAGGTGTGAAGTAGGTTACTCGATTGATTTCTTTTGCTCTTTTAGATGTTTACCTATTTAGAAAGAACACTTTTGGCCGGGTTAGATACGTCTCGACATATTATTGGAATTATTACCTTATTTAGTGTTTGTATGAGGTTTCTTGTAATGATCTTGGTAAAAAATCGCAATCCTTTGATATTTGAGAACTCATTTGGACATTAGGCGTATTTTTTTTAGCTTCGATCTCAGCAAAGCAAAGTAAAGTAGGACTTTCAGCACACAACCAAAACAACTACTCTGACTCGTCGAAGTGTCAAGTAGAACGTGGTTATCGTAATTGCGTGCTGAAAATCGTACTTTGGTTTGAATTGCTGAGATCGAAGCCAAACAAAAAAACAGGCTTAATAATTTGCAATACCGAAACTTTCAAAAATGTGTCGCATGCGAATTAATGCGCGACACATGAATTGGGAAAGCAGTATTCTTATTCTACCCAAAAAAAACAAATTTGTATACAGGGTGTCCCATAATCCACGCAAAATTTGAATTTTGCGCAATTTTATAGTACAGTGATGCCAACGGAAAAAAAAGACAACAATGTGACAGCCGACAGTTTGGGGTTAGTAAAACTTGACCGCTATACGAAAGAACAACGAATTTTCGTTGTTGAGCAATATTTTAAAAATAGCGAAGTTCTGTCAGCTACAGTCCGCAATTTTCTTACAAAATATGGCCGTCATAGAGAATAATTATTGAAAAATTCAGGGAGACTAGATCAATTACAGATATTAAACACTCTGGGTGCTCTGACACAAGTCATTCAACAGAAAAGATCGAAGCAGTTCGTGAGAGTATTGCTGACAGTCCAGGAACATTCATTCGGCACCGTAGTCAAAAATTGGGCATTCAAAAAAACCTCTCTACAGCGAATTCCCACGAAAGACTTCAAACTTCATGCTTACAAAGTTCAATTGACTCAAGAACTGAAAACTGCTGTGCATGCAGCGCGAAGAGAGTTCGTTGAATGGATTTTGGAACAACAACACGTGGATGCTGATTTTTCAATCAAAACTTCAGTGATGAAGCTCATATTCAATATTCATATCCACATCTTGTGATTTAACGTCATTGGAATTGTTCCTTTGGGTTGTTTCTTAAGTCAAAGGTCTATGGAAACAAGCCCACGAACACCAACGCCGTTAAAGAAGAAATTGGGAGGTCAAACAATGAAATTCAGCCACATTTATGCGAAATGCTCAAACACAATTTTAATAAAAGAGTACGCACTTGCCAGAAAAACCGTGGCGGCCATTTATCCGATGTTCTATTGCATACATAACGCCAATCTGAATACTCGAAAAAAATGTAACCCTTCTATATAAAAAACTGTATTTTCTATAAAAATTAAATGAATTTTGGGACACTCTTTTCATATTTGCCCCCCCTAAAAAGGGGGTATTGAAAAAAAAAAAACAAAATCACCTGAAATACTTGTAAAATTATTTGCTGTTTTCTATTGACATCTGAAATCGAAAGTAGCATACTGTTCTTGAAAGCGGTTAGGAATTTATAGCCTTTTTCAAAAGTGTCCCCTCAAAAGGGGGTGAATTTATTTAACCATTTCTATTATTTTCTGTAAAAAGTTCGTGGTCAAGATTGGTAACCTTCATATAAAGGGTGTCAAAAATTTAAAAGCACATACATAGTACCTAAAGGTCGAAAAACACCACCCTAAAGTTTAAAACTTATAAGGCCACTGAGAAATACCTTTTCCGCTTGTTCGAATTCATAAAATCACTAGTATCACCCTTTCAAATGCATGCAATTTTGACTAGCCCCCTTCCACAGGAAACAAATGGCAAAGCTCATTTAATCTGTGCTTGAGTTCAATTTCAATTTAAATACCATTAGCATAAAGACTTCATCGGTCGCCGATTATAATGGCCGGTATAAATGGACAGATATTAGTTGCGGTCATTTTGTTTGTTCAATAATGTTTATTTTTCCTCATAACAGCGATTTGTTACTACTTGGATAGATACATGTTTATGCTTTAACAATAAAATCTGTACAAGCACTAAATCGGTTAGTCAATGAGAGTAGGTAGCCCCATTCATCCGTTTTTCAATTGAAAACTTATCTAAACAGCACTTGTTCGCACCGCAGTCGAGTAGTGAATAATTTATTACAATAGCATTAAGTGATAACATATTTTTGTCTATTTATTCCGTTGGCCACGTGAGTGGAATAATTATTGGGTATTATTAATTTTTTTTGTTGTTTTGATTTATGTTTTATGAATGAATGAAAGCGAGAGATTTTTATATCAAAAATGTTTATTAATTGTTTAGGCCATGGAAGCCGTCAGTTTTTTAGGCGTTGGTTAAAATATATCAAGCCGTACAGTTAAATGTTTTGGACAGTTTTGACAGTATATGTATATCGGATAGAGTTGTTTCCAAGTCGACCTTCAATGGATCGGTAGGAGGATTTTACTGCTTTGAGTGATTAGTCTGTACCAAATTGCTTGCGCGAAGGTTCGCAACTGATTATTCAGAAAGTCCAATGAGCTGTCCTCAAGGTAGTGATCGATGGGTTTGATTATCATATAAAGTTGTTGTTTTGGTTGATGTTGCGTTTGCTTGGCAGTCCTTCGTTGGAAAAGTGATTGGATTCGGTCTTTCTAAAGCTGTTACTCGGAAGGGGCTATTTTTAGGTATTAGTTGGTTTTGTGGGATGATCCATCTATGATTATCATGGGACTGTCCCTCATTAATCGTTGGCTAAATGGCAAACGAAAAATAAACAGCAAACGAATAAATATAGATCTGATATAGATTTTGATTCTACAATAATTTCCAATCGATTTTACTGGCTGAGTGATTTAAGAACTCAGACTCAAATACCAATTACTGGTAAACAGAACATCATTTTTGGACGTAAAAAAAAGAAATAACTGTCACCAGGTGGTCATTTGACGAGGTGTCATCCTCGAACCAGTAGTCTGATATGTTGCGAATGAATTCCAGTCGCCTGTTTCGAAAGCAAAGAGTTCTTATTTTTGTTTCTCTTATTTTCAGAAACTCATTTCTTCAGAACAAACAAAGTTTCCTTACTTCGATTTATTTGTTACAACTCATTTTCTACTCTCTTTTCAATCAGTAATATATTTCTGATTTTAAGAAAATAACTACATCAGGTTATACAGTGTCTTCAACAATATTTAATACATAAGAAGAGTTATGTACCCTTGTGCTTATTAGTTGTTAGTAGTCCTTTTTTGATCCAAACATAAACACATTTCTTTTTTTTTTAGTAGGTACTACATCGAATGACATCACGCACAGCACTTTTAAGAAAGAAACTCTAGATATAACAAACAAGGGACTCTTCTAAATATTGCAGTTTGTCTGTCCCTGAAAATGATTTATATAAAGCACTTTGTTCTCATGATCACCAACCGACACAACAACATTTAATGATTTAAATATCTTGCTTTCTGCTTAATTGTCTATAAAACAGAAATTAAGACAGAAAATAAGAAAGTTTTGTTTGCCATATTTTGAATTATTGTACCGAGTTTTAGAAAATATTCGCCAATTCGTTTTCTATTTGTTTTTTTTTTTTATTTTTAGATAGTTTGCAAACATTTCTCAAAACAAGAAATAATCAGCTTGTTCGCCTATTCTTATAAAACAAATCCTTTCTTGGATCAAGAACTACAGTGCTCGAACACCAATAAGCAAATATCAATCCTGATGTAAGAAAAGTAAGAAAATGTATGCGGTTCAATTGCAGAAGCTCCGCGATACCAATAATCATTTTTTTTATTTTTAAATTTTTCGAACTCACAATGGCAAAATTTTCCATATGAAATTGTATATTGAGACCTACAAAATGTGTTAAAATGGAGGTTAAAAATGAATATTAGTAAGACTCGCTGTTTCTTAATTCAAGAATAGTTTTTATTACTTTTTGGTCAAAAGAGAAAATCTTTCCGTTGATCCAGAACTTTATTTTCTTTAACATTCTAGAAATATTCAGAAACGGTTTCTGCAATTCAGATATCAAAGGTTCTTAGTCGGGCATTGACTACGCAAAATATAATCAGTCTCCATTAAGAACGAGGTTCGCTTTCGTCTGAGAAACTACACTCCTGTTGTCATATTCATTAACTGATTTTCTTACTTCCAGAATACGCACATACTTAACTTTGAGTCACTTTGAAAATATCAAAAATTAGTTCGATTCAAATTGTCTCTAGGAAACTCAATTTCGCGGTAGTCCTTAGCTAAGTTATAAAAAACACTTCGGACAACATTGGATAGAAGAGTATCTCACAACAGATCAAATTTCAGCAGATCAGAAAATGATCAAACGTTAAGCCTCCAAATATGAAAATAATTCCAACAGAAAATTTATTTCCATTAAACAACACAATAGCACAATCAGGACACAATTTCCAACAAAAACAAAATAAAATAAAAATCCTATTTTCAAAGGATCGATTAAAAAAAAACACAACAAGTTTTATGGGACTGATGTAATAATTAAACATTTGTAGGCGACATTTAGCGTTCATCGAATGAAAGTTGCTCTCGCGCCAAGTCAGTGGCACTACCCAACGTAACCGGCATTCGGGACAAAAATGGTCAGAAAACCTGGCTCACAACATGCCGAAAGCCTCCCTCTCGCATCGTGTATACGGTTTTACGTGTAAGGCGTCTGCGCTCTGAAACAACAATCAGCCACCAGTTAACAATGCTAAATACGAAGCTTTGATCTGCAATCAAGTTAACCAACAGCCGCTATGACGAAGTCCACGTACCAGTTTCTTTTTTTTTCTTCTTTTTACTATTCTGCCTGATCGTACTCGTAAGATCGACAGTCTCTGTCTCTGAGTATTACAGCATAGAGGCGCACTGTAGCCACTGTGGTGTCGCTTTACTTTTCGCTTGTGCCTGTTGTGTCAGTTTGTTGTTTTACCCATCTGGTTTTTTACTCTCACTCTCTTCTTTACAATGCTTTAGTCGCGCAAGTCGTAAATCGCAACCATCTACACCACACACTGAAAGAGGGGGCTCTAGTTTTAGTTTCGATTTTAATTCCATTGACTTGTGTGACTCTGTTTAGATTGTTAAGTAATTTTTGTTGTTGTTAATGGTTGTCGTCGTCGGTCGTTCGGACGACTTTGTTAGTATGCAACAAGAAGTTAACGTTTTGGTATAGTGCTCGCGATAAAACCGAAGTAAGCTTCTGCTAGTATCAGTTGAAGCGGGGCAAATATGCCAAAGCTCTGCAAAAATCGTTAGTGTATTGGTGTGGTTTTGCACATTTCGGGCTTAGAGCGGCTAATCAATACCACCAGCCGCACTGTGGGGAGCTGGTTTAAGTAGGAAAAATTAAGGCAAGTGTTATGTTGCCGAAGAAAAAGAGTATAAAAGCAAAGAACTGACCACACTCAGCATCCAGTCAAAGGTTTGGAATCGAAACGGTTCTTATCCTTGTTATTTCGGAAAACAAAAGAAGGTGTGATTACTTGTGTTTGAGTTGCCTTTTTAGAGTTTGTGATTAATTTGTTTCTTTTATTCTTTTTTTTTTCATTAAAAAACCAGCAGCAGAAGTTTTGAAAAATGAAAATATTTGTGAGTATATCGCTCAAAGTGATTATAAAGAAGAACATTCGATGCAAAAGTGATTCCGCCGTCAAAGACAATGTGGTGCATCTCAAGTGAATTCCTAAGTGAATACGAACCCTGTTTATGGATACCTTGGATAATCTTTAAAGCATTGACGGATCGGTGTGTTGTTTTGGGAGTCGGGTGACTCCTAGTGCAATTGAATCAGGGTGCTTTTCTGAATTGCCAAGCAATTGCATTAATGCTACCTGTTACGCATGACTGCTGCCTTTCGGATAAAGGAAGACACTATGCCGGCCTTGCTCTAGTTAAGAATTGTGAGGTGCTGGCAGATGTTTGAGTTTAAAATCGAACTCGCTGTCCTTTACGGAACACTGTGCGTACAATTGCTTTCCAATCGAAGAACGGATAATCTAAAATCCGGATAAAAGAATGCATTAGTCTGTGAATAAAGATTGCAACAGATGTGTCTATCCGGATATGTGTTTATGAGCAACCATTCCTTGTTCATTTTCGGACAGTCGCACAAACTCTGGCAAATTGTATCATTTTGTTACAATCTGCAGGAAAACCTAGTCGGTGTTAAACCAATTTCCAGCAATACGCCGTTCCTATCCAAACCTATAAATGTCGTTATTTGGTTTGGAAAAAAGAGTTTCCGCTGTGTCTACCAAGATCCGTCATATCACTGTTGGTATTTATTATCTAAAAATGAACAACTTCTTTCGGATAAGTTGAATTTGGTAAATTAAATCGTAAAATTCTCCGTTCGAAGTCGAGAACTTACATAAAATCAGTTTTTATAGTCTTATCCGGAGAGGTGCAGCCCCTTCGGATAACTTAAAATTGTTGAATAAAGACGTTACTATTTAAAAAATTTACAAACCACTATACAAACTCTTATCCGGAAAGTAACACACCCCTCGGATAACTTTAAATTGTTGAATAAAGACGTTACTATTTAAAAAATGTACAAACCACTATACAAACTCTTATCCGGAAAGTAACACACCCCTCGGATAACTTAAAATTGTTGAATAAAGACGTTACTATTTAAAAAATTTACAATCCACTATACAAACTCTTATCCGGAAAGTAACTCAAAGTATTGAATATAGTCGTAACTATTTAAAAAAAAATTACAAATGTACATTCATCCCCCTCGGATAACTTAAAATTGTTAAATAAAGACAATCCTGTTCGAAAAATGTACAAACCGCTTTACAAATTCTTATCCAGAGGGGTGCAACACCCTAGGATAACCTAAAATCCATGATTTTAACCATTTTTTTTTTACCAATAATTCGCGATATAATGCAAAAATTCCTCTTTCAAAGTAGAGCATTCTCCTAACTCAAGGCGGATAACTTAAAATGATTGAATTAAGCCGCTTCTGCTTATGTCACTATCAAAATTCCTTATCCGAAGAGGCTTCCGCAACAAATATTCTCAAAACGCTTACAAATTTGTTCATCCAAAATCGAATATTCGCTTATTACGACTTCGGATAACTGCAAATCGGTAAACCCAATCCTGGCATTGCAAAAAAATAAGAGGGACAATTGTCAAACAAGCTATATATCACCCCGGATAACTTTAGAGTTAATTTTTGATTGCTCTTAAACGGTGCGCGTAGTTTGAAAGCAGTCATCTCAATAGGTGATGCAGCCTGCAACGTCCTTATCCGGGCTCTAATGCACGCTTTAAAATGCGGCAAAGTTACCCCCTTTCACCGGACAAACATTTGAAAGAAATAACTCCGCTCAGATTGTTATCCAGGAAAACAACGAATAGCCTATACCCAAACAAATGAACAGCCTCGCGCGAATCTATACACCACCGCTGTCCGCAGCTATTTCACAATTCCTCAAACGTGATCGGAAACGCAAATATCCGTCGTCTGGATAGCGGCAAACAGTTCGTGCTGGTCGTCGTCTTGACACTTATTCAGAATTTCACTTTCAATGCGCCGAATTCCATATATAGAGCCACATGCAAACGTGATCACTTTCGCTGCGTTCATATCATAATCAGAACCGGACTTTCGATTTTACATGACAGTCTTATATTTGCAGGTTTGTTTAGCCGCCCTCTTAGTGGCATCGGCGTATGGCAGCAAAGTCAGCTCGAAGAAGGGCATCCCTCTGGAGAAGAAACTCGACAAGAGAGGACTTCTTGATCTCGGCTACGGCTATGGACATGCTGGTCTCGATGTCGGTTATATAGGCGGAGGTCATGGTATCGTCAGTGGACACGGACATGGACACGGACACGGAGGCGGATATGGCGGCGGTATAACCGGCTATGGAGGTGGAGTAATCGGCTATGGCGGTGGAGCCATCGGCTATGGTGGTAGTAGTGGTGGAATCCTCTTAGGCCAACACGCTGATGTCACCCGCACCGTTACCCTAGTTAAGGGTGTCCCCGTGCCAGTTGCTGTTGATAGACCATACCCAGTCACCGTTGAGAGGCCAGTACCATACCCAGTCAAAGTGGCAGTACCACAGCCCTACGAAGTCGTGAAGCATGTCCCATATGCCGTTAAGGAAGTCGTCAAAGTGCCAGTTCATGTTCCACAACCCTACCCAGTGGAAAAGAAGGTGCCATATGCCGTCCATGTTCCAGTTGATCGTCCATACCCCGTCAAGGTTGGTGTACCACAACCCTACGAAGTTGTAAAGCACGTTCCATACCCAGTTAAGGTGCCAGTGCCACAGCCCTATGCCGTCGACAGGCCAGTACCATACCCAGTCAAGGTAGCTGTTCCAGTGCCACAACCGTACCCAGTGGAGAAGAAGGTTCCATACCCCGTCCATGTCCAGGTTGACCGACCATACCCTGTCCACGTACCCCAGCCTTACCCAGTGACTGTCGAGAAGCCATACCCAGTCGTTGTTGAGAAACAAGTCAATGTTAAGGTACCATACGCCGTTGACCGCCCATACCCAGTCCCAGTCGACCGCCCAGTTGCCTATCCAGTCAAAGTACCAGTGCCACAGCCCTACGCCGTTGAACGCCCATACCCAGTCGCAGTAGATCGTCCAGTTGCCGTTCCCGTCAAAGTTCCAGTCGACCGTCCATACCCAGTGACCGTAGACAGGCACGTTCCAGTCGCTGTCGACAGACCCGTCCCAGTCCCAGTTGCTGTTGGTGTCGCAGCCGGTCCAGCTTACGCAGTGGGAGGTGCATCCGGATACGGAGGTGGACTCATCGGCGGAGGACATGGCGGTGGTGTGCTCATCGGAGGCGGTGGACATGCCATCGGTCACGGTATCGGCATCGGCCATGGTGTCGGCATCGGCCATGGTGTCGGCATCGGCCATGGTGGTATCGCTATCGGCCACGGTATCAGCCACGGTATCAGCCACGGTATCGGAAACGGTATTAGCTACGGCAGCGGACATGGCATCTCATCATACGGACACGGCATCTCTTACGGACACAAGAAGTAGATCAACTAAAACGACATTTACTAAACAAAAGTCCACCTGCCCAATTCCCCTTCGAATACACAAAGGCACTGACCAACGCTAAACAAATACTTTATTTAATTGTTTTTAGAACTTTTTTTTTTGTTTTTAATCGAATCTAGTTTGTAGGTCGCGAAGACGATTCAAAGCAAGACAAATCCCTGGCCATAGTGTGTAAGATTCTATTGTAAATTTATTTCTAAAGATTTATTGTTATATTATATTAGATGTTCTTGTTTCAACGGTTTTGAAGTTCTGCTTCACCTAAAGTCCGATAGCGAACGTTGTTGATCAGAAATTTAGGTAATCGCGGAACTAACTCACCTCCAAAAAAATACCCCCCCTCACTCAATGTGAATTTGAAGCTTTCTTCGAATCGTCTAATCCCAAGTGAAAGCGACGCCATCCAGAGTAATCAATGCTGATCCAAGTTTAGTGATGGCTATTGGGCTCAGACTACGATCTCATTGTGATATTCAACGGAATGGAAAAAAAAACTGAGGAGAGATTTTGTAACAAGGTCGGCCAGGCAACAAGCGAAGAACATCAGGAACTTGGCAAGTCGTGCTCTGGTGTGGCTTTTGCGACTTTTATTCGGGATTATACGGGACGAAGAATTGAAATTTTGTAAATTTATATATTTTGCTCTCTACGTTGGAAAGAACAAAAACGAACAATTTTTTTAAAGCACTCTACCAACATTGTTGTTTAGATAACTTTTGTGTATTTTCTTTTTATAAACTATATAATTTAATTTTTTAAATTAAGAGAAAATGAAAAATAAATAGAAAAATATTAAAAAAATATATTTGTTTTGTGTTTTTAAGAGGATTGGAAAATGGTCTATTGAGAAACGGATCTGGAGTGCTGAAATTTGGGCCACTGGTCCAATTCTACTTGGGTTTATGTTAGATTTTCTTGTATATGCTCTGGGTATCCAGTTTCTCTTTAGCTGAGTAAATTTCAAAGTACGTTTTCGAACGCAAAACAGAAGCGAAGACATGGTCTGGTCAGCCTACAAAATCCTCAGGGGTCGGAACAAAACAACATCAAGTATAAGGTGACAAAATATTTTAGAAATTTCTTACGATAACCACGAAATCACTGTCAGCTGCATTTTTTAAGCCCTTGGGAAGCTTCTTAAATCCCGATCTTCCGCAGGAAATCATTTCTTTATGAGAAGGGGAGAAATGTCGAACTTGATTTTAAAGAGATGAACTACCAAAGGCAACATACCTTATAAAATATTTCGATAAAACCATCTTAAGGCCTGCGTTAATTTGCTTTCCTTGTGTTCAGAGCAGAACATTTTTTAACTGAGTGCAATTTGTTGTTTGCGGTACCCGGATCATTTCAATAAATTTGTCAGCACTTTTTTGAAGCTGTTTTTGAGATCTAATCATAATTTAAAGTTCTGTAAGAGACTCTATTTTGAAAACAGCTTGAACCTGAAAATCCAGCAGTGTGAATCGCTCAACCACCATCTCCATTTGATGAGTCTATCCGGCATCGGAAGGTTTTTCCAAGACAAGTCTGCAGATATAGGACTGTGTCGGGAGTAACCTCTTGTTGAAAGCTCATACGGACATAGGAAAGACTAACCAGCTTCAGATTTTAGCGAGTATTATTTTCTGATCACTAAAATTTATTGGTAACCAATAACTATTTGTGTCTTGAGAGAAATGGGAAATAGAGTCCGTTGAAGTATTAGGCCGAAATTCCGCAGCAATCTGTGCTCCTGAGTTTATAGCGGAAGAGGGTTTCATCTGTCATAATGTCATAATTATTTTTTTCCAAAACAAAACCGACCTTCATTTCGTTTTTCAAGCAGTGTTCTGGCTAACAAAAAGCGACTTTTTGTACAATTAAAGGCAATTTTATAAATTGTACGCATTTGAATAAATAAATTAAACAAATCTTATTTGTTTGTCCACGATAAAACACAATTCGTTCTTGTCGAAAACATGGCACAAACATGTTCAGAAAGTGTTTATTTCGATTAGATGCAAAGACTAAGGTATTCTTACTAAAACTAACTTTTCAAAAATTTGCCAAATTTGATTGAAAACTACAGAAGAAGATACAGCAGAAGGTGAAAAAATCGAACGCAGTAAAAAAAAAATGGTCGATTTTTCAACTTTGCGAAAGTGTCAAAGAGTGATTGGTTATGCATATAGCTCAATAAAACAATCTTTCTATTACATATAATAAAACTGTAGCCGTTTTCATGTGTTAACGGTTGGCGTGAAAACTACTGCACACATTTCGATGAAATTTTTTTTTATATGTCCCTTAAGACCCTGAGAAGGATATAGGCTATTCCTTTCATTGCCATGCCTATGTTTGGGAGCGTTTTTGACCAAAATGTGTTTTTATTTCTGAATTTTTATCGCTTTTACTCAAACAATTCTTAATCAATGCAAAGAAAACAAAATACCAACAAGAGCCAACACTTCCATAATTATTTTAAGCCATCAATCAGCTTTCTGTGTCATCTAGAAGCTGATATGAAAAATGTAAATTTATTTTCTTAAAATTCGTGAAATTACACAGTTTCACGACGCGGACGAATTTGCAGGCACAGCTAGTGAAAAATAAATGTGTATATAAAATTAAATTCCTTGGTAGATTAAATTACTATCTTTAAGGGTACAATACGTAAACTGACCCTTATGAAGTGTTCGCTCTGATTTAAAAGGGAATACAACTAATCCAAATAAGGGGAAAAAAGAAAAAGACGCATTCCACATAACCGTCGAACTTGATACGTGGAATTTTCCAAACCATCTAACAGGAAAAATATTGTTGGCATTTCTTCGAAGTTTAGTTTTTACAAAAAGTTCGTCTTTTCGAGTCTCTACTGTAATTAAATTAAAAATCCAACGTATTTCTGGTAGTTATTTGGGTATTTCGGCCTTAAAGCCTTTGATAGACCCATAAAAATTGACTCTTTGATGCGGTTTTCATGCTGAACGGGTCATTGGCAAATAAGGGCTTTTCAATAAAACTTCGGTGCAAACCCAGTTACAGTCTTTGAAGATGGCTACCATTTTCCATTTATTTATTTCCAATGTTCCATCAATGTCTTAGAAGGCTCCGAGGTGTAGGATGCTGACTTCATACCATCGGTCGCATCACGTTTACGTGTGACTGAATATTTTTTTTAGATAAATTGAAAAAGATTGCTCGGTCTTAAAAGCCTATTCAATTGCCCACATTTAACAACCCCCAAATTAGCTATTGTGGTCTGCCACAAATTTTGACTCAAGTAAAAGTCTATTTTATTTTGTTTTAATGCATTTTTTCCATTTTTTAGAATGTTGTCAGCGTCAGATTATTTATTATTACCAGTATTGGCAATTAATTAAGTCGACTTAAAAAGCAGGATCGTGGGAGTTAATACCAAAGTACCATGGCTTGCTAATTCTTCAACAAACTCGCAATTAGTTTGTTTAAATGCAAGCAACTGGTTTGCCGATCCTTTCAGAGCTCTCACTGTGATGTTTTTTTATAACTCATTGAATAGACTGTCTCATCTATTTTTGTTAAAATGTAAAACACACAAAACATTAATGTCACTGGTCAAACAACAATCTATTTGAAGTGTTTCGAGTGAAAGATCAAAATTTAAATTAATATTACCACTAGTCAAACTACAATCTATTACGAAACTGTTTTATTTAAATTCTTCGAATAGAATATGCACCCATAATTTGTTTTTGAAAATCATCGAAAAATAAATAATAATCGATTTTGGAAAAAGACAAAGAACGAATTGATTTTCAAAACCCGCATTCATCTGCAAGTGACCTTTAAGTATTTTAAGTTTCTCGTGCTACCAAAGCAATGAAGCATAATTTGCATGACTTGTGGTCTTTAATTTAATTGTATTTTTATTTTTTATTACTTTTTTGAACGACTGAAAGATTTTTTCGCAAAACATCGATGAAATATGGCCAGCACAATGAGTCGCAAAACCCTTGGGTTTGGATTTGGATTTGCATAAATCGTCAACGGAAAAAATTACAGTTTGAAAAAATGTACGACAGTTTTGTTCTGCGATTTGAATTGCACTATTCCGGGTATATCTGTATAAACAGATGAGTTGAAAGGTGACAGCGAGGTATATGATTAGCATAAAATTTTTGAATATATTGTTGTGTTGAAAGACTTAATAAAATGCTCCATTTGTATGCAAGGAAACTAGTTTAAACGCACTTTTTGGGATGATAAAGAGTCGGACTTGTTATTTGCGACCTCCGATCATTAAGTTATTCCCTTTCTCCTCACTGCACAGTGTTGGAGTGATGGGCAGTCTAATTTATTGGCAGTGTCATGGAACTGAATTTTATTGATTTAGAATGGAGTTAACTGCTCGGGCCATCATGGACCTGTTAACAGAATGAATTCTTGATTTACAGGAAATTGCTTTGATTTTTTTTACCTAATAAATACGATAAGTGAGTCGTTAAATTTCAATAAACAGATGGAAAGAGGTCTCACCTTCTAAGGGGCATGGCGTAGAAGAGGCCTTGAAGGTGGCTTCTATAAATCACTAGAATGGTGTTGCCGAACGATTCCATTTTTGGGCCGAAAGCATTGTTTCGGATATTATTCTTGATCTGAACGCTGTAATTTAGGCGGGCTTCAGTTCTTACCCATATTCATTAGAAACCTAGGTCACAGTAGCATCTTTCATACGAAAGTTGAGTTCCAAAAATATAGTCTGCCCACTTGTACCGCGCATTGTCTACGAAAAAAAAAATATCTTAACCCACTTCGAAAAAAGTGCTGCTCTAGTGAACCAAGCAATCAAAACAATTGACATAAAAATGCAAAGCAAAGATTGTTGTAAGAAAAGCCCCCCAAGGCATTGCATAACTGACAGTCAAAACCAGCAAATTATTTCATAGCGCGTCCGAATTCCCTTGCATTCGCTGACAACATACTCGTAGCTGCCCCAATTTGTGCTTCAATTTACACCAATTCAAGTGGTTGCACAACAAATTTCATTCATCCAACTAAACCAAAAGCGAGCTGACAAAATTCGAATTTTCCTATTTGCGCGTGCACAATCTGACACCTTAATGGCATCAGCACGCTCGTAGATTTTGAAAATAATCCACCACCGACAAACTGTTTTCAGATAAAACAAAAATTAAATTCAAATTAGATCCAGAGGAGCTCTCGTATGCTTTGTCTCTGTGTGTTTGCCTAACTATACCACTTTGCTAGAGGTACATGTTGACAAATGATTGCACTGACCGCAATTTGAATCCCCCTCACTGGGATTAAACACACATAATTATATCACAGACCCGCATGCAATGGCCAAAAAAAAAACACACACACAAGACTCAAACTGACAGATTAAGAAAAGATCAACATTGCACGAGTTTCGACATCGCCTCCAAGATTGAGCAACTAATTGCAATGTAATTGACACAGATACGTGCATGACTGATTTCCTGTCATTCGCCGAGATCCATTTGTGTGGATCTCTGGAACCAATAATCATTTCCACTCTGCCCAATTCGTGATGTCTAAGGTGAAGGTCATCGTGTCAGCCAGACACAAAACCACACAAAACATAAATCAGGCAACAAATATAACGTCTTACATAAAAGCCGACAGAAATGTCATGTTCAAGGTCGGTCCCGTGAAGACTCAACAACGCTTTGGTGAGTGGCGCTTAAAGCATCTCTCATCTCTGAAGATGCGGTCATAAAGCCAATTTATCACCATTACCTGTTGGTATGGTTTCTCGCTTCTTCTTTTTTTCTAACGATGAAGATGTGCAGGCACTTGTGCGCGCGCGCGCGCTCGCGCACAATGACCCATAGCCATAACAAATTGGCACTTGACTGGTTGTGATCGTGATGGTTGTAAAACAGCAAAACGCATCGCTTGAAGATGTTAAGTAGGGTGATACCGAAAAATATGACCACCGAGGAATGGTGTTGTGAAGAGAAATGGCAATACAAGTGGCCATCAGCGAAAGAGAGAGTGCAGGAGCTTTTGTGTCGGTTCGAATTTTGTACTCTTTGAGTGTTCGGAAAGTAAAAGTGAAGCAGTTGACTTTTGGACTGTGGAGTCTGCTTTTAGGCAGTTTGGTTGACAATTATTTATGTGTATGATGGATTACAAGAAATATGCTATAAGGCATAACATGTGCCCATGGTGTGCGCTGTGTGGTTACGTTTCTACATGCGAGACCGGTTTCCGTGTTAAATCTTTTCAGACATAGTTTTTAGTATGCCGTTGGACAGTTTAAATGTTGATCTATTCAAAGATTAAGGAAATATTTATAGTGGACCTGCAAAGCCTAGTGATTCGACGTTAAAAAAAACGTTCATCGGCTATTCATAAGAATAAATAAATAAATAGTTGGCGCAACAGGTCCGTATAGGGACCCTAGGCCTAGCTTCTCACAAGCAATCGTTTTGTGTGGGTTTTTTATTTTTGGGTCGAATGGAAGGGAAATACAATTTTATGCCGAGTCCAAACGGCTAATTGAAAAGCACTTTCATGACAGTTGTACTCTAGGATGTTTGTCGGACAAAAAACCTTAAGTTGGAATTATGTTTTTTTTTTTGGGACTCGAACCTGGGACCCCTCGGTTAGTAGTCCAACACACTAACCACTAAGCCACTGCGCCTACAATTTCATAGATTCTAATGGGTAACAGGGGACAGACATGAAGGCCTCCATACCAGTTTTTATCATTGAATCGAACGACAGTAGTGCTGGGTGCTGCCTATTTTAGTGTTCAAAAACGGTGAAAATGTAAAAGCTCTACTACCCATTGTCATTCTTATATAGAACAGTAATTGGTGCGCCTCCGAATGACCCAAATGCAGACCCTATTTTCGAAGTCATAATTGACGTTTTATTTTATTTTTTTATTAACGCCAGTTGGATCAGATTTTAAAAGGTCTGTTCGACACTATTCTCAGAGAATGTGAAAGTTTTCCTCAACATATGTCCGTCAAAACCCGAACATTCTAAATTTTTTTCCAATCAACTGAAGTTATAAGCCTTGACTTCGTTGTAAGGAACACTCGTCTTTACTTTCTGCATTTACAGCTTTCAGTTGAAGTCCGACAAAAGTTAAAAATTGGTCTGAAGTTTCGCTTAGTCCCAATAGAATCTATTCCGGCACGCTATCGATGATATGCGCCACTTCCGTGACTCCAATGAAGACGAACTTTCCACTATCAAAACACCAGTTGCCTGCTTAACAAACTGACCGCTACCAGTGCACATCAAAGTGGGAATATTTTGAAATATCGCCCCATCCGGTGAACAGGGAATGAAATAAGCCTCCTTGTAAACCACACCAAACTCACGCACGTTCAATGGTTTATCACAATATCTTGCCATTCTCATTAAAAACAGAAATGTGTATTCAATTACAAAAATCGCTGCAACTTGTAAAAATGAATCAAAACCATTGCCACATCTCTTGGCTCAGTTACGCTCTCTTCTAGGTTGCGTTTTTTTTTAACAACATGAGCAGCGCAGATATATGTACTAGTTGTGTACGCCGGTAATTATGAAATTATTACATTCAGTACTTGTGCAATGAGTTTGTCATTTGAGCTGGTTGTTTGTGCCACTACTGACTTGCATTTGAATTTCGAATCATTTACGTACATTCAAATCGCATTTACTTACCCCATTGACATTTAATTCAAATCGCTTCCTAGAGCCGAAAAAAAAAAAAACAAATCCCTTCACCCAGATGCATTCATTAATCATGTCCAATTCATTCAACGAGATACAAAACTCAACCAGCCTTGCGAATTGGTGCTCATTGGTCCACGCCTTTGTCTATCCATTAGTGGAATAAACGAAAATCGAAACAATCTGCACCGATCCAGGAAACAAAAGTGCACCAAGAGTTATGTCAGTCGGTTAAGCGCGAAACCATACTGAGACTGGTTGGTGGATTAGAGGGGAAAAAATGAATGCAAACAAGAGTTCTTTTTCAGTATGGACTTGTTTATTCAATGAGCTTCGGACAGAGCGTGCAGTGTTTTATTTTTATTATTTTGCATAAGGCTTGTGTGCTCTGTGAATTCTTTTGAGTTTGAAACGGAAGGTGACTTGTTATCTTTCTTTGCCATAAACGTTTGTATGGACACGCTACATCATGTGGATGCTATTTGTTGAAAGCCTGTTGAAGTAGGTCAATATTTTGCACTTTAATGTTGGTTGTAGCGCGTCTAATCTCGATCTGAACACATTTCTCATGATCGTCTATAGAATTTTGCATACGAATGGAAACCCCAGTTCGCTGATGGGCTCTTTTGTTTTAATTTTGCGAATTAATTTCTCCTCTGTGGTACGTAGGTATGCCAGATGCAATCTCATGGGTAGTAAATAGTCTATAAGTAAGTATTTTATTTAAATAAAAAAATTATAGTCAGGGTAAGAATTCGAATTGGATTCTGAGTCTGCGTACTTTGCACAAGGAGACTGCGTAACGTGTATCCCAATAAATTCGCACGGCCAACGCAGTCACTTCGTCAATTTACCAGCATAAACAATTGAGTTTATGTAGTCCTTGAGGAAATACCTCAAATGTGTTAAAAGGCACGACTCTGGGAGGCGAATTGCCCCCTCGGCATTTGCCTTCTCGGCAAATTTTGAGACCAAGGAGTCTAATTTCAGATTCAAGTTGAAAATAAAGCTTGCACTGTGCACCTGACTATAAGGGTTTTTTCAAAGCCTAAAGTGAGCGTAAAAACAAACAAATCCATGGTCACAAAAGCCGTATGGCACTTGGTATCATCTTGTTGGATCACACATCGTGTCCGAATGATTGGCAATCAATTTTTCAATCACTCAGTGGGTGTAATGGCTCATTGGATTATGTGTTGGACTATAGGAAGCAAGATTCAACCCCGACAAAAAAAAAACAAATTTCATTCAACAGATATCTCCTTGCGGTTGTTTTATTGGCGTGGCTAGCTTTGTGAGTTATAAAGCTGTTACAAGGCGAACTAAACCTGGGTATCAACGTTAACCCACGTTCCACTTTTTCTAGCTCGATTCATATCCAACTACGCATATTAGCTGGGAAGTGCTTTTTCTAACAGGCTCGTTTTTTTTAACAGGTTGGCCTTTTGCAGTAGAGTCGGCGTTTGTAAATTTGCGCTCTTAGTTTCACAATTGATTTTAGAAGTAGACACTTCTGCAGCAAATGCCCGTTGGAAACTGTGGTCAAACACTTTTCACAACCAGCATGGACCGGCAACGACTGGTTTTCAAAGACTCCACTGATTTTATTCCTATTGTATAACCCTTATAAGGAAACCAGAAAACACTTGGGTCAAGGGCAACCATATTCAATTAAATTTAATTAGCGAACATTGCACAATCATCATTGAAACGCACAGGCATTTGCCTTGAAAGACAACTCAACCACAAAAGTCCAAATAAAAACCCCAAAGTCGTGCAACCTTACAAATATGCGGAGGCAAACATAATGGCCCATAACTGAAGAAGTCATATTGTACACCTTTTTGCTCTGTAACAATTTGCAAAGTGTCTCGCATTCACCGCAACATTTCCATAACTAATTCGTCACCTCCATCTCACCTCTTTAACTTCTGTGCTAATTTTTTTTTTCTTTTGCTCCCCACACAAGACGTGATAACAACGGCGCTAATACATACCAAAGATCTATAGACATCATTGAAGTATATTTGCAAATAAATTTATTCTCATCGTGGTTATACCGCAGCCAGGCCACAGCCACACAGAGAGGGTACTTATACCACATCTTTTACAACCGTTGCGGCTTCTGTTTGGGTGCTGCCGACAAATCACCTCTGTGTTATGACATAATTCGGTAATTATATGCATTTTTACTGGCTGAACTTTGGCAACATTAATCATGAGGCGTGTACACAATGAGTCACGATATCGCGCGACTATAAACAATAGCAAAGGAGCCTTGGGGTGTGTGTCTTTTTGCAGCAGATGTTTCATCTGTCCTTACTTTGACGAAATCCACATCGCGCACTGATTGGGCAACTCGCCAATACAAGCGGAGAAAGGATTTACTGCTGATTTTAGTGATCAATCAAAGTAGAGAATTTGGCCAAACTAAAGTGAGCTACAATTTAACACCCACTTAATGGAAGCCGGCTTAACTCAAGCACAAACAGATAGATTATCGTGTATAGCTCTGCGATGAACTGGTTGGCGATGCATGTAACCCAGCAGCAACAGCGACAATCTGTAATTTCGGTACCAATGGAGTTTAATTCGAGGACTACGGATTGACTGTGCCGCGCATATGCATTCCTCAAACAAGTAGCAGAGAATCAGAAGAGTGGCTCTTACAATAGCCCGCACAGAGACAGTGTGCCACAAATTGGACGCCGACGACGATGAGATGGAAATTGGGTTACGTAACACGGTCCGTCCGTTATTTAAAAGGAATCTATGCAGCCAGCGTGTGGATTAAGTATGTGTTGCAGTTTTTTTTTTTTTTTAATGCTGTTCTGTTGTTTTGTTTAATGACGGATTTTTGTGAGCGTTTTCCATTTTAGTAATTGCTCCGACGGAAAATGAATATGGGGCAGTATAAGAGTGGCGAAACGAAGGCAAGATGTTGAAGTCACTTTATGTGCGAGCCATATGCCCCAGCAAAAATCGAAGCAGATGTTGGATCGAGCGAGGGGGACTGAGGGCGAACAGTGCAAGTCGAATCTGGTGTATTCTTTACGACGCACTGTGGTCCAAAATTACTTTTTTGGTTGCAAAAATCAAAACTTTTAAACGCATGAAGAATGGAAGATATCGCTACAATTTTTTTGTTCTTTCCAAGCCTATAAAAATAGTGATTTTTAAGAGAATTGCTTCACAGGGTGTTTCTGTATCTTTGGCTGAAGTAAGATTTTCTTTGAAAAACAGAGAAAGGAATTCAAGAAAAAGGAAAGGAAAATAGAAAAAAAAAAAATTAAAATTTTAAGAATCTTGTAAAAAAAAGGTCTGCGGCTATTTAATTGTTCATCCAAAATAATTTTTATTACAACACTGGATGCATAAAATTAACGAACCAATTTTAATTGCTTTTAGCAAGTATTTAAATAGTATTTTTTCAATTTGTGGCGCATCATCCCATAAACTGTTTGAGTGATATATTTTGTATGAAACAGTGTAGGAAAAAAGTAAGCGGACGAAAAAAAATAATAAAATTAAATCAAATAGAATACAACATAAAATATTTATAAAATTAAATAGAATACATAATACATCCTTTTTTACAATTACTATAGATCTTAATTTTCAGGAAAATATAATTCACTGTCATCATTTTCAACATTTCATAGACTTATTAGTTTTGAGCAATAACCTTTTTCCCAGCTCTCTTTGTCTTAAAGATAAAACAAGTGGGTCTGATGATATAGCTAGGATATTGAGTAAATCTTCATTTTTTTTGTTTTCGTTAAACCTTGCATGTATTTGACGATATTGCTTCTAGTTTTTAGTATTGGCAAAATTTGATGTCTTATAAGTTCTCTACCATGGTCCAGAATTTTGTAAAGTGTTGTAAACAGGAGTTTGTAGCAATATTTGGCTTTTAGAAGATCCGAAGTGGTTTTTATATATTCTCGTTGAATTCATCTACATTAATTGATTCCTTAGTAAGTTCCTTGTCTACTCGGGTTATAGCTGACGGTATTTTTGAATTTTAAAAAAATTTTCTTGAAGTGTTGCCATCCTGTTTTGTCGTATCAATAATTAACTCGAGTTGCTCCGTAAATTCCCTTTGTACATTTTCTTTTTTTTTCGACTCCTTTCTTGTCGATGCTCTTATCTTCTTGGTATTTTTTTTTAACTTCTGACTCGCCAAGGCAAAAAATAGGCACTTCGACCTAGAAGGTCTATTGTGCCGGGATTATCAGAAAATTGTATTTAGGTTAGCAGCGTCTCTTCCTCCATAATGTAGCTGGTAATGTTTCCAGCAGAGGACTTCTTCAATTTTTCTGGACTAAGTATTTCCCGGAAGAAGACTTTCCTTCTAATTCTAGTTAGAGCTGGACTTTCACACACGATGTGCTCAGCTGTTTCGTCTTCTGCACGACATAGTCGGTACTGCGGGGAGTCGGCTATGTGAAGTTTGTGTAGATACCACCTACAAACAAACCGTGGTGACTTGTAAGGTAGACTACAACGTTTTTGCTACCGTGCCTTCGAAGATTTAAAATTTTGTTTGCTCTTTTGGCCTTTCTGAGGCCTGCGATTTCATGCCACTGTTTGATACAAATGTTGTGTTCCCAACTATTGACAGTGCAAGTGATTTCTGATTTAGTAACGGGGTTCCTGACCCTTTCCTGGCCAGTTCGTCAGCTTTTCCGTTTCCTTCAATACCCTCATACCCGGGGACGCACCATATTTTGGTTTTGTTACTACTGCAAAGTATAGTCCATAAGATAACTTTAGAACGAGCTCCATACATCTTATTCTAGCGTGTAATGGCGAAATTCCAAATTCGTAATTTCTCTCATCTGCTTCAACTGAATCGGCTTCTCTTTGAAAATTTTATGATTTTTTAATGTTGATTTTGTGTTTGTTGATTCTATTCCCATCTATCATTGTCAAAAAGAATAATTTAAGAAATTCGAAGAAACTGAGTTACAGCATACCTCAAAAACCCTTTTGGAGGACTTTATTCAAAAAGAGTCGTTAAAGTGGGTGAATTACAAAAACCAATTGGTATTTATGTAAAAAGGGGCGTGGAAGTGGGTATAGAAAACTGTTTTAATTTGATATAAGAAGAAAATTTCACACTCTCAGCTCTTTTAATTTAACAAAATAATTGAAATATTAGAAAATTTTCTTTTAGGGCCAAAATGTCCGCACTGGTAACACGACTTTTTTTAAGCAAATTTTATTTTCTTCAAACATTGCAAATAGATGCAGCTAGAACTTTGCATATGGTTTAATAAATAGTTAGGGTCAACTATCGTGGTAAATTTTCCGAGGGAACTCGCGAGAATTTCTTTGTAGCTCTACTCAAACAAAAAAAAGTACTAAAAACAAATGTTTTTTTTTTTGTTTTATTTATTAAAAATATTAGGAAATTCTTTTTTTACCTTTTTAAGTTACCTTTATATAAAAAAAAACTAGACTACATTTAAGAAAATTTAGACTTTTTTCGTTGAATATGCCATAATTGCAAATATGAAAATATAGAAGTTAGTTTTTTCTGTTTTTTTTTTTACTCCAGAACAAAATTGACCAACTTTGAAAAGCTGTATAAGTCAAACTAGTTAGAAGGAAATTATTTTGTTTACTGTTTTTGAAGCTCCGTTTATATTAAAAATAAAAAAAAAAACATCGAATTTAGTATTTTTGCCACGAGATTTGCCTTTTTGGCCCACAGTGGCGACGGTTAATAGCACAATTACAAAATTAGCGCTGAAGTCGATTTCATTTAACTGCGGTATCGTCAAAGCTGGCCTATAGTGGTGTTGCAATTTCTGCCGTTTGACCTATTAGTTGAGGATCGCAATGACAGGTTGTCTACACGACATTTAAAAAAGCTTACTACTTGTGATCTGTAAATTTTCTAATACCCCAGGTCCCCCAAAGACCGATTTTTTTGGAAAACTTTGAGAGAATCTTTCAAATTTAAACGCTGGATATAGCTTAGGCTACAAGCAATAACCGCTTAATTCGATTTAAGACAAAAGTCAGTTTTGGGCTCCATCATAATCTGAATTATTATTTTTTATATTATTATTATTATTATTTATTTTCTTATAACTTACAGCTAAAATACAATATTTATATCTGTAGAATATGTGTAGCGAAAATAATAGTAATCAATTCGTAACTTAAAAGTTAGTGTGGAGTGACACATCTATTTAATTAGTTTTACAAAATAATGTTGATGTGGGGGAAAACATCGGTTTTACAATATTATAGTTCCTGGATTTAAAAAGTTGGGTTCATAAAAGAAGAATGTTCTGTTCTGTTATAGAAAAATAAACAAATTAAGGAAAGGAAAAGTAGTTTAGACAAATACGGTAAAAGACAGTTTTTTTTCCAGACTTAAAAATAAGTTTCAAAGTGCCTTTCTCGAAAATGGAATTTTTGGACCAAGCGGTTTTTACTTGTGGTTTTTGTTCGACTTATACACTAACCTATGAGAATCTCGTATAACGGCCGTCAGGCAATAATCCCGCTTACCTAGTTGTCACTGAAAAGCTCAGTCCTTGAGGCTTTCTTTAGTCTGCTCTTTACATCACCATTTTCAGCCATTAGTGCCACAAAAGTTCGATAATTAATATTCTGAAAAAATACCGGAACGAGCCAGTCAAAAGACTTCATCCCACCTTATCTAGACTTCAAGGCATCTTCTTCGAACTTTAAACCATTTATTCCAGTAAGTAATTGATATATTCCAGTAAGTAACAGACGGATCCATAATAGCCCTCGGTTTAGGGTCCAAGCATCTTTTTTCTGATTCAAAATCTGTGCACCTTCCGGACCATCAGAGTATTTTCCAAGCGCATATCTTGTCAGCGAGACCATCAGTAAAGGTCGGCTTTATATCGACCTAGTAGTTATTTTACTGCAGAGTGAGGGGTCTCCGGTTCGAACCCTGGAATTACGCAAATTACATTTTAGGGATTTCTCCATTATGCCCCTTGCAAACGTCTAAAAAACATTCTCATTTCAGACATTCAAACGCGGCATAAGATTGTTCCACTCGTCCCAAAAATGTAGCCTCATTCAAATTCTGGAAAGCTAGGTCCTGGGTTACCTTTATGAACCTCTCGTCCCAATTAATTTTATTCACTCCACATACAATTCAATGATCCAAACATATTTGAAAATTGGCGGCTTTCAATACGCATCCTTCCTCCTCAAACAGCAAACCTCGGCTGGTTCACTAACCTAATCCAAACCACCAAGAAAACACGATAAGTTGTTACAGTTATCTCTGGCAGGTACACCTGCATGAATTATTCAAATTCAAACGACTGTATGTCAAGCAGGCAAACAACCATTGTCCTGGTGCGGAATTTCAACAGCCTCTCCATAAAACACCATTATGTCATCGATTTAGCAGCGACTCCTCTATACCCATACGTACAGGCCAGCAGACAAAATACAATCTCTTCATCGCAACGTTGTCTTTCACTTTTTGAACAATGACTGGTTGGCCCGCAATGCATCACTGCACTGGACCATTAACGCACCATCTAGGCCATAGAAGAAATGTTTAAACACACCGATCCCATTTCTTTCTCCGTCCTCCACATACATGTGTCCAACCGTGCCCGGTGTACACTATTCGCAGCAGTGCAGCAAATGATTATTATTACTCAATCCATGCGCTCGTGTGATGGTGCATATATAGTGAGAATCAACACACACGCTCCCGGTCCATACTTTGATCCGTTTTTAGCACGAGACACTAAAATTAATATAAATAAATACAAAAATGCTGCCTTATTACCTCCACCTCTGCCTCTGACTCTGTCTCTGTCTTTCTGTATGTGGTTGATTTAATATATCGGCGTGCTCCTATTACGTGATTGGGGAATGGTACGGGTATATATCTAGTTGATCGCTTTCCTAAAGACTGGACAACACGATGATGGCGAAGAAGTCAAAGTGGTCATAGTTAGTTGAGGAATGGCAACATGGAAGTATGTGGCTTATTGGATTTTGCAACGCGAGCCATTTATTTTACTTTGTTTCATGCCACACTGGCATATGTATCGCATAATATTTTTTTTCTGTTTTTTTAATTACCCATATCGAAGTGGTTTGAGTTAATTTGTTTCGGTTTTTCCGGCGGAGTGTAATAATTATGCGACTCGAAGCATCTGGAGCAACTATCGCAGATTGTTGCACTGAGATACATAAACTGGCTACCAGTTGATATCTTGCCACTCGATGGGTCGTTCGACTTGTATAAGCACTTTTCTTTGGGATTGTCTTCACACTCTAAAGAACTGTGACTGTGACTGTGACTGCTCTTTTGGATTTTTTAAAGGTATAGAAAGTTCAGCGAACTTTGAGACCAATTTGAAAAATGTTTCTTCATTTGTTCATTTGGCTTTGAGTTTATGCGCACTTTGAAAAATCAGTGGAAAAATCGGCAAAGGCTTGGGATCATTTGGTTTCAAAAAAGACTTCCTGTCGAAGAGGGCGTGGGAAGCTCTGCATCGAGGAAGAAGTCTTCTAGAGGCAAGGCAAGGTATATTACATACCAATCCAAGTGTCAATGTGGTTGAGGATCGAGATATTAAAAAAAAGGAAGCCAAAAATTCTGTCAATTCACCGCGCTGCAGTCAGAAAGCTGTAAGACTCTGTTGCAAGTAACAACAGAACATTTTTACTGCACTGTTGCAGTTGTGAAGGACTCCTACTTGAAATCCCTTTCGAAACAATGTCAGACTTGTGTTGGATAGAGCGACATGACCGGATGATTATATTTTCTATATTTTTCTTGCTGAGAAGATCACAGTCAGTCGGCGCAGTGGCTTAGCGGCGACATTTACTGTCAAGTCAATTGCGAATCCGTCTTAATCTACCAGGTCGGTAAAGTCGGTCGTCACAAACCATAAAAATAAATACAAAGAGATGTAGACACTTCAAAGACACTTCGTTAGACGCGTCCCTCTTTAGATTTTGATAGGCAAGACCTTTAAAAAAGCGGGTACAAGGAACACCTAGTTTAAAACAAAAAATAAAATACCCAAACTCATGCAACGTGGGTTCTTCTAAAATTCTTCTTATTTATAAAACGACTTCGCATACTTGGATACAAATAAGTACACCAAGTGGCATGGGCCTTCTTCTTATAGGTCAAAGCACTCAGTTATTCGCAGCGATATGGAATATACAGGGTGGGCCAGATACAAATTTCTTTTTAAAAATGCAATAAAATGAACAACATTAATTTTTTTCCATACATTTTGGCTTTAGTAGTAGAGCCAACATTTCCCTTTAACTATGGAACAGAACGTCATGCAAGTGGCCAGCCTCGGCTAGCTTTGCAGTAGCGCATTCTGTCACTCCAGTTTTCCAAGACTTTGTTGACGGTTTCGGGCTGTAGTTCACCGATTGTTTGGATAATATTGGACTTAAGTACTTGAATCGCTTCTGGATTATTGGCATAACATCGTTCCTTCACAAAAAAAGAAGTCCAAGGGGGTCAAATCGCAGCTCCGGGGCGGCCTCGTCAGAAAAGTTGATTTTTCGCCCAAAATCGATGACCAATTTAAGCTGCTCTAAGGCCCAAATTGCGAAGCGATAACGAAGCAGATGGTCGTGCGCCTTCAATTGGTAAGTCAATTGGACTTTTTTAGCGAATAATTCGAAATCTTTGTGCAAAATTTTCCTCTGGCTAGTGCGTAAAATGTTAAGCTGTTGAGATCGATGGCGAGTTGATGTTCGTGAATTGAGTCTCACACTCTCGGCTACAGCAGCAGAATTTTCTGTGTCTGTGCGACGATGGGGACCTGAGTGTCGTTCACTACCATACCAGTCTCACGAAATTTTTGCACAAACTTGCGTTCAGTAGGCGCGGTAGGTGCTTCATGTCGACCAAAACTTCTTTTCAAAAAACGCACTGCTTGGGCTACACAGTACTCACTTTCGAAATAAGTTTTCAATATCTTCCAACGTTGTTCAAGCGTAAAGCGACTCATTTCCTTTCGCGGAGGTATGACTCTGACTCTCTGTCAAAATTTCGAGCGGGAAACAGTTGTGAGTGTCAAAATAACCTATGATTTAAAAATAAACCACTAAATGGCCCACCCTTTACATCTACCCGTATTTCAACGATATTGACTCGACCAAATCAAGTGCATGATCGCATCAAACTTTCTCCAACTAAGTATAAGTTCGTTGGTATTCGAGACCAGTTTTGATCAATTGAGACCTTCTTGAAAGGACGTGGAATTTAATTTAAGGAGTCAACCGCTCATCGCAGAACAGAGCCCTGAGGGTGACAGTCCGTTGGCTTAAAGCAGGGCGGAAAATAGGCCCATGGTCGGGTAGCCCCTTTTGCAATCAAACTATTAGTAGTTGGGACATCTGCCAGAGTATATAAAATTTAACCAGAAATGCCAGAAATTGGATGTGATAAGTAGATTTCAACTGCAGGACGACGAATCCCCTCTGCAATAGCCAGCCAAAAATTCTGTGATACATCCACACTGCAATTGCCCTCTATAACTCCACAAATTTAGGAAAAAAAATCCATCAACTTTATGACAAGATGTCTAACAACAAACATGGGACATTAAACAAATCCTCCAAACTATAAACCACCGCAATCAATAAAAGTCTGCATACATAAAAAGCATGCCAAACTGAATCGCAAATTAATCATAAAATTAGTCTCATCATCGGAGTAAACCCGTTAAAAGCGCCGAATAAATAAGACTAAACAGCACATAATGATCGTCGCTTCAAACAAAACGAATTGGCTTATAGGTCGCGCTCGATTTGATTCGCCTCTATTTATAACTAACCAACTATCCGTGGCTGGTAAATTTGCCTGCAAAATGCGCTTAACCAAATCGTGGGTGTGTGAAAGAGAAAACTATACAAGACTATATATACAATTAAATAAATAAATGAAGAAAACACAGAGAAATGATTAATCACAGACGAATGTCGTAACGGCGAATAAAGTACCAAACAAACCCCAACCCAATTGTTGAAATTGGCCCAAAGGAAGGCCACTTGAGTGTTTTGAATTAATGCAGGTACCCGTTCATCTCAATCAAGATGAGAGAGAATAGATATCCAAATGAAGTTTGACATAATGATGCCAAAAAAAAAAGCGAATTCGAAAGCACAAGTCGCATGCTAAGTATGTTTAAAAGGCGCTAAACGCTACTCGTAGTGCAATGCGTCCAACTTCGTTTGTTGAATTCAAATACGGATTTTTGTACAGCCAACTCTCACGCAGGCGAAAAAGTGTGATGCATTTGTCACAGACTAAAGTTGGTTGGTGTACAGTGTACGCATTGTCTAATACCCTCCCATTTGAGCGAGATCATCGCAATGCGATACGCGCAAGTATATTGGAAAGGCTTGTGATAGGTGATTGCGGTTTTTGGTGTTTGGTTTCGTCTGCAAGACTTTGCCTCTAATTGGGAAATAAATTGTGCGATGATAACCGTCGCAAGATAAAGTTGCCGGGGAACAATATACTGGTACGTGAATTGCCCAATAGGTGGACTACAATAAAATTGGAATGGATACGAGTTCGTGCTTCAAAATTTTTTGCTAATTGAAATTGTGCAATTGTTATTATCCGGGGTAGGCAATCATGTCTTCATCGGGGGAGCCATAGATTGAGGTTTTTGTCAGGCTTTTCAATCGAAAATGTTGCTGTCAGCGGAAGGAAGAAGGAAATATCTATGGTATTGATGGGAAATGCCGACCCACTGACACCAGTTTTACAAGTTGGCACGCAGACTGAATCCATTTCGCTCTTATACACTCGCTAGGTGCCTAATTGTAAAGGGGGTTTCATTATCGACTTGACAACTTCAAATTTTCAGTGTGAACGCACCCTTAAGCCGATTACCGAACTGTCAATGTCAAAATATTCAGTAAAATCAACATTCGTGGTAAAGTACATCATTAAAATGTTTCTACTACCGAAAATCCGAGTCGGTGGTCGCAACTTTAAGAGCGTTAACGGCCGTCATTCCCGTCCCAGTACACAAGAAAGCAATTCGTAGTCGAGTGCAAAAAATTTGAGACAGCCAGTGAGACTGCGATTCGCCCTAAGTGTGGAGGATATTGCTGCCGTTGAAGGCGTCCGTCCCAAACGAGCCAAATCAGTCAATTTCACGGCCTCTCCCAGACCACAGTTTTCGTTAGGATCTTGGACTACACCCTTACAAGATCAAGCTGACTCAAGAACTACAGCCACTTGATCATATGAAAGAAATGTACGTTCTCGAATCGGACTCTGGACAAGATGGAAGAAAATGAAGAATTTTATCGCAAAATCATTGATTAGATCAAATAAATTAAACTACGCCTTACAATCGAGCAACACCCTTCAAAGCTGGTCGACAAGTGAACTTTGCTTGCTGACCATCTCTTTGATCGCTCGTCTCTTTGTTTTATGTTTTTGGTGTTTCGCGAATTTGCATCCAGTTAGTCTCGGCCATTCTGTTTTTGGTCGACATCGAGTGTACAACTAAACGTAATAAAACAATAAACACTACGGAAACTTATACAATCATCTACAGCATTTTTGGTTAAACGGCTTCGTCAATAAGCAACATATGCATTACTAGACAGGTGAGAACCTTCATAAAACAGCACTTCATCCGCAAAGTCACTGATTGGTGCGGTTTTCAAGTCGGTGGCGTCATTGGGCCGTTTTTTTTTTACGTCGATGAAAATGAACGTCACGTTACGGTAAATGGTAAACAGGATTGTTGTAAGACCTGTCTAAATTTTTTTTTTGTACTTAATAATTTATTATATTTTATTTTGAACGTCTCGTTGCACCCTTTAACTTTTTAAAAGCGAACGGCAGCGGGTATTTGCCGTGGAAGGACAAAAAATAAATCAGTTCTCGTTTAGAAAATTTCAAATTCACGTATCTTCTGAAGAAGTTGCAATGAAATAAAAGGTGTCCCATAATTTTCAACAATGAAAATGCGTTGTTCTTTCGTATAATTAACCCCAAACTGTCAGCTGTCACATTGTTGTCTTCTTTTCCATTGGCATCACTGTACTATTAAATGGCGCAAAAATCGAATTTTCCATGAATTATGGGACGCCCTTTATAAACTAAATGTTGTTCCGCTAAGCCCCGTGTTACGTCTGATAAATCCACTATTGAGTGAGTAGTTTGAATTTAACAAATCGACTACAAACAGTCGACAAATTTTAGTATAAATCTATAGAAACGGCACCCATCAATCATTTATAGTGAAGCTGTATGGGAGACTAGCGGCACCTAAGTAAGTAACTTTTATATTTACAAAAATATTTGTTGCACTTCCAAATCGCCCGCTGTCACTCATCTACAAGTCAACTGTCACAGTCACACTTGAAAAGGGTTAAAAATGGACCGCCTGTCATTTCCTATACTCCACCAGCAAACTTAGGACGCAATCATCTGAGGAATCCCATTACCCTTTCTCTCGGTCGACGTTTTATTTACCCACTGCGTCTTCAGTTACCATCAGACTAGATTTATTTGAACACTTTTCGCGCCCAAATCTCTTTACACACAATGGGACATTCTGTTCCTTCCTTTTCTTTGTTTTTCAAATAAAAATACATTTTTGCATGTCAATCGAAAAAAGATTCACCAAGCGTCACGGGTTGCGAACACAGTCTTCTATATACACATATGAGGGTCACGATCAACAATTTGTTTGGCATCCAGACAATTATCGATCGTTAAAGCGAAAGTAACCGCATATATAGAGAGCGCCTTGAATGAAACATTAGTAAGGTGCATTGAATTCAAATTTTGTAACTACACAGCTGTAGCGAACGTTTGTGTCAAGGTGCCAAGCATCAGGCAATGGCAATGAGACAGGTCTGAGTGGAGAGGATGAGGCTGCGCCCATCGAATGCTTTCAGTGAACCAATGTACCTACTAAGTGTGGAATTCAAAGAGGTCTAGTGAAGTTTCAATTTCAAAGCAACTTTTGTAGGAATATTGTACTTTGTACAGTTGTTACTCGTACTGAGTGACATTTGAAGATGTTGGAAACCATTTGGCAAGTCTTGGAAGATGAATTGAAGCATTTTCTCGCTGACAGATAATGATTGCCAATCCCTTTATTTTTTTATGAACAAATTTCAAATGAGTGCGGATCTTACTGTATGGTTTTGTCTGCATGAGTTTCCTCTAATTGTCCTGTTCGATGGGCAAACTTCTGCATTTGTTTAGTTTCAAAAATTCACTGCATGGACTATCCCAAACCAGTTCTAGTACGGCACAAAAAAAAAACAGCAGATCAAGTTCTAAGAAAGAGTTAAGCTTGTCCAAACATTTGGCAACCGAAACGGCTCAATGAATCGATCACCCACCAATCGTAGGCAAAAAGTGTACCAGAAAATATTTTTGTCGCAGTAAAATTCAGAGATGATGTGTCCGATCGAGACCCGATTAATTATTTCACATAAATCTCGGAGTGCATTTGATGTGACCTGCTTCACATCAGTCACGTCGCCACTAAAAAAAAAAATTCGATCGTGCACTTGTTCGGCTTGTCCGGGCATTAGTTTTTCGCTCGCCAATTGGTGCTCCTCCGCACGTCTGACTTAGCACCGCCACTATACGTTGGTTGTACCTCTTTTGCTATGCACATCCAAATTCCATTGCAGCACAAAGAGCACTTCAAGTGGCCCATTAGTGCGTGCCATTGCTTGGCTATTTCAACCTATAAAGCTGGTAACATCAGCGTACCTGCCGCCGAAAGACACAAGAAGAAGAAGAAAAAAAAGACAGCTGCTACTGCGCGAAAAATGTCTTCGATGGCTGGCAATCTTTTCGCTGGCGGTTTCGATGCCATGGGAATAAATGAATGAATTTCGTCTCTCTTGTTTTTTTCTTGTCAAACAAACTGTTGTGCAATCGCACGAGAAAAGAGATGTTAAACTCAATGGTTCATGGGCCGCGAAATCCTAGCAGTATTTCGTAACATCATGGTCAGAGTTGTAAACTGTAAATAATTGGCCAAGAAAAATGTCCAAGAGATAAAAACTCTATGGGGTTCACGAAACCAAGGTGAACCTTAACACTCCAAAAATTACCAACACAAGAGTGGTCTTGTGGTCATAGAAAACTAGCTCTTTTGGTGAAAGGATCAATTATCACGAGTCAAATCAGCGCATCAATGTCATGTTGTGAAGTTTACGTTTCTTAAAAGTGTATGAATGATAACCTTAAGTCACGAAGTCAATTCCAATTATATGGCGCGGGAAAACCACTCTTCTATTGCAAATGATATAGTAACCCACTTTATAGACCGAAGGAAATGCATTTTTTTTTTTAATTATCATTCATTTGGAGGGAATTAAGAAAACATTCCAATTCCGATTTAATTACTTAATTTTTTTTTTTTTTTAAATAGTTGTTTCTGCTTTAATGGCAAACAACAAGAGTTTGTGCAAGCGATTGAATGTGCGGTGGATATTGGCACATAATTCACTTAAACGGATCACAATGCGTAACAATGAGGAACCCGATGCAGAAACATTGAATTGACATTTATATGTATACGGGCTTGCAAAACGACGGAGGCTTAATTAAGCCACATGTGGAATGTGAGTGCATGTATGCATATGTACTCACTGAGAGTCGGTTTATAGATTCGCTTGATTCGTCAAAATCACTCAATCAACTGTCATTTCGGTTAGTTTGCTTTCTCACGTCGCCCATGTCGTTTTCTCGATGTGCACGTGCCGTGACCACTCTTTGTCAACAGTCAACCGTGTATGAGTCGTAGAAGGCTGGTATAGGCCGTCTCAGGTCATCAGACGCGTGTGGTTTTGTTTCAAGTGAATTGGAATTTGAGCCATTAAACGGTCTACCGATGTTTCGAATTTGTTTGTCTGTATAAATGACGCGAATGTTCGGTAAAATAAGTCCTTCCTTTGCTGAGGGAAAAACACTTTAAACTGCTGAACAAAACAGTTTAAAATTAAAAGTTAACATATATGAAAGACAACCATATTCAAACACTTTCAATTTGAAAGTTACAGATTACATTTTTTACGTCAACGCAAATTATTTAAAGCTTGAAAGAGAAATCATTTAAATTTAAAGTTGCTCACCTTAAAAAAAAAGTTGTACTCTTAAATTCAAAGGAAACACTTTAAATTTAAAAACTTTGTTATTATTATTCTGTTTAAATACAAATTAAAAGCATTTTCTTTTACTTTTATAAGGGTAAAAGTTTAAAAATGAATTCTTTTCCTTTCAACTTTCGCAAATATTTGTTTTTTTTACATAAAACACTTTAGATTTGCACACTTTACACCTCAGTGTACCTATAGTCCTGGATAAATTTTCGCGAATTCACAATGGCGAAATTGTCCATACAAAATTTCAAATTGTGACCTACAAAATATTTAGTGTGGGGGTTAAAAATGATTATTAGTAAGGCCCAGTATGATTACAAATATTGAATTGGTCACACTGATCATGACCGTACAAACGACGAAAGAGAGTCGACGGCCGAAGAGAGTTACAGTCATAAGAGTATTATACTGAAAACATAATACTCTTAGTACTATTCACACGTATTCACACTTCACACTTCACAGGCAGTGAATTGATGTAAATATTGTGTTCCTAGGTATTAATAATTTCTTCTGTGATTTATAATTTAAGTTTTATTAAAGTAAAAATTGTTTTCGTTTAAAATTTATTTTTTTTGTGTTTAATTTTTGATTTATTGTTCCAGTTTACCTTAAAAAAATTATTTTAGGCATTATTTTATTATCAGTATTATTTTTTTTCTCAACTTCGTCAAAATTTGTTTGGCAACGATGGTCAGAGGTCACATTCACATCAAAGCACAGGAAATCTAAGAGAGAATTTTTTTTTTCAATATTTGCGGGGGAATTGTTTGGGAGGGCTGGAGCTGACGGTCGATTTGGGATCGACTTAACTTCATTTTGTGTGTGTGTGTATTACCTATCAGACCAGGGGTGGAATCCCGTAAGGTGATAGGTTATAGTCAAATGCGATGGTCACATCTTCTCCTTCTATGTAAGATGATCACAAAATAACTATACAAATATGGCATCACTTTGTTATTTCAAAACATAGTTTTGTTGTTAGTTGTCATTTTTGCACAGAAAATTCAAGTAAGCCGTGATATATAATCCTAATATTATAAATGCGAAAGTTAGATTGTTACCTATTAACGACCGCAAAACCAATTTTTATGAATTTCGGTATAGGATTAGAGGGGAAAATGAAAAAGCTACTTTTTGCGCGAAAACAAAACGTGAAGGGGATGAAGTAGGGGATGCAATTTTAAATGACAAACCAACTATTTATCAAGTTAGGGATAATCAACTTCATCATAGGTATCTGCTTTTGGTAAGAAATAAATACATTTGCTGCGTCTTTTACCGATGAACTTAAATTTGTAGGGCTGATTGGTTGGCTTGAAAGATAGGATATTTTTGGACCCCATATAAGAGGGGCTGTGTTAAAATAGCAACGTTTTCGGAGCACAAGAAATAAATAAACCAGGCCTTACAAAGTGGAAAAGAAAAAAGGGAAAAGTTTTATGCATGTCAACTTGATAAGAAAATGATTGACAGATAAGATTGTAAGTACCCAAAGGAATTGTCAGAAATATTTGATTTTAAGTTTTCCTCTATTACAATAGGCTATTGTTGATATAAATATTTTAATTGAGTTACTGGAAGTACTAAATCTACACAGATGAAGTCGCTGGTACCAGCTAGTAGACTTTATTTATATAAAAAAAAATCCACGTTTACAACAATTTTGGTTTAAAAACCTTCGCTCAGTAGTATTGAACGATTTCTCAAGACTCCTTCGACCGCATGATGCAATCAGTAAGCAAATCAAGAATCTCTACTCCTTTCACAACGAAATCGGAAAGAAATTCTTCTGCAACACAGTCAATTTGTGAATTGTTTAAAATGTATTAACCAACCGCCATGTCCCTCTCACTGTTTCAATATCGACTTAAAGCTATTAGCTCAAATCATTGTAGACCATTTAGACAGCAATCGGCGTCTGAAACTTGTTTGGTAATCCTCGCTACACCTCCGGGCTATTTAAGCTGCAATCTTTCTCCGACTCTGTTTCGTACATGTAATCTGCAATTCCACAGACCGAGTGGACTGCGAGAAGCAGGAAAACGAAAACCGCTCACAGTCGAATAACCTACATTCCAAAATTATATTGCCAATTTGATGTTTTTTTTTTTTTTTTGATTAGATGGCCGGCCATATGGCGAATACCAACATCATCGTGGAAAATAGTTGCCACAGTCAATATTCACCATAGCTTCCCCATGAATGGTCAATTGGCGTGCGCATTTCTTTATAGTTGTCCCAACAATCACCGGCCACGCAGATGGGGGATCAGTTCAAGACTGGTATAGAGCTCTTAAGTGGCTTTGTACCATAGTTCATATATGTACACACGCCTGCCTGGTAAGGAAGGTGGTAATGGTAGCATCAGCAACAGGAGATGGCCACAATGTACGAATCTCCGATTGTTGGCCATCGGTATAGGTGTTCGTGCAGCGATTTTGTCTGATGAAACAATTTAAAACGCGACCTTGGAAGTTTCTTTTTTTCCTCGTTTTTTGTTGCGTTGTTTCTACTTTTGCGTTTAGCAAGTTTGATATCCGTTTCACCTCATTGTTTACTTTGTTTTAGTTGAGCGTTTAATTTACTATGAGCTTGTTGTAAACAGATACAAAATAAATTGATCGTAGCTCATTAGGGTGAGTGCCAGTTTCTGGCTTATAAATGGTGAGCTGGTGAGGTGATAGACTTATAATTGCAATTACAATTGCACCAGAGGTGAGCTGCGGCCTTAAATGTGTATTGGTTGTGGTTCTCTAGCTGTATTTCCACATCGTGGAATTGCAATGCGGAGGAATTTCACACGCAAGTGAAATGTTTCAAGTTGTTTCTTCTATCAGGAAGTAGTTGAAGGACATTGGCGCTGAGTTGCTTATGGATTTCTATGGATGTGTTATTTCTTTGTGGAGCTATAACGCTGGAAGGGCGCTGGGAGAAACCTGAAAGATTTTGTTGATTTTACATGGGAAATAAATTCGATCAAGTATTCCTAGAAAGGAAGAGTTTGGACTTTGATTTTGAGGGGTGTAATCCTACGTTGAATTATTGCTGGTGGAATGTATCAGCGGTTTTCGACCTCAACCAACTTGACATACGCAAATGTGCCATGCCCAACTGTTCTGCTGCCCATGCTACTAAGCCGCCTACACTGACATGTGAGCTGTACTATGTCCTGGGGGGTCTTTTCATTACATAATGCCGTCACCATTGAGTTTTGATTTCGTAGTATGTTTTCTTTGAAAGTTATGACCCGTCAGAACACCTACCACGACTTTCTGTGTTTATACGAGTTGGTGGGTACAGCTTTTGCCTTATAAAGTGTTGGTCATCTAGGGGTTTCTTTTTAAATCATAGGAAGATGTTGACGAGGTCAGACTTCTTTGACCAGTTGCCACCTATTTTTGGATTCAAATTTGAAAATCATTCTCTCTCTTGCCGATTTATCAACCATTTCACCGATGGCTTTCCCTTAGAAATTCGGCGGAGATTAACTTCGCTCTTCGAGCTAAGAACCGTTGGGCTCTGACTTGATTTAAATCGCAGAAATCGCTGTTGTGAAAAATGGTCTACAATAAGTTTTTGCATCCAAAACAAATTTTGAATGACCCTTCTATTCACTGCGAGGGGGCAAGGCTGCCCAAGTGGACACTTCATAACACCCGATCGTCCACCATCGAAATCAACCGGGGCAATCTGTATCCTGGTTAGAGAAGGTATGTCAGGCTTGATACAAACATTGAAAAAAAAAGAGTCTAAAAATAAAATAATCCTGCTAAATTTAGAAGGAAATATGTTAAATTGGTCTAAATTGGTCACACTGGGCATGAATAAAATAAAAGTATAACTGCGTAGTTGCAATTTAATGCAGTAAAATTAAACTTTTTCAATTATTAATATTTTAAAAAAGTAAAAATGCCAAAATAAACACCCAGCAAATATATATTTTTTTTTAGACTTCATTTGTTTAGATTGGTTGAGCGTGTGAACTGCAATAGGTAAATACACTACTACAGACATAATATAGAGTGGATTCTAAACGAACCTACGGGCGAAGGACCCCACGAAGAAACTTGCGCGTTACAGCAGACCACTTCAAACCTTTTGCTCAAGTTTAACAGCGACGTCACTGAATTTTTCCTTTCCTCTCCCATTGCTTACAGTCGATTTTAGATCTAAGGGCGCATTCACCTCTAGCCTCTTGACAATTGAATGCTCCTAACTATTTCATAAAACGTAAACGCCCTTATTGTTAATTGAAAATTAGTTTTAAGAATTTCACTAAAAATGTTTGCTTTAAGTTCGTATATGAAATAAAGTTTAAATTAAACAAAAAAAAAAAAGAAGTTTGCGCATCAGGTCCGTAGGTACCCTAAACCTAGCTTCTCATAACCATTCGTCTTGTGTGAGTTTTTATTTTTGGGACGAATGGAAGGGATCTACAATTTTATGCCGAGTCCAAACGGCCAATTGAGAAGCTCTTTCATGACAGTTATACTCTCGGATGTTCGTCAGACGTTCGCGAGAAGTGGCGCACTGGAAAAAACCTTAGGTTGGAATTTGGGTTTTTTCGGGATTCGAACCTGGGACCCCTCGCTTAGTAGTCCAACATACTAACCACTAAGCCACTGCTTATATAAGTTGAAATAAAAATAAATTAAAGCTCGCTGGGAAAACTTTTGTATTGTGCCCGACAACTCATAACGCACTCCATTCACTTCTCACTGTGTGTACACCAGCAAAATATTTCCAAATATAGGTCAGTTGCACATTTTTTTTTTTTTAAATTTGCCACAACCACATTGTGATGGCAACGTAACGTCCAGTGAAATAAATCACATGATTGCCCAATTGGTGGTTGGACGTCAGTGATTCCCTCGCGATATTGCAATCATAAAAGTGACACAGCACCTGCCCACACATAAATCAGTTGCCAACAAACACCTCTGTCTTGGCATATTCCACCGCTCATCACTGCGGCCTGCCGTTGCTATTCCTGACCCAACACGAAAACGCCAAAAGTAATAAATTCAAGTCTGCGGCGATAAAAATATTCATATACTCCAGTAAATGATCTTAACCGTTATTCCCAACTCGTCCAATCACCCGCCGGCGTTGAACCTGGTCAATAACACACGCAGTGCCCGCCGCACCACCGCGCAATCGTCATCACCTGCCGATGATGTAATGGACTCTTTTTAACGGCAACTGTTTTGGCACAGCTTTTACCTACTTGTCGAAAGGTCGCTGCGGCGAAATTAGTGGGAGCGGTTTTCGGTGCGCAATCATTGCGGAAAACAACAAATCGCCATCGAAAGTGCACTCAATCTGCAGAGAAAAATCTCTGCAATCCTTTCCCTTTCATTGCCAGGCCGGCCATATTGTTACATGAACGACGCATGTTTGCGCTCAGTCGATACGAATACGATCCACGGCCAATTACGAACAAATTATGCATCCCGACTTGAGGCTGGATAGCTGCAGCTATACGTTAGCCTTTAGCCGCTTGTGGCGGTTGTAAATAAAAGGGCGGTCGTTGCCACAATCGGGCTGGTGCATTCCGTGCAGTTCCTAAACCACCATCGTGAAAGTTGCTCATCTGGTGCACAAAATTTTGCACTCGGTTCGCTTCCTAGACTGCATGTGTGCTGCGAATGTTAATAATACCTTCGAGTATATGCGTCTTGTTGTTGGTGCGGTCTGGCACGAGCGCGTGCAAGAAACCCAATCTGTTCTTCGCTTTTGGGTGGTTACCCAACAGAGAACTGATAAAATGTGCGCAAGATATTAAATGGCAAATGAGGAAATAGCGTAATGTGAGACCAAAATGATATATGTAGACTTAACAGAGCGTTTTCAAATTTGTGATGTAATTTTTAAGTGAGCTATGCTTGTGAAAATGAAAATCGAATCAAGCAGCGATGACCGCTGCCCACACGGTGAAAATATGGGACATGTGCGATGGGTTTCGTTTCCTTTTGCGCGTGTTACTCAGGCAAACTCCTTGTGCGGAGCGGGGGAGCCTGTGTTCGCATTTCCGTGATGCGTAACTGTGCCAACTTGTTTTCGGCGACATCATTAATTTCCAACGATGAGTGAAATGGAGTACGGATTGCATAATTTTCAGCGAACCTGTTGGGTGGCAATTGGCAATTGACAACTGGCAAGCCTCTGTTATGAGTGGTCTAGGCACATAGCCTAGTGGCCGACATAATTGTGGCTTTCATTGAGTTATGCCATCACCAGCAAAGGTTATTTTCACCATTCGTATCTGAGGAGCAAGCAGTGCATTTAAATTGACTCAACAAATCCACGGGCTACGACATTTTAGCCCACATTCGTCGACAAATCATCGTGAAGAACATTGCAAATCTAAACCATTATTGGTAAATCACTGACGACTTCCCAAATGCATGCTGAAATGTCTGCACACAGTTGTCCCATGGATTAGTTGAATCTGTCGGAATGCACTGCTTGTTTGAAGGGTAACCTTAAAGCGTCGATGGACTGTGACATTTCAAGTCGAACGTGTTACTTTTCACCGCCGGTACTCGGAAAAACTCTGTTCGGATCAAATGCGCAGACTTTAAGCTATACTCCATAGCCAAACCCAAGACATTCGCTTGCAGGAATACCTATTACGGCTAGGGCGAAGAGGGAGGCAGGTAATCTGGGTCCGACAATTAACGGGGACAACATTTTAAGCCTCGGAAGCCACTGGATAACAAGTTCTTTTAGAGTGGTAGCTCATAGCTCTTCCAAGGTGTTAAGTTTTTAAGCCTTGGAAGCAACTGAATAACAAGCTCTGTTAGAGGACTGTGGTAGCTCAGAGCTCTTCAAGGGTGGAAGCCTCGAAAGCCACTGGATAACAAGTCCTGTTAGAGGACTGTGGTAGCTCAGACCTCTTCCAGGGTGTTAAGTTTTTAAGCCTCGGAAGCCACTGATAACAAATTCTTTTAGAGTGGTAGCTCAGACCTCTTCCAGGGTGTTAAGTTTTTAAGCCTCGGAAGTCACTGAATAACAAGCTCTGTTAGAGGACTGTGGTAGCTCAGACCTCTTTCAGGGTGTTAAGTTTTTAAGCCTCGGAAACCACTGAATTAACAAGTTCTTTTAGAGTGGTAGCTCAGACCTCTTCAAGGGTGTTAAGATAATTTAAGATGCATTCAACTAAAACAAAAAGTTGTGACAACAAAGTCAAAGACCGTGTCGATCGAGGAATATGTGGGGCACAACAGTTGAGCCAAATAGCTGAGGCAGATTGTCAGAAAAAAAGTCATTGACATAGAAAAATCGCATCAGGACATAAAATTATTGAAGTATAGTAAAAAGAGCGAAATACTTCGAAGACGGTCAAACAATTTTTTTAAGAAGCAATTTTAAGTGGAACGCAAGTTGGTGGCCAACCTCTTTTGTTTACCTAACTTTGCTGATGCTACGAGTGTAACTCTCTGGAGTTGCCCTTCAACATTCCCGTGGCAGTGATTGAGGGGAAAAGCGCCAAATTTTATCTGGGAATATTGCTTCGTGGTTGAACTTGTGCGGACGGCCAACCTCTTTTGTCTACCTAACTTTCCTGCTGCTATGAGTGTAAATTATTTTCGCACTTTCTGGAGTTGCCCTTCAACATTCCCATGGCAGTGATCCCAGATTGAAGGGAAAAGCGCCAATTTTTATCTGAGAATACTAATTCGTGGTTGAACTTGTGCGGGCTCCTTTCGATTGTCATGATTGAGGGTGCAACTTATATTTAGGCTCCAACTCCAATAGTCTACAAAACTTTCCTATCATTTATTTTTGTACTCCTAGGAGTTATCCTTCCACTTCTATACGAACTCCCTTCGATTGTCCAACTTCGCCTTGGATAAACTTGTTCATAGTCCAACTGCTGTAACTTCTTTCCAAATTCCTTCATGATAGCAAATCTTCACCCAACAATGCATCTGTTTTGGGGAAGCACACGAAGTCGTAGAAACTCTTTTCAGTTAGCTGGGAGACCAACCAAATATCCGAGTTCCAAACCAAAAATTCTTAAAAACCAATTTGCATCTGTTTGCAAACCTGCAACCTATCGAGACTTTGAAATGGCAATTCATTGGAAGTATGAAATATCCACACAGCTCACTAACAGATGCAATGTGTGAAATGACATTCAAAACGGTACCGAAAGGAGCTAAAGCTCATCAGCTATTATAAAAAATTTCCCAAAACAGCTCCTGCACAAGTTTTTCTCGTTTATTTCTTTAGCTCAACCCAAATCGTACAGCAAATCACTACACACTCAACTTGTCATCATCATCATCATCATTAGCGGTTGGTACACGGTTGTTATGATGGAATTTCGTCTCACTTCAAGTCCCTTTTTTGGTATCGAAATTGGAGCACACCGAGTGTTAGACCGATTAAAAACCACATATTTTCAAGGCGGCTGCCAGCAATAAAAGGCAACTACAGGCCATGATTAGTTTCAAGTACAATGTCATCATGCATATTCATGTTTGACTCTTGCTTTATTTTTTGGACCATATAAACAGTTAATTAATACAACAGAGAAGTTGTTCTCAGCTCTGATACCTCGTTGCACAAGCGACCCTCAAGTCACACGAAATACTATTAAAATCCAGTGCAACACGAATTATTTGTTAATAATTTTTTTTTTATTTTATTTTCTTCTGTCGTGCTGCAAGCGTTCTTAAGTGGAATACACTTTTCCGCTGCGAACAATGCACCGAGCGACAGACATGTCCAGTGTTTATCCCGGGGAAAAAATCTAATTTCGAGAAAAATCATGACCAGCGGCGGAAAAAATATCCGGACCTAACAGAGTCTTGCAAAAGCAAGAGCCTTTTATAGACAATGAGCAATTATTGGCGTCTACCTTGACAGACCGATACATACTCCAGATATTTCAGACACGGAACCCCGTCAGCTCGGTCGATTGTGCAAACTGTCTCAAAATCACAGTGTGACACATAAATCAGCTGTGAAAGGCGCAACAGAAAGACATAAGACAATAAGTAAAAACAAATTAAAAGGCACTTTACCAAAACATGCAATTGTGGTAGTCGTAAAAACAAACCACACACTCAAACATGTAATTTCATGTAATAATTACCAAAACCGTGGACCGACTTTGTTTGGATTTTGTTTTCGCGGTCTCGCTACCTAAACAAGACAAAAGAGCTAGCGAACTTGATTTGCATAATATATATGTGCAACAATTTTCTTTTGTGTTGATTGTTTGTCTAATTTGTTGTGTAGTGTTTTGTTTTTTTTGCGGTGTTAATTTGCAAATAAATGTGTAACAAGTTAGCATGATCGCGAGAAAGGGACCCGATGAGAGACAGATCTATATTTCAAATGCGAATTTAATATTCAGTGAAGATTCACAGGCGGCATTCTATTTGCAATAAAGCTTCGTCATCGTGAATTAGAGCCGACGCCGCGGGGCAATTAACCTCTTCCGTGATATAATAAATGCCAAAGAAATTAAATATTTATATTGGTGGCAGTCCATGTGATAAAAAACGAAAAAAACGGTATACAGGTTGAATATGTTTGAATATTTATGCTGCTGGAAAGTAAAAATAAAAACATTGAAGTGGTAGGAAAACAAATTTATCATCGAAGTAGGAAGTGACAAACTTTTGGCAAAAGTGCAATAAGTCAGGCTGAGTCTAGGATGGTGACGGTCAGGCAGAGACTTGAAGTACTGAAAAAATATGGTCGAGTGATCCTTCTACTGAAGTTTTGAAATTGCTTTATATATGTGACAAGACTTACTTCAGAGATATAAAGTTCTTCCTTACGGTTTTGGTCACAGCGTTGAGAGAACATTTTCAACTATGAAAAGGATTCAAACAGTGTCCCGAAGCGTTATGGGGAATGCAAGATTAACCTCACTTGCTATGATATCTGTTCATTCGAATATTATTGTGGATTCAGATTAGGTGATTGATTATAAGTTTGAATTTTGTTTATTATATGCAGTTGTTTAGTTATCTATTAATTTATTTGTTCGCCTGTTTCTGGGCCGTACAATTTTAAATGTAGTTGTAAAACAAACACTCTCTCGCGAACGTCTGACAAACATCCGAGAGTATAACTGTCATGAAAGAGCTTCTCAATTGGCCGTTTGGACTCGGCATAAAATTGTAGATCCCTACCATTCGTCCCAAAAATAAAAACTCACACAAGACGAATGGTTGTGAGAAGCTAGGCTTGGGTCCATATGGACCTGTTAGGCCAATTATTTTTTAAAACAAACACTCCAATAAAGAACTTTGCCCCTGGAGAAGTTGGAAAATACCAAACGTTGGGTGGAAAATAATGGAATACTAGTTTTAATATTCGTTTTTTGAGAAGAATCGACCAAAAAAAGATCTCATGTCAAATAAACAAAAATCAAAACATCTTCTGCTTTGAGAAACTCCATGTAAAAAAATAGTTTAAGTATGTTCGTTTAAGTACATAAGATTTAATCACTTAATCAATGAATTGGAATATATATAGTTTTTTGTTTAAAGAATTACTAGTAAGATTTGGAAGCAAGCCCCCCGGAAACAGAATCCTGGCTACCGCACTGGCGACGGTCTTATACAGCAAAGTGACTGGGTTTTCAAATACTGATGACAATATGTGGACGGTTTGTTCTATTCTAAAAATGATAGAGTTGTGAAGTTTATGTCGAGTCCAAACGGCTCTTTCATGACAGTTATGCTCTCAGATGCTCGTCAGACGTTCGTCAGAGTTGGCGCTGTGGAAAAAATCTTAAAATGTAAATTCAGATTTTACGTGGTTCGAATATGAGTTCAGCACACTAACCACGGAGCGACTGCAACTATGAACCCGCTGGAAACATACTAAAGTAAAATTCTCACTGATACGAGAAGTAGTCAAATGGAGTGAGGAAAGAAACGATACGAGACAAATGACATCATACTCGTAATTTCATTAAGGGTCGCCGTTTTATACCAACAAAAATAACGCCTCTAGCCGCTCCAAATAAACCTTCAAGAACCACCCTGAAAAGTTCGCCAAAAAATGTCCCGCAAATCGTAGCATGATGTCATGAACTAGTTTTTATAACAAACATATTTGCTATTCAAACTTAATTGCCGTCGGTATTATTTGAAAACAAATTAATAGCTCTTTGGAAAAAAACCCCTTTTCTTTTTCTCTTTCCCATTCTTACTATTTTAAGTATCGTCCGCATAAACGTCAAGGTCATTGGCCACATTTCATTCTAATTTAATCAAAAAAGATGTTGCTGAATTAAAAAGGAAATAAACATAGGTAGGCGTTTTTTTTTTTATATAAGAAAAAGTGTTAAAGCCACCTTAACACATAAAATATTCTAGTTTATTTCAATAAAATAAATAGTTGTTGCCGCAACAGGTTCGTGTACCCTTCTCCAAAAAATTTAATCTCTGCAATGATTTTTTGATATAATTATTTATTTGTTCGTTTGTCAATAGGCATGAAAATTTGAATTTAAAACAAGTAGCATAGAACAAATGAAAAAAAAGTTAGTTTAAAAAAACCAAAAAACCCGACTGATTGTAATAAAAAAAACAAATTAAGAGATATGAACAAGACACATTCAAGTACCTATACCTTACTATTTGACAATCGGAGACTATATACCTACACAGCCTAGCAAATATATGAGAATTGAGTACCCTACGACTTTTTTTTATTTGTATCCTCTTAGCCTATGACACTCCGGGGAAGAATACGAATCTTATGACACCTCACTCTTCAAAATCGGTCAAGCCGTTTAGGCTACAGGGTGTACCGATGGAACGTACATAGGATACGCGCGAAACATATAACCCTCTCTGCGTGCAGTCGGGTAAAAAGACTTAAATTGAGGAAAAATCAGGTAAAAAAAAATAATAATACAGAAACAAAATGCAAGTACAAAACTAAATAAAATTTGAGCAATACAATTACAACTGGAAAAAATTAAACAAGATGGATTTTATTAATGGTATTGGCATATTAATGTCAATTAAAGACGCACAATCATTATACAATAACATTAACCATTTAAAGAAGAGGATCTACCGTAATTAGTACGAGAATGAGGACTATAAAAGAATCTGTTATTACGCAAATTAAGGGAAGGAACATTAAGACCTAAAAGACTTAAAATATCAGGACAGTGAATCTCCCCAATAAGTATTCTGTGAAGAAAAACAACTCTTGACACCTTTCTCCTAATCTCAAGGGGCTCGAGTCCAATAAGTTGTAATCGGGCTGAATAAGGGGGCAAGCTATTAATATCAGACCAAGCAAGAAGTCTGAGGGCAAACCTAAGAAATCTTACAACATGAGTATTGTAGTTTGGACACCAAACACTGGACGCATATTCCAAGAGCGATCGAACAAACGTCAAATATAGCAATTTTAGCGCATAGGGTTCGGTGAACACCCTAGCATAACATTTAAGCATTCCCCATGCTCTATTGGCTTTATTTGTGATGTATTCATAGTGGTACATGTAGGATAGTTTACTATCTAACATAAAACCTAAATCTTTTATTAAAGTTACACGCGGAATAAAATTATTGTCGAAGGAATAAGTGTGAATGAAAGGCGAGGTACGACGGGAAAAAGTAATGACCGAACATTTACTAACATTAAGGGATAAGTATTTTTTAGTACACCACAAAACGAAGTTTTGTAAATGTGCATTCAATCTATCAAAACTATTCGCATCATTTTAAAATCATCGGCAAACATATTGCAATGTGGAACAAATTTCACAACATCATTAACTAATAAAATGAATAACAGTGGGCCTATGTGACTACCTTGAGGGACACCGGATGTTACCAAGATTTCTTTCGATAAGTGCCCTCGAAACTTAACAAATTGGTATCTGTCTCCCAAATAGGAGGATATCCATCTATGAAACACTGTAGGGAAGCCTGAACGTTCAAGTTTGTAAAGAAGAAGCTTGTGGTCAACTCGGTCGAACGCTTTACCGAAATCAGTGTAAATGGCATCGACCTGATTAGCCTTAGATATCTCACTAATAACAAAATTTGTAACAAGGGGAAGATCAGTAACAGTGGATTTGTTTTTTACAAAACCGTGTTAGTTATTGCAAGTTACATCTTTACAGAACAAAATTTAACTAATCAGTCACCAACTCATCAAACAGGGATGGACGATTGCTTACAGATGCCTCTATAGTTTTCAATATTATTTTTTCTACCGGATTTAAATATTGGTACAATAAAAGAATTACCAGTCTTCAACGATACATTGAATATATGGCAAAGTATGGAATGTAAAGGATGGGCACACATTTTTAAAAAACCTGCTGGAATACCATCGGGTCCAGGATTGAAATTTAGAGCCAAATTTCCAAGTTTACTCAGTATCATATCTTCGGGAAAATCAATATGGCTGAAAATAGAGGAATGTGGTGCACCTAAATAAGAAAATAAGTGTTCATCTATAACTGAACAGGGATTTGAATACACTGATTGAAAAAATGCCCCAAAGCTATTGCAGATAATGCAGGGATCATCTAGAGTAATACAAATTTTAAAATCTACCACCATGTTGAGCACCACCGCCCAACACCCAGTTTCTATTCTTCTTCATGTATGTATGGAAAAATGTGTTTGAACAGGTTTGGCGATATTCCAAACATTTTTTTTTTACTTTCACACTTCAAAACTAGAATTTTCTGTCGATTTATTAACATTTCAAAAATCAAGCAACATATTCTAATTTTATGAACCAATAAAGTATTAAATCTTAAAATGTCATGAGTGAAAGATTCAACGTCAATTGGAAATCCCTCCTATATAAATAGCAAAACACTCCATTAAATTAGTCTTCTAATCTTTCGATTTAATTAATTCAAACTCAGTTAATACCTACAGTTTTATTTTTAAACACTTATTGCATAATGCTAAGGTTCATCCGTCAAATACCAAACGATATTAATATGCAATAGTTCAGTTAGTCCGTCCAGACAAAGCAGCCTTTCACAAATGAGTTTTTTCTTCTGATTTTTTTGGGGTAAAACCCCGAGGGCACCTCTGCCGAGCATCCAAGAAGGAAATATTTTTAGAAAAATTAAGAAAAACAACAAAAAAAAAACAATTAAAAAGCGATTGATGCTGATGCTTAATCCTATGTAAATGTTAAATTATTTTTTTTTTCTATATTTCAAGGTCAACCGATCTGATCCGAAGTGTTGACCTAACGTCTGTTTCACTTTCTAATTAAAATTAAGAGCTTTTGAAATGATATGCTAGTCGACGGCGCTTCCGACTTCTTTTGTTAGAGTACGAATTGAATACATCTTTTTGATTTATTTATTAGACATCAAGGCGAGGCGGAAAGTCGCTTCAAATAAAGCTGCTACTAGATACGACTTGAACTTGCATTATGTGTATTGACAATATTTTGTTCGCAGGTTAAAACACATTAATCATTAATCTATCTACATGCGGCTAGGAAAATTACAGCACTGTATAGATTGATTTGCTTATTCGTACGCATTTGTTGATTAATGATCGCTTTATTGCGATGGGCAATTGTGTCGATGTGCATAACATTCGGTAGTAATATATAAACAAAGCCACTGAGAGAATGTGTATCTGGTAGGTTGGAGTTGTTTATTTAAACAGCCGACACATCCATGGCCATATTTGGCCATACCAAGACAAATGATCTACAGGCCAATTGCATCTGTAAGGGACATTTGCTGATACGACTCATAGCGAATTTAGTGCCACATAAACACTAACTGACAGTTTATGCTCTAAAAAAAGTAGCCCATAGAACTTAAATCATTAAGAGTCGTATGAGCAAACGGCCCTAAGACCCAAAGACATCTCATCTACAAACATTTCAGCAATTGTTTTTTAATTGAGTCGCTTTAAACGGTTGCGTGTCTAACATGAACTTGGCGGATGACTTGTGCTTAAATTAAGACGTCGCCTTCCCCAGTCTTTAAGAACCTGAATTGCGTCGACTCAGTGGCTTAGTGGTGAGTGTTGGACTACTAAGTGAGGGGTCCCAGTTTCGAATACCGGAAAACCCCAAATTCCAACTTAAGGTTTTTTCACTGCGCCAGTGTTGCTAAATTCCTTTGCGCAGTGTATGCAATCTAAACAAACAAAAATGCCTAAAAACCCATATTCCACTTCCAGCCACAAGTCATCTTGAACCTTTCAAAGACTGGTAAAATTTGTTTGTTTTGCATAAAGTTCAATTTTTTCTTATTCCAAGAGTCTGGCGAAATATTACTTCCCCTCAAATATTTACCAAGCCCCTCTGCCTGACCCTAGTTTCAGAGATTACCTCAGGCAGTCAATATACAAAACTCGCAGGTTTTTTGAATAAAAACCTCCGTCAAACCCATATCCATATTTATAAAGCCAACTGCGGTGACATTAGAAAACGTTACTTTTGGCTGAAGTACTATCAACGATTTATTGTCAGTGGATTAAGTTTCAGGTTTTTTTTTCAGGTGATGGTGACAGAAAACAATAAAGTGAAGAGCCATTACTACAACAATGAAGCAACCAGCCAAACCCGAAAGAATATGAAAGCTGCCCTCAAGTCCGTATGTGGCGAAAATATAAACAAATCAACGGTCAATCAACAGTTGGCGCGTATCCATATCACATCGCTATTCCTCCGCATAAATAACGCCCGATTGTTGGACAAAGTGAAAAAGTCACTTTCATTGTGACTGGCAAAGGTATAAATCGTTCATTAGAGCAATAATCATCTATTCCACTGACCAGAATAACTTCATTTAGCATTCAAGGGTAACATGTCCCATGTAACTGCAACTGAACCAAAAGCATGCATTTTCCAACAACAAACAGTATGACTCCCAAACGCATGTACACATGTAGCTTTGGGTGTTTTATTTTGGCGGCAAATTTTCGCCCTGACCTAGACTTTAGTTCTACACAGAGCCTGGTTGGGTCTAGCTATTTTTTACTACAAATCAGTATCCGGAATCTTATCCGTAACAGAAAATCCTTTCCCTTTCAATCGGCAACGACGACGTAAGAAAATGTTATATAATTGCCAGCCAAGAATAGATACAACAGAAGCGTTTGCAATGTAATTACAGCACCATGCATATATGGTCACACACAACAGCAACCACCACCACCGACGGCTGTTGCAATATGGTTTCAATTTAAAATAAATCATATCGTCAACCAACTCTATATTCACCCGTAAGAATAACATGAAAACGAACCACCGACAGACGCGGCGTCCCAGGGTTGGGGGATGCAAAAGGTGAAGCAACTACAGCAAACGCTTTGACATGCATGCGAACTTTTGCTCTTGTTACAGATATCTGCACGATGCAGTGTATCTGCATACATATGCAGCCAGCAGTAACCACTAACCGCCGACCAGCCAACTACCAATGAAAGTGAAATACAACACTAAAACAGAGAGACACACAAGACACAACTGGTGGTCGCCTCCAAGAAGCAAATACCACTCTCAAGTCTCAACACATTTTTCGCGAGCTTTTTCTTCCACCGCGCACTCAGACTAACTATTATTAAGTCTTTTCCCTTGGTTTGATTGGGTTTGGTGTGTTACGATTTGATTGTTTCTGTTTTTTTTTTTTACTTCTTCTCTTATCTTATAGTATAGCTTGATGTTTGAGTGTGTTTGTGGTCTTTCATATATATTTTTTTTCGGCGGATAAAGTTACTGAGAGAGTATGGCAAAAGTGCGCGTCAGTTTTTCGTTTTAATATAAAAGCAGGTGAATACCAAGCAAAGTTATCCAGTATCAGTTTTGGGTTTGTTGGAACAACCAACCCTTAATTTAAGTTTTTTTTACTTTAACCGTTGTGTGTTAAATTTAACTGAAGAAAAATGAAATCGATGGTAGGTCTTGAAACAAAAAAAAAACATCAATAACATTCTCAAAGACAATTAAGTGCAAAATAAAAGTGTCATGGTGATTGCGACAAAAAAAAATAATAATAAAGGACGAAGTGATTTTGTGGCGAATAAGTCCTCAGATGGAGGAAAAAAAATTCAAAAAGTGATCAGCCAACACTGATGAGGATTATTTCAGCTACTTTTCAAATAAATTGCATCTGCTTGAGATGGAGTACGGAAATTGCAGAATGAAAAAAACGAAAGAGTTGATGTGCGAACTGGACTTTGTCCAGCGATATGGAAATGTGAGAATGTGCATTGCAAACGCATTAATCGAACGATTTATTGAGGCTTGAATATTCCAAGCCACTTTGCAGCAACCTGTGGGCAATTTGGGTGCGAATGGCGCCGATATATGCACATTTTTCGAAAAATTGCAGTGCAATTTAAATTTTGACACTTTTGAAAAACTGCACTTTACTTGTTGGGAGTTTTGTTTGAATCCTCCAATTCAAGTCGATAAAATTACATGCACTTACCACTATAACGGGGCAAAATTATTCACATCTGATGCGAGGTCGAATCCAGTTCCAATTGAATAATATCAATAATCTGTGTTAAAGCAACGTTAGTTTCGAATCGAATTAATTACGATATTTGCATTGTTGCTCCCAAAATGCCATTACATCACAAGATGCAAAGATTCATCTCAAACGAAGATCGCTAACGATGCTATGAGCGAGTCATCGAACAACGACATTCAAGGTGTAGAGTTTCATGAATATTGAAATTTTCTCGTTTTCGATTTGTCCTCCTTTTAATGCAAAATTCATTTGGCTTCAGATTATATCAGAGTATAATTTATTAAATCGACCGATTAATGGAATTAATGTCACAGCGTTTGGCTTCTGATTGGTAAATTGTTTTTATTTCTGATCGAAACATTCCCACCTGGCTGTGAATTTGTACGTTCAATCATACATCTGGTCAATTGATCAAGTTCCATTAATTAAATTGCTGGCAAAATTGCAAATAAATCTACATCACTTTGGTACAATAGAAAATCTCACTACGCCGATACACACATCAATCACAAAGTAGAGTATTGTTGGCTGAGATCCAAAGAGTACACTCCCAGACAAAGAGGAAAGAAATGCGAAACCGTTTTCACTTTCATCCTTGAAAGCGAACCCGAAATGAAAGCAAAAGTGACTCAGTCGTCAGTGTCGGAAACTCGAGCCGCACACGTCGCTTACCTCGATTTATCACACCTTTTGTAATGCTAATCCCTGCATGAGAAATTGAGACTCTTTGTCATTTGACCATGTGTGTTTTCAGGCGCGCGGTTGACTAATTATGCCATCCACTTTTACTTTTAGGTCGCATTTGGGCTTTTGGCCGCAGTTTTACTGCTCAGCAATGCCAACGCTGAAGACGTCAAGGAGGTGGCAAAAGAAGCGGCCGTTGAACCCGCACCTGCCGAGGCTGTCGCCGAGAAGAAGCAAGAGAAGCGCGGTATCTTCTCGACTGGATACGGTTATGGTGGATACGGAGGCGGTATTGATATCGGCCATGGCGGCGGTGGTCATGGTGGAATCTTCTCCTCTGGCGGAGACTTGGGCGGCGCCTACGCCCATGGATATGGACACGATACAGTGAAAACAATCACCCTCGTTAAGAATGTTGCTGTGCCATACCCAGTGGAGAAGCACATCCCATATCCAGTTGAGAAACAAGTTCCATACCCGGTGAAGGTTCATGTTCCACAGCCCTACCCCGTTGTCAAGCATGTCCCATACCCAGTTAAGCAAATCGTCAAGGTTCCAGTGCATATTCCACAACCCTACCCAGTTGAGAAGAAGGTTCCATACCCAGTGCATGTGCCAGTTGACCGTCCAGTTCCATACAAAGTGTTGGTGCCACAACCCTACCCAGTAGAGAAGACTGTCCATGTTCCAGTCAAGGTACCAGTCGCAGCTCCATACCCAGTCGAAAGGAAGGTCCCATACCCAGTCAAGGTTCCAGTTCATGTGCCACAACCCTACCCAGTCGAGAGGGTCGTCCATGTTCCATACAAAGTCCATGTTGACCATCCAGTTCCAGTTGAAGTACCAAAACCATACCCAGTGCCAGTTGAGAAGCCAGTACCATACACCGTAATCAAGCAGGTTCCAGTTGCCGTCCATGTTCCATACGATCGTCCAGTTCCAGTTCATGTTGATCGCCCAGTTGCCGTTCCAGTCAAGGTACCAGTTCCAGCTCCATACCCAGTTGAGAAGCACGTTCCATACCCAGTCGAGCGACAGGTCCCAGTACCAGTGCATGTCCCATACGATCGTCCAGTTCCTGTGCATGTCGAAAGACACATCCCGGTAGCCATCGACAGGCCCGTACCATACAAGGTCCCAGTTGCTGTGCCAGTACACTATGAAAGTCACGGAATCTCCGGTCATGGTATTTCCGGTCACGGAATCTCCAGCTATGGCAACAGTGGTTACGGCCTAGAAAGTCACGGACTTGATCTCCATCATCATTAAGCTGAGAGGGAGAGCCTGCAGCAACAGGATTTTACAACAAAGAGCCTTAGACAAGACAGAAATTATTTTCACCACACTATTACATCTCTCTCACTATCCCTCTCTCTCTCTATCTCTCTCTCAATCTTTCTATTTAATGAAAAAATCGTTATTAGCTGTTAGTTTGTGATAAATGGAAAATACGGAACCCAGCTTCTTTGGGATCACGCCGCTTTAATATGGATCACACATGACAACAACTGGAGTTTCCTCTCCACTTCTTAGCCAAAATAAGGAGCTATCTTCGGATGGCTGATCGAGTGGATGGCGTTTCCAAACACCACAAGTTGCGAGCATCCACTCCATCTCTAACCTTAACAACTTGCCCAATATAGATTCAATTTATTATTGTTAAAGATATACCAATATTAAATAGGCGCGACTATCGATTTTTCATTTTTTTACAAAGAAAAAAAGTTAATGTAAAATATTTTTTTATATTATTATAAAAAACAACAACATAGGTTTGTAAATAAATCCAAAAAAAAAATTCAAACAACACATTTTTCTTTTACCAACTTGGATTTGTTTCAGTGGTTGGAAATGTAGTGTCGCGTATTAAAGTTGACAAAAAAGAAGAGATAGTAGTGAGCTCTGTTACTTCTGACGCTTAAAGCGAATGGCAACAGTGCTTGGCTTTGAGATAATCATACAATACCTGCAGACAATCGACCTTTAAATGAGGTTATTCAAGCTCAAACTAAGTTTTTAAGAAAACTGCTTTTTGTTTCGGACTCCATGCGCAGGACATATATATTAGTCCCAGTATCCATGTCCAGGTTAACTTTTGCAAAATTCACAATGGCAATATTTTCCATATGAAAATTTCTATTGTGACCTAAAACGTGTTAAAGGTAGAGCATAAAAATAATTTTTAGTATGGCACATTGCGCGATACTTATAATCATATTTATGGTGCAGGCTAGATTTTGCGAACTCACAATGGCAAAATTTTTAATATAAAATCACCCATTGTGACCTACAAAATATTTAGTGGAGTTACAAATTATTATTAGTAAGGCCCATTATGTATCCATTGTAATTTCTATGTAGCTACACATTTTCCTAAGTTGGATTAATTCTGACTTAAGCTGGATTAATTTTGGCTTAAGCTGGATTAATCCCAATAAAATAGATTATGCTCCTTTCCTAAATATTCAACCAGATTAGTTGTAACATTCCTTCCCTCTATTGTAAACGGAAGGGGAACCCATGATATATTATTTTATTGAAGTAATTCAGCTTAATCCAACATGCGCTCCCATTTGGACTGTATGCTTCCCATTACACGTTTGACTGAACTTAAGTGGATATACAACCATTTTTGACAGTGCTTATGAACTAATAGATAACGTTGCTTTGGTTTACCATTTACCACCATAAAACGCGACCTGTTTTCCATGAAACTATATTCATAGGGCCTTACTAGTAAACACTTATAGTTTCGACTCTACAGTTTAGTAGTTCACAGTGGGCCTTACTAATAATCATTTTTAACCTCCGCACTAAATATTTTGTAGGTCACAATATGCAATTTTGTATGGGAAAATTTCACCATTGTGAGTTCGAAAAATCTAAAAATGATTATTAGTACCGCGGAGTGGCTCTATTTTTCATACAAATTTCGCAATTGTGAGCTTCCGTATATTTAAAGTCGAGACTGAAATTTGTTATTAGTGCGGCGTATGGACAGACCTGAGATGTTACCGTCAAGAAAAATCAGTTCATTCGATCAGCATATTTCTTTAAACCCATCAGAGGTAGAGCTTTCTACATTTCTATCCGACTTAATCTGATATCCAAACGACATCTCATTGAAATGCACATCGAATTCATCAGCTCCACGAAGTCAAGGAATTTAAATTCAACTCATTGATCGTCTAACCTCATCGCAATATGCAAGGGATTTTGAAAAATCCGACTACCTGCATCATTTTTCACATCATTGCCTAACCTTAGGCAAAGTGATCGTGGGCTTAGTGGAGAAGGGAATTATTTCCTAAAACTAGGCAGCAGTTTTATCTACCTTTTTGCAGTGGAAATAACTCCTACAAATTACTCCAGATATTGTTAACTGGTTTTTGTATTTTTTTTTATTTTGCATATGTGTGAACGTTTTTGAATTTCAAATAAAATCAAAGGCTATCACCATAGAAACAGCAGGCAAACTGTCACTCGCAAAAACTTAAGCTAGCTTTGATTTGTGTTTGAAAATGTACCCATCAAGCTGACTTTTGGCTTTTAAGCTGAGCTTGTACTCGTAGCACAAGTTTTGCATTGTCTTCTTTGTTTTATTTAAAAATTCATTTGTAAAAGTTTAGTCACTTTTGCTGAGCAAAAGTTGGACTTTTAAAGGTTTAAAGCTGTTGAGTCTAAAGATTTCATTTAAAAGCGCAAGTAGATCCCATAAGACAAAGCTAGCTCCGGTTAGTGGATTGGGTACAAAGGAGAAGCCACACTTAGATCAATGTATTTCCATTGTGAGGCCCTTGTGGTTTATGACTCTTACAATATGGGAAACTCATGGAATTTACAAGTTTAAGGAGGGCTTTTACAGGGCTGTCGAAAATTTCTTTGAAGCTCTCGTAAAAGCAACAAATTGATTCAAAATAAAAATCAAAGTCGCACACACGAATGGTTTCGGAAAGCTTTGCTAGAAATCATCGCTAAACGTTCAGTGGTGCCACGTCGTTGGGAATTCTCACCTTTTAAGGGAGAGCAACAAAATAAATGAAATTTGTTTTTTTACAGATCAAGTTAAAGAAAAGCAAGAAAATATTGAATACAAATTTGCAAACAATATTGTTTCCCAAAAAAACTTGTTGAAGACAAACATTGAGTGGGATTGGAAAACCGTAACACAACAGAGCATGCCCAAAAATTCAAACACTGTTGGCCTTACCAATTAACATTTTTAGTTTCGACTCTAAATTTTAATAGTTCACATTTCTATACAAATTTCGCAATTGTGAGTTTGCGTAAATTTAAAGTTGAGACTAAAATCTGTTATTGGTAGCGCGCTGTATCTTGGCATTTACTGCCGCCGGGCAACAAGCTTGTTAACAACAAAAACAGTTCAGCCTGACTATATAACAAAAAGCTTTGAATTTTTCTTTGTGCTTCAAATGATTACTGCTTTAAAATTTTATAAAAGTCTAAAATAGAAGAGTTTTAACAGTCATCTTAGTACTCTACATTCGGTCAGCTTCTTTACTATCAACGTCAACAGATATCCCCAGAAATTTAAGTTGAGGTCCTTGTGTTTCTAGGGAGCATTGAAAACCGATGCAATTTTCCAACAATTTAACAAAAAATCCATTCGCGCATGTTGATCAACAACTTCCACGCAGATTTGCACTCCCAATCATGCGCTTTGTTCAATTCAAGTCATCAATTATTCGAAGCCCAACCGAAATTCACCGAACCATTGAGTAGACAAAGTTCACATCATATCAGGAGGCGTGTTAAATTAACCCTGTCTAAGTGAATTTAGTCCAACTTTCAGGATATTTGCAGCCCAGTAATTAAACTAGATTCGCATGACAGCCGAGCATAACTCTTTTCCATTCAGTGACTTCCTTATTTATATAGACGAAAAGCCCCGCTCTAGCATCACCACGGATGATATAACTTGTACATACGACTATAATGACAGAGTAGTTATTTTGTCGCAGCAAAAAAAGGCGAATCCGGCTGAGAGTTATTGAATTTCCATTTCCACTGCAAGATCAATGTAAAAGGTCTGAAACCTGGCACATCATCTACCGTTTTTGTTTTTTTGCGCTCAACACGAAAGGAAGCTGTTGGGAATGATCCGGCCAATTCGCATTATGCATAAAAACACTCAAATAATTACAATAAAATGTATTGTATTCGATGCACAAAATAGTTGAAACAACAACTTAAACATGCCCAGTCACTGTTACTGGTATATTTTCATTTTCCACCATACCCAAGTGAGATTTAACAAACTTCCTTATTGCCATTATATGTAGCACATGAGCTGGTTTAGCTGGGATATTGCGTAATTTTCATTTTCGCGTCAGACAGAAAGAAGAGAGAAAACCGAATGAAATAGAGTGCATGAGTAGATATACAATTTTTTTTTTTATTTTGTTAGACACAGAGGGGCGAGTTTTTTTTTAATTATTTCATATTGCAATAATAGTTTTTGCTAGTAGATCAGTGGAGTAATGATCGACTGAAATTGAATGGAAAAAAATATCAGAAGAAGAGGAACTTATGGCGAACAATGAGGTGTAGAGAGGAAGAATAGGAGTGAGGTAATGTCGTTGACATGTGAAACGTCGCGTCCGACATATAGGAACTGAAAATTTAAATTTGATCTTCAGTCTGCAAAAGCTGCAAGTCACAGCACTGTACTGTCTTTCTTATGAGCCTTATTATTCCAAAGACACGGAACTTAAAGCTTCACGTTGATCGAAATCGATTAAACGTCAGAAATGAGAGCATTAGACGATTTACTTGTCAAAAAATTGTATTTTTGCTGCATGTGACTTCTTAGAAATCAGGAATTGAAACCGGAGACTTAAATGCTGAGTAACAAATTAACAAATGGCAGTTTGACTTTATTTAAGTACTAGCAGACCTTCCCGACTTTCATTGAGTCGTTTTGATAAATTTAGTTGATTTTTTTCAATGGCCGACTGTTCACTTAAATCACTCAGAAAAAAAGCAAAGAATTTTTCAAACACTTTAAGTTCTTGCTTTAACTATTATTTTTGATGGCAAAAACTCGTTTTTACGTTTTCAAGAATTAAGATATTCAGCGTAGGAATAATATACTCTTCATAAACATTTTCTTACATCATTGCCAACACTTGGAATCATTAAGTCAACAATTTTGACATTTGGGTTTATTTTGGCCAACGAAAATTGTTGCTTTTTCTGACTGATGGTGAGATTCAAGCCAGTTTTCTCTTTAAAATAAACAAAAATCCAGCTCAAGGCTAGCGATACAAAGCGCTGAATTTATGAACGAACATTTTAATAATAAGCGATCGGTAAAGTCAAAAACGTATTTTCGCTAGTTAGCGGAACGTCACCTGTGGCGAACAAATTATCACAACATAAAACCTTTCCGAAACCAATTAAATACAACTGCTGGAACAGCAGAAAAAAATAGCATAACTTCAGGCGCAAATTTAAATAAACTGTCAAAAGATGAGTGCATGATCCCGCCTTGTCTCAGAATCACCCTGTTGGAAAAATAAATTGACAATCAACTTGGGAATGGCATGCGCAGCACCTTATAAATATTTATCTTTCAAAGAACCACGCATAAGGAATGGTCGAATAAATGTTCAGTCCGTCAACTTGTAAGTGATGGCAATTACAATGAGAAATATTTCTTAGTTGCGAGCAGAAATCTCACAATAAAAGTGACGATCAATTTAAGGTTAATCCTCAAAAAAATTGCATTACTAATGCTGTCAGTTTGACAGCTCAACGTGTACTTTTCACTTAACAATTTCTCCAATTCATGTGAAAAATCCACAACTGTTGGATTAAATTTGTGGAGACACAAGTTTGCTACACCGATAGGAGAGAAATGTTATTTAGCCGGCTCCGATAATAGGTTCTATTTCAAAAACTGTCATTATATGCATTTTCTTTTGACAAGTTTCACAGGTTTGATGAGTGCATTCCGATGATCGGATAGCTCTTTTTAACAAATGACTTCTATCACTGAGAGCTTTCAATTGCTAATAGGTCTTTTCCCAAACTGGAAAACCTTCCCAATGCCATGGGTATTTCTTTTCACAGCTATTAATCAGCTTGGTAATATTTGAACAGACATTTCGAAATACCTACCCATTTACTGATACAAAATTGACATTCTTTTGTTTGCAGTCGGTCTTATTTTCTACGCACATGGTCAGAGTCAGAGTCAGAGTCGAATAATCGAATTAAGCAAAGTTCAAGGTAACCACTTGCCCAATACACAAAGCCCCATCTCTAAACACTGGAAAATCATTAATGAATCCATTTTGTGCGTTTCATACTTCGCCCTATACCGTATGCGTCGAATGGGCCCAAGTTTACGCTCACATGACGTTGTCGATAAAGAAATATAAAGGCACGACCAACAGCGTTGCAGAAGTTGTTATTGGCCAACTGTTCCAGCTGTCACTGCCACTCTTGTGCATTAGCCTTGTGCTGACATTTCGAATGGCTGGAATCCCATAACGTAATAGGGAAAACAAATTAGCTGGTTATGCGCTTTTGTAATTTTTAATTAGTTTAATGCATTCATGTAAATAATAATACAAAAAAAATAAAAACCATTTGTGCGAGTCCTATTGCCTTCAAGGCAATGACACGACCCGCAGCACATCAATCAAAACGCTGCATCTTCCTCATTTCGACTACTTTGCGTTGCACTTTTCCGCTTTGCCACTGCTTCCACACTACGCCAACGACTGACAACGGTCCATGTAGAATTATGTCAATTCCATCGTTCAATTAGTAACCCACTGTGCCTAATCGAGCAGTAAAATTGCCTGGGATCTTGTGTGCATTTGTTGTCTTGTCTTGCACTCTTTTACGACTGACCCGGGCCGTTATTGGCCATTACGTAATCGCATGCAGCAAGTGCGAGTCTTGTCTAGTGGCGTTGTGCACATGATGACTAAACTTGAACGGGAAACGTTTGTAGCTCTATGGACGGTCTTGTCTCTGGCTCTCGCACAGCGATATACCAACTGTTGCATGGTCGAGCGAATTATGTAAAATGAGAGTGATCCGTCTGCGATTCGGACTCCAATGGCCCAACGGCGATTGTGTCTTTAATTTGAATTCCATCAGCATTTTATACCTGGTCGCTGAACATCAAATCAGATCGGGACCATGGTATTTCTTTGACTCGTATAATATGTTGATTGATAAACTTGTGGTGCGGAATGGTTTCTTATACATGAAAGCGGTATGGAGAGGAGAATTCAGATTTCCTGATTCATGCAGGATATTTTCAAGTTAGGTGCGAGAAGTATTTGGCGGCGTGTGCACTCGGACTTGTTATGCAATCAGTGTTATAATTGCATGAATAGGTAACACTGCTTAGGCGGATAACAAGAAGCGAACAAAGTATGTTGACGTGTTATTCGGCATCCGGAACCACACACGGACTTCTTTTGGTTCCAACTAGATAATCGTTTAGCTGACATTTAAAGGTTAGACAAGTGCATTGCCGAAGGCAGCGCTAATTGGAGTGGCATGTTGGTTGAAGCCCAGGTCCACCGCGGACTGAACCGCCACCCAAGCAAGTAAGTCAGGTACACTGCTTGCTCGTGCTTGCAGTTGGGGCCGTCTTCGCTTATTCTGGGTCATCCTGTGAGACTGAAATTTACACAAGTTAGGTCGTGTTGATTTTTTGAAGAGCTATTTGAGTAGCCACGCAGATGTGCGGCTAATTTGTGATATTTTGCAAATCCATAAATAAAAGTCAACTCAATGAGTCCTAGGAGAGTCTTTTGGATATGCAATCTCCCCAGCAACATTCCTAAAATCGATATCTTAGAGTTGCAGAACATTTTAGCTATTATCTACAAGAAATCTAGAAATCTACCGCAGCGTCTTGACTTTAATTCACCCCCTATTCTTACTGTAACCTTGAGTCTCTGTTTCGAGCAAACCCCATCAACTTTGATGGATAAGTAAGCGAAAAATCCGGTTAAACTCAGCTCACACATTATTTGTTGCAGCATCCTCCTAATTACACTTCACTGCGTAGTTACCATTCAACTAACGAGCGCAATTCTACGAGTTTTCAAATGCCGCCTTGACTGTGATCTGCCGGTAAGTTTTGTTGCTGTCTGCTGTCTGTCCATCAAACACATGTTCTCTCTCAAACAATTTCGCACTATTACTTATTTTGATTGGCGATGGTTTGCAGAAGAAAAAAAAATTTAAAAAAAAATTCTGCCAGAAAACAAAAGAGTTGGTGGGCGAACTGGTGATAATTGCCACTCGTTACCACTCCCCTAGATTCACATTTCACCAGTTAAAGACGATCAAACTTATCAATCATATCTCGTCAGCAGGAAATCGTAGAATTTCAAGGTTCGTTTGTTTCATCATTTAAAAAAAAATGAAAAAAATGTTTTACAACAATTGCTATTAGAGTTCCATCCACGATAGTCCATTAGTCAGAGCAACTAATGAACGCTGTCAAAACGAATATCCAATTTATGATCTTAACCCAATTTGTGGGAAAAGCAAACCATGTTTTTCCAAAATCAAATCCAAAGATAATAAATTCGACATTGAGCTTGGCGCAAAGTTGCCCTAATCATAACGCGCCGCAAGCCATATGAAAACTGTTCAATTAACGAAGAAAAACTGAATTTACTCGACCTTGAGCTACTGCGGTAATGTGTACCTCTTCGACCATTTTTTTTTTACTTCACAACGACTTGGTCTAATTGACGTGTTAACATAATTCGACTGTCACTCGTCTTGTCGCGCAAAACATTTTTTTTTATTTATTTTAATTTTGTCGGTGTGCGCAATTACGTGGGAGGAATTACTAATTTTGATGTCTTCTTTAAACACAAAAAAATAGCCACCGTCTGTCTTAATTTATTCAACACCTACTGTTCACACTTTGGGTTAATAACCCGCATAGCACACACGTCAGAGAACACACCACTGGATGGAATGTTTGGATAATAAATGCAATGTGTGTGCACTCACCATAGGACAAACACCGACAGTGAGTTGGAAGTTTTTAGTGTTGAGCCTACCCCAAAAAGGTTTGGTAATATAATGATAATTTTGAAAATTGTTTACATGAATTGAAACACAATAAGCAATCAGTCATGTGCACTGGAGCACAGTGGTTGGCTGCAAGTAAGTCGAGCCGAAATGGCTTTTTGGATAGACCAACACTTAATTCTGCTTAATGAGGTAACCAGCATGAGTTAATGAAGTGCATTAGCGAGTGCGAGTGTTGAATGGAGTGGAGCAGCGGTAGATATTGCGTAAAAGTCATTGGCCACGGATTATCCCTAATTGTTGCGGGAGGCGGCTCGCGGCTGTTTTCAAATCAGATATGTCTTTGATATCTCGAGCGGAAGAGTTGTTGAGCAAGTGTAGCAGCGGAAATCAATGACCATTGGCTTGGGTTGAGATAGGAGCTTCATGTAACATGATTGGGAAGCGGAATTTGAACGCTTCAGGTGGTTTTCAAGTAAAAGGTCATAGTGCTCTGAGTTTTAATGAGCTGTGCGGATGCACTCCATGAATGGATAGAAGAGGAAAGCTTTCCCCAGCCATCGCATCGGTAATGACTCGTTTTGAGAAGAGCAGCACATTATAGTGAGTTGGTGCACACAAAGAGGGCCAGAATGCGCTGATTGTTGCTACCAATCTTAAAATCGGTGACAACGTAGTTATTGTTCGAGGCGTCTATTTCTTGGACTTATCTAATGTCTATCGTAATGCAAACAAGGAGCTTAATGTTTCCCAACCAACGTCTTTCGTTTGCAGAATATTGTAGACAGAATCGTGTATGGAATTTTATGCAAGTCAAAGAAAATTAGTAAAAGCGGCTATATCCTGCCTTAAGCCAACCCTGTTGCATTAAAATAAGAAAAGTGTTATAAAATGACTTCTTTCCTTTTACATCCGTTTTCTGAGGTTGCTTGTCAAAAAGGGCGAATCAAGTCTCTTCATTTACAGCCATTCAAGCCGACCACTCGCCTGCCGCTAAGTATCTCAGTTTATATTATATATGCTGACTTTAATTGAATTTATTATTAGTAATATTATTAATGAATAAAAAATAATAATAGTTAGTCGAAAGTTTTCATTTTACGTAACCAACGATAACTTAACACAAGCCAAGCCGTACGATACTAAGGTTCAAGTCGAGAAGTATAGTTCCATGTGACCATATTTTACAGAAAATTTGTAAAATCATCTCCTCCAGTTTTGAAATCGTCAGCGGTTCCTTCTGTTTTCGTACACTTCCTCAGATTAATTGGATGTCGACTTAGGTGTCCAAGATCTTGGTCATAACCTCCGTTTAACTGTCTGCTAAAGATGTTCTTCCAAACTTTTAGCACCGACATTTACTCAACTAGATGGTATTTTTTTTTTAAGGTTTGCAACACTTTTTTTGTGACAATCTGCTGCTAGCTTTATTTTACCTATTTTTCTTGAAATTACGTTTACCATGCTAGGTATAGACTTACGATTCATGATCATGGACTAAGCTCTTTAAAACGTAGTCCAACAAAATCTGTGGTCAAAAGGCATAACCGCTTAAGTCTGTTTTGCTCATTGTTCAGGAGAGCAGTTTAAGGTTCTTTTTTTACTCTATTGACTCTAGTGACGTAAGCTGTTGTTTTTTTTTTTTAAATTGTGGCCACTTTTTTAAAGATATAAAGCTGAAAAAAATGTACAAAATAGATTTGGGTACGCTTAATCAAATGGCATCAAAATCTCAATTTCGTCTTAAGTCGATTTAAGCGGTTATGGTTTGTGGCCACTGAAACTGGACTTCCAGCCACGGCACCTATGCAAGACATCCGCAATTGTTTGGCTATTACTAGGCAGTGGTCCAGGTTCACACTTGAAAATATGCGGACACCCCGATCCTGATCCGACTGTCCGTCGGTCACAATGTGATCAATCTCTTTGTCTTTTGATCAGGAGGCAAGATATTATGCATTGAAAGATCTAAATGTGCCAAACGGTGCTGATACCATATTATCTGCTCTTTTGCAGATGTCGTCTCGCCTAGGCTACAAAAACCGACGGCACTGTCAAAGATGGCGACTTTTCCTATTCTGAAATCTTCTTCTCCCCTCTCTAAGAGGCATTCAACCGTCTCTCTATCTGCTGATTGAATTCAGCCAATCATTCAACTGAAGCTATCTGCCACTTTATCTGCTGGATAACTTATTTGTGAGATATCTGTAGATGCAGAACACAGTTAAAACATTCCCAAATAAATTGCTCGCCCATTCAAAACCAATTTTGAAGCAGACCGTGACTTGTTGGCTACTTTATCCACCGGATAGATATCTGGGTGTAAAAAACATTTAATTTTCAACAAGTTGTTATTGTTACACTTCGGCAAGTGATGCGAAAGTAAACAAACAACTTTGTCGGTTGACGGTTGGCCTCAGAGGCCTGTAATTAATTCAAGTGCCTGATGTCGCTGAAACTATTTTTAATGCTAAATGGTAACCTCTTCTTCGCGGCTGATTGATGGCTTTCTTTTACTATGAATTATTTAACGCTTTGACACGGCTGCGGCATTCAAAATATTGACATTCGTTCCTCGCTCAAATGCGACAAAAGCTGACCATAAATGCTTCCTAAAGTATTTGTTCGAAATCTGCTGGCTTCCGCCGATGCGATGATAAATGCAAACTCTCGTCGCTGAAAATCAAAGACCTTGTTATCATTTTGCATACAACTTCTAGACGGTTCTTTGTCGGTCTTGGTAATACAATAACACTCTCTAACCTTGCTTCCAATAGTTCAATATTCTCATCTGTAGAAAAACAAAAAACAACGCATCTAATGCAATCCAATGTGCGTGTAACAAATCATATTTCAATCAAACTCAATACGCGTGACCCACTTCTGACCGAGAGAAAAAAAAAATTAAAAAAAAAATAATCATTGAACAACAACAAACAAACCGTCGCGTCGGTCGTCGCAATGATTGACTGCCATCGGTCTGGCTTTTCATCTTCATGCCAAATACAATGTCACAGCGTCAATGCAAGACGATTAATGACTGCAACGCTCAATCATCGATAACACAAGGAAATTAAAAGCACATAACATTAAAACAATTGCAATCTCTATATGACATAATCGATTGTGAGTGTGCCCCTGCCACGAGAGGGGCCTGCAATTACAATAGTTCCATGTGAATGGTACAGGAAGAGAAACAAGGAGTGTAAACATAATTTAAGTGCGAAATTCTGGATTCAAAATCAGCACGCAAAAGAGCCACACGAAGAGGTCGTTTCGCCGAATCAATGATAAATATGGAGTAACAATGATAGTCATCACAATTCCTCGGGTGTTATAGCATTAAACCGACCTAAATATTATATTAGATTAACACACAGTCGCACACAGTTGTTGCAGCGCGAATAGTGCATCTACTCAAACTAACACAACGATATTCCCATTCAACCGCAAGACAATGCTCTCTGTATGGATCGTCTCACTCTTTCCCGCTTTCGATCTCTATAGCAATTCCAATGGTCTTCTCTGCACAAAAGAAGCGCGCGATTTGGAGGTCTCCTCTAAGCTTTCGATATCTATATGTTCAACGGTTGTTGCTGTTGTTGTTGTTGTTTGTGTGTTTTGCAGTTGAATTCTGCTTTGGGGGGAAGCTTGCACCAACGCCGGAGTAGTACACTACTCGACTAGTTTGCGCAAAACTCCCCAACTTCAGCACAAATGCAAACGCAAACGATTTAACTATAAAAGTGCTTCCAGATACTGGGTTTGGTATCATTAACCTGTTTACTCTTCAACTATCCGCAGCTAGTAGCGCAGACGCTTGGGAGAAGTAATATTATTTTTATTAATTTTTTTTTTTTTTTATATCGAGTTTGTTATTCAACTCTTTTGCTTTGAACAGACATACAAAAATCCGTAGCCTTTTGAATTTACTACCCGGATTCGTTTTGGAGTGGATTATTATTTGAAAATGAAACTGCTGGTAAGTTGATAGTGAAAAAAGAGCAAACCGAAAGTGGATTAAGTCAGAACATAGTGTTGAGTGAAGTTTCATAAATGTGAATAAAGTGCAGCGGGTCATTGAACTTTTTCCAGTCCTAAATGTGTTGTGAGAGCCAGTTGCACAAATGCTTAGTGAGAAACATATCCTAAAAGTCATAGCCTGTCCATGTGTAGTTAATATTTGATTTTGTTGTCTATTGTTGTGCAAGACTATTTTTTATTTCGAAATCGAGGATGGCTGACATTGTTCTCAAATGTATCACATGTCTATCATGTGATTTTTTTCATACAAAAAACCATCACAACACAACCTAGTTCGAATTCGAATTCATTATTACGTGTAAGATCCCACTGCGCAGATAATAAATCTATCATGAGAGATGTATCAATGAGGTTGGCAAACAAATTTTCCTACTAAGAAATGACTTTACCAAGACTTCAGAAAAATTGAAAAAGTTTTTAAAAAAATATATCAAGTAACCTGACATTTATGGAACAAATTCATTTTCCAAAAACCAATTTGGTCCTTTTTTCTTGTAAAACATACAACATGGGCTTCCTTATTCAAAGTTCAGAACAGAATAGGGAGAAATATAACTCTCATGGGAGATTCTTCTAACATCACGTTGCAAAACTATCCCAACAACTTGCTCCTTTTATTAGTGGAACCGAGCACAAGTGCTTCATTATTTATATGTATCTCTCATGCGATATATTTTGAAGTAGGTATATCATGTAACAAAACAATAATCATTTCTCTTCTATTGATCCTTAAATGCAACAAACCTTTCACAAACTGCCTTTGTTTAAAATTCTGACTTATTTAAAGAGCATGATATATATCATGTAACAAAAATATCATGTCTATTTCAAGTATGAGGATCATTTTTTAAGCCAAGTATTTGATTTTGTAAATCAAAGGAAACGGTTTCGACACGATTCTTAAATTTCTCCCATGATATATATTTCAAGGAAAAAGGCTTCAAAATCTAACCAATAGTTCGCAACTACACCAAAGTGTAATTTCTTAATCGAATCAATCACAATTAGACATAGCAAAGTGTAGCATGCGACAGATTTTAAGGCGTGCAAGTTTACACGTAGCAAAACTGTCTACAAACTTAAGAAAGTCCAGGAAAACAGCCTGAAAAGCTTGATATTCTAGAAAATTCAATTGCTAGCTGACATTAGAAATCTGCTTCAAACTACACACCCAATTAAACCTCCCACAAAATGCTTAATACCATTCCATCCATTGCACTTTTCAAAACAGAAAACAGCATGTCTCCTAGCCTTAGTGCTAACCTTCGCCTATGCCGAAGAGGAGAAGCAACCTATTGAAGAACAACAAGCTGAAGAGAAACCCTCGGAAGCTGAGGCATCCTCCAGCGATGACACCACCAAGATCAAGCGTGGCCTCCACAGCTTTGGTGACTACCATCACAGCTATCCCGCTCACGAGGAGAAAACTATAACCATCTACAAGAAGGTCCCATACCCAGTGCCAATCACCAAGCACGTTCCAGTGCCAGTTGAAAAGAAAGTCCCATACCCTGTGGAGGTGAAAGTACCCAAGCCATACGCCGTTATCAAGCACGTGCCCTATGAAGTCAAGGAAATCATTAAGGTGCCCTATGACGTCCCAGCTCCATACCCCGTTGAGAAGAAAGTCCCGGTCGCCGTCCATGTCCCATACGACAACCCCGTCCCAGTGAAGGTGTACGTGCCAGCTCCCTACCCAGTCGAGAAGAAAGTCCATGTGCCCGTAAAGGTTCATGTGCCAGCTCCATACCCAGTCGAAAAGAAGGTCCCATACCCAGTCAAGGTGCATGTCCCTGTCGACAAGCCATACCCAGTCGAAAAGATCGTCCACTACCCCGTCAAAGTGCACTACGACAAACCAGTCCCATACAATGTCGACAAACCAGTTCCATATAATGTCGACAAACCAGTCCCAGTTACCGTCATCAAGAAGGTACCAGTTGCCGTGCACGTTAAGGTAGACCGTCCCGTAGCCGTCCATGTCGACAAGCCAGTCCCATACGAAGTTAAGGTTCATGTCCCAGCTCCCTATCCAGTGATCAAGGAAATTCCAGTCAAAATCGAAAAACACGTTCCATACCCAGTTAAGGTGGCCGTCGAGAAACCCTACCCCGTTCACATTGAGAAACACGTGCCCGAGTACCATGAAAAGCACGTCACCTACAAAGAACCAGAGTTCCATCACAAGAAAATCGAGTCCGGTGGTGATGAACATCACCACAGCTTCGACCACCACGAACACCACGAACACCACGAACACCAAGAACACCACGAACATGAGCATGAACATCATCATGAGCATGATTTCTAAAGGATCGATGGAAAGCAGAAGGCAAAAATCAGGAGAAGATGATAAAAGTATTCCAAATAAAAAAAAAACACAATTTTTTTGTTTTTATTATGTAATGTATAAATGTGAAAAACTTGATCTGATATAATTTTAAGTCAACCAGGATGAGATGAGATAGATTTTTTTTTTATTTTGTTTTACTAGGAGAACCATGTTTTTTATGATTTTAATTTCTAATGTTTTTTTATTAAATTTTGTGTCAAATGAATATGCCAAATGATTGTAGACGACGAAATAATAAAAATTGTATTTTTTAAAAAAATGTTTTTATATGTTACTCTTTCATAGTTTAAAAAAAATGATTTATATTTGCAGTTGCAAAAAAGCAGCCCTAACAGAGCAGTAAAAAAATCCTAAACCTCACTTTTAACTTTGGTCATGCGACTTTAGATGAAGCCATGACGAAAAGGCTCGACCCTTGCCAAATTTGAATTACAGGTTTACAGTGAAAGTTTAAGTAATCGAATTGAAATTGTATTTGAAAAATATTTTAAATTGTCCTAAGGACAGTCGTTAACGTATATTGAATTTTTACAATATCAGTTCACCAGCAAAATTGTTGCAAAGGGAAACTTAAGCCCCATGCATTTATTAAATACGGGTGCTGCTGTGAGTTCGGGTTGATTTTCTGGTCTCTTCACACCAAGTCTAAAAGCAACCTCGTATAATAAAATCCGCTCTAACAATCAGTTTAAAAATCCTGTCTTAATTGAAAAGCATGCAACTCCAATCGCATGAAAAATAGTCTTTGTGTGCCTTCTCACATTATTTAAATGAACGAGTTTTAATTTTCGCATTTATAATAAAAGTTGGCGGAAAACATGGCTCACGAAAATGGGAGAAAATTATACAGAATCGGCAGCGAGAACTATAAGAGCAAGACCAGTGAACTTCTCACCGGGTTGAACCCTTCAAAAATGAAAGCAGATCTTTAACTACAAAAAAAAAAGAAATTGATTCTCATTCGAGGTAGTAAGTAGTAAATGCAGATAAAAGGAGCTCCAACTGCGAAGTCAGGTGTCTACTAAAAATTAACCTTTAGCATTGGAAAGTCTGCAAATCTCAACTCTGCGGTGTTCAGGCGGACGCTAACAGAATGGCTGATTTTACTATTACTCAACTTCGTGAGCAAAAGGTTGATAGTTGCATAGCTTGTGTGCTGCAGCGCCATCTAGTGGGGAGCCAGAATTCGTCCATATCCATTTTCAGAATTTTTCGGAAATCTACTATTGATTTCAAAACAAACAAACCGAATCCTCTCTGTTTATGGCGCGGAATCATCAAGCAACCGTATAATTGATGGAGTACCCCAGGGCTCAGAACTCGGGCCAAACTTGTCCCACATAAATACACGTTCACATCAGATAAGCTTTTTCGTGTAAGTCTGTTTTCAGGGGAATCTAAAATGTAGACCATCCTAAAGCCCGTATGACACTAAATTTCTTCCTCATTTTTTTCATATTGAAGAGTCAGCGCTGTGTAAAAGAGACTGAAAGTGTATTATGAAAGGGGTAGCAATTGGCAGTCATCTTAAGTCGACTGAACGCAAAAACTAGATAAGTCTGGACTCTTCCCGAGAAGGTGGAAAACTGCATTTGTCCAGCCCGTCCCCAAAAAAGGCGAATCTTCTTCTCCCACCAACTACCGACCCATAGCACTTACATCCATTCTTTCTAAGGTCATGGAAACGCTGATAAATCGTCAGCTCACGAAATATCTTGAATCACGAAAACTCATTAATGACCGGCAGTACGGTTTTCGTGGCAACAGATCCACTGGTGATTTGATGGCTTATCTCACCGAAAAGTGGAACCAATCGCTACATCACTCCGGTGAAACGAAGATTGTTGCGCTTGATATTTCAAAGGCATTTGACAGAGTTTGGCACCAAGCTCTTTTATCGAAAATGCGTGCATATGGGATCGATGCGTCTCTTCTTCAATGGATTAGAAACTACCTTTCTGGCCGTTCAATTCAAGTTGTCTTGGACGGTTTCAAGTCTGAAACTCACCATATAAATGCTGGTGTTCCTCAAGGCTCCGTTTTGTCTCCGACTCTCTTTCTCATTTTCATAAATGATCTCCTGTCTGCAACATCTAATCCAATCCACTCCTTCGCCGATGACAGCACCCTCAGCTTCTCATATTCATTCCAGGACTCACGTCCCTGCTCTTCGGCCGTAGAACTGGAACGGCAACGTATGTTAAGCTCATTAAATTCCGATCTCGACAGCATTATAAAATGGGGTTCAGCCAATAGAGTGGAATTTAATGCTTCAAAAACACAATGCTGTCTGCTGTCATTAAAGCGAAACCAGAATCCTCAGCCATTATCCATGAATGGCACTTGCATCGCCGAAACCGAAAGACTTTCCATTCTCGGTATGTGTGTCCATGACAAACTCCGTTGGAATGACCACATACACGAAGTCGCCAAGAACGCTGCGAAATGTCTAGGTTTCCTTAAACGGTGCAAAAAATATTTTACCCCTTCTGATCTGGCTGCCATATACAAGGCGTTCATTCGCCCCAAACTTGAGTATAACTCTCATATCTGGTCTGGTGCGCCCAAAACCTCACTGCACCTGCTGGATAGGATTCAGAATCGTGCTTTAAAACTTATTGGAGACACAAATATAGCGAATTCTATAAATTCGCTTGAACATCGCAGAAATGTAACATGTCTTTCATTGTTTTATCGCTATTTTTACAAACAGTGCTCAAACGAAATTGCCAGCTGCATTCCACCCCTTCAACAATTCAACCGCAATACTCGCCAAGCCAGGAATGCCCATCAGTTTACCCTTCAGCCTATTTTCGGTCGTACTCTGAAATATAGAGATTCTTTCATAAGCCGTACAACACGAATGTGGAATGCCTTGCCCAGCTCGGTCTTTCCCCCTCGGTGCAACTTGCAGACATTTAAAACCAATGTGCATCGGAATCTCCTATCTTCTCTATCCCAATTTCCTTAACGCCCGCGCTGTGTACTTCAAACTACACCATAAGAGTAGTCACAACCTCTTTAGCGCGTGTTTATTATAAAAAAAAAAAAAAAAAAAAAAAAAGTCGGGAATGTCACTTTTCCTACGTCAGCCACGTACGCCAACTGTCAACTTAGTAATCAGTCACGAATATCTTGACTAGATTCGTCTGCTACCCCTCCATAAATGTCAACTGAAACAGCTGCTCACATGACCGATTTCGACCAATCAAAACCGAGATTCACTTAGTGAGAGAGCTGTATCTGATTTACTAAACTAGATACTTGAACGTCCCCATTGTCTACAAAGCAACCACAAATTTTCAAACGAATTTATTTTCAAATAATCCTGAAATGTAAAAAAAAAAAATTTAATTTTTGGTGCATTTTTTTCACATTTCTACATTTATAGAGTACGCAGTCAGTCCTATCGAGAATTTTCGTTCTAATTTTTCGTACTGCTTTAGTTTCATTTTAAAAGCAGAAAAAATGCAAAAAAATTTAGTGTCATATGGGCTTAAGCAAATCAATTAAAATCAGCGCCCACGTCAAAAGAAAACGAAACGAAAAAAATACAACGATCCTTCGCAATTTTGTTAATAGGCGTGTTTTTTGAGCTTCGTTTGCAGTAAAGTAAAGTAGGATTTTCAGCACGCAATTACAACAACTACGCTCTACTTGACACTTCGAGACTCGCAGTAGTTATTTTAATTTGTGTCGCTTTGCTGAGAACGAAGCTAAAAAAAAAAACGTCTAATATTATTTTAAAACTGTTCAGGTTCTGCTTGTACATTTTATATATATCTTTTTATGTATCTAATCAACTTTGCGTCAGAAAGTTTTAAAATGTCGCAGAGATCCCATAAATTTTCCGTCCGTAGGTAGAGCTTTACAGATTTTTTATTTCTTTATTATTTCGAAACATTTATCAACCTTCATTCAATATTATTTATTTATTTGAAATATTTATAAATACTTGCAGGTGGTAGAATTTAAAACATTCAATCCGGATTATCAATTTCAACAATTCTAAGTGAGTACCAATTTTTTTAAACATACCGAAAGCACAAGGAACTTTAAGGAATTCTTAATTGATATTCGAAAAGTGAATAACTAAAATACGGATATTCGTGCGAATAATCATCTGTGATAGGTACCCCGATATTAACTATAACTAGTCCACTCAGTGAATTCTGTTTTTTTTTTTAAAGATAGACCGTAAATTAATGATTTCTAAGCCCCCGAGCTCTTACATTATGGAACCATCGTTATCGGCAATTTTGCTAAACAGAATTTCTTCATCATATTTTCGATCGCGCCCATGACCGCTATCGTTTTGATGCACGCAATCGCTTTAATAATTATAAACATTGAAAATAACTTCAGTTCTTGTGAAGGCCGATGGATCTGTGTGTTTGGAAATAGGCCGACTTAACATTTGGCAACTTTTGCCTAAGAGCAGATCTCAAAACCGATCATATTTCAAATTCTATGCGGACATGGATTTAGTGTTAAATTGCTTGTCGAGGAGTGTGGGCCTTCCGTGGGGTTGCCAAAGTTTTGTGCTTTTCGGTGTCATTGCAAGACAAGAATTTTACGTGCTCCTATAAATAATATTCCCTAAATTGTACATAAACCTACATTGCATGCAAACCTACGATTGGCGATGGTTTAGGTCCTTTACGGGCAAGGGATAAACCATTCCCCCCGACGGGTAGGTATAACAATGGGTCCTGAGTGTGGCGCCAGCCCACCAACCTACTATTAGCGCACTTCGTCAAAAGTCCCTATATTTCTCCTGAACAAACCTCGTCCATATCCCAGCCAAGTGTGGGTGAAAATGGATTCCAGTTCCAGTAGCTATATGGACACGTCCATATACAAAGTAAGTCACCCTATTACACAATTCCAGTTTGTTTTCCCGCTCAACACTAAATTACAGATCTCCGGCCATTAAAACGAAAAGCCCCCTCGGAGCCTCTGGCGCTAAAACCCGCCATCAAGAGTGAAAGAAAATAAAACTTCCTGTTTGAGAGTACGGACACTATGTTATTTCTGATTACCTAAGCTGTGATCGTCGTAGCCGCCGCCGCTGCTGCTCTCTTGTCGTCGTAGAAGATTCGCATTTGTTTGGCAATGCAGCTGCAGATTGTGCCGTGCTTTTCTGTCCCACTACCACTTCCCCTTAACAAAATATCGATGAGTAAATAAAAAAGAAAAATATCCCCAAGCACCGTGTGTGTATGTGGGACGCGCTGCTAACCGATATTATTATGATATTGCATAATACAAAACAACTCTCTTACCTACTTAGCTCAGTTGCGATTTGTACAGAGCGGTGTATTGTGGTAGTTTTGCAATTGTCAAGTCTTGTAGCTTTTTGACAATATTCGGCCATTTTCGTGGACGGCGCGCTTTCACATGACCGTTACAAGAAAACGACATGCACAACCGACTTGTGGTTGGCCAATTAAAATGATAAATTTATTCGACTGCAGTGATAGATGTATCGTGCGCTCTTGCTAACCAGTTCTCTCAGTTGGACTTTCTTAACAAACTAATTCCGACAGTTTTCAATGAAGTGCAGTTTTGTGTTGGCCCCCCCACTTACACAAATTAACATATTACAATAATAGATGACCGACAGTCTTGCGATGGCGCCAAAACTGTGTAAAAACCAAAGCGCGCATGCGTAATCAACGTAACCAGCGGTAGCTGCTTTTCAGTTAAGTTATGTAAATTTGTAACTGAAAAACACACAATTACAGTCGTAATACAATAATTTTAATAGACCGTTTTTGTATGCATAATTTTAGGTGGACAACAATTGGGTATAAAATCGTGTGTCACATAATTAAAATTTGCACGAGATAATCTTAGGGCTATGGGTACTCACTTGATGTAGGGTATATTGGCGGGAATGTGGTATTTTGCTCCGGGGTCGAAATCACTTTCCGATCGCAGTCTGGGTGGTTTCACGCCGCCATATTTCTCTCTGAAATTGATTTGAAAAATGATTTTAACAGAATAAGCAATAAAGACAAGTTTGCACTTTTTTTTAGTAAACAAATTGAAGGTAGGTATTTTGAAGTTCAAAAATTCAGTCTGGAAATTACAATAAAAAAGACCGGAAACACAAAATTTTAAAGTAGACCGCAAAACATTAAAAGACCAGAAATATCCGGAAATCTGTCAAAATCTTTCGGACTTCAGCGCCTATTTTTCTCCGGTAAGACAAAGACAAGTTTTCACTTTTTTTTAGTAAAAAAATTTAAGGTAGATACTTTGAAGTTCTAAAATTCAGTCTGGAAATTACAATAAAAAAGACCGGAAACACAAAATTTTAAACTAGACCGCAAAACATTAAAAGACCAGAAAAACAAAATCGGAAATCGGCCAAAATCTTTCGGACTTCGAAGCCTTTTTTTCTCCTGCCTTTTTTTACACACTTCCAATCTTTTGTATTCCGGGCTTTCGCATTAACGGAAATCAAACTATCAATTGTTCAAAAACCCTCTAAAAGATTATGTTTCTACAATGTTTACAAAAAGACTGCTTTATCATATTGAACTTTGACAGCTCGCAGCACACCTGCTCGGAATACCGACGGCATTTATGGCATTTGTGCGGAAAGAATCATATCAAACATATTTTTGTTAAAGCCAGTCATTTTGTAGATGCACGGCAATACAATTAAACCTGTTACAGTTTTCTCACTCATACTCATTAGCAGTCCCTTTCTGTTTTGTTAGCGCACATGAAATAATTTATTCTTCGCATAAGCAAAAACTTGATTTACTCCTACAAATTCCGTCAGATATGTAGTTAGCTGAGTCTAAAAGATGTCTTTGTATGATTGTCTATAAGTAAGGGTGATATTGTACCTTTTAGGTTTCTTGTGTGCGCTTAAGCCTGGGCATGTGCGATAAGAAAAATGGATGCATAACTTTGCTTTGTGTTTTCTTCTTCGGCTATTTAGCATGTGCGCTTCAAAATATATGCACACGAGGACCAACTGTCTGAACATTTTTCATGCCATTCGTGTTATCGCATCGCCTGATGCTATAAACCATCGGTGGATTTCAAATTCCATTCCGTGCGATAGTAAACATATCAGAAACAACTGACTCACGAGTGGTAACACATTTTTTATCACCAACCTTAAGCGCACATCTGTGAGCTCTTCTTGAAGTCCTCTTAATGTAATGTACTACTGCAGGTACTAACCTCAAATCCCAGAAATGGCAATTCATGGTGCTCTTCGTTGTCCTTCCACTGAACAGGTCATACCGCCAGTTGTCCATTGCCAGTGCAAATGGCAGAAAAGCCACCTTATCCAGCGCCATCGTAAAAAGATAATTGATGTCATATGAATAGTCATCGACGGACCTCTGAATGAGTCCAATTGTTTGCAAGTGCTTCAGCGTTGACACCGACAAGCTTATCGCGTCGCCAACTGCTTGATGAAATGCTACAACGACGAACCAGGTCTGTAGAAGGCCTTTTAAAATCAAATTCATAACTAACCTGGATTAGCGCCATTCCTAAAGACCTTCGGTTGATGTCTGTACTGCAGGAAGTAGTGAATATGCGCCATCTCGTGGTGCACACTGATCAAGCTCTTTTGATCGATAGTTGCGCACATTTTAATTCGATAGTCGTGCCGATTGCAAAAGTCCCAAGCCGACGGTTCGCAAAGTATGGGTCGATCCAGGGGTTGTTCGAAGATGGAGTTTGCAAAGAACCCCGGTCCCAGCGCTGTGAAATTGATGGAGGTGAAAAATTCTTCCGCCTGTTGGTACATTGCCGCTGGAGTGTAGCCCACCTCTATCATGCGAGGTGTTACATCGATGATAGTCCTACCAGGATAGGGAATTATTATGTCCAAGATGTTCGTCCAGGACTGGCCGAACATGTTGCCGAGTATATGCGAGGGGATTGGTGCTATGCGGCTAATCCGTTCCGGGCCGTAGTATTCTCGCAGTTTGCGACGCACATAGGCGTGAAGAACTTCGTAGAAGGGCCGTATTTCTTCCCACACAATCTCGAGATCTTCGCGAAAACTGCCAGACTCGTAGGCCATGTACCAGTAATCGCCGGCATTGGTGAGATCTGACAAAGCCACACAAATTAGAGCTACGGAAGGACCTGTTAAATCAAAACTTACTATTAACCAAGGCAACTTCGCTCATCACATCGATCAATTGCTTGTAGCTGTCGCGCATTTCACGGCCGGCCTTTCGATGATACTCCGTCCAGGTGTACTCCAATTCACCCCAATCCCGACTATGGGCCATGATGTCTCTAAGCTCTGGATGATACCGCAAGGCACATTGAAACGGTTTCTCATAGGCACAGATGCTGGCGTCATTGTACAGAACCAGCATCTCATTTATCAGCCGATTATACTGCAAATGGTACTCCTTAAGTCAGTTGGACAACATTTCAGAAATCGCTTACCCTCTCCAATTGGTCAAAAGGCAGGCTATTCGGTCCAGCCTCCGACTGCAGCACCAATTGCCTAAACAACTTTCGATCAAATATCAAATCGCGATTTATTCTCTTCGTCTGTTCCACGACCACACGTTGGTACTCGGCATACCGCTGCTGCGCAAAGAGCTGAAATATAAAAAAAAATCGTACAACAATGTCATTGCAACCACGGCAAGTCCCTAGAAAATCCAGCTCAATGTTAAGCCCTTGAATTTGGCGCATACACACACGCCTCTGACCGCATTTCAGCTTTTAACCACATGGTGACACGTAAGGCACATAAGACGCAGACACACCGATTAGATCACTTGCGGAAAATTACAGCTGGGAAATTTTGTTCTCCCAAGTGTAATTGTGTATTTTGTTCGCACGCGATGAATGTCGAGGAAACACAACAAATTTCTATATCCTAGTGAACTTACCGCTTCGGTTTGGGTGCGGTGATTCACGTTCGTCTCGAAATTCCACTGGGCGACGACATTCGCCGAACATTCCAGCGATCCTTGGTGATCGGTCTCAACCAAAATGTTTCGCAGCTTCTCCATTTCGATCTGTGATCGACGATCTTGTTCGTACTGGTAGCGATCCTCATCGAAGCGGCTGTTCGGGTTTGAACGATCACTGAAGTTGAACTGATTGTTTGGATAGTGATCACTTGGATACCGATCGTTTTGATCGTAAGGCCTTCGAGTTGTAAATCGATCCTGTTCGTTCGCATCGTAGGGCCGACGAGTGGTGAACCGATCTTGATCCTGCCTATTTAGGTCGAAGCTATCTCGACTGTAAGGCGAATCTGAGGATCGGTTTTGAAAGGGGGTCGGGTAGCTGTATCCATATCTCGTCATAATGCGATCGTCATAGGGTTGGCCGTTCTAAAAAAAATTAATGCGAGTGTTAAGGGCGCCCATTTGTGTCCGCACATTCTCAAACTCACCCGAAAGTCATCCGCCTGATCGTCATTCGTGTCGTCCGAATATGGCGGCCCGAATCTGTCGCTGCGATCAGATCCATAGCCCACGCCCTTGGGCGTGTAGCTGTTGAAGATCACATCGGGTCTTGTAAATGGAGTCGTTAGGGGTGGAAGATCCAGCTGCGGATTTGTGCGGGCCACACAACATTCAATAAACACTAAACACAAGACAAAAACTAGTGAAGACATGTTGGAAAATATATTTCCCTTTCAAAAGGACCGAAGATCAAGATCAGCGCCGTCGGAATTATTTGCACTTGGAGACTTAAACACGACTAATTCGCGACTGTAAAGAAGCAGGCTGAAAACGAAAAAAAAAAAAAAACAATGACAATAACTTTAGAATTGGTGATAGTCACGACGAGTGGGGGCTGACGTTAACGTCTATGTAATTTAGCATATGGTGTGTGAAATTATTATCACAACGCTAGATATGCGGGTATTGAATGGCTGACGGGCATTGGTAGTAACCTCAATTTGTTCCCAGCACTACCTGTAGAGAAATGCACGTATTATATGCATGGTTTGTGTTTAGTTTAAATTGATAAAGAGTTCCCATAGTGGAGGAGTTTAAGCGACAGATGTCAGCGGATCTTTACGTGGTGGGTGAGGTTTTTTTTGAGGTTGTCATTTGGTCGAACGCTGTCGAGATGAATCCGTTGAGACAATCTTTTTTTAAAATGGCACACCAAAGAGCATTCAGGTTCAGTTCAAACTCCATTCCATTGGCGCGGTGCTTAAGCAGCTCTTATATTTTACTTTAAGGTCGAAGGCAGCGTAATGCTCACTCAGTACAGTTTGCGGGGTTCCATTTTGACAGCTACAACTCACTGCCTAAGATCAGCAGTTATTGCGTACCGTTGCATGTTTTTGGGCGAAATCTATCGAGTTTCCAAAAGAAATAAAATTTCATTGCATAATCACAGGCGCTTTGATAATAAACTCGCCAGCTTTGTTCAGTAAAGTTGACAAATAAAATCGCAAATATAATTCGATTGCATGTCTTAGCAACGCGACACGCATTCTATAGCATTTTCAGCTTGTAGGTACGCAGAGTGCAATTAACTTTACACTACGCTCGTGGGATTTAATTTGTCTGAATGACTGCGATGACGAAGCGTCGAAGGCTCATTTGTCTTTTCGTGTAGTCACATATTCACTTGAGTTATTATACAGTAATTTCGACTATAAATCCTTAACAACTTGATCTGTTTGACGTTGACTAATGCAGACGTTGTTACATCACAACACTGTGTGACTCGTTGATATTTTTATTATTCGATATTTCGCTACATAAAAATGTGAAATCCAGTCTGTCAGTGTGAAGGGTGTGTCATGTGTCTTAGCAAAGAAATTGCTTACTAATTTCTATCTCATCTCCTCAATTAAGATTTTATTTCTTTTTTTTTAAGAGTGATTCCGCCATACCAATAATTTAATAAAATTTAATGTCCAGGCTAAATTTTTCGAACTCACAATGGCGAAATTTTCCATGCAAACTTATATTGTGATCTATAAAATATTTAGTGCGGAGGTTAAAAATGATTATTAGTAAGGCCCATTGCGGTCGAAACGATGGTTTGTAGATTTGAACAAAAATTTTAATGAGCTGACTGTTGTTCTACATTTTTCCTTTTTTTTTTGTTAATTTTATGATTTATTTCATTTTAAGTTGATCACGAATTTACTGATGCAAAGTTGTTTGGAGATTGTCGCACACAATTTAGAAAACATCAGAAACGAAGTAAGCTTTGCAATAAACTAAACAGTCGGAGACTGCCTTCGAAAATACTGCTCTTGCAAAGACATTCCTGTCAGAAAGTAAACCTCGGACGCCGCTTCATCGTCAATTGGACAGTTGATTATTTGAACAGTTGAATCCTGACAGTATTTTTTTAATTTTTGTAGATAATTCGGTTTTTACCTTGTTAGGAAGTGCACCTCCCTCGCTTCGGTTCGCCGTCAATTGACCAGTTGAATTCTGACAGTTATTCATTCGTTTTTTTAGACACTTTTGTTTCTCTTTTTTCTGTCAGAAAGTGAGCCTTACTCTACGCTTCACCGTCAATTGAGGAAGGATCTAGTTCTTCCGCCACTTGAGCGATAATCACTAGGCTATTCCACTGAATACAGAGAATTCCTTTGAGGTCCTGTTTTCCATTTATGTATTGATTTTCAAACTTTAAAATGTTCCTGCCATTTTTATATAAAAATTTGAAAATATTACCATCGCATTCCTTCACTTTATTATTATTTGAGGAGACTTATCCACAAGCAGATAGTCAAATTCGTTAAATAAAATTTTAAATAATACTTTTTCTTATTTAACTTTATTTTTTACTTAACCAAATTTATCTTATAGAATAAATTATTAAACTATATCTAATACCCTAAAAAAATATACATATTTTCATTTACAAACTAATGAAGGTAGTAGTTTAGTAGTTTGGCTTTTTGCTTGCTTCTTCAAACGCATTCTAAAATGGAATAGAACATTTTAATTCTTTGAGCACAAAATATAAATATAAAGACATTGGATATTGAAATTTTACAAACGAACGCACCTACTTGGCCCACAATGCAAAAACAAAAAGGCTCTCCCCCGTATTAGTAAACAAATTTGCACAAATAAAATAGCTAGTAGACGTCAGATGCAACAATTTGACATAACTGCTGAGTAACGAGTTGATAACTTTTACGCAGGGTTTATTAATACGGGGGTGTTTGTTTTGTTAAGTTTTACTGGTAGATGAGTTGATAACTTTCAAGCAGTTTTTATTAATACAAGGGTATTTGTTGTCTTGTTAATTTTTACTCGTAGGCAAGTAGATGTGTTCGTTTGACAAAAATTCAATATTTTACTTTTTATTGAACTTACGTTTCGACTCAACCCATCCTATCTCTTCGTTATTAAATTTATTTATTTTCTCTAGCCACTCATATAGAGGACTGAAGAACTCCAGAAAACCAGTGACATCGAGTTCACTCTCACCGGTCATGGTGAAGAGAACTTCTTTCCAGGATTTTGACGAGCCAATCGACATTGCGTCTCTAAGAAATAAAAGCAGTTGTTATATTTAATATTATTTCACAAGTTTTAAAAATATTTCAAACAGTTTTTAAGAATATTCTTATTTGTACCTGTTTTTTTTTAGCTTTGATCTCAGCAAAGCAAAGTAAAGTAAGATTTTCAGCACGCAATTACAAAAACTACTGTGAGTCACGAAGTGTCATATAGCGTGATGAAAATCCGAATTTACTTTGCTTTACTGACATCGAAGCTCAAAAACAGGCCTATTTTAAACGGAAGCAATTGTTCGTCTATACCTTTTTTTAAAGTCTGAATGAAATCAATTTGTTTATGCAATGCAATCGGATTATAAGTTTTTCAAATTTGAATGTTGCGAAATTATTTCTCCGCCTTTTTTCTGATTGATATCAACAAAACTAAAAACAATAGAAACCATTTTTGCTTATCCAACTCGTCACATTTTTAGCCATTGTTTACATTTTTGACCTTCGGAATAAAATACTTTCCACCATTTAGTTAATGACAACCGTCATACGCTGCTGATTGACAGTCTGTGACTAATCCAACAACTCTTTTGATCTGTTCATATGTATGCAAATTTAATTAGCGTCTTGGGGAATGCCAACATGTTTATCTGTGAAACGTTTTACAAAGTAACGCCTTTGCTGTTCATTCAAATTAGCAAGCAAAGGCTTTTACTTAATTTGCATTCATTTCGCATATATTTGTGATGACAACTGGTCGGTATTTTACTTGTCATTCGACATGGGAAGGACCATTTCGCGATTAAAAAGGACATATAGTTTAAGCACATTCTCATAATAAAAAGAGAGAATTCACAACCGACAGAGCAACAACAAAGGGAGAACTTAATTGGGATTAATCTAACTTAAGCCGATGCACAAATTCATTCAAATTGAATTTTAAAAATAGGACAAGTGTCAAAGTGAGTTCAAACGTTTGACTGAACTAAAGCGGATTTTCCTTCCCATTTTCAACTAGCTTAAGCTACCTACAACAAGTTTTTAAACAACATTTTTTGCTGTACCTGCTGACAGATTTTTCAAAGAAAAATCTAATTTCCAAAACTGCATTGATTTGGTGAAAAGGATTGGACATATAGACAGCCATTTAAAAAAATTATTCTATAAGCTGTTTGAAGTATCACACATAAAAAAATTATGTTGGCTTATGCTACTGTCAAAAGCTACTAAAAATCCACTAAATCGCTTGTTGTGACACAAACATCTTGTTATTGCCACGAAGAGAAATTACTATTTGATCGTTCATTAGCTTAAGCTGGATTGTATTACGTTGATTAGCTGTAGTTGGCTTTAAGTGGCTACAAGTGTGTAGAAAGTACATTTTTCATTCTCGTCGAATTGTTTGCCCGATTTTTTGAATTTTAACAGAGCATTGTCCGGGAAACTACACGGAAAGTCTGGTCAGCTCTTGTTTCACAAAGAGGGGGTGGGTCAGACGTGACTAAGTGACAGAATCTCGTTTTTGATGCTTACATAAAATCGACTTTAACTTTACACACATCGATACGGTACTGTCGATTCGGATCCTGATCGGCAGCTCCTCTCCCAATTTCCGACCCCGACCAAACCCAAATAATAAACCACTAATACTCACATCACCCAAGCACCAACATCCCTCTGTCCGGAAAGGTCACACAAGTCCAGGGGATACTCTGGATCGCCCTTCCGATACTGGCCCGTTCGCTCACAGAAGTTCTTATATATTTGGAACTGCAGGATGATACTCATGATAGGACTGAAAACGAAAATAAAATTATATTCGTTTTTCGAACCATATTTCATGGACTTTATCGAACCTCGAATACTGGTCATCCACCTCGACTAGTAACTTCGATGGAGCATCAAACTCAGCACTGCTCCGCTGAACTGGTGGCGCTGCTCCTGTAAACCTCTCTGTCAGCTCCCAATAGGCGCAGTTGTCGAGGTTCTTGACTTTGTCATCCAACACACCCACGCGGTATTTGTCCAACACGTAGAATATCGGAATGAGGAAGACGTTTCTGAGGCCCTGGAAGGAAGAATCAATTTTAGTCAACCATAGTCGATCTGTAGGAGTTTTCTTCCTTACAAGCAAATAAAGCCGATTTACCCTCGCCTCGTAGGTGTCAAAACCGGGCTTGGTGAAACCAATTTTTTGTAGAAATCTCGGCGACGTCGCCGACAGGCTGAATACCTTGCCAATGGCATCTGCGAAGTTGGGAAGTGGCTCCTCTTGAAAGAGCGTCGGCAAGTGCTTGTAGGACTGGTAGTAGAAGTAGTCGGTCAGCGCCTCAAACATGTTCGTATACCGTTCCTCATCCGCCATCGGGCAGAAGGAGAAATTTATCCGATTGATGCCGTAGTACTTCCAAGTCTTGCTCCAACAGGTCATAAGACGTTCATTGACATCGGATTTTGGCCTGGCGCTGTCCTTCCAGAAGGTACTGAAAAAAGACAACTCTAGTTGTGGTAATCCTGCGTGAGCCATGAGAACCTACCTCGGTATCGATGGCATTCCAATGGACATGTAGAAGTTAGAAGCCGTGCTGAACAACGAGAACGGCGTGGTAAGTCCATTCGCTACCAGGCCCGCTGTGATGTTGGGCAAACCCACATCGGGATAGGGTAAGTCAATCTTCCAGTCGCCATTCATGTCGCGATATGAACTTCCAATGAAGATCTCTGCCAAGTGCTGAGGATACGGTGCCGAGTACGGAATCAATTCCGGTCCATACTTGAGCCTCAATGTCGACCTCACAAAAGCATGGAACTGCAAGAAGAGAGGCCCCAGGTCGGTCATAAGTTTGTCCAGGGTCGCCATAGTCTCAGAGGTATCTCCTTCAATGGCCTTAAGCCAGAAGTCTGCAGCACTGCTGTAACCTTAAAAGGAGGACCGTCCATCACTAAGGAGTCACACTGAATTGCGATTACTTACCATTTAAAGTGGCAGTCTTCTTGTAAAGCTCGGCAAACCTCTGGAAAGTTGCTCGGCTTCGCAGGCCAGACTTTTGGCGCCACTCCAGCCAATAGTACTTGATCTCGTCGACATCTGTAGAGTCCTGCAGAATTTCCTGAACCTCCGGAATCAACCTCAGACTGCAGTTGCCAAAGTCTTTGTAGGAACAGAGGCCAATCGTTTTGTAAATGTCACTCATGTTGCCCACCACATCGTGCAGCTGCATCTGGTCACTGTCATCCAGCGCATCATATCCAGGATCGGGGATTTGTTCAAGCTGTCGACGCAGACTGGGGTTTGTGATCTTTGCTCGTTTCAATTTAGTCACTTTGCTAGCTATGCTCTTGATGAAGTCCATTGTGGCGAAGGTGGGATCTTCTGTACTGCCCGGTTGCTCCTTCGAGTCGGTTATTTCCTCCCTCCAACTGTACTCCACCTGATTGTTATACAGCTCAGCCAGGCGTGCATTAACCCCGACAAGGAACTCCTCAGCAACTGCGTCGGGATCATCGGCACTTTGTAAGGTCGGCCTAATAGCCAGCAACTGGAAGTATACAAAATGCGTTTTATTTAAGGCCGTCTCAAGGTACACAACCAGACTTACCGCAAAGATGATTAATCGCAAGGGATTCATGGTTCATGGAATCTGTAAAATAAAATCAAAATAAATCTTCGGAATTCGGTTCAAGTCAGTAATTAACCAAAGTCACAGGTTATGTAACCTTAAACCACTAAATCATTTGACTTAACCCAACCTATACGGGTGTACAAATCCATTTTGGCTATTAAGACGGCTTTTCGCAAATCACCGGTATCTCTTGTTCAACATTTTGTTTTGATTACCCTACCTGATGTCATTACAAACGAAACGAGTCAATATTTCATTTTGTATATAATTATTCTAAGATATTAACCTGTTGTGAGTTTGGGGTCAAGGCCAGTAAACAAATGGTATCTAATGGCACTTGCCTGAGCGTGTGGAGAAGGGGAATTCATTAATTGCATTTGATGTATGAGAAGTTCTAGCGGTTACTACAGATCGAGATAATGGTTCAAGTTCGGTACGTAAAAGATCCACTAGATTGTCGACAAGTTGCATAAAAAGCGAGTATGATTACTAATTGCGTCTGGACGTGTCACAGTGCAAGGCTAAGCGCGAAATCAACAACAGAGGCGCATATGAATTCAATTATTAATTTTGTTTAATGAAGCAAGCTTGACGTCTTTGCAAAATGAACCCATTTGAATGCACTTGTTGAATGAGTTGAGGGGAGTAACTAGTTGGAGAGTCTCTTACGTTTGAGATGGGATCGTCCGTTGCATCTCTCCAGGCTTACTTGACTTTTGTAGAATTTTAAAATGTTTCTCGAAGCTGTAAAACTTATCACAATGTTTATGGTGTTCCTCAAGATTCTGTGCTTTGGCCTGTATTTTTATCGCCCAATTGGTTGTGCCATATTTTACTGCTTCGTTTGTGGTTCCCTAGTTGACCAAGGTTGACCTCGTCCCTTAATCGAGGGCTGTACCCGTAGTGGTTAATATTGAAAGAGCAACAACCAATAGTTGTCATCGTGACTGAGATTTACATGCTAGGCTTACATTTATAGGCATAACCTGAAGCCCTCAGCACTGCTAAGACGCAACAACCTCTACAGCTTTGAACGCAAGTAGTATGCCGAACTTTTGATAACAATTTTGAGAATACCCTACATATTACGAACAGCAAGAATTTCCTTAAAAAAATTTGCTGTAGTTCTGAACTTCCAGCCTGGGGTTAGAAATGTAGGTAGCAGGGCACTCTTCTGCAGCCAAGACCGTGCATTGGAATTTGGAGTAGTGCACATCTAGATTCATCAACCTTAGGTGAGTTTTTAAGTTTACCTTCAAAGGCCTCTTTATAAGAATAAGCACGGCTAGATAAGTGAATCCCTTTGATTCTTTGACTTAAAATTGATTTTCTGACAATTTTAACTGGCCTTAGTCGACTCGAAAAGACCTTGAAGTTGACAGACTGATTGGTCTACAGTCTCTGAGGCCTTTCCAACTTTGGGAGTGAGAACAAAGTTTTGCCTTAGAATTTTTTACACAGTCTGCCCATAAATTTTGCCAACTTGATTTTAACCTTTTTAAAAGCTATCAAGTCTTGCGTCCTCTAGTCTGTTTAAAAAGAATGAGCTAGAAATTTTATTTTAAACAGGACTATAAATGCTTAGCTCAGTGCTGATTAGTCAGCTTTTTACCTAAGAAGGCTAAATAAAACACCCTGATAAGTCCACTCTTGCTGTACTGATCTGAAGCATAGATTCTTCCACAATCGTCGTGAGATTTACTCGTAATTGTTGTTTCAAAAGAGAAGAATTAACGATGAACTTTACGAGCTATACAGCGATATTTATGTACGTGGTTAAAATTAGGGATGATACGGAGCTTCGACTACGAATGTCAGAACCTCCGGTTGAAATTGCACCTCCGAATCTGGCTACGGTTCCGATATAACCACGTTGGAGGTTTTTCGGACCACCGTCGGTGACGAGACGGCCGATGAACATGATCGACAAAGAATTATCGAGTTGCGACATGTTACAAACTTTTTTTTCACTCTTTTGTTTATTTCAAATTTTTTTTTGTTAATTTTCAAATAAAAATGGATTTTTTTTCAAATTATTTTTTTTTTATAATTCGTGTCCATGTGCGACCCTCTCTTCCGACTTCGAATTCGGTAAAACCACCTCCGCAGCATCCCTAGTTAAAATCTAGGACATGTAGAGCTCATATAGATCAAAATTGCGGATCCGGCCCGCAGTCTTCGATTCTAAGTTAGAAAACCGACTCAGATGTCGTCAATTGAGCATTTGTGAGCAGTTGAATAGGAGGCTTAAAGAAGCCCCCGTTGACCCCGAACCTTAGCATCGCCCAAAGTTATCAGTTCTAATAAAAAAGGTCCTTTTAAGATCTTCAATAAATAAGAAGCCCCCGTTGACCCCGAACTTTAGCATCAGTTGCAATAAAAAAAAGTCCCAGACCTTCAATGAACATCTCTCCGCACAACCGTTCTCCGGCACCTACAAAATTTACATAGTTTCACCTAATAAACCGCCAAGAGATATTTGGTTCTGACACACAATGGAGAAATCGAAGCCACCCAGATAGGCACGCTGTTAACTACGAAAGCAAATCCACTCACGCTTTCGATTTCTAAAACCAACCGGCTGGAGAAGTGTTAACTGATTATGTTGAGTACGTTATAAAAAAACGATTTAAGCAAATATAGGCAGTGCAATATGGCTTTGGATTTAATTACAAATTTGGGGGCTAATGTCGTTTTGAAAAATTTACGTCAGGTGTCTCTCTCAGTGGTTCGTTATTTTGTGAACGGAATTTACCCGCGGTTTAAGGGGAATTGTCGGTCCACTTTCTTCTCAATGTCTTGCAATTCCCCACGTAACAGTCTGAAGATGAGCAATATCCCATTAAGACCGCACACATTTTTTTAATTCAAATTCTTTTTGCAACACACATCGTAAGGCCCTCACGTTAAGCTCTTTCCCGGATGTATAATTGCGGAAAGGAGATACATTTTGATGGCGGTTTTTCGCTTACAAGACGACATCTGCTCCAAAATGTAAAGGCGTCAAAGGCAAACCCTGTCTTGTCACACACTCGCTCACTATGAAGACGAATTGCCATCACACTGTTGCCACACGCCACGGCAATTAATTTCACAACATGTCAAAAACAAAACAAAAAAGAGACGCAAAACCCTTCGGCTTATGGACACGAAATCTGTCCAACAAGCCCGATCTCAGTCACTGATTAAGTAACTTTCGATTTTCTCTTTCAGCCTCGAGAGATCCAAATCAAATTGAGACACTACCACCGCGCACATAAATATTTTTACTTAAAATGCGTTATGTCGCCATCGTAACCACTCCGCCGCGGACTACAATCAAAATAATGCTAATTCAACACCGCAAACCTACGTAAAATGCAAATGTCCGCCCTTGACACTAGACAAGTCACAAATTTGTTTTGCCGCGAGTTAAGTATCCATAGCAAAACATATTGAGAAAAAAGATAACATTATTTGTATTCAATGATATCTTTAGTCTCTAGTACAGTCTTGCACACAACGCTACAATGATAACATATGTAAAAGAGATAATATCGTTTGTATACAATGTTGGAATATTATCTCTTCTTCATTATCAAGCAAGACGATTGTACGCTTGGGTCTCCTTGTAGATAGATAAGAAAAGTATATAAATACGACTGTATGATGAATTTATCGACAGTCTTATTGTAACTACATAGTAGCCTTAAGCTCCTTTTAGAATTAGTAAAAAGTATTTCAATAATAAAGGACATAGTTCCAAATAAATATTGTTTAATTTTAAAAGTAAGAACCAAGTGTTTTAATTGGCGATCCTGCCAGGAGGTTAAATATACTTTTTAACTTCAATCGAGCGGACCTCGGGAACAAGTAGTGAAATCTAGTATAAACAGAACACTCGCGTTACCGGTTACAAGAATTACCTAGCATAGCAGGTACAAATATAGCTCCTTCGTACGAAGCAGCAAAGCAATTCAGTGAAAGTGTATATGTGGAAAAAAAAACACACAAATTCGACGACAACAGACACGAGTTCAAAATGGAACAACTCGCAGTATTAATGGCAAGATTAGAAGCTTTAGAAACCAGGTGCAACACAGTAACACAAACCCTAGAGCACACACGCACAGAGAATGCAAGGTTAGCAGCAATAATAACTAACCAAAATCAAATAAACACTAATTTAGAAACAAAACTAAATGAAGTAAAATCTGGATTAGGCATAGTACCAAACATACCTGTGCTAGAGGAAATAAGAACCACATATACAGATGGTAGTGAAATACAGTTAGACGCATTTAAAAGCCTACCTATTTTCAACGGCGATCAATCAAATTATCGGTCGTGGCGCGAAGAAGCATCCAGATTAATGGACAGCATTAAAAACCTCAAAACACACAGTAAGTACGCAGCAGCATTGACTATAGTGAAAAGTAAAATACAGGGTGCAGCCGCGAATGTGTTAACTAATTATAACACAATTTTTAATTTTGAGGCGATACGTAACAGATTAGATTATACGTACTCTAATCAAGAACCTCTATACGTGCTACAAGACATGATGAAAGCCATCACGCAAAAAAGAAGCACACTGTCTGAATACCACGACGAGATAAATAAAAATCTCAATTTAATAATATCAAAAATCACTATGTCAGGTGATCCGCCGAATATAATCGACAGACTAATTAAAAATGCTAACGACGACGCAGTTCGTATATTCATTGATGGTATGAGTGACAACTTTACAAGAGGATCATTATATTCAGCTACAATAAATGATCTAGAACACGCATTCGCAATTGCTCGCAGAATAGAACATGATAATGTGCACAGGCATTTACATCTCACTCAAGATAAGCACCACAAAAATATGCCACATGAACACAGAAACGAAAGAAGACCAAATTATTCGAGCCAAACAACGAATTATCAACCCCAGAAGCAATACGATAATATGCAGCAACACAATCAAGGACCACGCCTAAACCCTTCCAAGAGAAATGACGGACCACAGCCGATGGAGATAAACTCGAGACAAATTGTACATGCACAGCGACAAAATTGGAATCAATACAAACCCGATGTATATAATCCACCAGCGAACGGTCAGGTAGAACGTGTAAACGGTACAATAACTGAACTGTCTAGAATATTCACAATTCAGAATAAAACAAGACTTATCGAAGAAATATTTAGAACAGTGCGTGAATTAAATAATTCTATACACTCAGTTACCGGTTTGAAACCTAGAGACATTTTCTTTAATCAAAATAAATATAGCAATAGTGAAATTATAATAAATAAACTAAACTCAGCATCCAAAAAAGTGATCGAACGTCTAAATAAAGGAACTCGACACAGAGAATATAAAAAAGGAGATAAGATAATGGTAAGAATCACAGGTCTTAGAAAGAAATCTAACGCCAGATACATAACAAGAATAGTAGAAGAAGATAAAGGAGACACTGTAATCTCTAAAGAGGGAATAAAAATTCACAAGGATAACATAAAGAATTATCATTTTTTAGATGACGAAAATATTAATATTCCTAACATTACTAGGAATTGTACAGAGTCAAGAAGGGCAAGGAAACGTTCAAATAACTGAGTTACTAAACAAGAAGTTTATACTTACGCAAACAGATGACGTGTATTTATTCAAAGAACAAACTTATTTGTTACATGCCACCAACCTGACTTCGATATTTCAACCTTACGTAAATATCGTAACTAGTAACTATCAACCTACACAAGAAGAAAAAATTTGGTTAAGTAAAATTAAGAATTTAGCAGACCAATTACAAGAACATACTAGGCATACTAGATCAATTAACTTTTTAGGAACAGCTTTCAAATATGTGTTTGGTAATCCTGACCATTATGACTTAGTTAACATAGAAACGAGTATAAATAATCTCATAGAAAACAATAATAAACAAAAAACTATAAATTCTAGATTCGAACAAATTTTGCAACAATTCGAAGGTCAGAGCCTTAAAGAACATTTAGTAATAGAACAAGTGTACGAACAATTATTATTATTGACCAGAACAATTAATGCAGCAAAAAATAATGAATATTTATCAGAAAGCCTAGACTTAGATGACATTAAAAATATTATTCAACATGAAATAATTCAAGTACCCATAATAAATATACTTGAGTACTCTAAAATATTATTAGCTAGAACTGATGAATTCTTCATCACAATATATAAATATCCAGTTCTAATTAAATCATGTAAATTGTATAAAGTAACACCCTTAAAATCAAAACATGGAAAAATCATTACAGATAAAACAATTGCCTTATGTAACCAAACTTATTTAAGAACAAGAAATTGTCAAAATCATCTAAGTAAAAACATTTGTGAAATTAACTTTGAAGAAGAAAATTGTCTTATTCCACTTTTAAAGAATATAACTTCAAAATGCAACATTAAACAAGAATACGATTACGACTTAGAAATTGAATCCGGTGTTATGTTATTAAGCGGTAAGCATAAGCTAAATAATCAAACAATTAATGGTATAAACTTAGTTACTTATGAAAATACTATAAATCTAGATGATAAAATATACAAAAACATGCATAAGCAAATTAAAGAAGTTATATTAAGAAATCATAATTCAGAGTCTTACATCGACCAAATAATTAAAGAAGATACAATGTACAAATTCGATAACATAGATACTTTAAAAAAACTAATTATTCCTTTTGAAGAAAAACCGATATTATCAACTATATACACAATTGTAACACTGATTGTTATTCTAGCATTTACGTACGTAATGATAAAAACTATACAATGTATAACAGATCGTCAAAAACAAAAAAAGATTGACGCATATAACAAAACTTATGAAAGAGAGATGTTAAAAATAGCGTCGAAAAATCGGGACGATTTCGTTTAACAAGGGGGGGAGTTAAGTATCCATAGCAAAACATATTGAGAAAAAAGATAACATTATTTGTATTCAATGATATCTTTAGTCTCTAGTACAGTCTTGCACACAACGCTACAATGATAACATATGTAAAAGAGATAATATCGTTTGTATACAATGTTGGAATATTATCTCTTCTTCATTATCAAGCAAGACGATTGTACGCTTGGGTCTCCTTGTAGATAGATAAGAAAAGTATATAAATACGACTGTATGATGAATTTATCGACAGTCTTATTGTAACTACATAGTAGCCTTAAGCTCCTTTTAGAATTAGTAAAAAGTATTTCAATAATAAAGGACATAGTTCCAAATAAATATTGTTTAATTTTAAAAGTAAGAACCAAGTGTTTTAATTCGCGCGAAACAATACCGACCTTGCACTTACACCAATCTCTTCAAAACACAATGCGACGTATCACCTGTCGCGATTAAATAGTATCCACGATACGAATCTCAAAGATTTTTGGTTTCAGCTCAAAAATTTCACTCAAAACACGCTGGAAACCGAGTCAAGTTTTTCTTACAGCGAGTATCTGTGTTATCACGTTAAAGTTCAAGGATAGGCCCAGTATATTGAGCTGACTCAAGTCGGCTGTCAAACCGGACTCGTTTGTGTCGATAATTGTTTTTCTAATCTATAGCGCTGCATCTTGTGAGTTATTTTTTTTTTGTTTTATAAGCCCAAGGTTAAAGCCATCCTGGCGGAACGTGTTCAAAGGCTTTGTTTTGTGAAAAGTTCAAAAAACAAACAGCCAGCTGCTAAACCAGTTTGTTAGTGCACGACTTTTACTTCCATTAACCGAAAATCGATTTAGCCATCAATGGGGCACTATTCTCTTGTGTTTCGTGCAAAATAAAGGGAAAGTTATGTTGATCGGCCAACAGCCGGCAAAAAGAGTTAAGCTAATTCACAAAAAATCACTCACACACACACCTGGGCTTAAGGTAAGCCACTTTCGAAAGTAGCTATGGTATAGAAGGAGAATTTTCTTTTCTTCTCGGGTTCGGCAATAGGTCGTTGTCAACGTTGTGGGTCCCGTTCAAAGTAGTGTTACCTCACGCGCGAATGGCTAAACGTAGACTGACGCGCTCAGCATTGAACAACCTGCGATCGCTTTGGTACCATTCGCAGCCAATGATGGCTGGTTGGCTGACTTGCCCGTAGCCTGTTGCTGTTGGTGCGGACAACTTTTTGGAGTCAAAGCATATTTTGTGGTCTCAATCGTCAATCTGGAACATGAAAGATACTTATGAGAGCGTGTGGTGCAGCAGCAACCGCATTCAGGTAGTTAAGTGTGATTGCACGCGCATTAGTGGCGCAATGACACAGTTAATGACTTGTGTGAGGCTGTCTTTCTCGGTGGACAAATATGCTGATGGAGTGTGTGCATACGTGTTTGCTGGGAGAGGACGACAAACACAGCTAGAGACAGTCCATTACGAATGTAAACAAATGCAGAGACCTGTAGAAAGTTGCGGTCTTTGCGCCGCCGCCATGCTAATGGGTATGGTCATTCATGGCATTCTTAGAAAGTGCGAAGTTTGTGCGTCATAACTGTACACATCGCACCGGTTTTGATTTACCGTCGTGGTTCATTCAACTTGAACTTGACTTTTTTCATACAAAAAAAAAAAAAAATTGCAATAGACAGCGAGATAGATGCAAAGTAATAAGTTTATTGCGCGTCGGGTTTGTGCCTTGGATTGAAGTGAGTGGGAAGGGCGAAGTGAGTGGGGTTTTGCTAAAAAAAACCTTGAAAAATCGCATCGCAAAACGAAAGTAGTCGCTGATTCACCTGAAAGTCCCGTCAATTGATATTTTTTTAATTTTATTTCTGGCCGTATATTTAGTACAGTATCTGTAACTTTAGTTGCGGGACCGAATGGTCTCCATCTCGATCCTTACGACACGCATTCTGAAACGAAAACCCCGTCAGATGGGAATTTTCCCGCAATTATTTCAACACTTACTATCAGATGGTGTCCATCCAATGTGGACATTGTTCTTGATATTCTCAGCCTCCAGCCAAACTCTTAAAGGCTCAAAGTATTCGGCAATGGCCTTGCCACTCATTATTCGCTCACCGGTAAAGGCCTCCATTGCATCGGGCCATGGCTTAGAGGCGCCCATCGACAACATAGCTCTGCGGGGACAAATCTCAATAACATCAGTTGAAAAGGGCTAAAAAATATTTGCTACTTACTCGAAAGCCTTTCCAGCCTCGGCGCTGCCATAGAAATCACAATTGTCCAGAGGCAGTTCGGGGTTGGTGGGGTCATACTGTCCAGCCTTCTCACAGGCTGACTTGTAGAACTGGAACTGAACGATGAAGGAAACAAGGTACCGCAGGTACTCAACATCAGCTGAGACATGGTACTTGGCGGGGGCGTCAAAGTCCTTCTCGGTCCTCACGATTGGAGGCTCAATGCCGGAGTACTCTTCCCTCAGCTTCCAGAAGGCGCAGTTCCAGTTTTCTTTCTTGACCTCACCGCGGAACAGGGCCCAACGATACTTGTCCATGGTGAAGGCGAATGGCAGGAAGGCAATCTTATCTAAAGCTGTCAGGAACAACTTGTTGAGACGGGACTCTTTGTCCTCTTTGTAGTCTTTGAGCAGACCGATTTTCTCCAAATGCCTCGGCGTGGATACAGACAGAGATAAGACGTCACCCACCGCCTCGTGGAATCCGGGATTGGCGCCAGTCCGGTATACATGGGGAAGGTGTTGGTATTGCAAGAAGTACTGAATGTGTCCCTGTTCGTGATGGACAGTGAACAGCTGGTCCTGTGTAACACGGGTGCACTGCTTGATGCGAACGTCGTCGATTAGGTAGAAGTCCCATGCACTCGCGTGGCAAATCAGATCGCGGCCATCGTCTGGCTTCTCAATGATGCTCTTCTCCCAGAATTGCCTGGAAAATATGTCAATTGTGAAAAGCAATTGATATACATCGCCTGCATGACTCACTGAGGAAGTCTCTTCAAATTCAGCGAAACAAAGAACTCGTCAGCCATCTCGAACATTTTCTTGGAATCGTATCCCTGGCGCACCATCTCGTCGGTGACGTCGACCAATGGCTTATCGGGGAACGGTGAGACAATGCTGGCAATTTCACCCCAAGTCTGGGCCCACATGTTGCCCAACAGATGCATTGGGATGGGTCCCTTCTCGGAAACGATTTTATCGCCATAGAACTGCCTCAAACGCCAGCGGACGTACGCATGGATCTGTTGGTACAATGGCTGGATTGCGGCGAAGATATCTTCCAACTGCTGTTCGAAGGTTTCGTCCTCGTATTCGTCGAGCCAAACTTCAGCGCCGGATGTGAAATCTATCAGAAAGAGTGTTTAAAAAACCCTACAAGTGCGATAAGACGCATGCTTACTGTTCAGTTGCGCCGCCTTCAAATTGAGTTCGACGTACTTCTCGAAGGGCTCCCTTACAGCTGTGCCCGCCTTGTTGTACCACATCTTCCAGTAGTACTTCAACTCCTCCGGATCCCGACTAGTGGCCAGAATCTCCGTCAACTCAGGCTCCAGTTGCATGTCGCACGTCATGCGGTCGGTGTAGCTGCATACCCTTACCTTGGCATAGTTTCCCTGCATCTCAGACAAGGTGGTCAGTAGCTCATCGTAGTCTTCCTCAGAAAGAGCAGCATAGCCTAGGTTGGACAACTTTTTGAACTGCCTATGCAAGTCCGCATCTTGGAAATTTTGCCAGTCAAACTGCAGCAGATCCACAGCGACTTGTTTCAGGAATCTCGCCGTATTTGCGGAGGCTTCGTTGCTGATCTTCTCATTTGCATCGGTAATATTGGAGTCGTAGGCCCACTGAGCCTCAGTGTCGAAGTTGATTATTTGATTGAGTTCAGCGTTCAAATTTTCCAGATATGCAGCTGCATCCTCCTCGGAGCCGCTTAAGCGGACATTCCTTCCGTGACAGAGCTGACAATGGCACACGAAATAATTAAGCAAACGATTTTAAATCGTTCATATGGAACTTACCGCCACAACTCCTACAATTAGGAGGATTAACTTCATTTCGACAAAAGTACAAGACCGGGTATTAAAAAGAGCTCCGGCTGCGCAGAATGTCGACTTTTAAATGGCAGTTCTCACAACAGATTTCGAATAGTTAATGATCGTATCTGATATAATTTACAGCAGGAAATCTAATCGCAACCCAGAGCGAGATAATACCACTTATCGTCTGTAGTAACTTGTGTCTGAGATTTAGTGGATAACACAAAAGTAAAGGAAATTGCGGGCCTTAAAAACATTAATAGCACTGAACTTATTTAATGATTATCTTATCGCAATTGCCACTGTACAAAATTAATAAATGAAAAGCTTGAAATAATAAATTAGCCATTCGAGGTACATAGCTCATTGTTGTTAACAGATAAATACGGGGTAAATTTATGTGACTGGTTTATTGCTGCCTTTGAGTGGATTGGACAGACTTTGTGAAGTTGTTCTGCCCTTAACAACTATTGAGATCGGGCTAGAACTTTACAATAAGAGATCATGAATGAAAGCCGTATTTATATCAATGCGCGACTTTCCGGTGTATAGGTAGAGTGGTGCATACATGCTGACTAGAGTGAGAGTGACCATCTGAACGTCAAGACAGTTGATGAGGGAAATATTTAGAGGTGCTGGTAAAAAATTGTATATTTGGCGATAGCCTAAATTGAGAATACCTACCAATGGGAAACAATTTTGTGTACCCAGGTATTTAGTTTAGGTTTGGTCTACCCAGACTTGGAGTTTAGTTGGTATGAACTTTGACTAACACTTTTTGGAGTCAGCTCTTCAAACCCTTAACAACGATACCCATCACGAACCACTTTCGAACGGACAATTTTAAGATCATACTTATCCTAAACGTAAATTTTGTAGGTACGCCTGGCCTCCATTTTGATTTACGAGAGATGATGTGAAGATCTTTTCCATAGGCACACCCAATCTCCGACTGAATGGGTTGCGAAATATAGACCCTAGCTGCATTTTATACACTTAAAACCAAAACCTTTGATATTTAGAAATATGACTGCATGCCTTTAACGGCGATAAAAAGCGATTCACAGTTAAGAACATGAATATATCAGTTTTTGCAGATTTATCGAAAGACCACTTCTAGAGTTAACTACCTTTGCCTGGGCAGGATTTTTAAGAAACTCTACAAATGACGCCTTATCAGACAACGAATTAAGCCTGCCAGTAGTTTTTCCTCTGTCCGCAAATAGGTAGTAATACCTCAGCAAGGAATAATAAGAAGTCTCTATATAAGGTAAGGTCCACCAACTCGGTCCTAAACTTTGTCGCATGAACGTCTCCATGTGTTGACATGAACCTCTTCATAAGTCCTTAGTCTGATTAGAGGTAAAAAAATATTTTCTTTGACAAACTTGAATGTCAACTGAGTACCTATGTTCATTTGTGTACTTTTTCGCAAAAGTAAAATTATTAAAAATTTGCTAACAAATTGTGCGACTGCGACCACGTACTGAGAAAATTAAAAAAAATGTGAGAGAAATCAATTTCCACTCGTTTCATTTTTTCGTAATTTTCTACTCGCCAAATTTCGACTTACTGAAAAATGAAAACTGACAACTAAGTGACAGCTCAAAAGTTTGTCAACTAAAACTCTATTTATTTTCGTCTTCAACGATGTCGGAGGAAGAAGTCGTAATTGAATGTTCTCCTAGAACTTATCAGCGCATTAAAACTGGTATGTTTAATAGGTATGAACAATTCAATTCCAACTTATTTTGTTGATGCTGCATTTAACGATAATGTCAAAATGACATTTCTTAAACTTTTTGTAAGATTACTCTCTCGATTTTTGATATTTGACGTTTTGCATATTTCTATGCAGAAAGTCAAAGTCAACTGAAAAACTGACTATTTAGCTTATGTCAATAAAAACACCTTCAGCGCTGTCAAAACTAAGCGAAAACCAATTCTACTAGACTTAATGAAAGTAATCCAGCTTAAGTCAACTTCTGAATTAATTTGTACCCTCTGTTGTGACCTTAATGCGGAATCCGAGCAAGTCTTTCATTTCAATAGTTTGTCACAACTCAAGGAGATTTTGACACTAACTTAGGCCCACGTTGTCCTTTAACAAATCAGCCTTTGATAAGCTCCTATACTCTCTAACACTTTCCGTCGACGCTTGCATAAAATTCTGACCACTTCACTTGAAATTATACAACTCAATAACTCCATCACAGATACGACCACTTTAATAAGCTGCAATTAAAAACAACCTTTACACGCTTCTGTTTACCTATATCTACGAAGGTTTTCTTACAGCTGGTTATTTTATTGTTTAGCCACAGTGCACAGTCTAATACAGCCGCTAGATGATTAGATAAGCACGGAATAAATTTTATAATCTTACACACATATTTGCGATCTAGAAATTTCGATAAACTTCGTGTTATCCTGCGTGCGATCGCAAATTTAACGATAAGTGTATCTTCGATAAGGCTTAAATTACATTCGGCACAATCTTGAGCTATGCGGTTTGAGGTGTGGAATTTGCCATTTCGATATCGGTTTTCTTCACAGACGGACGTATGAGCGGTCTTATTGTACTTCAATCGAAATGAAATTCCTTATCCTTCTCGTAGGAGCTTTAGCGGTAAGTTGCGCCAAGTCTTCTCGGAAACGGTCTTAGGGTTGAACTTCTGCCATCCTATACCAGCTCTGCCACGGAAGGAACATAAAATCGAGTCGGTCCGAAGAGGAAGCTGCGGAATTCCTGAGAAACCTCAACACTGAACTGAATTATGTAATTAACATCGACACGGAGGCGGCCTGGGGCTACCAATCAAACATCACGGACGAAAATGAGAAGATAAGCAACGAAGCCTCGGCGGAAACGGCGAGGTTCTTGAAAAAAGTCGCTGTGGATCTGCAGCAGTTCGATTGGGAAAATTTCCAAGACTTTGATTTGCACAGACAGTTCAAAAAGTTGTCCAACCTAGGCTATGCTGCTCTTTCTGAGGAAGACTACGATGAGCTACTGACCACCTTGTCTGAGATGCAGGGAAACTATGCCAAGGTAAGGGTATGCAGCTACACCGACCGCATGACGTGCGACATGCAACTGGAGCCTGAGTTGACGGAGATTCTGGCCACTAGTCGGGATCCGGAGGAGTTGAAGTACTACTGGAAGATGTGGTACAACAAGGCGGGCACAGCTGTAAGGGAGCCCTTCGAGAAGTACGTCGAACTCAATTTGAAGGCGGCGCAACTGAACAGTAAGCATGCGTCTTATCGCACTTGTAGGGTTTTTTAAACACTCTTTCTGATAGATTTCACATCCGGCGCTGAGGTCTGGCTCGACGAATACGAGGACGAAACCTTCGAACAGCAGTTGGAAGATATCTTCGCCGCAATCCAGCCATTGTACCAACAGATCCATGCGTACGTCCGCTGGCGTTTGAGGCAGTTCTATGGCGATAAAATCGTTTCCGAGAAGGGACCCATCCCAATGCATCTGTTGGGCAACATGTGGGCCCAGACTTGGGGTGAAATTGCCAGCATTGTCTCACCGTTCCCCGATAAGCCATTGGTCGACGTCACCGACGAGATGGTGCGACAGGGATACGATTCCAAGAAAATGTTCGAAATGGCTGACGAGTTCTTTGTTTCGCTGAATTTGAAGAGACTTCCTCAGTGAGTCATGCAGGCGATGTATATCAGTAGCTTCTCACAATTGACATTTTTTCCAGGCAATTCTGGGAGAAGAGCATCATTGAGAAGCCGGACGATGGCCGCGATCTGATTTGCCACGCGAGTGCATGGGACTTCTACCTAATCGACGACGTTCGCATCAAGCAGTGCACCCGTGTTACACAGGACCAGCTGTTCACTGTCCATCACGAACAGGGACACATTCAGTATTACTTGCAGTACCAGCATCTACCTTCTGTATACCGGACTGGCGCCAATCCCGGATTCCACGAGGCGGTGGGTGACGTCTTATCTCTGTCTGTATCAACGCCGAGGCATTTGGAGAAAATCGGTCTGCTCAAAGACTACAAAGAGGACAAAGAGTCCCGCCTCAACAAGTTGTTCCTGACAGCCTTGGATAAGATTGCCTTCCTGCCATTCGCCTTCACCATGGACAAGTATCGTTGGGCCCTGTTCCGCGGTGAGGTCAAGAAAGAAAACTGGAACTGCGCCTTCTGGAAGCTGAGGGAAGAGTACTCCGGCATTGAGCCTCCAATCGTGAGGACCGAGAAGGACTTTGACGCCCCCGCCAAGTACCATGTCTCAGCTGATGTTGAGTACCTGCGGTACCTTGTTTCCTTCATCGTTCAGTTCCAGTTCTACAAGTCAGCCTGTGAGAAGGCTGGCCAATATGACCCCACCAACCCCGAACTGCCTCTGGACAATTGTGATTTCTATGGCAGCGCCGAGGCTGGAAAGGCTTTCGAGTGAGTAGCAAATATTTTTTAGTCGTTTTTAACGGATCTGATTGAGGTTTCTCCCCGCAGAGCTATGTTGTCGATGGGCGCCTCTAAGCCATGGCCCGATGCAATGGAGGCCTTCACTGGGGAGCGAATAATGAGCGGCGATGCTATTGCGGAATATTTCGAGCCTCTGAGAGTGTGGCTGGAGGCTGAAAATATCAAGAACAATGTCCACGTTGGATGGACACAGTCTGATAGTAAGTGAAGGAGTCTTTAAGTGTTTAGGGGAATGAAGCATTCAATTTTAATGTTATTTTTGTTTCAGAATGTAAACCATAAGTCGCTGGGACTAGCTTTGCCTCCAGGTGTGAGCGAGATTTTTTTTAAATATATTCACAGCAATTAAAAGTTTTTTTTTTGTAATCTTGATGGAAGTGTTAAGTAATTTGGAAAAAGGGCAATTCCATCTGTGGGGATGTTTCTTATGGTCTCTGCAAGTGTGACCAGCATCATACCAAACTTAGTCCGCGTCGAAAACTCAATTTTTGCGTTCAGAGAACAAACATTGCTGTTTGCAATAAAGCAGCTTATCATCGGGTGGGTAATGTCTTTGCATCTCCATCTAGTCTTACATTCCGGTGGGGCTTCAAGCTATTATCGTCTGTAACAAAAGAAAGTATTTAGCCCTTGAAGTTCACAAACCAACTGCGGTACCCTACTCTGCCTAACCGTGTTTAAAAAAATGTTAAAGCTTATTTACTGTGAACCTTTACACAGAACTCTTAAGAAAGACTCACACTCGGCTTATACATTTTGGGGCATTTTATTTATGAAACAATTCGAAATTAAGTTTGTTCTCCCATCGCTGCCATCCGGCTGAAGCCTACGAAATGCACTCTGAAATAAAAGGAAGTCACTGTTAACACGGCACCATTTTAATACGCTTTGAACTTACTGTCCGACTTGCTCCAACCGATGTAGATGTTATTCTTGATGTTCTCCGCTTCCAGCCACACTCTCAACGGCTCAAAGTATTCGGCAATGGCCTTGCCACTCATTATTCGCTCACCGGTAAAGGCCTCCATTGCATCGGGCCATGGCTTAGAGGCGCCCATCGACAACATAGCTCTGCGGGGACAAACCTCAATCACATCAGTTGAAAAGGGCTAAAAAATATTTGCTACTTACTCGAAAGCCTTTCCAGCCTCGGCGCTGCCATAGAAATCACAATTGTCCAGAGGCAGTTCGGGGTTGGTGGGGTCATATTGACCAGCCTTCTCACAGGCTGACTTGTAGAACTGGAATTGAATGATGAAGGAGACCAGATACCTCAGGTACTCCACATTGGCGGACACGTGGTACTTGGCGGTGGCGTCAAAGTCCTTCTCGGTCCTCACGATTGGAGGCTCAATGCCGGAGTACTCTTCCCTCAGCTTCCAGAAGGCGCAGTTCCAGTTTTCTTTCTTGACCTCGCCACGGAAGAGGGCCCAACGATATTTGTCCATGGTAAAGGCGAACGGCAAGAAAACGACCTTATCCAAAGCTGTTAGGAACAGCTTTTTGATTCGGGCTTCTTCGTCCAAAGTGTAGTCTTTCAAAAGACCGATTTTCTCCAAATGCCTCGGCGTGGACACAGACAGTGACAGAACATCACCCACCGCCTCATGGAATCCGGGATTGGCTCCTGTACGATAGACATGGGGAAGATGTTGATATTGTAAGAAATACTGGATATGTCCTTGTTCGTGGTGGACAGTGAACAGTTGGTCTTGGTTAACCCTGGTGCATTGTTTAATGCGAACATCGTCGGTAAGGTAGAAGTCCCATGCACTGGCATGGCACACCAGATCACGACCATCGTCTGGCTTCTCAATGATGCTCTTCTCCCAGAATTTCCTAAACAAATTTGATTGATTTATTTTTCGGACTGACATTCCACAATGAACTTACAGCGGTAGCTTCTTCAAATTCAGCGAAGTAAAGAAGCTATCTCCCAACTCGAACATTTTCTTAGCGTCATACCCCTGACGTACCATCTCGTCGGTGACATCGATCAGTGGCTTGTCGGGAAATGGTGAAATAATGCTGGCGATCTCACCCCAAGTTTGACCCCACATATTGCCCAGCAGATGCATTGGAATCGGTCCCTTCTCGGACACTACCTTATCGCCATAGACCTGCCTCAAACGATAACGAACATAACCATGAATTTGTTCGTACAATGGACGGATCGCGGCGAAGATATCTTCCAACTGCTGTTCGAAGGTTTCGTCCTCGTATTCGTCGAGCCAGACCTCAGCTCCGGATGTGAAATCTATTCGAGAGACAGTTTAAGAGAGACCTCCCATCTGTCAGATTTTTTTCTTTACTTACTGTTCAACTTGGCTGCCTTCAAATCTAGTTCCACATACTTTTCAAACTGCTCCCTAACAGCTGTGCCCGCCTTGTTGTACCACATCTTCCAGTAGTACTTCAACTCCTCCGGATCTCGACTGGTGGTCAGGATCTCCGTCAACTCCGGCTCCAATTGCATGTCACACTTGGTACGATCAGCGTAGCTGCAAATCCTTACTTTCGCATAGTTCGACTCCATCTTGGACAGTGTATTGGTCAGGATATCATACTCATCAGCGGGCAGTGCCGAGTATCCCAGCTTAGCTAGCTTCTTAAACTGCCTGTGTAAGTCGGCGTTCCGGAAATTACGCCAGTTGAATTGCTGAATATCGCGTGCGATTTGCTTCATGAACTTTGCGGTTTCCGCAGAGGCTTCGTTGCGTAGCTTCTCATTCGCGTCGGTGATATTCGATGCGTAGGCCCAGCCAGCCTCAGTTTCAATATTTATCCTCTGATTCAGTTCGGCGTTGAGGTTTTCAAGGTATTTCGCTGCATCCTCTTCGGTGTCGCCAGTTCCTACATTTCGTCCTTGGCAGAGCTGGCAAAGATATGCAAAGTTAATAAAAGGGAGAGTCATTCGATTTGTGTGTGCGGCTTACCGCCACAGCTCCTGCGAGTACGAGGAGCAGCAACTTCATGTTGTCTCAAGTAAAATTTAATCTGAAATGGAAGGGCAGCATTTAAAAATAAATTGGTTGGTTTCGAATTCGTTTGCATTTTTGCGTAAGCTTTTAGCTCTTTCACAGGCGCCACCCCTGGTTTTAGAGCGACTGCATAAGGAAGTCAATTTTTGCACGAATTCGGATTAATTTATATATGGCGTCGCGTGTTTTATTCACAAATCTATAGCCAGCTATCTTTAAACATATCTTGTTCTCTTATTCGTTTATCAATCGTCTGATTTTGTTTTTGCTTTCTGTGTGAACAAGGTGTGTTTGTTTAAAAAATTACAATTGCTACCCACTCATTATTACAGGGATGTCATAAATTCCCTAATTGTGTGTATAGATTAATAAATTAATTTCCATTTTTCAACTGATAATTTTCCGACCACACAAATGCTATCGATCAGCTCAGCAAATAAAGTCCGAACCCAATCAAACAACTTCGCCATTTTATTTACTTAATCTCAAGCTAGTACTGGCACATTTATTTCCCAGTCATGTTAGCTAGGTTTTTTTTATTATTCTTCAGCTATTTATGGGATTTAGATAAGAGCCAACGATTGTTGTCAAGATAATCATCTCGATAACGAGCTTCTCCTCATTTTTTAAAAGAGTGGGTAGTTTGTAGTGATCCAATCTGTCATTATCGGTGGCCATTATTTGCCAATTGTTTCAATTTTGTTATTTGTTTATCGGACTTGAACTCGAATACCGTATCGCGTATGTTTGTATTTTTGTACACTCACCTCCACGGAGAATACGTGGTTGGAAATCCGAATGATCTGATTGTCATTGTAAACAAAATTTGTTTGCCCATTCAATTAAATTCAAAGTGAGTGGATTTAGTTGTAGTTCCAGGTATAATAAATTGATAGCAGCTTGGCCTGAATAATGTGAAAGGTCAGTGGACTGGATACCGCTTTAGATAATTTCATTTAATCCATCAATGTCGGATTATAAATGGAGAAATTTGATGGGTGGGACGGAGGTAAGTTCGTTTGGATGCGATGATTTTTTGGGATTAAATATACCTTTGCTTTTGGGTTAAGTTTTGCGTAGGTGAATCTTTTTCTCATATCTACTCAGTAAAACAAGGGGGTGGTTGCTTCATTTCTATTGTGAAATTTCTATACGATAGGAGTGTCAAAATAATAATGAAAGTTCACGATCTTCGGTGAAATTTCTTCCTGCATACATTCGCCAAAGTTTTCTCTAATGTTTGCATTTGTTTTGTTACTTTCCCGTTCTTGTGGACAGCTTACTAGATCTTATAAAGGACACATTCAAAAACCTAGACTTAAGTCGACTATATTGGCCTGTATTGAATGTAACGTAAACGCCCATATACGAACTGTCAACTTAGTGCTCAGTCATGAATTTCTTGACTAGATTTGTCTACCCATTAGAATGGAAGTCAATTGAAAAAACTGTTTATGTAATCGATCTAAGCCAATCAAAACTGAGACACATCAACTCAGCCAACTGTCAGAATTACTAAACTAGATAAAGTCCCCAAAGAGCATGGGTTTATTCCCAAACGATAATAGGCGTGTTTTTTTGAGCTTCGATCTCAGCAAAGCAAAGTAAAGCCTAATTTTCAGCACGCAATTACTACAACTACTCTGAGTTCATGAAGCGTCAAGTAGAAGGTAGTTGTTGTAATAACGAGCTAAAAATCCTATTTTACTTTGCTTTGCTGAGTATATGAGTGAATGCCTAATGCATTCAAACACATTTGTCATCGTTCCCTTCTACCCAACTTTTGTGTAAGGAACGAAGTTTGACAAATGTCTTCGAATGCATTAGGAAACAGACCTAATGCCAACTTCGTACACCACTTCAGCCAGCTATCATGAGTTAGTAAACTTGTTTTTTTAACGCACCCTCTCAATTTCTGCTTCCTTTATGTTTTCATGACCTTTTTAGTGCAGCATTTGGACTTGCAAAAAGATGAAATCTTTGGAGTAAGTGACGGTAGGAGTTATAAGGGTGGTCTAAAATGTCTGTTTGAAGTGTGTCTCTTATTGCATGGCAGTACCAACGCATTCATGAACAATTAATAAGTGATTCTTATAAATATGGGAAAATGTGAATGCACCTTTTAAGTAGATGACAAGCGACAAGTGAAAATACTTATAAAAATTATAAATCTAATAATTTGTGACGAATGTCCAATTGGTTAAGCCCGTATGACACTACATTTTTGTTTGTACTTTTCTGCTTTTAAAATGAAACTAGAGGAGTACGAAAAATTAGAACGGCAATTCCCGATAGGAGTGAGTGCGTTCACACCAACTTTATTAATGTAGAAACTTCAAAAAAAAAATTCATTAAAAATGTATTCAAATGACATTTTTCAGCTGCTGGCTGCTTTTTTTGACATTTCAAGATTATTTGAAAGTTGTTGCTGCTTTGCAAACAATTGCTACATCGTTCGTAATACATTTTTAGTCTCTTTTACACACCGCAGACTTTTCAACATGATAAAAATTAGAAAAAATGTAGTGTCATACGGGCTTTAATATAGAGATTTACTTGCCAATGCCTACATTTACTGTTCGAGCGATCAATGGAACGCGGGCTGTCATACGCTGTCATTTGGTCCCATTATCTGACTCAGCATGGTCTAAACTTTAGACTCTAAAATGCATTTATTTACAAAAAAAAAACCCTGACACTTCTGTCGTATTAAGAACTGACCTGGTAGTGCCCTTTTTTTCTTCAATGAAACATAGAAATCATAAAAAGGGCACTTCTAGATTTGATAAGTTACACAGCTTGACCTTATGTTGAATGAAAGAACTGTCAGAAAAATGTCCATGCTAAGACCACTTTTATGGCAACTTCGTCGCACCTTCAGTTGTCTTCATTCATCTACTGTCACTCAAAAGACGTCACTGTAAACACAGAATACAAACACAAACACGGAACCCCTTTCACTTTGCCTACATTTAATAAAAACTCACTCCCACTACGCCGATGAACACATAAAACAACGAAATTGATACGTTTGGTTAAGAAAGGTAAATCACCTCGAACTCAAATTGTATGTCTGCATTTCATAAATAATTTTACCACAGATATGTTAAACCATTTTCATAATTAAGCTGTCAATCAGATTCAGCTAATCACCCAAAACAAATCCAACAAATTCCTCTCACAACTGACTGTTGAAATAACCTACTCACAAATTGACGTAATTAACAATAATTGTTTCAACGAACTGTTTTTGCACCATCAACTTGTTTCGTGATTTAAAATTCAACTTCCATTCACGTTTGGGTACACAACGGTTTTATATATGGAAGTCGCATTCAAATTTTCGCACTTACTCAGAAATTTGGAAAATATTGCTTTCACAAAAAAATGTATCTATTCTCGATGAGCAGCAGTTTTTTGTTTGCTTACCGGCCAGGTGCACACCACAGAAATGAGTCAACTTCCTTGTCGGACACGGTGTCTGAAACTAACCGCGAAGGCCCTACTCCCCGTCGTTTTTATGGTGACAAAGGTGCTGTCTTGTTTCTTGGTTCTTTGATTCTTCTTGTTTATCTGGGGGTTGAGGTTGTTTCTCTTTGCTGTAGTTGTTTTGGTTTTGTTTGGATTATGTTTTCGATTTTTTATTCGTACTACAAAAATACATCTGACACTTTATTGATGTGGAATAAAAATAATCACAAATCTCCGGCTAAGTATATTGCGATGGCGAGCAAATGTTTACCCATGCATGCAGCGAGCAGATCCGCACAGATAGAGTCTGACACTATGGACAGTCGTGATCATTGTATTCAATTATCGCGATGGACGATCCATATCCATAGTAATGCTGTCTCTCTGGGTTTCTACGATGTCGATAAAGTTTCGATTCTGAGGTCTGGGATTGTCAGGTCAGCGCTGGCTTGGACAACTTTCCAGATAGCATCGCAGTGAGGGCGGTTTTTTTTTTTGTTGTTCTCTATTCACAAAGTGTATGTGACTGAGCATGAGCATTATGGCTTCAATTATACGTGGAAATTCTACTGCCACTTTGCGTTGACAGTTGGGAAACGTTAAAGTATCTAGTTGTGTCTGACAGCTCTCTCACTAGATGTATCTCTGTTTTGATTGGGGGAAATCGGTCATATGAGCAGCTGTTTCAGTTGACGTTTATGGAGGGGTAGCCGACGAATCTAGTCAAGAAATTCGTGACTGAGTACTAAGTTGACAGTTCGCATATGTGGCTGACTTAGGAATAGTGACGTTCCCGACCAATCTAGTTTTTGCGTTCAGGTTACACCTCATCCAGACCCAATCTAGTCAACTTAAGATAACTATAATCTTGAATGCGGCCAGTGTTATCTCGGATATGGAAATGCAACTGTCAACTAAGTGGTTTGGCAAGAATGTTCGGTACATTCGACTCGTTGTTGACGTTTTGAACAGGAGAATTATATTATTTTCACTTTTTCTGAATCTCTATTGATTTTCGAATTTGCACAAAATGTCTTAATGTATGACAGCTATAGTTATGGTTGCTCAGATCGGCTGAGTTTCAAAACGTCAAGAAAATGCGTATTATGAATGCACACTGCTTTTTGCACTGCTTTGCATTTGTTATGCATCTGTTGCTGCAAATCAAAGTAAAATAAGCAAATTATTACAAAATATATTATTTTACTCACGACTCCGGTGATGATTCCATTTTATTTGGCGGTTTAAACTAAAATGTCAAATGTCATTTGCATCACAATGATTCTCACGATGCTCTGTACTGCGTTTTGGAATTCACCCATCATCTAGTCTAGGGCATTATTGTTAATTATTTCTTTAATTGGCTGGACCGTGTAGTCACTGTACCACACTTCCGTCCCGGTATCTGATTGCCAAAATTTAAGACGACAACACAAACGTTTTTATAAACTTTTGAATCAGAAGATCCATCGATTTATCTGTCAATAGAAAGTTTGCCTACTTAATTTTAGCTCAAGAATGTCTGCTTCTTAATGCTAAGTGTCAAATTGACCAAGTACACTTCAGTTTACCTTCAGGTTAGGTATTTCATATGTCAACAAGATTAACTGCTAGTACGCAAATTTAGGAATTAACACACTGACGAAAAAAGGTCGGGCTTAAATACCTAAGCCAACTCGTTATTTTGTAAACATACCTAAGTTCTTAAAAAAAATAACTACCGCCATTTTTGTATCAAGATGTCAACAACATGGCGGTAACTACATGTAAAAAACAACGAAATTTTGTATCACCAAAAAATATAAAAAGAATCATTATCATTAACACAAATTGTTCACATTTCTCAATTGAGAAAACGTCATTCGACACAAAATCCTGGGGGCAGAATCTGTATATCAACGACCATCTAAACGATATCGTTTTTAAAACTTTGATCATCAAAATAAGTCATATTCTGCTCGAATTTTTTTGACAAACGTCGGCTTTCAATTTATTTGTGGAAAATTAACTGGAGTAAGCTCTCAAACTTGTAACTTTAGCATTTATAGCATATATATATCGTTTCGACGATAATCGTCTGAAAAGTTACAGAATGAGTACTCTGCTGGTTATCATGTCCCTGCATGAGGTTTTCTTATTTGTCTATATTGAGCCTTGAGCTCTGTGTCGATAAAACTTCTGAGTTCTGCTTCTGATAAGGAGCTGCAATTCCATTTGAAGTCTCTCTCAAGAGTGTCAATTGCACATTTGCATTGTCTGGCGTTTGTGATGTTCCGTTTTTTTTTTTGTATTTTCTTTGCTTTTGCTGTCAAAATAAAAATTTATATAAAATAGTTTTAATGGAAATTAAAGTTTGAAAAGGTCCTGTGTGTTATTTTTCTATTTTAAATAAGGAAACGTTTCGGTGTCGCGATTGTGTGTGTTGTGTCGTGTGAGTGCAAATGCAGTACCAGATTTTGAAACTTAAAACGCATCTAACATGGAAAGTGGTGAGCGTTTATTTTAAGCAAAGATTGTATTTTTCAGCGAGCTATGGTGCAGGGGTTTAATTTCCATCAATTACATTTTATTTGTTCTATCTTTGAGTAGTTTTTCATCGACTGTAGGTAGATATATCTGTTTATATTTTGTTCTAAAATTATTCAGCCGCTTACGTCCTACAACATAACATTGACCGACCGATGAATAGATACGTCAAAGCTTTAGTGGAGAAATAGATAATTGACATCTAACGCCAATACCATCGACAAACCATACAAGAGCATATTTGAATGATTTATCTCTGGTCAATACGGCTTCGACATGATTATTTCTTTACAGAGCTCGACATACATGTTGTCTTAACCGTAAAGCTGAGTTCGCATTTGTATATTACGACGTTGAACTTGAAATTGCATCAATGGGTTGATTGTGTATTCCAAGTCGGCCATCCACGTTCGCCTTTATATTTTAATTCATTTCTTAGCGAGTCCACTGTGCATTTTAAATGTTTTGCGCTTAAAAATGATGGCCGAACAGCGTAAGCCGATGGAGTAAAACGAGAGCACATTTCAAAGAACCGCGTGTGTGTGCTTGGCAAATGATTCACGGTTTTTTCATACAGTGATTTAATTTAGGGCCACGAAATATATCTGTGGCCACAAGTAATAACAGCTTAAGTCTGTTTTACTTATTGTTCAGGAGAGCAGTTTAAAGTTTTTTTTACTCCATTGACTCAAGTGACTTAAGCTGTTGTTTTTTTGAAATTGTGACCACTTTTTTAAAGATATAAAGCTGAAAAAAAATTACAAAATAGATTTGGGTACGCTGAATTTAATGGCATCAAAATCTCAATTTCGTCTTAAGTCGACTTAAGCTGTTATTGCTTGTGGCCACAGATATGTTGACCTCTATGGCAGCTTCATAAAAACATGGTAGCGTAGTGCGTATTGTGTCCAAGAGAACTATTTTGGACCCGTAACTTATCTTTTTACATTCATTCGGAAGTCTGTTGTACGAACTGATAGCCCTTCTCGGAAGGGCAGTGGCCGGCGGTCAAATAACTACAGCAATTTGATGCTTCTTGTTTGACTTTGGCAGCCGATTTCCTTTTCCTCCACCTGATTGTTCCCAAATTCAAATCGTTCTTAACACAACTGATTTAAAAAAAAGTGCCCATTTATTTCGAGCTCAAGTGCAAAATTACAAAACTATTCGAGTCTAGGTATAGGTTACTCCGGTTCCAGATGCTGTGACCTTCCTACGAGGACTTGCATTCTAAAAAAATAAAAAGGACGGACATATTACAAATGAACCAATGAGCTTTGTTCTTCAAACTCACTATTGGTGACCTCCCATCCAAGAGGCACATTCAGTCGATCAATTTCCGCCTTCAGCCATGCGCGAAGCGGAGCAAAGTATTCCAACAAAGCTGACGAATTCATTTCGCGCTCTCCTGTGAACGCCTGCAGGGCGTCTCTCCAGTGCTTCGATGCGCCCAGTTGGAGCATTTCCCTAAAATCAACAGGCATGCTTAGTACCGACCCTTGCAGTGGATTTCACTTACTTGAAGGCGTTTCCAGCTTCAGCACTTGCGTGAATATCGCACTGGTCCAAGGTCAAGTTGGGATCTCCTTCTACAAACTGGCCGGCCTTCTTGCACATTGCCTTGTGGAATTGAAATTGGAAAATGTGCGCCGCAAAGTACCTGCGAAGAGGCGCCATTGTATTTGGACATAAAACAAATGATAACTCACCTCAAGTACTCGACGTCGGCGCTTACGTGATACTTAGCTGGCGGATCAAAGTCCTGCTCAGACCTTTCAACGGCGGGTTCGATGCCACCATGCTCAGATCGCATTCTCCAGAAGCCACAATTCCAATTGCTTTCGCTGATATCACCACGGAAGACGGCATAGCGATACTTGTCCATTGTGTAGGCAAATGGGAGGAAGACTACCTTCTTCACAGCCTAAGAGAGGATTGTGAATGAAGTCACTACAGTGTAGAGGCTGAGAGAGATAACCTACGTTTTTGAATAGCTCATTGATTCGGCTCTTCTCGTCCAGTTCGCCAGTCTCGATGAGTCCGATTTTGGCCAGGTGCTTGGGTGTTGCCACAGACAGGGCAATCACATCGCCCACAGCTTCATGGAAGCCGGGATTTGGCGCCTGCCGGAAGGGCACTGGTTGATGCTGGTACTGCAGATAGTACTGAATGTGGCCTAGCTCATGATGGGCGATGTAGAGGTATCGCGTCGTCACTTCGGTGCACTGTTTAATACGCACGTCGTCGGTTTGGTAGAGATCCCACGCGCTGGCGTGGCACACGATTTCACGATCAGTTGGCTTTTCGAGGACGCTCTCCTTCCAAAATGTGCTGCGGAAGAGGAGATCGTTTTTTTTTTCTTTTCACAAACTGATGACGAAATTGCTGATGAAATCAGCAGAACAATTTACTTCAGTACAAATACAAGCGATAAATCGACACACAAACGACATTTGTATAAAGGGAATTGACCTCATTCAAGTGGCTGTTATTTAATCACTGGGTTATCGACTTATACTCACGGAGGCAGTTTTGTCAGGTTAAGTGAGGTGAAGAACTCGTCTCCCAACTCGAAAATCTTTACTGGCGTTAGCCCCTGGCGTACCATTTCGGTGGTGACATCAACATATGGTTTCTCGGGATAGGGCGTGAATAGATCAACGACTTCCTCCCAACTCTGGCCCCACATGTTGCCCAGCAAATGCATGGGAATGTTTCCCTTTGCGGGCACCACCTCGTCTCCATAGCGTTCCCTTAGTTTAAAGCGCACATAGCCGTGCAGCTCCTTGTAGAATGGCAGCAGTTGTTGATACACTCTGTCTAAATTCTCCTCGAAGTGTGGGTCATCATAGGTGTCAATCCAGTCCTCGGCATACGATCTGAAATCTACGAAACCCAAATAAGGTTGCCATGCATAATAACGTCCAACATACCATTTAATTTCGCAGCCTTTCTGCTGAGGTCTACATACTTCTTGAAATTGGCTCGCATCGGAGTGCCAGCTTTGTCATAGAAGACCGTCCAGTAGTACTTCAACTCCTCTGGATCTCTGCTCTGCATCAATCGCCCCTGAATATGCGGTTCCAGAGTCAAGTCACACTTCTCTCGCTCCGTATACGAACAAGCCTTTAGCGTGGCATAATTCTTTTGCATCGACGTGATGGCATCCAGCAGTTCCTTGTGCTCCTCCGTTGGCAGCGCATCAAATCCAAGCCTTGTGAGGAACTTTACCTGCCTGGCGGTATTTTCGTCCTCCAAATGCTGGTAGCCCAGTTCGAGAATCTCCTCAGCTAATGCCTTGTTGAACTGTGCATTCTCGGCGACAATTTCGTTCTTGCGCCGAAGATTCTCATCGGTGATGTTGGTGTTGGCTATCCAATTAGCGAGTGTCGAACGATGCGAATGCTGCCTCAAGGTTTCCGACTTTCGCTCCAGGAAAAGCGACGCTTCAACTTCTTGTCTGGAACAGGAACCAGCCCTCGCTGGGGATATGGCACCCAAGCTAAATGCGATTACTAGAAGAATCATCTCTAGACTCGTCATTTTTCAAACAAACTTCGGCACAGACTGAGCTCTGGCTGGTTGCCAAATGGGGAAAATTCCCTCGATGACCTCGTCTAAAACAGGTTATCTCTCGGCAAGTTGGTTATGCAGTAAATTGGTGTGGCTATGATAATTGATAAGCCTTGCTATTCACAGTGCAAATTCTGGAACGTCTATATTTATACTTTGTTTTCAAAATAAAGTGCTGTAGTCTGCAGGGTTAAGGATTGTGTAGTGTAAACAAAAATAGACACACGGCCTTGGGGAAGACGAGTTTTCAACCGGTTAGGCAGTTTGAGATTTAAAAATTGAACAAGTGTTCAATGGGGAGGGATATTTCTATTTGTGTGAAATGGAAGTTAATAATGTTGATGAATCGAAGAAACTAATTTGGACTATTTAAATAAACATAAATTATTTTGCTAGTTCTCTATAATCAATTCGAAATTAAATTAAATTAACCTGCCGCCATACTTGTCGGTAAAGAAGTAGTAAAATTTTACCAAATAGGCTGTTCAATCTAGCCAAACAAATCAGAGAATTTCGCTTAAATAATGCAATTGTCCTGAAATTCGTGGACGTTCAAGTATCTAGTTTAGCAAGTCTGACAGCTGTCTGAGTAGATGTATCTCCGTTTTGATTGGCTAAGATCGGTCATATGAGCAGCTGTTTCAGTTGACGTTTATGGAGGGTTAGCCGACGAATCTAGTCAAGAAATTCGTGACTGAGTACTAAGTTGACAGTTCCCATATGCGACTGACATAGGAATAGTGACGTTCCCGAACAATCCAGTTTCTGCGTTCAGGTTACATCTCATCCGGACCAGTCTAGTCGACTAAGATAATTCCATTTTTGAATGTCCACTGTTCTCCTTCATTTCAGATTCATTTTCACTTCCTTTTCTACACGCAACATTATATATTTTACTAAATGGAGTTCAAGTGACGTGTCAAAATTAAGGGAAATTCCAAGAGCACGGAGTGTATTTCTGTTCTAAAAATATGAACAATTCATTTGTTAAAAAAAAATACCATTTGAAATGATGACTCTATACCGAATATTATGCATAAATACAGCTAAATGTATATTATTTAGCTATTTAATATTATTTCTCCTTGAAATTGAGATTGCTTTTACCTTTATGTCAGTTGACTCAATATTTTTGCTAGTAATTTTATTTTCCAAACGAAATTGGCACAGCATGTGCTTCCCACCTCAGTCTGCATTTCGCACTGCCTTATCCACTTCACCGCTGCTACCAACTAAATCCACCGGCAGCACCATCGCCCAACAAACTGTCACTTTTCCAAATGTCACTTTTGGAGAGAATTCCACAGAACAAGTTTTTGCTCTTCAGTTTTGTTGTCACTTTGTCCGGAGCAGGTGGATCCGCCGTTACTCCATATATCGCTATAGTTTCAAATATTTTCTTGTTTTTCTTCACAAATGGAGTTTATTCCCTCCAATTGTGCGTGTTTACTGTAAATTTTGTGCAAACTACTTACTTGTTCGATGTGCGGTCAAAATTCCACCCAAGAATTCCGGCTAAAGCGCTGATGCCTGATGCCCTACAAGTGCATCGTTGTAATCTGCTACGTTTCAAGAAAGTCGCTATGAAATAAAAAGAAAAAAGAAAAAAAATGGAATAGCATGTAAGAAGGAGCAGCAACAAAAAAAGAATTTCTTCAAACAAATTTAGAAGAAACGGGTGCCAAAGTGTAATCCTTTCGCTAGTGCTATGCTGTGCTATTTTCCTCCTCATTGTTATTGTTGTTTTTGTTGATGATTTCGTTAAAAAAAAAAATATAGAAAATAGAAAAAGTGTCTTGTGTCGCGCTAGCATCGCATAGGTATAGTTTGTGCAAAAGAAAGTATCTCTGTGTCAGAGTCGCCCTTTCCGTTGAGTGTTTTCAAGAGCGCGACGATGAATAACCATCCGACACCTCCGCAACAGCGCCACGGTCACGCGGCGGGTCATCATCCTGTCCTGCATCCACCATTTATAAGCAATTCGCTGGCCATTCGGCAGGAGATTCAGCGCTTCGAGAGCGTCCATCCGTCAATATACGCGATTTATGATTTAATTGACTTGCTGCCCGACGCACAGATTGCCCAACAGATCCGGGACCATGTTGTCTGCATTGAAGGTGAGTTGAATAGTTCTTCTACCATGTTATAAAAATGCCTATGCTAGTTTCAGCCACTGCGAAGAAAGAGAGAAACGATAAAGATCGGGTGTGGATGAGGAGATGAAAAGTGAAGCCGAAACGAGAAACCGGCTTCGCATGAACTTGGATTTGTTTACATTGAATTTGGAGGGAAACTTCGTATTCGGGTTTTACGTTTTTCAAGTTGATTTCGGTTTTTTTTTTTTCTTTTGTTCTTGGTCCGGTTGCGGACTGGAATCGGGTTTGACTCTTGTTCGTACACTTCAAACGAGAGATCACCTCATTTTTGTTCGGGCTGTGGTTTTAGTATGTGCCCTTGGCTTTTCTTCAACTTTGTTGAATAAACCGTTCATAAATATTCTGAGAACTTGGTTACGTAGAGGATTATGTTGCTACCGCCAGCAATCACCACTGAAGGATTGTTGAACTGTAGTGGCACAAGGGAGTGGAGGAGCGATATACGTTCGACCAGCAAAGGACTGCTTTCACTGCAACAACAGCTCTTAAAAAATCCAGCAAAGAATAACATATTTTCAATTGTTTTTCTTTGGGCCGAGAAGGCAGTTGTGTGGTAAGTCCTATGTCCCTCTGGCCCCCTGTGCCAAACCTTGCTGAGCAGTGCTCGGGTTACGAGCCTCCACCTCTCGTCCGTCTCTGGTGCAACTGCGGTGGTAAAACTGACGAGTTCTACAGCATTGAGTGGGCCAGAGCGGTGCTGGACTGAAGAGGTGCGAAATTAGCAGCTAAGGACTGCCCAGGCGAATTAGACAGGAGCTGTTCAAACAATTTGACTGTTGCTCACTGTTGTAAGAAACAGAACTTTCACGTCTTTTTGCGGTCGAAAATATCAGCTTACCACTCGAGATGACTCCCCCCAGTCCAATAGCCGCCTCATAATTTCCTTCGGTAAGAACATTGCTATCAGTGTACTGCCCGAGTCCTTTCCCCTTCCCCTTCCCACTGATCTACTCGTCCCCATCAATCTTTCGCAGAGACCTTTCTCCATCTGCCACTGCTGAAGAAATAAGATTCGAATGGGAATGCGGTTGGGGTACGCTTTCTTGGATCAGTAGCATCGCCTCGCACACACACGCTTAGGCAAACTCTCTCCACCGGCACACACAAAATCAATCACTGCCAAGTGACTGTGCCGTAATGAGACCGGGAGTGAAGGCCCAGATTGGCATCGCCCAAACCATCAGAGGCGGGCAAAAAATCCAATTTGAATGGATTAAAACGTCTCTGGGTAGTAAATCGAATTTTTTGTTTTTTGTTGTGTAAAGCCTGCGAAATGGCCATACCACATTCGCACCCCGTACCACTGGAATGCCGGGCAAGGTAGACAGACACCACCACCACCTTCGCATGGGAGTGCATTTCGAATGCAAAGCACACAGACGACGACTCAACAAATAGAAATAAAATAAAAAAATGGAAAAGGAATAAAAAATTAAAATTTTGTATAGTTCTCTACTGGTGGCGACTATAGTTTTCTCCTTGTTGCTGGTTGGCTTCCTCATTTATTCGATTCATGCATCCAAGCGCCGGTAACTTTCAATTTCGATTCGATTAGCATTCGGGTTCGAGTTGGAGCTCTATCAGCGGCAGCGAAATAGCGACAACGACGACGACTGCGACTATTGGCACTGATGACAGTGGCAGTTGTATAGACAGGAGCGTTTGTCGGTGCCACTGTCATTGGCTGTCGTCTATAGCGCTGTGTGCAGGACATTTGTCCGCCACTGATTCATATACCCCGAGTATGCAGCCCAATGCGCAATTGGCCATTTGTTTCCCTGCCTCTTAAGCACCGTCATGATCATATGCACCCCATTTCCGTTTATGCATTGCAGTGACAATTGCATGCGATGCGGAGGAGTATTTCACTTCCTGTGTTGACAGTTGAGAGTCGGTGGGTCCCCCTGTCCCACCTACACATCGTCTATTCATATATATAATGCATAGTCAAGCACACAAGTCGAGTACACGCTGGCTGAACTTCATTCATGTTTCGGCGGCACTGCCTCTTTTACGGTCATGCCAGTGAATGGGAGATGATTTGCGCGTAATTGTTTAGAATGCAATTCGTTTGTGGGTGAGTTCGTTGAGTGTGTTCAGCCCTTGGTGAATGGGAGTGTGTTTTCGGCGGCGGCGAACTCAGTACTGTAAACTGTAATCCACAACAGGGGGAATTGTAGAACGAGCAGAACACCCCTTCAAAGTCATTCGCAGAGATATGGCAAGCGATTATTCAATGACATAAGATGAAGGAATGACAGCTTAGACCGATAGTCTCAAGGGGGGCTTCGACTGCGAGTTTCCTAAGATCTAAGGGGACTAGGACTATACAACACTTAAGGGTTGCAATCGATTTATGGAAATTTGTTGAGAAGTTTCAAAAGCTGTCTTGTCCGGTATTTTATGGGGGGAGGGGGGTGCGATGTCAAACGTCATTGTAAAGAATTGACACTTGAGTTGCTTTCAAAAGGGAATTCAGTTTCTTTTGTTTGTGGAGGTTTTGCAAAGTAAGATATATTCGCATAGGCCTAATGGACTTGTGTACATCCTTCGAGCAGGGAAAGAGTTTGTTTCCATTTCAATTTGTAAAGGCCAAGCGTCACTGTCAGTCGCAATCAATTTTGATGTCTGCCTTCTGAAATTTGAATAAAACGTACATCATATTACTGACAACTGTCCGTGGCAATTTTATTTGTTTTAAAAGAATCTATAGTCCTTTTGTTTACCATAATGTCCGGTCTCCACTTGCGATCTGTCCAATGTCATCTTGCGTCTGACTGAATAATTTTGCATTGTTACTTAAAGGAACTCTGACAGCTGACGGCATGAATTGACATTTTCCTAAAGACAATGGATACATAAGTGTCCTCTATTTTGTTATCTAAGAAAGTAGACGTAACTTTTTTTCCCTAACGTAAACAAACTGACTCATGACAGTTGTCATTAAAAATTAATATATACGAACGTTTTTACATTGATGACATCTTTTTTAATATGGATCGTCGCGGAAAGATTTCAAACTGTGACATTTGTTAATCTGATAACTGCTTTTTGAGAGACGTCAGTCTTAATCAAGTATACTAAGTAACTTCCGTTTTTTTATTGACAAGGTTATGATCTGGGTTTTGGGGCATCAGCGGCTTCTCGTTTTGCTTTATTTATACTGGTTCGGCGTAACCACAAAAATCATTTTTTAACGTCTAATATACGAATTAGTGTTTTTTTTTGACAGCTGTCATTTTGCGACTTCTGGAGATGTTACTCTGATAACGTTGGATTTAGTGCACTGTCTCATTTTGAAGCATTTGTGCCCTCACTTTTTGCCTTATAACTAATTAAGACATCATGGCGGGAATTTTCTGATAGATGTTTTTGTTTTTTTTTTTCTCCAAAATCCGCTTATAGCCAGAAATGGCACCATACATTTATAGTGTAGTAGCTATACAACTTCAAATCCGTCATTTTACTTAAAAAAAGGACGCGGTTGACTGATGTGATAGTGACATATTTTGAAACATCAAAATTAATTTATATATTTTTTTTAAGTAGACAGATGCTAAGTACTAAATATACCAATCGCACTGCGGATTGCATTTTTTTAATTTTCCTACAATGGAATGATATCGGAAACAATCACCGGGGGTTTTTATATGACAGACGTCATTTGAATTTGACAGTGTAACTACATCTCCATGTCACATAATTGTCTGGTCATTCTGCTGTCTTCTTTTCATTCCTTTACAGTCAAAATCGAAACTCTTACGGAACGATTAGTACCACAAATGTTTTTCATCGATTTTACTTTGACAGACGTCATTTTGACAGTCGAACTAATTCGCTATATCTCTCGGTTCATTTTCTTAAATCGAAAATAGGTACGCATACGAACCGATTAATACCACAAATGTTTTTCATCGATTTTACTTTGACAGACGTCATTTTGACAGTCGAACTAATTCGCTATATCTCTCGCTTCCGTTTTCCTAAATCGAAAATAGGTACGCGAACAAATAGTATTACAAATTTTGTATTCATTGATTTTACTTTGACAGACGTCAAATTATTTTAATTGCAAATTGCACTCTCTTATTAATTTGATCAACTGATTACAACTCCACTTTGTTAATACAGTCGTAATTAAATATTTAATCCGACATGGCCTCGCCATCTCCGAAATCAGAAAACAAATGAATCACGGTCCGCTCATGATTATATATCGGCCCCCTTTGCCATGACATCATAATCGATTGCTCACAATTCCCTTTATCCTTCGCTCTCGTCAACCCCTAGCAAGATTCCTCCCACCCACTCGTCTACATCAAGTGTTTATGAGCCGTACGAGAGTATTGCGTTCGTATAAAAATTTCAAACCGAATGGACCGATTTTACGAAGGAACGCGAACAACTTTGACGCTGTAAAATTGCAATAAAACAACAAGAGCCGAATAAAATGAGTATAATTAAAACGCCACCTCTAATAGGCACTCGCACTCGTATAGCCATTCGGCAACACCAGCACCACCCTCTGATGGCGTGCTGCTCCTTTTCAAATTGAATTCCTTCCACCCTTGCGGCAGTCAAAAATGCTTTGCACTCTTTTGTTTATCCTTGTTAACGCAGCCGGATAACAAGGAATTATGGATTTCATTTCCTTTTTTCCGTCATTAATCGGACGGAATGTTAATAATGTGGAAATCATTTCAGTGCTTTCCGCATGGGTGACGTTTAGCAGATGAAGTGAAGGGTTTGCAAGTGTGTTGCGATGACATCAGCGGCAAGTTGGCGAGACAATTGTTGTCATTTGGCATTATTCATTCATTTATTCATCGGGCACTACCTGATAGCGACCACTTTTTACGTCATTCGCCGTTTGTTTCAATTGACACCTGTCAGTTTAACAGACTGTTAAGTGTCACCACTAAACAAATTAATCCTCTCAAGTGAATCGCCTTCGATCGCTTCTCACTCAATTACCATATGAAGTGTCAATTAATTTCCTCAAGTGTCATTTGCAGTTTACAAGTGTCATAAATTGATTATCGTCGTGGCAGTGGTTCTCCATATCAATACGGCACCTAGCTGTCAAGTGTCCGGATGGCCGAGCGGTCTAAGGCGCCAGACTCAAGAGAAAATCTTGCCCACTCGCTGTGGGCTGCCGCTGAGCGTTCTGATCCTCTCTGAGGGCGTGGGTTCGAATCCCACTTCTGACAAATCCTTTTTTTCGCATTCTTATTCATCTGTCATATTTGAATTATCTAGCTCTCTCTTTGTGTAGCTGTGTGTGTGTTTGTGCTGGAACGTGTTTTTGGCGACCCTTCGTACGGGAAATGTAAATGTAAACACGCAGCTATAGTCATTGTTTGGAATTTGATACTGTTCCGCAAACAAAACGGACGGGTTTGTTTTTTTTCTCTCGTCATTCTTCTTCCTTTTTCTGTATATCCTGTAGGGTTTCTTTTTGCTGCGGGCATCTGTGTTCATTGTTTACCCCCAGCGAATGACAAATGCACGCATATATATACATCACGGAGAGAATTTGCTGTTGTAATTTTTTTTTGGACTGGATTTCTCCAGTCGCTTGCCACCCATGGCGATGCGGTGCGGCAAATACAGGAGAGAAACAAGAAAAACCAAACCCACTGAAGTGGCCAGGCTACTCTGATGGTTTTTGTTTTGTTCCATTGCAAACACACATCAAAGTGGGTACTCTGACAAGTGCACATGCTCTTTTGACACATTGGCTGCCGCTCGAGGAGCCTCTCCAAAGTGAGCTATATATCTTTAATACTAATTGAGGAGTCGTCGGTTTGTTGTTTTGAGTTGCGGCACACGCGAGTCATTCGCTCAAGTGGTATTTAAGGTCACACTTGTTGACAGCTGCCAAACTAAAGAAACGTGTCAAAGTCCCATTCCAATGAACAGAAATTTGCATTTCGAAAAGGAGCACATTTTATGGGTACCTACTCTAGGCACACTGACCGCACCGTTAAGGGTCATTAATGTCAACATTTGCAGCGTCATTCGGCACACATCCTCTTATCTGACAGAATGCGCTGTCGTCCCATTTGAAACTCGCTGCGTTTGTGCGCTGGCACACGCGCACAGCATCTTAATTGCCCGATTTGGACGTTTAATTCTGTTTTTGCCTTCGTCTTCGTGTGCGCTCGATGTAGGCTAAGCTAAGTCGTCGTCTTCGTCTTCGTCTTATCGTCAATTTGCAGAAAAACGTCAGAAGTAATTGTCAATTCCCATAATTTGTCTTGTGTCGCGAGCGGGAGGGGGCGAGACGAATGATTCAGTCGGGATGGAGACTCGCTGACCGCGTGTTCGTGTATCGTCGTTCTCATGTAGGTTGGACGTTGAATTTTCCTGGCAATTAAAGTCGCTCTCTCTCTCTCTCTCTCGCTACCCCACCTTCGGGCCAATAGATGTCGATTAATAGAATAATTGCCGGGTGGCGGAAGAGATTCGCTGCGAGGAGTGGCGGCAGGCGCATTTAAAATTTAATACACTACACATTCGAACAATGCGAATGAGGATGGAGATGGAATTATTAACACGAGGAGTCCGCTGAGTTATTTTGAAATTAAGAATTTATTGTTAGGGGTTTTCTTTTTAACTCCGTGACTTGAAGTTCAAATATGCTATTTGGGCAGAGTACAGCCTGACTCATGCGACCGCACACACGCATTTTCGAAAGTGAATAATGTTTTAAGAGATTCTAAATGAATGTCATTAGTAAATGAACGAACGGAAGGACGGTGGGACAAAAAAATCTCTATTTTATTGGGGGTCCTCTTGTGGGAACATTGCCTTGCAACATCTGGCAGTTGTATAAGTGGAGCGAAGATTGATGTCAACGGTTTGATGTTGTGGAATTGAGAAACATTTAGTTCCTGCATGGGAGTTATTCTCTCAGCTTGTGGAGGCTCATGTTGTTTTATTTTCTGGGACACAGTGCAAAAAGCGGAATGGCCCTGTGATCATGTAGAGATTGTCGCTCCTATAAGAACACGAAACGCGCGCATTTGGAAACACTGTATAGATTTTGTTTCTTGTCATACGTGTTCGAACATAAGAACACCTCGGATATATGGAACAATTTTTTTTTGGATTTAAGGGACCACGCCGTGAACTGTGCAGTGAATAGAGAGATCTTACCATTTGGTGTCCACGAAGGCGCTTTTCACTTAAAATAGTTAAAGTCCCTGAAGGCAGTAACTTTTCACTTGATAAAATAGGTGAAGTCCCTGACCTCCCTGGCAACCTTGAAGCTATAGAGATTTCCATTGCGACGTTCTGTCTGATTCAATAATAAATTGAGAGGTTTTAGCAGGAGCAGCAAAAATGGATGCCCTTCTCTCTTTTAAGATTTTATTCGCCCTCATTTACAGCTAGAACCATTTTTGCCCCTCCTGCTGAAACCACTTAACTTAGACATTTTCACAGGACACCCATGGGATGATTATAAGTCGTTCCCGAAGAGTGGTTCTGTCGAAAAGACCCTCAGTTGCTATTTGTGTCTTTTTGGGGGTTGAACCGAGAAGACTCTGCTCAGTAGCATCTATGGATGAGTATAAGTCGTTCCCGAAGAGTGGTTCTGTCGCAAAGACCCTCAGTTGCTATTTGTGTCATTTTGGGGGTTGAACCGAGAAGACTCTGCTCAGTAGCATAAAACGAACTAACTACGCAGCAACGAATTGTTCTCAAGTATGCTGTCGAAGAAGTCACACGACAGAGCAGCCGTTTTTGTACTTCAAAAGCCTCGATGAGATTGTGTTCGATTTTATTAGGGCAGCGACCATTCCCCATAAGCCATCCAAATCAGCAGGTTGCATGTTTTTATCATGTCCTCAAAGCCACTACAAGGCTCCCTTCTTAATCTTTGCACCACGTCTCGCTGAGTCTTCTCGCATTTACACCTTCTGATAAAGCTGTCGACCATTTTTCCTCAAGTTACTCTCTACTCTTCATGCTCTCTTCTTTTTGCTTCAACTCACATAGATGGATGTCAATATTGAACAGTTCTGCTAGTAGTGGTCGTTATGAAGCAGACAAACGGTCTTCCAAATAATAAGACGATAACAAAAAAACACATCTCAAGTAGCTGTTCATCCATTTATTAGAAACAGACAGGAAGCCCTGCCAAACATTTTGCTGATACCCCGAAAATCGGTCGAAATAAAAACAAAAACAAATTCAATTTAAAAGCGAGCATCGCCCAAAGTGATTTACTGACCAACCGCCTTTTAGAACTCTGCGCTTTTCAAACGCCTCTTAACCTTCTCCATCTCAAAAGGAACACACATCTGGCACAAGCCCATAAATTACCATCCACAAACGGTTTCTAATGACAGCCGAAATAGCAAAGACGACGCAAGAAAGAAGCCCTAAAGATTTTTTCTCTTTTTTTTTTTTTTAATGTCATGCTGATGAATTGAAAAATAAATCCATCAGCAGCCAACAAATTGATTCCGTTAACTCACTATACACTATATAAAAAAAAAAACAACAACTCCCTAATGACATCATCATCACATATGCAAACCAATTTAAACCCTTGAACTCGAAGCCACTTTAGAGTAGTTCCACTCGAACCGTAACACTTTGTCTGGCAATATGTGTTGCGCCCTCCCGTCTTCGGCTAACACGGACTATAATCAAGAAGAAGACGTGATCTACAATTATAATTGAATGAGCTTCGGCCCTCCTCACTTCATCAACAATCGATCGAATCAATGAAAGCAAAAGAGGTAGATCTCTTGGATCGCTGAATCCATTTATTATCAAATTAAAAACTCGTTTACGCGGAAGCCCCAACAAGCTGAATTATTAGACGCTGACCCATAAATAACCCCGACGTCGCTGCGCAGCCAAAGGGAACAAAACCGAACTCAGCAGTCGTCGTTAAACGATCACGGAATGTTATCGCATTTATATGTACTCATTGCATCACAAGAAAAATAATGTAAAACTACACAGAACTGTTTGTTTTGGGGGCTTGAAAGGGAAAACACCGGGAATAGGTAGGAACAAAAATTGTGTCAGTTCCGGTCTGGTTGCAGAAGGTGGTGTTGATGTAGTACAAGTGTGCTCTGAGGACGAGGAACAATTTGTTCAACTCGAGATGGTAATCTGATAAAGTCTCCGTTTCAGTGTCCGGGTCCGGGAGAAAGGTGTTACGGCAGAGCAGGATTTCCAATTAGACTATTACGGCAACGATATGGCGTCGGAAAGGGCATAAATCATCTATCAGGCTTGGCTCTCTCTCTCCCTCTGGGGATAGTAACTTCAGTTTTATTAATTTGTCTTCCGAGCACGATGTGGAAGTGTTGTCCTTGGTGTACGAGGACGAAGAATCACGTTCGTTCAACAGAAAATTGCTGCTACTCGCAGCCAAAGGATTTATGGTAATTTCCCTGGAATCGCCCATCAACATTGTTTACGTTCGTGTGTTTTACTTCTTTTTTTTGCTTATTTTTTTCCCATTCTTCTCCCATTTTGTTACTATGAAAATGTACAGTCTCCTTTGGTATGCATTATTGGCTTCCCTCTTTGTGTACTCGTTCCGAGTTATTTGGATCATAATTCTTCTCAGTTGACTCTGTTTCTATATTAAACGTGTGCAACAAGGACGATTAAGGCAGCCATTTAGGGTATTCTGTCTTAAATATGAGTATATAACATTTTTAAACCGCTAATCCTGTAATGAAGATATTTTTTGATGTCCTTATGCCGAGGTGATGTGTCGAAAAGTGTGATGGGGGCTAAGAGCCGTTCCATGTTTCCAGGGAGTGTTAAAAAAAAAATGGAATACTTAGACTCCAGGGGTGACATTTAGGGCTATTTTATTAGATTCATTTTGAGAGTTTCAAGCTTTGAAAAAATGCTGTAGCTGACATCTGGGAGTTCACATCGTTTGCATAAATGGTACCCAGTCATTATGAGAAAAACTCTGAGACAGCAGAGCTTAAGGACGTCCGTGAATTACAAACCGGCAGCAGGGGATATAAGAGAAATTATGTCGCTGAATATTTTTATCACAGATTAGGATGATGCTCACTTTGGTGCAGTGCCTATGGCGACATATATTTGGCATTCAATTTTTGAAATGTTTTTTCTTAACAGAGTTGTTGTCGTTGCTTTGGAGGAAATGAGACTGAGACTAAATGTGGAAATCATTGTAATTCTTTGTAAAAGGATTTTTTACAAATTTTACGACGCCCCCTTGAACGCATTCCGTCCGAGTTTGTTAGCTACCTTACTACCCTACTGTTTCATGGCTCGTTTTGGTTTCGTCGGGGTTCGAAAAATCGACCACCCAACAAACTGTGTCGCTTTTTCGTGTCAAGGGTCAATGAGTCATAAAATCACCTCAAGGTCCCTTACCATTTTCCAGTTTCTTGACACTTTTTTGTTTCATCGGAGTTTGGACTTACTGCCCAACAAGTCGTGCATTCACCTCGAGCTGCCTCAACACCCACCCCTCTGCTGTCGCTTTTTTGTTTGATCGGAGTTTGGAGGTGACCTACCATTCTCCAGATTCCTGTCGCTTTTTTATCTCATCGGAGTTTGAAATTCCCACCAAACGAGCCATACATTCACCCCCAGGTGGCCCCACTATCCCCCCCGCTAGTGGTTAATATTGAAAGAGCAGAGAAAAGAGCTTAAAAAAAACCTCCCGTTTCCTGCCCCTTTCTCGATTCATAGTATTTGTAGTAGAATTTTCTACTGTTTTTGTTATCGTCAAAGCCTTGTCGAACCTTGCAACAAAATCAAGGAACCGTGCGAGTGTCGTTTTCTATTATTGTAAGGGTAGGGCCTTATTAAGAATAGTTTCATTATCCTTAATAAGCATTTTGATCAAAATCGTTAGAGCAGTTTTTGTAAAATTTGGCAGACACAACACTATACCAAATATTGCAATGTTTAGTTTGAAAAATACTATTGCCTATTTATTTAGCTGAAAATCGAGTACAGATTATTTGTTCGGGATGTAAGCATTACTTGGTTTTTAAAGTTTTATCGAAATCGAAAATGGGGTTTTCGAGATATGAGCAGTTTTTAAAATGAGCGTTTTCGGTGATTCCAAACGAAAATTGAGGACGCAATATGGTTTACTCTAAGTTTGCATTTTGGTCAAAATCGTTATTGCCGTTTTCAGATAAACTAAAAAAACTAAATTTTTAAGAAATTACTTTTTTTCAAAACTCAATTTTACGATAATACAAATATAATACTGAGTTTGTCATTAAGTTGAAAATGACCATATTACCTTAGAAATGTATTTTTGTTACAATCATATGGACCGTTTTCGAGATACATATGTATGTCCATATTTCAAAAATACTGTCATTCGATTTTTTAGCGGAAAACTGAGTATGCAGTCATGTTAAGCTCACCTACCTAAGCTTAAATATCAATTTTGGTCGAAATCGTTAGAGCCGTTTTCGAACAAATCAAACTGGTATGAAAATTTGAAAAGTACCATTAATATTGAGGTTACCGTGCAAAAAAAAAAAGAAAACGGCCCCGAACTGTAGGCCCCCAAACTCCAAATCCGACGTGTGAACGTTAAGGCTGTAGGCCTCGGGACATACACCCAGGCAGACAGACGGACAGAATTTTGCCACCCACTTAAGACCTCGAGTTCGAAATTTTGTACGAATGCAATATCTTTCTCTTACTACGTAATGAAGAAAGTTAAAAAATACACAGAGAAAAATTGCCTACCAACTTTTGGTTAAAATCTTCCAAGTAATATTGTTAATGTAGCTCCCACAGTGTTAGTAGAATAAAAAAAAAATAACCTAGTCAATTTGTTTAAGGAAACTCGGGAAAAAAAACGGATTTATCAATTCTCTCGGTTGTAAAAAACAATAACGCTGTAGAAACTAACTAACTGGCTTATAACAACCGATAAAGTGTGCACTTTACCTTTTTATCTTGGTAGGTATTGACCAAGAAATACTCCTTTTTCAACAAAAGCTTGGTTAAAGTTTGAACACATTTTTTTAAACCGAACAAAAACAGCATTCGGTTGGAGGCAATTTTTTTTGTGCGTGTAGCTTCTGAATGAGGTTCTGAAAATCGACTTCAAGACAAACAAAAGTTGTATAAATATTTTACACTTAGTTTCATAAAAGATTGACCCTAACAGCAAGACCGCACACACTACCCGAAGGGAATGCACTACTATATCGACCCACTGCTGTGATTTATGACGGTGTACGTATATTTAACTCGCCTGTCGTTTGTTTTCACCTTCAATTTTTTGGAAGGATTTCTTTAACTATGCAGATCCCATTCGTGGTATATATAAATCAAATCATAAATGGTTGTTTGACTATTGGTTTTTGTTGTCCACATCATTAATATTATTTTTTCCATTAATCAAATGAGCGCTTTGTTCCCACTTTTGTCCGTACCAACTCAAATCCGTTAGCTACAGCCCGAACAACATCAACATGAGCCATCACAATACAAAAGTTGTCCAGGCAACCACGTCTCAAGTTGCATAGTACGCTTACGGGGCCCAAAATATGTTTCCATTCAAGTATCCATTTCTATCTCTTGGTTGTTTTTTCTCCTCACTTTTGGGATGGTAATATCGATTGAATGGCATGACCGCCAACCTTGCCCTTTCACTCTCGCCACACATATTCAAAGTAAAGATATCCCATTTTCACAACTATAGTCACACAATAAACAACAAACCAACAGCAAAGCGTCACGTCGCCGCCACACAGAAACATGTCGTCGTCCACATTATTAATTGCTTTTTAAATATTCTCCGCCTTATCTGGCAACAAACCTAAACGAAATGGGGAAGAACTCTAATGAATACCTCCTGACGTCGTGTTAAAACGCATGTTGCACTTGATGTTTAACCTATGCATTCAGTGCAGCGTTTTAATCGACACAACAGCGCAGCGGCAAGTGGTCGTGCGGTCATCGCCGGTGCAGGGGAGGACGCATTTTTAACTTTCAACTGTGTTTTTCCCGATATGAATTTATTTCGTGCGGTGTGCACTCGAAAATATCCACCTTCGTATTGACACAAAAATTCGAATCACTCAAGCAGCTGCGCCTCGCCGTCTGTCTTTAGGCATGCCCAACACGGTTAATGGTTATGCATGGCCGCACCAATAACAATGTATGTACAGTATACGTGTATGTTGACCGAATAAATTTGGTCCCAAAAAAAAGAAGAGAGTTGCCACTGCGGGTGCCCCGGGGTTGATGAACCAGCTTACGGTTGGTGTGTGCGTCATTGTCAAGAGTTTGAGCGCAGCTATCTTGAACTAATTAGTCGGTTGTCAACTTTGTGTGTCACGTGCCAATGTTTGTTTTTTCTTCGCGTATAATTTATGACCAAATCAGACCCAACCGCATAGGAATGTCCTATGGCCACCCCATCCCGTTGGCAAAAGAGCGTTACTGAACCACCGACTGGTGAGAAAGTATCCACTCTGTTTGAGTGGTGTTGGCCACAGCAGGGCACTTTTTACTGTTGGTTATAACTTATAAGTACTCACTTGAGTTTTTGGGTTGCTTGGCGGGCGATAAATTGTTTGTAGGCTCTGTGAATTTCCTTCAGGTTGATTATAGAAATTAATTTGATAATGGTTCTTGTTAAATTATGAGGTACATAGTAAGAACAACCGCGGTTAGTTTGGAAAGGGATGCCAACGGCTGATTTAGATGCTTGAACTATTGTCATAGGATCGATCGAGGACCTTACTTCTTTTACTAAAAAAAAAATTCCATTTATAACCGACTTGACTTGTCTTGGAATTTTTTTGGGTAACCTAGGTTGAGTGAGGATGTGACAAAAAACCATAGGCACCACAGCTTCGGTAGGCTACGTTTTACGAAGTCTTTCCTATATGAAGTTTTGTTTTTTTTTTCTATAATTTTTTTGTTTGTGAAGCTTTTACGGACTGTCCATAAACACATTTTGCCCATGCTGCTGTGTCCCACCGTGGCCCGCTTTGTACCCCGATAAAACACAACTTTAGTGAGAGTTTAACTGTCATAAAAGAGTTTTTCAATCAGCCCAAAGTTCGGCATAAAATTGTGGATACCTTCCTTTCGGCCCAAAATTGACAAGCTAGGCCTAAGGCCCTGCGGACCTGTGGCGCCTACTTTGTATTTATTTGTCAGTCCCGCTTTTTGGACTTATTTGTCCCCCGAGGGCTTAACTGTCGTGAAAGAGCTTTTCGATCATCCCAAAACTCGGCATAAAATTGTAGATCCCTTCCATTCGGTCCAAAAATGAGAAGCTAGGCGTAGGGTCCCTGCGGACCTGTGGCGCCAACTTTTTATTTATTTTTCAGTCCCGCTTTTTTGACTTATTTGTCCCCCGAGGGCTTAACTGTCGTGAAAGAGCTTTTCGATCATCCCAAAACTCGGCATAAAATTGTAGATCCCTTCCATTCGGCCCAAAAATGAGAAGCTAGGCCTAGGGTCCCTGCGGACCTGTGGCGCCAACTTTTTATTTATTTTTCAGTCCCGCTTTTTGGACTTATTTGTCCCCCGAGGGCTTAACTGTCGTGAAAGAGCTTTTCAATCAGCCCAAAACTCGGCATAAAATTGTAGATCCCTTCCATTCGGCCCAAAAATGAGAAGCTAGGCCTAGGGTCCCTGTGGACCTGTGGCGCCAACTTTTTATTTATTTTTCAGTCCCGCTTTTTTGACTTATTTGTCCCCCGAGGGCTTAACTGTCGTGAAAGAGCTTTTCAATCAGCCCAAAACTCGGCATAAAATTGTAGATCCCTTCCATTCGGCCCAAAAATGAGAAGCTAGGCCTAGGGTCCCTGTGGACCTGTGGCGCCAACTTTTTATTTATTTTTCAGTCCCGCTTTTTTGACTTATTTGTCCCCCGAGGGCTTAACTGTCGTGAAAGAGCTTTTCAATCAGCCCAAAACTCGGCATAAAATTGTAGATCCCTTCTATACAGCTAGGTCCCTACGGCTCTTTATTTTTTTATTTTTCTGTCCCGCTTTTTGGACAGTTTTGCCCCCTTTTTAAACTGCTTTGTACCCCTTTTTGAACTGCTTTCTCCCGCTATTTTTACCTGCCATCCATCGCACCCTACCACTAAAAGAAACGTGAACCATCTGCTGAAAGTGTGAGGGTTGGGGTTCTATTCTCTGCTACTAAAATAGCTTTACGAAGTCATAAACCATTGGTCTTCTATTGAAACACTTAGCTGCTCGATCAACTTTTCACACATGCCGACGTCAATGTACGCCCAACATAAGTGACGACATTTGGGCAGTTATTCACTTTTTGTGTTTTTTTCGTATGGTTTACCCAAAGGCCAGTAAAAAAAAAAAAACCTAAGTGATGCTTTTTTAAAGGTTCTTTCAGCAAAAATAATTTATCACACCGCCGGTAAGCAGTTTTCTTAGGAAAACTGCTCTCGTTTTATGGGCGAAAATATTTCATTGTGGGAGCGGTTCACTTTTTTGTTTCTCTTTTACAACTGTCGTTAATGTTATACCGTTCGAAGGTGAAGGCTAAATTGTTCTACTGCCTTGCGTTTATGGTCCTTTCACTGGTGTGGAGTGGAGTCAACTCTGCCGGTGCCAAGTTCATAGCGCAAGCATGTCATTATTATTATCCTTATATTCCAACTCGTATATGTACGTGTACTCTACTCACATGAAGACATGAGACACGAACACGACACACGAGATACTCGTACAGTCGTGTACATTGGTATTATATGTCGCAAATCCATTTGGCAAATTTCATAAAAGTCGTCGTTCTGTCCCGGCGCGCGTGTATATGTCTTTTCTCGTTTTTGTACTTTATGTCACTTTTATACGGCAATTTGTGGGGCTATGCGAAAAATAAGGTCTCTCTTACACGGGCGACGGTCGTCGGTCGTCGTCTCTGGTGCGGCATCTTGTGTTTGCTAAATAGATTCACATTCATATTTAATAGCAAACAGAGGTGGTGATGAATAAAAAGGGACTTTGGGTGGTGATTTTATGGACTGGAGGGTGTTTGCATATATGTGTACATGGACTACTTAAATGGACGTAATATGGCTGGAAACTATCTCCGGTCCATGTCCTGTGACTAGAACAGCGTTCGGGCCCCATATGTGCGGGAGAAGATTAGAAATTTGTTTTGTTCATCCTGTTAGGAGACACTTAAACAACTGCTTCGATGTGTGATAGTACGGCACATCCGGCTATTAGAATGGCAAAGATTCGGGCTATGTAAACTAGATTTTATGTGGGAAGTTGGAATTTAATTAAAAATCATGCCAGCCTGTAAATGTGTGTGTTTTGGGCAGAGTCGTTTGTGGTTATTGCAGGCGGAAAGTAGGAGATCTCAATTTGTGATACTGCTTTTGGGGGGAATACCTATACATTTTACAATTAATACGGACTTAGGAGCGGCTTGATGGAGACCATACGAGTGGGCTCTTTTATAATTTCAAATGGCGTTTGTAGGTCTTTTTATTTACTAATTTTTCTGTCCCGCTTTTTGGACTGCTTTGTCCCCCGACAAAACCCAATTTTAGTGAGAGTTTGACTGTCATAAAAGAGTTTTTCAATCAGCCCAAAACTCGGCATAAAATTGTAGATCCCATCCATACGGCCCAAAAATGAAAAGCTAGGTACCTACGGCTTTTTATTTATTTATTTTTCTGTCTCGCTTTTTGGACAGCTTTGCCCCCCTTTTTGAATTGCTTTGTACACCTTTTCGAACTGATTTGTCCCGCTAGTTTTACCTGTCATTCATTGCACCCTATCACAGAAAGCGATCATCTGCTGAAAGTGTGAAGTTTCTATTCTCTACCTGGAGAATATGCAGGTTTTGAAAACAAAATTCCGGCTAATTGTCTGTTTCTTTTTTACCCAACAAATGATGGCTTAACATAGAAAATCAGTTGATAAAATGCTAACACAAGTTTTGAGTCATAACATTAATACATTTTCGAAAGCATAAATCATTTTTTTTCTATATGAAAACAATGAAAATAATTTTAAATTAATTTTAATTTCTTTTTTTTTTTGCAGGTAAGTCTCGCATTACATTTCAAGTTTTGTAAGTAAATTTATATAATATTTAAATATACATAAATAAATTTAAAATGATCTTATTCTTATGAAATCTTTGAATCAAATGCTGCTCCTAAATAGTTCCTTTTCAAGAGAATTTACTTCAAAAATTAAAGGCTCAAGTGGCAGGAATGTCAATTGGATATTACCACTGAAATATGCAGCCATAAAAATATAAATTATCAGCAACGAATATTTAAAGTGGGAAGAGAAGTTAGGGCTCTATTTGGACTTGCTGTGTATCCTAGTTTGAGGAAACTATCTTCATTCTTCATATATCTAACACTTCTCATTTTTTGCTTCGATTTGTGCCACCTGAAACTTAACAGAAAACTTCTTTAGAAATTTCAATAAGATTAGAATTAATTCGGTACTTTTTTCTATGATCTTTGTTCGTATTTCCCTACCTACTTCACATAACAAACATGATAGAGAAAAATTAAATGTTCCTCCATTCAATCTTATTAAAATACCTTACCACTTAACTACTCTCTAGATTTTTTTTTTTTTTTAGAATGTCCGTTGGGTTGTTTTTTCCATAAACATTTTAAGACTTGGCCAAGGAATATGTGTATTTTTGAAGTGAAAACTTCTTTAGGCGCGTTGGACATTTTTGAGATGAAAAAAAAAAAACATTGAACTCGCCACACCAATGTTCTGACACCAGAGTTTGCTTTGTCAACCACTTTTGACGAAAAAATGCGATAAAAAAAACAGATGTCAAACATATTTTTTTTAGGTAAAGTGGAACAATAAATCAAAACCTTAACAAAAATATAAAAAAAATAAACAAAAACAATTTTTATTTATACAACAAACAGCTGTCGAGTTTATTTCCAATTTTATTCCACTTCCTGGAAGTGGACGCTGTAATTATTTTTAAAGAATGACAGATGAAGCGCCGTACTAGTAACGAATTTTAGTCTCGATTTAAATTTACAGAAGCTCACAATTGCGAAATTTGTATGGAAAATATAGCCATTCAAAGTCGATACTAAAAATGTTTATTGGTAAGGATAACTGTTCGGGAAATGGACAAAGTTTGAATTTTTTTTGCAAAGATTTTCTTAAGAATGTTCAAAAAATTAAAAAGTCAGTACGTTGAATCAAAAAAAAAACTAAAAACATATTTAAAATAATAAAAGATGCCTTTAAAAAAAATGAGCCTTACAGTTTATTCAGAAGCGCTCTCGAATTTTCCGCAACGAAACAATTTCCAAAACAAGTACAAATAGGTGTCACAAATCAATCTTTATTCGTTTAAAATTGCCTGCAATGACAATAATAGGCCTGTTTTTTTGAGCTTCGTTCTCAGTAAAGCAAAGTAAAGTAGGATTTTCAGCACGCAATTACAACAACTACGCTCTACTTGACACTTCGATACTCGCAGTAGTTATTGTAATTTGTGTGCTGAAAATCTTACTTTACTTTGCTTGGCTGAGAACGAAGCTCAAAAAAACACGGTTTGTTTATTCAATACTTATTCTATGTAATTAAAATTTAACTTAAATATCGCAACGCAAATTCTACCAAAGATTCCCACAATCTCTTAACCGCAATAAAAAAGAGTCAAGAAATCCAAAACGTGGCACAAGCTTGACAGCTTGTCATTTTTTCTTTTCCGACGTTGCCAGATCCGTCGCAACACAGTTAATGAAATAATGCCTAAAAGGCATGAAAACGCCTTAGTTGGCATTTTTTTTTTTTTTTCGTAGTAGTAGTTTATAATCACACTTCACATCACATCGCATCATCACACTATTATATAAACAGGTAATGTGTGTTTTTAAGAGGTAATTTCCGGAACTACTCAACCGATTTAAAAAATTCTTTCGCTAATAGAAAGCTACGGTATAGAGTATTGCGATGGGCTACTTATTATTTTCATTTTCCATTTTTTTGATTTTTTGTACTACGTGAATGAAACACAGCGAATCATCTTACGTGATAATTTATTATAATTGTATTTTTTTTTCTTTTTATACTTCATTTCGGCAATATAAAAGGAAAGGAAAAAGGAAAAAATCCGAAATGTTGTCGCGTTTTTTGACGAGTTTTTGGAAGCGTTTTTATGACGCGTTTCTTCTTGAGTTTTTTGACACATTTTTTCGCGCGTTTTTTGACGAACTTTTGGAAGCGTTTTTAATGAAATTTTGTGGATATGCATGTTTGTTACACCTTAAAAGACAGGATAGTTTTGGATGCGAAAGGAGTCGCTGTTGTCAAGCGAACATCTTTTATTTTTATTCTTTCAACTTAATTTTTTAATTGAATGGGCATACTGAAGCTGGGGAGTGAACTGGTTCTGGAAATTATGATCTGTCGAGGCAACGAGAGTGAATTCTGCCGAATTTTATTTCATAAAATTACAAAATTTCAGTTTCAACCAGGAAATAAATCTGAGACTGTGAAATTCATTCAAACTGATTTTTTTAATACAAATTGATCAGTGATCACAAAGTTGAAAATGGTATGTTTTAGAATAAGAAATCCGCATCAAATATCATCAACATTTATTTAGCTAACTTACAATTTTAATGCCTGGCAACGCAGGCGAATGTCCTAACGAATAAAAAAACACTTCATTTTAAAGTATTTCCTAAACAGTAAAATATTTCTTGACGATTCAAAAAATACACACGTAAAATTTTTCACTTCTATCGGCACTCCCGGAGAGCCACTGTTTTTAATTGAAAACACAAGTTGTAGCTTTTATCAGTAGTTCTCCAGTTGCAAGTGCACAAAAGGGCAGACAGAAAAGATCTTGTTTATGGTAACTAGTGTTGATTTTTCCTAGAATTCAATTGCACACCCCTCTAACCAAACATTCCTTCGTCCATTCATATTTAAAAAAAAAATCACATTGTCTGCAGACCTCACCACTCAAAACCTTTGCAACTTCACAAAATACTATCCCCGTCGATACTTGCATACATAACACACCTCATCGAATAAATCACAGTTGAAAAATATGCACACGACCGTCCATTTTAAATTACCTCTTAAGGTCTTGACCTTAACCGCACTTCTACCTAGACAGCGGACTGACTATGCCTCTCCATATATATATATACAGCGACAATCTTTCGACTATACCGTTTCTGCTTATTGAAATTGAAAAATTGAAAAATAAAAACCCATTCACAAATTCCCCAAAGGCAAATCCTTACAATCAGATACACTATACCATTTCATAGATTTATGAGCGCATGCAGACAACTTTTCGGTCGCACACCCGCACCAGATGAAAACCGCCACAAATCAGTATTCTCCACAGGACAGCTAGCACCGCTCCAGAGTCACTTTCCCACTCGATACATATATGTGGAATATAAAATATACATTTTTATTCCATTCTCACATGTGTATGGGATATTCCCAGAACCCAGTTAAATTTCAATTTTCAACTCTCAATCTGTATAATAAAAAGTGTAGACAAACCGAAAGCAAAATAAAAAGGTCCTTCACAAAATAAAATATTACAAATGACACTGTAGGGTATATAGAGGATGTTTGTTTGTGTTTTTGAAACAAAACAGCAAACTCGACGAGAAGAGGGTTTTCTTATTTTAAGAACAAAAATAAAGTGTGCATGTCTCAAACATGCGGTGAAATCGATTTGGCTGCATCCTTTCAACTTTGCGGTAAGGAATTTATACATTTTTTGTTTCACCCCCCACATATAAGAGCATCCAGCCGCCTGTAACATGCATTTGCGAGCGTGAGTTGGGAAACTTTGTTTTTCCTGTACTCTCCCATATATTCCAAGAGGAAGAAACGAGGACACTCTTCTTGGCATACATACTATACTCTGATGATGGAAACGATGCGGAAAATCCACTCTATGTAAAATCATCTGAGTGGAAAACGAAAACGTCTTTTATGGGGTCCATTACAGCGTTGGATGCGGAGGGCACACACGGCACACTGCTCAGATGAAAGCCTATCGCAAAATTGCCGATGATTTGAAAAGATTTGCCTACCGCCTCCCCCCAAGAAAAGTTCCAGATTTTCTACATATACCCACTCGAAGTATCTGACAATGGCAAAAATGGGGCATCTAGCACCTACACAATGACTTCGCATTCAAATGAATCCAGGTGAAAGGGGAGTTGGAGGGTTTGAATTTGTTTTCTGTTCAAGATGGATAAAATGCGTTGCAGTTGATCACGCCTATGTGTGTGTTCGGTTCCGTATTACGGGGGTTTTGACTGCGTTTTTTAATTCAGCAAATCGCTGAACGTGCTTCATCCACCCACCCATACAGCAGGTCATTAAACTGCCACTTCAACCTGACTCTTCCTCATTCATAATCAGCACACCCAATCACACAAGTTCCTCCGTGTACACATTATTTATCCGTTTTGTTGCCAAAAAAAATAAAAAAATAAAACCGAAACAAGTAACATTCTTACTTCATTAACGTGGATACCATGTTTGCACATTCAGCCCGCAGTACGCCGGCCGTCTGGCATTCATCGTGTCCACCGCCACTACACCCGTATTTTCCAGAGGAGACATGACAAATTCATTACCGATAAGGAATCTCATGCGCCCCTCTCCTGGTTCTACAAACGCTACATGAAACATGACGCGACCAAAATTCTCAACTTCCCCACACACATATTCGTAATGGCTCAGTTAAGAGAGAGAGCCAATAGCTTTTATCAGGCGCAAGCAAAAAAGTAAAGAAACCAAACAATAGAGGGAGTTTCGTCCGCCTTAATACTTTTTCAATAAAATCGCAATCGATTGAATATAAATTGAAAACGCTGCCGCTTGCGATGCAGCATTGTTGAAACACGCTTTGAATACCTGAACAATGTACGAGAGATAGAACAGCGCGCAAAATGCTTCTTCCATTTGGGAATGTGTACCAACTGCCATATAGGACTGACGACTACGACAATGGAGTGATGCGGAGTGAATGGTTGAACGTCTTCCTTTTGTTATAAATATCTATCCCACAAAACCGTCTTTTTGTGATGAATATCTAAATAGTGTCGGAGCAGTGAACGGATAGATGTGGGAGATGTGTGCCGGCACTAAGTTGGGTGGCAGGTCTATTTAAGGTGGAAGCACACGTACAGGAAATCGAAGGAAATTGTGCTCTTCGGACTAGTGGGAGTAGCATTGAAAAATAGTCAAATAGAAAAGTAAGCCAAGTGATGTAGACTTTCGTTTGAAGTCCTTGCTATGGTGTTTGTCTGAATTTAGAGGCTAGTGGCGGAGCAGGTGTAGTTGTGCATTTTTCAGCGGGAGAAGATTGCAACGTACCAAAGGCGCTTTATGACTGAGAGCTATTTTTCTAAACGACACAGGATACCGAACTTTTTCCACCAGAAACAAGATGAATTAGATGCTCTTCCGTGTGTAGATCGTATCCTTTAAAGTGTTTGGCGACCATTTTACGGCCCTTGTCGAAGCAGTTAAATATGACGTTTGACGGACGACTTTCAGAACTAAAGAAAAATAGGTGGCGCAACAGGTCTGTAGGGACTCTAAGCCTAACCTTCTCATAACCATTGTGTGAGTTTTGCGTTTTTGGGAGGTATGGAAGGGATCTAAAACTTTATGCCGAGTCCAAGCGGCTAATTGAGAAGCCCTTTCACGACACGATAGTTCTACTCTCGGATTTTTGTCAGACGTTCGCGGGGGGAGGTGCAGTGGAAAAAACCTTAAGTTGGAATTTGCGTTTTTTTCCGGATTTAAACCCCTCGCCTAGTAGTTCAATACATTAAGCACTGCATCGACGACTTTCACAACTGCTAAAGTTATATATTTGACAGAACTCGCCAACATGTACAGCATAATTTTATTATCAATCATTATACACACCCACTCCTTCTGTCAAGTTCGCTTTTTTCTATGTCTTTTAGGCCTTTGGAGTGTACCTACAGCCTACATCCCAATCGGCTTCTTTTTTTTTATATTTTTTAACTCTATTCCTATATTTTACTAACCGTTTATTGTATATAGTATCGCCTCTCAGACTTTTAGCTGCCCTCCTAATAACATAAAAAACCCTCAAACGAACCTTCTGATGAATGAGAAAGTTTCGTGCGACCCAGTCGTGCGCTTTATTTATTTTTTTCTAATTTTGAACAACCTTCGTTGTATTGCGTGATGCGAATTCCTTTTAAATCCTTTCTTCCTGATGCTCGTATAGAAATTTTTATTTTACTCTTAGTAAAAACAAACTGATCGTTGCCACTCACAGTCTCTCTTATGTGTACAGGGTGAGCCAAATACAAGTTTCTTTTAAAAAATGCAATAAAATGAACAAAATTAAATTTTTTTCCAAATATTATGACTTTATTAGTAAGAGCAAACATTCCAATTAATTATGGAACACAACGTCGTTCAACTGGCTGCCTCGACTGGCTTTGCAGAAGCGCATTCTGTCACTTCAATTTTTCAATACCTTTTTGATGGTTTCGGGCTGTAGCTCACGGATTGCTTAGATAATATTGGCCTTAAGTGCTTGAATCGTTTCCGGATTGTTGGCATAACATCGGTCCTTTAAGTTTCCCCACAAAACAAGCCCCAAGTGGTCAAATCGCAGCTCCAAGGCGGCCAATTGACTGATAACACGATTTGGGAACCTGGTGCGCAAAAGATCGATTGTGGCATGGGCTGTGTGGCATGGCGCGACATCCTGCATGAACCAGAGGTCTTCCAAATCGATGTCTTCAATTTCAGTAAAAAAAAAACCGGTTAACGTGGCTCTGACCGAAACGCTGTTCCCAGCCACATTTTTGAAGAAAAATGGTCCAATGATGCCACCACTCCACAATCAAACAAACTGTCACTCTCTGTGGATGCATGGGCTTCATTGACAATAACGTGCCGGGTTTCCGAGCTCCAGATGCGGCAATTTTGTTTGGCGAGATGGCGCGGTGGGTGTTTCATTTCGGCCAAAACTTATTTCCAAAAACGCTCGTTTGGGCTAAACATCACTCACTTTGGAAATAAGTTTTCAATATTTCCCAACGTTGTTCGAGCGTAAAGCGACTCATTTCATTCCGCGGAGGTATGACTCTGACTTTCTGTCAAAATTTCGAGCGGGAAACAGCTGTCAGTGTCAAAATGACCTATGATTAAAAAAGAAACCACCTAATGGCCCACCCACACCCACATCCCCACAAAACCGTCTTTTGCTCGCCTTTATCTTGATTCAAAATTTAAAACATTTGCAAAATGTTTAAATTTTGAACAAGGGTTAAGTACTGTGGCAAAGCGTGACCCCATCTCTTGTGACTCTTTTTAAACTTCTAATGAAACCTTATTACTCATCGTAAGGATTTTCATTCTGATTTTTTTTTCCACCCTCAAGGGAATCATTTCTCTTACAAATTCAGTAGTTATAAATCAAATACTTCCCCCTTTGGGTATTTAAGTTTTGCATGTGGCACAAGAAAAAATTGAACAGAAAACGAAAATATAATCCAAAAGGATTTAGTCGCACGTTCCTTTCTAACAAACTCCTCTTTCGGTTGGCATTCCTTTCATTAAAATGAAAATTTCTCCACACTGTGCGCTTTAAGGGATCAACGAATTTTTTTTTTCTCCACTTGGAATTCCATCTTTAGGAAGGTATGTATAATATCCTTCTCTCTATGCGGTATGGACAGGGCATAAACTGGCGAGAACGTACCGAAAATTGGGGATTTTTTTTCGTTTCTTAAATTTATTGCCGGGATTTTGAGGCAATTTACGCTTAAGCATAATAATGAGGGTGGGCTGGTAAATTTGATGGTAGTAGAGATATAAGAAGTGAAAATGTCTGCAAAATAAAAATTATGAAAGGGAATTTGCGATCCATAAAGCGGGAAGCCTAATTTGGGATTTATTATTTTAAATAAGAAGATGATGAGAGTTTGGTGCGGGTATATATTTTTATTAATTATCTGTTGGCACGGGGAGTTTCAATTCATTTGAATGGGCAATTTTTTCTGCTAGTCTGAAAAGGGCAATAAAACGGATAATATTAAGTAATTGCAATAAGGAGCTTCAAAAGGCTGTTGTATTTTGTTTGACGGGAAAGGTCTGTAATTATGAATCAGACGTGGCGTGGCACAGCAATTTTTGTTTCAGAATCGATAGCTTTTCATGGCGTGAAGCACGTACAGCAACAGCAATCAACAGAGGTCGATGGATCTACCATGAGCTGGCATTTATTATTATGCGCATTGGGATGGGACCAGATTCCGTATATCAAGGATCGTCTAAACGATATTGTTTTTGAAACTTTGATCATCAAAATAAGTCATATTCTGCTCGATTTTTTTTTTGACAAACGTCGGCTTTGATTTTATTTTTGGAAAATGAACTTGATTAAGCTCTCAAACTTGTTATTTTAGCACTTGGTTGCTAGTTTTGGAGGGCTATCGTTTCGACGATAATCGTCTGAAAAGTTACGGCCCAGTATTTTTCAAAGCTCAAGATTCTGTATGGATAAATATCCTTATTGCGCTTGATGTGAAGGTCAGCAAGTTAATATTATGACGAATTAACTTGCTGACCTTGCTGAATTACAACAAATGTCGATTCGAATGGTGACTTCAACAATCCGATGAATCCAATGTCGTCCTTACTACTCCTGGCAAAAATATATATGACCTTTGGTACGATATCTTGAAATTTTCATAACCGTAGCAAATTATTTTTTGGCTGACTATCGTCAGCTTTCATTTTATATGAGGAAAATGAATCCCAACACTCAATTTCTCAATCGTTTCGACGATAATTGTCTGAAAAGTTACGAAACGAGTTCCCCGGGTATAGACCCATCACGAAGTCACATTGAATGATGCAGAAATAAACAATAAACAATACCATCCCGTCGGATATTAAATATTTATTCCACTTGAGGTGCAACCCTTCAACTTCTCTATTTTTCTCTCTTGAGTAACAACGAACTTTCGCCACCGAAACCATTTGAATAATCGAATGGCAATCCATATCCATTTGCACTCCTTCCCCGCACGTATATAAATATATCCATTTCGGAAAATGCAAAATTCAAAAGTACCTAGGTATCCGGTCTTTGATTTGCGATATGTGCTCCTGAATTCAATTACCTCGCAGTTGAATGGCAAAACTTTCGTCACCCCCTATACGGACTCGGCTTTCATAGCAGATTTCCATACCATTGAAGTATCAAATGAAAAATTAAATGGAACGAGCGATGGAATAATAAATTCGCATATATACAACTTAAACAAGTTGTAAAATTACAACTTTAAGTGTGCCACCCCCCGTAACAAGCTTTTCATGTGGTAAATCAAGCTCCAATTGTTGGCCAAACAATGCCACTGGGCCTGAAAGGAACAAACCGCACATACCACCACCACGAACGGCGCGGTGTTCGTATACTCGGAACAATAATAATTATACCTGCTTGTCGTCGTTGCACCCTCATCAATATCGCCGGCACAGCATCTACTTTGCATACTTAAAAAGGATACGACGACGCGGCCGATTCGGGATGGGGCCCATTGAAGGTGAGCTCATAAAGGGGTGACATGTACACATACCTACTCGTCGTCTATTGAACCGCACTGTGAAATGTTATCCATGGAGAAACAGAGTGTGTACACATTCACTTGAGAGCGGGGTGGAAAAACTGCCGGGGTACGGAACACAGTGAAGGATATAAAATTAACGTGCGATTGTTCGATTCCGCACATTTCACTGTGGAAATCCACTTTGTGGTCTTCCGAATGTAATGCCATCCCAATGGGGGAGAGGATGGGGCTCAAAACAATCTAAAACTGTCATCGTCGATGGTGTATACGAGGGTGAGGGCGAGACAACTATCGTTCGTGTGGAAGGCTGTATGATGGGAACCTATTTGATTTGAATAAAGTCGTATTGATGCTCATATTGGTTTCGGTGAAGGCAAACATGGGACGATTGAAGGGCAAAATAAAATAATTCCGATAACAGATTAAGGATTTAGAAATGTCCTTGCTGTAGTCAATTCACTTCGATTCGCAGCGACCTTTCTGGCCAAATGGAATTTGAAAATGCAAAAGCCATCCCAGAAAAGAATGAAAATCACTTCAATTCAATTGCACAATTTTTGCAACCTTACTAGGTCCGTAATCAACTTATAGGAAGCTACACCCACCGCCATTCACTGCTGTATAATTTTGTAACGAGCTGGAACAACCCTTCGTACGGCACAAACGTGCGCGCATGTAGACCCTCTCCGTTGAAACACAAAAGCCTGCCTTATCATAATCAAATTGAATTACATAATTATTCCGGTTGATTTGAACTTCATGTTGGTAGTTAGTTTGCCGATTCAGTATCCGTTCCTTTGCTGAATGCATCCACTTTTCGGTCGGAAGGTTGTGTATGCGTCTCCACACACCCCGTCCTATCTGTCTACCTTTGGGCGGACTACTTAAGCCATTCGGGGGATGTGTTTGTCATATATATATATATTTTGAGTGGGCTGCTGTTTTTGTTGACTGTAGGGATCAGGAATTGGGGGACTTTTTTGGCTTTCAAGTGCCACCACCGCCACTAGCCCCAATGGCAGTTACTTTGATAATTAAGTGCCACTAAGTGATTATGAAGTGAATATGCTGTCGTGAGTTTGTGCGGCAATTGCATGCGTGCGACTCGGTGTTATCGGCCTAATTAATTGCGGTTTGCCTTTATGCCAAGCAAGGACGGTGCCGCATGAGATAAGTGTGTGCGAGTTATTTATGAGATTGTGCGGGCGATTTATAGATGATGATGATGATGGGAAGGGATGCTAAGTATATATTACACTCGGGTGGATTCTGAGACAAGCGGTTTGAGATGATTAGTTGGTAATTTGAAAAGTCTCACATCTTTGAAATCCTTAGAAGGAAATTTATAAAACTGGGTCGGTGATTAGCTTCCGTGCTTCACTATAGGCCTTTTCCAATGAAGGTTTCCAATACTTCAGGCGCGAGTATAAGAAACTGCAAGACTTTTTAAGGCTGAGATTGCAGGTCTTTTCCGTTCTCTAAGCCAAGCAGCTGTGACAGATGATAAGCCGAAGGAATTTACCGCTGTTTTCAGTTTTATGACTTTATAAAAAATGTTTTTTTTTCAGGTAAAATCCGCTTTGTTGTATGTAGCGTGCCATGCCCCCTTTTACAGTTGCGTCCACATTTGGGAGAAGGCTTGATATTTCATATACCGTTCCGATTTGTGCAACTATAGCAGCCAAAGACAGCCTTTTAAATACAGGGTCATTCATTTTGTGGTTTCAAGTTGGTAGCGCTGGCATTTGATACCTGTCAAACTCAGCTGTCATTTGCAGTCTCATAATATTAGTTCAATCGAACATTAAATCTTCCAACAGCACGGGGCAACAAGACAGACAACACGACCAATTATGGCTTTATTATGTGAAAAATTTGATGGTCGCATAATTTCGCGTTTTGGCGACGTCAATTGGCCACCAAGATCATGCGATGTGACACCGTTGGATTTTGTTTCTGTGGGGCTACGCGAAAGACCGTGTTGACGCGAATAATCCTCGAACTCTAGACGCATTTCAAACCAACATTACTCAGATACCGCCGTAAATGTGCACAAAAGTGGTTTAAAATTACCTCAAAAGTGTCGCTTGCTGCGAGTCTTCCCGCGGCGCCCATTTGACTGATATTGCATTTCACACTTAATGGCAAAGTTCAAATTTAATAATGCAATAAAATGTTCATCAAAAATCTACCGCTGTGGGTGTTTTTTTTAGTTTTACTTTCGAAACCGAAAAATAAATGACCCTTTATTTTTTTTTGTGTAGGAGGCGCCACGCCCCATTACCAAATCCAGTTCAAATTTTGCAAAATCCTTTGAACAGCCAGTACCTTTAGATTCAGCTCTAGTTACTTAATTTCGAAGCTAAATCTGTAAAAATGTGGCCCTTTTAATGACTGCTTTTGGAGAAATGGAAGTGCCACGCCTATTTAATTAAATTGCGCCTAAATTTTTGAAACTGTTCGCTATACAATGCAGTATTGTAACAAATTTCGCAACTCTACCTATCGCTATCTGGAATTCTAAAATATAGAGTTGTAAATTTTATTTATTTTTTTCTGTGGGAGGTGCCACGCCCCATTATCTACCTCTTCTCACATTTCAACAAATGTTTTGAACGGCAATATACATGAATGTAAGAAGTTCCGAAGCTAATGCTCTCAGAAATGCCAAGCTCTAACCTTTAAAATGCCTTTTTTTTGTATAGAAAGTGCCACGCCCCCTAATCCGAAACCTCTTAAATTCGTATAGTGCTAACAATTGCCTCAAAAGACCCACAGATGTAGGGCGATCTATGGATATAAGATCGTGTAAACAGTCTGGAAACGTATAAAGGACAAACAGGCAGGCAGTCATGCTGCATTTAATTTTTAAAAAAGTAAAAACGTTCAGCGCCACCTACCGGCAATTTTTTTCTTAAAACTCTCGCTTCGAATCGAACAACATTGTGAAAGATTGAGCTCATTCGGTCTGCTAGTTAGGAGTTCTGCGCACGTTAACAGCGGCCCAGCGGGGTCCATGTTTTTTTCGGCCTTCACGGTCCAACATTAGGTATTTTTGGTGGCGCTCTGTTCGACAACTACCCTGTAGCTCGAGTGTTTTTTTCGACTTCGCTTTGACTTAGTCCAACGTATTTTCCAATATATAGCTCCAAAGTATTGTTTTATCCAAGCAGTGTTTTTAGGTTCTACCTAAGTAGTCGTTATAAAAAAATACTCAACATCGAATAAATGCTGTAGCTCGTCCCCAAGTTTAAAATTTTGTCAGCGGCAACCGCGGGTCCAACTGCTTAACCACAGCCTCATAGAAAAATCCCATGCCTGTCCTGTTACCAACAGATAAAAGCTTGTCGAACCATTTATCAGCAAAACCCAACCAAACTGACGACGCCCATCGTCCTGGCAGCTGTAAATGGATGCCACGGAATTTATCACGAGAATGCGTTCGACTGCATCGCAAATCACTGACTACACCACGCTATGGGTTCGCAATTAGGCAATGTGTTTCGATTTATAGCGCGCTTTTGTATACTCCCCCACAAAACGAGCACCATATACCAGATAAATTGATCGTTAAACACATTTCGTGCGGTGTCCATCCCAGTGGCTGTCATCGGTAGTTAGATTAGGATTATTTCCACACCACTTCTGTGCCCTTATTTACAAGCCCACAACCATTAAAATGTCGACTTTCATTTAAGACAGCCGCACACCATCGTCCCAATTTGTGTGCAAACAAATTGTACCAGGGAACATGTTCTCTTATAATTTACTTTTATCGACGGCTATCTCTTCAATTGCCTATTTCACCCTCAAGTTCACAGCGGACAAAGCAGACGTTATTATTTGTTTTTTTATTTTTCCTGTACACAGGTGATAGAACTTGGAAGTGAGGGTGACCTGTGGGGGTCGACTCTGGGGAGTTTAAACTTGTACTGAATCTACAAGATACCAGAATATTCCATGTGTCACTCTTTCGAAACGACTATGGAGATTGTTATGATTATGATGATGGTAGTCAAGTGAATTGGGGGCTGATACGTGTGTGACCGTTCAACCCTTAGGGGTGAATCATCGCACCATAGGTTCCGGGCCATTGTGCGTCTATTTGTTGCGGTGCGGGTGCATTGGCTATGTGACTGGAATTTTAGAGTTTTTTTTTTCTACTTACAGCGGGATGTGTAGTGCGTGTGTGTTTTAGTCAAACAGAGCATGTAATCGTAATCGGTTATTGGATAAAAAACGATGTCGGTATAGAGTGAGTGATAATTTAATAAGTGAAATTGATGTGCAGTCATGTTTCGTATGGGAATTTCCATGGGGATGTGATTTAAGTACTTAGCCTAAATCGTTCTGAGTTCGACAGGTCCTTAAATATATTTATAAACCTAACCACGTCAAGTGATTGACACTGTCTCCTCGGACCATGAAGATGGTCATGGATAAAAATGGATAAAAACTGTCGTAACTCGCAACAGCCTATATCAACCGCCCCCACCCACCGATTGTGTTCACTTTAAATCACCATCAACTTTAATTAAAATGATGTAACTAATATAATTATGGGTTTTCCGAAGCGGCATGAAATGGTTTTAATTCCATTCCCCAATGGCAAACTATATTGATCCATTTTCGAATGACTGCAGAGCTGTTTTTTTTTTTTGACTCATTTATATTTACAATCCCATCACCACCGTCCCGAAGTCCCGCACTGGGTATCATCTCGAGTTGGGGCCGGAGGGGGATAATGCAGTGGAAAATGTAAAGTTGTATTTCCTGGTGATAGCGTAGATGCAGTTGATTGTTGGTCCTTTGGGTGGTGTGGTCTACACCTGTGTCCTGTGGATAGACAGAGATATAAATTTAAATTTTAAGCATCATTCAGCAAACTGAATAGGTAACTGCATTATTTTGATTGCAGAATTTTGTGGTTACAATTGCAAATGCAGTAATCCAGATAGGGGCGGATGTGAATTAAAAAATTCATTCGATTGATGAGTATCAATTGTTTTTGAATGACAATAATTGTAGGTCATTAGAGGCACGGTCAGAGGGAACTTAAAACAGCTATCAAGTCGATGGGAGTTCAACAGAAAAATAAACGCAAAATCAGCATCCTTAAAGGCAGCTTACCCGATTGGACCAGAGCTGGAAAATGTCTTCAACATATAGAGCTCGGCCCCAAAGTCATCTTAATTGAATTCACTGAAAATAAAATACAAGGGCACTTAATCCGTAATTTTCAGACGATTATCGTCGAAACGATAGACCTCCAAGAGTAGCAACTAAGTGCCAAAATTACGAGTTTGAGACATTAATCCAATTCATTTTCCAAAAAAGTAATAAAAGCTGACGATAGTGAAACAAATTCGGGCAGAATATAACTTCTACTGGTTTTCAAAATTTCAAAAACGACGACGATTATTGTTATACGGAATCTGCCCACAGGTAATATTGACAAAATTCAATTGTAAAATTTCAAGTTTTGTTGAACTGAAAAAAAATGTTTGTAATGATAAATGAAATTTATTAATACAACTTAAGTTTTATCAATTTGAACGATGTTTATTTATTTTATTTTTATTTAATTCTTTACTTGTCAGATTAACGCAATTGTCAGTTTAATAAACCGATATTGTATCAATTGAACAATTTTATTGTTGAATTAACAAAATTTTTGTTATATGTCCGTTAAAACAGAACCAAAAATCACTTTTGTGAAATTGACAAAACTTATGCAAAATTGTTGTTAGCCAAAGAAAATAAAGGGCACTCATTTCGTAACTTTTCAGACGATTATCGTCGAAACGATAGACCTCCTAAACTAGCAACCAAGTGCTAAAATTACTAGTTTGAGTGCTTAATCGAGTTCATTTTCCACAAATATAATGAAAGCTGACGTTTGTCAAAAAAATTCGAGCAGAATATGACTCATTTTGTTGACCAAAATTTCAAAAACGATATCACTTAGACGTTGATCTGCCCCCAGATTATAAATACTACAAGCATTCTGTTGAAATGAACATTTTTGTTTTCAGATTTGACATATATTTTGTTGAATAACACAAGTAGTGTTAAATTGAAAAAAAAAATACAATTTAAACATAAATCATTTCAATGCAATGCTTTTGATGGCGTCATTTATTATTTGACACGCGAAGTAAAGTAGTTTGTTAATGTGCATACAAATTCCCTTAAAAATGAGTTCAAAAAGTAAATAAATCCGTTTATTGATGAGGACAGGAAAAATTGAAAACATGTAAATAACCCCTTAGATATAACTTGGTAAGAATTGTGATTTAGTAATTGTTTGGATTGTTAAATATGCATTTTATTATCTTAAATTAAATAGATCAAATTTAACTTTAACGCTATATGTTCCCGGATTTTTTAACCGCAACTTAAATTTATGTACATCGCTCTCGGTGTTTAAGGTATAGCAGATCTTTTTATTTTCAAAAGGCATTCGGTATCGTTATGTCTTTAAAGTAATAGACTTTTTTAATTTTTCAATTCTATATATAAATATTTTAATATTTTCTATGTTGTCCAGTAAAAATAATGTAATTCAATTTCTATAGTTCCTTCTTTTAAAAATGTAATTGCTATTGCTTATTTGTTTTGCGAATCATTTATAAATGCCTAATACTATCCACATAACAATTTATTTGTAGAATCAACAAATTAAAATTAAGGAACTGAGATAATAATTCTATACAACCACCAATATTCTTATAGATTCAACAAAAGACAACTGTAGTACTGACAGACTATTTCTGTAATATCAACAATATTTTCTGTTGATTTAAAAAATGATGGTATTGACAACTTGTTTTGTTAATTTAACAAATCAAAACAAAATAATTGATAAATTTCTTGCAAAATCAACAGCATTTTGGTAAATTTAACAAAAAATGTTTATACGCACAAATAAACAATTTTTGTTACGATAACAATTTTTGTTAAGATAACAATTTTTTTTTCTACGATAACAATTTTGTTTGTTATCACAACAAAAATTTTAAGACAAGACAAAACTTATTAAAATTTTGTCAATTAGGATAGAATCATTCTGTGGACGTAGATTGACAAAAAAGTTGTTGAATCAAGCCTCATTTTTATCAAATATACCCGGGTTCTATTTTCAGTATACTTATGGACATACGAATCCAAAGCCGATGGACGAAGAGATTTCAAAATCCGCCTCTAATTTTCATCATATTTTCACCATCACTTAACAGTTGATTTTATTCGTACAGTCAATTTGTTCCATTTGAGCCACTTGTGTCTGTATTATGTATATATATACAAAATTAATTACTTATCTAGCGAAAGTTTGGGCTATTGGTTCCAAGTGTAACCACGAATTTTCCCCAAATCTCCCTCAGAATCTTTGTCTACAGACATTATCGACCCAAATAAGCTTTCAAACAGAGAAACGGTGGGTATCCAAGCAACCCCCACTCACCAGCAGCGAACAGAGAAACTGAAGTACTTCTAATTGGTTATAATCCTCAACTCCATTAACTCATACATACCGAAGAAGCATTTTTCCACAAACCCCAATCATTCAAAAGAAAACCCCAAAAGCATATCCAAGGCTAACCCCAAAAACCCTTATGGTCACTTTCTACGATAACCGCTTCCCTAATAGACCTACCTACCCTGGATCATTGTCTTATTCTTCTTCGTCTTCATAAATGCGTTTCCACTTTCCGCCCATTAAAGTAACTTTCTCCACAATGTAAACAGGACGTAGCTTCGTATCTTTCCTTTCCTCGGATTTTATAGTTCGGTGAAAGTTGTCTTTGTTTTTGCCGATTGTTTTCGAGAATAAAATTGAAAAATGTTGTATCCGTTCACAAAGGGATAACTTAACTATACCTGTTCCGTTTCTCTGCCTTTGATCCTATTAAAAGTTATGAGCCAACTGAAGACAAATAATATCCCGAAGAGACAATTGCTTCTTTGACTTGGTGAGCGCAGCTAAATTGCCCGAGGATATATGTATAACAGGATTAAAGAATTCATTAATTCGTTTCGAAAGTTTGACTGTGCCGACTAAATAGAACGTGAACGACATGCGACAAGGGACGTGGATTAAGTTTTAAGGAAAGGGAACTTTTCAGTTCAGCTATACAGTCTTTTGAACCATGAGCCACCACCATCTGTCTTTCGAGAAGTTTATCAGATCAAACTTAGGGTAGAGGCAGCTTGTTTGTTATCTCAACTTTAATTTTATTTACCACTAATCTGAATCAAGCTCGAATAGAATCCATAAACAGGTTTTGGAAGTCGAAGTTGCAAGCCGCAACCACCATAAATATTACAATTTTATGTCCCTAAAATTATACTCCCCCATGGGGAAAATTGTCGAAAATGTCTGTGCACAATTTTTGAAAATTTCCCCTCACCATTATTGATATGTTTGGAAGTAGCTCAAAGGACCCCAAACGTCGACCATGTTTATACTGATTTAAAAATGTGCAAGTGAGCGCAGCAAATAACAATTATTTTAATTTTCACTGTTTAGTAAAATCTTAAGTACTCATGTGGGTAGGGATTTTATATTTCCCCCGATTATTACTAATTTTAAAGTTCAAGAATGTAAACAATTATTTCAATCACAACCTTCATTCGTGTGCACAATTTCAAAATATATTTAAAAAAAAAAATGAAACGAAAATGTTTATGAAATTAAAGCAAATAAATAAATATCTTTCACAACTCGATAACCGTTCTAATTCCATCCTCCATAAGCTAATAAAAAGAAATAAAAATCGCCTCAACTTCCAATTACGCTAATTGCAACTTGCAGGACTAAGTGGGAAACCCGTGTATACTCGTAACTTTCGCAGAGTGCCTACTGCCTACCCCACCACCTTGCGAATTCAATGTCTCGTAAAAATGTATGCGGTGGTTTTCATTTTTTGGTATTTTATTCACCATCTGCTCCGGGCTTGGCGTATGCATGATGCATTCTCCTGCAGCTTTCCCGCATAAACGATGTACGGATAGTTGGAAAATATAAAAACCATTTTTTTTCTTCTGCCGGCTGACGGATTTGTTAAACCCCTTTTCATCTAAACTTTCCATGGATGCGGTGCGCGGGAATTCATGTTAGTGGACGGTTTATTTGCCTCTTCCTCTTAACCTCTGTGAAAATTGCATATTCATGGACAAAGGAAAAAAAAAAACAGAATCCTCTCACAATTGACACATTGAAACAAGTCCACATACACGCACACAATCACTGGGCGCGCATATCAAATTTACGCCTGAAGGATTCACTCTTTAAACTCTGTCTGGTCTTGCTATCTCTCGCCAAAAAATTACAGCACACAAGAATAGACAGCAAAGTTTACCCCCTGTGATTCTATTTATACTTTCTCCCGACAGAGAAAAAAAATTGGGATGATAATATCCTGCGCGACCTTCAATTGTTTGCCAGGCGCTTATCCGCTCATTCTTCCTGTGTAAACATCGCTGAAGCAAACAAAAAAAAAAAAAAAACAAAAACGTCCTCCTTCACAATGACTGTGACTCATGGGGATATTTCCGCTCTCTTGTTCGGTTATGTGCGATGCCAAACACAAAGCGGCAGTAATAATGGATTCAAAAGGGGTATATGATATTTGTCAAGCATGGAGTTCTAATTATTCAGCCGAGATTGGGGACGAGGTTGCCAAAGGACCAGACGGATGGTTGCAAATCCGAGACAATTGTGTCGGAGCTAATAACGATTAAGTGCACGCAAGTTTTTTTTTTTTGAATAACATACGAGCGGACGAGGATGTGGCTTACAGAGATGGGGCTGGCAGATAAGTAGGCAGTTAAGTGAATAGCGGATAATGTTTGTTCAGAGATAAAGGGTTAATGGGTGACAGGATGCCATCTTGTTCGTCCCCTAACTGGGAATTTATTACCGCAACCCTTTGTTGGGATGTAAGAGATAAGAGAGTTGTTAAAAGCTGGAGGCTGTTAAACTTTATCCATAAATAGGAAGGTGAACCAATAATCAGCAACCACCTTTCAAAGCACACTCTTCGGAAGTAATCCCTCTATCGGGTGTCAAAATATGTTCGTCCGCTTGAAATGTTGAACGTCGCACACGACTAATTCCCAAGACTACTTGAATGTCTTCTTGCATTCCATGACGGCAACATTCCTCGAAGAGAACCACTTCATCGTTTACCACTTGAAATTGTAATCTTACACGAACGAAGTGCACTACTAATGATTTCCATTGTCCTCACAAAATATAGTCAATTGTACTTTTCTTCATCCCTTGTCATTCTTGATAATGGTGACTGTGACATTTAAGACTAAGACGCTAAAGAATTGCACGTCCAACAGAAACCTTTTTGCTCGCTTGATGGAGTAATCGTTGTCATGTCTCATGTCTACGTTGTTGGCGCGCAGAGGCGGTGGATTGGAATTCAATAGGGGATTGAGTTTTGATTGCCCATCACTGTCATTGTCACTGAGCAGTTTTGACACTTTCTATGGACAGAATTCAAGGGCTTGTGTAGAGAAAGTACTCACGGAGAGCCAAAATGCCTTGTGGGTCGAAAACCTTATGTGTCAGTATCGATAGAAGTTGCAAGAGCAGAAACGAGGAATACTCTTCCCTCAGCAATAATTCCCTTTGAAAATTTTATCAACGATTGGAATGGTCAAATTGGAATGAGGTGAGAAAAGCCCAATAAAATCTTGGATCTTGAAGGAAGAATACTGAAACTATTGCCTCTTGCTTCAGCAATAATTCCCGTTGAAAATTTTATCAACGATTGGAATGGTCAAAATGGAATGAGGCCCAATATCCAAAATCTTGGATCTTGAATATCTCTGAACCTGAAAAACGCCTGTGGGTAACACAAAGTAAGCCAAGGATATTTTTGGCTTTCGAAAAAGTCCAATTTTCTGAGGTTGTTCATCATCTCTTTTTGTCCTCTCAATACTTTCTGTATCACAGTCTTCAAGGAAATTATTGAATTTTTTCGAACATGTTTCCTTGCAGAAAACTTTGCTATTAAATCAAGCATCAAACAAGAAATATGGTGCAAACTGGCCTTCGTTTATTGTCGCTGATTTTAGTAAAATTTAAGTACCCATGATAGTAGGGATTTTATATTTCCCCAATTTTTTCAAAAAAAATCCCAGCCTGGGAAATTTTTCAAAGAGTATTCACCGCACCCCTGGCTATCTCAGAAGTAGTTTCGTCTTATTCAAACCACATACGATCATGAAAATAGTGACACAGCTGCAAACATAAAAGTACAGTGGACTTTTAAATTCGAAATACCACACTAAACAGTAACTCAATGCATCTGTAGGTTTTACCATTGTTTCAGGATGAAATATGTCGCGCTGTCAAAATTTGGCCCAACAAAAACCAACAATGGGGACACGCTGGGTAGGGTAGTGTCGCCTTTTCGAGACCAGGACACTGCATGAGCTGTGTAGTAACCAACTACTCACCTGCCGGCACATTCTGCAACCACACTGCATCGCATTTCAAGTTGCGCATTGCTATTTGTTCACGTAATAATACATATATACGAGTATATGCATCTGCAAGAAAAACCACTGCAAAAACGTGTTTAATAATAAAATTAAAAAAAAGGGTTCGTACACCTAATAATAACACGCTCAATAATCCACAACATTTTGCCGACAAACCATAATTATCTCTGACGTAATGACATCCTATCCTCATTCGGCCCAACTCTGTGTAGTGCAACCGCATCAACTGCTGTTGCCGCCGCCGCCACACAAAATGAGGACACAAACCGAAAAGAAAATCAGCCAAATTACCCCTTCATGGGGATAGTAAAGTGAGACCCAATTTGTAAGGAAGCAGGAATAATATTTTTTATTTTTGCAGCGGCTGTGAGTATCTAGCTCTAGCGTCACCACCCCCTGCAACATCTGACGGTGTGATGCACCCTCACGAAAGTGGCACATTTGCACAAGTTTTATTTAAAAAAAGAAATGTATACATCTGCATAGTGTAGGTCTTCCTAATTTTTTTTTTCTTTTTCTTATTAGTCTCAGGGTGGAAATGAAAATATTCCAATTAGTTGGGGGGCGGATAGTTCGTCTAAAGTGCCTTTTTAACATCCTTTTTTTGCGATTGCTTTCTTTTATATTCTACACCTGAACTGAGAAAGTGGAAGCATACAGCGAAAATGTATTTCTGCGAGAGGGAAAAATTCTCGGTGGGTGAAATAACATTCTCCGTACAGTAGGGGATTCATTTGGCTTCCACAAACTTCTTTAATTTTATTAACAGGAAGACGAGGTGGGTATGAAAAAGAAGGCAGACTTCCACTTCCTTCTGTCAAACTTGCTTTAAAATATGCGCACACACTTATTTTGTGTCTATAACGATTTTCTTTCTTTTTTTTTTTACAGGTAAGCATCTGCGTGATATTTTCTGGTTATGCCAAGCACATGCAATAAACCCGGTAACGTACTAAATATAACTATAAAACTATTTTCCCTATTCGAATCCGATTTAAATAATCTTTATTGTCACTTAATCGCCACACCCCCAGTCGCTGTTGCGCCCTCTGAATAGTGGCAATATTTTCTGCTCTATCGCATCGCATTCGATTTGCGAAATCCCCTTAAAAGACCAGCTTAAGTTTTGCAATTACTATAAATTGCCTCTAGAGAGAATCTCTCACTCGCATTCTCCTTTATGGTATTTTCTTCAACCGAGTATACCAACTGTGAGCAAATATAAATACACAAACTCACATACGAGTATCATCAGCTGTAGCTGTATGTATGCCTAGCTGTCTATTGCACTAATCCAATTAAAGCTTTCGCTTGCAGTACTCTAGTTGTATATAACAAATGTATCTGCAGTTACAATCTCATCAAAGGTATCTCCTCCGTTCACTCACATAGAGAAGACTGCCTCAGCAATAGTTGTTAGTTGGTATATTTACTCGTATATTCATCTTTTGGTGTAGGAAAATATTATGAAAGAGAAATAAAAATCCGATTAGCAATATTTACGGTTCTAGTCGTCTTCACCTTAGCGGATGAAATTCTATCTTTTCTTTTGCTCTGCATACTGCAACGGAGTTCTGTTGGAGATCAATGACTTTTAGAGTGTATTGTTGTCGGATGATAATGAGACTATCAATGGGCTGAAATTGATGATTACTCAAACTCGCCGTATTAGTCGATGATGGGTCTTGGCAGAGTGTAGCGGTTCTAAAGACTGGGAGCTGAGCTCATTGATTTTGAAGGAGTTTTCCTTTGAATGGGATATTAATTAACATAATTAATGCGTTTATTTTGAACTGAAGTTATCAGAGCAAGCTTTGAGAAGTTTGGATTGTAATTGGGGATTTCGTCAATTGTCTGAGAGCTTAGTCAAATGGAAGGACGGTCGATTTTTCTTTTGGTAATCGACCAAAGTGTGAGTTTTAGGAACTTTTGTACCGCCTTTTGAAATTATTACTTTGACGAGTCGAACAAGTAAAATTCGCAGCAAAATCTCCTCCTTTGAGCAGTAAAAATCACTCGAAGAGTTTTGTCTTTCCCTTGGCAAACTAAAAACCATAAAGTGGGCGACTGGATCTCACGGAACTTTCTCTGGACACCTCAAATGGGTACATTTAACTACCACTGAAAGTCACTCTTTGAATTTTACTTTCCGCTTGCGAGTGGATCTCATGCATCTTTTTTTTTTTTGTTCATTGTCAGTTCATCTGCACTCAAAAAATTTCGCGTTTAGCGTGAGTAAATAAGAACAATAAACTGCTCGGCTGGATCGCTCGAAACATTCTTATTTGTTGCCATTTCGTCAGCTCAAAGGGCACCGAAAATTGCTTAAAATATTTCGCGTTTAGCTTGGGCAAATAAGAACAATAAAGTGCTCGACTGGATCGCCTGAAACTTTCTTATTTGTTGCCAATTCATCAACGAAAATGGCGCCGAAAATCACTCAAAATATTTCGCGTTTAGCATGAGCAAATAAGAACAATATTTGCCATTTCGTCAGCCCAAAAGGCACCGAAAATCGCTCAAAAATTGTCTCTTTCGCTTGTCAATCTAAAATCAACTAAGTGCGCGACTGAATAGCACACAACTTTCTCATTTATTTGAAGTTTGTCTGCAATGGTCATATACCTTCTTAGCAATTCTGAAATTAAGCTTCGAAAATTCAAAAAAATGTTTGCCGTACAGTAAAACCCACATATTTATGAACCAATATGAACGCCACACATTTCGCCAATCAGCATAAATTTGAGTACCTAATAAAAAATCTTCGAAAAAAGCTGCCGCAGCAATTCAGAATAAATTCTCAACCACTTCCTTGCATCATGATCTATGTAGACCACTTGTGCGAATAGACAGATCGGAACTCCTACCTACGCAAGCACCTCTCCCATTTTTCTGGAATCAGCAATTTTATTAAACAAATCTATTTCGATCGTCTCCTCTTACACCGAAACCTGAACGTACATCGTAGGCGTTCATGGCACAGATCTACTGCAGCTCGAGCCGCCAGCATAAAAATCTACAATTCACGCTTCGCCGGGAACACTATGTATAGAACCTTCGGCGCATATCGTACATATTTATGATTCCATGCTCAACGGGTACTCAAACAATTAATCAGCAAGCAGCAACGTAGCTGAAACTGCCCGTTAGCTTATGAATGACAGATTGTGTTTTTTTTTTTTTTCGTTCTAAGTGGATAAATCAGATAACAAAAGGGGGGCAAAACACAAAAGCACATCCATCTTCCAGGTCGGGGTCTGTCGATCTAATTTCCTGCTATACTGCTATATCGCTTTTAGGTAGATTTTTCCCCGATTGTGAATCGATTAGGCAAAAGCAGAAACACATACTAGACTCAAGTACACACGACTCGGCAGTACCACGTGAGCTCATGAGAGCGGAACCAAAGCAATATAGCTGCGGCAGATGGCTGACGGTTACTTCCAACTGTCATTAATCGTGTTTTCGTTTTCGACTACAAATGGAACTTCCTTCCTGATCTAATGAATGGATGTGAGTTGAGCATCTATATGCGGGCTTAAAACAAATGAAGAGCAACGCCAAAGTCATTAGGTTTGTAACCTTGCTTTCGAGACTTTCAGCATCCATCATCAGCATTATTGCCCATTTGACGGCGTGTCTGGTGTAGATCTTTGGGTCTCGCGGTAATTATTTCCCATTTCTCACTCTAGCCCAGAATATTGTGAGATGGATCACGCACATTGGCTGAATGAACTACTCCCCCTGGTCTGGCCAAAATGAACCGCCGTCTCATGTCATCTGTCACTTTTGTCACGAATGGGACATTTTTGCATGTGACAGCATTAAAATGCTCGTCCTCGTATCTGGCGCCTATCAATTTGGTTGGCGGCTGCGGCATCAGTATGCAGATAGCCGTCATGCGATGGTGGCACAAAATCGGTTTCGTGTGGAGTTTCTCTCTGAGGCAACCGAAATGAGATACCCTATCTGGTGGGTATGTACATAAATTTTCATTTTGTTGTTGCGGATGAGATTTTTCTGCGGCTAAGCCGATAAATCATTCGCATAATGTCGGCTCGCGGTTAATGACTTTTTATTTAAATGGTTAATTTCGTAAGAAGATGATTTGTGGATGGCGGCATTTCCAGGTCAGACATATCGTTTTGTTGCTCGATGGAGTCGGCTTTGTATGGTATCAATATTATATATTACTGTATGTAAATCGGGACCAATTTGGGAACTGTCAGTTCTAGAGAAAATGGGGATGACCTTGTAGGGAAGAAGTTCTCCAATCACCTTTGTATAGCAAAAGACTAATGATTCTACAGAGGGCGGTGTATGTTGTCCTGTATTGAGAAATACTCTTTCAGGTTGTCAATAGTCTCAGCGGAGAGGTCTGTTAGCTAACTCACTATATATATATATAGGTGGGCCAAATACAAGTTTCTTTTTAAAAATGCAATAAAATGAACAAAAATAATTTTTTTCCATGCATTATGGCTTTATTAGTAAGAGAATACATTCCTATTAATTATGGAACACAACGTCGTTCAACTGGCTGCCTCGACTGGCTTTGCAGAAGCGCATTCTGTCACTTCAATTATTCAATACCTTTTTGATGGTTTCGGGCTGTAGCTCACGGATTGCTTGGATAATATTGGCCTTAAGTGCTTGAATCGTTTCCAGATTGTTGCCATAACATCGGTCCTTTAAGTGTGCCCACAAAAAGAGCCCAAAGTGGTCAAATCGCAGCTCCAAGGCGGCCAATTGACTGATAACACGATTTGGGAACTTGGTGCGCAAAAGAACGATTGTGGCATGGGCTGTGTGGCATGGCGCGACATCCTGCATGAACCAGAGGTCTTCCAAATCGATGTCTTCAATTTCAGTAAAAAAAAAACCGGTTAACGTGGCTCTGACCGAAACGCTGTTCCCAGCCTCATTTTCGAAGAAAAATGGTCCAGTGATGCCACCACTCCACAGTTCGCACCAAACTGTCACTCTCTGTGGATGCATTGGCTTCTCGACGTGCGGGTTTTCCGAGCCCCAGATGCGTCAATTTTATTTGTTAACATAGCCGCCGAGATGGCGCGGTGGGTGCTTCATTTCGGCCAAAACTTATTTTCAAAAAACGCTTCGTTTGGGCTACACAGCACTCACTTTGGAAATAAGTTTTCAATATTTCCCAACGTTGTTCAAGCGCAAAGCAATTCATTTCATTCCGCGGAGGTATGATACTGACTTTCTGTCAAAATTCGAGCGGGAAACAGCTGTCAGTGCTAAAAAAAACCTTTGATTACAAACGAAACCACTCGATGTCGCACCCTTTATATCAGCTTCTTCGAGGCGTCCTGTTTTGCGGCAGAAAATTTTCAAAATTTTAAAATCACACAGAAAATCGACACATTTATTACAAGCTCTTGATATAGAGTTCCATTGTGCATTTTGTTGTTAAAATCTTTAATTATATTGCCGAAGATGCATTTTCTCATCTAAATGATTCAGATTTTTTTGAAATTTTGAGAAGATATGTGCTTATTCTTTGGACGTAAAATTTTACCAAACATTTTCAGCCCACAATTTGTGTACACTTTTTTTTTTGTGCCTCTATTGACGATGCAATAACACCACACCACTTTTTTGAGCTCTTCGTTATTATAAATTAACAGAAGACCAACGACTCACAAACAGTTTCAGTTGCATCGCAAGAAGTTTTAGTTGCATTGCAAGTACGTTCACTCACTTCCAATAGTGCATAGCTCGTTGATCTTGAACTCATGTTCAGGTTCACCCTATACTCATTAATCGCTGTCGATGTCCCAATTAATTTTAGCACCCCCTTTCAAAAAAACATATTTAAACAGAACTCTAATCTCTAACAATTTATTTTACTACGCAAAATAAATCGTCTGTTATCCCCAATTTGGTACTCAAGTGTCATATTAATTAGCGACCGCCAATTTAGTCAAGCACTGTTGTGCTATTCAAAACCGAAACACAATAAACCAATTCAGCTGTTTCCCATGATAACAATTTCAATACCAAGGTCGGTGGTGTTTTTTTTTTTTTTTTGTTGTTGTCTCTTTATTTTTATTTAAAAGGCCTTTATACACGACACCGTACGCGATACTGTTTTTTTTTCGCTATCAATCATGATAAAGCCATCTGCCAAGAGTGTAAACAAAGGCATATGTCTGTATGTCGGATATAAGTATTTGTTTTGGATTTTCCTTTATTAAAAATAATAATAAAAAAAAGTGTTTGTCAGAAGTGGGATTTGAACCCACGCCCTCAGAGAGGACCAGAACGCTCAGTTTAACCATACGAAGTTGGTAAGATTGCTCTTGAGTCTGGCGCCTTAGACCGCTCGGCCATCCTGACATGTAACGGTATATTTGCCAAAATTAACGCTAAACTCAAATTATTCGTTGAATTTATGTTTTTGTATCAAGTTCGTAATAATAGGTGAAGTTACTTATGGTTGATTTGTTGGTTGCATGCTAAGAGCCAAGTAATAAAAAATCTATAGGTAGTTTACGAGACAATCGGGGGAATATTCTCAGCTAGTGCTAAATTTTCTCCCTCACTTATGGCAGCCACAGATAGGAAAATGATACCTTCTTTTGACAATAGAGTGACTTGCAGGATAAATTTAATATTTTCCTTTCAGTGTACTGCGACGTCACAGTGGAATCTCCCTTGGGCGGAGAGCGATGATTGGTTGATATTTTAATTCATAGGTGACCTCCGAGATGATGGACATTATAGAAAAGTTTCAAAAATAGTTAATTGTAATTTTTTTTATATCATCTACTTCTAAAAGTCCTTTGGTCACTTTATTTATTTATTTTCTTTATTTTATATATTTATTTAGTTTTTTAAGAAACGAAATGCTATTCACATTAAAACATGTTGTCTAATAATTTAGTGATAAGCTACAATTAAACCGTATTAGAGCTAGGGTTTTACATTTTTTTACAAAAAAAAAATTCTATGAAAAAAATAATAAATATGTTAGATTAAAATTACTGAGAAAAAAGTCTAAGTCAATTTTGTGTATTTTGAACAAGTTTGTGTAGGACTTATTTACGATAATTTTTGTCAAATAGTTTCAATAAAAAACAAGAGCGTTAAAAATTGTTTTCCGTACTCAAAACGGCCTCCTTCAAGCTACGAGCGTTTTTGTCCGCTAAAGGGAGTTACTCGTCCATGAAAAAAAAAAAAATAGAACAGAGCTAACAATGAAGACGCACAGCTGTAGATCATAAAAGAATTTCCATACAAAAATTATTGTTAACTTGAATTTGTTATATAAATAAAATCTATTCTAATCTAAAAAAATCTAGGAGATATTTCCCTTAGATAGATAAAATGTTCTGAAGCAAATAAAATAAAAAATACAGTCAAACTTCTTTGTAACGAATCGTCAAGGGAACAGAAAATTGCTTCGATATTAAAAAGTTTTAAACAAAAATTGTTATATAGAAAATTTAATTTTTTTTACCATTAATCCTTTATATTTTCAAAGAAAATTGGTGCAAAAAAAGAACTCACTGTAACGAAATTTACATCTTTTTATTAGTTCGTTAAAAATATATCAAATTTCGATTGCACATGAACAGTTTTGTTGTTTTTTAGTTTCCTTTTAAAATTACGAACAACAAATCACAGTAAGCTTTACTTTTTTTTTTTTGATGAAGAAACATTTTTGCTATAGGTAAAAAAAAAAGAAAAAAGTTCCTTATAAATTGAATTTCGCTATAGAGAATTACGTTATAAAGAACCTTATTCATATGGGATATTTTTGAAAGGGAATGGGAACAAAATGAAATTCGATATAGAGAGAATTACGTTATAAGGAAGTTTGCTATGAAGAAGTTTGAATGGTTTGCGCAACAGGTCCAATTTGGAAAAATAGACTCACCGCGATAATAATAATCATTTTGAGTGTTCAGGCTAAAATTCTCGAACTCACAATGGCGAAACTTTCCATACAAAATTGCAGATTGTGACCTACAAAATATATAAGGTGAAGGTTAAAAATGATTATTAGTAAGGCCGTCAGTTTCTTACAATCCTTTGTGTGATGTTTTATTATTTTTGTTAACAATTAGTTAAAAGTGTCCTGTTTAAACAAATTTATACCGAATCGAAATGTCTGAACTTACTGGCTTCTTTAGGGCTTTTTATTTATTTATTTATTTAGTCATATTAAAATCTCTATATAAAACTGAATGACAAAAACGTATTTCCGCAATAATCATGCACCGAGTTACAAACTTAATTTTTTTTTTAAATGTATGGAAAAGACATGTGCAGGTTTTATTCTATTTTAAAAATACACCTCAGTTTTCATTTAACAAAATTATGGACGGGAATCCGCTAGTAGTTTACAAAAAAAGAATAAATTCATGAACTATTTGATGTACACCTACGGTCGGTTGTTTGTCAAACGTTTGCGAGAGCTGTCGGACTGGATGAAACCTTGAGATGTTATTTGAACTATTACTACTATTTGCATCTTGATCAATTGTTTTTTCCATGGAAACATTTGTAATTCTTTTAAATTCTTTAAATAAAATACCGAACCACAGAGACAACTTATCTGTGGAGATAATTTAGAAGACCGTATAGAAGAACCTTGTTCGTCGCCTCCTCAAACTAACATCTAAATACAGTCCACGACGGATATAAGAAACCTTTAAAATTGAAAAAATTGTTCCTTATATCCGAAGTGTTCTTATATGCGAAAAAGTATACAAGAAACAAAGTGGTGTTTCCACATGTGTTTCTTATAAGCGAAGTGCTTCTTATAACCGCCGTGGACTGTATATAGCAGCAGCATTTATTTCTTGACATATATTTTAAACTTACTATTGTCAAATAATAAAAAAAAACATTTGTCAGAAGTGGGATTTGAACCCACGCCCTCAGAGAGGACCAGAACGCTCAGCAGCAACCCACTATGCGAAGGGGTAAGATTTACTCTTGAGTCTGGCGCCTTAGACCGCTCGGCCATCCTGACACTTAACATATGAGTCTTGTATCTTAGAACGTAGCATTTAAGCATTTATTTTTATTTTTGCTGTGGCGGGTGTAAACGTAAACCCACCGCATACCACATGTGACCAGAGGAACGTATTTAAACTTAAGAGCCTACCGCATCTAAAAATAACCGTACGCCCAGTTTTTATTTGCGCGCACACGAGTTAGTCATTTTCTAATATGTTATATGAAATGTTTTTATTTTTGTTTCTTTGTATATATAACTCGTCTGTTTTTTTTTTTAAGATTACACGATTGTTTGGCGGGGCGTATGCATACAATCATAGAGTCGATATAAATGATGAGCGTTTCGCCCTTGAATCGTAAATGGAACATTTTAATGCGTTGGATGTAAATTTCTGCTGATGAATAAAAAACAGTCAGTTTATTTGGAATGTTTTTGGCGATTTTGTTTCAGCTATTGTTGTTAATGTTTTTATTTTTGTTATTTTTATAGTCGGTGGTGGAAAACTGTTTTTTTGAAATTGTAGGTTAAAGTAAATAAGAAGCGGAATGCGTACCTAATTTTTGTTGTTTTTTTTCTGACAGTGAAAAGGACGTTGAATCAATGACTAAAGGTTGTTGCGCCCACGGATTTATGTACGGGTTGAAACCCCCTTGAACGGGCACCCCTCTTGATTTTTTACAATCGAATATTTCTACTTGATGGCTCTTGGTCAGTAATCATACCACTGAGACAATTTTATGTTCATCAATTTCACGTATATGGTCATAAATCGGACTTTCATCAATTTCACGTGTTTAGTCATAAATCGTACCTCTTTTAATTTGATTTGTTTGGTAATAAATCGAACTTTTATCAATTTCACTCCTCAGTAGTCTATCCACTTTACGTTCATCAATTTCATGTTCTTACTTCACTTGTTCTGGCATAAGATCTGATTCGGATAATGAACACACCTTTTTAATAAAGATTAATTTATGAACAAGTCTTCATTTTCGTTTTTTGTGGTGCTTTCATTGATTTCATTCGTTTATTCATTAAAAAATATGAAAGACACTATGAATTCACTTTTACAACTATGCGCAAGGAGGACTAGTCCTCTATTTTTTGTGAGGGAAATTATTGCATTCATTTGGTATTTTTTTTGTATACCTGTGTGCTTCTTGCAACCCGTCCTTTCATTGATTTCATTCGTTTATTCATTAAAAATATGAAAGACACTAGGAAATAACTTGTATAACTATGCGCAAGGAGGACTAGTCGGAGAAATAAGGACTGTTCGTTTCAGTGATTGAGTTAATTTGTTTGTGTACCTGCTTGTTTCTTACAACGTTTGCTATTAACAACATACTGACATTTATTGCAATTGAAAATTGATTTCATTACTACGACTGGGCTGCCTCCCACCGATCTGCACAAATCTCAGTCAGTCGCTACTCTTCACAATGAATTAATTACACACACTTTAACCATCGCATCTGGAGCGTTCCTCCTTCACATTCGACAGCAGCATTCGCAGCAGCTGTACTTGATTATTAGTGTTGTTGACACCAGCGTAATTGACCGTTTTAAGTGGGCGTACATCTACAGTGAAACGTCCATCAGCACTCAATTAAGTTCGAATGAGTTTTGTATTTTTTTTTGTTGTTTGTCCTGTCAAAAAGTCAAAAGTCATTGTGTTCTACAATCGAGTTGATTATGAAAGCAACAGCAGCTTGAAACATGTTCCACCTGATGTATAACGTAACAGAGTCCCCAGTCCCATGTTGAAATACTTGAGCCGCCAAACAAACCGCCAACGAATCCGCTTTAACCACTCTATCCACTGATTGCTTTCCTGCCACCCATAAGTCCACTACCGCAATGACGGAAGCGATATTCCAATTCCGACATACGTATATATGAAAAATGACTACGCCATAAAATTGTTCGTCTTGCTTTTTTGTTTTGTCATTAAGGCGAATTTTTTTATATTTTATTTTGGGGGCCTGCGTGGAACGAGTGTATGTGGCATTGCATGAACGAATTTATTACCGGCAACGTCATTTCATTCATTTGCTGGTTTTATGAGAAATTCCCATCCCCCAGATGGTGTACCGTGTAGTTCGTTTTATGGAGTGAAGAGGTCTTACGTCATTTAAAGAATAAATAAATACAAAAGAAGGATACTAGTAAAGCTGCTGCTGAACACTTGTCCGAGAAGTGATTTAATGTGTGTTAGTCGTTCGAAAGGAAGAGACCCTTAGGAGCTCACAGAAGGCGAAGACCCACATTTATAATCGAAATGTGGCAATTGGCCCCGACATTGCAGTGAAAAATGAGACAAGATGCCAAAAATAGTTTCAAAGCCAAGTGGCACATAGCCTGCGCGTGCGAGACAGAATCCATATGTCATAAATTCCAAGATGATCCATAGTCTCACAGTCTTCGGGTGGTCATCTTACCTTGGGCTGGAATAGTTCTCAACAGCAACTGTCGTATTATTGTCCTATTCGTGCTTAATCCAATTATCAAGACGGAAGGAGGTAGAAATTACTACAATTCTCTGGGAGAGGGTGGACCTACATACTCGTAGTTTCGAATGCGGGATGAGCTTGTATAATTGAAATTGATGGATTTCGTAAGATATTTGGTATCCTAGGGTATGATTACAAGATTCAATGTATTTATTCAAGCACGTTGGGAATGCACGATGAGGTTGTCTCTTCGTAAATTAATTGTGTGTGGCTGTGTGTTTTTTTTAATTGCTCGGTTAAGCAGGATGTCCAGCATACGCAGTGATGACTTTATTGGAAGATTGAGCTATCGTTACCAGTTAACAAGTGAATTAGTGCCTTCTCAGTGGTCGGCCTACGAAGTAGTTATTCAGTTCGCTGGGCAGAGACATGGAATGTGTGGCCGAGGTCAAACTGTCTCAAGGAACGTTCTTACATAATTCAGCTCTTTGGATACGGAATAAAATTGTTTGGCTCAAAGAAATGTTCAACTCTAACCACAGAGAAGCTAAGCCCTGCATCCTATATTTTCCAACAAAAATAATTAAAGGGTCTTCCATTAAGGACTTGACAACATTTTTTTTTTAAATAAAATTCGAACTACTTAAGATATCTCAAAAAAAAAGGATTGCCTTGGATTACTATCAAAACATTTATGAATGGAACTCGACTTCGTTCATTTATGTCCACCACGGGAACATATGCAGCGGTCGATACGTTGAACCCAATTTTTAATCACTCAGCCGCACATTTCGACGGATACGGCCGCTATTTCTCACTGAATATTGGCTCAGAGCTCCTCTAAGGTCGCCGCCTTGTTGGCAATGATTTAATGCCCCATAAAAAAAAGGTCACACGATCTCGGCAGTCAACTGACGGGTCCGTTTCTCAAGATAGCACGTTCTCCGAACTAAAGCTTCAATAACTCGAATGTTGCACCCGCTGTCTGGCTGTGGCACCGTCTTTTTGGAACCACATTTCACTGATGTCCAATAAATGCAATTCCTCAAAGAAATAACGTTCCAACATGTCTCTGTGTAGCGAACAGCATTTACCGTAACGTGACGGTCATTTTTATCGAGGAAAAAAAAAACGGCCCAATGACGCCACCGGCATGAAAACCGCACCAAACTTCTGCGGATGAAGTGCTGAAGCACATGAGGGTCAGCCAGTGTCCCAGATTGAGGGAAAAAGCGCAAAAATCTCTTTGAAACCTAAATTGCTTAAAAGAAAAATTTAAACGCATTTCCAGTACAATTAGTTTCAAATTTTACTCAGAATGGAATATTCACACTAAATATGAAAGAAAACAGCCCATCAAACGTCTACGTAAACATTTCTTGTGATTTAATTTACGAATTTATTTTAGATTTGTCTGAATTTTTCAGATTTAATTTATGAATTAATTTCTATCATTTTATTAGGTTTTTATTTTATTTTAGTTGTCTGAAATTTTGTTATTTAATTTACGAATTTATTTTAGATTTGTCCGAATTTTTCAGATTTAATTTATGAATTAATTTCTATCTTTTTATTAGGTTTTTATTTTATTTTAGTTGTCTGAAATTTTGTTATTTAATTTACGAATTTATTTTAGATTTGTCTGAATTTTTCAGATTTAATTTATGAATTAATTTCTATCTTTTTATTAGGTTTTTATTTTATTTTAGTTGTCTGAAATTTTGTTTTTAGTTTTATTTTAGGTTTTTTTTATAGAATTTTCTAACTGATCCTTGCATAATATGTATATTTCTATGTTATAGATTGTTAATAATGACAGTTATAAAACGACTTAATTTTTTCATGTGAAAATAAAAACAAATTTCAAAAGGGATTTTTTTTTTAATTTAGGGGAAAGTTATTGCCTTTGCTGAAAACTTGGGGAAAACCGTCTTTACACTCTGGGACTACTGGGTTCACCTATCCAGAAACGCCAATTTTGCTTATTGACAATGTTGCCATTTTTGGGGGTTTTCCCCCAGATTTAGGGTTTTTTTTTTGACCGACGAAGGGAAGTCTGAGTTTTATTTTTGGAATTGTGTTCAACTATTTTTTTTTTCTCCTTTAAAGGATCGTGTTTTTTAGAAAATAGCAAAATCTGGGGGGAATATTTGAACCGTCTGGCAAAGCTGCTGCACGAAGCCGTTTAGCCAAAAATGCACTTAATCTCTTGAAGTTGCGATCACCGACTCGGAATTTTGATAGTAAATTTTAATTATTTGTAAAAGTTGCTCCTTTGTGTACTTCACCATGATGAAAATGTTGATTTTACTGATTATTTTGACATTGTCAGTTCGGTAATCCGTTTTAGGGTGCGTTCTCACTGAAAGTTTGAAATTGTCAAGTCGCTAGTGAAAGACCCTTTATTTCTATTTAGTCATAGAAACAACAAATTTTAGTCTCAACTTTAAATTTACGGAAGCTCACAATTTCGAAATTTGTATAAAAAACATAGCCACTGTGAATACTAAAATTTAGAGTCGAAACTAAAAATGTTTATTGGTAAGGGCCAGAATGTTTTGAATTTTCACACAATAAACTCATCATTTGAGGATGGGCTCTGTTCACTCCTGCATATTGACAGCTCTCCTCGACTCGAATCACCCACAAGTATCTCTTGGCACCCTCTAAATGTAGCTGTTGTCATCAGAAGTATAGTGCTGCGCTTATGTCAATGCCAGTCGTAATATGCAACATTGTGTGTTGCCAACTATCTGCGTGCCATATACGCGCGCAATGTTCTTCTTGAATTATTTAAGCCTCTCACGAAATGGTGCTGTTATCATGAAATTTATTTCCCAGGAATTTATTCTTTTTCTTCTGTTTTACGCACGCAACATGCAAGAGACAGGAAATCAATTCCATACAGAAACCGTAACAAAATAAACATAGACTTTGCATCTTGCATAGACCTAAGTTCACAAGGCTGTTACACGACTTGCAGCGAATGAGACGAGAAAGTAGAACAAAATGTAAATAGAGTGTATATTTGCGCGCCAACTTTGTTGACTTTTGTTGTAGTTTGGCAAAATAAGCAAAGTCATCGACGAGAAGAAATGTCGTGGAATTCGAGGCATTATGGGTTGTTCTCTGGAGGTTATATTGTTTCAAGTATTTCCAACGAACATGCAGTTCTGAGAATGCGTGTTTCCAGTGAATTTTTGCGAGCATTTTGGGGGCCGGTCTCAAGAGGTATAAATATCTGGTTACATGGAGGAATTGGTGAAATTGAATTGAATTGCATTGATAATATGATGAATCTTTTAAATAGAATGGAAAAGATGAGCACCTTACATGACCAAAAATCACATTCTGAGTCATTCTAGTTCAAAATAAAAACGATATATCACTCCAGTAATCCCTTTGTCATGTCTAAGAATTTGAAACAGATTCAGTGGGTAGTCTTGAAAACGTTGACCTAAAAGCGAAGCTAGTTTCTTTGCATTTTCATGTCGAATGCAGTTTTTGAGGTAGGATGTTCATGAATGTAGTGATCTTCCACACCTACTCATAAAATATGATATCGATTGATGCTGTCATTGAGACAATTGACATACAATATCTGTATCACGCGTTTCGTAGGAAAAAGTAAAGTGCACGACTGGGTCGAACGTAACTTTCTCGTCCATCTATATTTTTGGTGCAAATGAATCGGGACTTTTCTGATTGTGTAAATTTTAAGTTCAGTTTTTAGGGTGCATATTCAATATTTATTTATTTATATATTTAATTTGGTCGCTGTACTTTGAGAATAATTTCTTAAAATAGAATAGGTAGAGTATATGTATATATTTTAAAGAGAAAAGAAAATAAATTATTAAAGACCTGATCTAAAATTTGGTTTAGGTGCTCGAATTTAACAAAAGAAAAAAAAATTAAATTCAAGATTAAATTATTTGAGAACTATGGAAAAAAAATTGGCTGGTAAAAATTGGCTATGTTCGATTTTTTTTCTTAACAAAAGAGGGAGATGATTCCAAAGGCTAACGGAGTAAATGTAAAACTGACGACGCGTTGTCAGACAGGTA